>JAKEPQ010001016.1:54591250-55886875 GCA_024500445.1 Entomyzon cyanotis | reverse complement strand
TCGCGTCTCCATGCTGTTTTCCCTTCACATATTTTTACCTCCACCTCTTCCTCCTCCAACTACAAAGAAGTGTGTGCCTACCTTGCTTTGGTTTCTTCTTACATATGTTTTCACAGAGGTGTAACCAGCACCTCTAATTGGCCCAAACTTGGCCGGCAGCATGTCCATCACCTTCAGAGCCATCAGAGATTGGCTCTGCTGGACTTGATGTAAAAAATTCCAGAACTTGCACTCAGGACACACAGGAGCTATCTTTGTGCCACTCTACACCCCTCAGACACCTCCCCAGGCCTACCACAACAGCTTCTGAGGGGTTCCAATTTCTCCTAGATGTTAAAAATACCTTGCTGATGTATTGGGCCAATGAAAACAACCACATCTACATTTTCTTTTAAGAAACATGTATATTGTAGAATTCAATTCTGTCCGTGGGACTCTTTGAAAGATTAGCATTTCTGTAATGTTAAGTGGAACCTCCCAAATTCTTATCTGAACTTTCCAAAATGCAGTGGTTTTGAATAGAATCTGCTTTCAAAAAAGCTACCAAGTTTGGCTTTGTCGCAGCTGACAAGAGTTTGAACAGGAGAAAAAACTGTTGTACATGAAACTGTACCAATGGAAACTACCTAACGTAGATTTGGAGAGCGAGGCTGAGATTACACTAGGAGTCTTGCAAGCTGCTGGGTATATTTTTGCTAAGCAAAATCAGTTAATTTCCATCTCATTTAAGAATTAATGTCATGATACCGCTGCAGTTGTTTACACAGACCTGGTCCCAGGCTGTGTTTGCCCAAGTCTTCGTTGACCTAGTTAAATTGGTAGGTTTGGTTTTACTTGCAAGACTCCTGCCTGCTTCCAAACACCACAGGTGCTCCAGGGAATAGGTATGAATGGGTCACCTGTGGTTTGAAAGGCTGTTGAAGGTTGATTGATAGAAACTCTTCCACAAGATGCCTTGCAGCACGTGTGTCAGTGGCTGTTTTAAGGTAGGTGGATCATGGCTGAGCCCACAGTTTGGAGTTGGGTGACACTTGAAGGAGTAAAGGGCTGCTGCATTAAGGATTGTTCACCTCACCAAAAAAAAAAGAAAGAAAAGGAAAAAGAAGAAAAAAGGAAAAAGGAGAAAGGAAAACGGAGAAAGGAAAAAGGGAAAAGGAAAAAGAAAGAAGGAAAAAGACAAAAGAAATGCAAAAAGGAGAAAGGAAAAAGGAAAAAGGAAAAATATTTTTAAAAAGAAATAAAAGAAAAAAGAAAAAAGTAAAAAGAAAAAAGAAAAAAGAAAAAAGAAAAAAGAAAAAAGAAAAAAGAAAAAAAAGAAAAAAGTAAAAAGAAAAAAGAAAAAAGAAAAAAGAAAAAAAGAAAAAAGAAAAAAGAAAAAAGAAAAAAGAAAAAAGAAAGAAAAAGAAGTAGTATTTTGGCTCAGGATTAGGAATCATGAAATAACCAACAAAGGTCATGGAGACCAGTCGTTCCACCTCAAGCCAGCTGTAGTTCACTAGCCACATAAGCAGAGTGAGTGAAGAAGGTGAAGGAGGGATCCACATTGTGTTGGAGTTAATCTAATTTACAAAAGCCTTAGCATGGCTACAGTACTGAAGCAGTACTATGTGACTGTATTGATATAAATAATACCCAAAAAAAATTATTTTAAAATTCTTTTACAAATGAGATTATGTTTTGGTGTATTTCTATTTCTTTATGTCTTTTGGAGTGTGTTTAGGACATTACTTAAATTTGGCTTCATACACAGCAACTATGAACCTGCTCTCTACTCAAGTTAGGGCTCAAGCAATGAAAAATCATCATGAGTGTTTCAGGACTGGGTAGCCCTGTACAGAGCAGAGTAATAAAATGTCACCCTCTGTGATGTAAATTCTCAGCATTAACTTTTCTGGGAATACAAGTATGCAGTTGTCATTAATCACCATGAGTTCAGGGGAAAATGGATAAACACCTCAACCAAGTCACCTGCAAAATAAAAAGAACTCTAAAAGCTAGGCATGGCTGATCGTAGAGCTAACTTCATCTGAGAAGGTGGTGGCACAATTTATGTTTTCAGAAATCAATGAGTAGAACATGCACAAGAAATAATTCATTCTAGCCTTCATTCAGCCTAAAATATCTTGAACACCAATCTCTGATAAATGGTGAGAATGCCCTTAGTTCATTGGAGCATTTGGTGTAAGAAGAAGCAAAAGCTCTCTGTTGAATGTATAGCCAGGCATGCAAGAGAGTCCTTTGCATAGCTGGTGAAAAGAACCTACAACCCAACAGAAGCAACAAACCCCAAAAACAACAACAACAACAGCAACACAAAAGAAACAAAACAAAATTTAAAAAAAAACACAAAAAACCCAAAACAAAAAAAAAAAAAATAGGAAGCCCATCTTTAGCCTTGTGCCTAGAAACTCTAGCCAAAGTGATAAAAATCAGCTCAGGAGTTTACATATAACACTCATGTAAGACCATGAAGCAAGGAGCAGACGCCAAAATCTCCCTGTCTAGTGTAATGCCCTGAGTTAACTCTGGACTGCCTTTTCATGCCCATGAGCAGATCTAGTGCGTTTTGCTATCCTGGCTGCACAGAATGCCAGCTACGAGATGTGCTGAGAGCACCCCATTAGTGACCAAACTTCTGGGGAAGTTACATTTCTTTCTGTTGAGCCTGAGGACTTCCCCTTCTTCTTGAAGTGAGACTTCTGTGCAGTACCTTTGTGCTCCTGACACAATGCTCTGCTCTCCTCCCTTTCCCACAGAGAGAGCTGCTGACACCGAATCCTGACCAAAGAAGGGTGGAGCATTCAGTGTGCACTGGACTGACGGCCAGTTTATCACCATATCTCTTCCCTCTCCCACCCTGCTGTCATTTCCTGTAGTTGCTGTGGGCTGAGCAGTGAGCGACAGCACTGTGTATCTCTCTTTTTGTGTCCCTGTCCTTTACTTTCTGTGCCTGACGCCACAGCAGGCAGCAGAGCTGCTGGGCTGGAGGCTGCTCTGAGGACTTCAGCAGTGTAAGGGTAACAACTGGACTCAGTGGCCTTACAGACTTTTCCCAGCCTGAATTATCCTATGATTTTATGACTAATGTGAAGGAGAGGTGGAGCCCTGCTACCAAAGGCAGCAGGGGAATATCCAGCAAAATACAGAAATACAGAAATGGTAATAGCCTAGACTGCGATAGTTTCTACATTATGCTGGCTGCAGCATTCAGAGAATTTCAGTGAGATCATTTCTTCTGTGAAATGATGTGCATGATCCTGCTCCAGGAGGTAGGCTCTTGCTGCAGATGCACCAGCTTCACTTGGAGGTGTCTCATGCTGTGCTGAACAGACCTCACCAGTGACATGGTGGTCAACAGGGAAAAGCTGTATGGAAATCGCTGGCATAAAGGAAAAACTGTAAAATAGACTAATCTATGTTATTCAGAAACATAGAGCATTCTTGCACAGTACCTGCTGGAAGGGAATGTGATCTGAGCAGTTCTGCTTTGGTAGCAACACTGGAACGGAGACAGGATTGGAAGACTTAAGTTTTACAATGTCTGTTCACAGCATATTAAACTGATGCAAATAGACAAAATGGGAAGATTGTCTGACAAGAATTCATGCTAAAAATTACTAAAAATGGGACATTTTGGGGGCAGGGAAAGGGTATGAAAAGAAAAAAAGAGGCAAAAAGCCCCTGTCAAACGCTTTCTGGAGCAAGGCTGGAAGAGGGATAAATCAGATGGCTCTGAGGAAAATGAAATGCACATGTTGCATTGCTCAGAGAGGATGGAAGTGAGGCATTACCATGTGCCAGTGGAGCTGAACGACCTCCACAGCAGATGTGAGCTGATATGATCTGTGAAGATGCACTGTGAAAGTGCAGAGCAGGACTGAAAACTCCACTCTTTGCATATATGCTGGAAAACCATGCTTTCCCCTGTATAATAAAAAAGGCAAAATAAAAACATATTACATGGGAAAAGGCAGAGATTGGTTGCGAGAATGAGAATTGAGCTGGCGTCCTGTTTGCACTCAGTGTGAAAACAGTCCGTGCCAGATCAATCACTTGTTCAAGCAGAGTTATGGATCTCACTGGGTGTAAAATGTAGTGTATATCCAGGAGGAGATCTAACCACAAGACCAATTATCTTTGCCCTCAGAGTAAAAATGACCTAAAGACCAATTTAGACTTGCTGGAAAACAGGATATCACTTCCCTAGTGTGGCTGAGTAGATGGCACTTAGGAATAAGAACATGTTATTGTTAATTGGCTGTGAGTTCCTTCATTTAACAAGGACCCTCTCAGGGTACGAAATGTAATAAATTGGCCAGGCAGGACCGCAGAGGAAGCTGTGGGACTGTTGGAAGATTTGGGCTGGCACAAGGCCCTGGAGGAGTTTTTGTCAGTCCTGTGTACTGCCACATGGTAAATTAGAGACATAAATGCAAGTTAGGAAGTGTGTTCATCATCCTGCTCTGAGGAAGAGTCCACCCTCCCTAGAGTACCTTGCCCTGGTGTTTGTATAACCTTTCCCTAGAAAGTCACTGATGATGGGTGCCAGGCCTACCCCTTCGCCTGGGGTGAAGGGGTAGCGGTTGACTACAAATTTTCTGACATTTTTCATCTCCAAGGGTGACAACTTGCAGCACAATTATCCTGTGCTGGCTCCCTGCAAAGTGTACTCGCCAGCCACAGAACCTCTTCAGGACTCAGATGTCTGCACTCTGCCTTAAGATGATAATTTCCACAGAGGCAGTGCTTCCCAGTTTATCATCTCCACCCTGGTTCCTCCCGTGACATTTGGCTCATCCCATGAAACTAGGCTGTCTTTGTAATGAAACAAATTACAAGTGTAATTATCCAGTTGTCATATGTCAAAGGAATAGATACACAGGCTGAAATAAAAAAGATTGTAAGTGAAGTAAAATTCAGTGTAACAATGGAATACATCCTTTGTTTCCCTACTGGCCTGGGACACAGACTGCCTCCTGTTTCCCCCTAGAAGAAACCTAGAAGACCTCTAGGTTTCAGGATTAGCTACTTCTGTCCACAGAAGACTCATACCTGTCTTTAAAACCTCTTAGATTTACAGCCCTCTGTGCACAGTGCATTGCAAAAATGTTGGTTGTACATATGTTCAATTGTGTCAGTGCCCTGCAGCATATTCTCTTTTTTTTTATTATTAAAAAGGTACAGGAACAGATGTTCTCTCATGGATTTTCTCTAAGGTCAGGCTGTTCTCTCAGCTGCTCTGGTGTGGTGACACAGTGAGACAACACCACTTCTGTCATACCTAGCAAATTGATGATATTCAAATCCACTTTTGCAGTGTTGTGAACTGAGTGAATCTGATGCTGTCTTTTCTTGTAGTGAGTTTGGACAATGACTGGCTTTAGTCCCTTCATGTGAGGGCATGTGTGTAGGCTTTAGAAAATAAACTATGTACATACACAATAAGTATGTATCTGAATGAATATATAAATAAATACATCCCAAAATGAAAAGAACAGGCAAATTACAATAGCAATTTGTTGTCTCAAAATAGGATTTCTTAACAGTATACACTACTGGATTAATCAAGCTTTCCACATTTTATTGTTATATTAATCCTTATAAGTATTACTCTTTTTTTCTTATTGAATAGCATCATAATTATTTCATATTATGTCTCCAATTTACAGAATAATTTAAAACTTTAATCCAATTATTCCAAATACTTGCAAGCCCTCGTTGCCAGGTACCATCTGTACATTTTCCAAGTGCAACCACTCCTACCTATAATGCAACCAGCACAGCATAAACCTTGTGTAGAAGTGGATCCATGCTCTCCTGGCCTAGGTTACAATATAAATGTATTTATAGGTGGTAATAGAGTACCACCAGCTGTGGGCCATTAGCTGTTATCTCCTGCTATGACTCACCCCGATAACAGACAATGGGCCATCAAGGACACACCACATGACTCATGGACTTATCTCACCCTATTGTGAGATGCTCCACCCAGGAGGGAGGAGCCAAGCATTCCCACCTGGATACAACCTGGCCTTGGAACTGCCTGAGCTAGCCCTGTCTACTGGGTTCCCAGAGGACAAGAGCTACCACTGGATCTTCAGCTGGAGACCAGACCTTCACAGGATAACTGCTTCAACTGAACTACTTCATTTGGACTGCTACCACCACCCTAACAGGGTGTCAGGTTGTATCTGACTCTCTCAGTGTTTTTTCTTGTATTATTGCATTTATTTTTAATTTTCCCATAAAATTATAATTCTGACTTGCAATCTCCCACTGGTTTGTTTTCAAACTAGTACATCTACTCATTTTATCAGTGAATTACTTAGAGCAACTCATTGGGTGAAGCCTTTTTTGAGCAGCTATGAAGGTACCACATGGCAATTTCACTTAGATAAAATTATATGGGTTTTGATTATAAAAATGTAACCTAGGTTAACATCAGAAACCCTAATGAAGTCAGAGTATCTCAAAATGCATATGCTTTCTGGTCCACCAGATCCTGTCAGAGAAATAAGTCTGTCACAGTTTATCCTTCACAGCTATCAGTTGGTTGACAATCCCAGTCTCAACCTTTAGGCCAGTGTCTGTCCAAATGCTCATGGTGCAGGACACCACTGTGAGTGGGATGGATCTGCTCCATGGTTGCCATCTGGTCCTGAAGGGGCCACATATTTTGTTGTCCTGTTCCCCAGCATCCAGCCTGCCAGGTGTCACCTCAGACCCTCCTGCTCTGTGAACATGTCTAAGGAGATAAAAAGGGTCAGGAGTGTTACTCCAGTGCTTGTCAGTTGCTATGTAGTAATTTAGTTCTTGTTTGTCATCATGGATGAAACTTTAATTACTCTTGGTTGCCCAAGCTCTTTCTGTTTAGTCAGACAGGGGATATATTTATCTTCCTCTTGATCACTTCCACCTCCCTTGAATCCACAAGTTCTTGAAGACCATGATTACCAAGTCTACTTTGTCTCAATTCTTCAGTTCTTTACCAGATATTTCTTTGAGGAATACTGACAAGAATTCATCTAAACTGTTTCAGTGTTATTTCTTTATTCTATTCCTCTCCTAGCTTATGTTTCTTTCTCCTTCTAAAACCATTGTCCTAGGTAACTGATCACAAATAATAGTTTTTATGAAGACTGGTAAAAGAGATTCTCCATACATCTCTGTACCATTAATTATTACTCTCCTCTGACTTGAATAATCAGCCTGTATATTCTGGGGGTTTTTTTCACACTTCTATTTTATTTCTAAATATTTTTCTAGTTTCCCTTTATGTCCTTTTCTCCTTGTAAAATGACTTTTTCTGATTTCATCCCTGCATGCCTTTCTGCTTCCTTAATACTGGTATGATCAAATAAATTGGTAGGTTCTTTCCTGTAGTTCTAGAACCAGAGTTTTACCTCTTATTGCTGTAGGCAAATATGAAAGTCCAGATCTAAAATCCCATCTATGTGAAATGTTGAAATGGGAATCTTCAGTGATGACATTTTCTCTAAACATCACAATGAATGTGGTGTTTAATGCTTAAAGAAAATTGGTTTGGATCACCGGGATTTTTTTTTTTTTTTTAATTTCCTACAAATACAGTGTGGAGTTATAATACTGTAGTAGAGAGGGGAAAAAATTAATAAATAATCTTGAAAAGTTGGCTATTTAAATACCAACTGAAATAAACTTTACATTATGACTGTTTCAGAGTTGCTGTGAATTTGTTACCTTTCCAAAACACACAGGTATAACACAGCTGAGCTGTAGCCAACCTGCAGTGAAGGGCAATAGCCAGGCAGGCTGTTGACAAGACAGAGAAAATGTTGGTGAAGGACAATGGGGCAATCCTTCTTTTCATGAGAGAAGTGTCACTCATTCTTTAATATCCTTGCAGAGCAGACAAGGCCTCATTTTTTACAGTCTCATATTACCATAATGGCTCTCTGTTACACACTGAGGAGTCGCTAACAAGGCTAGCCCCTGCCCTTTCTTTATAATTACTTCCAGGTTAATGCATCACGTTTCATTCGGGTTCATTTGCCCAGGCCATGTTTCTCCCTTCTGGATGCCCATTCTGGCCTCTCTGTGCCTTGGACCCTGACAATATGAATATCAGTCTCAAAGCAGAGAGATTTTTCTGGCTCAGACAGCTCTGTAATTTACATTTAGATTTATTTAATTTCCTAGACTCCGCAAGTTATGGAGCTGGGAACATTTTGGCCCGCAAAATCTTTTTCAAATAGCTGAAGCTGCATTCTTATCCTCTTTTCAAACCATCAGACACCAGGTGCTGACCCAGTCCCATTAACCAATTACTCACACATCACACAATTAATCTTTCATTGCAATTCGATCAAGTTCATTCCCATCTCTATATTATTCTTTACAATCCCACTGTGTAAAACCTCACACTTCTGTCATTGTTCATTTTGCCCCAGTCTGCACTGCTTCAGGCTGGGAAGTGAAGTGACTGTAACAGTAATTTATAAAACCATTGGCTGTATAGAAACCCTTGTCAGTCTGACCTGATGCGATGGGTTGTAATCGTTTCATTGGAACCACTCCGGTTTGTTGAGTAGACAGGCTTCTTTCTTTAAATACCCAAAATAACAGATTTGTTTGAGCAGGATTATGTGGTGTTCAGAGCTCTGTTGCTGTCTTATCCTTTGTCTCTTTTGTTTCAAACAAACCCTTTTTCATGCAGCCTTCTGTTCCTACTGAGCTTTGGAAAGAAAAGGAAAGGAATTCTAGAAGGCAAAACTTAGGCATGGAAATTGAAATCTCCACCCTCACCTTCACCTCTTTGAACTGAATTCAGTAAAAGCTTTTGCCATATTTGGGGTGCAGCATCATGTGCTGCCTCTTGTGACAGAAACATTTCCCTCCCAATATGCAGGGACCAACCAGGGACAGGGCTCTGCATTAGCATCACATCTGCTGAGCACAGGGCAGTCAAATATTGTGGTTTGGTTCCAGAGAAAGGATAGCAATGTGGGACACACATCTGGGGGTGATCTGCACCAGCAGATCAGCTTAGGTGTCAGAGGATTATTCTGACTACCGTATCATGAAGGAGGAGGAGGATGAAAGCGCTGTTTTCTTAGACAAACAGAAAACCAAGAGGGCAAGAAGAGACTGTTTACTTAATCCATCACCCTGCCATATGTGAAGTTCAACTCTAATTATGGAAATCCTGATAGATGATCGACTAAGCAGTTAAAAAGCATCCAATGTGGGGGCTGCACATCCTCTGCCAGCGAGGGGTGGGTGTGGTGGTGGCAGGATGTATGGTGGAATCACTGCCCCTCTCCATATGGCTAGGAATTCTCTTTTATTGTTTGTGTGAAGAACTGTCACTGCAGTTTGCCTGTGACTTTTGTTCTGACCATCAAAGGTTTGAAGATCAGAATAATCCTCTTTGTGATCATTTTCCCTACATTATTTTGCATCCTTCCTCGTTTTTGTTTAGGTAAACAACCACAGATTTTTCAATCTTTCCTTCTCGGTAGGCTTTGCTAGATCTCTGATTATTGTCCTTGCTCTTCTTAGGATTTGTGCCTGGATTTGTTATTGAAATGCAGTGCTGGAAAACTGGACACAGCTTTCCTGGGATGTTTCAACAGGACTGGACAAAATGAGTTGGTTACTTTAAAGGTGTGCCATGCTGTACAAGTATCTATAAGCCCCAATAGGGTAATTACCGTTTTTCTAAGGCAGTGCCATGACTCAAGTTCACTTGTGCTAGCTTTGGTTCTACAAAAACCCTCACAGTGTTCTTCAACGTAGCTACTTACAGTTGCCTCTTTTTTCTCTATTTGCACAAAATATTACTTCTGCCTACAACAAAATACATTTGTCTAACCAGGTTTGTAACCGCTTGGGACTGTTTTTGCATAGTCGTGTTTTCCTGAAAGGAAGCTCCAGAGCATGGTGTGAAATGCCATGTGGAATCCAGGGTATATGACATTCTAAGGTGGTGCTGTAGCTCTCTTTTCTGTTAGGCATCATGATTACTGTTTCCTATCCTGATCTCTGAGCCCTTCTGAGCCCTTAGGAGTTCTCAGGGATACTCACTGAATGATCTGGAACAAAACTCCTGAGACCAAACTGATGTAAAGAATTTTAAATTCTTTATGCCTTAAATGCTTCCTAGCCAATATTTCTCTGTCAAAATAATGTGGTATTGTCCCTTACTCACACCTATGAAATGGCAGCCACATGATCAATTTCTCTTTTCTGCAAAGGCATGCAAGAAAGTTAAAGATCTTTCCTGAAGCTGTTTCATGATTGCTTTATTTCTCCACTGAATATCAGAACAACAAATTTCCTTAATCTTGGTGGTAACATCAGTACTCTTACAAACCAATTTCTTGCTATCTACCATGTTCCTTATTAGTTGAATATCATATTAAATTGCTGCTTTTCTTCTTTTTTATTTTTTTTTATTGAATATTTTTGGTTTTGTCTTATTACAAAGTATTTATGACTTATGTTTCTCCCATTGTGAAATATTTCTGACTCTCAAATCCAATTTACTTGTATTTCCATCTGATAACCTTTTCCCCTACAGATAGGTACTTATTCCCATGTTTTGTTTGTTTCATTTTGGTGGGATATTTTCTTAGGAAATGCCATCTTTAACACTTACTTACTTTGGATCAGAATCACAGATGATTGTACCATGAAAACCTTTGAATTCATTATAATCTCCCTCCCAAAATCCTGAAGGGTGTTTTGTTATTCTGCTTCTTCTTGTAAGCATTATCCATCTGAATGTGTTACACTGATTCAGTTATAGACTTGATCATGTATCTACCTTTCCATCACCTCCTGTCCAGGCACTTGCAGTAGAATACAGGAACTGAACTGCTCTGACTGGTTTAGCATCCTCCTCTATGGACCCTATGAGATGTCCTGATTTCCCCTCATTTTTAGGGCAGTCTGTTTATAGAGTTATAGAATGGTTCCGGTTGAAAGGGACTTTTAAAGTTCGTCCAGTTCCTGCAATGAGCAGGGACACCTTCACTACATCAGGTTACTCAGAGCCCCAGCCCTCCTCACCCTGAATGTTTCCTGGGATGGGTCATCTACCCCATCTCTGGGAAATCAGTTCCAGTGTTTCATTACCCTTTTCATTAAAAAAAAATCTTTCTTGTATCTAGTCTGAATTGACCCTCTTTCAGTTTGAAATTATTACCCTTTGTCTCGTTGCAACAGGCCTTGTCAAAAGATTTCTCTTCATCTTTCTGGTAAGCCACCATTAAGTGCTGACAGGCTGCAAGAAGGGCTCCCCAGAGCCTTCTTTCCTCCAGGCTGCACAGCCCCAGCTCTCAGCCTGTCCTCTCAGGAGAGATGTTCCTGCCCTCTGCTTGCCTTCATGGCCCTGCTCTGGACCTGCTCCAACAGATCACTGTACTGAGGACCCTGGGGCTGAATGTCATCCTCCAGGATGGGTTTCCCTCTTTTCACTATGCTCTATTAAATACAAATACACTCACTAAGTTATCTTAATCCTTACCCAGCTGCTCATTAAGCAGCAGCTCACAGATGAGAATGCCAGTAGTCCAGTGCCACCCCCAGGAGCCTGTTTCTGCTGTTACCCAAAACATGATTCTTGTTAGAAACAACTGGCACATGCAAGGGTTTCCACCCATGCTCCAACTCCTTGTAGTCACTTTTGTTCTGCCATGGTCATTCCTGTCAGTTTTATTAATACCATACGGATGAGCAGCGCAGGAGCAGTTGGTGTTAGCTTTCACTGGATGCCATGTCTGGTTGACAGATGCATTCCTCTGTTGCCCTTAGGAAAGAGGCAGCAATCACCACCACTGCTCTTTTGCTTCTTCCTGGAAATTATGATGAATTGCCGAGTCTTTGGAGTGAACGGCTTTTCCTAAACCGCCAGTGAGATTGGCATTATACCTGCAACATGAGAATTAGGGCCAGCACATGGTGTCAGTAGGAGTCAGGTTCAAAATAAACAAAAGGGGATGCCGAGGGGCAGTGAGAGAGCTGAGTTCCTTGCCAAAGGATGCTGTGTACAAGAGATGTTTACATGACTGGGAAAACAGCAGAAAGAGAGATCAGCTGGGTACTAGACATGTTTACAGGACTGAATCGTTTCCATGGCACATAGCTTCCAACTGCTAGACACAGGTAAGTCCCTGCATTCCCCTTCAGGGATCAGAGATAGTTTGTTGTTGTTGCTATGTTCCTTTACCAGTATTCAATTACCTTTAGAAAATCTCATGGTTTCTTCTGTGAGCTGCTGGCATAAAGGTTTCTCTGCCTTCAGTAATACAGCGATCTTTGCTTAGGAATAAAATCTCATTGCTTTTTGTCTTGACACCACATCTGCAGCAGTCTTGGAGGATTGTGCATTTTACTTTTCCCATTTTAAAAAAACCAAACATATCAACACTAGGTATTTTTCTGTCTCATAGCAGCTGTGCCTTTCAGAAGCCCTTGTGCAAAAGTAGGACTCTTCACCCTTTTGGAACATGACACTAGACAATCCCCCTTTGCCTTCCCTGAGACAGTGCAAATCCGCCTTAAAGCCAGAGGCTTTCAGTGTGCTGCTGCACCTATGATCTACAAAGCATCTTGGAATACTATAGCAAGGGATTATGCAGTTCTGCATGTCGATATAATTAGGTGAGATAAAGGTGAAACTGGGAGGTCAGCATTCTGCGATGTCCTTGTTTTTGCAAGCTTAAGTAATTTATCCTATTATGTTCACATGGTTTTCTGAGGTAAAGTCTCTAAAAAACACAGCAAGTTCTTTGCTATGCAACAATTAAGTTGTACCTTTTTTAAAATTTTTTTAAAACTCTAGAGCCAAATTATAAACCTGCAAGATGGAGTTCAAAGAGTGGATATTGTCATCAAGAGCCTGAGGTCAAAATAAAGCCTTCCATTGTACATTTTATATATACTATTTTTAAGAGAGCATTTTCATAGCTGCAGAATATGAGACAGAAAACAGTTTTTATAGGTGACTGCATGCAAGTGCAATGCCAAGACATTTGTGGAAGTTGATTATTCCAAATATACCACAGGCCATGAATAGCTGTTGTACCAGCCAAAGTCAGATGCAAAGCACAGAAACACACAGGAGGAAGAACAAAACAAGACACCTTGTCAAGTGATTGCTGCAAATTTATGCTGTTGGGTTTCTTTGACCTGCAGTGCCCACTGTTTTGTTGGTGGGTTGGTTTTAAATAAATCATTGTTTTGCCATAGGCTTAGTGAGTGATGGTTGGTGGATGGGTCAAAGGTGGGAATTTAATTTCAAGGTCTAAACTGAGCAGAAAATCCGTGGGACAACAGACAACACCACGGGGCTAAGGTCCAAATTAAAACATTCACTCTATGGGATGATGCTTAGGCGAGCCTTTTGGCTGTATATCCAGCATATCAGCAGCTGAAAGGGAGACAGAAGGGCCCCGGGGAAAAGAATTGTCCAGGTACTTGTGTTAGGTTCTGAAAGGAAAAAAATTGTGCTAATACCATTCAAGGAGAGAATTTGCTGCCAAGAGGACTCGATTCACCTCCTTCTTTTGTGAGCAGAAGAAACATCTGCTGTTTCAAGCCTGGCAAGAAAGAACAAAGCACATGGAGTTGGTGACATGATGCTGAGCAGGGGCTCCATCTTCCCTTTATTCTAGATTTAGGTAGCACACCGGTTTCTCTAATCATTTGCAAATGTTCAGATTCATCTGCCCACACCCAGGCTGGTCCCCTCAGGCTCTCTTTCTAGTTGAAAGAGGGAATAGGCATGGCTGCAGACTGGCTTCTTTCTTCCCCACATATGCAGTTGAAAGAGTTCAAATTGGCCTGTTCAGTGTAGGAGGAAAGCCGTGATGAGTGATAAAGAAAAGCTGAGATGAATGATAATCTCTGTTGGGGATTTTTACATCAGCAACATCTGAAGTGAGGCGATATGAAGACTGCACAAGAGATTGTGCATTGTTCGAGGCAAAAAAGAGCTTTCCTTTCACTTTTGTTATTAGCAAGAGCAATTTGTATAAAATGCGGTTTGCTCACCATTATAGCCGGATTGTGCACAGGGACCACAGGCTTCAGTGGCAATGCTCTCCTGCAGCCCTCAGCCTGATATTGCTAACAGTAAACATCTTCTTTTGCTCTTGACATCTCCCGGGGAAGCATAGAGAGGTGTCATATCACAGACTTGTGGGCCCCTTTTTTATATAATTAACTGGTTTGCCACCTGAAATGCTGTAATTAAGCTTTCATGTGTAAAGCAGGAACATATGCTACTGTCAAAAGAATGTGAATGAGACAAGTCAGGCATTTCATGTTAATTTAACTTTGCCACGATTAACTCTCTTCCACTTGTTAGTGGTGACCAAAGGCAGAAACTACTGGTGGTGGCTGTTGCTTGCACACAGACTTGGCAGGGCTCTCAGGGAGGTGCATGGTGCCGTGCACTAATAATGTGCCCTCCCTTAAAGGTAAGGGTTGGTGCTGTCTAGCATGACCAATCTCAGTGATGCAGGGAAAATCTCTGCTGGTCAGTAACACATGCCTGAGTTAGTGTTGGATGGACAGGAGAAGAGTGCTGACATACTTTGTTTTTATAAGAATACTAGATTGTGGATTTCAAGTTCACAAAGTCTCTGAGCATAACAAGGGTACTTGTACTACAAGGGAAGAAGTACTCTACAGCTTGGGCTGAGGCATTGGCCCACTATGCCCCACAGTATGTAATTATTAATCTGTCCCTGAAACAAGTTTGACCTATGCCAATACACCCATGCACAGTTTGTGGGGTGACACAACAGAGAACACAGATACCATGTGCTCTGGAACATGGCCTTCAAAATTGCTTGCCCATTGCTTTGTTGGTTCAGCCACTGATTGGAATGCTGTCTCGTAGACCATGTGTTTTCTGTGTTTATGATTGTGGCTCATTTAAGGAAAATTAGAACTGTACACAATCCTGACTCCTGCATT
Source organism: Entomyzon cyanotis (assembly GCA_024500445.1). Taxonomy (NCBI): domain Eukaryota; kingdom Metazoa; phylum Chordata; class Aves; order Passeriformes; family Meliphagidae; genus Entomyzon; species Entomyzon cyanotis. Next base: position 55,871,908 of record JAKEPQ010001016.1, on the reverse strand, counting down.
ACATAAGAAATCTGATTACAGGATCATTTTTGCTAGTTAAAATTTCAGGCACTAATTCAACTCTCCTATCCAGCATGATATTTATTGGGCTGGCAACAAGAAAATTATAATTATACTTAAAACCTACACAGATTGGAGCTGGAAGCAATGAGACAATAAAGCCCCACAGTATCAGCTGTATAGCTGCCTCCAGGCTAGAGCTGCACTTTGAGTCATCCTATTTAGGAGCTGTCTCCAGCACTCACTGAAGTCAACAGGAGCCTTTGATTTCTTCTCAGTAGGTGCTGGATCAGAGTGTTACAGTCTCCTTTTAAAGTCTAAGAACAAGGGGGCAAAAGGCAAGCTTAGTGAGCCACATTGTACTGATGAAATAATATCACTTTAAGAAGAAACATTCTCCTTGGAGGAACATAAAATTTGCAAGGGGATGAGAGTTCAGGGCACTGCAATTACTACATAATAGTAAAATTTCATCAGCGAGCAAGGACAAAGCTGAATTTCTGGGGTAATGCTTGGTGTGTGGCATGGGAGAGGCTTGTAAAGCGCCAAATCCATGGTTGGAAAATAGGCAGCATTTAGAAATAAAAATGACAGCAATTAACAGTGCAGTTTGCATGCAAGGGGCTTGAAGTTAAAAACGCATTATATAGTCATCTAAGACTTTGTGGTGCTTTGAGATGTATCTGCTGTATATATGGTGGAACATGCCAATCATTTGGCAAAAGATTGCCCAAAAGTTCAGTGAATGAATGAGTTAGTTAGAGCATTATCCATTTCCTTCTGAAGGCCAGTCACACAGGGGTCAAGTTGTTCTGCCAGGAAAATGTCCTAAGGGGAATATTTTATTTTACCTTTGTCAGCAGATTGGAGAGGATTTCACTCAAGTCACCTTTGTATATTTTATTCATTAGGGCGTGATCCTGAAAGGCTACAGCCACCCTTTGATCAGAGTAATTTTATGCAGTCTGAGGATGATGAGTACTTGCGAGGACATGCTGGGGACCTTACGGGATTAGGTTTTGGGCATCTGTGTTCATATATTGGACTTCTGAGTTGAAAAATGGGACAGGTTAATTATTTGAGACAAGGTGCTGAAACTGTGCTAATCAAAGCATTGGTGCAAAAGGTATAAGATGAACAGAGAATCTTCTTGGTTTTATCTAATTAAAAGCAATTCTAACTTTAATATAGGTTTGTGTATTTAGTATTAAAGATATTGGAGATGGAAATGGAAGAAATTATCCTGCATAGCCTCTTTCATGAAGGACTTAATTTGTTCTTGCCTGCTGATTTTGACACTCTACCTAGCTGCTATTGAATTTTAACTGTTTATTAGATAATGGAAAGATTTACAGTAGAGCAGTCCTTCTGAGAAAAATAAAAACTTCTAATTCCTCCTCGGGGATTTTTGGTAATCAAGGAACAGAAAATTGTATTCTGGAGCCCAGGTTAATGAGAGTTCATTCTGCTCCGTCTGGACAAGAGTGCCCCATGTCTCCTGCTGAGGGAACAGGGAGGAAGCTGGCTCTTCTCCACCATCATCCAGAGGCTTGAGCATTTAATCTGTAGTGTGGGATTGCAGGTTGGAACACATTACACCCCAAGCAGAAAACTCTCATGCTGCTATAGTTACTATTCCTTCTGACCACAATGTCAGTGGATTCCAGGATGAAAACAGGGCTCTGGTTATCTTGTCATGATGCTGCAGCACAAAAAGGCAACGTGCCACCAACTACATGGCAGGATTGTATTTTTCTCTGTCCAAGTATTTTTAATGCAGTGCCCAGGCACCTTGGAGATAAATTTGTCATAATCAATTCCCCTTCTAAAGGGGTGGAAATCTCTCATCCCATTTTTCATTTCAAACCACTTTTTGTGGTTCCTCTACCTCAGTGGTTGTCTTTCAGGAGCAATGCTGATGGGTTGTGCTCTGAGATTCATTACTGAAGAAGTCTTGAGTAAAATTGATGGGTCTTGCATTCTACTATCAAGGTGACTTGTTTGACTGGACTGCTCTGCTTTTCTATCCATTAGCAGAAAATACCCTTCGTTAGTAAGGAATTCAATCAACAGACTGCGTAATTGCCGTTTCTGTTTTAGTTAATGAAACAGTCTTGTTGCACTCCATGTTTTCAACTATATGCAACTACCCTCACATTAAAATGCAACAAACTAAACAGAGCTTTTACAAAAGCCTGTTTCTTAACTAACAGTTATAGACTGTGAAGTTTATATGGCTTGCTTTGGACTGAAAATGTCAATTAAGGGCAGAATTATATATAACAAAGAAGTCAAAAGAATTGAGAATTGAAGCTTCTTCCGTGCAGCTTGCATGGAGTCACCAGACTTGGATACCTGTCGTGATAATAGCTGTCTTGAGGAGGCATAAGGAATATGTGTATATTCTGCTGCTGTTTTGACACCTGAATACTTTAGAAGACTGTCTTTTTTATCATACCTAATGTGTGGCTCTAGAACTGTGGGGTCTTTTATGGTGATCCCATGATTTGAGGCCACATTTGCTCACCATGGCTCCTGTATCTTTCCACAGTGTGAAGCACTGGAAGGACAGCGTGGCATCTGCACTGCCTTTGCTGTGCCAGCCAGGGCAGCTGCCAAGAGCAGCTTTGTCTGGCATGGCCATAGGCAAGGTATGGCCACCACGTGGACTCCTCTCTCTCCTCATGCTCTTCCTTTAGCTACCAAAGTGAAGAGGAGAAGGGCTGGTGCCTGGATTTAAGATGAAAATATCCTCAGGTTTTATGGTAGCTCATATTTATCTGCCAGACTTTTCCTTCCTTTTATTCATTTGAGGGCTTCGAGAACTAACAGCCCAACAGCACTGCTATTCTGAGGATATTCTGATATATGTCTCTGAAAAGACAAGACACCTGTGGCCATACCAACTCTGGATCACCCACCACCATTTCCTTCATGACCTTTACAGATGTCAGATGAAACTGGGGTTTTTTTCCCCCTAGTTCTTTCATTCTGCACAGGATGCAATTTCAGGTCCCAGAAGTGAAGTCAGGCAGCACATTAATCAACTCTGCTTCCTAGTCTCTGCACTTCTGTCTCTCCATAGTTTATTTTTTCTGGCTAATGTAACACAGATTTAAAAATAGGGGTACATTATCCTACCAAAATACACACACTTCTGGTATCAGCAGTGGAATAAGCTCATTTAGATGAAAGGAAACATTTTTCTTTCTGTGGAATAAAATACCTTATCTGCCTGTTTGGGTTACATTTCAAGTGTTATGCGTCCTACGGCATATAGGACTGATGTTGCATGCAAGTCATCTGCTCAGTGTCTTTTTGGTATGCTGCTAGAAAATATTTCCCTTAACAATTCTTCAGTGTATGCCATTGCATGGATCACAAAAAGAAAAAGCTGCGTTATGGAAGTAGAAGCACAGAGGGGTTTAAATGTACTCAGCTAACATATGAAGCTTAATGGCTATCTCTGCAGCTGGGAGGGAGAGAAAAATTGTGTCTCAACACCTCTTGTTTATTTTTCACTGCTGTCAGAGTGACCAGAATGCTTTATCAACCATGTTTTTACAGTGAGATGTAAAGCCCTGTTCTAAATACTACAGCTAAAACTCACAATAGTGCAATGGAGAAGTGTATTTGGAAAGGAAGAAAATGTGCTTGTTTCATGTATTAAAAAAATGTAAACCAAGTTTATTAGTTGGTGCCATAGTTAATTTAATAGCAGATGGTGATTTTTTAATTTCTTACATGTACAAATCTTGGCATAAAACTAGACTGAAAACTAAAAAAGTTTGCAATTTGGCTAATTCTTTTTATTTCATAAACTAGACAAACAGTTCCTCAGACTCAAGAGAAGTTATTTTTCTACTGCAGTTTAGTTGTGTAAAAGCCACACATCACATAAAAAAAAATTAGAAAATGGTATCGTAATGCTTTGTTTTGTTCTGGAGAAAACAATGTTGTCATGTAATTGCTTTTTTGCTGCACTCTTTCACTTGACCCTGCTTGCTTATTAAAATGTTTTAGGTGCCATAGCTTGGGGTTTATTGACCCCTGTTTGTTGCCCATTTGTTTTATGGCTACTGAGTATTGTAAGGCTTGGAAAGATTAGTGTAAAAATTATAATTTGGTCCTGCTCATTAGAAATGGATGTGGAAAAATGTTAGCAGTAAATGCTGTCTTTTTCAGCTTTTATTATAAAAGCCTGAAGGGCTGCAGCACCTCAAGCTGGTCAGCATTAACTTGTGCAGGTCTGGAGAGTGTGACTTTGAATGGGCCAGACTGAGGAATGGTTGTATGAGGGAAAACAAGGAAAACTGTGTGTTGGAGAAAAACTGTAATGACTGGATCTGAGACATTTGTTTCCTTCATGTGGTCCTTTCAGTCTTCTAAGCAGTAATGTCACTGCAATAACTGGAAACTAAAAATACAATTTTTTTTCAGATTGCTGGTCCATGCTTCTTAAACAAAGTGCCCAACCCAGAGCAGCATCACATCTCATGGCAGCCACCATCTCCTGGTGCTGTTGTACTTTTTTGTAATAAAGGCACTTCCTCCACTTTTCCTTCTGGATTTACACACCCTGGGGTATTACCTATAGCCTGTGAGTCAAGTGCCAAGCCCAGCTGCATGCAGCTTGAAAAGACTGATTGCAACCATTCCTATCTTGCTAAGATCGAAACACCAGAATCTTACGTACAAATTTAGACCACAGTATTGACAGGAAGTAAAAACTGATGTAGTAATCAAAATTCTTTTACTGAGTGAAATGAAAAGTCATCCAAAATGCATGTGAAGAATCAAAAAGATGTGTTAGACCTTTACAGTTGTATTGGTAAGAAAAGTCATGGATGTTTGTTCCTTCTGTCTGCTGCTCAAGTAGGGAAGGAACAGTGGAATGTGCCTTGCAAGATTACTTCAAATGCTTATATCTGAACAGTCATGTTTGAATAACTCAGGAGCTCTTTTTAGAAGGATTTAATTTTCAGGTGTGAATTACAGAGAGGGTGTGACACAGTAAGTGAAACCTTTGTCCACATCTAACACAAGTGGTTCATAGCTCAGTTCCTCAGTTCTAGGCCTACTAAAAATGGCTTATTAAAAATGACTAGCACATACCATTAAAGATGCAGCCTTAGTATTTTGAGATTGAATTAACTTTAAATTTTAAACTGAACAAATGAATTAATTTTAAAATTTAATTAAAGCAATTTACTCTATATAATTCACAAGCTGACTTTTTTACTTTAATAAAAACATAAAAATCATAGAAATAAATACAGCTGTAATACTTTCAAAGTTATTTTTCCCTGAACTCATTAGGCAATACAAGCATTTTTTCATATCAAAAATGCCCTGTGTACTTGTTTGTGTCTAATGGAAATTAAAGAAAGATAAATTGTAGAAAGAAAAGTTATTGTATACTTCAACTGGACAAAGTACTTGAACTCTGAGTAGATTAAGTTATGATCATACAAAGAAGCACAGAAGGGGGGGAAATGGGTACTGTATTTACATGGATTTGAAAAAGTTGCACAGCTTTTTATTTGCCTTGTTACAGAAAAAACCTCTGCAAATTAATTTGATGGCTGCTTGAAAGGATTAACTCAGAAACACAATACCTTAGAAGGACTAAAAGCCCTGGAATACATTTCTAAAAGCTTTCCAAACTGTAAAAAAACAGTAGCTTCAATTCTGTAATTTTAAAGATATTTATTTTAAAAATCAGGAGATGTTAGGCTTCTAGTAGCATTTTATTCATTGTAAAACTCAATTGATAAATTTGTAACTTTTCTTTGCTTGATCAACTACACAGTAGTGTACTGAACTCTCTGTTTTCTGTGGAGTATCACCCACTAATTCAAATGAACAAGTTTACAGTGTTCATGAAAATAATTTGTACTTCCACCTACACTTAGTAGGTCATCATCCTAATATTTAAGAGATGGCTCTCTACTTTTAGCCCTTTTATTTTAGCACATCGTCAGCAACCGAAGAGATCCAGTGAACTACTAACTTTTCTTCCCCTTGAACACACATTTTGTTTGAAATACCATTTTATGTAGTCAGTCATATTGAACCTTTTAGATAGTAATTTTTACTGCACCCTGTAAACTGGGGTAGTAGGTGTTAATACTAGAGGTGCAGAAGACCTTAGCAGAACAACTCTCAGTCGCTGTATTTCAAGTTATCCATTCAATCTACATTTCAAGTTACCAAAGGTGTCTCTGCGTGACAGCTGTGCCCACTGTTTGCAAGAGGAGCTGAAGAAATGTCTTTCTGACAGGCCTGCTCTGAATCCTCCCGACTTCTGTTTATACCTCTTTCTTTTCAGCTAAGGTGGGAAATGTAATTAGTGTATAATGACAGCTACAACAGTCCCAGAAACAGGAGATTGGATTCCCATGATGGCTGAGAAACTCCCTATGCCGTGTGTATAATCAGGCCCAGTTTTCAAGTTCTAATTAACTTTATTAATGTTTAGTGCAGGAAGTACAAAGGCAACTTAAACAAGGATATAAAAAGCACTGGAGCATTGAAACACTGGTTTCATGTAACTGACTCTTAGTGAAAGACATATTTTTCAGCATTTTGTAAAGAAAAATAAAGTAATTTAGAAGAAAGATATTGGATACTTAATATGCTCTTATAATAAGGAAGCTTTAAATAATGGAGCAAATATACTAATAGTAGCTTCCTACTCAGCAACATAGGTAGCAACTCCTTCTGATGTGCAATTAATAAATACAATGGCGAACATGCAACACTGTACAGTGACAGTGGGACAAAAGGGATGGAATCACGTGCAAGACTCTTGCTGTACCAGCAAGTAAGACTTTATGGGCTACTGGAAAATGAGTTTGTGAAAAACCAATTGAAAAAATCTTCTGCATTACATGTTCCTTTTATAGAAACATTAATTTGCATGTGAAAAGATAAAGTATTACACCGGTAAATAATTGTGAAGACATCTTCCCCCACTAAAGACACAATTGCAAAACCTTGCAATCAAAGCAATTTTATATCTTATTTTGATATAATAATCATAATAACCTTTAAAGCAGTGATATATTAATTACATATAAAGTATATTATTTGCATAATTTTTTCTTTACTGTCCATGGATTACCATTTGGTAAATATATCTATAATTCAGCAAGCTTTGGTGCTCTTTGAAGAACTCCAACTGGAATATGGCTGGTACTGTATATTACTGTAATTGTAAAGGACACTATGATTATATATTTTTGGTGCTTTAACCTCGTAAATATAGAAATTACAGTATAAAATGTAAGAATACCTTTTCTGTTATTTACTGATCCTATTCCCAGGCATGATGATTTAAAAATACTTAAAAGATATTTCTATTTTCAGAAGTACTCAAAAAGGGCGGTCAGCAGCCTGTCCACCAAAAGGATTGTGCTTTAGAATAATTTAGTATTTGTTTTCTTCTGATACTTTTCATATGCTTATTAAGTAAAAACATATAATAAAAAATCATCTTGCAGTTATGCAAAACTATGGTATTGTTTTGTACAGTCTTGCAAACAAAGTTTAGAAGTAGATCATTCATCCACAGAGAAATTAGGAACTCAGAAGTATGTAATGTCAGTAACAGAAGATTACTGTTTCTTTAAAGATGTAGTGTAGGCTATTGTTTTTAACTTTCATTTAATCTTTTATATGATTATTCTACAGTGCTCGCAGTCTTGCCAAGAGAGCTTCTACTTCTGGAATGGCTTCTCCCTTAGAAGGGGACCCGATATGATCTATTTTCTTTTCTTTGCTGCCTTCTCCGTGACAGGCTTCCTTTCTTCCAACAGCCTTGCTCCACACCTTAGAACTTGTTTCCACATTATATGTAACTTCTTTGGCGACTGGGCTTCTTGTCGAGTTTAAATTGATACTGTGGTGCAAACACGGCTTCTCTAGCTGTCCTTTCCGGTTCTCTGCAGAAGACAAATCAAACAAAACTTGTTTTACTATTAAAATACTCAGTTTCAATATTCTGTAATATAAAGAGACCTCTTGATCAGACAAATTTTACATGCAGATGATGTACTAGAAGGAGCAATGATTGCCAAGGAGGCAAGACAAAATATATTATCACTTCAAAAGCAGTGGACTTGGTCCCTTGGAAGTGATACAGACTTTACATGTCTTCATTAAATTAACATCCATATTTCTTACAAAATCACAGATATAGCCTGACAGGATCCTCCTTTCTTCCTGGAGTCAAAGAGAAAACAGAGTACCTAGCACCTCTCAGTGTCTTCCAAGGTTTCATCTGATTAATTAAATTTCCTACATAATTTTTACTTGTTCCAATTTTAAAATGTAATAAGAAATCTATTTTAATTTAATTATCCATTGAAATACCTTTTCTTTCCTTTGTGAACTTTTAGGCAGCTAAGTAATTTCAAGAAAATGTGTAATTCACTATTTTTTTGCTAAACATCACTGGCATTGCCTGTCACACAAAGTTGCACTCAGTTAATATCCAGGCAGGAGTTTTGCAGATTTGGCATGTATAAATAGACAGATTCCTTTTTTTATTGTTCCCCACCCCCCTTCCAGATCAAGTGACTGTTCTCCAAACCAGCGTATGAGTAGTCCCTCCCATAGATCTCAAACTTTTTAAAAACAGGCCTACTCAATATTCATGTAACCTTGAGCAAGGCTTGAAAATGCCTTCAACACACTTGACATGACATTTAAAGTTTTTTGGTTATTCGCTGAAAGATGTTCCATCATCCCAATAGTAATGACTTTGGAGCACAGGCAGTCACTCATGACAGTGTGTTTTATGTGAGTGCTGAAAATTCCTACGGAAAACAGCTTGTACATTAAAAGGCAGCTGCTGAAGATATTTACTGCACTGTCATTCCCTGACCAGGGGCTCTCGGTGATGGATGAGGATTTTACACACTTTCTTGGACAATCTCAGCAAATTTTGTAAGTACGATCACCTTTTGGGAAGTGGAGGAAAATAAATACCTCCTTTCCATCATCTTCTAAATCAGATAAACATTTCTTAATTAAAATTTCTTAAGGAAAATTTGACACTTAGCTGAAAAATGTAACCTTTGTTTTACACCACGGAAAATAATTTGACCTTGAATATGCAGCAGCACAGTGCTCCTGAATCACAGGAGGCCAAAGACTGGTTATGAACACATCCTTATAATTACATGTAATAAACGTGTCATATATAATTAAAATATCCCCGCTATGTGCACTCTTAAGTATCCCATTCTATTTAAATGTTTATGCTTATTGATTCTGAACACATATTTGCAGGCTGATGCTACCTATGTCAATATACAAACTACCAGCTGCACCACAGACTTTTCTGTTTATGTTCAATCTAGGGACAGCAGGAAAAATACTAGGTGTTTAAAAATCAACGCTTTTAAGAAAAAGAAAATATATTGTCCTATAATCAAAGATGAAGCATAGCTGTTGGATTTTTAAAAAGTTAAAAAGAAATTAGGCACTGAAAGTAAGCTGCTCAAATGTACCAACAACCAAATTTTAACTACTTTGCAGTTCAGCAGCCTTCACCCCAAAATGTGAGGATGAATTAGGTGTGGTGAACTAGACTGTATATAACAGATGTGGGGAACACTTTTGAACTGAGGTCTCAAAGTAAAATCCAGCAGTAAAAGTCACCAGTTTCTCGTAGTGTACACGGGGCACAGTAGAGGTGCCTTTAGAGGGAGAGTCACAACTGCAGTCTAAGCAGGGAACTGCTGCAAGCTAGCTATTAATAAGTAGTAGCTCTTGGGATCTATCCAAACTCTTTTACCACTTTGAAACTCAGTAACTAATTGAGGCTTGCACTTCAGCACCTCCCATAAATTGCTGCCTACAATCTGGAATTGTTGCGTAGAGACAGAACAGAGTAAAGTTGAAGACAGTTGTGCCTTTTTTTCCCCCTTAAAAAAACAGCAATTGTGAATTTCTAGGCATAGACTACTGAGTGGAATATTCAACTTGAATGACCAGCCTTTCCCTTCAGTCTGAAGAGTCCTGCAACAATGAAAAACGGCATTAGGAAAGTGCCTTAAACAGCATTTAGTTTATGTGAGTAGTTCTTGTTTCATTGCCTTTGCAGCAACGATGTCAAGATTCACTAGAAAAATCACGAAGTCTTACACTAGTGATTAGCAGCATTTCCTTAATAATGAGAACACTTTGGTCTCAGCCATGCTACAAATAATGCTGAGCAGCTAGAGTCAATTAAAAAAATGGTACTTGGACATACATATTTTATCTAAATCCATTATTACCATCTCAAAGTTGTTATTTCAGCTGCTTCCTAAATCAGGTGGCATCTTTACAGTGTATGTTCTTCAATCAAGGAGGAACTCCTCCACATAGCGTTGCTATGCCTCAGTGCAAGTTCAGTATTAGCAGATGTGTAGGAAGGCAGCTCCCTGCTTAGTAAACAAGCTGTTGTGAATTTCATTCAGAAACACTAAACTTTGTTAGTCCTGGCTCAGAAAGCACACAAATTTGCTTATAGCTCTAGCTTTCACATTTTGTAAATTTGCACCTAAAGAATTAACTGCTGCAATACTTGAGGTATATGTGCTGTTTGTGCCGTTCTTATCAGAGTGAAAGACTGCTTCCCTTTAAATCAAAGTGTAACATTAGTTAGGCACTATAAAAGTAAAAAGTCTCACTAATTCCTGAATTTTTTTATTTTAAGCCAGCAGAAATTACTTTGTGTTAAAACTGAACTCTTAAACACCCTATACTGCTTCACACACTGAAAACTTGCAATGCATTGGTGATTTGGTACCACATCCATTTCACTGCCCTGACTTGGGATTGTCACCTCACCTCCCTCAAATCCTGTGCTACAGGGGTGAAACCAAAGAAGTGCATTCTAAACCTGTCACTGTTGATGTGGGTGGTTTAAAAAAGCCAGTGCATCTTGCACGTGAATTCAGAACTACATGGCTGCAAAGTGCTGCAGATTAGCATGCAACTTTGACCACAACTGTGGAAAAGCTGGACTTCCTTAGTTCAGTATGATAATGGTTATAAAGCAAATAGTTACTTACTTGCAAGAAAAGTCAGATGTCAAGATTAACAGACAAAGTACAAGAATAAACAGCCATTAATTTACTGCTATTAGATATTAAAACCTTGAACCATCAGAGTAATAAAGTTTTGGAATTCACATATACAGATGAGAGAGCAAGAAACCATGACCAGTCATAAGCAGGAATTTGATCTGTTTCTGTATTTGATATGGTTGATATGGTTGCCCAAACAGCCAGGAGATTGGCTTAGTGACATTGGCCACATATGTTTCTAGAATAAGGGAACACACAGAAAATGCACAAACCATATAGGTATTAACAGACTTTTCCTAAAATGCTTTGAACTGTTACATCATAGACACACATGCATTGGTTCAAATTGGTTCACATTTCTAAAGAACTGAATATAATTAAACATACTGAAGGTTAAACAAAACTACTAATGGAAAGGCACTTCTGCATGAATTCTTGCTAAGAAGAGAGCTTACATTTCTGGAGATGCACTATTTGTCCACCTACTGTAGCAAGGTGCACCTTCCGGCAGTAGCAAGACAAAAAGAAATCAGACATTAAAAATCACTGGATAAAGACAGAACTTATTAATTTCCTATATATACTAGAAGTAGTTGAGACAAGTTTCTACTATTTGGTCACTTTCAGCACGCAAAATTTGTCATTCACTCGTATCATAACAATAACTATGCAGATGGGAAAAAAAACCCAATAACTTTGAACTCATGATTAACATTTCTAAACACTCAGGTGGTAAGACATTTACCATAATAGTTTTGACTTTACTGCTAGTGGATGCTTCCAGACACAGGTTAGGCAGAAATCACATTGTGAAAGTCTCACTGTCCAGATTCTATTATATTTAAATCTTTTCTTTCCCTTGTTCAATATTGAACTTTTGTGGGCCCTCCAGACCTATTAGAATTAAATTTTCACAGATATTAATTTCTTGAACATTGCTGTTAATCAAAAGCATTTCAAAACCATGTTCACAAAACCTAGAGCCAAATAGTTACTATCATCTAGATACAAGACTTCTAACAGCAATGGTCAGGAAATTCAGTTGACAGAAAATTGTGCTTAATATAGCTGTCCACAGTTTAAATGGTGTCCTAACATAGAACAACTTACAATGATATAATCTATTAAAGGCTACATACTTCAGAAAAAGAAAATTGGGCACTATCCTGTGAACAAAAAAAAAAAAAAAAAAATCAGTAGTATGAGATCTGCCTGCTGTGAACTTGAGGAAGCAAAATATGACCAGTTGGAGATTTTAAAATCCTGCATAATAGTGTTATATATATACCTTTAATAGAGAACAAAAATGATTGCAAGACACTCCCTAAAGTCAAGATAGACACTTTAAAAACAACTAATAAATATTTCAAATTAAAAAGGATGTTAAAAAGCTTTATTTCACTACACAGTTTCTCAGAGAAAGTCTTGATACTGAGGACATATTTTGGTTTTATGTAAATAGTTGTAGACTGATTGAAAAATAAAGTTGCAAATACAATAAGAAGAACTACATTACGCGGCATTACATGCTTGTATTACAGTCATACATCTCAATGTAGGGCATGACAAAACTGTAACATAAAAAGAACAATTGCAGTTACAACCTCATTACATCTCTTACCAAGTTAACAGAGAAAAATGCTCAAAAACCCAATGGAATATTTCTAATCTCGCTGACTTGTGCACCACATGCTACATCATATTCCTGAAGCTCTGTCTATGCCAACATATTCTAAAGCCTACCCATGCTGACATTACAGGCAATGCAAATAATTTTTACATTTTAAGTCATGACTTACCTGTCCTAATATTCTGAAGGAATGACCCCATGCCTAATGGCTTTGGCTTGGAAAAAGTAACAGCACTAGCCACAGTTCTTACCACTGGCTCCCCAGTGTGGTGCCACAGTTTGTCTCTGGTTCCCCATCTCAAGAATAGAAACTTAAACTCAAAGAAAAGCTACACCATGCTGATGCTGTGCTCATGTATTTTCTCAGCAAAACATCAGGGGTAAGGAACATGTATTTTTGACAGCAGTGCCATGTGCTAATTCTGGATGCAGCTGCATAGCACAAGCTGGAATGCTTGCCGCAACACAGACTCTGTCTGGAAGTCCTGTCCATTTCCCACAAACTACACTGAGCACATCATCATGCGTATCCCAGTGCAACCTTAACAGGGGAAGTTGTGCTTAGGCAATGGTTACATACCACGGACGTCATTGTATTCCCCATATGTTCCATATAAATAAACAGTTTCCAAACTCTTGGCTTCTTACTATCAGCAATGCCAAGAGGAAAATAATTAATTCATGTTCTCCTCTTGATTTTGAAATGACAGTCTCATTTCCTGCACTGACCCCTATTAGAGCCCCAGACATAGGACACTAGTGAGCTCCAAGGTTTTTCAGACACCCATTTTCCATTAACGTCATTTTTACAGCCCAAAGCTGGCCTTCTGAGATCCATTCCCAGACCTTAGCCCTCGTGTGAGAACATAACAAGGCTTCATTATCCTTCTCAAAGTCTGCCTTACCACTCAGAACCAGAATTTAGACATAATATGAAAGACTGCTATAGCTAGAAGGTCCATCTGTATTACGTATGATCACTCATAAAAAAATTAGATAGCCCCTTTCTGGACAGTTTAACAGAAAATATTTAAATACTTTTCATTGATTTCATGTTTTTATCAACAATTGATTGACAAAGGTAGTCTTGCAGAATGTCCCTCATTAAAGGAGCACTATGTGTTGTTACAACTTATTTCAGTACGAACCTGCAGCTCCAGCTGTAACACCTAAAGGAGTGGGAGCTGTACTCAAAAGACCTTTGCTTAACAAGTAATTTATTACACCTTAGTCTTTCATATTAAATGCTCACAACTCTACTAATCTTAAACAGACAATAATTCATGAGACAAAAAATACTGGATATTTGGAACTTTTTTTTTACAGTATGCACATTTAGTTTAATAGTTGCTGCTGTTCTTGAGTGTTGCATTAAAAACGTGTGAAACACAAGGAATAAACACTATCAGTAAGCTCAATTTAGATGACACAGGTTACAAAAAAAGAGTGAATATAGGGGACTTATGTTCATTTCAAAGGCAAGAATAGGCTATGTCAGCACACAGTGTGACTAATAGAATTTATAGAAACTAAATTTCAAAGAAAGTCAATTACAAACTGTGAGCAAACTAGTTTTTGACAAGAGGAGCTATGCTGGACCAGCTCCCTTTTACTTGGCCCTAAATTAAAGCCTTTAAAAATTATTTTAATCTGTTTCCTATCTGTATCTTCTCAAAGACTTCTTTAAGTTCCTGCTGATCACTCCATTCAAACTTTTACCTATCTTTTCCAAAGATACTTTGCATTTGCAATGAGTTGGAACCAATTTCTCTGTTTAAACTAATACATTCTCACCTGTGATAAGACAATGACTTTTTTTACAAGAAATGCAACTTTAACTTACTGGAATTTTAACAAAAGTCTTGAGTGCCTGTCAAGATGATAAAAGAACAAGAGTGTGGATCAACCTGATGACAGAAATCACCCAAGGTCAGTGAGAGAAGAAACCTCTGCAGGTGTCTTCTTAAGATGACTATTTCAGACTTAGAAGCTTGGCATATTTCCTATTTCACCCTGAATTACAGTTGATTTCCTTTGTCTTTTCATGCATTTTCCCTAAAAGAAAGCACATTTGGCAGATTCTAGGAAACTGCAAAATGAATTTCCAAAACAGAAATCTGCTTTGTGGTCATTAATGATTTCTAGAGCATATGGTTTGAAACATTCTTGAAAAACTAAATTCTAAGTCTCTTAATTTCAAAATGGATAAATCATATGGCATAACTTTCATATATAATAACTAATAATCTTCTTATTTACATCAGGCAAAGGGGATAAAAAGGTAAATATTGATCTACATGAATACCAGCAGCAGGGGATCTTCAGGCCCCAGTGGTCAGAAACACTCCGCAGCCTAGGTGTTTATAGGATTTCTCTCAAGGTACAAATAGGACAAACATCAACTTTTTCTCTTCTTCAAGTCAAGAGATAATCAGGAAACGATAATAAGAAAACTGGAAGTTAACATATTTTAGAGTATTTTAAACTCCTGGAATGTGGTTTATTACTTGTTTTATTTTGTTCATAAGTATATTGCAGCTTGCATTCCAAATCATCTTCAGAGTTAACAGTCAAAATGATGACTGTCTAAGTTAGTGATCTGTGACAAGATACACAGAGGTACATAGCTTAAAGCCACCCTCTATTTGGCTGATGACAATTAATGTAGATTCCATATACAATACTGCCTTTGAGCAGTAGACACATTTAGTCTCCAAACCTGTCTGCAAACCAGCTACCTAGAGATGAATTCTGCTTTCAAGGTGCACTTTGATAAAAGACTTCAGGAATATGCATAAAGACTGCTGCCATCAAAGGAAAGCCACCAGCAGTTGCAATAGGGAATGATAAGAAACATGCTGATGAAAATAACTGAAATGGAAAAGAAACATACAATTTTGTCTTCTTTTACCAACTGTTGCAGAAAAACACAGTAGGAAGCCTCCTACCTTGGGAAAATAAAACCCCCAACAAATCCAAACAACAAAGCAAATCTTAAAGACTGACCTTATATTTATGAGATTCTACTCACTGCAGTTCTAAATGTTGTTATTGCTTCTGTTCAGTATTTACCATTTAGCATACACATTGAAAAAAATCCCAAACAAGCAAAACCCGCAAACCCTCACAAAATCTATGCCCCATCACTGGAAAGATTCAAGGCAAGACTGGATGGAGTCCTGAGCAACCTGATCTAGTGGGTGGTGTCCATGCCCACAGTGTGGGGGTTGTAACTAGATGATCTTTAAGGTCCATTCTGACCCAAACCATTCTATGATTCCATGTATCGATGTCTAGTAATTGCCTTAAAAGTTTAACATTATTATTATTTCTTATCCACTACTCTTGATATCAAATGTTTACAAGACATTCCCTAAGTATTCTAGTTGCTGCTACAAACCCATACAATTTTTATTTTTATCCCAAACTTCCATTCCCAGGTTTATATCAGCAATCAGAGTACTGGTAGGTTGCACTGCCTTAAGTTTGAATACAAATACTTTGTAATGTCAGATCAAACCAACAAGAAAAACTATCTGTCTCTCATCAGCTGTTGCTCTTCTCTCCTAAGGAATCAAACCACTTCTAAGCAAAAGGAACATCTACAGAATCCTGGAAATATTTTTGGGAACAGCGTAAGGAGGAGAGACTAGAGCTGAAAGTAAAGTAGCTGGGTGTTAGTTTTAACAGTCAAGTAGAAACAATCTCCTCACATTCCTGTAAGTGGCACAGGACCAATGTCCAGGGGCAGCTCCTGCTCAGACAGGTCACAGTCACAGTGGGCTGTCATTCACTATTATTCAAAAGATTGCAAGAATAGCATATGGCTCTCAGGCTCCTCTTAATTTAAACCATTTTTAAAAGAGGTCTCTGGAAGAAGAGCAACAGAGAGCATTGCATGCTGCTAATGCTATGACAGGGAAGAGTGTAGTGATTTACGAACCTGGACAAGTATTTATGGTAGAACTCCAAATTCTAATCTGTGTTGCTTTATAGCATGTGT
Organism: Entomyzon cyanotis; assembly: GCA_024500445.1. Taxonomy (NCBI): domain Eukaryota; kingdom Metazoa; phylum Chordata; class Aves; order Passeriformes; family Meliphagidae; genus Entomyzon; species Entomyzon cyanotis. Next base: position 55,855,191 of record JAKEPQ010001016.1, on the reverse strand, counting down.
GCTTTTTAAGAGGACATAAGCAGACCTGACTGTGAAGTTTAACTAACATCCAAGATTGTCTTCATGAATACACTGGACAGAAATGGGATGAAGCTGAATCATCTTAGTTCATGTAACTTTCATATTATTATAGTCCCTACTTTGCTCTGACAAAGCTCTGCAGAAAACAGTCGAAAGCATGCAAACCAGCAGACTGAAACTGTGGAGCAGGAAACAGTACATATTTAAGAAGATCCTTACACAAAAGTAAATATTAGGAAGTAAAGGCAGAGGAAAAGTGATTTATCTCTCCCTCACTCTGCAAGATTGCTTAAATATATTCCTTCGACAATTCTTCTCAGTCTCTTTATACAATGCTCTAATTAATGCTATGTGCTTTCACTTAATTATCCCCTCTCTTTGGGATGGACTGTAATTTGGCCTTGCTCATGTGTGGAGAGAGATGGGATGTAAAAAAATGTTTCTACTGCACACATGATCCAGCCATATGTGTATTTGACACTAACAACTGTACTCTGCAAGTGTGACAAACTGCTCTGAAAAGGGATGATGATTTCAACAGTTTCTAAAAGAGGAATTATTACTTAAAGATGGCTTTTACTGACTCCTCCAGATACCAATGCATTATCACAAGACAAATTCAAGCTTCATTGTCATGGGTAATGAATCCAGTCATTGTGAATTCAAAATGCTGTGTTTAACATCATTAATGGTGCGCACATTTCACACAATGAACATATTTACTGCCCTGTATTCTACCAGGTAAACTCCTAGCAGCCACTTTGACATGTTAAAAACAACAGGAGCCAACTGTAGCATTTCCTTCTTCTTTTCCTAATTAATTGCACTCAAATACTATTTAGGAATAACCAGCTAACAAAAGTTGATCTTACTGGTAGAAGGGTTTTTTTCTAAATTTCCAAAAATCAAAAATGCAAGACACTTTTGCACATGCAGAAAAAAACCCTCTGTCTCATGGAGGAACTTGAAATATTACATAGAATATGAAAACCTGGGAGACTGAAAACCTGAACCCTTTATACCCAGTGAGAAAGCAGGGCAGAAGGCAGTAAGACCTCCCAAGCCACTGAAACACAGGATTTTTAAACATAGACTTGATTTTCCTTTGTCTGTTTTGACTTATGAAGCAGCCTTGCAAATATGTTTAGCTCAAAAGGTGATACTAAAAACAAATGGTTAGAGATCATCATAGTATATTAATTATGCAAAAGAACCCAAACTGAATTTAATCAGAAACAGGAGACTCCAAACAGGAAAAATTGTCTCTCTTTTTTTTTTTTTTTAAACAGAGACGGTTAAGAAAACATTTATGGTAATGCCAGAGCATCTGCTGATTACAGTCAAAGCTGCAGGACACCAACATTAAATCACTGAACCATCTTGACAGCTTCTGGGTACTTGAATTTCATTCTAATAATAAATTGCTGTGAAATTGACACAAATCAGAAAATTAGCCAGAAAATGTTTACAAAGAACACAGGTAAGGACATATAAAGCAGATACCAGATTGATTTCCATCTCAAAAAACAGAGCTAAAATAAATGTTTGTCACTCAGACATTTCAAAGCTGCACTTAATTGGTAAATCTCTAAAAGACTAAGCACTTTTAGAATCGAATACAATTTTATCATTCATTTCCTAATGATTTTGACCTATCACTTTCTTTTGTTTAGAATTGTTAGCATGCTTGTTTGTTTAACATAAACACAGATGAGCCATTTGAACGTGGCCTGCAACATTTAAAATCAATTTTTAATTCCTGACACCTGAGGATTCCTCACAGAACAATATACTTCATTGTAAAGCTTTAATTGATGCATCTATGTGCTGCAGAGGGTGATTACTTGAATAATAAGTATGAGACTTGTGATCTGGTTGCTAAGCAAATGTAAGAGAAAAAGTCCAAGAAACGATGGAACAATGAATCAAGGTGTGATGACAGGATAATTATTCTGTGAACTGTCATGTTGAAGGACTCTCAGAACATTGACCTGCACATGATCACACATCAGAAAATTGCCTGAGGGGTAATTAAAATTATAATACACAAATTCAGTCACTCACAAAGAGAAAAACACATGCATAACTTATTTCTCTGTAGCATGCATGGTCAAATGCATTCTCAATTTAAATATAAATGCTTGAACAGTGCAAGAATTCAGAGAACAACACATTACAGTAAAAACACTGAAGTTTATCCGACTTAGTATGAATGCTTTCTTTTCTTCAATTACTCTGGGCATTAAACTAAATATTATTCATACTATGGCACATAAAAACGTAAAACCTGTAAGGAGACTTTCTGAAGGAACTTGGGAAAAAATGTAGTCCTTTTAAAATATGCTTAAGGTTGTAAGGGAACATGCTCGAAAATAACTTTTCCTCCTTTCCCTGAGATTTTATTGCTGAGCACAACATCATATGGTAGAGCATCAGTCTGGGTCAGCTGTGCTGGTAATCCCCTCCCAACCTGTTGCCCACCCTGAGCCTCCTGGCTCCATGTGTTTTGCAGGTGGACAGAAAGACCCGACACTGTGCAAGCACAGCTCAGCAGCAGCCAAAACACTGCTCTGGTGGCATCACCAGTCACTAAGGCAAAGCACAATTGCTTATGGGCTGCTGTGGAGAACATAAAGGCCAGCCCTGGCACTCCCTGTAAAGCTGGACATAGTGTAACAACTCTACTCAGTTACCACTGCATGTCTGAATTTGATGGAAGCTGCTCACATCACAGATTTCAGACTTTAAAGGCAAAACTTTTACACATTCCCATTTTGTCCTGTTTAGGTTTTTGTTCAGTTGTTTACTGTGTCAGTTTATATTGGCATGCACCCCACTACAAGCCTAGACTTCAGTTCCAAGCCCAGATTTTAGTTCCAAGCCTGTACTACATGATCACATCTAAGTAATGACAACTCCATCTCACATGTGGAGGCGCAGAAGCTTCATTGCCTTTAAACCAGCCACTGCCAGTCTTGTTTTGGGGTGGCTTTCCAATTGTGTGGAATCACTGGTGTTTACTACTTTGCAACTGTACTGACTGTAGATGCCAACTTGGTGTAGACAAAAAAACCCCAACTCATAAACAACCTATTTCCAGATCCAAGTTAGTCTGTGATGGAAATCATTTGACTGCTCAGAGGAATGCATTCAGAAATCTCCTCACTTTTCCCCTCCATTATTCCATATGTAACTAAAGAAACTCAAAGACAGCCAGGAGAAGTTCTGTGCATACTCTTCAAAAATTTAAGACCACTCAAAATACTTGGAAAGATTCTTTTGGAACACAAGGTAAGCACACAGTTTTATGTACATGTAAGTTCATTTAGACAAGAATGTCTATATGTTACTCTCAGCCATGTCATACATAGGCACAATCACCACATGGTTCTAACAAAGAAAATTCTTTTTCTCCCACTGTGTTCTAAAAAGACAATAAAAACACCTTGTAAGAAACACAATATGCATAATTATTAAAATGACACTTTCTAGAACAAATATAATCTGTAAACTCATTGCTAGCTCATCAATTAAGTCAGTCACTCCTACTAAAAATGCTAGAGATACCTTCTCAAATATTTTCTAACACTTTCAATAGTGCTCATTTCCAGAGAAATGCTACACCTGAATAGCTTTAAATGCTAAGGAAGAAAACAAATGCTATTGCAAAATCTCACAATGTTCAGCAGCTCACTGGGATCTAAGGAAAATTTATTAAAATGAAAATTTCAAGCATGTTACTACTAATTTCAAAGCAACATCCTATAGAAGAAATATAATTATCAGTTTTGTGCATTAAAATAATACCACATAAAACTGGTATTATTATCTAGATTCTCAGTGTTAGCCAGCAGTGTTAAGAATAACAATTCAGCTGACACCAAAGAGATTTGTAAAAATTTTGCAGCAAAAATAGTAGGTTAGGTATTTATGTATTTTTATTTCAGAAACATATTAACTGAGGAAAACTAAGGGAAAGGGAGTGTGAAGGGAGCATATCCTCTACATCTAAGAATTCAGTTATGGCATTCGATAATTTATCTGACATCTCTTAAAAATTGTTGCTTCTTCTGAGCTTACTAGCCAAACAGATTTTTTCCAGAAGTTAAGCTTAAAATCAGAGCAGTTTCAATAAGCTGAAGCAGATGTATAAATTTACAACTCTTTGGTTATGTAATGATATGGCTTAAAGCAAAACATTCAATTACATTCGTGTAGATGCATTTCCCTTTTTTTAAAAGATAACTTTTTTGTGGTCATGAATACTTTTAAATATTCTCAGTTCCATTTAAAACAAGAAACTACAAATTTAACTGGTCTTACTACAACTATGACTATGAAATAGATATAATTCATTGACTATGGATACATATGTAGCGCAGGTACAGAAAGAAACCTGTCTCTTTTCTTCAGTGTTGTATGAAATTGTTTGTAACAAGAGCATGTTTAGTCCTGTGCATCCTTGTGCCTGACCAAAGCCCCTTGATCCCAGTGAGATTAACTGGACTGAATGAATTGCTGCTGGTTGCCTCAGGCTCCCTTTACAGTCAATGAGGAGAAACAAGCACTTCTAAACTGTGCTTCATTTCACTCTAACGTAGATACTTTTAACAGGTAAAGAGAGCCCACACTGCAGACATCTATAAGTAACTTCAGCACCTGTAAGCTTTAGACTTTTGACTGCAGCAAAGTCTGCATAAAAGGTGGATTTCCTAGTCTGGACAGAGACAAGGGATTGTTGAGATCATATTTTTCGTATGAGGGAGGACAGGATGCAGATTCAGTGATTTTAAGGCCTGATAGACCTTTATGAGTATCCATCTCGTGAATTTCACAAAGCTTTTTCTGGCTACATGAAAAATACTGTGAAATTATCTTATGGTTGTTACAGTGAACAATTTGGATATAAGCAGGGGAACTCTGTTTACAATGCAATATGCTGACAAGAACTGTAGATGTGAAAGACATCATTATTAAGTATGCTTCTCAGCGATTACCTATCACCATTTTTCACCTTTTTAAACATCCTTCATATTCACTAACTTTTATCTCCAGTAGACATAGTTCTTACAGTTGTTTAGGCTCTTCTCTCTGAAAGATTTGTGATACCCAAACTTTTGTATAGCTCTGCAAGTTTCTGACAGTCTTGAAACATACTCTGGATTTAAAAATCAGCCTATAAAATAAATGATTTCTACTTCTGCATTGGTATATAGAATCCTACCCTTCATGTGAAAGTCATCACTGCTTTTAACTGAAATTGGCTTAGATCTAGTCCTGACCATGCAAAACTTAGAAAACTCTAGTTGTGTACATCTGAACTTAAGAGTTTCACATCCACAGAAGATCTAGTGTTTTTAGAGATGATACTTTGAATGGGAAGGCAACCTTGTGATTGCTAGATACGAGTCCCGTGTATACACATTTTTGTTAAGTAAGATAGTTACCATTAGTAGGTGAAAGAATTAAAGGAAAAGTGATTTGAGTTCCATGAAAATGTTTTTTGAACCCTCTCTCTCTAAAAAAGCCAAAAAACTCTCCCAAAACCGAAAAACCCATAACGCCACTTTTTCAGAGTACACACGAAGTTAAAAAAAAATGGTATGCCATGACAAGCACTATAACAACACCTACTTTAATTCATATAGTATCACCGCCATTCAAAATAAGCAGCAAACAAAATATTTTCATTGGGCCTTGTCATCATATTTTATGCATATATTACAGATTATTTGTCTCTTACTAGTACAACATACAAAACATTATGTTAAATTTGAATTATTCCATAAAACATAAAGCTAAAGAACTAGTAAAGAAAAGCATTAAGGTTTCAACATGGGAAAATAATAAAAAGTATTTTATAATAACAATAATGTAATAATAATAAAATGCCAACACACAAAGCAAGGTTTGGTATGAAACAAAAACATGTCGTTACTTGAGACTCAATCTTATGAAAAGACTATTTTTGTCAGTCTTTTCATTGCTTATATTCCATCATTCATTCAGACACTAATCCAAATTACCTATGCCCATGAGAATTATAGCAGAAATGCCATTTTCCTCATCAGATTATGCACACCTCCATATTCACTTGTGCATATAGGAAGGACTGTGATACACAAAGATCCAGTTGAAAGGTAGTTCAAATTTAGGAGACAACTAATTTATAGGGAAATCTATTTGTAGGTGGCTGAGGTTGTTTTGTACTGTACTAATTACACAAAAAACAGAATTTCTGAGAGTAATACAAAGTGTGGAATGTTATCTATGGATCCTATGCACCCGCTTGTGCTGTATTTCAGTATAATGAAATCATTGTAGAGCATGGTAGTCCTGGTGCAGAATCATTATGCCTGGCTCTGCAGAACAATAATGGCAAAGAGATTGCACTGTCAAGGGACTAGTGAAGGGAAAAAAGGCAATCTTCAGAGCACAATTAAAAGCACATACTTTAGGTATCTATTGGCTTCTTTCGATTAGAAAGAGAGCCTAGCTTAGATTAGTTTTAAATAGATAGTGAGGGCAAGCAAAATAGATACCACGTAATTAAGTGGAATATATCTACATCTGAACATAAAGTTTATTCACATGCTTTACATGTGTCTATACCTGTCTGAGAACTGCCAGCTTTCAACAGGATTTTTCTCACCAACAGCCTTTAAAGGATGTTTTTTTTCAAACAGAAGTGGTGTAACTTGGAAAGAGAAGCAGCCTGAAGTAGCTAAATAGAGTATATGAGAGACAAACACCTGCAAGAACAGTACTGTGGGCAGCTGGCTGGCTGCAGAGGGTGCACTGACATGACTTTCCAGCCAGAAAGACTGCTAAACCTTGGACTGGGAATCCTCATCTGCCTTGGGAAGACAATTCTGCTGTTCAGAAAACAGTGAGTCTTGACTGCTTTAGGGGTGATGTGACCATCAGTAGGAGGAGACTGTACTTCTTGCATGAGTTCAGTAACAATGGAGTAGTTTCAACTGTAATTCTTACTTGGGGATTTCATTCTCAAGCAGGTCCTAATGACAGGATATCTTGGTCTCTAGCCCTGGGACCTTCACCAGTCCTAGTTTGAACCAACTGCATTCCTCTGTAGTTTCACTTGCTTTTAATTAGCATTTTGGTCTTCTTTAAAAAGACTGATTAGTAAACTAATGGTAATGAAATTACTGCAAGACACAGTTAATGTTATCTATTAATATGAAACATTGAATACATGTGAATCTGCATTAGAAGATAAAGCAACTTAGAATGAATTAAGCACTTACGATAGATGAGAGAGTTTTGGAAAAACATTTTCAGCTGCACCTAAGAGCATGTTAGGTAAATAAAGGATAGGGAAAGGCAAGATAATCAAATTTATGATTGTGTAAGTCTAGTGAACAGAACAGCACTTGAATTCCGTGCACTTATTTGACTTGGAGTCATGAAATCCACTAAATAGGAGCATTTAACAATAGGAAGTTACAATACAGTAGGATACTGGGTCCAATTTAAGAAAACACATATTCACTTGCAGTTTCCAAAAAAAAAAAAGAAAAAAAAAATGTTGAAAAATACTTGGAATTTTTTTTTAAAAATATAAATTAAAAAATCACATAATTATGAAATAAACTCTTTGATGTTGTGTGGTTTTTTTTACTGAGGATTATTTATCTTTAAGTTTCATTAAATGTCCTTTTATTATTACCAAAGCATGACATTTTTTTTAATTGGATGAAATAATATAAATCTAAATATAGCATTGGTTAATAATATTTTTTCAAAAACATTGATTATATTGTCTTGCTGTACTTATGAAAATATAAATAAAATATAAAAAATAGCTGTAACAGGGTAAAGAAGAAAATTCGGTAATGTGAACTCACCGTTCCTGAAACAGTTTCTGCTAAATGTAAAAATCTGAAGGTTAAAAGCTACAAGTATACATGGGTTATCAAAGAAAATATATGATCTCCATGGAGAAAACCCACTAGCTTTCTCAGCCAAAATTTAAAGTCTTTTTAAATGAAGTCTTTGCACAAAATGTTTCATTCAGTAATTGCCATAATATTTCACAAAATAACAATGAAATACAACAGCTGAGGGAAGATAAATATTGTCACATTTCATTCTTACAATTTGGAGGAAATTGTATTTTTATCTTTATTACTTTAGCTACTTTACCAACAAGTTTTACTCCCATGAATATGAAACATTCCATTTGTCCTCATTTGAAAATTTGGTCTTCAGTGTTTAATATCCTGTGTGTGATAAGTCAGAACTCATATATACAGTATTGTCCCTTTTATTACAGAGAAGAACTATTTTACAGTGCCTCACATTATGACTGTGGTAGCTGTACCACAATGCATTGGTAGACAGAGCTCTCTAACAAAAGCAATTGAGCAGTAGACCTTATTTAAGTCTATAAGGAATAGCTAAATGAACAGGAGAAATTAACAAGATATGCATTAGAACACCTTTTGGAAACAGGTGTTAGGAAATATCTAGTGACCAGCGTTAGTTAGACACATTAGACATCTTCTGGAGAAATGAATAAAAAATGCAAAACACACTCCAGCAGTCTGCATGATGTTGTATATGAAGAATCTCCAAGTCTTTCAAGATCAATTTTCACCACACTGGCCATGAATCAGTGTATTTTAACTACCACTCTGCTACCTGATGATGAGGGAAAGAAATAGCATTCTTCTCATTTTCATTGCATTTATTGTTTTTAAGCAGTTAAAAGAAAGATCATTTTCCAAAATAAACAAACCCATGCATGGCTACTTTCTTTCTCTGCACCCCAAAAGCCAGCCCCAGTAACGTTGTTTCAATAACCATCCATTTAAAAATACCTGATTTAAGTTATTTTAATACATATAACTTTCAGTTGATTTCAGTTAAAAGAAATACCAGACACTTATTAATGGTGCATCGCTAAAATATTAAAATAGGGGCAGTTTAAAAATCTGTCACTTGGTGCAGGTATTGGTTCACAACAGGAGCAGTAATTTCTTGTAGTGACATGTTTCCTTATGCCACAGCTATTCTTCCTTTCCAAAAGCTGTTACCTTAGGGGGGGGATGGACAAATTCTTGCCATCTATTACTATGCAGTCCATTACAATGGGTTCATTCATATTTATAATACAATCTGTGATGTTGATGCAATCACTTTAGACTTCACTGTTATTTCAAACAAATCCATAACTGAGAAAAAGGCAGGCTGTTGACAGGAGTTAATGTGGGTTTTACTCTGTTTACAATTGCTTTCTAATCTACTAAATGGCTGTGAAAATTGATGCACTGTTAGAAGTGCTTTTATACACTACTACAGATAAAGGGCTGTTATACTGCAGTAATCTCTGTAATGCTAAATTGAATTTTTGACAGTGTTTTTTTCGTTTTTCCAATTTGAATGTGACAAGGTAGGCTACTGCATTTACAGTAAGCTTAATTCCATCAATGCAAAGCATTTTTCAATCTTTATTGAGATGCCTATTATTGCTATGAAAAAAGAAGTTATAGATAAAACTTGTAACCATATATACTTTAGGGAAAATCTCTTAGTGGTCAAAGCATGAGGCAGAGTCACTAAATTCTGCCATCAAATTCGTGATCTGTTGAAGCTGTGCAAGTGAATCCTCAGCAGATAAAACACAGTAGTACTGCTTCCAGAACTGCTCAGGTTGCCATGAAACAGATTCTCCTTAAACATCACAAAATAAAATGTAGGATTAGGTGACTTGCTATTAAGTAACATTCCAGTGGGATTTTTGGGAAGATATGCAAAGCTAGTTGTTTAGTTACATGACCAATGAAATCACAGTCATAAAGAAGTCCGAGGGATGTATACTTCAGTTTATCAGCCTAAAAACTAAGCCAGAAAAAAAAAAAATAAAGCCTTTTAAGCCTAAGATTTCCCTGATAAAGAGGGTGCAAAAACACCAAGGCTGTTGCTGATGTGAAGCACAAGTACAGAAGACTTAGCTACTGTAGAATAGGTGCCCTAAAAATTCCTGACACTTATCACTCACTAAAACCTCAGTCTGAGGAATGCAAGACAAATGCCCTTTTATGTTCATCAAGGAGTTTCTAATTTTTTATATGGATGTGAAAATATTACTGAAAATTAATGATCAGAACTTCTACATGGCTCCCAACGGAAAGAAATCCTTTATATTCAAGACATTTGCACATGTAGTAACTTTAAAATTTGCTTATGTGTTTTAATTCACAAAATTTAATAAAAAGATATAGCTCTCTCAGATAATAAAATAGCTTAGGTTGGTGAAGACCTCTGTTGAGGTCATCTGGTGCAAACCCAGCCTCAAAGTGGGATACAGTTGTTAAGTTAGATCATAACATTTTTCAAAGGATAGACTGTTAAAGATTCCAACTTCATAATTTAACCTTGGTGGCGTTTAATCACATCAGGTGAATTAAACAGTCAAAGATAACACAAAAAATCCCCATCCATTTCATGTAGGACGGTATGATTAGTCTATGCAGAGCAGTAACTGATGTTCACTTTAACAGCCTATCAACTAATGAACACAAATGTATAGTAACCAAGCTTCATGAACAATAAAGCTCACAGAGCAATTTGTTTATCTCTCGGGGGGGTTTTGTTCCCCTGTATGACTTACTTCTTTTTTTTGAATGTGAAGTTTTTCTGCTGCCATTTTCAAAAGAAAAAAGGGGCTTAGGAATTAAATTCTGGAATTCTTACTGACTCAGTTGAAGAAAACCTATTAAATTTAGGTGCTACTGTATAAATTGAATAGAATCTGCAACATAAATGAAACCTTGGGATGTAAAGACAATAATTTTAGAAGATGACAGAATCATAACAACTTACTTCTGGAGGTGCTTGAAAATGTTCTAGGTATGGTCACCACTTATAAGCAATCTATCACTGATTGTTTAGAAGAACCATGTTGATTGCAGGTCCGAATGTACTCACCTACTAAATTAAGTAAACTAAGGGCTTCTACAGAAAAGTGATCATTTTGCTTGACTAGAGCTAAGAAAAGGGAAAATCTGATGCATACCTGTCATTTTCTAAGATTATTTTCTTAATAGCTAATGCAACCTCTTAGGAAAAAAAATTTTTCTTCAGATAATTAGTGGTCATTTCCTAAGTGCTGCTAAGAATCATTTCATCCCAACTTGTAGTTATTTCTGAAACACAACCAGAGAAGCCACGTAATTTAGTACCCCAGCTTACTTGAAATACTGTCACTCTTCACAGAAGTTGCTCAGGTTCAAGTCGACAGTTTCAGTTCTGGTCTGCAACACGGTTTTGTACAATGTGGATTTCAAATTTTCAAACACCTAAAACTTTCCTTCAAAACTATACTAGAACAAAAACCGCACAACTTATTATAAAAGCCAGTTTTATAATTTAGAATATTTACAGAAAATCAGTAAATGTACAAACTCAAAGAGAGGGCTGGAGTGTCTCTCCTGTAAAGATAGGCATTGAGTAAAACCTTTGTGTTATATATAAAATTAATCTTGACAATTAGAGAGAAGTTTGACACATATTTCATAAATATAACTACTTGTATATCACAGAAATAGAACAAGATTATAAATAACTGTAGTTGCCAGAGTTTTGAATTTTTAGTTAACCTGTCAACAAGAAAGGGGCCTCCTCTTGAACAGTATCATATAAGTGTAAGATCCTGCTTTGTCTGGAGCAGAAGAGATGGAAATATGGCAGTCAGGTCATTTGATGCTTTTTTTATTCCTTCTTCTGTACCAGCAAACTGTAGTTTAACTGCCTAAATGCTTCACCTTTTAATAAGCTGCATTTCCTGATGTGCTATTCAGTGCAAACATACAGGAAATGATGATGTATGGGCAAACACAATTAAAACCACGGTAAGATTTCAGTATGTAATATTGCTACTGTTTAAAGATAAGGACACACAGTTTTGTCAACAGCATTCAGTAAAATTACTTCATACAAAATGCTATTTCAAAAATAAATATAGCAAGGGGCTTTGTAAGTACTTGTATCGGTCTATATTTTGGGTTTACTATTTGAAAAAAAAATCAGATGAAATCTGTCTTAAAAAGTACAGAGCTTATCATTTAGCACCTGTGACAATTGCCTTTTTCCCTATACATCCTGCTTGTATAAAAGAGAAATAAAATTAAATACAGATTTTATAATTTCTATTTCTTGGAATGGTGTCTTAAAGACAGAAAACAGAAAGAAAAATCAGTCACAAATGTCAGCACTGTCTTTTGAGATACACATTGTTAATATTACAGAAGCTGTAGTTTAGAAGCAGAAATTTAAGTCCAGATTGCCTGATTTACATTACTGACTCCCTGATCTAGTTTAGTTGAACACTGAATTTAAACAGAGGTGCTTGAAGTCAGGAGGGACTTATGTATGTGCTTATATGCTGTGCTGAATCAACATCCCACTGCAGCAAATCACAAGTACAGTATGTTTAACGAGCGTAACATGGCAAGCATATTTATCTATTCATAACAAAGCCAAAAATGACAACTTCTCTTTGTGTTTTTGTGAGTTAGCAGGAATCAGCAGGCAGCAATAACCTTACTTTGCCTTACCTGCTTTACCTTAGAAATAATTATTTAGCATAACAAACCAAGAGCAGAGTATATGTTTTGAAGTTGAAAGGAAAAGGTCCAAACTGGCATTCTTTACCTGTTTGTTAACTGTTTTTCTCCTAATGAATTGCTCTGTTGCTCTGCATCACTCTGATTGCAGTGTAACAGCTTTCATTAGTCATTATAAATACGGCTTTGTGCCACGTTATTTACATTCTTATAGTAAATAGCGAGAACTTCACACTGTAATAATTCAGAGTGTTTCTGCACTTGCTGAAAAATAATCCGGTAATGCCTAATATATGACTTTACCTTAAAAAATCTTAAACCCAAATATGAAAGCTTTTGGGTTTGTAGATTTTTTGATTTTACCAACAGCATAATTCCACTATGGCCAAAATTCTTGCCAATAACAAGGCTAAGGGAATCAGAATTTCACTGTAATTAGACTTTGCAAACTGGGCTTTTCTTCTGGTAGAACTGTCACAAGGGGAAACTGATATTCAAAGCTTAAAATCTGATTATTGCTTGAAAATGAATTAGCACTGTAAATATGCATAAAAATGAGCTCAGGAAAAATCTGAATCACAAATATGAACAATTATAAATATTAATCAGTAATAGGATTGTTTTCACAATATACAACTACTTTCTAGATATTTTCAGCAACATTTCATAAAAAAACCACTTCATTTTCTTCTTTAACACTTCAGCAAGTAAAAAGAGGACAGCAACTGTTATCTGAAATACTGCTTGATGGTGGAGATTCTTTGTAAAACAGTTTTCCATTAAACACATTATTTTACCCAGGTCAATCTAAAGTCAATGAATTTCAGATATAACTGACCTCCTGTGAATTCTAGTAAGTGATTTAGGTATAAGAGTCAGTGTGTTTATCAACCAAAACTGAAAGATTTTACAATTTTTAGATGTCCTTTTTTTGGAAACCAAACTGTTTGCTTTAAGCTAAAAAAATATAAGCAACAGATCTACATTGAACAACAACTATTACAGAGAATACTTTTCATTACTAATATTCTTGAAACCCCGAATTTTGGTACCACTGAAAAACTGTGCCTCATACTAAAAAATAAATAGTTAAATACATATAAAAATAACGATGTCTATAGACATTTTATACACATGCAGATATTATGCATGCATATACATTACATTCAGACTTTTTGACTCAGCAGGCTTTAGTATATCTATTAATGCCAATACAAATTCTGTCAATAATCTACACCAATACTTCAAAACAGTGACTTTGCAAAATCCCAGCTGTCATTCTAAACTCAGTTACAAAAAGGTATTTCACCTTTTAACTACTTTATTCTAAGAAAAAAGGATTTATCAAGTGCATTACAGAGATTCAAAAATAATATTTACATAATATAATGGGAAAAAATACAAAGACATGAAAAAATGTCTATAAATGAGGCTGAGTCAACAAAAAAGAAAATAAAAGATAACAAGAGTTCTTTGAAAGAGGAACACTGGTATTTTTTAAATTAATTTTTAACCTTCCTAAAATAAGAAAGCAAACTTCTTTTGTTCAAGTATCAAAATCTTTTCAATGAACAGACAAACAAGTTTTATTCTATTTAGCATACTCCTCTCTGTCTAGCTAAGTTTATATCAATCTTCTCCAATTCTGGTTGTATTCAACATCTCCTGACCCGTGATGCTGCTGTAATAAACCTTGTACTGGGTTTTCCCAGCTATAAGCTTCCAGCAAGTTGAAAGCAATTCTAATTTGATGGATGTGATATTAGGTCTATTTAGTTTGTCATCTGGCTGCTTTTCTTCCCAATTATATGTTGGTATCACAATCCCTGGAGAGGATCCTTTTACCTGATAATGGATTGTGAACCATGTATCACAAATGTGGCATCTGCAATACACCTATGTAATCTCTTTGGCAACATAACCACTTAATTCCATAGCAGAAGTTGTACTCAGAACTGCTTTTATATTCTTTTAAATATCTAAAATATTTATCTGACAAACATATAGATACAATCTACAGGCGTTCTCTGGAATGCTAGTATCATCTTCCACCCCGTGAAGATGAAAACCATAGAGCCAGTGCTGGTCAGTATTAGGTTAGGATTGGGGTTACCATGCTTAACTGCTCATTTATTAAACCCTCATAGGATAATTTTGATGAAGAATATTACATCTTCATCTCCAATGAAAATATTGTGTAGTTATTGCATAACAGCACTTTGTATTAACAATGAGACCAATTTGGCACCACTATACTTATTCTCTAACATTAGAGGATTACATATAGCTCAGAAAAAATCCCTGGCACACAACCTCCTTCTGTCAATGTATTGCACATATTGTAGAATACATAGGACAATAAGTATAGAAAGGTAGAAAAAACATATGGATAGGGAAATTCCTCACTATATTCAAGAAATAAGTTGAATTTGATATGACAGAGATAGGCTTATGTCAAAATCAAGGAGAGCTTAGTGTCTTTTGGTGTTCATGTTAATCATTAACTATCAAATGTCCTCGCACTCAAATCATCTGAAATATGCTGCATTTCCCAAATGCCACTAAAATGCAACTTTTTGCCACTTTGTCCATTTGATATTTTAAAAGATATTTTCTTAAGTGTACTATCTACCTTCAGTTCTGGTGTAGGTGAAGGCCAAAGAGATTGGTATGAGCAGGTACCTACCTTAACCACTTGACATGGGAAATGAGAAAATTTATCAAGCACAAACCTTACCAAAAAATGGATTTTGAAATACTCCAGAAATCTGGTGCCAGACAACCTATCTATTTTGTTTTCTTAGTTGCAACTATGAAATTAAATAAAAACTGGTTTTCTCCAGAAGAATATATTTTTCTTTTGAAAAAAGAACATTTTCAAGTCATTGGATATAGCATTTTGCTCAGTTTTCAAGAGGTAAATAATTACTTACTGCTGCTTATTAATACAAATAGGTTGGAGCACCAACATTCCAATTTAGATTAATGCTAGAAATAGTTTATATCCTCAAAAGAAATTCTTCAAAACAGGAGAAAATAAATACAGGTTTTATTAGCTTCATTGTAAACACTGCCCACATTGTTTTTTGCACAGAAGATCCCACAGCAAGAAAAACAGGAAAGAGTGGACTCAAAAATATTGGCATGTTTTAACAATGCAATATAAAAGTAATGAAATCCCATTATCTCAAAGCAGAGAAAGTACAGAAAAAGTAGTAAGAAATAAACTTGATTAATGCACAAAGACTTCAATGACTTGAAATTCAGAAAAGAAGAGCAGAAAGCACAGTCTTTGAGAGAATTAGTAAGGATGAATATATACAAAGAATAATGCAGTTGCTTAAGGACGAAAGAATAACATCAGTACTCAGAATGAGATAGAACAAGCAAAGAAAGGGAAAAAAAAAATCACTCTGTAAGTATACTGGTAAGGAGGAGACCAAATAAAGACTTGGTTCATTACTAAAAAGGGAAGAAAAGCTTTAGTGGATGAGACCACCAAAGCATCATATAGTTCAATGATTTCTTTTATTTCAGTATTCACTAAATTTGCATTTTGAATATAACTAATGCATGTGACAGAGCACTAATGCACAACTGACTGTGCTTTTTCAGAAGAAACCTCCCACAAAACCCCGATTCAGATAAAATCAGACCCAGGACATTAGTTAAGAGTAACCTCAAAGCAAATTGCAGCTACACTTGATAAATATTTTAGAGGAGATTTGATTAAAAAAAACTGAAACAAAGTGAAAGTCATGATTCTGATAACAACAAAGGAGAGAAGGGTCAGAGAATTGCTCAACACAAGTCAAAATATCAGGCTGTTTCTAGGAGGTATGAACAAGAACATCACCTTTTGAAATATATGAATCATGCCTTAGTTCTCCTGTTCATCAGCTTCAGGTTTTTGTCCAGTTTTAGGCACTTAACTACAAGAAATAAATTGACTTTTCCCTTTTATATATCAAGAGACTAAAAAAAATCATGGATGTCTGAAAAACCTAGTCTGCAAGAACAGACAGAAAAAAACCTATCATGCCTTTATTTCTGCAGACAACAAAATACCAAAGAAAACATGGGATGATAAAGGTACTTCAAAAGCCCACATAAGCCTCTTATTGCCAAGATCAGTGCTGTCTGTCCTCCTCTGCAGTAAGATACTCCATTCAGTAATTTTTTTTTCTGAATACATATAAAGAAGCAATAATGAAACAAAAATGGAAACAAGAAAAAAAAGATGCTGCTCTTTTTGTCCAGTGTGGATATGTTTGTCTAATTTTTTCATAGAAAGCTCCATTGAGAATGGCATCTGTATTCTTGAAATCACAATGTGAAAGGGAAAAAGATTAAGTAAAATCTTAAACATCCAATAAGTTTTATGATTCTATAGATGCAGTGAAAGGAAGAAGAGCTATCTGCCATGTGAAATAGTGATTTTGCTATTTCTCCTGAGTAATATAACCATATTTTTACTCAAAATCAAGAGAAAAAGGAAAGGAGTACAGTAAGAGCACTAATAAGGTATATATGGATTTGTTGAAAAAAACCATGGCTCATCTATCACACAGAACATGAAATTTCATGTAATTCTTGTTAAAGTATCCATGAGAAGATGTTCTAGACCATGTGCTAAGAGTTAAATTACATTTGTGAAGCAGTTTTTTAAAATAACCATGCTGCTGGCATTCATTAACAGAAATTCCACAGTGATAATAAATAGAGGTAAGAGATACAACTCTATATTTAATTAGTTATCTATCTAAAATAATCAAATAGCTCTTAAAACTAATTTTTCTGGAAAGCTGAACAGATATAAAGCAAGGACATAAGAACAGACTTGGACTGCAGCACCCCAGTGAAAGCATGATCAAGCTTTCCTTAAGCCTTACAGTCAATGCGGTCTACATTTTCAATTGTACAACAGTCAGACATGCTGGTATTCTAAGTATTTATAAATACTACAAATCAAGTTGAGTTACATATGAAAAAAAACCCCAACCTGATTTCATTTGGAAATGATTGCTATATTCACATTAAAAGTCTGAATGAGTTTAAGAAACAAGGAAACTAATTAAAACTATGAGAATTTCTATCACAACAAGCTTAAAATGTATTTATATGCAAAACTGAAGTACAAAATGTACTACTGTGCCAGTCATGCCTATCAGAAGTGATAACACTTCTCCCTTTTATCCCTGCAGCTTTCTTCCTGGCTCCTGAATTTCCTTCTAAGTACTTTATTTAACCACTTGTTTCATTAGTTAAACACCCAGGCATTTGTATCTACAGACCAGACCATGTACTCACTTCTCTTCCCAACTACAATACTATAATGTAGTTTCTCAAACACTTGTTTCTTACATGTCTATGACTGACCCATAGTTTAGGATTAGTCATCCTAAATTAAAATTACCAGGTTTAATCAATAACAGTTTATTTTCTTAACTCCACGGAATTCCCAACAGGAATATTGGAAATAATTAATATCCCTTTCTGGTAGGTTTTCCCTCAGCTTTTTCCCTCCTGAATCACACAGACAACATGATTTACATTAACGCACTGAAACCAATGTGGAAGCAGATAGTGAATTGTACAGTCAAATACTTGAAGCATTAACTCAAAGGCATCTCAAATTACAGACAAGTTGGCATGGCAAGGGCATATTTTAAGATATAGATATATTTATAATGCAATAATGTATATTTTCAAGTCTTACAAGTCTTAACATGCTATAAGCACGCATGCACACACACAGAGGTGGATGAGAAAAGTCCACTGTTTGAACGGGTGAAATGTCTTAGTATAAAACTACTGTGATAGGTAATGGCCATGTTGGAATTTTTAGGCTTGCAAAGTTTCAAAACACAGATTCTTAAATAACAGTCTAAGAATGGAAAGTCATTGTTTACATTCCCCTGTTCTTTCAGGAAAATGGAAAAAATATGGTGAAACGGAAAACTGGAAGGTTTTAGGAAGACAAAGAATGATGGAGATTGTTTTATATCTCAGTGGGATTTAGCGAGCCATCAGTATCTGATTAAATGTTTTCAAGTGCTTTAGAAAAAAGACACAGCCAACTTAAAAATCACATTTTCCCAACTGCAATTCAAAGAAATACAATAAAGGAGTAATTCCCCTCTATAAGGGAGCATTCTGCATTATTTACCTCACTTAACTTACCCATTTCCTCTTTTGCGTTGGTCTTTCACAATGCAATAATGGACAGAAAACCATGAAAAACATAATAATAAAGCCACAAAATGGCACACATAATTAAGTGTAAATGCATGCAATTAAAATTTCAAGCTAAAATGTATCCCCTGAAAACTCCAAATACAAAGTATTAAGCTGCAAATACATGATCTACTTGCAGTATAATCTGGTCTTACCCTTCAGGTTAGGAAAAGGGGGAGTAAAATGAAGAAAATAAAGAACCACTAACAATAAAAGTATTTTATAAGAAAGAAATATAATTTAACCTGAAGATTCACGGACAACACTGCAGAGGCAAACACTGAGAGCTTTTTTGCTCCCCTCCCCACCAAAGCAACAGATAAGATTTGAACACCTTGAAGTTATTCTATTTATCTTTACTTATTTGTAGGTAACAGGATTATATAGAAAATAGCTGTAAAGTTTGTTTGTTCACAGTTTATTGCATGGGTGCAGTAACAGCCATTTTGTGAAAAGATCACAGCCACAGGGGGACAGGTTAGCTGTCTACCATCCCCTGACGACTGCAGGGCAGGTGAATTTGAAGATGGAGACGGGGCAATTTGCTTCTTGCTTGAGGAAGTAATCATGATCAGCTTCAGCAAAGTTTCTTAATGCAGAATAGAAGGGGATAAAGTAGATGAACTTTTTTCAGAGGACACTGAGGGCAGGATACAAACGGGTTCTGAAGTTTTTAAGGTCATCCAGCTCACCCACCAGTTTTGATTTTTCACTACATGCGTAATTATTTTATTCTCTTTATATTCTTCTACAATGGGAAGATAAATAGGGAGCCTTTGGTGTCTTTTGGTACACTTCCTTCAAAGCTCTGTCTGAATCGCAGTCCCGTCATTATATTCTAGCTGAGAAACATGCAAGTTCCTAAGGGCTTTTGACATACCAGCTTCAGAGGCAAGAAGTACCTTGGGAAATCTCAGAGATGATTTGGTCTCACTCTATATCAAGTCAAAGAACAGTCTGATGAAATACTATGTAAATGTTAATGAAATGCTCTCTGAAATGTTAATGGTCTAATCCAGGTGACCAGAAGGAGAGTTTCTGAATAAGTACACTTAAGAAAAATCAGTTGCTACGTATTAGCTTCATAACAAGTTGCCAAAGTAGTGAAACTAATGGAAACAATCTATTCATTTTATCCATCTGTAGCTACGCTCAAATATAGTTTACAGGATATGTACAAGTATGTGTTACCTTTTAGTAACACATACTTGTACATTATTTCATACCTAGTTAGTAGAAATAATGCTTTTGGAAAAGATTACTATTATGTGGCTCTTGTCATCAGCAGTACTTAAAAAAGAGAGGGCTCACAGTATCTAAGGAAAGATAAGAAATTCCCAGAATTTTTACTGTTAAGGTTAGAGGCTAGAGTATTGATGTTAAATTCTAGTGAATTGCTTCAAATTTTGTTAAGAGGACACAGGAGTCTAAAGCAGCACATAGAAAATAAAAATTGCAGATTACTGGTGGAGAGAAATACAAGTTTAACAACTGAAATGATTTTTTCAGATACTTTTTTAGGGAAAGGCAAGATGTAAAGGTTAGAAACCAATAGTGTAATGAGCATTCCACGTGTGCAGAGCAGCCACTTTTAGCTCTGAGCCTCAGTAAGAGTCCTCAGTGAAGTGCCAGCTCTGTAATGAGCAAGCAGTCCACTTCGCTGGGGAACTCAGTGTATTAAACAAATCATGGGAAACAGAAATGCATTGCTTGTGGAAACAAGCATAGAGATCAGCATTAATGATGAAGTGAGGCAGATAAATAGTGAGACAAGGACACAGGCACGACTAGTTGAGATACATCATTAAGTACAATCACCTTTGACACAAGCAGTTTTGATATTTCAGTACTCCACCTATGTCAAAACCCATGAACTTCAGCATGTTGGAATGGTGTCTTAAAGGTTGCAGCTAATTAACCCAGGTCATCTCCTGCAAGTTTCAGACCTGCTTCTTGTGGAACAGACCTTTCAGGCTATTTTACAGCTTAAATTGACTGGATTTACAGCGTTACTCTTTAATATAAATACGGCATAAATACCTGAGCAATCAAATGCATAATTTTCTGTGAGATAGTTGTGTAGGGTTTTTAGTATTTCTACATTTAATGCAGTTGCTCAGTTATCTGCAGGACAGATTATACCTGTGCTCTGATGCCTTGCAGTGAATGTGTCTAGGTAAAATTTAAGATGATAAAGAGACTGCATGACATGCAAATGACTTAGATCCAAGTTCTTCAGAAACTTTCTCCTCACAGGGTTTTTGGGTGTCTGTTCTTAGAGTAACATTTAGGAGTTGGAACAGTGATCTCACTACAACTTTTTCCAGTTGTAGAAATTCAAGGTCTTCAAGATTATTCCCATAATACTGCCTTTAACTACATCTTAAATCCCAGTTATTTCAATTTCCTTAGTCTCTTCAGGTTCCTTGCAGAATTCAATACTTTTTTTGTTGTCTTTAAATCTTGCTTTTAAGTGTTTTATAAACACACCCATGTAGTTGAAGTAGCTTTCCATGTCTTATCCACCTGACACTCTCTTGGAACTGGAATTTTTTTAGAAGCAGTATGAAATATGACCTCTCTTTACATCAATTAGTTGTCTTTTCTTTCTTCATCCTAGCTGCAATATTACCCTGAAATTAATATCAGAAAAATAACATATTTTGCTTTTCTTTGACATGGAGATGTTAATAAACTTTAAAAAATTAGGAAAGCTATATATATTTAAAAGATCTAGCTATATTTGGCATTTAAAGTTTAAAAATCTTACAGTGGTTTTTTTCTATAGTATAAACACAAATGATGAACATCTCTTTTTGAGAGAGCATTTTATCTAAAAAAAAGATAAGCCTTTAAAGAAAACAGGAATTAACTAGGAAAAGTACAAGTTAGTGTGGAGAAAGTCACAGTTAAAATAAAGGATATAAGTCTTAAGAGATTCCAGTTCCTTAATTACATTAATGATGATTCTAATGTACTTTCACTTGCTGATTAATAGATTAAATTTTAAAATGCTTGACCAACTACCCATCCTACTAGAATGCTATTTTCAAAACTGTACTTGTTACTGATCTCCCTTTGCTCTTGTGTTTATGCTGCTAACATTTCTTCTCCAACATTTACCCTCCCAAACATATACAACATATTGTATCTATTATAATCCTATATAATTGCATTGGCTATAATACAGAACTGTGTGTGTTTTACACACACACACACATACACACATCTATGTACACACACTTTCTTCTTGCCTTCCTTCTGTTAGACTAAACAAACTAGACTGCTTCAATCACTACATTTTATATAGTCTGTCTGTATTAACCCTGCAGCCCTGTTATACATTAACTCAAGTTGAATTAACTATTTTTGAACACTGGTGGAGGGCAATAATATCTATCTCACTTTTTATTTGCAAAAATACTTTCCTTGATCCAGAGGAAATTACTAGCTTTTTGTACAAATACATTGGAGTGGTATTAAAAATAAGCCTGGTCTTTACACTTAGTTAACTTTCCAAGTCCTTCCTAGCTCATGAATCCTCTGTTTTTATAAAGTATATGATGCTTTCTCATCCCTCAAGTTCTCACGTACATAAGCATCATTACATAATTTTTTTGGTAATAAAGTTTGTATTGACTTGGTATAATTAATGCTTAAAATAAGGAATAGATGGAATGTATCCATGACTTCATATTTCTTATGATAATTCTCTGCTGTGTGTTTTCTAATTCTATAATCCTTACCCTTATAGGAAATGGCAAAGAAGATAATCTGTGTTTGTTAATTAACACAGCTGGAACCAAACTTTAAACTGTTCAGGAATCAAAAATTCACAGAGAAATAGGTAAGGTTTTCTGGACAATACATTACAGATTAATTTGGGGTTACCTTAGAATTAAGTCCCCAAAGCTTTATTCAATAGCCCTTAGGTCTTCAGTAGCCATCAATATCTTATTTCTTTAAACAAAACACAGCCCATTACAGAGGATCAAAGCATCATAGTGATATTCTACAATCACACTAGGCATAACTGGGACAGATATTATATCAGGGGAAAAGTTTCATCAAAAGACCAAACTGAATGAAATCATGTAAGCTGCTCTTCAAGGCAAAGAAAAGAGAAAAAAAGAACTCTCTTTACCCATGCAAATCCTTTCAGTTCATAAAACATCTATTAAATTAATGCCATAATATAAAATAAGCCCATTTCCAGACTAACCTCAAAACTGCATGCTATCAATAAATTGCCTATCAGTCTGAAAATTCTGATTTATAAAATGTTTTGACAAACATACACCTTTAAATCATACAACTTGGCCTCTGAGGAGTCATGTCACTTCTTTTTCATGTCAACTCTCTGCACTGCTGCATTGCCACGATCTGTGGTGGCCACTGGAGCTCAAGTCAGACGGAGCTATCAAATCAATTATAGCAGCCTGCCACTGTCTTACACCGACAACAAATGATTGATAACAAAACCTTCCTACTTTCAGTTCTCATCTGACAGCAACAAAACAGTCCCTGCCTGCTTTTACTGGCATTTGTCATAAATCAATAGCAATTTCATCACTCAGAAAGGTGCTGTCAACTCTACTCAGTCCATCTGGTTTCACTTTACTGTTATAATTTTTAATGCATAAACTATTCAGGAAGGTTAATGTATAAAACGGGTTTCGTTTAGAATCTCCTATACACTGCCACCAGAGCAACACTTAAAAAATACAAAGCATCAATCATTTTTAAAGATGGGAGGAGGAACCAAGAGAAGAATCATCCTCTGTAATCTTAATATATTGACACCTAGCTTTGCTGGGAATTTTCTCTTTATTAGGCAATACTCTCATCTGATCCAGAAAGAAATTGCTCTTTTGACCCATTATTCTGGTCTTACAATAATTATACCTGAAAGTTGAATAGTGAATTATTTAAATGAAACTCAGACTTTCCAAGCATGAGATGATAGATAAACTCTGTATTCTACCTACCATGCTCAGCTAGGATGTTAATTACTATAACATCTATAAAGAATAATTATAATATTTAAAAATTATTCTAATATTTTAAAACATCATCAGTAGTTATAAGTTTGTATTATATTATGGAATTCAGTGGTATACTAAGTGGCACAATGAAGAGTATGCCAACAGAGCTGCTACATATCTTAACACACAGATCTGCTTCACATCAGAGTTCCTAAGGCTGATCTGAAAATAACAGAATCACCAAATGAACAGTAATCTTCCTTTGCTTAAAGCAGTTGGTGAATGATTTGGCTCTATGGTGTGTGTGAAGCTCTAAACCATGGTATGTATCAGGTCACCGTGTATATGCTTAAGAAGAAAAGATCTGTCACATTCAGTTTTCTGTGGCAGTTTTTCACACTTAGCAAACCAATGTTCAGATGTTTCTGGAGGGGAATGCCGTTTTGATGATTTATATCTGTATTTTGGGATGAAAGCCATGTTGAATTTCCACTTTGGATAACAATGGTATTTCTATAATGGAACTTTATAGAAATGTTACTATTTGAATTGTTAATACTTGCACTGACTAAAATAAATGCTTATTTAAATCTATTAGAAAAATTATTTCTGATCCATATTAATATTAGGTAGTTAAATCAGAGACAACAGTTCCATTAGCACCTAAGTCTTATAGAACAGAATACTAAAATATGTACTTTTCTTGGGGAGAGTATTAACTGATCAACATAGAATTCTACTTTTCCTTCTGTAAAAAAACCTCACACTATCACAAGACATTCCCATGGTTCCCTATGCTAAAGTGTAAAGGATTCATGAAAGAACACAACAAAAAGCTCAGATTGATTCCTAGCAGTTTTTGGGACATCCAGTTTTACTACCAAAAAAAAAAAAAAAGCAAATCAACAACACCCACACCAACCAAAGCCATACAAATCAGCTGGCTGAAACTCCCTTTCTGATGTTCCTCTGAGTGCTGCTTTAACTGAATATCTTTCGTAGTCTTCTTTGTATTTACAGCAAGGTTATGAGATTATAATCAGTTTCCACCCAACTTGTGTTTCTGGGTTTTCCTTCCCGGGGTACTTAGGGCAAATGATACCTACCAACAGCCTTCTTGGATACTTTGTATTTAACAAGTCCACTAAGGTATCAAAGAACCCACTTTGAAGGAAGAAATGACATTCAAATCTAGAAAGCCACAGGTGAATTAAACAAGAGGCTCCTCTCTTAGGTTACAGAAAGTCAAAAAACTGCCCCTGCTACCCAATGAACACTTATGCCTACAATATTATCTAACCACTGCCAACCAATTACTTCAGTCTTTAACATGCAGCAAGTCCAAAAGAGTAGGAGGGTTTTTTTGTTTTCTGGGGGTTGCTTTTTTTGGGTTTTTTTTTTTTGGGGTTTTTTTTTTTTTTTGTTGGGGGTTGTTTATTGTTTTTTAATGTATCACTATGACAGATGTACTGAACCCTAGGAATACATTTAGAGAAATGGGTAGGTTGATGAGGTGATGGAAGGTGCTAACATAGCAATGGAAAACCCAAGAAAGAATGAATTAGTTTTCTCATAAAATGTATGGACCACGAAGGACATGTTTCATTTAGGATGAAACCCTAACCTAAATGCTATTTTAAATCCTTCTGTTAGTGTAGGAAAATATGGTAGGGACATGACAAACATACACTGTACTTTTCAATGCTCATCTTAACCATAACTAATGGAAAAAATATGAAGGAAAAAAATAGAAATAGATAAAATATCCAAGAAATTACTGGTTAGTACTTGCACATCAGACCTTAATACATATTGATGATCATTTGACAGAAAAATACAAGAGACATTTTCCTGAAAGTGTAGGAGAATTTATCTTGCTTCTGCCTAAATTGATTCATCATCTTTTTAAAACAATTTCTCCCGTGAAGGCCCCAGAAAAGGGCAGTGAGGGAGATGATCTGGAAAAATATAAGGTGAATTTAGAACAGCAACTTTTTTTCAGAAGTCACTGTGTTAATTTTCATCCTGTAGCAAAATGTAAACCTCCAAAAGAAAAGAAAGAAAAAGGAAAAAAAAAAAAACATAAAGGAATAGTATTAGTCCTATGATCTTGAGAACTATGTCAAACACAGTAGCTTTTATTCCCAAGGTATTCAGGGAAGGTGCCTTGGGATTCTGTTTCTCCAAAGGCAGATAAAAAAAAATGCCACTTACTGTGGCATGTTTTCACAGGTTATTACAAAAAGAAGGGTTGTATAAAAGATGTGAAAAGAAAAGCTGCAGGCATGTTTTCTTTTGATTCTACTAGCACATCATCCACACAGAAAATCCTGCACCTCACACAAAAGGCCCATAGATCAACCTGTATCTTCTTGGATTTTATACCCTGACCTAAGGGTTATCTAAATTGTAGTAACTGAGGCTGTAAACCCTGCAACTTCACCTAAAAAGTAAGCTGATGATCCAGTGCAGTGGCTGGATGTCTTGATTAACTCTGTCAAACCCACTTCTCACTGAGTCTTAAGTTAGACTTAATCCATTGGGACTGTTCCACGACTCACAGATATTCAGAGCATGCAGTAATTGGGAAAGAGCAGCTAAGCCTGGTGGGTAGGTGACTTGTTTATTTCTAGAAAATTCACAAACATTCTCACACAAAGGAACGAAACTGAATCTGTGTTCTCATCTCCTGGCTAAATGATGAAGTAATCTGGGTGTTAAGCAAAGGCAGTAACATCCATCTCCCTTCTTTCTCAATTGCTTTTCTTTCTTTCTCTCAGAAAAGCAAATATTTCATGCCAAATAGAAAGAAATTTCAGTTTTCAATACAATGCAGAAAAATGTACATTTGGGGTAAAAATTATTTTTTCTGTTTGTTTCACTAACAGGAAAAAAAAAAAGAGTAGGTTTGCACAGCTCTGCCCCAGACATTTCTCTCAGGCAATATGTTCTCAAACTCCCCATCAAATAACCCATTCCATTACTCCCCCCTTTCCCAAAATACATCTACAGTGTCAGAAGTGCTTCTTGATGGCAGTCAGCCTGCTGTTCAGTGACAGACTCACTTATGGAAGAGTTACCACATTTATTTTCAGCCTAGGATTTCTCCTGAATCTTTCTGGGTATCACATTACAACTTTAACAACAATATTCCCCCTTCCTTCCCACCATACAAAAAAAACCCCAGAAGTCCCAAACAAACATCACCCCCTCTCCCCCCCCAGAAAAATTCCCAAACCTGAGCCCAACAAAACCCTCATTTAACAGGCAATTTCAAACATTTTCCTGGAGTTGAAGGAAATAATCAAGTAAGAGGACTGGATGTTATAAATAGGTATATGTGCACAGACAGGAAAGAAAAGCAGAAACACAAACATTCTGCCTTTTAAGCTAGTTGATATGGTATAATGGTAATACAAATCTTGGTCATCTAAAAATATTGTAACCAGTTTTAACTGTGAGCAATTTTAGCCTTTCAGAAACGAACAAAAAGTATGTATTTTTTAATGAAATTTTAAAGGTTGAATGTAATCGGCTATTTTAAGGATTCTTTCTAGTATGTAAAGACATGATTTAAAAATCTCATTTAGAGGTGAGTAAGTACAACTCACATTTGAAACGACAGATAATGCCCACTTGTGCAGGAAAAATGATGTGATTGTGCTACTACTATCAAAGTGCATCGTTATGCAATGACCTCTTATATAAAAAATAAGAGGGAGAGTATCAGTTTCATGTTGTTTTCCTGGGAGGCAATTAGAGTGCCTGTGCTATTAGTAGTCATCTGTATTCCTACATAAACATATTTAAAAAAAAAAAAAAAAATCCATCATGGCAAGTTTCCCTGGAGTAGAATTAGTGTTTGTTTTCCATATCTACCTTCTAAGCCCTATTTCTCTTCACCGACCGCCAGAAAGAAACACCCACGACTGTAAAGTTTTGCTGAATGTGCAACAGCTTTGTAAACTCAGCAGCAGCTCGTTGGGGCTTCCCTTCAGCCAGGAATAAAGGCGTTTTGCCAGAACAAGGTTTGGGGAGTCTCTAACACTCATCTGGCATCTGCAGTCCCGGGGAGGGCTGGGCAGAGGGAGCGGTACTCATCCCTCGGTCGCTGCTGCTGTCGCCATGGCAACCCGGGTTGCCCGGACGATGTGGCGGCTGATGCTCCCAACACAGCAGCAGTGGCTTGGGCTCACACACCCATTCAGCTGCACTTCACATCCCTCCCCCTTCATTTTCCACTTTAATTCATAAGAACCTGGTTTTCTTCATCCTTCTGTTCCCCCTCCTCCCAGCCCATAGTACATCCAGGTCAATTCTAACAACTAGGAACAGCTGAAATACCTTTTTTTTGCTCCTTCCCTTACACAGCCATAAAAATACCTGGAATACAGCCAGGCAAGCAAACACAAGAAGTCCAAATATGCTAATATTTTTCACAGGTGGCTTACATTTCTTTCACAACAACTGATGGGGAGAAGAAAAGATTTATCCCTAAATAACGGAGCTGCTATAGCAATGAAGTAAAAGCAGCTATAGGGGTGGGCAATAGTCTGCATGGTGAGCCAAGATAAGAGGAAACAGTAATTTAATTATCCCCAAGCACACAGAGTTGTTAATTTGAGCTGAATCTGAATTAACTGAAAATACTGTACCAGAAAATAGAACATGTAAATAAAGCGTTTCAGAAGCACTCTTCAAAACTTTTATCCCAAACAAAACAGAGAACTTCAAGCTGCTTTTTCTTGTTGGGTCACACATTTAAGTTAGGAAGATGCTGTGAGCTGTTAAACATTGAAAACATCATGGACTTACTACTATTTTTTTGGAAATGCTCAGGAGTTTATCAAATGCAAACTCGACTCAGAATAATGGCTATAAACAGTCCTTCAGCAGACTCATACAAACAAAGCCAGGCCACTGAACTGGCTAGTAATCAAATATTCACCCCAAGAAATCAGTATACTTCAAGACTCTGCCTATGATGTCAGCTGCCACATTTTTTGATAGCTTCCTGCATGCAGGGAAAGATGTAGATACTTCACTGACTTCTTTCTGCAAAGTAAGTACTATCTCTTTTTTGACACAGGGACAATGACTATTATCACATTAGGCTTAAAAAAGTGACTCAGAAGATAAAAAGACAATTTCATTTCCAGCACCACTGTTGGTGTGAAATAATTTATTTCCACATTTCTTTTCATATTCAAAAGTATCAAAGGAATGGGGACAAATGAAACAATTTCTAAAAACTAACAAGAAAAATCTACGAACATTTTTTGTTTAAACAAATAGACCTCTGCCCCAAGTTCTACTTCAAATTATTTCTACTGTATTAGAAATGAAACATATAGGTAAACTCTGATTGTGATAAAGAAATACAAAAATTTTTACCAAAAGTGTCTGTAGTGGCACTTGGGTAATTTTTATTTTATCTTGTTGGTGCTTTGGATGACAGTCTTATTAACTTGCTTTACGCATTTATTTAGGTTGACAAATAATATTGGTTAGACCATAGTATTTTTTGTTTCCTTAAACTGCTGCAAATGTAATTTGCCAACAAGGAAGAAATAAGTAATATAAATTGGAAACCTATTTTGAAATAAAGAATATCCCAGAAAAATCACTGCTTCTGCTTGATTGATGCACTGTGATCCAGGGAGTTTCAAGGTTGATTCAATTTTTTGTTAATAATTAATGGGATTTTATTTACAAAAATGTAAAATGGAAAATGAGTACAGATATTTCCCATGAATACATATTACAACAGAGCATCTCTCGTGCATTGATCAGTAATGAGTTATTATATGCACTCCAATCATAAATCCCAGTGGAAAGTTTAGCTGATAGAAGTTCTATTCTTAGGCTGACTTAATAAGCCTGGACTGATTTACTGAGTAAATTGAAAGATATTTCAGCTTTCTTGGGTGAATTTGTTCACGTCCACATACCCACTTCTATGCAAATTTAAGAACTAAACATCAAATCCGCCACTGCTCATATATCTGAAATCTAAGAAACTCCTCAAAGACAACAGGTAAAACATCTGCTTAAGTATGTTACTTTCATTAAACAGAGGAAGGATTTCAACATGTACTGAAAATGGCATAAACTCAAAGCTCAGATTTAATGTCTTTGATACACCAAACAAGAACATGTAAAAAAAAAATTGAAATATTATTACACTTTTAGTATTATGCAGGTGAAAACCACCAAGCTCTTTTTGTCATAAAGAAATGTAGCAGAACTTAGCACTGCAGAGAAGTACTATGCTTCATCAGAAGAAAAAAATTCAAGGGTAATATATTTTTCACATCAGTATACCTCATGCAACTGCACAAAGTATATCATTAGCTCCAAAATCTTGTTTAGGACAGTAATGCTGCAGCACTGTTTTCTGAATACAAAGCACTTTGGACTTCTCGACTAGCTTGCTTACCATATTCCAAGAAAACTAACAGATTATAAAATTTTATTGCATTCCGTTTAGTTTTTGAAAGTGGAAAATTTGATGTAAAGAGAATTCCACACTAATAGCTAAAAAAAAATTAAGGCTGAAATCTGCAACTGAAGTCAAGAACATAAGGCAGTGGAGTGCACCCTTTACTAGCATAAACATTGTCAGCTTAAGAAAAGCCTTCCCATTTCTCATACTTTCCGATTGTTCTCCCTAACTTTTTCAGTTTAGCTTTGAAAAAGCCAGACCCTGGTAGATTAATTTTAGTCAAACTTTACTTCCATATGAAATACAGTCAGTACTTCTGTTCAAAAGTGTTCTTGACCAAATAAGTTTTTTTATCACTTGCAGAAACAAATTACTTAACTGCAAATATTGAAATAACTTTCACTCTGTCAATGTAGGCTACAGGTATAAAGATCTTCAAACTAAAAATAAGAAATAACTCTTGTTTGTTTGGTGGGGTTTTTTTTTAAATGGGCTAAATTATAAGCAAAGAGGCACTAAGTATAAGAAAAAAATATCCTGCAACTACTCAATGCACTGGCACTGTAGAAGTACAGACAAAGAAAATCTCGTATTCTGCAACTCCAGAGCTAGCAGATCTTAAAGTGCATCTTGTAGCAATATCTGAGGTAAACCATATCCTGAGTGACACCCGGTTTTGAATGGAAGATCTAAGTGTACAGTGTTTGAATCCACCCCCCCCCACCACCTTTTCCCTGGATCTTTAAAAGTATGTAAACTGTATGGCTATTTAATTTGAAAATGTTTTATGAAGTTTGGATAGCACATTACTTTAAGTTATTGCTGACCTGTCTCTCATTAAGCTTTAAGGAGTTAGAACATTTTTTTTTTAAATGCATCTCTTTGGACTTTCAGTTATTAGAAAAATAATAAAAGTATACTGTATTTTGTGTTACTACAGCTTTCCCAGAAAACATTAGCTGGACATCCTTTGCAGCCTTTCTGGTTGCTTAGTTCCTTCTACAAGCACAATTTCACCAAAGCTTTATTACTAATGTGAGTGTAAAAGACTTCTATAATAAGTAATATTCTCATTTTTAGACCACAGTACATTTTATAGTTTATTGGCACAGGTCAAAAATGCCCTTTTTATTATGCTAAATCTGCAGTTACAGACTGAAGTAGGAGTAAAATGGTTTATACACTAGAGTTAAGTGGTTCTGTTGAATGTGCTAATGTGCTATAGAACTGATAAATGAGTAAAAAAGATGGGTTAGAAGAAGGATGCAACAAGATGCAGGTGGGAACTAGAAAAACTATATCAGGTATCATTCATAAGGTTTCTGATATAAATAGAAAGGAAGAAACAAGGTCCATGAAGGAAGATCAGAACCCAAATCAAGAAATTAGGATACAGCTAGTAGTATTCGCAATTAAAAAGTCATTAAGAGTTTATTTTTTAACTTCTAATATTACAGATGAGCATTTTTTATTTGATGGGCATTGGAATGTGGAAAAGAAAGAAATTAATTCCACTTCAGCATGCTTTGTTTTCTGTCCCACAGGAAGCAACTATTTCAAATAATATAATCCAATCTTAGATTGTAAGATTCATGTCTTTTTGACCCCACTGAAACAAATCCAAGATTTTATAATAGCAGATCTCACTACATAACAAGTTTTCAATAAAATGATCTCAGAGCAACTGCTGTTAGGTGGATAAACAGAGACTGGGTAAACTCAGCGGAGAGTAATTGGCTGTGTCCTGTTTTCAGTCAGCAGCTGGCAACAGAGAAAGAACAGACTTAAAGCACTGGGGTAAGCCTGGAGACTGATTAGTCAGGAAGCTATTGCTAAAGGCAGCAAGAGTAGGAAGTATCCCAAGAGCTCTCTCACAGCAGTTTTCTCTGCCCTGTGAGACACAACTGGAAATCCCTTAATGCACTCTGCCCTTCATTTATTTTTGCTACTGGACATTTGAGAGCATTTAAGAATGTTACTTTTTTGAGTAGTTGCCTGATGATGGATCACACAGAATTAAAATGATTTTATATTTCTTAGAGAAAGGGCAAGACTACCATCTACAGTACAATTATAAAACTAGGGATTACCTCACAGCAACGTACTTTTTATTCTGTGCTCAATGGCCAAAACAGAGTTTGCAACTACTCATGCATCAATCCTGATTTACTCTTTATGCTGAAATTACAAACTCACCATGCATTCCAGGAAGGCTGCTTAACTCAAAACCAGAGTACTGATCCATTTACTTTTAATCCAGCTAGTTTAATGAAACATGGGTATACCCAAAAGTATTATCATTGCACTAGCAGTATAACACAAATTACATAAACATACTCTATAGTAAAAATATGAGTATCAAAATACTAGAATTACTTTTTTTCCCCTCAGAAGCACTTGTATTGTTCATTGCCTAGGACAGAATACTAACTTAAAGAGCGGCTATTCAAGCTATTGTTTTACCTGCAGTATTGAGTGTGCTGTGCCCTGTTTTATTAACTTTATTATACACAGAAGCAAGAGAACTAAAACTTGAACAACTGTTATCAGGTCTCTCACCCTCAAGCACTTTAAATTGGAGGCCTGAACTCACTGACTATTAACAATTTATATAGGCTAACTCCTGTGTAGGATGGCTATGTGCCTCTCTCTAGCCACTACAAGGAGCCTTAACACCCTAAACTGTGCATCTGTTTATGAGGTATTTAATCTCTTCAAGAGATTAAATACATAGATTAATTTTGGAGGTCAGTTAAAAATGCTTAATACCTGATATCCCAGAGTAATTAACATTATGAAGCACTTTATGTGTTTAGTACTTTGATTTCACTACCTTTCACTGCAATTGTAGATGTCTGTAAAGCAGAGCCTGGAGATCTCAGTTTAAGAACCAAACAATGTAAACTGTGACAAATTTCACCCATCTACCAGAAGGGTGGGAAGAAGGATCCTATAAACTAAAGGCCTGTTAGCCTGACCTTGGGGTAGGGAAGGTTATGGAACAGATTATCTTGAGTGTAATCACACTGCACGTACAGGACAACCAGGGCATCAGGTCCAGCCAACACGGGTTCAGCAAAGGCAGGTCATGCTTGAGCAGCCTGATCTCCTTTCATGACTGGGTAACTGATGAAAAGCTGTGGATGTAGTCTACACAGACTTCAGTAAAAACTTCAATACTGTCTCCTACAGCATTCTCCTGGAGAAGCTGACAGGCCATGGCTTAGAGAGGTGCACTCTTTGCTGGGTGAAACACTGCCTGGATGGCTAGGCCCAGAGAGTGGTGCTGAATGGAACTAAATCCAGTTAGTGCCTGGTTGCTAGCAGTGCTCCCAAGGCTCAGCACTGGGGCCAGTCCTGTTTAATATCCTTACTGATGATCTGGATGAGGGGATCAAATTCACCCCATCAGTTTGCAGATGACATCAAGCTGGGTGGGAGTGTTGATTTGCAGGAGGTCAGGAAGGTTCTGCAGAAGGATCTGGACAGGCTAGATCATGGGCTGAGGCCAATTGTGAGAGGCTCAACAAGACCAAGTGCCAGGTCCTGCACTTGGGTAACAACAACCCCAGAGAGCACTACAGGTTGGGGACAGAGTGGCTGGAAAGCTGCCCAGTGGAAAAGGACCTGGGGGTGCTGATCAACAGCAGCTGAACATGATCCAGTGTGTACCCAGGTGGCCACGAAGGCCAGTGGCATTCTGGTCTGTATCAGCAATAGTGTGGCCAGCAGGACCAGGGCAGGGATTGTCCCCTGTACTTGGCATTGGTGAGGTTCAAGTCCTGTGTTTGGTTCTGGGCCCCTCACTACAAGAAAGATTGAGGTGCTGAATCACGTCCAGAGAAGGGCAACGGTGCTGGGGTTGCTCTTCCTGGGAAAAAGGAGGCTCAGGGGAGACCTTATCACTCTCTACAACTATCCAAAAAGGAGGTTGTAGCAAGGTGGAGGTCAGCCTCCTTTCCCAGACAATCAACAACAGGATGAGAGGACATGACCTCAAGTTGCACGAGGGTAGCTGCCGGCTGGATACCAGAAAGAATTTCTTCACTGCATGAGTGGCAAAGCTTTGACATGGACTACCCAGGGAGGTGCTAGAGTCACCTGATGGTAGTGCTCAAGGAAAGACTGGAAGTGGCAATTAGTGCTGTTGTTCAGCTGACACCATGCTGTTTGGTCAAAGGTTGAACTCAATGATCTTGGAGGTCTTTTTCAACCGTAATAGTTCTATAAAAACCCAAACAACCCAAAACCAAAGCCACTTCCCACTCACCTTCACCAAAAAGAAACAAACAAAAGGTTTAGGATTAGAGGATAGGGCAGTCTATCAGCTTGTAGCATTTATTTTGATGTACCTATCATTTAATGTTATCTCACTTTATAAATACTGACCAAAATGTAACAAAGTCCTCCACAAGCTCCTCCCTCAGCCTAATTGCCTAATTGGCATTGTGTCCATATGATTTAATCAGCAGATTTGGAAGCATTAGATTGACTCAGCCAGCTCTGGAGCTAGCAATGGTCGAGTGAAAGATTAGATACCATAAAGTTCACTTTCTCTTGGAGAAGATGGATCAAAAGAGATATTTACATTTTAGAATATAGGAAGAAAAAAATTTATTCAGTCTCCCTTCTCTGGTAATGACAGGAATGAAATGTACCTACTGAAATAAGAATACGTCCTCAGATAAATGCTTCTGTGCTTATGCACAGAAAAGAAAGCAATTTTGGCAAGGAATTGAAAGAGAGCATTTGGGGATTAATCTCTGCTTTTGAAACTAAGGCAACATTAAAAAAATAATCACCAATTGTAATTATGCCTACAGTAAAAAAAAAAAACCACCAAAACCAGAAAATGCCAGCCTTATACAAAGCTATAGAAGCAGCAGAAGCCTTTATGTATTAATAGGTTTTATATTCTGATCCCTTCTCCAGAGCCTAGAGAAAACAATGGGAAGATCACCACCTTTAAGACTTATTTCTCTGGCTAACATGTATCTGTCGTAACTCAAACAGCTGCTTTTCAGCTAAGGTACACAACTCTGACAGGAATTTCTTCTGTTGTTAATAAATTTTCTTTACCAAGCTAGAAGACCAGTAAAACTTAGGTGCCAAAATTAAGCTGGGTTATGTAAACTCTCACTCAGCTGCGTTTAACCCTTGTTCATCAAGATTTATTATTTCCTCAAGGGGAGGATTTAAACCATGTTTTCTGTATCCCTTGAAAGTTCCCTTCTGCTCACTGAGTGCCACTATAAGTAATGAATGTTTGTGGCTAGCACAGGTCTTTCCCGTGAGAACATTTTGCTACATTTCATAAACAAAGATAAAGTTTGGATGTTTTGCAAACAACGTCTCCGGATTAGGTCAGTTCGAGCTTGGCCAGTTGGGCCTAGGGGGAGGTCTCAGGCTGACCAATCTGGGTGACCTCTGTAAGCTCTATATATATGGAAATCAAAATAATAAAGACACGTTCTCTCTTTCCTTGTCTGAGAACCTGGGTCATTCCTCAGCTAGTGGCTCAACAGCAACAAATGTTAGTGAGTTTAGTGATTCAAATACTCATAAAAGGTGGCAATAGATGATAATTATTCCTGCCACATTCTTGGACATAGTTCTGAAACTGCACAGTTCGATTAGGTGTAGTACACAGACATCCAAGTATCTTCTGAAACCTCCAAACTGGGTTGTGATATCCAAATTTGTTCCTAACCTAAAAGCTATCCTGCCTCAAGCACACAAAGTAGACTGTCTAGAGCTAATTCAAGTATTTTTATGTGCACTGTATTATAATGCACCATGTACACTCATCTCTTTTCAAATACAAGGAAACAGGCTTAAAGCTTAAGAAAACAGATAAAAAGAAAAACCTCTGGAATAATTATTTTCCTGTGCTGAAAATCTGCTGAGATTTCATTCCATTTCCCTGTTTATGACACTAAGTAGTCTTGATGTTATCTTTTCAATTTCTTATTTTATCATTTTGCTATGCTACAAGGAGGGAAAAAAATCAAGAACTGCAAGTTTGGATAGTGTAGAACAAATTCACTGCTAGTTTTCCAAATCGCAGTCTTTAACTTTTTTAAAACCTTGGGCAAATGGAGTCAAGCTTCTAGGGTCAGGTAACAGTTTTTCTTTTATTTCTCTAGTATATGGAGTTAGGTATTATCAGGAGACAAAAAAGCATAATGAAACTCTTTCCCCATGAAAATAAAAAAAACTTCACCATTACAAAAAAAGTCTTCTTTTTATGACATCATGACAAATTATTGTAACAAAAAGACCAAGCTACTAACTAGACAGTTGTAGTCTTTCAAAGAAAGAAGTACACACTAGTTATCCTCCAGGAAGTAAAATAATCTAGGAAGTTGCACAGACTTCACATAGTTTTTCTGTTTGGTTAAAAAAATTTTGCTTTAAAAAGTTGTTGGCCTTTTTTTTAAACCCAAAGATTACCATGCCAAGGACAGAAGCCAAACTAATTCATAGTCTATGCTGACAGTGAATAGATTGATTAGCCCAGTATCTTCCAAAATCCAATGAAATTACTTAAACTGCAGCTTCTCATCTTGGATCTGTAAGCTAACTCACCATAAGAAAAGAGGATCTGCAGACCAACCAGCTCACACTACTCCAGATCGTTCAGTGGAAGCTTGGCTATGATCTTACCTCCTGTCATTCATGTGAGAGCTGCATTTGACCTCTGCATTTCCCTCCTTTACGACTCATGATCTCCAGCTTTAAGCCAAGAAAAGGCCTTCTGAGGCTTCAGATTATTTTGCTGGGTGATTGATGCAGATATTGCCTTTAGGCATGTATGGTGGAAAAACATAAGACTATTTTTTGAATGAAACAAAGATACCAGATTTATCAAGCAACTTACAGACACAAGAACCAATTCTGATTAAACTTAACTGCCAATTTCCCTTAAGAGTATTCAAGAACTTGAAAATAAATCTTCCAAGTGTTCCCACCCCAACAAAGGGAAGAAGTTAAGGATACCCTTTTTTTCTCTGCATCTATTTGCACCTTTGTAGAGCATTGGCTTATAATGAAAAAAAATCCCAGAAACATAGCTCCAGTATTTCTTCTCTACTACATTTTTGTTCTGTTGCAGCAACCACTTAGGAAAAAAAATGAAACTAAATTCTCCCAAAGGAGGAAAAAAATCCCAGAACATTATGGGAACACATTCACTTACATGGCAAAACAAGATGACATAGGAAAAGTGCATGAAGAATTTAATGAATAATCTTTTGTGCATTCTCTAAATCCTTTGAATTACTGACTAAACAATGTTGCATTAACCAGACATCGCTCGAGTCACAAAACAGACTCAGATTAGTTAGTATCTCAGATTTTGTCCCCAGTGAAGTCTTTAACCAGAGAAAACTGATTTTTAACATCTAGCAGATGAAAATTTCCTAATATATCACCTCTGGTTTGCTTGTGGTTCTTTTAAGAAATATAACCTCTTTAAGAAAATTTATACGTGTGTGTATCTATCTTTCTTAAAAACCCCAGAAGATAAAGAACTGTATGGCTGTTGTTCAGTGAATCTGCTATTCATATCAAATTTCTAAAAGCCTCTGAAGAATGAGGCAGGGGGTTTAGATACTACTTGTTCTTAACATTCAGAAAATAGAAGTGAAAGAGACTGGTAAATTTATACCTAAAATCTTGTTTATGGAAGAGACTTGAAAACTGCTCTGAGAAGTGACAGAATCTCTTTGCTATACATATAAACTTGGTAATTGACTTTGAATGGGAAGTTCTGCGTGACTGAACAATGAAAAGACAAATATGGGTAAATTGTTGGTAATTTACTGCTCCCTTTGCAGATTTAAGATTTTCGACTGATAAATTTTCAGCCGACTGCTTTGAATATATAACTTGTCTTCTGTAGCTTTTGGAAATCTGATTATCTACCTAGGTGATTATGAAGCTGACATTTACTGTATGTGCAATTATGGAATATACAGTGTCACTGCTTTCAAATGTCACCTCTTTGCTACCGTTCTTACTTGCAGGAAGTGTCCTTGCCTCCCTTGAGAGCAGTGATCTTAGTCAACTAATACCAATGAACACTGGAAAAATATTTACAAAAGCAATTAGCTCTTCTGAGTGTCTAATTTGACATCTTCAAAGGGTCGTGCTTAAGGAATGAGGCTGTCAAACCTCTGGAGAAAAAGCCCCATTATAAGGTCCACCTTGTCTCAGAGGGGCACTTAAAATTTTTACTCTGAGAAAGCTTGGGTTCTCTTTTTTGTCTATATTATGCTCAGATATGATGCTATATGATGAGACACAGGGTGGAGGATATGTGTGCAACCTTACTCATGAGAGTTGATACGGGAAATATCACAAGACTTTAATAAAACACACATGGACATTTTTTGTAGGATTGCAGTTCCTCCTCACCTTTCTACATACAGGTTGCCAGTGTGTATTTAGCTTATACTAAGGGAAAGATAACATTTTTTTTCTGTTTAAATTAGTATTTTCACAGTAATATATGCAATTACTACTAATTTTAAGTACCCCTTTCCTTTCTTGACAGTCTCCATCCATTTTTCAGCATTTTAAAATAAATAAATTTTTAAATAAATGTGTGTTTTATACCTCTCATATCAGTCTTTATTTTAAAGAGTATTTTCTTAGAAAAGATCTTAAAAAAAATCATTTCTCACTTTTCATTCTAAACTTCTTGCTGGCTGCCATCCCTTCTGACTTGGATACTTTCTTCACTCTAACACTAAATTATGAGCATGAAAGATTGCTAAAAATTCTTCATCAAAATTAATCTTTTTCCTAGATATTTTGGAATGAAAATTCTTCAGGGATATTGTTGTGATTGTATGTGTTTGCAACTGTGGCAATGCAGAAATAGTTCTCAAGAAAGAAATAAAAATGTGCAAATTCACTTTCCTTGTCTGGATATTATTTTTTTTTCCACACATGCAAAATTGACTTTTATGGTCAGTTTCTTTGAACTCTGCTGTCTGCTCTAGGAAAAAAACTATTATAAATAGTATAGATGGTTTCAGGGGAATTATTTCTGTTAGAATAAGCAGCAATTTTACTTGACCTATGAAGTCAATATTGAAGTGAAGGTTTGGTCTTAAAATGGCAACAACTGAGAACCATTTTTTAATAGAAATCCTATTAAATGTTTTCATTTCATAACAGTGCCTACAGTTATTCCATGTTTTCTGCTGAAAACTTGCCTGTTGAGTAAAACTTCACAAAGCTTTACAAAAATTTTCTCCATCAGAGGTACTGATGTTTTGTGATCACATGGCTAAACACGCACAGTGCCTTCAAAGTATTATTTACCAAGAAGTGCTAATTCTCAAGAGGGTGCCTTTACTACTAACATGTTTGGGGGAAAAAAGTTATCTTCATGGGTAGCTTCTTCACTGTTAGGTACTTCCTAACGGTAACTATATACAGTGGAGAAAAAGATAGCAACATACACAGACTTATGGAAAAATTAGGTTGAAATGCCAATCGTAGCTTGCTGTCATACACAAGGATGAAATAAAAATGACCTCTACATGGTCACACTGTTGGTTTCAAGAACTAAGATGAGCTTGAGCTCACTGTCAGCTCTGCTTGTCAAAAATAAAGTAGCAGAGACATTAATATGAATATCAGATGACAGTTCTATTACAAATACAAGATGAAAACAATCCAACGAACATGAAAAAAGGGTTTCCTTATGCTTAATTGGGACAGAATGACATTGCTACATAAGGGGTTTTTTTAACAGAAGTCTTTAAATGCTCCACACTACATCTGACATGAAAATTATTCTGTTGTGTATAGATTTACTCAACAAACAGCTATAACAATTACAACTATCTCTTACCATGGAAGTTAGATCTGAATACAGAAACAAGACTTTTTTTGTCACCTTTAGAAATGTAGTCCACAATGCAATTACTGATTGTGACAGAAAGATTTCTTTCAACCTCTGCAGTCTCAAAAAGCAATCTGTTTTTTTTTTTGCTTGCCTTTTATTATAGCTTTTCTCTACTCAAAGCATTTTGAACACGATCTGCTTGTAAAGATAAACACTTTCTGCTGCATTTGAGGTACGTGTATATAAGCAATCAAAGCTGCATCTCAAATTTGTATTCATGCAACTCAGGTAGCATTAGCTTGGCTAATGCTATTGCAAATAAATGCGTAGCCATAGCAGCAGAGAACTTGATGCAGACTGCAAAACCTGACCAAAAACTCAGTGAATAATGCAGCTTTCTGTGCTGCAGTGGGCTCTGCCCTGCCTTGGATAAGCTGCTCCACATATTTGAACTTCAGTAGCTTGAAATAAACATACAAGTTGCAAATATGCCCTGACTCTTGCTGTAAATAATTGATAAACGTGGATCAGCCACAGCTACTAGCTACTTGAAATGATCTTCTAATGTGCAAAATCCTGATCACTGAAAATTAAGTGCTTTCTTCTCTCCCTAAATAAAAGAGATGCTCTGTTTAGATGCTATTGAATCCTGAGTACACAACTAAAACTATACCAATACTCTGCTTGTGTCATACAGTGCTCTGAATTGGAATTCGAACAAAAAGCATATCCCACATAGTATTTACTGCAGTTTATGGCCCTTTGCAGTTAAAGCAAACTCTAACATTAACAGGTAGTATTGCACATAGATGTAATTCAGTAGGTAATTTAAAAATACAAAACACTATGAATGGGAACAAAATATTGCCATCTCATCTATGTCAACTAAAATCTAGTGCATATTATTTGCATTCTAAAGGCATTAAAACATTTCCAAGATTTAGCAATTCCAAATGCATATTATTTCCGTTAGTTATACAGCAGGACTTTTTCCCCACAAGAAATATTGTGACTTGATGGGCCTTGTCAGAAGCATTAAAAATACAACTGGTAATTCTGATGACAAAAATAGAGCAGATTTAAACTTGACAAAACCTACATATCATTTCAGAAAGAGGCAATCTGTTCAATCACAGAAGAATCCAGTAGGATTGAAAATAAAATAACACACATTTAGCTACCGTGGGATGCAGCATGAGAACCAGTACTCCTTTTTAATCAGAAGTATCAGCTGAACACTACCAGAGTTTTCAGGGGAGCTCAACAGATCATGAAGAGAAGAATGGCCTATGCAATAGCTAGCATTTCACTAATTTATTATTCCTCTTTTTTTTCTCCCCTTAAGCTATTTAGTTAAAGGAAACAATTTCAGTTCTTAGTTCTAGAGCTAAGCAACACTGGCTTGCTCTTCTGTATTACATTGTTTTACATGGTTTAGATAAGCCTGAAAAGCAAATGCTAGTTTGGTACCTTGTGCAACATTGTACTGAGGGTGACACTGGCAATGGTTAGAAAATTTTCTTTCCTGCTTCTCTTTATATGAGCACTATGGAGAAAATGTGCATTCAGGCTGTATTTCTCTCCCTTATCATGCCCTGTGAGTCATGGAGCCACTGCTCTCTAGATTTCTGTCCTGTGTTCATGTGGGACAGAGCTAATTTGCTTCCTAGTAGCTGGTACAATGCTGTGTTTTGGATTGAGTATAAGAAGGATGTTTTCCAGTTGTTGCAGGTTCCCATGCTCTGCCATTGAGCAGGGGCACAAGATGCCAGAAGGAAGCACAGCCAGGACAGCTGACCTGAACTGGTCAAAGGGATATTCCACACCATATGGCAACAGGCTCAGCGTGTAAACTGGAGGAGTTGGATGGGACCCATTGATTGCTGAGAAGGGACTGGTTCAGCATGGGTCCATAGAGGT
This sequence comes from Entomyzon cyanotis, assembly GCA_024500445.1. Classification (NCBI taxonomy): domain Eukaryota; kingdom Metazoa; phylum Chordata; class Aves; order Passeriformes; family Meliphagidae; genus Entomyzon; species Entomyzon cyanotis. Next base: position 55,813,131 of record JAKEPQ010001016.1, on the reverse strand, counting down.
GAGCAATCGTACAGTACATCACTTGCTCCTCTTGTGGTTCATTCCTCTTCCTCCCTCTCCTTTTCACTACTACTACTATTACTATTATTTTTACTATATTTTACTTATTTCAATGATTAAACTGTTCTTTTCTCAACCAATGAGTTTTACATTTTTCTGATTCTCCTACCCCATCCCACCAGGGAAGACAGAGTGTGTGGCTGTGAAGTACTTAGTTGCTGGCTGGGGTTATAACACTATTTATGCTTGGGTCTGATTTGGCTTCCACTTTTTTAAGAGAAATATCTTTAATCATAAAGACTAAACTAGATTTTATTAATTTGGTTGGTTGTGTTTTGAAACAGAAGAGATTAGTTAGATCTTGATCGCATCTGCCCAACAGAGATTAACTACACTCTAAAGGATTCAGGACAGACTTTTCAAGTCATGGCTTGTAATTCTTTTTGACCACATGATGAATCCTAGGTATGAATCTGCAGTGTGCATTAACAGAGTTTATCTACTATAAGTGAATCTGTTAGTCTCAGCAGAATAATAAATAACCAAACCAGTTACCAATTGATCCAAACAGCCAAAACCAGTACAGAAGCCAACAAGGAAAGTGTTTGAATGGCTACTTAAGGACTTTCAGCAATCTCCACATATTTTAGTCTTACAGTAAGATAGTGGCATTTTTTCCCATGACATAAAATTAGGCATCCATTTGAAGTTTTAAGTTGGGAAAAAAACAGTAAATCAGAAAAGACCAATACTTCTGTCTAATGACATATCCACATTTTTCTGAAGTGGGCTGAAGTCACAGACTTCTTGCTTGTATGTTGTATACGTAGTAGACCATTATATAGAGCATTCATCAATTATTATACACATATAGGTAGAAAGAATAGGCTAGTGAGTATGTATCTATATATCAGATATAAAAGTGCAAGAAAAAATGATACAGAGCATAGCACCAACATTACGCATTGTTGAACTCAGAAACAGAAAATTAAAGAAAATTTATCATTGTAATTCCAGTCTGCACTGACCACATTAACTGCAGTACAGTTATTATTATTATTATCCAAAATTGACTTTGACACTGAGGGTCTTGCATTCATTCTAGAGAGTATGTAAGCTAAATGATCATATATTTCTATCAAAAAGGAAAAAAAGGCTTTGATAAGTGAACTCACAATAATCCACACCAGGTTTAGTGCTCTGTTTGGCTCAAGATAGGAAGATGTAACATACAGATATTTTGACAAGTGTCAACAAATCAAAAACACACTAATAAATTCCTTAAAAGCAAGCTCAGAGGTGTACTAGCCTGCTCCTGAGCTAACAAGACAGGAGAAAGAAACGCTGAATTAATTTTAAAATGTCTTAGAATTAGACTGTCTCAAAATGCTCTGTGGAAAAACTGATTTTGGTAAAAACAACAAAAAATCCAACAGTTTATTTTTACTCTTCTGACCAAATAAAATATCTGAAGCTCAGACTTTAGCACCAAATTATATCCATCTGATGTACAAATCAGTCCACGGTTTGGACTAAGATTTTTGACCATTAAAATTTTGGTGAGTGCGAGTGTTAGTTTGTTTTTGTTGCTTTGTTTTTTAATCTGAAACATGGCCATTATATTCGACCAAAAGCAGTTAGTTTGAAAACTGGAAACTACAGTCTGACCCCACACAGCTACCTAGATGGAATGTGCTGATAAGAAGCAGTATGCAGCATGATTGCTCTTACAAGCAGAAACATTTACAGGATAAATTGAGATTTGCTCTATAGTCATTACTCAAATATCAATATGTTATGTGCTAGACAAGTACCTGTCAAACATACTTAATTTCTCTTTGATCCTATCTCTGTAATTATCTTTAAACTGTCCTTCTGGCTCTATTTGCTGCAATTTTGTGTTTATAACACCAAATTCAATGGTTTGGGGTTTTTTTTTTGTTTTTTGTTACAGTCACTTAGAGAGATAAACACTTAAACATGGGGTATAATTATTATAATCAATTTTATGACATCTGCTTTATAAAACCAGTAGTGCATTTAAATATCAAAAAATAGTGCATTCTGCTTTGAAAACTAAGAAATAAGATTTTTTTCCCACCCTAATTAAAATTTCTCTTTAACAGATACAAACCTTTTCCTGAGACCACTAGTCATGAGCAACTGAGTCACTCTGGACTCCTCAAGCTTGATTAAAACACAGCTAATATAGTAATATTCTGTAGATTGTCTCTCTAACAAAGCTAACAGGCATCCATATCTGCATTGTAATTTTTCTTGTATGAACAAATCCTACTGATTACAGTGAGATAGTTCAGCAGTTTATGAATAAACATTTACTATAAATTTGTTGATACAACAGCCCTTTTGAATTATACTGGTAAACAACAGCTGAAACGATTCCAGCTAAAGGATCAAGAAAACCAAGACAAAGAAACTCAGAATGAATGCCAAAAGTTCTCTGATTTGTTATAATAAGCACTTAGTAACACTCAAAATATTATGCAATTTCTGCTTTCTATTACAGTTCCATAATCCCTAAAAAACTTGCATAATAATTCTCAAGGAGTATAGAAGTGCTACAATTTAAAAACATGATCAAAATTTAAATAAATAAAAATCTCACAAAAGATAAAAGAGCTATGCAGGGTAATCAGTAAGTATAGTTTCAGGATGTAATATTCAGATGATTCTTAAAAAGCACGTTCCAATATGGTTAAGTATGCCACTAATGGACAAAACCGGAAAAAAAATAATCACAGCAGTCTTGAAAGCACAGATCAACTACATAAGCTAAGCAAAGAAGTGCATGCAATTCATGAATATGGTTCATTACCATGGTTACAAGCTTTCAGCACAGGCAGCTGTGTGGTTGGACTTAGATTTTGCGGTATGTCTGCAAAACAAAGAAACAATGGAAATAAAACACCTATTTGAAAGCTACCAGAGTATTACAACATTATAAAGCAGAACCATTTAGAAGTTAGTATTCCTTGGAATAAATGAAAGTTATATACTAGAGAAATTGACTCAGACTCACTTATGGAGCAAGATTAACTTTTACCTCCCCCATACAACTATGAACCCTAGAAAGTTAAAGTACTTGTGGCTGTATAGAAAAGTCTTGTCAGAATGATCAGGCTATAATAAGTTCAGTACATTGATTTCCAGTCTTATTGACATCACCAACAGTCTGAACATCCCTGAAAACTGTCATTGCAAGAATGAATTAAACCAGAGAGTATTTAAATTCTAGAGTGCTGGACCCATAATGCTTTTAACTGCCTCTGGAAAACAAAATCTAAGATAGGATATTCACCTTTAGACCTTGGTGTCCTTTTCCTTCGGTCTCGAAAAGCCGCACCTGACTGCAAGGCCTCCAACAGGCTATCCATCACTCCAGTCTCCTCACCTTCTGTAAAGGAGAAAAAAGCAACCCTCTAGGTTACCACAGCAATATCAAAGCATAAAGACTAATACCAATAAAACCCAGTAATAATAGATATCAATGGTATTATTAAAACTATTTATTTCAAACTTTGACTGGTGCTTTAATATTTACAAATTGCTCTCTCGCAATTAACCACAAGAGATTTGGTCTTCTATAGACTGAACAAGGCCAAATTTTATTCCATTCATTTCACATTCCTCTTTCTCTATACTGAGAGTCAAGCACAGTTTTAAGTGAAATGTCATTTCACTCATATTTTCATTTCAGTACCCTTCTACAACAGCAAATAATCAGTCTCATGTCAGCTTTCAAGAGTTGTCCCTTATATGATTTGCTACATTATACAAAAGATCAGTTATTGTTGTAAAAAGTTGAAATTGTTTCTCAGCAGGAAACTGAGTGAACAATATTGGGCTGGATAGGATTCAGTGATATCCATAGGTAGCTTTAATCAAAAGCCAATTTCTGTTCACATTTAATAACCTCTGGCCAATATTAAATAATTGACATAGGTCAGGAAAATTCTACTAATCGAATTACACATGTATAATGCCTAATAGTATACACATGTGCATAATAACCCCCAAAGAATTATGAATGTTACTCTGAGATGGTAACCAAATGCAAGTATTAAACACATTATTAAATAAACACACTAGGAAGTATTAGATTTTTGAACCTTGTTAACCCATTCTATGTATATGCATGGGAGGACAAAGGACAGAACTACACGGATTAACTCTACAGCAACAAATCTCCACAGAGGAATAAACAATTCCAAGATAGAAACTTCATTATACACCACTGGGCAAAACTCCCTAGGTCAACACACATCTTGGATAGAGTCAGCAGTTATTGCTAACAGTGAATATGCAGATCAGGCTCTAAACTACCTGGTGCATATGACAAGATGCTGAGTACAGAGGACAATCCCTGCCCTGGTCCTGCTGGCTTCTCTATTGGTGATACAGGCCAGGATGCCATTGGCCACCTGAGCACACACTGGCTCAGGTCCAGTTGCTGTCACCAGCACCCCCAGGTCCTTTCCCACTGGGCAGCTTTCCAGCCACTCTGCCCCCAGCCTGCAGTGCTGCAGGGGGTTGTTGTGACCCACATCCAGGATCCATCACTTCACCTTGCTGAACCTCATACAGCTGGCCACAGCCCACTGATCCAGCCTGTCCAGATTCTCTGCAGATCCTTCCTGCCCTCCAGCAGCTCAACACTTGTCACCCAACTTGGTGTCCTCTGCAAACTGACTAAGGGGGCACTCAGTTCCCTCACCCAGATTATTGACAGAGATACTCAACAGGACAGGGCCCAACACTGAGCCCTGTGGAAGGCTACTCGTGGCCAGCCATCAGCTGGATGTAACTCTACTCACCACCACTCTTTGGGCTCAGCCATCCAGCCAGCTTTTTTATCCAGGAAACAGTAACCCTTAGTTCTTCTCTTTTCTCTATACTCTGTACTACAAGACTAGTTTTCAACCTTAGACAAAAGTGCTATACACAAAACCAAATAAATGAAAATTAGCAAATAACTCATAATTTTGCCTAATGTTTATATATACAGCAGGTCTAGAGAATAAACATGAAGACTGAAATACAGACTGTTTTTTTCTTTTTGCTTTTTGTTTGCTGTAACATGTTTTATTTACATCAAAGTTTCCTCTCACAACTAATGGACTATCACAGCTATTAACTGGCTTGGAACATACCTTATTGGTCTTAATTTGGCTTGGAACATACCTTATTAAAAGAATCATTCAGTCTATGTATTCAGCTTCCTATTTGTTCAGGTTTGGTTTTTGGTGTTTTGGGTTTTTTTGTTTGTTTCTTGCTTGTTTTTTGTTTGTTTGGGGGTGGGTTTTTTTGTTTTGGTTTGGGTTTTTGTGTTTTTATTTTGTTTTGGTTTCTTTTTGTGGTGTTTTTTTCTTGTTGGTTTTGGGGGGGTGGGGTTTGTTTGTTTTTCAGCTTTCTCCATCTGATGTCATGCAATTCCCTAAAATAGTAATGTCTGGAAGGAATATACTCAGTGAAATAGTTTCAAAACAACATGATGCCTGAAGAAATTTTGAGCCAAGCCATTAGTTATATTAAGGTATATGAATGCTGGAGGAATGCTTATAAGCATTTTGGGTAATAGCAATTCAAAAAAGATTGAATAGTATCACAGTCACCAAAATGATATCATGAACGCTTATGGAACAGAGTTCATAAGTTTTGTTTTAGGAAGTAGGAATAACAGAAGAAAATTTTCAATCCTATTTTAGCATGTCATCCATTTCCTCTTAAGCCTGTCCAAGACTACTATGGTTTCATAGTAATTTCAAAAACTTAACAATTTTCAGTATAAAAAAATCCTAGTTACTATAAAAAGGCTCATCAAATAAATTAAAAATATTTAAAATAATGAAACAGAAACATTGCAAAACCACAACTTATTGTAGCATAGCTGTAACATATTTATGTGCACTATCTCTTTTTCATACTTATCTGAAATACACTGTAGTCACAAAGTGGATTATAGATTAGTGCTTCCATTGACATGCAAAACAGTATTAGAAGAATAAACTGGAGTAGATTGAAACTTAAATTTAAAAACTCCTCTAGTAGCTATCCTGTATATGTGGATGTATTGAAACAAGCTAACCACCACAAATAAAAGCATTCATAGTTAAGAATCTTTGTACCCAAAACATGTAGAAAGCCTGGTTTTCAAATTCCTACAACTTCAGTAGGCTCCAAATTCTGGTTCCTGATACCTCGATCAGCAGCTGACTGTGACACCTTCTATCAAGTTACGCAGGTAGCTATCAGTACCCACACTACTAATAATATTGTCCATGTGTATATGATGGGAAGATTAAGAAATGAAAGTCTTCCATGCAGTATTTGAGAAATCTTTTAAATTGCCTTGGGAGAGCTGTATACGACATTGCTACCATGACAGTGTAAGAGCCACAAACACTGTTCAATATTAACACTTCCTATGGGACCTTTAAATCGGATTTCACAAGCTGCTGCAGATGACTGGCACCAGTCCCAACTGGCTTCCTAATTAGTCAAGTGTATCCATCCCTTGATATCACAGAACTAGGAATTCTAGTTGGCTTGCAGATAGCTACATAGCCCACAGTAATTCCTTTGAGAAAGACACCCTTTTTATGATTTAAATGATCTCTTTTCCTTCAATTACAGAATAGGAGATTTAAATGCTTTTTAATATCATACCTAATTAAAACTCATACAACTGTCTTTTAAATATCATGTAAAGGAGAAGTAAACTTCCCAAAGTAGCCAGTGAGTCTTGCCCTTGACATTTCAGTGCCAAGTCAGATATAAACTACCTAATTTCATAATTACATCTTTAAAAATGTTAAGAATATTAAAGACCCTTCTCTACTAGTGCACTGAGTATCATTAGCTTTACATGTACACCTTATAATGTCTTATAATGATAGCAACAGATACTGCAGTTAGTAGCGACACCTGCATTTTATGTACTCATTAAAGAACAAATTATATATACCATAATTCCAGGAGCAGTAGTCCACTGACATGATTGAATCACAAGTATCAAAAGAGTGTTGTAACAAGACTATTTTGGATGAAAAATGTTTCATTTTTACAGTTCTCCTGAACCTGTCCAATATAAACTAAAACATCACAGAACACTAGGATTCCAAAAGTTCACTTTACCAGGAGAAAACATAATATGTCTGTTTCCTCTTTCACAGAACCAAAGCTTTATTCAGCTACAACAAAGCTTTATTCAGCCAGTCCTCTCACAAAATACAATACTAAGAAGTTTCAGAAAAACCAAACCAAGGATTCTTTAGCATGGTTTCTGTTGATGTTGCTCACTCAATCTGTACACTTAAGAGATTTAGCTACATGAACTTTGACTATCATCTTCCACCTGCCTCTATTTATGGCATTGCAATTACACAATTTTCTGTTACACTGTAAGTAATGAAAAGGATCAGCTCCTAAAGCCAAACACTAAGCGTCAAGTGAAACTAAAACCCTAAAATCACACAACTTGACAAATGCATACATTAAAAAGAGACCTTACAGATTTCTAGCTGTAAGAAGAAAAAGAGTGCAAAACCTCAACGGCTACTCCTGAAGTTATCTGGAGTAGCAAAGACTTTAATTATCTTCGAATCATCTTTGATGTAGCTCCATGGCAGCACTCGAGTCTTTATATAATTTAACAACAAACTTGGAGTGCTGAGACTATCGGATTTGTTTTTCTTTCTTAAGTATTAAGTCCTGATCTCTCAATTCAGCAAGTACAGAATTAATTTTTTTATTCTTTTTTGCTAGAACACAAACTGCTTTTTTTAGCTCTTCAGCTCAGGACGTAATTCAGGTTGGCTATACTGTACCCAGTTTTTGAACAACTAAAATGTAAGGCCTTCACAGCCTTCTTCCAAGTTTAGGTCCATCATGTCTTGTGCATTTATGTACAAAACTTTCAGAGGCAAATAATTACCAGACTTGGGACAGTGACAGCTGAGATGTTTCCAAACTACTTGCACAAGGAAGAAAAAAAAAGAAAGATACATTTTTTATCTTTATTAATATAATATCTTTACTTTAAAGACATCATGAAAAGTCCTTTCTACTTGTTTGTATAAGGATTGATTTTGACTAATATAGTCTACAAAGCACTGCACTGCTGACTAAAGGTCTCCATCTGAGTAAAATTTGAAGTACCATTATCTGAACAACATCACAAGAGGAAAGCTATGGCCATGCTGTAGTGTTGAACGACTTAGACTCCAGGAACCAGAACAGGAGATCACAGAAAGGAAGATAATTTAAGCCATCTATGCAGTAGTGAGCTCCAATGTTTTGGATGTGATTCCATCTTTTCAGTCTCAAAGTGTAAGACAGCCAGACTCTGTGAAGTATTCATAGTGCTGACATGACCAACTCCTAGATCCTGCAGCCATACATATGAGCAGAGTAGAAAACTTTTTGAAGGCTTTTACATTGTAAACCTAAAAATACAAATCAACCGTAATGTTTCAACATAACCTGTTCAACCACCATAACCATAACCACCTAAACTCAAGATTCTTCATTCCAATAAAATTCAGATACAATTTTACAAAGAAATTGTGGGTGGATGATAAGAGCAACTTTGTCCAGAAAATGCATAGGTCATAGAGACTGCGACTTGAACTTATTCTAAGGCTGTGAACTTTTTCTGGTGAAAGCCATAGCACCAACCAGATAATCCTTCACTGACAGATGAGTTAAGGAATACATGACTATCAGTTTGACTTTCAATAACAGTGCATGAACTAGAGCCATGACTTAGAACACAGGGGTTCTTTTGACATTGACAGAAGTTTGGAAAAACCTGTTATATTAGAGTAAGGAAAAGAAAATTTCCAATGTACAGTTACAAAGCAGAAATAGCTGCGAAGTGTGGCTTGGGTGGACTGGCTGAAAGGACAGCTCCTTTTAGATTTAAAAGTATTAAATCCAACTTCAGCCAAAAATAGCACTATTTGCAGTGACTTCAGGCGAGAGACACAAAACAGCCTTTCCCAAAAGTAGAACACATGCACATACCTCACGTTTCACATCAACACCCTAGTCCAGTATCAGAGGAGTTACATTTCTTACTTAACGCTCAACACAAAGTAGAAAGCCTTCGATAGTGCTTCAGAGCCCTTGCAAGTATACACTAAAAAGTAATGATTTCTCCTAATTACTGATGCACCCATTCCAAAAATCTAGCTGAGAAACGTAGGTTTCATGCCAACTTGTTTGCTCTTGATAAAGTGGTCAATTGTTGAATTGTCCCTAAATTGTTTCTATGGTTTAGAAAAAGATACATTTTGACTCCAAGCATATGAACAAAGAGGGCCCCAAGCTCCACAAACCTTAAAACCTTAAGTTAAATTCAAACTGAAACTCTGCCCTTCAAGAACTCTGAAAGACAGCTGTCCCTTTCAAATCAGCTGTTGAAATTAAGGTTGGTACCTACACCAATTTAATTTCTTTAAGAGAGTTCATACCACAAAACCAAAAGGTAAGCTGTGTTAAGAGGTGGTTCTGTACCACAGAGATACAAAAATACTTCAGTAGTGTAAGGCACCAAATCCTGCATCTCAGCTGGACCACAATTTCTCATTTAAGTAATAGGACTGAGAGTGAAATCATCTTAATACTGAGCTTTTTAATAAAAATGTTAATAAAACATTTCTGATGTTCATCATGAGCCCGTAAGCCCCTTCGTTCTATGACAACAGAAAATAACCACTGTAAACTCACACAGTTTTCCACATAGATTATTCAGGTTTACTTAAATTGGTGCCAGATCCAGTAAAAAGACTGTCAGAGCAAGTGTTTCTGAGAGAGATCCAGCAAACTGGATTTATAAAAGAATGAAGAGAATGCCAAGCTTTTGAAGTAGTGTACACCAGGACTTGACACTGGGGATAATATTTATTACATCTGCCTTCATGACCTGAAAAGTTTGCATATGGTGCAAAATTCAAAGTAATGGCTGATGGCTGTGCTGCCATTCAGAAGAACCTTGAAAACTTGGGGAAATTAGCATATAGGCATCCTAATGAAATCCAACAAAAGACCTGTATGTAGTGAGGTGAAACCTCATACAGGAGTACAGGTGAGGGGCTAACTGGCTGAAGGCATCTTTAAAAAAAAATAACTTGGGATTCTGGTGGACAACATATTGATCATGAGTCAGTATTGTGCCTCCGTGGCAAAGATGACCAAAGAAAAGCATTGCCAGCAGATCACGAGAGGGCATCCTTCCCCTCTACTCAGCACTGGTGAGACACATCTGCAGTGCTCTGGGCGCCCCAGGACAGGGGAGACACAAACATACTCAAACGAAGTCAAGGGCCACAAAGACGCCAAAGGGATTAGAGCATCTCTCATATGAGAACATGCTGAGATAGCTAGGACTGTTCAGCCTAAAAGAGAAGGCTCAGAAGAATCTTATCAATACACATAAACAGCTGTGGGGTGTGGCTAGCACAGGTCTTTCTCGTGAGAACATTTTGCTACATTTCATAAACAAAGATAAAGTTTGGATGTTTTGCAAACAACGTCTCCAGATTAGGTCAGTTCGGGCTTGGCCAATTGGGCCTAGGGGGAGGTCTCAGGCTGACCAATCTGGGTGACCTCTCAAAACTCTATATATATGGAAGTCAAAATAATAAAGACACCTTTTCTCCTTCCTTGTCTGAGAACCTGGGTCATTCCTCAGCTAGCGGCTCAACAGCGACATCGGGGAGCTGTGTGGGGTGTAGAGGTGACTGCGACAGACTCATCTCAGAGATGCCCAGAGAGGATAGTAGGCAATGAGCACAAACTGATTACAAAGAGGTTACCTTTTCACTAAGTCCACTCAATTTTGCCTACACACCTCCTCCCTCACCAACTAAACAATACAGGATATTCTAGAAATGCATTATATATTGCATTACCAAATCATATTTTTAATAGCCAGTTTAAAGACTGAATCCTTTTATAGCCTTTTTCCTATTAACTAGGGATGCTGGTGCCTTTTTAAGTGGGGAAAAAAAGCTGCTAAATTGAGAACAACGCTAAGCTTCTTTTAGTTACATTTAACCATTTATAACTAAAACACACCAGCTTTATGCACTCTTACCTAAGGCTAAGATTTGATGGGACACTAATAGTGAAAATTATCGATTGCATATGAAGAAGTCATCAATATGTTTTACTATTAATGAATGATATTCCTGTTTTCCTTATATATCACAACTCCGGTGACACTGAAAAGAATACAACCAATCTGCTTTTCAGACTAGCTAAAAACTAGCATTTTCATTAGTTTTGTTTCACAGAGGAAAAAATACAAATATCTATTATTGAGATGTATCAATTACAATTTCATTTAGAGAGCAGTAAGAACAACTTTAGGAGCTTTCTTAATTGAACATAGCTTCTTAAAGGAATATATGCAGCTTAACATAATACATCTGTGTGGGTGTGTGTGAACATCTTGTGTCTGGGTTACTGTGTGCCTCTGAAGGAGTTCATTGAGTACATTGGTGTTTTCATTTAAATTTATAAAAAGACAATACACTAGAAAATATACATAATGATTACTCATACTGACAGCTGTGCTACAGAGATGAGGGACTCAAGTAGATTTTCAAGTTGAATAATTTTTCGCCAGTGGAGTAATAAAGTTCTGACTGGATTACATGACTGAGCTTAGGGTAAAGAAAACTTCTGGATGGCTTTGGGTAGGAAAGACCCTTTGGTCTTGGGTTGGGTAGCTATAAATGCACAAAAATACCCAGGAGGATCCGACCAATAGCCCACCTACCCCCACATCCTTTGTGCACTAGTAGCTGAGGCAAACACCTATACAAAGGACAGGATAAATATATAATCCCATTTCCAGAATGGTCTCTTGGTCTCCCGTTGTTTATGATTCAAAGACTTTGTATTTGAATTTAGAAGCCTTCAATAGAGAGAAGCTGCCAGAGAAATCAAGTAACTTTTGTCAGCAAGCTTCAGAGTAAGAATATTTTGGTATGCAGTAACAAGACTGGACTTCTGTACAACCACTCAGGTATTGCTGAGTGAAGATAAGCATCATAGCAAACAGTATTGAAACAGAAGCAGCAGCAGACTCAGTCTGAAGGAAGAGTCAGAGACATGACCTTCCCATCAGCTAGCTTTCCAACAATTACAGGTTCTTGGCTCTTTTACAACCTTGGACTCAGGAAAGTAAAAATAAAGCATATCCTTCAATGCTTTGGTAAGGATATTTATTCCTCCCTTCCTCTGCAACTTGAGAAAAGAAACTTTAGATGATACAGAAAAAAAGAGAGAATAAAAGCATCGCATAGCAGGAGTGAGAGTTTAGAGGACTCTGATGCCTCCCTCCTTACAGAGACGTCAGGTGGTATTTGGAGTCGTAAATGCCTACTCAAATCAAAATCTACTATCTGTATAAATGTTAGAACTCTTAATCCCAAAGATGTCTCCAGAGATTGTAATTGTTTTTCATGGTAATGCCATTTTAAGTTTACAGCACTGTTTTCACATTTGTTTAGAAATTTTACTGCTATAACATAAATGACAAGCCTTATGAGAATACTCATCTACAGACATTATTTTATTGACCGTTAATTTTTTCAACAGTTCTGTTTGTTCTGATGATTTTTTTTCTCTTCCAAATACAGCTGCTATTTATTTTTTCCTGGGCTTTGTGTAAACCTCCATTTCACAAATGCTTTTCAGCTGCTATCTCCAAAGATTCCACTTCTATGTAAAATTTCCAGAAAGAAAATAATTGTTTCTTCTAAACAACTTGCTCTTTTGGAGCTACTAAATAGTACAAAGTACAAAGTAATAGCAGCTGCTGTATTCGGAGCCCATGGGCGCAAATAAGTGCATAAACTTCCATGTTCCAGAAGACTTAGCACCTTTGACACCTTGTTAGAACATGACCTGCAACTATTAGTTGTTGATTAAATTAATATACATTCAGATCAGTTCTACTTTTTTGCACTAAAAATATCCAATTCTGTGAACAGATAAGGTTTTGTTGTATCCCATCTTTTGCTGTGGCTTCTGCAGATGTGTTACATCAGTTGTATCACATTGAGTCTTTTAGGTTTTTTTGATTAACATAACTGTATTTTATCATTCTCTGGAACCTTTTTCAAGCATGAATGTGACAATTATTCTTGAGGGAACATCTGTTCTCAGTAATTTACCCAGATTTATACTTTACTGTCAAAACAATACAATTGCAGCTGAAAAGCAAACTCCATACTTAGGAAACTATCAAGTGACATCTCCTTTCTGGCAGATTTGTGGCCAATGTCTGTCACATCTCCTTCCTCATACGTATGACTTTTTTTTTTTTTTTTTCTTCAACAGACATTATGCAAAAATTAGATCTACTCTTCAAACTTGTCCTGGGCTTATTACCAACTGGCCAGTAAGTATTAACATGAGTAAGTACTGAGTAAGCAACTCTGTAAGGCCCCACAGTTCTTTCTGCCATTGTAACTTAACATAAGAGGAAGCAGTTACACTCATCATAGTTATGGAAAAGAGCTATTTCCCACTGGCCTCCTAATAAAAGTGATTCTTAAGAATGAATTCAAATAACAGAAAGTGACCTCAGGAATCCTCTGGGTGAAGAGGTTCCAATTTGAGGATAAGTGGAGGCAATCAGGGAACAACAGGAAAAAGTTGTCCCTGAAAAAATCAGGGAATAACCAACTTGAGTGGAGCACTTGAAATTCCAAAAGGCGAAACTCCCCAGAGAGAAGAACCCTTACACAAAATGCTTGTTGGATATTAATATTATATCCTTAGGACTTGTTCATATTGATCATTGTCAGATCTTTTGTCCCCTTTACAGTAAATTTAGTTGAATGAAACATATTCCTAAATTCTCAAAAGCTAGTAATATATTGTCCAAAAATCTGTATTTTTTCAAAATATTAGCCCAGCAGACATTTTACAACAACAAATTACCAACATATGTTAGAAACTAATGATGTCATTTCAGTGACTTTTGCAGTCCTCCACTTCCCTCAGAGGAAATGAATACTCTTGAGAAGTATTGGATCTCTTACTCCAGTGAGAACAAACTACTAAAATGGAGGCCTTAGGAACTCGAGCTAAGCAGGCAAAGTAGGGTCTGTGAGGGCACCTACTGAACTAATTAGCTTTGGGGATTTTTAAATTTATTTCAAAGGCAAGCATTTTATCTGTTGGAATCTGAACTTTAATTACCTAATTACATTTACTACTTTCATTGTTTAAACTGTCACTACTGGGATCCATAGTGTCTCTTTGTTTTGCAGAACACTACAGAATTAATGAAAATATTCCTATTGCACAACTTAGCAGACAATAATAAAGTAGTAAATATTTGAAGAACCAAAACCTGAAATGCTCCTAGCAAGTTTGTGAGACATAAATGTGGGTAATTTTTTTTTTCCAAAACCAGATAGACAATATAAAACCTTTGAAAAATAAATGCTGCAAAATTGGCTGCAAATAAGGTCATAACTGTTTAAATGAACTAAAACATATTTTAAACCAGATCGTTATGATAAAAATGAAACTAAATAACACAACTGCACGCAAACTAATATTCTATATCGGAAATCAGATGTTCCATTTTGGCATTAGTTCACTGCTTTTATGCAAGAAAAGGGCAATCTTTGTAAATAACCATTGATAAAAGTGGCTTGTTACTTAACTAGTATTCAAAGTAAGACACAATGAAGATGCCACAATGATGGAGTTCTCAATTATATTACAATAAATTTAGCTGCTATTATCTCAGCTATAGAATTCTTTACACCCTGATAAGATCAAAATAATTGATTGGTCTGCTTCTACTAAGAATCTGAACAGCATGAGAAAGTGTGTATCTGAATGTTAATAGTATGCAGACAAGTGGCATTTACATAAAGATCCCCGTTCAGTGGCTATTTACCTTTGGAAGGATAGTGCGTGATAGTTTGATCTGGCTTCACAAAAGCAAGTCAAGCATCTCATGATGAATATAATTTTGCACTCCAGAGAATATTTAGAGGACAGATTTTATTAACATAAATTTCAAACTGCTAAGTATCACTCACGATTAAGCCAAAATGTTTACTGAATTCCACTTACTTTTCAAGTTGGGAAGGAGCTGAAAGGAAAAGATGAAGCTGATACTTGTACTACGTAAACTTAAGACTTGCAGCCCTTTTTGTCAGTAAACTATTTGAGGTGTGTAAATCTGGCATTGGTTTCAGGCCCAAATCTCAAAAACTATTTGCAGGAGGGCAAATAAAACCATTCCATATAATAACAGAAATCTGTGGTCTTATTAGCAGAGGTTAAAATTTATATTGTAAAGCTTACCTAAAATGTTAACATTTTTCTAAAACATGCTGTACTGCATATTCATAGAACACTACACACTTCTCAAACTATAAAATATTGATATATTTATATCTGAGATAGATTGAAAAAAATTGAACTTAAACCTTTATGAAGACTTATCACAAAGTACACTTATTTATCTAATTTTAGCAAATGACCATATCAACACTGAATTTCATGCAACAGTATTGCAAAAGCAGCCTGATATAGAGGTACGGATGACAGAGCATACCTGTGATCTAGATGGCTCCGTTGTCACCTCTGTGTCAAAGGCACAACATAGGCTAAGAAAGATTATTATAGTTTGTGAGAAGGCCGATTAACGATAGGACTACTCTGGATCTCATATTTGCCATAAATGTCAGTTACTACCAATGAAATCATTGTTTTCATCCTGAAGAGATTCATTTAAACTAAAACTCAGGAGTTACCTTAAATCCAGATTTATTTTCTTCTTGGGTTAACACAACCTTTGTAGTGCTAATATTTTTTTTGTTGTAGTTCTTTCAAAACTGATATAAATACAGTCCTAACATGCAATATGCAACTTATTGACTCAAGTCACATATTGGGAATATTTTAATAAAATTAGTATTTTGTTATATACTTCCTTATGATGTAAGTGTCCCTGCACATGGTAGAAGGTTGCAGGTTTATTGTCCATTCCAACCCCTTAGCATTCTATTATTCTGTGATTCTGTATGAAGCTCTTATCAATGTAAAAAAAGTCAGTAAATACCCCCAAATAACTAAAAACTGTTGCAGTATTATGTAGGTTACTTTTATGCAAAGAAATGAATCACAGTTTCCTCAACTTCGTGCAGCCAAAGGTAGCACAATAGGCAACAAAACCCTGCTCTTCAAATAGCTTCCAAAAGCAGATGAAACATGAAGAAACCCAAAGAAAAGGACTTCAAGAACAAAGCAGAATCTAGGACAGGTTAAATGTCTGTGTTGTAAATGAGACCGGTGGTTAACAAGACAAGCTTAGAATGATGATACAAATCTTGTTTAAGCACTGGATAGCAGCTCAGGTCTTGAGGCATGGAGTATTGGCTGAAAGAAAAGCTCCAAAATCATAAAGTAGTCACTAATGGCTAATTAACGGTCACTGAAAAAAAGCACTGTGATAAGACTGATTTTACCTTAAGAAAAGAAGCAGCAGCTAAGGAAGAGAAAATCAAAGGCACTGCTGTGGCCTAGGGAATTAACACCCCCTGAAGCATTTTACATCCTCTAACACAAGATAGACAGGAGAATTGGAACTATGAAGAAACTAAACCATTTTATAAAAGAATGAGATACCAAATTGTGCATGGGGAAGGAAAGAAAGATGGTAGAAAAAAAATCCATTTTAGTTCTAGCTTCCATTGCAGAAAACCTTGCAAATTTCAATATATCATCTTTTCAACTAGGACCATCATTGGTAGCCATCATCATCAATACTACAGTATCAACTCAATGGGATTTTATATTCACATTAAATTTAGGACACAGATGTTAAGACTTTGACTATGTAGAGGGAGTGATTGACTGGTACTAAGAACTAATTATAACTGATAATGACAAATAATACACAAGGATAAGACAATAGCACAACCAGTGCTGTTAATGACTACCAGCCCAGTAAAGTGGGACTGGATTATTGTTTGATTGGTTTTGTTTTGATTTTTTATTGTTGTTGCTGATTCCTAGAGTTTTCAAAAGAAGTTTAAGAGGAAACAGTTAAAAAACCACAAAGTAGCACACAGTACAGTGATACAAAGCCATTCCTAATCTTCAAGTAATTTTCAGTTAAAAAGCCATGTTACTAAAAAAAAAAAAAAAAAAATAGTTGAGATGTAGAGTACACCATGATCTATCCACCAGGAAAAAATAATATTTGAGAAACATTTAGCACAGATACTCTCTTTTCTCTTCTTCCAAGTATGACTGTGTTTGAAACCTCAAAAGTAACTTCTGGGTTGGTGATATGAATGAGTTTTATTATATTTGAAATAATGTTCCTACAAATCTAACATCTGATCTAGTCACCATATTAAGAAATGATATGCAGCAAAAATCAGTTACTCCACAGTCACCCTCCAGGTTAGCATGTTTAGGTATTTTGACAGAGAGGACCTTGTTATTCATTTTTTAGCAGATCAGATGTAAGCATTTTGTAATGATTTACAGATTCTTAATGAGAAGACAGCCATTCGATGAACTAGCTATAGCTAGGGAAAAAAAGGGGGAAAAGGAAAAAAAGATGTTTTTTTGATTGCCTATGTAATCCCAAAAAATCAGAGCAACATTATGCCTCTTCAATTAAATACTGTAAATACAATTTTGGTAAGATTGTCAAAATAATAATATTAGTAATCATAATTTTAAAAAACCAACTACCCCACTTCTCACATATTTGTTGTTGTCCTCCCTGACAAACAAATCTACCACGTGTGCTTTCCACTCCCAGAATTCAGGTTTTCTAGTAGACTTAAAATACGTTGCAAACAGGCACAAGAAACCTTACAACTTATCAGTGCCCAATTTAGTGAATATCAGACTTGAGACATTCATAGCTTGAGGTGATCCTAACATCCTCTTTTACTATCTACTGTTTAGACCACTCATTCCAAACTGAACTTTAGGTGACTCACAAGACAAGAAACATCTTTCTGTACACTTGCATTGTATAAAATATCAAAAGCCCAGGCTACTTAAACATGAGTAGAGGACAAGTACTTAGTTCCCTGCCACATTAGCTGAAGTGGTAGAGATCAGTACCAGAGGGCTACAAACACGTGTGGGTGTCTCCAACGTTGGCACCTGTATGCTGGGACACCTGAACATGGTGTTATGAAGAGCAGGACTTGAGAGCAGCTTTAACTTTCACTACAAGACTATCAGTTTTCCATCCAAAATGCTATCGGTCATACATACAACATGTTTGAGAGAAATCTCTTTTGAAATACTTCCAACCATGCATAAATACAGACACCACTTTTACCCCTTTCTAGTCTCCTGCAGCTGCCTCTATCTTCTGTGAGCTTTGAAGACATTGTCACTGGTGGTTTTCTGACTGGCTCTTGAATTGTAGCTCTAAAGAACTTGAAATGCTATGTTCAGAAAGCAGCTACCTGATTTCCCACCTTAGGAGAAAGCTTTAGACTCACACCTGAAAACATGGATAGTCTTACAAAAATAAATCAAAGACTTTTGGTCTGAAGCATCTCTGAAACTTAACACACCTACTCTGGCTATTAGTGAAAACTGCAAGAGACAGATAATGATTTATGCCAAAAGTGCCAACCGGGGTTTAGTTAGGGAATTGTTTAACAAGATCTGCTGAGAAAAAAAAAAAGTAGCTCATGGCAATTTACATAGTAAGTCATGTATCATTCTGAAGGACTACAGAAGCTCAGTCTAGGATAAAATGCAGGAGTATAGAGAATTATCAGACATCTCTTTTAGTGACAGAGAATTCACAGCATCTGCCATATCTTTTGGTACAAAAGACAACATAGCACGAGTAACTTTAAAAATGCATGGCTGAGGGGTTTTTCAGGCGTTTCAATAGGGACATGTTGAAATAACAATTGACATACTCAAAAACACAAAGTAATACAGGAAAGGCTTATTCTCATAAAAGCACAAAAATGAGTATGTAACCTTAGTTAAAGAAAACAGCTTTGTGATTTGGAAAATGTCTTTTCTCAAGTAACATTAAGGGGTTCTGAACATAACTGAGCTTACACTTGGTCACACAAGGTTCAATCAATTCCAGTGGAAAAATAAAAAGCAGCAATTTGAGTTATTTTATAACTCAAAAACCCAAGGAACTAGGAAAGCTCATTAAAAAAACAAAATTTAAAAACCTCTTTGCTGAAAACTTTAATCGGTGAAAAATCATTCATCTATTTTGTTTTTTTTTCTCATAGCACATTCAGATAATGAAAAAATAGCAGCTTTATCTTCAGTAAAATGCTTGGTAAATTGTGTTTTCTACATCACTTACCTGTTTTCATTTCTAACAAGCGTTTTTTCTTTTGTTGCCTCTCTAGTTTTTCTTTTTCTGCCTTCTCCTTAGCTATTTTAGCACGTCTCTGTTTTTCTTCTGCTTCCCTTCTTCTCATATTTTCTTTTACTGCTTGCTATGAAAAAAGTAATATAGAGTTCCATTAAAATGGAAGTCTTAGCAAAAACAAAGCCGAAGCTTAAAAACAAAGGAAAAAAGCTTTCAAACCATATCCCCTAACTAACCTTAATTTATTGAATCAAACAAGTATTTTGCATTCTATATTAATTTCATTTTATTCAGAAAAGTAAGCAAATACAGAATAAATACATTAAAAGCATACTAGTTGCCCCCAAATGAGCATTATGAATTCAGCAAGAATACACGTTAATGTAGGAAGAATTCAAATAGTCTTAACCACCTTGTTCTACAAAATTGTATGTTACCATTTGTAGTTCTAAACTAATTTCAACACTTTTTCTCATGCTGCCACTGTACCAAGCGAAACAAGGCTGCCTGGGTAACAGCGTTGCATTTTTCTTATTCTTATCAACATATGCATTAATTCACTGTGTTTATAAATTCTTGTCTTCTGGTAAATATCCATAAAATAGTGTTCATTTTGAATTATAAATATGTACTCTGAAACTTCCAATGAAGCTAAAACAAAACAATGAGTTTCAGAGTTTTGAAATAAAAATTTTGCATATTCACACATTAAGCAAAAGAATTGTATCACATTAAATATATTTTTAACGAAAGTATTTCAGGATTACCTTTTCATTATTTTATTGTTAGCTGTGCACACTGGTAATTCTCAGTGCTCTGAGAATTTAGATTTGCATTAAATGTAAAGTGCACCTATTCTTGATTGCAGAAAGTTTATTTTTTCAGAACATAGTTACACAGAACCCTGTCTTTCAAAATATATCAGTGTCCTCTCTTACAAAATGGCTAACATCTTCACAAGGTCTGAGGCAAAAGCTGCAAGTTTGCAGGGATAATTAATGTCTCATTTGTTTTCAGAGGGAAAACATCCAGACTGTACTCAGAAAAAAAATAATGGACTGAAATGTATTATATAGCACAGATGAATGTGGATTACAGCAATACTTGCACAGGCATTGTTTGCAGTATCACTGTCACAGAGAATGACCAAAAGAAGAGGAAAGAAAAATATTCCATAAAGTTTGTGAAGAAACATCTGTTTTTGATAACTGAAGAAGAATAAGCTTTCCATCATGAAAAAAAGGACAATGAACTGCATTTTTTATACAAAGAAAACTATTTTCACAGTGACTCCTCCAAAGTCACTTCTGACAAATTTCTTGATACAAGGGAAAGAGGGTAGAGGCCTCCTATAAAATGCTAAAATTTTTGACTGAATTAATTTTAACAAATTATTTGCTGATTTTTGGACTGGGCGTTCTGTAGACTAAATTACTGGATAAACTACTGGATAAAATTCAAATGGGACTTGGTACTTGACAAGTACAATACTGGCAGGAATTACACACTTTCCTAACAGAGTGACAGGTTAGGAAACAAGAAAATTTCTACTTTGCATCTACTTTTTCCCCAAAAACCATATCTGTAGGACTCGGCCTCATACTGCAGTCATTCAAATATAGATGTCTTTTCTTTCCAAACACACTGAACAAGTGGGCCTTACTCAGTAGCTCACACCCTCACATTCAGTGCATATTAGATGCTTTGGAGTATCACACCTTGCCCCCAGCCTTTCTCTAACAGGGTAGTGATTTTCCCCTAATTCTATGTCAAGCTTGAAATTTCAGGTTGACATTGTCTTGGGTACTATTTAAGAGACTTTGGCAGAATACTAGGTGCTTCTATTGTCCATATCTCCTTTGAAACATCTCTCCAAATTCCACTAAATGTACTAAGTATGCATCTCCCTTGACTAAGACACAAGATCAGACACTCAAACTCACATACAAGCATGCTTTAAGGCCAAATTCTATCCTACATGTTCTTGTATTTCAAACAAAACACAAGTGGAATGCCAAGACCTAGATTTTCCAAGCTAGAGGCATTCTTGGGTTCTCTCTTGTGATTGCCAGGGTTGTTTCTAATTTTTATTTAAGTATTTGCATCATATAAAGGAAAAATAGAGTCTAGCGAATGCTCTTACTTGGTTGCTCTTTTTATGGTTCTTAAAGTTCTCTGCTGCAGAGCAACCTAGAGCTGATAGGAGCAAGGGTTTCTATATCGTATGATTAGCCCACTCTCTTGGACTGAACAGCTGTTGCCTCAAGGCATCTTTGCTCCCTTTCCTACAACTGGAGGAAAATTCTAACCATTAGACAATTTCTTCATCTTGAAAGCTATCCTTCCAAGGAAAGAAATGAGCTTGTTAGCAGCATCTGTGATGCTGTGAAAGTACAGAGGAAGGTTAACAGAGACTACTGATACCTAAGATGTTCCACTGACTGTACCAGGAATTTAGCTTCAGAAGGTAAAGCATTGAAGGCAACATGCCTCACCCCTTCTTTTGGATCTGGCCAAGTAACTGTACTCCAGATTTGCTGCTCACAGAGTGCAAATAATAGCTGTCGCAGCTACCTAATAACACCGAAATACAAAGTGCAGTTCAAAGTCAGCTATGAAACTGAAGTCTAGGGCTCCAGACTTAAACAAAGGGTTTTAAAAAACTTTTTAAACATTTTCATTAATTAAGAATTTTTAAAAATAATTGTAAGTAGGAAAACATTTCATGTAAATCATCAACTTTGCATAACAAGTTGGCTGAAATTTAACCTCCCATACCTACTGGTGACCAGTGGTCTTTTAGTTTGGGCTTCTTAACAATCAAATGATTTTTCAGCACTAAATTTACAAGTCTTCTGAACTAAACTTTCTAGGATAACAATCCCCTTAAGTTTCTGTCAGTAATCAAGACCAATACTGAACAATCCCGAAAATCGGCTCAGTTGTCTCTTGCTAGGCATTCCAAAAACCTTTTCTGAGAAGTCTCAAAACTGAGCAGCTACTCCAGACTTTGCTTAGTGTCATTGAGTGATAGGGGGTTTCATGCCTTATCTACACATCTTTTCCATATAGCCTTCAAACTGTGCTCTGCAAGACAGAGTTATTAATTTTCCTCAAGGTTTCTTCTATCATGCTCATCAATAATACCTAACTGTTTTGAAGCATTAATTAATCTATCTTTATGACACTGCTGTGAAATAGAGGCTAGCATCAGTGCTAATTTTACAGTCACAAAGAAGAAATATGGAAAAATTAATGCAAAGCACAACCACTTCCTTAGAGCCTCCAACTTAACATGAACCAAGGTGTTTAGAATTCTACAATATTTACATGGGAGGTATGGTTTAAACATCAGAAATTAAACTAATACAACTACTTTGTAATATTTATTCATTCTGAAATCATAGTATTGAGTTTTGTATTAGGCACTGATCAAGTTAGGAAAACACAGTCAACGCCTCTGTTGAAAAACCTGCCATATGTAACTTGCCAAGCAAATTATTCCAAGCAAGAAATTATTGAATAACTTCTAGGGTTTTAGTTGTTAAACTCTAAAGTAGTAGAGTAATATTTTTAGTAATATTTGCATGTTCCAAATGTTTGCTAAATATGGGCTCCAGTTTAAGTCCTTTCCTCAAAACTGATGGACTTATGAATTTCAAACTGTTTCTCAGTAATGGTGAAAGAAGTAACTTTCTCCACCTATATCTTTGGACCTGTCTGAAATCATTAAAAGTCCCAACCAACCAAGTAAAACACCAAACAAGACTGGGAAACATTCGAGCAATGTAAGTAAGTGTGTTGTAATGGTAAGAGTCACGCTGCAATGAGTAGGTGGCAAAATTACTAAGTTGATATTTCTACAGATCTACAGGCATTAGTTTATTTGAATCATGCCTCCAGATTTTTTCACAAAACTCATGCTCATACAATATTCCTGCAGGAGTATTCCTGCAGCAGTAGTCTGTAAGTTAAGCTATATAATCATAAGTATCCAGATGTGACAGAAATCAGCTTATTACCCAAATTTATACATATAAATAAGGTTACAAAATACAACTTCTAAGAAACATTAGACATAAAATAAACTTATTGTACCATGAACATCGTCCTGAAGTTGTTTAAGTCCGTTAAAAACTCCTCCACTGAAACTTTCTTCAGATCAATGGCATAATACCTCATCACGTTTTGATAGAGTTTTTCCATGTTCTCATGCATCCGTGAAAGTTTCTGAAAATCTTCTTTGGCATGAACTAGAAAGCTGTACACTGCTGTTAAGGCTGCAAGAACACTCAGTGAATCCAGTCAAACACACTGCTTTTACTTAATATTGATTTGTATGTCATACACATTTTTTATTTCATCAAATAAGGACCAAAAGAATTCCTTCCACGCTGCACATGCTTCCTAGTATTTACTGTGTATACTAGGCCTATGAATAAATTCAGGGACTTCCATCAAAATATCTCAACCACTTGAAATTTAAAGATTATTCAATTACCACATAATTTCTTATGAAATGAAATGTATTTAACTAATCTAACTTCAAGCATCCATGTAGTTTATTTAGTATCACTGTCTCCTTATTGAAGCTAAATGCTTAGGTATATAAATTACAATTTACATGGAATTTAGGTACAAATACCAATAATCAGCTTGAATACTTTATCAATAAATTCTATAGTTTCCACTAGGAGTAAAAGTAGAAATATTGATAAACAGTATTAAAAGTAAAAACCATGAAAGATAAAAAACTTCATTGTAACAGCAATGCATTTATTTCTGTTCCTGGAGGCTGTATCAGCTGTTTATGTTTTTTTCTAAGGCTATTTGCAATGTCAATAAACTTAATTAAAATAGAAAACAATAAAACTACTTATACGAAAGATAAACAATTTATAAACAGCATCAAAGTATTGCATCATGCGAATAAAATAAAAACCTCTATGTTTATTCAGGACTTCTGATAATGTAGTTTGCCAAAGAAGCTCAAAGACAAAATATACTACATAGTCATTTCCTTATGTCAGGCAACTTCAGGAAATGTGTACTTTAATGGAATGGTAGCTAAACAAATATTTATGTTCCATTATTTTCCTGCTGTAGTAAACACTACAAAAGACAAGAAATAGCCATTTTACCTTTACTCCCAATTGCCCACCTCAACAACTGCAAAAGAGAATTTTCTGTGTTTGTACAGATTAAATACACTATGGTCATTTTATGAAGCACCAAGTTTTTAATCAAGTGCATGAAAATCCAGACCAACAGAATAGCACAGGACCTGGAACTTTTTCTTAGTGAACTTCATACCACTGGCCTCAGTCCATCGATCCAGGCTGCCCAGATCCCTCCGCAAAGCCTTTCTACCTCCAGCAGATCAACACTCCCAGCCAAATTAGTGTTGTTAGTGAACTTACTTGAGGGTGCATTCAAACCAATTGTCCAAATCATCAATAAAGATGTTGATCAGGACTGGCCCCAACACTGAGCCCTGGGGAAATCCACTAATGACCAGTACACATTAACAATTTACTGATGGATAACTCTTCACTCTTCAGGTATTTTGCAATGCACTCCTCTTTTAGTTTTGTTTAGACGCTGAATTCCATTTCAATTTCACTATTAACTGTCCTTCTGGTTTGTTAAGGTTGCTTTTAAAACATCAGGTTAAGAAGTTCGTGGTTTTCTTTTTGTGATTTAGAATCTGTGACAGAAATTCACACAATAATGACCTCAAATATGTGCAGGAAGGGAGAAATAATGCACTTTCACAATATTCTAATTAGTCACTAATGGCTACTAGCTGATTCTTTAAGTGCAGCACAGCCTCCATTACGACAGTCTTGTAAAAAAGGACTAACTAAAGTCAAGATTTCAACCATTTAAAAAGATACATCTTCCAACACCCCTCAAACACCTAATTTCAGACTTTCTCAACACAGCTCTTTTGCCAGTACAAGCTTCTTTTCATGCTCCTAGTAACTTCACATGATGCAGCTCGTAAGCAGCTTCAGACTGCCTGTGCTGACTGGCTGGCAACAGCGCAAACAGAACTGATGCTGCCAGCCCTCTTTTCTTCTGCATCAATTGGAATCTACTTAGCTCACAAGATGTGGATAACACACAGAAAACTACTCTTTAGACTTGAGGTTCTTAAAAATTATTATGACTCTTAAAAAGCTATTGGTGGGAAAGCCAAGAAAGTTGATGAGAGGTTCGTCTATAAATGCTGCTCAAGGACTATATAAAAAAGGATTATGAGAAACAAGACATGACAAAACACAAGCTAAGACCACAAAAAGAAATGTCAGTTCAGAAAAACACAAACAAACCAAAACAACAAAAAAGAGTGAAATTAGAAAAAGGAATTCCTACATCTGGTTTACTTTTGATTCTAAAATCTGGGCTACGTATTATTTGTGATTCTTAGATTATTAACAGACCTTATGAAAAACTATAGTTTTTTGCAATTATGAGGCTGATTATTTCTGCAGTGGGGAAGGGTAAAGGAAAATTAGATAAATTCGTTTTGCTGTCACTATGTATAAATGCCAAACATGAAACATTCCAAAATCTTTAGTTTTCTAGGAAGCAAAACCACAACAAAACAAAAGGTTGAACTATCAGTAAAATGTGGACTTCATCTTGTAAATTCCAGACAATATCCTAAGAAGAAAACTTGGAGAGTGGGGGAAGTGAGAGACAAAATTTCTGTGATATTCTTCAAGACACAGCTAAAATTACAGCTATCTTAACAGAGTCCACATAAGCTGGGTAATTTTATTCTGTTAAAAACTGACTCCCCTTGAACATCTGATGCACAATTTTAAACACAAAATACAGTACTCTGGCAAGATGTTTTGCTATCTAGTATTTCAATGCCAGACACGATGAATCCTGAGATTTTTATTTTCCATCTGGTGCATTATGGGATACCCTTAAGCTCTTGGCATTCTACTGAGACTGTGTTTCAATTTAGGTATTTTTAGTAACTCCTCTTCCTTTTCTCCTCAAATATGGCTTTTGTTAGCCAGCTCTAGCTAAACTGGAAACAACAGGGAATACTACTGACTACAGCAATCCCAACTGTAATTATTATGAACAGGTTGATACATATGCATTATCAACTACACAATTCATTGGTTTTGGATGAATGAAGACAGAAGTACAGCTGAGCTGCAACACAGGTGGGAAGAAAAGGAAATCAAGAAGTTTGGTGTATGTCAACTTTTTCTGAAGTGGCTTCACTTCATGGACCACCTTTTTGGAATCACTGGACTAAAGATCATTCTGCTAATTAATGTAACACGAAAGCAATGCATGGCTGAGACAAGTAAGATCTGGCAAAATTTCTGACTGCTGTATGTTTGGTCTTGCATATTCTGGCAGCTCTTTTCATAGTGAACTGCTTGTCTGAAGTTTGTACTGATTTTAATATACTGTGGTATATAAAATAGTAATATAGTCCAGCTTATCAAGCCAAGCAAAAGCAGCTGTTACCCTAGAAAATATAATGAATAATGTTAATCTCTACTGAACATTTCCTTAAAAGACCCAATATTCACCACTTGTATTTTAGCAGAATCTTCAAAATGGAACTGAGATGACAACAGTCTCCATAAAAACACAGCAAGCCTTTTGAAGACTGGTGCAAAAAGACTCTGAGGTCACTTCAAACCATTTCAACAAATTATTTTCTACAAAGAAAAAGCAATGTGAATGCTGTACGGCTCTGTTAAGGGTTTCCCACATTTTGGGAAAATAGTTCCAATTGTCTGAAAAATACATGTCAGAGAGACTTCTTTTTATATATATATATCAAGGTTAAAGAGAAGATTTCTGCATCTGAATATAATAGTTCAAGAAACACATAGAAATGTTTAGATTTTTAAATTAGTACCTTCTGAAGAGTACTTGTCAAATAATACCTTTTCTTTGATTCACTCCTACTTATCTCTATGTTATAATACTAAAAATTTGGCAGGTATTTGTATCACACAAAGCTGCTGCATCCACTGTGTATATATCATATATTACAAGTGAAACCAGCACTTGCTATAATACATGCTTAAAGTCCAGACCAGATACTAAAACAATTATAGACTTAAATTAAATTTATATTGGTTGCAAAAGCCTTATCTCATTATCTGTCCACACAGTTAACATCTTGACCCACTCCCAAAGAGCAATACACAACCTGTTTTTACATAAAGAACTCAGGTCCTGTAATCTTCAAAGTCCTTAGGATGCAAGGACATCTAACAGATTCAGTTGATGTTGCACAGGGGGAAATTCAAACTATAAGGTCAATTAAGTAACCAACAGTTTGGAGGCAGCAAGTAGTCCCTTCCCTGCAGTTGAAATGGCTTCTTTTACCTCATTTGGTAATGAAGACTCTGATTCAGTTTAAGTGCTGCTCCTTCCTTCTCTTTCTGCAATGTCAACAAATCAAATTAAATGGCAAAGGAACAGCAAATTGATCAAAAGAAAGGACTTTTTTCCTAGCTGAAAAGCAGCAGTCAACTGATTGTCTCTCAAGTATTAGTTCCATAAGTTTCTGTGAAAGAACACCATCAACCCTACTTTTATCAGTAGGCTCAAACTTTCTCAGCTGCTGCTTGAAAAATCACAAGATGTGAGTTGTACTGATAAAGAGCATGTTGACTATATCACTTAATTAAACTTTTAATATGCAATTTAAATACTCTCCATAAACCCACTAAATTTTTATTTTGAACGTACAAGTGTATTTTGTTCACTGTGCTTTTTATGGAACATTTCACTCGATGGATTTAATACGTTAGATCAATATCAATTCAATATTCTTTGACTTTCCTAATTAAAGGAAACAGAAGAATTGCGATAATAACTATTTCTTTTCAGCTAGCATACACACGATGGCTCACAAATTAATACAATCTAATATATAGGAGAAATATTCATAATTACAGACTTTGTCAATAAAAGAGTGCACCAACTGTGCATATCTCTGACTTCCTAAAGAAACAAGAATTCTAATCAGTTCATTAGGGGGCTTTGGGTTGTGATGTTTAGCGACAGGATGTAATAGCCTGCTTGTCCATGGAGCTTAATTGTACTCAGGATGAAAAATTATTTTCAGCAAAGCACTATCCTTCCTTTTTCAGATTTCCTGCTGGTTTCTTTTTATGAGCTGCATGCTTTTCAAGACATCAGCACCATTCACATTTCCTTGTCATAGGAACAAAAGTAAAGACAGGTCGAGGTTACATCATGCTGTGCAGGATTATCTAACCTTTACATCAAACCTTTTCTGCTTTGTAATTCATTAAGTTCCTATTTTTCTAAAAGTGAGCTTCTTTAATTAGTGTGTTCACAGACATGACTAGAAACCATATGCAACTATGCTGTTTAGAAATTGCTGTCTGTCTGCTGGGTCAGGTAGTAGGTGAGGGCAAACTATTTCTGTTCATATTTACTATTCAAAATATTGTATTTGAATAGTCTAATGTAATTAATTATGTAGTATGGCTGGTGTAAGGACCTAAAGAGTACAGTTGGCTGTCTCAAACACTCTTTAGGCCACAGAAGGACTTTGCCATGAGATAAGCACAGGAAGGAGCCACAGGATGTTTCTAACTCCAGGCCTTGCAGAGGTGTGATCTGGGTAGCACATCCTGGTCAATGCACCCAGACAAAAATTGCCACTGTGGAAAACTGTGTAAAAAAAAGCAACTGCAAACACACATACCACTGGTCAAACAAAGATCACCCCAAGTTATGGGATGGATGGGCAACTGTGATCACTGAAGATGCTCCTCCCCAAATACGCTTCCTAGGAACTGTAAATTAAGCCACTGTGATAGGAACTTAAGATAAAGGTGGTCCTATTGTATGGGTGTTATCTCAGATCTAGGGGGAGGTTTGCAAAGCTGGAGGAGAAGACTGGATCACTGATAATGGACACAAAGAATGCAGAATTTATGGGCCACAAGGAAAGCCAACTCAGCAACTGTGCTGAAATCAGCTCTGACTGGGTAAAAAGTAATTCTGGCAGGGGAAGATCACAACCCACTGAACCAAGAAATGCACCAACTCAAAGGAAGACAAGGGCTGAGCACAGGACTAATTAGCATTAGAAGCAAAGGAATCATTTAACCAATACAGTAAGAGAACTGTGTAGCCAAAAAGCATTAATTCCTTTGTTTGCTAAAATGTATAAATAGAGAAAAGTTTTGAACAACCTCAGGACACCCCACCACCAAGGATGAAGAAAGACCAACAGGATGCCACTGGCTCCATGGGTGGGGACTACTTCCTGCTTTCCATCTCTCTCCCTTTCCCCCCCATCCACCCCCATTTACTGTTACATAAAATGTGTATTACTGGTGTCAGCATATGGTCTCAGCTCACTAATTGTATCTTAACAGTTGGTTTTACCTGCACTGATTTATTCAAGACCAAATATTCATTTTGCCTGCTTCTGACAGCAGTCAATACCCAACAATTAGGGAAGACAAGCAGTAAAGGAAACTTGGCAAATATAACATGGTAATTCAACTGATGTAGTACTCAGTTTCTAGCAGTCTGCATGTTAGTCATTCTTAGCTAAAGCAACCTCTGGACTACTGTGCTTAACAGTTCCTGATGCACAATCTTTAGCTACCTATCTAAGCCTTATATCAAACACTTCCACTTTTTCAGTTTAATTGTCTGCTGTCCAAGAAAACATTTCTGTTAGTACATTTTAACCTACTGGACAGTATTTCACATGGGATGAATCCTGGTTATGTAAAGACACAAAGAATATATTCGTCTCTTACCTTGAGTATGGGACACAAGATTACAAGTATTTTTGCTGTGTTTTCTTTTTTGCTTTTCCACTATCAGAGTATTACTCTATTAAAATATCCCTTATGCATAAACTATTGCCATCTGCTGCTCACTGCCACCATTCTCTGCCACATCAGTAGGTCCACAGTACGCTTTTTGAGGTGGGGTAATGGAAGAACTGATGATATAAGAGTACTGCTGATTTTTATACTATCTTATTTATGTTTTCTGCTTGCTCTTAACTGCATTTGTTCCCAATTGTTCTGATGCCAAGATGATTTTTGCTTTTATATATTCTTCATATATATTCACAGCTCTGTAGACTATTATTACATAGTTACATAGTTCCTAGCTAACTCCAATATTTTTCCTATTAAACAAAACACATTCCCAAGACCCAGTCCTAACCTTGCTTCTTCTGGGAACCAAGGATGAGCTACCCTCCCAAGACACTTTCCCATGTATTAGACATAAACAAGGTAGAGCTAATAGCAAGATGGGGGGCTCCAGAAGAGGTTGAACCAGGAGGGGCAATTACCTTATCACCTGTGTTTCCAACTGGGGATTCTTATTAATTGTGCTAATTTGCGAAACTTACAAAATTGTACTTGCCCAATGTCACAGGGGCATTTCTCCATGTTTGTCCTCCAGGTAAAGACCAGCTTTTATATTACTTCCAATATTAATATTGTCTCGAAAGTGTGTTGTTTTGTTTCTAGATTTTTAAGGCACCAGTTCTTATGCAGTGTTTCTCCCTCAGATCTATTACTCTACAATCACCAAATTTCACTTGATGATTTGTCAGCATCTGCCAGTACCTCCTTTTGACACAAAGATTTTTTTCAAAGATATTAATCCAGAAAAAAAAGTAATCAAACCACCTTTTACCTAAGAAATTTTCCTTAAAAGTCTTCTTTAAAACACCTTCTTAAAACGTGGATGGAAATTCAGTTATGTTCTACTGACTTGTACCTTTATCTGCATGCTGCAACAGACCTGCAAAACCCCACAATGACTCTCCTCCATCATATTTTATCTCCAATAAATACATGTTCACTTTGTATTTAGCTGTCATCAGTTTTTTTGGCAGAGAAGTATGACTTGCAGATCCTCCTTGTAGCCCTTCTAAAAAACTGGGGGACTTCTTTTCAGCTTTGACCTGGGGAAAGATATCCCTGCCCACAGCACAGGGGTTTAAACCAGATGAAGTTTGAGGTGCCTTCCAACCCAAACTATTATACGATTCCTCAATTCTATGATTACTTTGTGTCTTCAGCTAGCTTAGTTCATGTAAGATTCCCTAGTCCATTAAGTTTCTATTTGAAATAATTTTGAATTTTTTTCAAGTGTTTTGTGACCACTGTTTACTCCTGGGGATTTATTGCTATTTATTTTATATTAAGAAAAAAAATTCTGCTGATTCCTTAATTTGACATTGTCCTTCCATTTAAAATATTATACAGTAGGGTCAACTTAAGTTCTCACTACAGGAAACTGTGGCAAAGAACAAACATAACTTTATGGCTATGGCTTATCTTCTTGGCAGACACTGACAATCCACATCTTCTCTGGAAGGATTAGAGCCTTTGAAATGCTTGAAAAAGACGAAGTGTAGATCCTCCTTTGCATTTGCTAAGATGATCACTATCCTTTTAAAGCAATCAGTCAACTCCTCTAATAACCTTCATATATAGAGATGGAATTTCAATCCCTAAAAAAGTTATGGTACTTATTGACAAGGTCTGCCAACTTACTCTGTCTAAAATGCAATTTATAATCTTTTATCACAGTATTCCACTCACTTCTGCCAGGCAGTTTCATAAATGCCCAAAATGTCAGTAACACAAAGGGAAATGAGGCATCCTACGTAACAATTTTTGGATTTTAGATGTTTGGTATTAGCATATAAGTACATCTTTATTCAACTTTCTCTTGGTCTCTTTCTTAAATGAAGCTAATTTTTGGGAGAATTCACTCATTTTCAACTGTATTTTGCTAATTTATTTCTTTTCTTTTTTGTAACTGCATATCCAAAGAAAGCTGTATACTAACTGTTCCTTGAAAATGTCCTTAGCTAAAAAATATAAAAAGTTAGAGGGTATTGCAAGTGCCTGCATCATGAATACTTTGGATTAGATGATTGTTGTAGGTCCGCTTCAACTGAAATAGTCTATTCCATTCTAACAGATTAAGAAGAGCCTGTCCTTTTTCTCATAGTTTAGATTTTTTAAAAAGTGCTTCCCATTCCTAACTTCCTAGACTACATACTATTTTCTTAACAAAGCACAGACTTTGTAAGTTGTAGCAACACTCTCCAAAAGCTCATATGGATATATTTTCCTCTAACTTCCTGGCAATATTTTATCTCTTGACTTCAGGACCCATCTCCTAGTTCTCCTATTATGCTATCAGTTTCTTCAGGGACAAAACTTATGTCCCATACTGTAGAGACAGCGTGCTGGTAGGCTGCAACATATCTCCAAAAACCACATTGAGCTGGGAAAAAAAGGCATCATGACCCCCAACAACAAACAGAACATCCTCAGCAACAAAATACCCAACCTTACAAAAAATTGGTAATGACACCAGAAGGTCAAAACAACCCACAGAGGCCAGAGGAGGCCTGAAGTGAAGTTGCAAACACTTAGGTTGCACCGAATCTAATGAAGATAGAACTGGCCCTAACACAGGAAGAACCACTACATCCATTCGGCCTCAGGGTCACTTGCCATGTCTTATGCAATAGCATAAGATGAATCAAGAGGACTGTGTCCTCAGTCCCCCAAGTAGGTAACAACCTAACCATGCCTGCAGAGCAAATTTCAACCTGTCTGCTGATATTTCTGCTTCCAGATTAGTCTTGGTGCCAAGCATATATGGCCAACATTTGCTAGAGAGGTTTAAGTGAAAGAATGACTTTTTTCCTATTTAGTTAATTATCTTCACGTCACAAGGTGTTCTTATGAAAGACAGGAAGTGAAGTTGGCTGCATGATTTGGAATAAATAGTGAGAAAAGGAATTTTGGCAAAAATAATACCAGAAAACAGTTTTCGTGGGCTATGAATCTTATTTCTGAAATATAAGAAATTTTTTGGTTAAATGGTTGCATGTGCGAAAACATTCACAATGGTAATGTGTACACTAGAAAACAAAGAGACACAGGGTGACATATTTTCTAAGAGGTTGACATAAAAAAATCATGTAACACTAGAGTGCTTAACATTTCTATTATAACTTCTTTCCACTAAGTTAAGAAACTTAGATACAGTGTAAAACCTGGGAGTAAGCATTTCCTTCCTCATTCATTCCACTTCAGAGAAATCCTTTAATTGGACTGCTCATGTATTTAGTTTTGAGAGGGGAAAAAAGTTATATTTTTCAAAAATACATGCAACAAACTAGATAGAAGTTATGCGAAGAAATTTAAAATTTAAACCATTGCAGTTAAGTTACTTAGGGATTTTTCTTTTGTTTTGTTTTTTAAGAGTGCTCCAAAGGATATTGACATTTTTGCTACAAACTTATCGTGCTTATCTTCAGGAACTGGAAAAGTCTGCAAATCCTTCTCAAGCTGTTGAAGTTGCCTCTCCATATTCTTAAGGCTCTTCTCCAGGTTTTCTGCTGAGACTAAAATACAGAACATTCATTCCGTTAATACGCTAAACAAAAACCACTGTTTGCAAAATACATGAGTGAAAACCTTACCCAAATCAGCATACTACATTTTTAATTCTGAAATAAAAGCACACTGAACAAATTACAATGCAAGATGAGGGGATCACTCTACAATGTTCAACTCCCCTCACACAGATTCCTTATTCTGATTAGGTGTATGTGGTTTGAATGCTGCATATTCGTTTTGATGCCCAAAGTTTTGCATTGTAATTAACACTCTGTTCTAAACAACGTGAGATATACATATGCCAGTCTGCCTCTTCTGATTAACCAAAGGACGAGTTTTGAAGATATTCTAAGAACCACAAAGCTTTTCTCAGTATCATTCTGTTAAAACAGAAAATATGAACATTTGTACTGAAAGTCATGAAGAGAGTAAGATTCTCAAACATAGAAAATGGGACTACTAAATACCTATGCATGAAACCTAAACCTCAATTCTCTAGTTTAAAAGCACCATGTGGGGTATAAAGTCCAACATAATTTGTAAGAGCAAAAGTGCTTACCAAACACTTGAGAAGGTACAAGAGAGCAACATATGGACTTAGGAAAAAGAAAGGAGTGGAGCTGAAACATCAGGGATTTATAGAAGGATGTAGAAAAAGTGCAAATTTTCTTTGCCAGGAAAGGAGAAATACAACTTTCATCCGTTTAAAGGAATGCATGTTAAGATGAACACTTGATCCGTAAATAGTTCATTAAAATATGAAGATGACCAGAGTAACCTGAGAATAACTTGTTAGCATGTATTCTATCTTAGATCTATATTATTGCCATCAGTTGAAATTCATTTCTGATTGTTTATGAAGCCAAAATTTAATTAAGTTCCATAGGAGCAATATATTAAGATATAAGAACATGCTATGAATTCTAGTCTAATTACTCTTTTTTTCAATTAATAATTTCATTCATAATATACTGTATCTGTAAAGGTATAGTTATCTTCATCAAAAAAAAAATCCTTGGAGAAAATCTGTGTCCCTATGATGTTACTAGGATCTGTAGTGGAGCCATAATTTCACCTACCAAATAGTTACAGAAGAGAAAATATAAAATACATAGAATAAACACATCCTTCTCGGATAAAAGCCTGACAGAGTCCCCAGGTGACCAGAGTAAAATGCTGCATAGCAACTACAATCACATTCATAGCATAAAGATTAACATAACTACAAAATGATCTATGGCAATCTGATAAATTGCTTTATAATCACCATTTTTAAAAGCCTCGGGTTACTCAAAGAACAGTTTCTCAATTGTATGTTAGGCTTCCAGATTTTCACTCAGCAATTGGTAAGCTCAAATCATCACAAGGTAGCTCAGTTGGCTTCAGCAGTTAAGAAAGTGCTTTGTTTGCAGAGCAGGGCTAAAATAGAAGCTGACAATGTTGACCAAGATGCGTTTCAGTCTGCACTGGTCCCAGAAACAAATCTGATTTTAATATAAAGTCATACCTCTCCTGTCATGAGAAGTATCTGACTGTTAGGCACACACCATTTTAAGCCACTGATTCACATAGAAAGCTGCTAAGAAACAGATTCCAACAACTTGTGCTTAATGTAACTATTAATAGGACTCTACACAAGACCATCTATCTTGCTTAAAGAGTTCATAGTATAAATTAGCGTGACATATACATATAGTACGTATAGTACATAATATCAAAATTATGAGAGGCGGCAAGTAACAGAGATTTAAAAACAATACAAAAGCGCAATTCACAAAAAAATCCCCTACATCAATTGTAGGTAGCAGCGAAGTAACAACTGCACTCTTTTACCCAGATGAGAAACCCAACAAAACAACTCAGTGCCTAGAGCTGATTAACGGGTTCTATACAAGAGATTTTCAATCTCTTGCTTCCAGCAAAGACGATTTTTCACTCTAGTCCTTCAGTTTCTTTGACATTGAACAGTTACATATTTGACCAGGAATCTTTATAGCTCAGTTTTGTCCTGAAGAGGATTTTTCCTCTGTCATGATCTTAGGTTGTTCTTGAACTTAAAATTTCAGCAGTGTATACCCATTAGACATATTTTCCTTTAAGGCCATATATCTGATGATAGCCTCAAGTAAAGGCTAGTTCACAATATGCTGCTAAAAAGCTTGATACTATTGCCTTTGCAACTTTCAATTTAGTGAAAACAGATTAAAAAAAAATAAAAACCAAACCTCTAAATATAACCAGCACTTCCAAAAAAATCACATAAAATGCTTGCCAATCTTCTCTTGCGTTCCACTGACAGACATGGTGTAAAATCTGAAGGGACACAGCAGAATGGCAGAAAAAGAAAAAAAACTCCTTAACTTTAACCCCTAATCCTGGAAAGATTCAGAAATAAACCTAAGCCAAACTGAAGTACACAACTCATATGCTAGTTTAAAAACAAAGTCAAACCCTGGGGTTTTGAATGTTAGTGAGCTTACCAAATCAAGCTTTTCATTGAACACAGTGCATGTGTGCCTAAACAATCTGCTACTTATACCCATTCATACCCCCTAAACTCTCACAGCCCTCTTCCAAAATGGTTCCTGATGTTTTTATAAGCAATAATTAAATCTCCCACCATCTGCTTTTCAGGGTTAAAACAACTTCCTTCTTAGGGCTTCCTCTTCTGAATCTGGTTTTCTAATACCAGAATTATTCCAGAAGCCTCTTCACCTGCTTCTGTTTTCAAATATTTCTGCACAGTATTTCAGGTGATGACTCACCAGCCCTTTTAATTTCTGCATTATGATTTCTCCAGCTCTTCTGGGAATACCTTATCTGATTAACTTACAATAAAATATCCCTTTTTTCTTGACTGAAGTCCTTATTACCGTATCAAGATGCATGATATTGTACTTCATGCTATTGATTTTCATTTCTTTTATTCTGCTTCCTCAGGATCATTCAGTGATGACAACCCAATACCCCTCTCATCTGGCAAATTGTTTAACCCTGTCTCAGAAATGCTCACTGGTGCAATACCACAATATTTTCTTTTTTTGGCCATGTTCCTTTTAAGACAGTACTTTGTTTCTTCTATGTTTTATTCCAATGATTATTCCCCCACTGTACATAATATTAAATGCTTTACTGAAGTCAACATAGATTTCATGGAATTGAAAAAAACCAAAATAAATTAATAACCAAAGCTAGCAATAAATTAATTTTCATTTTATGCTACTTTCATTAACCTCTGTGTTGGATTATTCCTTCCTCTTCAAACTTTCATAACAATAAAGGTAGATAAAGAGATATGGAATTGCTCAAATAATTCTTTTTTCAGTTTCTTAAATATTCTACAGTCGCACAACATTACTATAGCCACAGCAAAACTTGGCAAAAAATGTACTTACTAAACTTTTAGTTTTTTTCTCAGTTATCTCAGGATGCAGAACATGAAACTGGTATTTAGAGTATGAGAATACAGTATTCTAATTTTTTCTTTCAACAAATTTCTGTGCTCCCCTCTCCCCCATAACCAGATCATTATTCTTGCTTAAAATTAAAACAATATTTCATCTAGCTTTGAAATTATACCTGTTTTATCTTAAGTACTAGAAATAATTCTCTGAAGTGAAGCAATATTTGAATGCTCTCTCATTTCTATTGCTGAAAACTTTTTGCTACTTTTTGCATTAGTCAATATTTCAGACATCTTAGGTGTCCACCCTGTATGACAACTTGCTTGAATGTTGCCATCTCCTCATCATGATGCTCTTCCTATTCCCTACAGGTATTTTCCTTCCCTTGTGCCATTATGGCCCCTTTATTTTGAGAGAGTGACAGTGATAAATCGACCTCTAGCCTGACACAGAAAATTATACCACATTTTTTTTAAAAATTCTGGAAATATATTATGGGTTTTGCCATGTGAAACTCACACTGGACTGATGGAGTTTACTGAATAATTCTCTAAAATTGTCATGACATTATTAATCCAGCATTTAAAAGTTAAATAAGAAAATATAGCCAAAGAAAGCCCAATAACCAACAAGAAAAAACCCACTCCTATTTTCAGGTGGATTTAGAGCACTAACAAAGAAATATTGCAGAGGAAAAGTATTGAGAGTTTCTGTAAACACCAGCAAAGGTCTGAAATATCCATTAATAGTAGCATAAGATCTACTTGGATATACTCAGTGTCACACAAAATACTGACAATACAGTATTTATGCTTTATTTCTCCCAAAATAATGATTTCCCTTGTCTCTGTAGCCATTTTCTGGCTTTCTTGCCTTTTTTCCTCTCCTTTTTTCTTTGTGTGTGTGTGTGCCTAACATGCATACAACATTTCTGAGATCTTTTTTCTCCCAAAGCTCTGAAAATGCCACTTCCTCTTTAGCACTCAGACTTTCCCTTCTGTAGACAGAGCAGACTTCAGTTGCATACATGAAAAAAGCAGCTAAGTAGGACTTTTGCCTCCTATTTTGAATTAAAATATGAGCATACTAATGTAGTGTCATTGGTAAACAGTGTGGAAGCTTTTTTGTACCCACTTCACCAGTAATAGTATTACTACCATCAGTAGTAATAGGCCTCAGATCTTACAGCAACTATGCCCTATAGTAGCTCCACAAGAGCCCTGGCCTGCTGGACTTGTTAAAACTTCAAGAACTGCCTGGGTGAAATGCAGTCTGACACCACATCTCTTTTTACAATGTACAGTTTAAGCTCAGAACTTGTAAATATGGGAAACAAACACCTGAATGATAATTCACTGATTGTCAGGTTTTTTTCACTGGGTTGCTACTGAAAGAAAGCAGCAGCTGCTAAGGCAAGAAGAAAATATGGCCAAGCAACAGGATACAGTACCAGCACCAGGCACAGGAGTCAAGGTCTCCCAGTGCTGCACAGCACACAGTGATAAGGTACAGTGGTGGACCAAGATCTGCCAAGAGACAAAACCATCTTATAAAAGAAGAAATGCAATTCAGATGAGGGAGCAGAAAGAAGACCCTCACATCAGCTGCAGCTTCCCCTGGCGAAGAGTTCTCAAGTGTCACCACCTGCTTCCTTGGGAACTCAGACCACAAAGTGCTGTGCTGACTGCACTGTGTTGTGTACTTGCAGATAATTTACGGTATGATTGTTAATAACTGCTTTGAATATGCAGTGAGAGTAATTAATGATTCAGAATGAACTATTAGCATGGAAAGGTAATGAACATTAGTCTAGTAGAGTTTAAAACCAAAGTTTAAAAGTGACCTGATTTACCAGTCTTCTACCCAATCTCGTCACCCTAAGATCTAACTCCCGGAGGTATATAAGCAGCAAGATACACAAGTCTACATATACATTTAAATGCATTTTCAGCACCACCCTACTCATTAAAATAAAGCTTTCTCATCTTCAAGGGTCTATACATTTGCACAATGCATGCAGCTTTTTTTTTTAATTGCCTTTTCCACCATTTTAAGGTTCCTCTTGCAATTGATTTATGCATAACCCATTTGACATTTTTTGTATTTCAGCAGATATCCACATTTTTCCCCTATAGAGTACATAACTTTGCCTTAATCTCACTATCACTTAAAACATCAGTAAAATCTTTCATTAGCATCCAGACCAGTTGAATGACCATGAAATTAGAAGAATTGAACAGCTTTATTTGAATCCTGATCTGTTACAGATCAAACTGTCTACAAATGTTTAAATAGCACTTAGCTCAAGGACTGCACCAGGCATTGGCCATGATCCACCACTTATCAGGATCACCACAAGATGATACAGAAACAAACTCACTTGCACAGACTACTGACATACTTCAAGATCATATTAGAAACTGAAGCACCATTTTGGTAAAAATGTGCAAATACTCAAACACTTGGTATTTGAGTTGCTAACTAATGCTTGTAAAAGATGCATATATTTCTATGTGCTAAAGAAACAAAGTATTTCACTTACTTTTTAGTAGTTCATAGCATAATCAGATCCTAAAACAACTTGCCACATAACACTACAGTGCATAACTTATAGCCACTAAAATTAAGCGATTATTTGCAACACGTAACAGTATTGCATATGTTCAATTGGCTCTTAAAGTCAAATTTTTTTATAGTATGAAATGCACTTACCAGAAAAAAAAACCCAAAACAACAGACAAGGTAAAAGGTGATGTATTTAACCACTCCTATGCAGTAAGTTATACGTATTATAAAATGGTTTAATTTACAATATGTAAGAATATGTCAAGTCTGCAGTGTGCTGATACCGGACTTGTGTCCAATAGAGCAAGACTTGTTGATCCATTAGAAGTATAGAGAGAAGTGCAAAAAAACATGAATAATTACAGAACTGCAGAAATACTTATAGGTTTACTTTAAACCACATCACCATGAATTTCCCTTTGCAAATATTTAATGTTCCTGGTATGCTATTTTAAATATTGGAGGGCACCAACCCTCGGCCTGCCTTCACAAAGAGAGATAGCCCTCTGATCATCTTCATGGCCCTCCTCTGGACTCACTCCAACAGGTCCATGTTCTTGTGTTGGAGGCCCCAGCACTGGACACAGTATTCCAGGTGGGGTCTCACAAGAGCAGAGTAGAACTGCAGAATCACCTCCCTTGCCCTGCCCACCACGCCTCTTTTGATGAGGCTCAGCCTACACCTTGTGATTGGCCAGGTTCAGGACCTTGTACTTGGCCTTGTTGAACTTCCTAAGGTTTGCACAGGCCCACCTCTTAAGCTTGCTCAGGTTCCTCTGGATGGTGTCCCTTCCCTCCACTGTGTCTACTGCACCACAGAGCTTAATGTGGCTGCCAAAGTTGCTGAGGGTGCACTCGATCCCACTGTTCATGTCACCAACAAAAATGTTAAACAGCACCAGTCCCAATACCTTTCAGCTTCTGGAATAAGTCTATTTCACACTATAAGTCTGACATAGGAACTTAGAAATCTGTGTCATCTGCAAGACAGTGAAACCATCTATGGATTTTGGTGCTGACTGATTATAATAGAACATGGAGTAACTCATGAAGTTTGCAATACTTTCTGACAGCATAGAAAAAGCAACCCAAACAAGCACAACAATACTGATGGCCAGAAAATAGAGCCTGTGAATTTGTGACCCAAAATCAAAACAAAAACCCAAGCAATGAATAGCATAAATACATTATTTATGTTAGCATAAATACATTATATAATAATACTGAGAAATTCGACACTGACTTAGAAATTCTCTAATAAGTAAAAAAAACCTTTCCTTATGACATATAGAATGCTTATGGTATATATATTAATATTATTATTATCTTTTTCTCATGTAGTCCTAGTGTTTTTAAATGCTATAGGTGGGGGTGTCCTATTTTTCATGAATATAGTTTAAACTTCACATTTTCAATTTTGTTCCTAGCTTTTTTTTATTTTGAAGTGAAATTAATTCTCTATGAAAAAAAGTGCATGAAGTTTCAAAAAAGAGAAAATGGGTATGTTACTTGTAAAGCTGCAATGAGTTAATGTCTTTTAGAGAAAGGAAAATCTGCAGCTTTATAGTGTTATTACAATATGAAAGACTCAATACACTATCACCTGAAAGGTCTGTGTAGATTAGAGTCAATCAAGTAAAACAGCAGCCTGGATAAATGCAATATAAATCTTTATAATATAATAAAATAAGAAATCAGTAAATTGTACTGAATTACCAAAATATTTCTTGTCTGGAGTACTAATAGAAAAGCAGGAGAGTCATTATGTTTAAAAGAAAAGACAGCTTTAATTATATAAATCTTCAGGAACTGTCATATCTGTAAGCTCATTAGCTGCAATGAAAGTTCCTCCTGCTGATCTAAGAGCACCTAAAAAACAGGATTTGTTATACTTCAAAGTAAAAAGGTATCTTTAATTCATGTACTGTAACAGTGAGTTAAATCTACTTCTAGGATTACAAAAGTAAAAATTAAAACTTTAGCACACAATGCAAAAAAAACCCCCACAAATTAAATACCTTAAATATCCTGAAGCAAGCTTCAATTGCACAGGTCACATGCCCCTTACTGTTTGCCTCTCAAAGTTAGATTAAAAAAAAAATCTTTTCCTGCAACAATAAATGTACACACTGTGACTATTTAATCATTTATAAAATACTATAAAACATATGTTAGCTTCACCATTAACTTGGTGAAGTTACCTGTCATTGCCATTGAAGCCTTACAAGCTATTTTAACAGCTTACTGTATGACCACTGGACAAAATTTAATGAAATGAAAAAAGCAAGAATGGTTTTTCTGAAAAGCATATAAAGAAAATGAGTTGCTGAACATTGTAATGTTCTAACGTTCACCATTGTGAATAAGAAATAACTTGAGAGAGTAGCTTTAAAAATGAGGAAGTACAAAACAAAAAAGATACAAGGCATGCTACAAATGGGTTGGCTGATACAAGGACAGTCGTATCAAGGAAGAATTCTAAACATAAAGCATCCTTTAAGTAACTTGATTTGAGAAACCTGGAGAAGACTCAACAATTACTTGAAGATGATCAAGCCAAAATCAACAAGTGCACAGTATAGTTCCATTTTCATGTATAAATATGTATGTTCAGCTTCAAATTTTCTGTTAATATCATTTGAATGGCATTCACACATCTTTCTACCACATTAATTTTGACTTGTAACTTAAAGGACACTTGCAAATAATACTTTTATGACACATATAAAATGTGAAATTATTGTATCTGAAGATATGAATATGCAGACAGCTAATAAAACCACCTCAATAAAAACCAGCTTGCAAAAAAGCTACAGAAGAAGAGAATATTCGTAGCCAACATCATTGATTTATTCTTGGGAATTACTTTTTAAAATTATTTCAGAAAATAAAGTTCAGTAAAACCATGAAGGGAATTTAATTCCACTACCTGTACAAGGCTCTAACCTTTGTCAGGACAAAAGCTAGAGAAAATGATGTCAAAACAAGTAGTGGAACACTTGGTTTAGGGAAAAAGTGAACATTATATTCATATGATACAAAATGCAGGAAAGAGTGATGTTGTCTCCTCACCCAACAACTCTGAGGAACAAAGCAGCATATATGTGAACAGAACCTTTCTATTGGATGACAGGAAAAACCCAGGCTGACTTCCTCACTTCTGTACTATCAGGAGCCTGTATCCCTTAGATATAACATTTGGATCCAGTGGTCTTCCAGATTTACTGGAAGTGTACATTGCCTGCCAGAAACACAAACCAGGATGGATTATACCTGTTAAACTCTAAACTGGAGTATCTTAGAATGGAAGAAATTCTCCAAGCCCTCAATACCAAAGCTCTGTTATACCACAACCAGTATTTTTTGAAATACACGTATTTGACTCTCTAAAAGATTTTTGATTGACTTCCCCTCTATCACTGTTCCTAGTAGCCATAATGATGGCTTGTAATATCTGCTATGATTTCCCAGCTCTCTTGGTCAACTTGTTAAGCCTTCATCAGCTCAGTAAGTTCCATGAGACCATTATGGTGGATGTGACTGAACAGATTCACAGATTTTCTTTTTAACTGACCTTTCGGTAAGCTCAAGCAAAAACAGCCACTTCATTAAAAATTTACTGTACAAAAGTCGGTGCATATTAAATCAACTAGCTTCATAAAAATGTACTTTGGCAGAAGTACTAAAAGGTTGAAAGAAACTCCATGAGTTATACTTTTTGTGATATACTGGGTTTTCCCAAATTCCAGAGCAGCATGAGTCTTTCAAAAACAGAATGGAGTTTTGCAGGTGGGGAAACAAGTAAAAACAAACGCACTGTTACACTAATCTGTTAAAGATACCCTAAGCCTTTGTCTTTTTCATACAATGAAACTGAAATGCAAAATGTATCTCCATAATACACTGCAGTAAATTCAATATATAAACTTGAAAACTTGATTATTGATTTCCATCCTACCTCATACTGAGTGAGACCAAAGACTCAACTAGTCATTAGCAG
Source organism: Entomyzon cyanotis (assembly GCA_024500445.1). Classification (NCBI taxonomy): domain Eukaryota; kingdom Metazoa; phylum Chordata; class Aves; order Passeriformes; family Meliphagidae; genus Entomyzon; species Entomyzon cyanotis. The sequence continues at coordinate 55,769,331 of JAKEPQ010001016.1, read as the reverse complement.
ATGCCTAAAACAGAACAGAATGTCTGGGCTAACTGATAATTTTACTGGCTACTCTTTGAATGGTCTGTGTTTTAGATCTCACAATTTTTGCAGAAAACAAGGGGACTGTCTACATTGAAAATAGTGCCTTCTAATAAGGATATAAAAAGTAGAGGCAATAACATATTAGTAATGAAAAAAAAAAAAAGTCAGTGACCAGTTAACACCACCAAATTTATATACAGCAGAAACTCTTTTTATGACCAGTACAAACAGTTAGGTGAAGGGCTTGAAGCATTTGAGAGCTGTTTAATAATAATTGAACTTTTACATGGTTACAATGCACTAAGTAAAATTGGAAATTTTAAAAACCAGAAAGTGAACTCTAAGTGACCACTATCTCAAGTTCTCTATCAGAGGCAGCTTTTGCGAAGCTGCAATTTGTGGCAGGGAAGACTGACTGAGGCATAAGAGTGACACTCTACAAAGCAATATAGATAAGCTGTGATTTTTTCCAAACTGACATAACCTAAGAAATTATTAAACTGAGACAGCCCATCCAATCATTTCTTCCTGCCAGAGTACAACAGGGCTGAGGTAGCATCAATTTCTACCTCCATCCTTAGTCTGTTTAAATTACTTAAACTGATAAAAATAGGGAAAAGGCACTCAATTAAGAAATTAATTGCAAAAAAACTCCACTCCTGCTTATATGGAGATTTCCCACATTCTATACTGCATGATGAAAGAGTACAAATTTTTCCAGACTTCCAATGCTACTGTTGCATGAAAAACATACTTGCAGGGAAAACAAGACTGTTCCATGTTTTGAAAAAACAATAAAGTTAAGTGATGCCATGACAGCCCTTCTGCATATCTGAGTCAGAAGACCGTGAGTGATATACTTACCATATAAAAGACTGAAAAATGGAATTAGGATCTGTTAACAGAAGAGAACTTTTAAAAGAAATCCAGTTTGGAAAATGGTTCTAAAATATATGTTAGAAGAAATGTACTGGGAAGTCCTGTAGTAAATATTAGAGGATCAAACAGTAAGTATCTTTAAGACCATTCACAGCAGCACAAATTACTGATCCATGATATAGACTATTAATATCTATTTTTTAAATATTGTGAGTAAAAATAGGCATCATCTCACACACAAGACACTGTAATGAGTCAAAACCAAAACCTTTAGTTAGTTACACAAACCTTTACTAGCTTTATCTAAATGCTGAAAATCCTCAACAAAATTCAGGACATCCTGATAGCTTTCTTCACACACTTCTACAAGAAAATGGAGCAATGTTGTTTTCTGGTCTGCTGACTTTGTGTCCCTCAGCTGGATGGGAAAAAAAAAAGAAAAGTAAAAATACTGAGAAAAATTTTATTTCTGACCATTTTAATAATTAATATATATTAGTAATCATTAACTCAAGAAAAGAAAGAACAAACTGTTAAAGTAGCACTTTTTTTTAAAGACCCTAAGCAATGGGCTGTTTCATTTCCCCCTTTGCTAAAAATCACACTAAATATTTTTTCATTCTATGCAATTTTTACATTCAGTATTCAAAAACAGTACTCATATTCTTTTAAAAATGAAATTATTTTAACAATACAGGAATACTTGCAAAACTGTGAATAAGCACATGAAAGCATAAAAAAAAAGTCAAAGTTAAATCAGTAAAACCCAACTATACATAATGCACGTATCCACTGCATTACATGATTTCCTTCCTTATGTATGAAGTTAACTCTAGCCTAAAAATATTTCTGCAGTGGAAGCTACACAAACTCAACGTGCACAAGTACTTGCTAATCAATTCTCAATACTGCACGTAAGAGTTCATAGGTCTCATTGTTTAGAAACATTGACTTCAAGAATTCTTAAGCACAAACCTTTCTTTTTGGACTCTTTACACATATAAAATTATTTTCAAGCCTTCCCACTTTAAAACTTGCAGCTACTTTTGTAAAAACACAAATAACTGACAACTGATAAACACTTCTATTGTAGTCTTCCAACCGAGCTGTTCTTTTAAATCAAAGAGATGTTCATAAATAGAAAGTGACATATGAAAATGTTTCTTCACTCCTTAAGAACTATTTCTACATTAAAAAAAATTAGCAGGAAAAGTTTAGAAGCATGTAGGCACAAAGTAAACATGAGCACTAAAGGTCTACCACAATTGCACAAACACTTGTACATCTGAATACTGAGGTACAAAATCCTTAACAGTATTGATATTTCAATCCTTACAGTATTGATATTTCATAATTAACTGTACAAAGTCTGTTTATTTTCAAAGATCAAAATGGTACTCCACTAGTAAGTATGATGCGACATACTCTTCCTGAATGTGCATATTTTCCTTCAGAGAAGTGGATTAATAATAATATGAAACATAATTTTCAAAAGAAACAAAAAATGGAACACATATACATCAAAAGCCAAAAATATATTCCAGGATCCTTACTATATGCAGCATTATGAAACATGTTACTTCTACTGTATTGGGAATCTCAGTGAAAGATGTCTCAATAACACCACACAAAATTTCTATAATGTGACACTGTGATACAAAAGTTAACTAAAAATATGAACCTGTGTAATAAACATGCATATAATTTTAATACATCAGAATTTAATAAATGATTGAGTATAAGCATACCAATATCGTATTTCTCTTCTGAGAATACTCATGGCTGCACTCTGATGTAGAACTATTAGTCATTCATTCCTTACTTTCATTATCTATATACACATTCTTTTTCCTATATGTAGTAGTCCATGGTTATCTTCAAAATCTTCACATTCTACATCGTAATAAATTATTTCTCCAAGATAAATTCTGACTTTTGATCCTGCTCTGCTAAGTGCTTGTATCAATCACCTTCACATTGTTTTCATAAATATATTTTTTGTCTTGGGCATTAATCATACAGAGAATATAACCAGACCTAGGACAGATTCTTGTAAAATCATACTTAAGAAGTAAATGCACCTAATTGGAGAAAGAACCTTTAGTATCTTCCTTCTGAATATGTTTCCAACAAGTTGTATTCTTAATCACTTCATCTACAATGTATTACTCTAGGTGGATGACTGACGCTTAATGTTTACTTTAGACGAGGGAAAGTATATAACTTATTCTCTATGAATATTTATGACATAGGTATCACATTCAACACTCAAAAACCACAATGAAAGAATTCTTCTGAAATATGGCAGAGTAAGGGCTTCATGAAGGTAGAAGTTAACGTTCAGTATGTTCTCTTGTGCATGTGCAAAAAGATAAACAGAAAGACAAAGAGAACATACAAAGTTCCAAACAATTCTTTGGTTGTAAGAATGCTAACATATATGTGCACTCTGTAGATTTTGCAGTAACCTCCCGGAGAGCACAGGAAAAAAATAACAACACTAAATATGGGAAAGGTAATTAGCATTAGAATGGTTTATAAATTAACACTCAGGAAAGTATAAACACCTACTTGTATATACCTTATACAAAAGTTGAAAGAATGAAATTAAAGAATGAAATTTAAGAAAAATTAGAAGCAAGAAACTGATGAAACTGAGAAACAGGAGAAGAGAATCACATAAGGAGTAAATTCACGTCCAAGAGAAAATATAACTGTATTAAAACAAACTGAAATGTGATAGATGTCTTAGAAGTGCTCGGACATGCTAAAATTACAGAACTATTATGATCACAGTGATACAGCCCTTGCATAACCTTATTTAGTTTGGGTTTTTTATTATTCCCTCAAAATAGAATCACTTAAAAGTGACTAAATGCAAGCCAGTCTTAAGACGACTCTTCATGGATTAGCTGTACTGTTCAAACTATCACTAGTTTGTATCATTACTATCACAAACTAATGTTAATATTAAGGAAAAAAAAATAGAAAGCAAATAATTAACTGCAGGAAAAACATCAAAACCAGAATATTTAAGTAACATAATAGAAACAAAAAGAAGTGAATGTAATACTCAATATGGATATTTCAAAACTCACTTTACATAGCGAGCTGAGATTATATCCAAAGGTCTGTGCATTCCGAGAACCTGCATTCATGTAGTTTCCCATTAACAGTACTAGTTCCAGCAGCTTGCTAAAGCTTTTACTCTTCTTTATCTCTTCACATGCAGCACTAACAGCCATGATGTCAGGTTTGATGTTGTTCACCTGCTCCTCAAACTGAAGCTTAAAAAGAATAGCACTGAGCCGTGGCCGTAGTCTCTTCACGTTGCTCATCTGATTGAAAATAAAAATAGGAGATTTCCTTTAAAATTCATGGTATACTTTGGCACTGTACAAATGCATACACTCTGAAATGATTTATTGGTGTGACAGGCTTGAAGAAGCAATGTATCTGCTATAACTGATAGCAAATGAATGAATGAATGAGAGACACTTGGGTAAGCAACTGAAATCCCATCTTGTGGTTAATAGGAACTGCCCCCATCCTTTCCAAATAACTAGTATGTGTAAGCAATAAAAGATAAAGTGTCATCATATATCACATCTGTCAACTCATATACCAAATACTATAAAACTAATCCAAGTTTATGACCCAGTAGTTGCAAAGGAATGAAAGTAGTCCACAAATTTTGTATAACTCTGGATGTACCAAAACAAGACAAATCTCATTTTCTGGTGGAAATATTTGAAAGTTGACGTCAATAAGAGCTTATTATAAACTTATAGGAAAATAACAGTTTTGAAAAATCTCAGCTATGAAACACTTAATATAGCATACACTGATATTCATACCCCCCTCCACTCCTGTATACTAACCTAATACAGTCAATTAGTTGCAGCTGAATGCTCCCAGAAAAACAGTAGCTGCTGTAGATCATATATAAAATACTTGGATTTTTCTATGGTTTACTGATCATGTATTTTCAACAGAAATTTCAATCTTCTTATATATTAAGTCACTGAATTCTCTCTCCAGACATACTTTGCACATTGTTTACTACATCCACACTAGAAACACTAAAAAATTATTCCATGAGCTGCTTATCTTATTTTTCCCTATCCCTGGTTTCTCATCAGTTTCATGAATTCCATAAGATCTCCTTCCTCATACCTACCTGTCTTTTTCCTTCTCAAGGCAAAGTTCAAGACAATAATTCCTTAAAAATTCCCAAAATCTTACACTAAGTTTTGTTTTGCTTTTATTGTCTAAATAAGGAACGCATTGTTTCCAGCTATCAGTACTTCTCAATGCAAGACAGAAGCAATAATATTGGCACTTCTCCTACAAAGCAATAGGCTTCATATAGTGGCCTTAAACTTTTGACTTTAAATTGGACATAATCCCCCTCCAAACCACAATGATACCTAAGGCTTTACAGAATATTTCTCAACACAGATCTAGTCTATCAATGTGTAAATTCCTCTGACAGTGCAACATTCTTAAGTCATATGGTACAGAATATCACAAGAGACTCAGTGAAAAGGATGATGGTGACACTCCATCCATTTTCAGTGTAAATACTGAAAGGCTGTCTAATCCAAAGGGTTTGATATAGAAGCAGAAGAGGATGCAATTTACAATCTATTTTATTGGTTTTACTGTGACAGCAGAAGAAAATAAAATCAGGTAGAGTTAACATTTTATGTTACTAGGCCATTTCAGAAATGCCTGCATAGCTGTGCAGCCACCCAATAGTTTCATTGAAGTAAGACACACCATTCTGCATTTCAGTTTAGGTAAGAAAACTTGATGTAAAATAAAAAATCCCTTCCACTAACCTTACTTTGGTTTTCATCATAGAACAGAGCACATAATCAGAATGTCTTCTAGAATAAACTAGGTCGAAAATCAACTGTTGCACATTAGTCCACAGACTTGCCTTCAGCCTGGCCCTCAAGTAAAATGCACAGTTAAAATGCACACTTTGAACATTATTAGCTCAGTACCAACTGTAGGCAGACATTCACTTCTTATGCTACGTGAAATAGCATCCAACAAGCATGGTAAAATTCTAACTTAAGAATGGATAAATAAGGATAATGGGACTTGAATTTGAATAGAGTATTTCACAGATAAATAGAAATACTTAAATTCCACATAAAAAACAGTACTCTTAAAACGTTACACCTAATTTAAAAAAACTAGTTAAAAGAATGTTAAGGTAGTGGACAGAGGCAAGTGTCCCAAATTCATTCTCTCACCTTTATCAGGAAGAATCACTATTAACTCCTTTTCCTCAATTCTCTTACTAGATTTGTATATGTACTACTACTTCTCAGCATCTTGAGAACAACATTTTTAATTTTAGGTTTCGTCTTAAAAGTTAGCCAGGACAATTCTGGGACTAGACTAGGAAAAAAAAAATCACAATGCTCCATTGAAATTATCCATTTTTTTAATATTTAATATCGTACTCAGGGTGCAATAAATATGATCATTAACATTAAACCATAGAAACTAAAAAAATGAAGTGCAAGTTGCATTGATTTTAAATGGTACTAAACTCAAGATACTACAGAATCACCAGAAGATGTATCATTTATTGACTCTTGGCTTTTCAGGCTGGAAGATCCTTGAAACTGAAATAATCATGCACTTTAGACCACAAAGATGTGTTGCACAAACCTGAGGATAAGTCTATTTAAGTCTTGATAATGGAATTCTAAAAACAAATTATCCAAATAACTAAACCAGGAAGTAGAAACCTATACACGTCAGAGAACTTAGTGTATAGGTAATGAATTGTTCGACTTTTTAAGTAATAGTCAACAAGAAGAGTCTCACTACGAGCAAGTCCAAATGGGAACTGACTTACAAGTTGAGATACCCAGCAGCAGCTCTCACAGATCTCACATCCAACAGCAGACAGGTTTTTCTCTCAAACACAGCATAAATCACAAGGCAACTACAAGAATGTGCAGTCTGATATATGTGTACCTTCACTATCTTTTTTGTTGATGTCAAGTAAAGGAAAGCGTCTTGGAAGTTCCACTGACACTACATTTTGATCACTGAAGGGGATTCATTCCTGTCACAAGCTCATAGAGAAAAACACTGCAAGCGCTTCAGTTTCATACCTTCTTTAAAAGGAGCAACACTGCTGAGGCTGTCAGACCACCTGAAAATGTTCCCATCCAGAAAGGAAAATAACAGTTACAGCCAAGCTGACTAAAGAGAGCAAACTGAAAAAATGGCATTCCCTGTGGATAATCTATGGCTTTCACCACTGCAGCATCAGTGAACTCTACAGAGTACACAGGTAAGTAAGAAGTGGGAATTCCTGGCACTTATCTTTAGACCCAGGCACTTGAAAAGCAGAAAAAAAAATCAAGTAAGGAAGGACTGATACCTTAACAGATACTTTATCATGTTTAAAGAAGATAAAAGAACACCCCACTCAATTTGAAAAGGACAGCCAACATGCCTAAATCTTAGTGAAAACCAGCAGCATTCTGGAAAGATCAAACATTATTTCAGAGTATGGGAAGTCAATTCACAAGAAAAAAAACCTAGTATTTTTGTTGAAATGTTTTTATGGCTATGTGGAAATAGTTCATCTTTTTTCACCTTTGACACACTCTTTTTTCTCAAGTAAATTATAATAAAGTCAAGAACTGCCAACACAAAATTAAAATTACTTAAGAGAAACCAAGAAGTCTTTGTGTATATATACACACACACAGACACACACACACACATATGTACATGTATCCATGCAAACAACTGAACTAATGACTTTTCAGCCTTATTAGCAGCGATAAAGAACATGTGCTGTTATTCTGTTTCTCCAGACTAAATTATAAACAGCTTGAATTTGCACTACTAAGTTTCTTGCCAATCCAAGATTTTCCTAAAGGACATTCAAGTCAGAACAGAAGGCAGTGTATTTTAAGTGACACAGGGACAACACCTATCAATTACCTCCTAGCTGCACACAGGCAGCCTTCTCTTGTCTCGTGGATGACAGTGCACTGACACACAGTGCAGAAAATCCCTGGTACTCTTTTGGATTGCATTATGTTCAACAAAGATGGACCAGCAAGGTCAGTGAGCAGATTTCAGAATTGCCATTGGGGGCTACAACACAGATGTCAAAATAAGCTGAGCTTACAGTCTTCATGCTGAAATTCACAGTAAGGTAAGTTCTATGAAAGTAGTACTTTTTTTTTTTTGCCTTATCAAAAAAATACAATTAGATGTACTGACATCTTGATCAGTATGGAATGCAGACAGCTTTTGTTTCTCCAAGTTGAAACCAGACAACGATATTTTCCAAAAAAGGAATGTCCCAAGAAGGGAAGGGTCCAAATTTCCCAAATTCTTCTATTTTTAGCAGGCCTAACAGATGTCTGAAAGGCTATTTTCATTAAAAGACACATATGGAGCAGATGCTACTAGACTGAAAATCTTTCCTCATGGGAAACCAAGTCACGAGTTTAATATAGGTAAAAATCCTCTGTAAAACCTCTAATTCATACAGATAGCAAAAATAAATAAACTAACACCAGAAGTCAAGGGCAGGTGTCATTGAGGAATTTAAAATCAAATCATGTAGTATCAAACCAATTGGAGAAAAGTTTCTAAAAGTAAATCAGATGTAACTGTATTCCAGATGGAAAAAATCTGATAAACCTAATTTTAAAATAAATGCCTCATTTTCCGTCTAATTACTACTACCAGGAATCTACCTCCTAATGAAAAATTAGTCTACTATAAGGAATATCCCAAAATAGAAGTCAGGAAGGTATAGACACATGGTCAAGGTCTGCATGAGAATGTCTCAAAATCATGACAGCAAGTCTAGTACTTCCTATCACATTGAACCATCATAACAATTCCCACATAAAAGTGCAATTTGATGTTATATAGCTAGCAGCTGATTCTGATGTCTTTGATGTGACAGACATGACCCATTTCAAAAAAAGCTCCAGCACACTCATATCTGGTATCATTTTCTCTACTGACCCAACAAGGTGTGTGTCCCAGTTAATTTCTTAAGAAGGAAGATATGCGTCTAAGTGATGACAGTACTGGTAAGGAAAAAACATTCCACTGTCGAGTTCATGTAGTCCTGTCAAGAGCGAATTTAGTAATAACTAAGGAATTTTTATCCACATTAATATTTGGTGTATTTGGAACCACAGTTAATCTGTGACAAAAACAGTCTGACATGAATTGCCACATAAGTGAATGCTCTAGAAGACAGCTTCCATATCTTGGAGAAAGTTCCTCAGTTCTACAAAATGATTACCGGGAAAGCAAATCCTAAAGCACTTGGAACTCCATTGAGCTCTAAAATCTGAAGCTGGAACAGCAGAAATATCTGCATAGTAATTCCAAGCTCTAGGGATTTAAGAGGTACTGATCAGCCTCAAGGTTCTTTCAGCACAGCTGCCCTACACTAGCCAGTAATTTGGTTACCTCACTCAATGTAGGTGGCTAAATTCCACGAAACCCTTGAAATTGCTGCATCAAAATGGCACAATCATAGTCCTTACTCAAAACGGAAGTGTTTTTCTTAAGTTTAAAGCATGACATGAACATTAGAGCATTGCTTACATTACTAGTGAAGAAAAACATCAAATCAGATCCAGGACAGGCTCTTAAAACATTTATAAGAATGTGCAAAGTGAATTGCTAGAAGCAAAGTATGGGAACCCTTATAGGGAAGTAACATTCCTGCTCGGCAGCTGTAGAGGTATCTGCCAAGAAGAAAACTGAGATAGCCTATATGTGTGCTAGAACAAACAACAGCCACTCACTTCTAGCCATCTGAATTAACATCAGACAACAATAAGACAAATTTTTAAAATTTTTCTTTAGATTAGCTACCCAAAATTGTTTTACTGGAACTAAACAGAGGTAAGAGTAGGGCCTGCTCGTACTGAAGCATTTACAGGGGCACTCATCTATAACATGGCATCACAATCTTTCACTGATGCAAAGGAACTAACATAAGCCAATCCAATGGCAATTGCAAATAGTCACATCAGTGCAGATCATGATGGCCACTTTCAGAAGGTATTGCTGAAGCTTTGTTCTCCATCCTCACCCAGGTTCAAGATTTGAAATACGCCAACATTACAGGAGCTAAGGACGTTCTCCTTCTTAACAACATAAGTAACTTGACCACAATTTGTCATAAAGATTTTTTAACTATCACAGATGGCATATAATAGAAAGTTAATCTTTGGCAACACTCCTGGAAAGGCTGGAAATACTGATACAGAACACTGACAAGGCAGAGCAGCAGGTACACATGACAACTAGAAGACACAGAAGATAAGGTCTGCAGATAGAAACTAACACAATCTAAATATCTCACAGCCCAGATTGCACCTCAACACTTCAGAATTTTAAACAGACTGAAATGTCACTAGGTATGGTTGTGTCCAAGCATCAAGTATTATGAAAGGCAGAGCACACCTCTGCAGAAACAGTGATAGTATGATATTTTCCAGACAACAGTGAAAAAATGTTGATACATTTTGAGTTATCCTCAATGAGAACATACAGGTGAAACTATCAGCTGAATATGAAATTGATCAATTTAAGTGTCTGCTGAATTATTTAAGACAAACTAGCCTTCATCAGGCCTCACTCTAATCTTCAATTTACTCCAGTGAAATATTTTCCTTTGGTACAAACTCATTAAAAACACATCCATCAATGAACAAGCTGTGAAGCCACATGAGGATTGCTTGCCAAATTCTATTTGGGTTAGCTGTCAGTGAATTTCACACGGTCTGAGCATTAATTATTTCTGAAACAATATTTTGTAATTCCCTCAATTTTACCTTTGAGCAAATATAAGTGATCAAGGAAAAACTTGTTTCTTTTTTTTTTTTACTACCAGACAACATGGGAACATCCTTCCAAATGTCTCAGGTTATAAGTAAAGAAATACAGCAGGAGCTATTACGTGTGACTCTTGAGACAGTATCTGCATATGTGGGAATGGTAGTACATTTACATACATCTGAGGTCAAATGTCTACTAATAGCATCCTGTCAAGTATTAAAAACTTTTTACATCAGAAGTGTTTATAAAACATCAAAATTATGATTTCTTAAAGGGAATTTAATTTATGGATTTCAAACCACATAATATATTCAATAGGGTCCAGGACTGTTTTATATCACTAAGGATTACAGGTGATATAATGTAATCCTTATGATGAGTCTATGATGAGTCCACATAAAATCATAGAACCTTTTGTGTTGAAAGGATCAAAAGATCATCTAGCTCCAACTCCCCTGCCCATGGGTAGGGACACCTTCCAGGTTTGCTCTGAGCCTCGTTCAATCCAGCTTTGAAAATTGCCAGGGATGGGGTATCCATAACTCCTCCGGGCAACCTGTTCCAGTTGTCTCATGCTGGAATTCACTACTGGATTCAGCTCTATGCATGCAGCATTATAAATTCAGAACTACTTTTTGGAATGGTTCCTAGCAACAAACAGTTAAAATACATTGGTATTAATAGGCCTGAAGCCTTAGCATTGTTTTGTGGGCAAAAGAGGGAGGAGAGGCAGATGTGTGGTGCTGCAGAGTTGGGCAACTACAGTTACAGGACACTTAGCTGGAGCAGCAAGAAAGCTTAGATTGTCGAAACAGCACACAACTATCTAAATAGTTATATTCTAAGTATAATGGCACCCATCTAAATAAACTGCATTCCAAAATAACTTGGGGGGGGCAGGGGGGGGCAAAGATCTGGAACCATCTGATATGGCACCAAACATTGCCATGCACCTCTGTGCCTCCAAAAATGCCCTGAGATGTCAGACCTAGAGGTGCAGGGATGCCTGATAAAGATCATCAAAACTATGATTTCTTAAATGGAATTGCATTTATGGATATCAAACCATATAATAAATTTAATATGGTCCAAGACCATTTTACACGCATTGACAAGTGTACATCAAATCATAGAATGGAATTCTATGAAAATCCAGAACACTCAAGTTCTGAACAGCTGGAAGATGCTTGTACCCAACTTCCTTATGAATAATGTATTGACCCATAGTATGGTAATAGTTCAATGAAAATCCATTAAATAGATTACTGAACTCAAAGTTATCAGTCATGATCAATAATTTTAACTAGTAGCTATTATATCAACTTCACTGAAAACAAATGAGATTAACATTACTAAATTATCTACTCCTTCAACATTTATTTGACATGATGACAGACACTACACCAAAAATTTGGAAAAAATATTCTCTAAAACAATACTTTTTTTCTTAGTAGGAAAGAACTACCCACAAAACAAATCAACATTGCTAGAAGTCCTGAAGCAACATAATATTTATACTGTCCATCAAAAAAAGCACCAGGCAAAAATGTAAAAACCACCAAAACACAACCTTCTGTCAACAGTCAGCAAGGTGAACATCTAGCTGGAAAACCCATTCATCTCCAATGGGTTTGACATTGCAAGTGTGTTGCCATAGGACTACTTATTTCCCAACACAAAGATAATCTTCATCACTGACAAGTTTTATGGAAGATTCAGCATGGTGCTAGTAAGGACAAGGTTTTGTGTTTGATCCCTATATGTGCCATTCCATTAAGAGTTGGACTCAATGATCCTTGTGGGTCCCTTCCAACTGAGAATATTCTGTGATTCTGTGATAATCAATGAAACCTCCAAGAAAATAATACAAAGGTTAAGGAGGTTTTAAAAAAGTTTTGGAGGAAGTTTACTGCCCTCAGTAAAACCAAGTACAAAACAAGAACTATGGTAAAACAAAATGCAATTGAGCATTTAATTTTTGTCAAGCACAAGCAATTTCATCATGAATTTGAGCAAGAAAATACAACATTCAAAATAACATCAAGTAAAGAGAACAACAGTAAGCTGTTTTTAATAAGATGAACAGAACTAATGTAATTTTCATAAAATAGTTAATGAATCTGTGCAAGCCAGTCCCTGCCTTCCCCCCGCCCACCACAGACCCACCCCACCCTAAAACAAAAGCCAAACTCCACAGTAATACGTGATAATATCTGTGTTCTGAGACATCAGCCTGGAGTAAGTGAAAGAAAGAACCTAGAGGAAAATAAAGTAGCTTATCTAAAGAAAACCCCAAGTCTGGAAGACAAGATAAGGGTAATAAAGGATTTATTTTATACTTACTGCTGAATGAACAGAAAATATAAAAATATAAAAATATATAACTTAGAAAAAGAGTAGGCAGAAACCACAAAAGCAACTCATAGCATCAATACAAAGAAAAACAAATCCTTACAACCATAAGATAAAAAAACCAAACAAAACCCCAAAACCACAAGCCACACTCATGAAGGGAACCTGAACTGTTTAGAGTCATGCCCTCAATGTCTTTAAGCCAACAACAAAAGTTAATTAACTTTGCATGCAACATACAATACTGTAACAGTCACAGCAAGCCAATATTTCACTAAGCGTCTTGCTGTTTCTTTCAGAGTATCAAATCTTGACTTTCAGTTCAAAGCCTGAAAGATAATGGGTTTCCATTAGAAAAAAAATTATCACGCAAGTAGTAATTACCCATTTATTCACTATTTAGGTTCTTCTCTAGGAGTCAAATAGTTTAATTGTTCCTGTAATCACAACTTTAGAGGAAATTAACATGGAATCTCCTAATTCTCTGAAAAAAACTAGGTATAAAACATTACTCATCTGAAAGATTTTAAGTATTGTAAATCACATTTAAGTTTGATTCTCCTCATTTAAAACAGACAACAAAAAATGAGGCATAAACCAACATTTTTGAGGAAAAATAAACAAAACAAACAAAACCAGCAACAATATGAAGACTCACAATAGCATCAACAGTGGCTTCTAAAGAAATTAGTAGAATATTTCAGCTCACTCCCCAGCCAACAACAAAAGAAAAGATACAAGAGAGCCAGATGGAGCTTGAAGAACTTAATGAAAAGCAAATGGATAAGATTCCATATTCAAGGAGTAAAAAAAGTGACTTATTCAATATTTTCCACCTTGAACAGAAATGAAAAATCTTTCATGTTATAAACATTGTAGGGTGTTCTCTGAAGTCTGCTCCACTACATCCATAGAAGGTGTGACACCAGAGAAACTGTGCTTAATGACGGGGCTTGGTCTTGTTTGTGGACTTTGTTTTTTAATGTTTTGCATGGAAAACAAGGAAAAGCACAGACTTTTCAGTGGGAAGCTGGTTGTTCCATCAGAAAAGAAGCTCCACAAATTTTTGAGATGTAAGAACTCTTATTATTTTATCCATCTATTTTATTTTTCTGAGTTATCACGTTGCCTCAACTTTCTAAGACAAATTTATCAGAAAAGCTGGGCCACATGCAGCAAAACTCTACCTACACTACTACTGGTTTAGCTCTTCCCATCAACTGACAGTTCCATAAAACTGAATAAGTATTATATTCCCTCATGGGAAATTCCCTCAGATAAGCTAATCTTCGCAATAACCACCTTAGGCTGAAACTCCAGAAATGGACAAGAAAAATCAAAGACTTGTATAGATATATGTGCCAGGAAATTACACAGCATTACTCTGAGTTTGTAGTGATGAAGTAATTACTAATTATGAATTATGAGCTATATAGAAATTATATGCAAACTGTATTTCCACCAAAAATTTTAACCAGCACAGAACTAGCATTTTAATTTTTCACTTCCAGTCTTCCTTTGTTAATTCAACCTGGAAGATATTACAAACATATCTTCCCAGTTGGAAGGGAAAAAGTGATCATGTGTACTCTTGACAAAACATGGTATACAACACAGGAGGCAGGAGGCAGAATATGTTAAGATGATGTCTATGACATTATTTTCTTCTCGTTTATGTGGAGAATAGAAAGAAAAACATTAATGTAGAAAACTTCGTGAAAAAGTTCAGATTTATTAATGCAAACAAAAGTAACGTCAAATGATTTTAGTTACAGAAATTCAAAAATAGGTCTGTATCTCTCAGTGAAGCTTTGCCACAGAAAATACCAAAGTTTATATGGTTTTGGTTTGGCTTCTTTTGCAAAAGTAAATTACTTTTATAAACAAAGAGAATCAAAAATCATTCCAGAAGCAATATTTCAATAATCAGGTCTTCCACAGCCATGGATATGTTCGATAAAAGTCCAGCTGAAAGGCAGCACTTGGACTCTTCTCCCGGTCTGGAACCCCTTCACTTTTAGGAAGAAGCAGCTGTCATTTTTTTTCTATAATATTATATCAAAACTGTATTTTCAGGAAAAAAAAAAAAAAAGTGATCATAAAACAGAACTCACCACAATTCCAAACTGCTCTGGCTCAGACAAATTGTTATACTCGTTCTTGAACTTGGACAATGCATTCAATTGTTCTTGTTCAGGGAGGTGTTTTATTAAATTCTAAAAAGAAAAAAAATAGGCTTAAAAATCTTAGATTCTACATTGCTTGTATTTTTGTGAACAAATGGGTTTACATATCCATCACTACCATACACTCCAAGACAACATGCTTCCCTGAAGACAGTAGAATGTACATTGCAACACACAAATTAAACTAACTGAAAGTGTAAAATTGCAAATGATGCAATACTGCTAGCACCTGACACTGATTCCACAGACACTTCTGTAGTCTTTTTTTAAACTGTTTTTAAAGAAAGAATGTGCTCAATAAGCACTAGGTAAACAGAACACTTTGAAGCAAACAGAACAAGAATTTCAAGTGTAACATTACCATTCAAAGAATGGCAAGAATTACGAATGCTAGATTAAAAGTATTCTGAAAAAGAATAATTTATTTTCTACCTTTACAAAACAAAAGTTTAAACCCATTACACTTACTTATTTACACTACTACTTAGCCTGAAAACTTACTATTCAGAAGCAGTAAATCAGAGGTGGGATTCAGATTCAGCTGAATTCATAAGTCCATATGGGAAGGTTGGACATGTGTAAGTGAATGTCTTGTGAACACACGTAAGGGAATCTAAACATTTCACCTTCATCTGTTCATCTGAAGAATCCTCTGACTCCCTGTAGCTTCCTGAACACTTAGACACATATTATCTCCATAAAGACACTTACATTTAGGCACCTGAACTCCCCTCTAATTAGATGCTGCTAGGATGGATTTTCTGATGTTCTAGAAATAAAGAGCTTCTCAAACACTTAATTATGGAATATAATTTGAGTCAGTAGCTCAGGTCTGTCCCTTCCCAAGATGACTGCTGTAACTACTAGGCAACAGTCAGAGTCCCTCTGGCCTGCTGTCTTTCTCAGATTATGACTCTTGTGTTCCTGGTTACACATTGGTTAAGCTTTTGTAACAGTGAGACAAACATGAGAGAGATTTCTTCTTTCTCAAACAGTCCCTGGTCTACTGGTAAGATAACTCTCCTGAACTGAAGATTCAATCCTTTTAACACTGAAGCCACTCAAGGCAACACAGCCATCCCACTACCTACTGCCATATTTCAAGAAAAAAACAAAAAGATCAGTTCCAGAACTTCCCCATTACTTGATGGAAAAGGCAGACATTTTGGTTGTCAAAATTTGTTTTATTACCTTTCAAGTAAATAGCCTTGGTGATTTACAGTGAGCAAAATAGAATTCATTTCAGTTAGTGAACAGAATCGCCATCTGAAAATTTTTAAAAAACCCTAATTTTACCCAGTAAAGATCCTAATTTTTTTCTTTTTCAGGAAATTCATCCATTTGAGATATAAAAATTACCTCTTGGAGGCCAGAGAAATAAAAAGTCATACCTATGCTTTGCTTAATGCACTTCCCTAGTTTAAGAAGAACGAATTTTACTCTTTAAGTAGTAGCTGCAAAATATCCCTAAATCAGTAGACTGCTGTAACAGAGTGTCTACACTCAAATAAGGATTTTGGTAAGAAAACAAAAAACTATTAAAAATGCATGACTGATGATGCTTAAAATAATAATGTAAACTTAAATTTTAGGGGCTTGATTTGGATATGGTCAAACTGATTTTCAGCAGAACAGCAGTCATATGTATATCCTTACCACTATTACATTTGGAAAATACTTTTGTAAAAAAGATGGTATTTATTAATTACGGATGAAGATGTCTGGAACTAAATCAGTAACACTGAGCAAAAATGAAAGGATACAAAGTGTAAAAAGATACATTTTAAATTAGAATTTCATAACACACCTATTTCCTTTTTTGATACCCAACATTCACATAAACGTCTCAATTTAATGCAATTTCTTAATCTTTGCTGAAATTAAAATGCTATTGTTTGACGTGGAAACAGTTTTCATATGTAGAAAAACTGCCCACAGAACTTTTAAAAAACAAAAAAAGTAAAGTGTTGTAGGAATATTTTCAATATTGAGCATCACAAAATTTTAAAAAAGGCAACCAAAACTGAAGGAGCAGCTGATATCAAAGCAGCTTTTATGGTTCTCAGATAAAGCTTTTGAACAGTTACAGATGAAACACATTTTGAATATCAAACAGAGAACAAGAAGGAGAAAGAATTTTGACTAAGTCAATGAGTTTTTGGATTACAACATGACTTTTGGAGTTTTTACAGTTTTCAGCACTAGATTTAACTTCCAACTGAAGAGGGGTGAGGGGAGGGGGACTGAGAGAGATCGAGAGAAAATGTATTTTATTTCTTAAGCATAACAAGAGCTGGATTAAGGACAGATTTCCAACCTCAGAAACAGTGATATTAGGCCACACTGAACCACATAAAAACCTACTGAAAGCAAGAAATTTGTAGAAAGAGGTACCATACTGTCTAAGGTAACTTACATGAATGAAGAAAAATAGCCATATCCTTGCAAACCTATGCATGCTTTCTCTCTTCTCAGAATAACAAAATACACAGAACACTTTTTTTTCATAGCATGGCCACAACACATACTTGAAAAGGATTTTGAAGGTAAAAATAGAGACATACAGCTGGATACTTAAATTTATTTAGTAACCTAAGTATACCAAATTTTTGAAGCAACAAGGCACATTGTTCTTCCATTTTCAAAGCAAGATGTGTGTCTTAAGGCCTTTTTCAATTTTAAACTCAGATAGTCCCTTTTTCAAAGCTATTACAGGGCTGTTTTACCCAGAAACAAGAAATTTGGATGTAATATAAAAAATATTACATTCAAAGGTGCAAACTAAATTTGAAGCCTAAGTTCTACTGAATTTTCCACCTGATTCAAGTCTTCAAGTGTTTAATCACTTGGCAAAAAAATGCAGTCTATATTCTTGAGTGATTTGTATGACTGTGTTCACATAGGATATTGTGAGTATTATCACTTGTATTCCACACCACTGACTTTTACTCAATCACAGCAGCTGCTAACATCACTGTACTCTTGTAGAACATAATTTCTCATCTCACTTTTGGCTTCTCAACTTCTCTTACCCTTTTCTGTAATAAAATTGTTCACTACCCTCCAAAAGCAAACACAAAAGGGCTCAACCACTGTCAAAACCACTTTGGACTCAATTTTGATGCCACCTACATAAAGAGGTTACTGGATACACTGAGTTTCAGCTTACTTTATTGTTAATACCAATTAATACGGCCACAAGATTATCAGCATAGTGTAAAAACTTCATCTCCTATTATACTGTTGTCTCCTATTATACTGTTAACCATGCCTACTGCATAGGTACTCCAGTGGTGCTAGGGTCTGTTAAATATTTCAAATGTACAAAAAATTAGGCATTTCTCATCCCAAGGCATATACAATTATAATGAAAATAACAGTCCACAGAAGAAATTAAAGATAATGATAGAAAAGCAAAAAAATTCTCAATGAAAATAAGGTTTCTCTTCTCAGCTTATTGCAACTTCACATAGAAGTACACCATTAATTAACTACCCATTAATGTTTTGATGACTTTTTCCCCCAGAGTCTAAATGAAAAGTTTTGCGTTTTTTAAATAATACATACAAAAATTATCAAAATGACAGGTTTTCATTATTTTGATACATAGTATTTATTTATACAGATTGTTTCATATTATTGTTGAGGACCGAATTTTTCTAACAAGCTAAATTTTAATGGTTGAAAAACAGTGCTAAGATCAAATGATCTTAG
Source organism: Entomyzon cyanotis (assembly GCA_024500445.1). Taxonomy (NCBI): domain Eukaryota; kingdom Metazoa; phylum Chordata; class Aves; order Passeriformes; family Meliphagidae; genus Entomyzon; species Entomyzon cyanotis. The sequence goes on along the minus strand of JAKEPQ010001016.1, from coordinate 55,750,309 downwards.
AGATCTCTGATAGAGTCTCAGAGCAAGCATGGACTACCTGAGACAGAGTTCAAGCTGAACATAACAGCAGAGCACATTTCATCTCTCAGTTTTTCATGCCACCATAGAGAATTTCTACTATTTTACCAAATAAAATAAGATAAAGACACATATCATGCTGCTCTCGAGCATGAAGAAAACCTTGAAAAAGTGATCTAAATGCAATCTAGACTAAAAAAACAATTTTGAAGTGTAAACTATGTTCATCCTAATAACCTCAAAGTAATAGTTTCAATGCCAATATTAACTGCATCATTGAACAAAAGAATTAGAATTATACAATGATGATTTTACTGTCACTGGAGATGATGGTGCATGTGTGCTCCTTCAAATATTTAAGAGAAACATCTCATTCTTCAATGAAGAAGGGAAAGTGAAGTCCAAATAGCTAAAAAGAGACTAAACATCTTTGAAACCCAGGTGACAAGAAGTGAGGGCAAAACTGTATGCAGGAAGAAAAAGATCATGCTGAGCATTGCACAGCATCCTCAGGAGGATGTTATTTTGACATTAGAATATGGTAGAAATTTATTTTGCAGAAAAACCATATAAATATAGATTTACCTTGTTTTCACCTCTGAATACAAGTTGCTATGTGTTGCAGTACAAGCCACCTCTGAATTTCAACAAGCCTTAATGTAACAACTAATTTTATGACCCTAATATCTGTATTTGGTTTAACTAATAAACATTCCTGCAAAAAGAGTATGTTTTTGAAAAAAACAATCTACCTTCAACTTTCTTTCCTGCTTCAGTAGGGACTGGTACCCATGTCTGTAACACACTTTTAGTATGCTGAAGAGATTAGCTATCTAAAACCTACACCTCATTACTAGTAGATTGACAGTAATTATCAATTATTGATACATTGTGTTTTGACATTTATAAGCAATAATAGCAATAAGTTGAAGTTCATCACAGTATGCCAGAGTCCTGTCCAAAAGATATGTAATTTTTCTAAAGACAGATCTTTTCAAATTTAACGATGCCCATCAAGATGAGTCAGGAATGTGGCACATGACAGGCAAGGACAGATTGAGAGAAGTCAGTCTGTTGAACTCCAAGAAAGCAAGCCCCATGGACACTCAATGTGTGCAGATACTGAACTAGAGGGTACAAAGGTGCAATTAAGTGCCTCTTGGACTTCTGCAATAGAAGACCAAGGTCACGTGTTATAACAATAAAGATTCCAGTTATTTTTCATTACAAGTGTTCAACACTGGAAAAGGTGTCCAGAAAGTCTATGCAGTCTCCAGCCTTTGAGATGCTGAAAATTTTATGGAAAAGGCCCTGATCAAACTGCTCTAGTTGACCTGGCTTTGAGCAGAGCCCTGGCTCAAATAACTTCAAGATTATTTTTCCTATGATTCTAAAATGATTAATTTGTATTTATTTCATTAAATTCTTCAGCTTTTCAACACTTAAATATCTGTATATAGAACTTTCACTTTCTTTTGCCACGGAGAGTCATACTGGCTTTATGCTTTAAAAAAATAATATTGAAAGAGAAGACACTACCTAGATAAACTCCATGGAAGAGAAGTGGTGAATGCTGCAAATGCTCTAGGACATGATATAGGATTGTTACAGCTCTAACAAACAAAAAAAAGCCCACACCAAACAAGCAAAACAGAGATTTGTTCAGATAAGACAGAGGTAAAAACAAAGTAAAGAAAAAATTGGTAAGTAGGGAAGAAACATCACATGCCCCAAAGAAAAAGTCTCTATTTAGGTGAGGACAATATGGAAAACAGAATATAAATTCAGCTGTGTCTCAGTTTAATCCCATCCAGCAACCAAGGCCCAAGCAGCCACTTTCTCACTCTCCTCCCAGTAGGATCTAGAAGAAATTGGAAGGGTAAAAGCCAGAAAACTCACAGGATGGAATAAAACCATGCACACAAGCAAAGCAAAGCAAGGAATTCATTCACTGGTTCCCATGGGCAGGAGGTGGTTCTGCCATCTTCAGGAGAGCAGAGCCCCATCACATGTAATGGTGACTTGGGAAGACAAACAGCACCACTATCCCACTTCCTTTTTCTTCCCCCCACTTTATATACTGAGCATGATGCCATATGCTCTGGAATGGCCCTTTGCTCAGTTTGGGTCACCTCTCCCAGCTGTGTCCCCTCCCAACCTCCCATGCACCTCCAGCCTCCTTGCCAGTGTAGCACTACAGAAAAGGCCTTGGCTCTGTGCAAGCCCTCCTCAGCATTTACAAAAACATCTCTGTATTATCAACCCTGTGTTCAGCACAAATCTGAAACACAGCCCCATACCAGCCACTGAGAAGAAAGTCTTTTCAATGCCAGCCAAAAACAACACAAGCTGCTTTCATAAAAATATTAGCATTACAAATTTTTTAAAAAAAAAAATCTACAGTTAACAGCAAAAGAAGATTCTTGCAGTTATTTACTAGCCAAAAGTTTACATTAAGAAGTTTTTTTTTAGCTACGGGTTTCTATTTACTGCAAAGTTTCTCTTCAAATATTGGGATTTTAAGTGTCATTTTCATTACCTGAATCATGGACTCTGAGAGCTGCGTTTCATCTATTTCCAGTATCATCATTTTGATCTCTTCATAAGGCACGCGGAAAGATCCAAGGAAAATTGCTAAAACAAAGATTCCACAAATAATGAAGAAAACAAGACAACAACTACCTTGCTCCTACTTAAAAAATAGCAGTGAAACAGGTCATAGCATCTCCAGATTAACAAACACTATGCGATATAATATAGGTAAGAGATAACAATTTTTTATGTATTTTTAATTACTGCTCTCTTTCAGTTCCAGCCTTCTCCATTTGTTATGCACAACATCCAGCATGACAGACCTCCACAAGCAGTCAGAGACAAGTCTACTCGGCAGAAGAATCCCTGCTATTACAGTATTTTGTCGCGAATGACAATTATAATTTTTTCAACAGTCTTGTCAGAGCTTTCTCTTAAAGAAGCACCATGACAAACTAAATCTATATAAACAGAAAACAAAATGCTCTTATAAACACTCTTTATTTATTCACCATAATCCAATTATTTCTTATTTTATCTCAGCTGGCATTTAGGAACCTATTCTTCCTAGTACTCCTCTCCATCAAAACTTTATCTTCTTTGTTTACATATTATTCTATAACACTGAGTATTGCCTACTTTCTATAAAGCTGATGAGAAGGCCAAACATCCTGTGGACACTATCATCCTTCTTTTGCCAGGGGGTGGGGAAATGCAGGGGAAGGGGAGCAGGCATTCATTCCTTGATGAATATATTGAAAATACAAATAGATTAGATACATAGCTGTATGCTTGCACTTCAGTATATCCAGTCTTGAACAAGGAACAATCTTTAACTGCTTTTGGGGTCTTTTTAAGTGCTTCAGTTGTATCAACTCACATGCTTGGGCTTAAAAACAATATGCACGTATTTAAACACATTTTAAACTAGAAGTGGTTACCAGGCAATCAGACAAGAGAGAAAGGCATTTTTATGGAACGTTTGTACACTACTTCATGGAAAAAAAAAAACTTAACAGAAACTACTTACACAGATTCTGTGCAATCTTAGCATCCAAAACTTTTAATTCTTTGATTCGTTTTTTAATGGATTTCTTTTCTTCAAAATCCTCCTCCTCTCTTTTTACTGCCAAAGTAAACACAAATACAATCATGGTTAATTCTTAATATTTAGAGGAAACATTCATGAATTTGGAAAGCATATTTGCTATCAAGCTTAGTCAATTCAGAGAGAAAAGAACATATCATAAAACACACACAAAAAATAGAGAGGTTTTGCATGTATTGCTTGTATTCCAAAACTTTTGCTCTTCAGTCAAATTTGTAAGCTTGTTAGCCTTCTAATTTTTTTTTTTACATATATAGGACCTGAATAAACATGCTAATGTTAATTGTACAAATTCAGTCACATTTAAAATACGCAACATGCTCCAGTTACCCTGGCCAGGCTAGGATTATGAATCAGATTTTAACAATAACAAATCTTAAAAAAACATAGCAATGTCTCAACACTGAGACATCTATCTATTTTTGTGATTGCTTTTGTCCAACTATATGCACCAAAATTACCAAAGACCACTGGCTTATTAAAAAATTAACATTACTTTGGAATATAAACTATATAGATATATAGTTGTTGTATATATCTATATAGCATATAGGTATACACATAAATCTATTTTCCTTCCCCCCTCAAAAAGATGCATTTTTAAATAAATGATGTAATCGTATTATTCAAAAATACCAAAGACAAAGTGATTGTACAAATATACATTAACTTTGCTGGAGATTTTAGCTTATTCTTTCTTTTCAGAAAATAATTCCAAATAAGATCTCCCAAATACATTGTGTAAGGTGCATTTATTTCTCATTATTCACACATTGTCATAAGAATTACACTTAAAATAACAACATAGCCTTGATAAGGTATTAGTAGAAATTATTATACAAACAAACTAAAAAGCAAAAGCCACACAAATCTTTCCTTAAATACAATCTGATTGTACTCTTTTTTTTATTTTCCTTCTTCTTCCCCCCAGCACAAATCTTCATTGTCAAGTGTTATTTACCGGATGTATTGCTACTGTTTATCTAATTCTGTATACTATTTCACAAATGAAATTGGTTTCCAAGCTTTTACAATATGGTTGTTCCAAATTAAGTTATACATGCTTCAAATATTTGAGAGTAGAAAATATGCTACAATTATATAATGTGCTACCGACTTCCGAATGAGATAGATGAGAAGTCCTGTCAAAAAGACATAGGATTAAAATTTCTAGCTCAGTGATGATCCTTGACAAAAGTAGACATAAGCATGAATTATCAAGAGGATTTCCCTAAGCTGAAATTAATTCCAAAAATGTTAAGAGAGATATTTGAGAGCTACATTATTCTTAAATAAAGTTTTTCTAAGCATAATAAATTTTGCCAAGGATTGGGACACAGACTAAATGACCTCTTGAGGTCTTTGAGTTTTGTTGTCTAGGATACAACCAAAGACATAAGGACTTCAAGACCTCATATGGGGATTGAAGGAACCAGATTCAAATCCCTTCCGAGTAGGTGGAGACACAAATTTAAATTATCTCCTATATCACTTTTGATACTCTACACCTCTACATGGGCTAGGGAGCATGATGCTCCTGAAGACATGCTGTATTCTGCAAAGACAAAATCACTAAGTGAAGGAAGACATAAAGCAGTCCTAAGAAGAAGGACTGATATCCAGGGTACTGCTAAATGGGTTACAACACCACAATCTTCCTCTTTTGTCTGTTCCCACAGGGCCCTGGAAAATGGGATACAAAGCCAAAATCCTCCTCTTTTGTCTGTTCCCACTCTACACACAAATTCTGGTTGGCCTTGAATTTCTTTTAGCACAGATTTAAGAGAATGGTAGGCACTCTCCTGTGCCAGAAAAAGCTACATACCCTGCTTACTACACATGTGAAAACAAAAGTAGGTTTACACCATCAATTTGAGAACCCTATATCCCACGTTCCAAAGGAACAGAATGACATTAAAGCTACTGGAAAAGAAGGTTACCACTAAAAGTTCACTTTTTCTGATTATGCTTCAGGAAGAGCCTTTACTGAACCCAGAAGAGTATGTCAAGGGGCTACAGATCCCAGAATCATGACTGTTTTTTCCTTCAATTACACACTTCAATAGACCTCTCAAATTTCTTAACTTCTTCAACTACACACTGAAAACAGTGACTCTTAAAAACATGACTTTTGAGTTGCCTCAAAGTCTTAACAATACTAGAATTGCATATTTCCCTAGAAGACCTGTACATCTGTATAACACAGGTTCCAAGCCATCTTCATGCCCTAATGAAAATACAGTTAAAATGCTTTATGGCTACCTTGGAACTTTGCAAAAAAAGTTGGAACTTTACAAGAAACAAAATAATTTCCTTTGTAGTCACTATAAAAAGAAGTTAAATTATCTAAATTTATTGAATTGCTTAAACTTGCCCTTACAGTCTCAAACTGGATACTAATAGGTGCAGGGGAAAAAAAAAGTTTGCCTCTTCCAGCACTAGAAAGCAAAATTTATTCATTACAAGTCTTCTAACAGAGAATACAGAGATACACAAGCATGCAAAAAAAAATTAACAGTTAAACATGCACTACATCATTCCCTACTTCCAAATCAAGAAACAGTGCTGCAAACAAACTGGCTCATAGCCTCAGGAATTTCCACCCAGGATGGGGTTAAGCACAATGTTACAGCACTACTTAAGGCACCACAACACTAAGGAAGAACATATAAGCACAGAATGTATATACTCAAGGAAACTCATGCAGGAATTGTATGAAGAGTTCTACAACTATGCAACAAACTAAATTATTGCAAACTTACATGATACTCCAGCAGATTTCAGGTCACATCCTTATGTAGTTGGCAGCAATAAGAAGCAGAGGACACGTATTACTTTTCTTGCTCATTTGAAATGTTGCACTTCCTGCCGAAAATACTTCCTACTGCCACTAGAAATTTCTACCTCCTTTGCTAATGTCCTGGTTTTGGCCAAGGACACTGGAAATTTTTCACAGGAGCCATGAGGGTGCAGAGGCTAGAGACGTGTGGGCATGGCCAAGACACTGTGCTACTCAATGCCATCTCACCTCATGGCCAGGCAGGATGGAAAAGGGACTCTCTCTTGCTTCCTGTAAAAGGAGGAGGAAGGAGGGGACATTGCTTTTCCAGGGGACCAAGTGACAAATGGAGTGATGGGGTAATGCTGGTCCCAACCAGATGGTCTGTCTGCCATGTTTTTCATTGTCTTGGGTTTGGGGAAAAAACATGCGGGCAGATGATCTGTACCATTTTGTTCAGTGTCCTAGTCAGTGAGCAATTTTTACTTGCAAACCACTCTCTTTTTGTAAACTTTTGTTATTAATAGTGCTGCTGTTACTCTTATCTCATTGCTGTTTCCAGTAAATTGCTTTTATCTCAACCCATGATCTCTGCCTTTTTTATCTCCCACTGAAGGCAGGAGGGGGACACTAAATGAGGGAGTGCCACTCCTAAACCATGACAGGTGGACAGAAAAAAAGAAAAAGAAAAAAAAAAAAAGAAGAAAAAGATAACATCCCAAAAGCCCAGGAAATACAACAATTATCTATTTCCAACAAGAAAAAAGGGAAAATAATCCCACATCAGAGGGGAATTAAATACCTGAGAAGTAAGTATCTAGATTAAAAGGAAATCAAAGAAAAGAAGCAGGTAAATTTTCATTTGTGGAGGGCACCAGAATAGAGGGGAAAGTATATACAAGAAAGAAAATGGGAACATCTGCTTACAGTGGGGAAAAAAAAAGCAGCAGCCTAGTGGGAGTGTGCAGCTGCTGCAGAAAGGAGGTGACTATTGAAGGAAATAGATGTGAAATGTTACCATGTTAATGAGAGATGAATCAAACCAGGGGATCACAAAATACACATACAGTTCTCACAGCTCCAGAAGTTTGATCTTATGAAATCATTAACTTTTCCAAAATACTTTTTTCCCCCCAGATATTATACAACAAAAACCCACACACCCTTTAAACTTCTATTTATATGCTAAATCTATCCCACTGTGGGACATATACATGGCCCCAGCATCCGAGCTGGACAACATTTCATCAGTAATACCTCATCTGATGCTCCTGCTCTGCCCTCTCAGCATGAGAAACAAAGTGCTAGAGCACTTTAAAACACACAGAATGCACCTCCCACCCTTAGCAGTTCCTCTTATCTTCACACACCACATCCTTATTAACAAGACTAAAATTAACAGATGTGGCTGCCAGCATACCGACTGACAAATACCTCAAAGGAGTTTTAGATACTGGGCAGGTTACTGTTACTGTGTCCTTCAGATTCAGATCCACATGCAAATGTAGTCAACTATCTCCATCTGGGGCAATGACCTGACTGAAATTAGGGTCCTGAAAAGAGTGGTGACAGGACTGTTTTACAAATATTACAGTTGGAAGCCCACAGAATAGCACTTCATAAAATTGTGGACTGGATCCTGTGGAGTTTCTCTGTAGAACTCTGAAACAATTACATTCTTGGTAGGTGCCACTGAAATAATCTATATTCATGAACTGCAATACACATTTCCATTTCTGCCACAGGTCTCACATAATCTGCTACCTACAATCTTTGTAAGAAAAATCATGTCTGTTCATCTGTATGCTAAAAAAAAAAAAAAAAAATCTTCAAAAATGCATCATCCTAGTGGAAAAAAAATACCCTTGAAATACAAGCTTCAAAAGGAATATATCCGAACATTTAGATCTGAACATTTATTTTTAAAAGTCTGAATTCCTATTTCAGACGAAACTTGAAAACTACATTACACAGAACACTCAGTGGAGTTATTTTGTCACTAAGTAACAGAACGTACAGAAAATTACACATGACCTTACACTTTTCCTAGCCTCTTAGCTAAGACAACAGTCATCCTGCATTCTCTCTTCACTGGAAAATGAAAGAACAAGCCTGGGGTCATGGACTCAAAGGAGGTACCCATACCGAGTGTCATTATGAAAGTAGATGCCCACTTCATCTGTAGAGAACTCTAACTCTTAAAAGGAAATGATAGCTTATGTCCCATATAGCAGTATATTCAACTGAAAAAGCTGCAGCGTGTATCTCCTAAAAGTTATCTGGAATCAAAGGAACAGATCTTTAATAGAAAATGAGGTTGTAGCTAAATAACAAATCCTTCAGAACTTCTTAGTTATTCAAAACTAAAATGTGGAGTACCTTGCTATCAACCACTATTGAGGTTGGAAGGGATCTCTGGAGGTCCAATCCCCTTACTCACACAGGGCTACCTACAGTCAGGTGCCCAGGACTGTATTCAGGCAGCTTTTGAATATCCTCAGGGATGAAGGGAGAGTCCAAAACCTCCTCTGTGCCAGTGCTCTGTCTCCCTCATAGTAATAAAAGAGTGGCTTGTGATGTTCAGGAGGAACCACCTGTGTTTCAGTTTGTGCCCATTGCCTCTTGTCCTGTCACTGGACACTACTGAAAAGTGTCTGGCTCAATCCTCCTTGCACTCTCCCTTCAGGTATTTACAAAAACTGGAAAGACCCTCCTGAGCATCCCCTTCTCCACGTTAAACAAAACAAAGCAAACCTTTACTCTCAAAAATAGAAAAAAATTAAAAAAGAAAAAAAAAAAATTAGAAGGCCACCAGCAAGCCTATTACCTAGACCATGACGCTATGCAGGTGCCATCAGCTCCACTTGCACATTTCATACTGAGTCATTCACCAGCACAGCTATTTGTGACAATCTACTTTAAAATACAAAAGAAACTGTGAACTGGATCTAAGTCATTTTACAATATAACTGAAAACACCTCCTTCCTTTTTGTCCTTCTTTATAAAAACAAGAATAAAACAATGTTACCAGGCATTGCCCACAGAAGCAGGAAGAATGTCTGGACACTGAAAGACCAGGAAGCAGATAAATATTCTTCTTCCCAAACTAAGCAACCTAAGGTTGTATTAGCACAATTGTTAGCATCAGGGACTGCTCATCACTTAAAGATCTGCTTTAAATTCATTTTAAACCAAGAACATTAAGCTCTCACATTTTTTAACAGTAGCTGATAAAATTCTGAAGAAAAAAATCCAACCCTGAAGTCCTGTTTGTTAAGAACTATCTAAAATATTCACAAAAATATGACATACAAAAATCAGAATAATCACTGTCTTAGTTACAATCTGAACACCTGAACAGCTCCACACTAGATCTAAAAGTTTTAACCAAGACTGATTCAACTCTTGGAAAGATTTAAAACTTCATTAATTCTTGTCTGAGGGGAAAGATAAAAGGGGAGGCTGAAATGAGCTTTCTGCTACAATGGAGTTCGCTGGACAGGGAAAAGCAAAACCTACTGCTGTTCCCAGCAGAAAAGAGTATAGTACCAGTAGACACATCATTCTGCAGTTTCCAGATCTCCCCATTTTAAAGATATATTCCTACCATCAAGATTTAGATGTTTGGGCCTTACAAAGCTGATCCATCACTTGTCAAAGGCATCAAAAGCTGAATAACAGACCTGAGTGCACTTGTATCCAAGGTGAGCATAGTCGATTCAAGAAACACTATAACATTACTGATTGTAAATTGGAACGGCAACTGTTCACCTGCACTATTTGTTGTCCAATAGTTGCCTTTCAGATGTTGTTGAATTACAGAGCAAAAGCTTTTCATTTAATAATCCCTGACGGATTGTTCTTCCACACATTTGTATAATTGCTTTTTAAACCTAATAAATTTTACACAGTAAGTCCTTCAGCACACGATTCCAATTCTTAATCATGCATTGTACAAAGAAAGACTTCATTTCATAATCTTGATCAGTTTTGCTGGACCTCTGCTATACTTTTTATTAATAAGAGGAAAGGAAACCACACAAAGTATGCAGGATGTGAGCACAGCTTGAACTTTTACAGGGACACTGCTGTTTATTATTTTGTTTTCCTTTCTTAACAGTTCCCAAAAACCTATTTTGCCAGTATATCAGTAAGTTATTAAATTGTTAAATAATTCTGCCATTTAACAATGATTATCTACAATAGGTCAACCACTGGTATCAACTTTGGCTATTGCAGATATTCAAGCCTTTTTAAAAACTATAATCACATTTGTCACCTTGCTTCCTTTCCTCTGATGTTGGCGTAAGTTCAAGTAATAGTTTACACAGCACAGTTCATAGCTCAGCTGTTTCATCCTTCAGTTCCCTTAGAAGTCCAGGGTGAATACCAGCTGGTCTTAGCAATCTGTTACTGTCCACTTTATTGACCTATTCTAAAACTTCCTCTACTGACCATGCAAGCTGTGTTTCTTGCTCCAATGTGGTGTAATCCCAAAGTCCAGCTTGGAGGTAACTTCAGTATTGGTCAAATGGAAATAATTCAGAGCTTCAGCATTTGGAAGCAGGTAAGAAGAGGCATTACTCTTTTTTTTTTCTTTGGAAGGCAGACGTGAAGCAGTAAATCATACTTTTGTATAGCATTTTTATTACGTCTTTATCATGCTCAAAATTCAATAGTATGAAAATTTTAACACCTTAGCTCTAAATCAGCAAAGCAGTTACAATCAGAAATCCTACTGAAATCCTCAGAATCAAAATACAAGCATATACTCTTAAATAAAACCTGCATGAAAAATAGAGACTCAAAGATGTGGCTTCTGCTGCTTATAGGTTTTATGTAGCATCCATTAAATCTGTTTAATATGCTGCATTCTCTGTATTTCTTAAACAATGCTCTGGGTTTTTATCAGGTAAGTATACAAGTTAAACTTTTCTTTTTTTAATCTTTTAATGAAGATTACTTTATTTGATATCAAAATTCTTTAAACTTCAATAAATAGCTTCTAGAAGCTGGACCTGGCTTTTTTCCAGACCAAAGTCCAATGTACAAACTCATTTTAGTGCTTCTTACAGTGCAAGTTTTGAAAATGCGGGTATTTATCATTATTTATTTACAAGAATAGGTAGAAGTATCATTTTCCTTTTTATACTTTAATTCACTACACTGTCAAAATTGTTTCATCATAATCTTAACTTTCAATTTAATAGAGGTATTTCCAGCCCTTGAGTTTCAAAGTCTAGAAGTCTCTGAACACATAGTAATTCAAGTTTTTCACCTCTGGAGAAGGACTTTGGGTGCTGCAGGATGAATGACTGGACACGACCTGCCAGTGTGCACTTGTGGCCCAGAAAGCCATCCACACTCTGGGCTGCATCAAAAGGAGCATGGCCAGCAGATCAAGGAAGGTGATCGTGCCTGTCTACTCCGGTCTGGTGAAACTCCCTCCTGGAGTGCTGTGTCCAGCTCTAGGGTCCCCAGCACAGGAAAGACATGAACCTCTTGGACCAGGTCCAGATGAAGGCCACAAAAACAATCAGAGAGCTGGAGTATTTCTCATATGAAGACAGGTTGAGAGCTGAGTTTGTTTGTCTTGGAGAAGAGTAGCCTCCAGTGAGACCTTCTTATAGCTTTTGAATATTTAAAGGGGGCTTATAAGAATTTGGGTCTGTTGTGAGGGGACAAGGGCTTTAACCTAAAAAGGGTTGATTTAGACCAGATATATAGGTGAAATTTTTTACAATGAGGGTGAGGAAACACTGGAACAGGTTGCCCAGAGAGGTGGTGGACGCCTTATCCCTGTAAACATTCGAAGTCAGGTCAGACATGGCTCTGAGCAATTTGATGTCATTGAAGATGTCCCTGCCATTGCAGATGAGTTAGACTACATGGCCTTTAAAGGTCCCCTCCAATCCCAACTATTCTATGATTCCAAAAGTCACAGTAAGAAGACACAGCTGAGTACTTCTGGCAATAAGTGGGAGTCCATTCCTTCCCTTACACACTCTCCTTTTCTCTTGCTTACATATTCCTAGAATTTATGAAAAGGCCAGCATAATAATCAATGTACTTCAAAAACTTCAACTCACAAAAATGACTAAAACCTAATGGGGTGGGATGGGAGGGGGAGGGGGAGAGGGTGGGGAAGGGAAGTTTGCTATCAAAGTAGCAAGTTTAATCAGCTTGTGAAGTAATCAAATAAGCACCAAAGTGGGGCAGACCATGTAACCATGAACAGGGCAGAAGACACCAGTCAGGCCTCTTTCCTTCAGCATCAACGAACTGATGTGTTCTGTTGCTCAAGGAGTGCCATTCCATGATCCCAGTTGAGCAGAAGCTTGCCATGCATCTGAAAGAAGCTGTTCACCGTTTTCCTGACACTATTTTTATCTGCATAATCAATTCCAGAAGTTTTCAGTTGTGCCATTTCCCTGCACAGCCATGTAAAACACTATAAAGCAAGAAAGAATTGGACCCCCTCATATAGCAGCATCAGATTTGCCTGGCACTGAAATACGGCACAGAAAAAAAACCATGAAATTTGCTATAATGTTAAATTACAAACAAAAGTTACATGTTTTCAATTAATCATTTGTTTTTAACGGTCATTTCTCTCAGAACAGTACACTGTAACTGATAAGAGAGACATTTTTCATAATTGATTTGATCTTTGTTATTGTAAGATTTAAAGTTAACAAGTACCATCTGAATGTACACAAAGGTTGAAGATGCATTTCTGACAGAAAAATTATTCCACCAAGATCTCATCTCCTTCCTTTAAACTACAGGGCTTATTTCACTTGTGTGAAATAGTGTTCTATAGTTTTACCAGCACCCAGCTCTCAAAATCAGTTTTACTAAATATCCTTATAGATGAACAATACTCCAATTCACAACAAAGACAATTTTTACTAGTTACTATGTAGAAGTCATTTCATTGCAGAACACATATTGCACTATATGTTATTCATCTCTAAGCACTTTTGCCAAACAGTTTTATAAAGGGTATTCTATGTGTTCTGATGTTATTTTTAATTCTTTTATTAACCTCTGATACCAACTTAAAACAATTCAAGATATTTCCAACAGGGAAACACTGGATTAGACTTTCAACCCAATTCTTTGAGTGACTGTACAAAAAAACCCTAAAACATGCAAGTAAAATAGATGGTGTAGTGCAAGGGCAGGAATGAATGATCTGACATAAGAGGGACAAAACACTTACTAAGCTACCACTGTCACCTCAAAGCACTGTCAGTGCCTCACAAACCACAAAGGCAGGGGCAGTACCAGCCTAACAAAGGACTGATCATTAACTTGTGATAGGAAACAGTATGGGACTCTAAACTGAAAGGGCAGATGGACAAGAATAGCAAACTGGGATTACTAGGGAGGAGCTCGTGTATCCTGACTGAAACTGGACAAGCAGCCACGGTCAGCAGTGGACTGCAAAGTTACACAGGCAGCAGGAGACCAAGGGTATGAGAGACAATAAAGAGCACTCCCACCCTGGCCCCTGAAGTACCTCAAAGCACCTGAAGCATGTCTTGAGATCAGGATCAATCACTTCTACCAACCTAAGATATCAAATACTTGTGTATGCAACCAGGCAGTGAGACTATCTCCACATCTCCAGGATGATGGCATTAGCTGAATGGCAGCCTAAAAGTAGCAGTGACCTTCCAGGTCAAATGCTTGGGTTTGAACCTTCAGAGTGAGACTGATTACCCCTTGTTACAATCCCTGGGAGCTAGAAAATCTGGGAGGCAAACCAAAAAACAGACAAATCACTGTGGATTCCCCATCCTGCGATCCACCCTCTTCCTCACACACCTCTGCTAAACCTGCTGCTTATCAACATTTACCTTATGTGGTGTATGGGAGCAGGGGAGAGAAGATAAAGGAATGAACATCTATCCCTTACTTGGACATTTTTGCAACAATAATACCAACTACTGTGTCATCTAATAAATGTAAAACAGGAATTCATGATCCAAAGTTCATGTCACTTCTATAACAAAGAACAGCATATATGTTTTTCATCTTTTCATTAGGTTTACCTGCAGAATATTGAGCTCTTTTTCTTAAAGAGGTATTCACAAGAGAAGTGTGCCTGAATCTCTCTGAACAACTTGTCTGGAACCAATCTGCAGTTTAAATTTATTCATGACTAGTTTTTATTTATTTCTCTTGGGTGAAACAGTTCTTTTCCCTTTCTCATGCTCTTCTTAAAGAATAAGAAAACATCTTAGCACTGCAACCTGATCTTTGCTTTTTTTTAATTAAATATTTCAAATCCATTTAATCTCTTCACCTGATGATACCAACAGCTTCTACGCATCTGTGACTTAATCTGCCTTGAGTCTGGGACAGTAAAACTGAAAGTCACATTACAAAGCGTGACTTGTAAACATATTAATGACAATGCTTCCCTACTGGAAACAATTCTGTGAACTCGAGGATTTGTTCTGCTCTTCTTCCCTTACCTTTATCTACTTTCTTTTTGTAAACAGCCAATACATATACATGTATGTATATATATAAAAATACCCATATGTACATAACTGAAGCAAAAATCACAGATTCTAGTGCTAACCTAAAATTTGTGTTCACACACGTTCAGGCATAAGCACCTCCAGTTTCTAAGTTCTGATTCCCTGACTACAAGAGAAAGCAAGTTCTATGCCATGCTCTTACACAATAGCAAATGCATCTGAGCGGACTGGAAAAGTGTTAGCTTGTTTCAGACTAATTCTTTCTCAGGTGTTTAATTACCAGGTTTCTTTGCTTTCTTCTGATATAGCTACACTTGCACTCACACTCTCCATTCTCAAACACAACCAGTACTCTTCCACCTTGTGAGCAGTCGGTCAGCTATCACAGGTCTCCATAATCTCCATAATCAACTGTTAGATGACTGCCAGCAAGGCCACACAAAGCTAGTAACACACCTTATAGTGACTGCTACAAAATTTTACCTATCTTCCTATCCCTCTCTCTGTATTGCCCCCCACAACCATCAGATACATGCTGGGGATTCAGCAGGATGCTGGTAAACACAAGTTAGGCAAGTATAGTAGCATTTCGCACTGTGAACAAGGGATTGAACATGTTGAAATTTCTTTGATATGTGAGAAAAGTTCTGTTTAAGTAAAAACAAGTGAAGTTACAGTTAAAGGTTTGTATTAAATAAGTCCTAGGGTTCTGATTTTGTAGATGATACATGTAGTATAAATATCCTGAGATTACTTGAAATGTACTTGAATGGAACAAGGTCTTTCAGAATTAATGGCATGTAAAAGTAACATAAAATTAGCCAATCCTATTTAAGTATTTGGCTTTGTTCTCAAATTTCTCTTTCTTCTACTCATCCAGCTTCTGTAACATCCTACCCTTCTTGAATCTGAAAACGCCTCCAAACTCTCCCATCATGAAGTTCAGCCTTTTCTTTAACATACGCACCAAATCATTGAGACTATTCAATAAATAATTATTCCCAAAACTGATCCTTAAGAAACTCTATTAATAGCCTTATAGTCCAGTGCACCCTTTTTGAATATTCCCCACATCCTACTCTTAAATTTACCTGTTGTACAAGTTTGCAGCTAATCCCAGTTTTCACGACATTGGTACACTGGCAATCCTACTGTGGTCAGGAGGTTAAACCTATCATATTTATTTTGCTTAGATTGTCATCTTCTCAAAAGAACTAAAATTTTATCAACTGTCTAGCATTATGAACTTTTCATATGCTGAGTCTGACACACACTTCACTCTCCTTTTTTTAAAATCTGCCTCTGTGTCTTTCATTCTAATTTGGTAGAAAAACTGTTCAGTGTTTCTGCATATCATTGATAACAGACTAATAAATCTATGAAACAAAATCCTGTCTTTTTTGAAATTAACTTATAGAAAAGGTTCCGCCTTCTTTTCCCAGCAAAAATAAATATCCACCCCCTCAGTATTCCCTTGCTATAACCACTAAATGATGCACGATTCCTTTGCAATCATCACTAAAAATTATATACACTGTTTCTAATAACAGCAATTAAATGGATTTACATAATTGAGTAAAGAAAAAACAATAATGGTCCACAGCGTAAGTTAAATTTAAGGTCCTTATATGCACAAGCACTTCAAGCATTACGCTGAAACAAAATATGAATTTAGCCAACACTTTTTATTGCTAAAGCAAGAGCTGTCAATCAGCACATTTGTTTGCATGGTCTCATTAGATTACATTGCCTCAATCTCAACAGTCATAGTGAAGAATGTGGAGAACATAACTGAGCATAACTGTATCTACTTAACGAGCATTCATGCATCCTCATTAATTTTTTTTCATCTCACTTTCAAGCATGACATGGCTCATACCAGAACAGTAACTTGCTGATAATTGTTTGAGACAACAACTGGACAGGAATAGTGCAGAGGTGAGCTTTCCTATAGATTAGTGTACCTCAGTGAATTACAATTAATTTTAAAAGTCATCTGTCCTGCCCAGCAGCTTTCAAGACATTTCATTAGCAACTAAAGAAATCCTAACATATTTTAGGCTTTAATGACCCAGTTGCACTATACTTTCTAAGACAGAAATCTCTCCAGAACACATGACAAATATCGAAATATGTGAGCTCATAGCTCAACAGTATTTATCAAATTGCCGCATGATATAAACTGAAGCCTAGCTTGTAATTAATTAATTTATATTCTAATAAAATAATAAGAACAATTTATACAACTCCCAAATCACAAACCACCTTTACGAAACTCTGATGGCAACTTTACTGTACTCCTCTGCAAGAAGATCAGTGTCATACTTAGGAATATAACAAAACAATTCAGATCAAGTACAAATCACTAAGGAAAACAACTGTATATAAAGTTGTATAGTTGTATTCCATAACAAGCTAAAGGAAAATAGAGCTTAGTTTTCTTAATATTGTTCTTTCTCTTGGGTAAGAAAAAAGTTATTCCCTAATCTTCCAGTCTCACCCAAAATTTCAAATATTATTTGCTGTAACTGAAAAAGGAGTATCACTGAAAAAAACCAAAATACATCTGCCTTTCTGCAACAAAATACTATATAACTATATACTGTATCTACCTAATCTATGATTATTATAATGTACCGATAGTAAAAAGAAACAAACATCCAAACAAGAACCAAAAACAAACAAAAAACAAAACAAAACAAAATCAACAAAAAAACCCACAAAACCTAACAAGACTAGTTATAAAATAATGTTAAAAAAATCTTTCAGATGTCTAACTATCTTAATAAACTGCAATGTGCTGATAATGTTCCCTGTCTCTTCTAGAAAAATCACTTCAATGCTGCATTATCTCTTGCTTTTGCTCCTCCAAAACTCAACCTTTTTGGAAGTCAGAGGATAACTTCTTCCACATTTATGTCTAGTTTCCTAAGAAATTGTTGAAATGAAAGAGTTCCATTTCAGCAACAGAAAAATCTCCATATCTAGAGAAATACTATTTCTTACAAATTATTCATAGTTAGAAGGTTGCCTTCATGATAAAAATGGGTTTTCCTTTTATTGTTATTATTAAGTGACAGAACAGATATCTGCAGAAATTACTCACTCTTTTTACTAGGATAAAAAGAAAAGTTTGGTGATGAAAGAAGAGCTATAAAATGAAAGCAGATTTTCAACAGAAAGTCTGACTTCAGATGCAGAAAAAAACTGCATTGAAGATCCATTAGAAAACTATATCCTGACCAAATTCTTCACTTTGAAACAAGTAAATACCTGGGCCTCCAACAACAGCTAGTGATGTCAATTTATACAGAAGGCAATTGTCTAAGGAAAAAAAAAACTTCAATTAAAAAAACAGACTTAAATTAAAATTTTCCACTGCCTTAGGAAAAGACCGCACATAATGACAGCCTGGAGACAGATCACCGCATCTATTCCAAACAGAATGCTGGACAAACATCATTACAAACAAACAAACAAGCAAACGAAAAAAAAAAAAAAATAGCACAAGACTTACTTTTCTGCATCAAACAACTAGGAGCAAGGAATCTTCAGGAAGCAGGAAAGACTTCAGGTACAGCTTAAAACCAGTTGTTAATCAACAAATTGTTCTCTGTAGCACCTACCTCCCAAAGGCAGCACTGAGAACAAACACCTGTATAGTTTCTAGCATTAGGGCACAAGTACACCAGAGTCTTTGAGCCACTGCCGTTTCTTAAGGCATACATGCATACATTAAGTCAGCATGGTCTTCCCCAAAGCTGGAGATGTTCCCATACAAACATGGTGCATGAACTTCACTTTCAACCCCTTATATTCAAAATAGAAAAGTTACATCTGCACACATGGATAACATGCCTCGGTGAATTCCAAGCAATCTCTCTCTCTCTCTCTCTCTCAACAGTTGTGTATCCAGGCATTCATACTGTGCTCTACTCACACACCATCCATTACCTGGAACAGCATCCTGGAGTTTAACAGAGTAAGTATCACTGTTTTAAAAGCAATATGATGCTTCGAGGTATCAGCAAGAGAGTAGCTGGTAAAATCATAAATGCACTTGAAGCAACCAACAACCACACTATAACCACAAAGTTCTCTCCATATTGCAACCAATGCTTATTCATCCTAAATCCGAGCCATTTCCCTTGTAATAATGCCTGACACATCTGCAAATGAAGTCTTCTGGGGCTTCTACAATACATAACAGAATTTGACACACTTTGACTCAGAATGTGACATACAACAGATGGGTTGCAAACGTGATGTTGTGTTTTGGTTGAACTAGACCAATGTAAGGCAAGAATGGAGCGAAAGCTGTTGGTTGTGTTTCTCATGTGGCTTTTTTTTTCTTTTTTTGGAGGGCTGGTGGGCAGGTGGTGGTAGTTTCCCAAAATTGTCCTCTATAAACATTTTACTATCTACCTAAGCATTGTTTGTCTACAGTTCTCACACTTTCAGTGTTCCTCTGGACAGAGTAAGTTCAAAAAGCTCTTGGACTTCCCATATTTACTCTGGAAAATGTGACTGTGAACAGGTCAAAGCTAATGGGGCTTTATGGAAGCAATTTATGGAAAAAGAGAAGGGAGATGTAATTCTATCTACCCATTTATTTTCTTTCTTAGGGCTCCACTGGACCTCAAGTGCATCCAAAGTTGCAAAGACACATACCCACAACAATTTTAGATGGATAAACTTCCAGAAGGGAATTTCATCCAAAAAACTGCAGCAGGAAAAAAAAAAACACTACCAAAAAAATATATATAGTATCTGTGCATTCTGGATGGATAAACCTTTCTGTAAAGAAAAAAAATCTTCTGCACATGTGAAAACAAAAACAAGTGTCATGGCAGTATCAATATAGCAGCTTAATGTTGCCCAAAATGAAGTACAAGAATGGGAAAACACCATATATTCATATGGAGCATTTTCTGGTTTCTGCCTTCAGAAATCAAAACCTCTAAACATTATGCAGTCACCACTGAAGGCTCTTTGTCAGCTATGCCCCTGCCCTCCTCCCCTTCTTTTCCCTTATTAGAGGTACAAACACTGGACACCTCCAGGAAAGGAAATGATCTGAACTCTGTCCATAGCCAAATACAATGATCTGCCTTTGTTATGCAGGATGGAGATGCTCACAGTTTTCAGTTCATGAACCTCTGAAGTAACGGTTCTCTTTTTCCTTTTTTCTAACACGTTACAAAACTTGGCTTAGTGCTTTTAAATTCAGGCTAAGAACAGAAAAAGAGATACTGTGTCATAACAAAATATTGATAATGTCAAGTTTTATAATTGAGGTGGGGGGGTTAAGAAGAACTGGTTTGATCAATATTCAAAATCAGGATAGTAATTCCAACTTGTATCTTTTTTATCCACTCTAAAAAGTTAAGTCTTTGTTTCTCAGAAAGAAAATAGGAAGCTGTTGTCTTTTTGAAATTACCCAGCAGTTGAACCCAAAATGCCTTTTACCCAGTCAATCTGAAGAACAATGTGGTTGTATTTACATTGCTCTATAAGAGGAAGAAGGGAAGTTATACAGCAGTTTCCCACTTTAAAGTAGAGCCTTCAATTTTTCATGACTGCTTTCAAACTGTTCACACTAACACAGTATATAACCAGGATTGTATTAGACACTTTATTAGACAATGAAGAAATGCAAAATTCTTCTTCCAAAGCTTTCCAGTTCCTTTTAGCTGTACTTCTTTCCATACTGCCTCAAATACTTGAAATAATA
Organism: Entomyzon cyanotis; assembly: GCA_024500445.1. NCBI lineage: Eukaryota > Metazoa > Chordata > Aves > Passeriformes > Meliphagidae > Entomyzon > Entomyzon cyanotis. The sequence continues at coordinate 55,729,642 of JAKEPQ010001016.1, read as the reverse complement.
AACCAAATAAGTAAAAAAGAGTGACTAATGTTTCAACAGTTAGGTGCCCAAATACTGAGTTTATCATTACAATGTAATGGTAAACTCTAATTCAGCACTATCTAAAACCAAACGATATTCTTCTCCACTATTCACTTGCAAAAACGTGACACTGAGATTAGAAATACAGGAGCTTACTCTAGCACTATAATGTTGACATTTTTGTTGGTTTTAATCAGCAGTACCAACATAATTGATCCATTATTAAGTGGCTGGGACATGCACTTGTCAGCTAGAATTTGCTTTACTATCTTCCAAGTTTTCAGTAGCACACACTGAGACTCCACACAATAATTCCACTTACTAAAGTTATCTCACAACAAAAATGATCCAGAGCTGCCTTCTTGCATTTACTTTCTGAGAAAAAATGCAACCACATAAGCTACAAATCAAAAAACAATAACAGAGCTGTTCAACTTTTAAAATATTCTTTTTTTTGTGTCCACTTAACTTCAAATCTACACATAGATCTACACAGACTATACATAACACTCAGAGACATCATTTTGATTTTGTCAATAAATATGAAATGCTATTGTTGTTTACATTTACACTGAAATACTGTACATATGTAGAAGCATAATAATTTGTAAACTATGACCTGTATTTTATCTGAATGTTGAGAGAAAAAAAAATCTTTTTTTATATATTAGAGAAATTTACAAAATATTGCCTTATGATTTTATTTTGAAACCTATTGTGATAAAAGCCTTTTCCAAGAAAAACTCATACTTTGGTATAGGATGATATTTCTTCTTTTGAAACTATACAGGTAGTATTCTTGTAAATTTCTATGGGTATATTTAAATCCACAAGTTAAATATAACAGAAAATACATTTTTAAAAACTGCTGCTGTTGCAGACTGGGGAAAAAAAAATCTATACTTAAAGCTGCATAGCCATTATTTTCAACATATACTAAAAATCATATTTTTAAGCAAATATTTAAAAAATCACAGTTCCAAACTGCAACACAAAATGAAAGAAAAATAAAAAAGATTCTTTGTTTCCTAATCTCTAAAACCATAGCATACATATCTATTTATCAAAAAGGCAGAGGTTGCAAGGTTTACAGAGAAGCACAAATTATTAAGTTATCAAATATGACGTTAAGATCTGTTTTAAGTATGAATGTAAAATGAGTAAAGTTTGGAATCTTTTTTATATGTAGAAAGGTCAAAGTAATACAAGACATAATACAGGCTGAAAAAAGATTCAAGGATATAGTTGCTATGGTGAAGACAGGAGGAAGCATAAAGCCAGAAAGACATGTATAAAGAGTTTTTTAAAAGTATTTGGATACATAACAAAAAGATGTGGTGCAAGAATGTAACATAAGACATTACACTGATTTAACATAATACATACAAAATTAAAGAAACACAAAGACAGAAACATACATTGAAAACCTACTGAGAAATCTAAAGTAGTGCAGAGCCAGCAGACATTTAACAGACCATTACTATTTCTACTAGAAAATAACAGTGCAAAGTCCACTTCTTGATCATTAAGTTTTTGTTAGAAGAGTAATCTTGTTAATCACAAAAAGACTGCTGACATATTTTTTAAATCATATTGCATTGCTATGACAGTCATTACTCAATAATGAGTGTTTGATTTAGTTTAAACCATTTGAGATCTAAGGTGACAGAAGTGTTTATTTAGTTTAAATTATCTCAGCCATTAAACCATCAGGCAGATTTAAAGATGCTAAAACTCTGAAAATTTATCATCTTATACTTAAGCAACTGAACTAATATCTTTAAATATTAGTTTCTGATGAAATAGCAACAGTAATAGCAACAGCTATAATTCCAATCTACCTATTCTTACAAGTATATGTAAACTCCTCGGAGTAAGGGACTGAGGTTTAAAATGAACTAGAATTAAGGAAATGGAGATGAACAATAGAAGTTACAGTTTTAAGAATGTTTGGTTTGCTCTAATAAGGGAATGTCCACATCTCACATATCTGCCTCCCTACAAGAAAGCTGCACTCCACCTTAATTAAACTACACTACTTAGCACTGTGGAAATAGACACATGCACTGGAACAAGCAGAGTTTGTAGTGTGGATGCACAAAATACATAGCTATTGTACTATGAGCATCTTTTAGTCTTGAATGTCCAAGAAATAGAAGAATATATTTTCTCTCTGAAACACAGACTATAATTGTATGCATGTACAGTTTTCTGAGAAAAGTCTCTGTGAAGGAACTCAACCTGGCATTTGAGACTAAATATATATGTAGCAATCATGTAACAGGTGAGCAAGCTCTCAGTTGCACAAGGGAACATCCCACTTGATAAAAATATGTTAAAATTGTTTCTGAGAAAAATCTGAACGAACCAGATTATTTACTTACTGAAAGCAGCATTAATATATCTTTCAAACTAGCTAGAAACCAGCAAGTAACAAATTAATCCATTTTTAATAAATCCAGTGTATTAAAAAAATTGTACTGAAAACCAAATCTCCAGAGCACAATTGAGTACTTGCATGATAAACAAGCTACAGAGCTCTCTAACTAAGGCCAGTGTCAATCAAGGTCACACAAAATCTCCATGTGGCTAGACTTGCCTTAGTTAATAAATAAATTCAGGTATTATCAACAGCATGAACTTGTTAATAGATTAATACAAACAACATAGTCCACATTCTGTAAAAAAAAAGTTAATTATGAATAAAGAACTACTGTGCATAAGTCTGTACAGCAATTCTTCAATAAGCTAGATAATTAGCCTTACATATTTTGCAGTAGCAATTTATTAACTATCACGAATACTAGGCTTTCAGTCATACAATGCACATCAAAAGTACTTTCCTGACAACAGCCTGAGGACTTCAGACCAAACACTAACAATTAGTGTATGAGATGTTCTTTAAATTCAAGGGGTCACTCATACTGAAAAGTATGCTGAATCTCAGCAGAAACAGATAGGGAGGGAAGTCAGTCACCCAAACCTTATTTCCCACCTTAACCTCCACACTCTTCCAGGTGCATTAGCATTGCTAAAAATATTTAAATAACAAAATGCTTTTAAATTTAAATTCCAGCTCATAAAATTAATGTGAGCTTCAGCTCATAAACATCAGAAATTAATCTTAAATATTTCTGTAATAATTTTTGCTAAAAAATCTGATAAACAATTTCAACTTACTTCCAAAGTAAGTCTTAAAAAATGTTAGAAAGTTAACTAGTGAAAGAGATTAATTACTCCAGAGGGCAAGGAAAGGCAGGTGATTTGGGGGGAGGTTTGTTTTATTTTCTTTTTCTTGGGGTGGTGGTGGGGGGAGTGTTTAACAGCCAAGAATCCATAGTTATTTCTGTGAGTCTTCTATAGGCCAAGAGATCTGACTGACCTCATACACTCAAACTTGATATGACTGGATTTATCAACATATTCTTTAAGCAGAAGTTTTAACTTAACACTCTACAGGGTTTACATCAAATTTTAAGATCACTTTAGACACATTTTAGGGTTTCCCAGTACATTAAGAGTGGTTAAAGTAAGACATTAGGAATAGTAAATGAGGTTTTAGAAGTTTCAATTCATTGTATGTCAAGCAAAAGATGACACAGTTACAGGATATTCCCTCTTAACTCATGAGTCACAATACCAAGAATCTGTGTGCTCATCATACTAAACACTAAACTCTCATAGTCTCAAGCCATAATGAGACTGCAAATAAAGGTAAATGGAGCATACCTTTATTTAGATTATATGCTTTAATATACCCTGTAATAAACCAATTATTCAAGTCTGTTCAGAAGAGTGCTCATTTTAACTACTGATTTTGGACAGGTCTGATACAAAAAAAATCTAATAGAAAGTACTAAGAAAAACATACAAAATGAGGCAATGATAATTTATTTAATTTTATGATTTCACATACTGTTGATTAAAGTTCTGGTTCTCTAGGAAAAAGTCTTGAAAGAGAAGCATACTACCAAAGTCAAACAAGAGGGAAAGGAACATCTAGGAACTGTAACCACAAGTCAATTCATCAGAAACTGTAACAGGTAAAATTGCTCTGTTCATACTCATGAAGGTATCTACGGCACAAGGAAATTGCATCATATACCTCTGCACATAGAGGGCAGATTATTTAGGTACCAGATTATTTTCTTTCATTAGCAATACAAGTACTCTCACATATAATGCTCAGTAAATCATAGCTTCCTATTGTTAAAGACTTAAACATACCAAAACCCAATAATTTTCCATAGCAATCTAAAAGTAAAACGAGCCACTAGAACTTCCATGATTGATTAGTATCAATACACTTATCAATGCATATCTGAACATAAAACAGAGAGAGGGTTCTAGTTTGATCTGGTTAGTTACAGTAAATAACAACATCTATTCTTTCCAGAATAAAAAAAATAAAATAAAAAAGGGGAAAGTAACATATAGTATTCTCAGTGCTGCTTCTGATAGTGATGCATCTATCCAACTTTTTGAAAGATGCAAGCAGTTGATATCTTTTTTTCTCTGAATAAATAAGTTTGAAATACCAGTTATACACTAAAACTGTACAGAAAGTAAAACTTGCCTGATTATTTCAAGCCTGCTATGCTGCAGTGCCAGAACTAAGATATTGAAACAAAAGCATGTATTTCATTCTCAAAGGAAGTTTAACCTAGCAGTGCTGTAATACATCCACAAGCTGATTTTGAGCAAATAGTCCTTACTTCCTCCTATCACTTTCCAGGAATCTACATTAAGAAACTTCATTATCTATACAAGGTATTATTTTCATGTGATTTTCCCAGCTACTGCTTTTCTTCACTTGTATTCAGCAATACAAAACTATCTGGTAAAAGTACTTCCAAGAAACTTCATTGTTTTTCATGTTTGCCTTTATACTGTACCTTCCCTTTGCATAAGTTGCCTCATATTTTAGAGCGTATTTTTTGTGATTGCGCTTAACAGAGCCCCGTAAACTCTACAAAAAGCACGTTATTTACTTGCAGTCAGTGGCATGAGATGCACAGTCAAATAAAATGTAAAGAGTTATGTAGGTCTCAACCCTGAAAAAGGATACGATGAGGATTTATTTCAAATCAGAAATATAACCCATTTGTTTTGTTATAACGTATAAAAAAGAGTCAAAAAAGAGAGACAAATAGTTCCAGCTTCTGTAGGAAAGTAAACAGGATGCACACCAAAGATGTGTCAATCACCTTCAACCTTTTCCTCATAACTGGAGAGTATAATTAAAGACTATATGGTAATCTGCAGCACGATTTTCCAAGAACACATCAGTGTTCTAATCTTAGAACAGTTTCTCACAAACTGTACATTAAAAGCTTTTAATCACTACTATAAAAAAATACGAGTAAAGTAAATTCAGTAATTTAGGTACATGATTTATAATCCACAAAAGAACCTTTTCCATTAATTCACAGCCTAAGTGCTTAGCAATATTTAAATATACTCAAAAATTTAATACTCAGTGTACTCTTCCATATAAATAGCAAAGAAAATGGTACAACTGTCTTTAAATTAAAATAGTCTATTAAAAGCTCTCTCTAATACAAAAGAGAAATACAAAAAACTGACACAAACAGGAATCAATGAGGTAATTTGGTTCTAGGTTACAAGACAACAACTGCTATTTCACTGAAAATAAATCTTGCAGGAAATAACACTGACTCCACTTTTCCAAAAAGTGCAAAAGAGTCTTCTAGTTAAAAGCATGGCTATACATCTTCCAATTACATCTCTTCTGCATTATTACAGACGTACCACTGACATTACTTCCAACATTTGTATTTCTTAGAGTTTCCTCTCCTCTTTCACCAAACCTGTAATAGCTGTTCAGTACTACAGATCATTTACTGTACTATGAGACACTCTTGTGGTACATTAAGGAATCAAGTGACGAGCGAATCGTAAACAAAGAAAGATTCAAACTGCGAAAGCATCTATTGCAAGCAAGCTTTAAGAATATTCACCATTTTAGAATATTTTATTAAAAAGCAAGCAGGAGAGATCTGCTCATTCTGCAGCATTCATTCTCACTAAAATGCTGTTCTATCTGATGCACTATTTAACAGAAACTAAACAACAGAAATGCTGGAATTGCAAGTGAATTTTTATCTTTGTAGGCTGAAGAACATAATACAATGTCACACTATAAAAAATTAGTGTAATTTCATATTATCTTATGTTCAAAAAGGTATGTATTTCTGCATTAAAAATAGATATTTGATAACCCAATGTATCTATCTAAGTTGGTATATCAGAAAAATACACTCTGAATATACTTTTAGGCTAAATATTAAAAGACTTCCCGATCAGGATACATTTAAACCTCTGTCCAGAAAGCTTCTCGTTCCTCCAACAATTCAGGCAAACAAAATCTGTATAATTAAATACAAAGCTGAATTCCTACTCCCCAGAGTCTGTGCTACAGTTCTATCAGACAGAAGATGATGTAGCTTCTATTACAGAGATTCCACATAATTAATCTAGTATGCAGATTTGGTTACTTCACACATCCTTTATGAAGAAAAATATAATTTATCATATGAGAACCATAATAGTAATATTTCTTTGCTATCTGGTCACACATCTTCGTATTAGCCACAATTTTTTTAAATGCTGCAGAAGACAAAAAGGGAAAAACAAGTCTGTTTTGCACCAGCTGGAGTCTTTTCCGTATTGGTTAGTTAACATCTCTAAATGCTGTAGAATAGGATTTTATCCCTCTCTTCCTGTTACATTCATGTACACATAATAGTTGACTACCTAGTCACTAGACCTTGAGGACTTTTAAGGAATTAGTCTAATCTTAGATCCATAAAAACTATTTAGTAGTTCTACTAGTAAACAGTAACAACGTATTCATTCTATTTGACCTGAATATCATTATATGTAAATGTGGCTCCTGCAGCAGAGTTATAATCTGATTAAATCTGTATGACCTCCTTCCCACCTTTGCCTTCTCCAGACTGAATAAAAATATTACCCTGAGTAAACAGAAAACTCAAGCTGGTGATCAAAGAATAAGCAAGCCTTAGATTTGAACACTGGAGTGTCGTAAGTACCAAAAGCTTTATAGACAGTCCAGAACAATCACCAAGAGTGGTACAAATTAACCATCTCTGTTATTATTTTTAAGAAAGTTAAGCATAACACAATTTACTTTTCATTCTAAAGCCAAACATGAGTTCTAGTAAAATGAATCACATTATTTTATGGACAAATCAAAGGCACATTAGCTCCTTCACACAAGGAATGCTTTGTCCTTAATTTCTCTTACTCTTTTCATACAGACTTATTTCTGCCACTGCAGTTTCAGGAAGGCTTTTATTTAGTCCCAAATATGCTTCATACTTTGAGTTTTCATCTGTACTCGCAGGTTCTCACCAACAGAAACCTGGAGATCAGAACTGTCTACTTCCAATGTATATGAGTATTCTGTTCTCAAAAACCTATTTTTGTTTAAATGGTTGAGATTCTTTCTATTTATTATAAAGCACACACCTGCACAGCTCAGCTTACCTCGACATTTGTGCCCACTTGATCATTACCTCTTCCTTATTCTGCTGAGTAAGGAAGAATCCCAGGTACATTCTGAGAGTCAACTGCTCGCAGCAAATGGATTCCTATCTTCCCCTTTTTAAAGTTTGAACAAGTCCATTTATCACTACTGCTTCTCTTTTACAGAGCATTAAAATAGCAATTCAGTTCATGCTACTAGGTTAGTACTGAAAATAAACTTTCTCTTTTGGTTTTTTGCAGTGAAGATGATCTAACGTGGTTTACTTTTGCTACATATATCCACATTTGTTTCTTTTCGCAGCAACATTACAGATCTGCTGAACTACACATGCCAAGATTTTTCCTGCAATATGCAACCATGCCTTGAATCCCAGTTTCTCTTCATGAATTCCAGCTATAGCTACCTTCCATTTTGTCAGCTTTGGTAGCAGTTTTTATTCAAACAATCTTGCTGAACACCGATTTGCTTTTTCCATCCTCCCACTGTTTCAAATAGATGACCCAGTATTTCTCAAGATCTTACACTGAAATGTCAGCAACAAAAAACAACATTCTGTTTCACATATATCAAGTACATTGCAGCCAAATTTTAAGTGCCACAAGACATTACACCGCACAGTCTATGAACTGCAAAGATAAGCAGTCACCCTAAGCAGGCTCTTTCTAGCTTGTTACCCTTACCAGCTATGTATATGCATTTACAATTTTAGAAAAAGGCATTTCTGTATCAAAGGACAAGTCAGATTGCACAGGACGAAACATTTAGTCTTTACAACTGTTAAGCTGAGTAATAGAGCAGATGAAATTTTTCAGTTTCACTACTCAAGTGATGTTAGAGGTGAGGTTGTAGAAGAACTATCCTGTGAGGTAAAAAGCAGAGTTCCACTAACTTGTAGAAACAGGAAGAGTGGAGCAGCAAAGCCATAAAACAGAATATGACATTGTTAAAAGCTACAGGATATGCTGTCCCATGCCTTCATGCTCTTAAATTTAAATGACATTAAAAGCAACAAACTGATCCAGAAGAAGAATGTACCTGAAAACACTACAACTATTTCACTGTAAATATTTAACTATTGTTCCAGCCAAAAACTACAACACTGCAAAGACATCCTGCCCTATTAGGAAAGTTTTCAGAATGTGGAACTAGATTATATCCTATAGATTATAGCCTATTTTGTTAAAGCTGTGATTTAGCCCTCAAAAAAATCCTACAATTTCAGATCAAATCAATTTTCTCAATACTTACATGACCTTCAGAACCTGATTGCTCCCAATGGGGCATACATCATCAACAGAACATTTACAAAAGTGCTTCATGGTGATGTTTATTTTATAAAATATATTGAAAGAGCCCTGTTAAAATATCTGTCAGCAAACTATCATGGCAAGATATTTAGAGACCAGAAAAATCTTTTTAAAATTAGGAAACTGTATGAGAAATTTATCATATTGAGATCATGCAGAGAACAGCAGCCCACAATAGAAGCCTGTTTCACAAAAATTTGTATAAAGTACCCAACTTACTGGTTTTTTTTAATTAACATTTCACTTCAATTAAGAAAATAAATTACGTATTAGATAAGGCCAGGTCATACTTACACAAAATCAGTAGATAACGAAGAGTATGTAATGTTAATGGGTAAGGAAAGAAAATGTCCATAGCCACTTTTTACATATGAATGACTTTTCCAGCTGAACCAGATCAAATGCAAACAGAATGAAAGGCTCTGCCAAATATAATACTGCTCAAGTCTGCATGGCACACCAGTACCCAAGTACTGTCTAACAGCTGCCTAATTGGACATCACTGCTCCATTAACACATAATCTTCTTGGGATTTTTTTTTTTTTGCTTTTCAAAATGAATTGTCCTTGAAATGAATTTCCTCTGAAACAAGCCATTCATTGAAAAATTAAATGATAGATTTTCTAAAGGACAAAAACTAGTGCTCATGGAAATTAAAATGCTAATAATTTTCATCAACAGTGACTTTGAAGGTTTGCCAAATAAGGTTTGTTAGACATTTCTTGCATGTAAATTATTTCTCAGTTCACAGTGAAAAAAGGCTACAATAAAAGCAGCACTGTAATGAAGATTTTATTGCACTCAAATATAGTGTTACCTTCAGTCAGATATAAATGCTTGCAACATTAGATTAGAAATTCATCAAAAGCACTTAGTGCATAAACATGTAGCAAAACTAAATAGGAGGTAAAAACCCATGACAGTAAGTTTGTACCAGGTATATAGTTTTATACCTCCTGTGCGATACAAACAGTAGCAAATAAATTCATACAGAATCCTCACCATACAGTAACAATTACATTTAAGTTCTTAAAGTGACTATTTTCCATTAAATAAACAAAATTATTAGACTGAGCAGGGGCACTGTGATAATTTTCCTTCACTTGTGTTTTAAGTTCCAACCCTGTTTTTCTATTCTGTTGATATTTATAGTTTAGGCTTTATGAAATTGAGTAGAGTTTTTTTGGTCTCTGGATACATGAAAATAGTATCTATCTCCTCTAAGATCTTACTCATTCACACTGTGGAAACATTTTCTAGTAGAAATCAATAAAGGGACACTTACTGCTTCTAAAACATGAAGCCTTCAAAGGCTTTTCCTACCACAATGTTGGGAAATGGGAGTGGAGTGCTTTTGTTACCCTGAATATACTGTCATATTTTCATCAAACATAAAATGACTGCAGACTGATACTGTATGTTGTGTAGAAATCAACTATTAAAAAAAAAAAAAAAGAATCAACTCTTTGCAAGAAAAAAGTAAAGCTGAACTAAAGGAACTACTCAGTCCAGGCACTTCACTGAGGAGAAAAGGCAAGCACTCAATCTGGTTTGGAGCTGACAGGAAATAACAGTCTGTGTGTAGAAGGTAAGAAACAGTCATTTAATAACAGCACATGCTACAATGCTGTCAGAAAGGAAAAAAAAAGTAAAATAAATTAAAATGAAGATACAGTTAATACTGTGCTTAGGTAGATGTTTACAAATGCTGTAACAAACTCTTCAATAGTGTATTTTCACTATCTGACAATGTATTTCCTAACTGAAAATACAAATTAAAGTACCCTATCTAATAAAAGTTTTTCTAATCCTATTTACAATATCTGCTGACACACTGACTTCTTTTCTACAGTCTTACCAGAAGAATGATCTGATGTTACTCATGATTCTGACATAATTGGATTAGAACACTGATGACACAGTCATTCAATAATTAATTCAAGGGAGCTTTCATCCTAAGAATTTGTCAAAGAAAGAGATTAATGTGGAAAACATGCCACAATTTTAGCTTCAAAAATAATCAAACTAAAATACAAATGCTACTGTCAGGCTATTTAATCACTGCTATGCTAATTTTTTTTCAGGTTTTCTATTTTCTGTTTGCCACACATTCATGGAGTTACCTGGACATCAAAGTCAGGTTTCAGGAGTTATTCACATCCACCTTCTTTAAATACATTTAACAGTCTGAACAACTAAAGGTTTCTCCTTTCCATGACAGGACATCAGAAAAGTTGGTATGAGGTGTACAAATAAATGAAGTGAATTAATTTTCCCTAAATTGGGTCTGTTTTGCTGTGACAGTAATTGGTACGTGATCTCCCTGTTTTTAATTCAACACACAAGCTTTTCCATTTTATCAGAGAGCAGTTGGGTGGGCACCGGGCCACCCTATTTGCTAAGAACAGAACCAACTAATACAGTTACTACCAAAGCAACACTAAATACACCATCCACTCCCTCCATGTGAAGATGACACACTCAAGTTGCAAGATACCGCTGACATTTCAATGCTTTGGTTGCTGTTCTTAGCAAATGCTCATAACTTACTCCTGCCTTCTTCAGAAAGAAACCTTTTTTCCCTATTTCATTTTATAGGCACAAATCTTTATGAACAATTTTGCTTTCAGGACAGTTAGGATACTGAAATGCAGCCAAACAAATGCATAGCAGGCTTTGCTACTACTTGTACACAGTTATATTAAAAGGTAACTGAGGTTACTCAGTGCTCTACTATAGAAGAGGTTACTAAACTATATTATTGGCAGTCTTGCAGGTTTGTAATAATGAGATTCTACAGGAAGTACAGTTTGGAGCTACCTCTGATAAGTCTTCTCCAGAGGAGGAAAATACAAGGATAGTGGGCTCCATCTAATCTTTGAGATGGATGATGATATGTTCTCTTGCTTATGAAAGGTATGCTGTGCCATGTTAAATACAACACTAAACTGATTTATATTGCTAATTTGATCTTCTTGCTAGCATTTACTCTTTTTCCTGGTTTAAAATATTTGAGACTTAGTTGGCACTATAGCACCTTAAGTTTTGATTTTTCTTACAGAATATACAGGAGAGAAAAAAAAAATTAGAGAGAACTATATTGACCTTTTCAAGACAAGTGCCAACAGAGATAGTACTCCCACAGAAGTGCTTTATTCCTGAATAATCAAGTCTGGCAGGAGCTCTGGTGTGATGGGATCAGACACTGCCATTTCCAATAAGATTAGGATGAAAATCTGTCCTAGTTGATAAGGAAAAAAAAATAGAGAGTGATCCTGCAATCTTTCTCTCTCGAGTTTACTAGATCAGTTCCCTTTGATATCTGGAAAAGAAAGAAGAGAACATTTCTAATTTCTTCATGCCATCTCCCATTAGCTGTAGTTATCTGCATATTGCTAAAAATAATGAAGAATTTACAAGTGATTTCTTGAATGCTTGATGTGCAGTTTCTAATCCTCATTTGGACTGCAACACTTTAAATGTAAGAGTCTTTGGATCAAGTCAAGTCAACTTATTGGTAGGATATTTATAAATACAGCACATGAATTATAAAGCATGTATTTCATGAAACTAGCAGCTTTCTTATATTTTGCATATATGAGATGCCCGAACTGTCATTCTGGATTGAAATGCTTCACGATTTCTTTTTTTGTTAGAGGCTGCTTTCCTGTGTACACTATACAACTTCCTAGGTCTTGGAATCACCTTGGCAAACCACTTCAAGCACCCAAAGGATTACTGTAAGCAGTATGTAGCTAGTTCTCTCTTGTTATCCTGAATACATATCCCACATTATGCCTAACCACTACAGTCTCACTACATTAGTTACACTTAATCACAGACTTCAGCAACTTACTGCTATCATCTTCTCCACTCCAGTACTCTTCAAAGTATCTCCACAAACTAATAATTTTTGCATATTAAGATTTACCTTATTTCAGTATTGTAAGTCTTAAACATAGTAGTCTGAAGTTAGTCCAAGCAACCTGGTACTCATATCAATGATTAAAAAACAAGAACTGCAATAAGAGATGTTCCTAGGAAAGACATTATGCCAGCCATACCACTTCTTATAATCCATTCTCCTCACTGTGCAAAAGAGAAAGTTCCTTCCTACAAATACAACATTTCCTATTTCTTTTGGACCATTTATCCCTGATTTTATCTAATGTTCTTAGAATCCGGTGAAGTTTGGAAGTTGTGTCCAAGTGGTCCCACCAATTCCTTAGCTAAATTCATTTCCAAAAAATCAAATACACGTTTCAAAAACGGCTGAAGGATCCTTTTCAAGAAATTCTAGATTCAAAATGAGTATGTGAAGAACATCCTGTTTACATATATCTAAATACATGTAATTAGTTTTCCCATTATCTTCATACTTCCACATTCTTAATGCTAATGTTTTTCTTGCAATACTGTCTTGAACTTTCCTATCAAGTCACATGGAGTTTTTTTACCCCATAGCTTTAGCTGCTGGCAATTTTTCTGTATTACAACACAAAGTTTATTCAAATCTTGGATATAGCTAAATCTCCCACTTTATTATCACAAAATTTTCAGCTTCTCTAATTTAACATTTTCTCATCATGTACACCATGTAATCCAAGAGCTAATAATACAACATAATATTACTAGGAGGAATTTCCATTCACAAGATTTTGCACAGGAGGTTTCTTTAATCCCACAAGATTTTTGTGATTCTGCAGCTCATGCTATCTTTTATGCAAAGTGTCACTCCCCTGCCTGTACATCTAATAATTCCAGCAAAGTTAGCAGCATGTTAGCATCACAGGCCAGTGATTATTCTTCCATCAGGATTCCAGTGCATTACAAAGCAGTTGTCATTCAATAATGCGCATTTGTGTTTGTTCATCTTATCTCTTAAGGATTAGGATAATATAAAGTACATGTAAGGTTTGCTCCAGCTCTGCTATTCAGTATTTCACATATCAAATAACTTTAAGTCATATATTCAACTAAATGTTTTCCAAAAAATTATAATAAGAGATTCCTTTGATACCTTTGTTGCCAGAAAGGCTTTACACAGATTTTCTTCATTGGTCTGCGATCATGAGGATAACCCTGGTAATTCTTAAACTCTTGATATTTCTTTTTATTTCTTTCTCTTTCATGCATCTTCTAACCACCCTTCATACCACTCCTTCTCTTTGCCTTCAAAACATATCAGATAACCAAAGATTATTCATGGAAACCATTCACGCTCATCACCTTATTTTCGGAACTTGTCAATTACTTTTCTTTCCCCCGAGGCAGTGAGTAGTCATGGAGCTGTCAGAGGCATACAAAACCCACTCCATTCAAGTAACCAACTCAAAACCAAAACCAAACGGCCCAAACAAACCCACAACAAGGGTAACCATGATGACAATTCAACAACATTCCACAGGTTATGGGTTGCTTGTACCCATCAGTGATATTGCCATGACATGGACAAGAACAATGACCCAAAGCATGCACTAGTGCACTGATACACATGGAGCACCCTTGCTCAGGCTTTTATGACAAAGGAGTTGCTTTGCCATTACACCCTTGACTAAATTCCAAGTCAATGAAAAAAAAATTACATTCCATCTTCAGTAATTTGCTACACGAATACCATCAACAACTGATGTTTTGATACTTCTCAGTGTTCATCTCAAGGTTTTATTTTTATAAAACACGTTGCTTTCGCAAAATGATTCAACTTTTGAAAAATGACAAAACAAGCCTTATAACACACAAAAGAAGAGAAAACACCCTATATCACCCACAGTCTATGTGGACTTTTGATTATCACCATCACCCACGCAGCACAGTGAAAACATTTCCTCCAGAAAAGTACCAAGACTGCTGCCAGCAGCAAGTCAAAGAAGTGGTTATTTCCCTCAACTCCCCTTCTCAGAGAGATACTTCCCCCTCTCAGGGAGACGTATCTGGAATACTTTGTATGGGTTTCCCCACTTAAAGAAAAACAGAGGTCTATTTTGGAATAAGTACAGCAGAAAATCATCAAGATGGTTAGAGGGCTGAAACATAATAATACAGACAGAAAAGTTGAAAGAGATGTCAGTCTTGAGATGGATAATAAAAGACAAGGGAACACTTACTGTTGTCTCAAATGACCTGACGGAAGGCTAGAAATAAGAGGGAACCCAAATTCTTGGAGGTGTACAACAAGCAAGAGGAAATAGGCCCACATTTCATGTCTCTGAAATGTCTCCTCAACAAAGGCTTCCTACAGTCTGAAGCTAGGCCCTCTTTTACTTTTTTATTATTGCAGTAGTATTTCTTTCATACTTCCATAGCATCTTCAGTTTTTCAACTGCTTCAATGCCCCTTCAGAATCATCATCATTTGTAACTAGTAGACAAACATCTGCTGAATCTTCAAATCTATTCTATACTGTTCTGTATTCCTTTTTCTAGCAAAAATTCCTCCGTGGATTATTTACATGGATATAAGACTTCCTTTTCTAGACCAACACTGATATACTTCTGGCATAATAGCTGGCAAAATGCTCCAACTGAATATTTGAGTACCTCAATCTGATTTTACTTAATCAGAATAAAAATCACTTAAAACATCATTGCACATTCTGATCCCCGCTTCCTCAACTAGATATCTCTTCTTATGCAATGATTTTAATGAAAAGAGCGCATAAGCAGACCCTTCAACAGAGTGGAAACCAGCTCATTCTTTGCATGCCATCATTTGTCTACAGAATCATTTTTAATTTCTCATCTTTCTGGCTTTAGAGACAAAGCTTTAGAAATAATCAAGGACTTCCCAATTTGAATGTAGTGAATAGTTCACTGATTCTACTTTAGAGAGCCTGGTGTTAAATCTCCTCAAGTCTAGGAAGAAAGCTGTTTGTCTCCAATTTCTTTGGTAAGTTTTGTTATAATCAGTTAAGTTATGTATAAGCTACAAAGAAGTATCCCTTCTCTCCATGGTCATGAGAACAAAAGCAGGTGCTTTGCTGTCCTCTGTAGTGGAATTCATGCTGTCAACAAGAGACCTAGAGATCTGGTCCTGCTTACTAACATGCTTAAGCATTCATGAAAAGTTCTGTAAACCACTCACTTGAACAAAGATGAAATTTAGTTCCATGTTGCCCTTTAAACACCTACCTGCTGTTCTAAATAAAATCTTCAGTGTTTCCACTTCCTTTAAAATTTAAGATGATGGCACACTTATATCACCCATGTGTTGAGAGAGATTTCAAAACTTAGAAATAAAAAAGATTAAGCAGTAAGCCTCACCTGTAAAAAAGAACTAAATTTGTCCCTGCAGACCACAGGCTTTAAATTGCTACACACACACATTTGGTATAAAAGTATGCTTCACTGACTTTCCAACTGTAGATCCAGTAACTCTCTTCTATTAGGTTTTGTCAAAACAATGTATTCAGTCCATTCAGTTAAATATTGAGGGATGTTAATCTTGTTAACTCTAATGTTCTTGCTGTCAGTGGAGACTCACAATCCTCTTCTGAGCCATTAACATGTTTGGCCTGAACATCATCTTGTCTCCCAAATTTTACTGTTTAATTACACATAGGAAACTATTTCCTCCAGTGGCTTTTAAAACTTGCAACCTATTAATTCACAGAACATTCTTGGGAATTCTTCTAACATTATAAAGGCACCATAATTAGCTTCTAGACTTGTTTTAATAGATTCAAGCAAACATGTCTATGGTCTGTGAGGTTTTCTTGCCTTTTTATCTTTGTACAACATTCTTAATATTATTAAGTATCAGCAGTAATAAACTATAATACTTAAATCAGTAGAAACACTGCTAGAGCATAAAAATCATGCTTTGACAAAAGTGCAATAAAGTTCTTCATTATGGTAAAAAAAAAAAAAAAAAGGATAATACACACCAAAGCATACTCAAAAAAAAAAGGAGAAGTTCGAGAATCCCATGCCACTCTATTAATAAAAATGTCAAACTAAATTTTTTTAACCAAAATAAAAATACAATAACCCCTGCTTAATTTGCAAAGAAATTAACCATTACAGCCCTTTGGCTGTTCCAAAGTACTACATGTCTGACACCAAAAAAGAAGGGGGAGAAAAAATGTGTCAAGAAGTAACAGGCATTTTATATATGGGACAGAATAACCTAAACTACTACAAAGATGACTTACTTCCAAGGAAGGGGGAAAAGTTTTAAAGCCAGGAATACTTTAAAATATTTTGTTCCTTCACTGTTAGAAAAGCTGAAGAAGCTAAGCAAATATCAAAAGAGGTCTACGTTCCTACAGGTTTATCAAGAAAAAAAAAAAATCACTGGAAGGCTATAATCTTCATGGATCAAATACACATCAACTATCATATCCATTCTGAAGGCAAACACATGGCCTTCTGGGCTCAAGATTAGATATCAGTAATTTATGAAGGTACTCTGACAAAATTTTATAAATTTTTTTTTGTAACATGATGAATAGAAGTCCGATTTATCCAGAAGCATTTCTTGGGGCTTTTTCAGGGAGGTTTTTCTACAGGTCACACAATTTTTGTCATGCTTAAGTAAAATAGTTCAATATTACTGCTTTAAGCACTCTAGGATTTTCAGACTTTTTCTTCGTACATACTACGTAGAAACAAGAATATTTCTGTTATATTCTGAGGGGGTTTTTTCATATATTTAAGTCCCAAGAATTTTACATCTCCAAAAGCTGAAAAACCCATCAACTACTTACCCCTTTTTTGACAGCAAAACGTAAGTTCCAATTTGCAAAGCATGTCAGCATTCTCATACTTGTCCTCTTCTGCCTTAACCCAAAAACAGGATTCTGTCATCTCCTGAGGCCTGATCTACAAGCAAGAAACAAAACAAAATTTTATTAATTATTTTGATACTATACAGAGACTGTGCTCTGTAGATTCTAAAGGACATTTAATATTTAAGAGCTCTGTAAAACAGATGAACATTTAGTATATAACTCATCTTTAGAGTTGTTAATATATTTCTCATTTTAAGGGTTATTATTTTCAATAAGTGCTTTTGGACAAACTGATTCTAGCAATGCAGACAACACACTCTGTTTTTCAGGATCTAAACAGAGCAAGTTAGCTTTGGTCTAGATTTAAAACTTGGGCAAACTTCAAATAATCTCTGAACACAGCTGGTTTAACTAGATACTAAGTACCTTACTTTTCAGAATTTATTTGATTACTTCATTAATTGTGAAAATCTCTTTACTGACTTATTTAGGTCTAAATAGTTATAGTTTCCAAACTCAGTAGATTGGTATTACTTGCACTTGTCACAATGGAGAAGGAAAAAAACCCAAAAAACCAAAACCAACCAAACCACAAATTGAGTCTTTATTTTGTCAGCCATTAAATTTATGTAAGTACATCTACACTATGGACAAATGGAGAGATCTGCACTGCTTCTTTCCAGTCCAGGCTAAATAGATGCAAGGCACTTGTTTGGAAACTGTATAGCTATCAGCAGAGTGCAGTGATTGATCCAATATAAAGAGTCTGCTAAAAAACAAGGCATAATAGGACCCAGGAAGCATAGGAAGCATGCTGCTATCAAGGCTGTTTTATTCTAGACCAGAACTGACTTTTTCAGGCATCTCCTAAAGTCAACAGATACTTGCCCAGATGATTCATGAGTCAATGAAACACACTTTTCAGAAAACAATGAAAAACTAAAGACAGAAAGCATTCATCTCTTACATAATTTTAATTAATTTATCAATTGCTTAGCTAGTCTTACTCCTGATGATCTATTTACCATAAATTCAGTGTCAGATTTTACATCAAGCATGTATCATTAATCAACACTACCTTAGACCAGTTTAGTCTTTTCATGGTAACCTCAGGTTTGAATTCTTTTTTAGGCTTCAGTCCAAACGGCAAAGCACATGAAGGCGGGGACCACTGCATTCCAGGCAGGCCTGGTGGAGGCGGTGGTGGAGGAGCACCACCAAAGCCCAGAGGAGCTCCCAAGCTACTCAGAGGTGGTGGAGGAGGAGGGGGAGGCGGTGGTGGTGGAATTGCTCCATTAGAAGGCAGTGGTGGAGGAGGAGGGGGCGGAAATTGACGTGGTCCTGAACCTTCCAGTGGAACGACAGATGCATCTCCACGAGTTGATGGCAGAAAACCAGGTAACACAGAGCCATACTGATAAGGAAAATATTCTTACTCAGTTTCAGTTTTATCAACAAAATGCTGTAACAATCACAGTTTATACATTAAATCAGAAAGCCAGTTGAAAGTCAATGCCATTTTTCTTGTATAGAACAGCCAAACAAGAATGAGAAACGAACCCAACTTGCATTTGATTTCATGATCAGAAGTGTCAATATTTGAAGCGGACATTCAGACCTGGGGGATGCACACCAAAAATGACAAACTGAAATGGTGTTTGCACTTGTCGTATTTCACTGACCTATCAGACCAAGAAGTGTCTGACAGGTATCTCAATGAGATCCAGATTACCATGGTTTAGCTCAAATTAAAAAAGAAGTAACATCCTAGTCTCTGTTGTTCTTACCCTACAGATTACAGAGAAACATTCCAAGTACATAATAGCAGAATCTGGAGAGATAAATAATTCTGTTGAAAAAAAAGGTATCTTCCAATATAGGAGCATTCTCATTCTACAGAACTGAAAACATGAAGCAATAACAAAAAAATACCCTTCCAAAAAATAAAGCTTCCTTACACACCAGCTCCTTATTCCATATAGAAATGACATCTATCATGTATCAAAATAGGATTAGGACTTCAGCAAGTCTAAAAAAATTATTTCTACTATTTGAAGAACTTCCGTCATGGGCCTGCAAAACTAAATAAGGAGGTATCTGACAAAAACAACAAAAGAATAAATAAGAAATATTTATCTACTGGTGATAGCATTGATTACCTTTTTAACTAACAATGAGATGAAACAGTCCCTTTTCTTTTTAGAAAACAAAGGGAAATAGAATAAGCAAAAGATTTAAAATTTCTAAAAGGAAACAGCTGAATATCAATAAATATAAATAAATGCATGCACAACAGCATGATAATGTTTTGAATTTGTGAACATAAGCATTGTTTACACTGAAAAGTAGACACTGAACAATTAGGCTCTGGAAATGAAAGAAAGACATCAACACATACCAAATGCAAGAAGAGAAAAAAACGAATGAGACCAGGGGAAAAATAATCATTAGAGGTAGAAGTCAACAGGCTAAGTAACAACTGATGCCATATAGAAGCCAAAGTTTCCTCTTCAGACAGATTTGAAAGTATTAAGTTGCAGTAATCAATTACCTGACATTTACAATACTTTTTATGTATTCCATTAACAACAGCGGGATAATTCATGGTATGAAAATTAGTGAGGATAATCATAGGTTATGTTCTCTGTCTGCATGTAAAAAAAATTCTATTTAATGCAGTGAATACAGAAAAAGTAAAACATGGAGAAAACCAATTTCACTTAAAAAAATTATTTAAGTATGTTTTCAAGATACACACAGAAAAGCTTTCTTAATGAATGATATGCCACTCTTACTATATTTGGTTTTTTAGAATGCAACAATTTCTGTAATTGCTTCTGTTAAAAGTTTGACTTTGACATTAACAGTTAACTTTGACCAGAAACATGAATTAGAACGACATTTCTAAACAGATCAAGGCAGAGTTAAATTAATTTTCCTCACTAAGAAAATTAAAGAAGCCAATAAATATTAAAAAAAACCTCAGAAGTATTAAAATAAAACCCTATAAGCATGTCTTTCTGATGCTGTCCTTCTTTAGCCATTTTTAGACTGTGCTTCTTATTCCAGGAAATATGACACAAAAAAAAAAAAAAAATCACCTGGTCACACAGTCTTCTTACACAGATTCAAGAGCTGAAGCAGTTACAAGTTAACTCAAGCATTACTTTCAAAAAGTCTGCACTATTCCTCTCTATCACACTTTAAAATATCTATTTATGCTTTAAAATTGAAAAATTATCAGGAAATGTTCTTATCCAGCCACAGGTTATTTCTGTCACTGCTGGATATCTATGGTAAGGCCTCAGTATAGCAAACAGCATAATGAGCAATTTCCTGTGGAGGGATAAAGATCACAATGATGAATGCTAATCTAAAAGCATAAGACTTGTTACCCTATGTGGTTAATTACTTTGGAAATGTATGACTCTGAAAGCAAAACCCAAATGAAACCTAAGAAACTAGTTTAATTAACAAAGCTCAGGCATAAAAGGATCATCTGGGAACTCACAGCTAATTAATGTCACATTACAATTATTTGTATAAAACAGAAATAAAGGAAACTAACATTCAACAGTAATCGATAACAAAGATTCTTTGAAAAAAACCCTCAACTGCACTATCAGAATCCAAAGAAGATGCAAAAGGAAGTCCCTTTTCAAAAACATTGTTTCATACATTCATTTATACTCTCTTTTACCTGTGATTTAAAAGCTTGTAATTCTGTTTCAAGTTCATTGATTCTCTCCTCTTTTTTTTGCAGTAGGGCCTGGGTCTCCTGATGAATTACAAAATCTTTTTCAAACTAAGAAAAAAGAAAAAAAAGGGAAAAAAAAAATTGTTGGTACCAGTCAGTTCTGCATCATTTCTTTAAATTCCAAATTTTCCTTTTGTGCTTGTTAAAACTCATGTAATAACAATATTAAGAATATATAAGTGCTATTCTAACTTCCATGTGTCTGCTAAATGGATGAACCATCTGTATCACCACCACAGGTCTCTACTATATGAAATAGCATAAAGTATTAATGTATTTTAAGTTAACATTACACAGTGTAGCTTAAAAGCCATGGATGTACAGTAATATAGTCAGCAGATAAAAAGGAGTAAATTTTTATTCTCTCACTGTTTATCTTGTTGAGAAACTGATAGCTGTTGGAATAAAGTATTCAGCTGGTTTTTGGCAGAGCTGTATGTGAAAACTTTAATAGTAGAAAGACTCTCAATTAAGGTTAGCTACTTTATACCATTTGCTTTCTAGTACACAAGGAACATCCAAATTCCCACTTCAACACAAAACTACCAGTAATTTGAAGTTAAAAATTATGCTACATTCAGTTACACTATTCATTAATCTATTAAGTAATCCCATGTCCATCTAATGATCACATTATGTAAAAATTACTTACTTTTCTGGAAAGTTCAGAAGCCCTCTCTTCACATTCTTCTAATCTTGCTTTATCTACACAAACATCTTGGGGAAAAAAAAAAAATCAACAAGCACACTTACACATATGTGGGGAACATAAGATTCTTAATTCCATATACCATTTCATAGAAGTATGATGCTGTAATGTTTTCCAAACATAGTACTTACCTAGTAAGTGGCTGAAATCTATATCTAATCTCTTACGATACGTGAAATCTGGGTCTGTTCCACTTCGATGTAACACTATCTGTGACACGCACTCTTCAATTAATTTGAAATACTGTGAACT
The DNA here is from genome assembly GCA_024500445.1 of Entomyzon cyanotis. NCBI lineage: Eukaryota > Metazoa > Chordata > Aves > Passeriformes > Meliphagidae > Entomyzon > Entomyzon cyanotis. The sequence goes on along the minus strand of JAKEPQ010001016.1, from coordinate 55,707,331 downwards.
AAAGACAAAGATGAGCTATTTTACAGCATATTTATTTATCAATCTATACATAAAATCTTGTCTATGAACAAAGTAAGGTCAAAAGCATCAGGCTGATTTCTTTCCATAGAAAAGCAGGTGCAAACCCCAGAAGTCTCAAAGGAAAATTGTGTCTGGCAGTTTATTACATAAAAATGGTTTACAAAAAGCCCGAAAAAACAGTGGACCTAAAGATAAATAATTCTTGTATTATAAAATCTACGTCTCACCCCCTGTGGAAATACAGGAAGTAAAGACCACCTCCTGCTTCCTCTCAGTAAAAAGAAGATTCTTCCTTCAGCTTGATTCCACTAGTTTTGAGTTTTGTAAGCATGAGTGCATTGCAGCCCTGCTTCAGTACGAGGAATGAAAAACACCTTGTTCTAAAATGCCAGGGGGTATGACAGCTGGGTCACTTGCCCAGAACATGCAAGCTGTGAATTCTAACCCTTTCAGATGGAAGAAGTTGAGCACAGATGTACCCATAGCAGGCAAGCACCCCTAACCTTTAAACGTACATCTGTGCTAGACCTTGCCCGAAATGCAAGGTTATGCAGAACACTGCAGAAAACAGATGGCCCCTGTTCAGTTCAGACCTCATTCCTCCAGTGTTTCTTCAAAGACAACACAAGCAGATTTTTGGAAGGAAAGTATTTGTCAGCTTCAAACACTTAAAATTTTATTAACTGTTTCCCTGTAATTTATCTGATGAATTTTCCAAGAGACACAAACATGTCTACACAGGCCTATAATGTATACTGAAAATATTCAATTCCAACCCAAAAGTTACTCTAAATTAAGCATACATTCAGATTTCTCTATAAAGTGCACTTCTTTGCGTACTTGGTTTCGTCCTTTGACTTGAATACACCACAATTATAATGCTACTACCATAATTTATAAATGATTAAGACATCTTTGCTCATCATTTATACTTGCAATCAATAAGGCTCAGCTCCTAATAAGAATAGTTTTCTACATTTAAAAAATAAAATTATATACTAATCAGAAAGGACAAACACATATAGATGGCATTATTGATTCAAAATTGATACTTTTAAACATGAGCTCACAAATTGCAATCTACACAGAAAGACTAAAATCTACCATTAAATTTATGGAAGAACTATTCTATTAATGACTGAATAGTAAAATAAAATCCATAATTAACATTTAACACAGCATTAAACATACCGGATAAAAGGATCATTTCTTATCAGTACAAGATGTTGGAGAATAGAAAGAAAATATCCTTCAGCACTGGTGTCCTTAACTGTATTACACAGCATGTTGTAAACATCATTTACTTCAGTAAAAGTGTTAAGGAAAATAATAAAGAACAAAATATTTTAGTCAAATGTTGACTGATAACTTCTTTAAACAGAAATTATAGCAGAAAATGTCCATTATATGCTTTATTTTGGTCATGTTTGTCTTGTTGATATCATGGAACAATTTATGCTGGAAGAGACCTCTAACATCAAGTCCAATTATTAGCCAAGCACTGCCAAGTCCATCTTTCAGCCACTACATGCCACATGTACACCTCTTTTCAATATCTCCAGGGATGGGAACTCCATCACTTCCCTGGACAGCCTATTCCAGGGCTTGACAACTCCAAGAAGTTTTTCCTGTTATCCAATCTAAACCTCACGTGGCACACCTTGAGGTCCTCTCCTCTCATTCAGTCACTTACTTTCTACTTGGGAGAAGTGACTGACGCCTACCTCACTATGACCTCCTTTCAGGTAGTCACTGAGAGCAACGAGGCCACCCTGAGCCTCCTTTTCCAGAATAAATAAACCCAACTTCCTCAGCTGCTCCTCACAGAACTTGTGCTCCAGACCCTTTACCAGCTGTATTGTCCTTCTCTGGACACACTCCAGCATCTCCATGCCCTCCTCGTGGGTGAAGGGCCCACTGAGCACAGAATTCGAGATGCAGCCTCACCAGTGCCCAGTACAGGGAAATGATTGGTGCCCTGCTCCTGCTGGCCACACTACTGCTGATACAAACAAGGATCATATTGGCCTTCAAAAGGATATTCTAGTTCAGATCTAATCTCTTCTAAACGATGAGAGAATTCAATCATGTCTTCTTCTTTATGCTCATTGAACACTTTCAGCTGAATATCTAGCGCTTCATTCTTTATACATTGTAGTTGCTGCAAAGAAGAAACAGTAGAAAGGCTTGCAAAATTAGCTTTCCATATGTAAATAAACCTTATCTTTTTAATAAATTCCGTACATCTATGTTACTTAAGTTTAAAATTACAAGAACACGAGTTAAATTAAATATTCAAAAGGTAAATATGACTTCAGGCTGGCTTAAAAGTTTTGCACAGCAGTCTGCCACATGTTCTTAAACAAAGTCATAAAATGCTGAGCAATGAGAATAAAGTTCAGAGGGCACATTTCACCTTTTCATTTCTCAGTCTGACTCTCATATCTGATTGCTCTTTCCCAAATTTAATAAAATGCCTTTGAGAATAATTTATAAGAACTTGCTCTCCCATTCCCCCTCTCAAGCTCAAATAATTAAAAAATTCAAGTAGTAATGCAAAGAGAGGTGACAAGATGCTTACTGGCAGGATCTCCTTCAATCCACAGCGCATAAATTCATTTCTGATGTGAAGCCTAAAATCCAAGTCATCAGGAGATGTAACGAGAGCATTGATGAGCTGCATGCAAGCTACCTATAATAGAGAAAATAATAAACTATTTTATTTCTTAGATTTCAATATGCATCATAATCAAAAAGATACAACAAACTAATAATTAGACATTACATAATTTCTAATTATCAAACTAAGTTAATCTTATAACTAAACTACTTAAGTTCCCGATCAGCCACATGAGCTATAAATATGAAACTCTAGTGCACAAATTTCCATAAAAATTAAGTATTTTCTCACCCCACTGAATTTTGTCATTTTGTACAAATATCAAATTCCTTTAGCCAATAAACTTTAGCAGATAAAGCATAATTATCAACACATACAAATAATTGCAAATACACATTTATCTATACACATATATAAAAAATTAGTGACATAATACAGTCTGTGTACAGTGAAACATGTATTTTATTTAAAAGTGCTGATTAAACTGAGCCTGAAGAACAGAATGGAGTTTCTTCCGCTTCTTTTTGAAATAGTCACTATTTAGCTATACTGAGCATTATAGAACACTTCATGGGAATCACTCCTTCAGCTCAAAAGAAAGCATCAGGCCAACTAGTGAGTAGGCCCTGTTCTGGAAAACCAAGAGATTCATCTTGAAAACCCAGTCAGGTGCAGCAGGAATTCACTGTCCAGATTCACAAGCCTTTAGAACAACGGTAACTTACTGTTTATCTTTAGTGAGGATGTAAACAGCCATTATTTCCCTTTTTTACCTTCTTTATTGTTTGCACGTCTTGTTTCAATGTACAAGAAATATATTATTCAAATAATTCCAGCAATTTAAGGGCTTTTTAAAAGCAGCAGTCACTTAGAATTGTATTTGGACTTTACATACTATGTAAACAATTAAAGCAATCTGATACAAATACTTTGCTGTAAAGCATTTTATAATCTAAAAAATGATGATCCATTATGCCATAGGCTAAAGGTGATACTGGAAAGATGCTGTCCCAGTCATCTTCAAATTATGCATAATTCCAAGTACTGAAATTACATCTGGTCACATGAACAACTAGATGTACAAGCTACTTGGATAGACTGTGAGAAACTATAGCACTCATTTGGTTTCCAGAAGGAACATGCTAAGATTAAATGATAGCACAGACCACAATCATTATCCTACCTTTATCCTACTGCAAAGAATGTAAGCATGAAAATAGCTTTATATATTATTTCAGCTGAACTGTTACGGAGGTGCATGACAATTAGCATAATTTAGGCCTGCTTGACAGCAGTGTTAGTCTACATAGATGAACTTAATAGCTAACGCTCTAGAAAAGAACAGCTTAGTTATAGGAACAGAGATGTAACAACTGTAAACAATCTGTTAACGTGAGACCTGTGAACCTGCTGAGAAAATCAACTCAAACAGACTGTGAGTTCCAGCAGGCTGTTAGGGACCAAGCATTAGAATGACCCAATTAAGCATGACACATTCTCCACCCAATCCCATAAATGATGGTATTTGGAGTCACTTGAAAAGAGAAACCTCGATGGCCCCACAACTTTGCACTAGGAGTTGGGATCATCTTTTCAACTTCTGGAGATGTCTGAAAGGACAAGAATGCTCAAGAGAGGATGCCGTAGTTGGAACCACTGTATGAACCCATCTGATACCTCTCCCAGATAAAAGCTGCCACAAAGCATCTATTCTTATATTACTCTGTCATACAACATACCTTGCATCAACAATAACTTTAAAACAGTAATAGAAGGAAGGCACAAGCTTTGCTCCTTCCTCTTACTTGAAGAAAGAGGTGAAATTAAATTCTATTCCCTCAGACATTCTATGGAATTCAGTACACACAATTCATGCAATTACTTATGGAATTCAGTACATGCAATTCAGTACAATTATCTAGATTTGCATAATAATAAAAACTATTGGTTTTACTTTATTGACATAAATAAGGAAAAGCACATTAAATTAAATTCATAAGATCATAAAATGTCCTGAGTGGGAAGGGATTCAAAAGGATCATCAAGTCCAACTCCCAGCCCTGCACAGAGAAGTCCCAAGAATCACACCTTGTTCCTGAGTGCGTTGTGCAAATGCTTCTTGAAATCAGACAGGCTTGGTGGTGTGACCACTTCCCTGGGGAGCTGCTCCAGTGCCCAACCAGCCTCTGGGTGAAAAGGTGATACCCAATCCTAACATCTAACTTAAAATCCCCTGACACAGCTACAGGCCATTCCCTCAGGTCTTGTCACTGTCACCAGAGAAAAGAATTTGGTGTCTGCCCCTCCTCCTCCCCTCCCAAAGAAGTTGTAACTGCAATGAGGTCTCCCTTCAGTCTCCTTTTCTCCACACTAAGTAGACCAAGTGACCTTAGTTATTCCTCATACAGCTTGCTCTCAAGGCTCTTCACCATCCTCATTGCCCTCCTTTAGACACACTCTAACAGTCTGATGTCGTTCTTATATTTTGGCACCCACAACTGCATACAGGACTCAAAGTGATTACTTAAATCAATTGCGTAAGTGTTAAGATAGACTTCTGTAACTTACTCCAGTCTTAGACAATAATCAAGTTACAACATGTAAACGAAATAAAACAACACAAGTGGAGGGCAGGAATCAAAACTAACTGATCAAGCCTGAAAATGTATCGAGACAAAAAGAATGAGAGAAGAACTTTGAAGGACAATTTGCAAAAAGCAACTATGATTAACAAATCTAATTCCTCAAAGATAACAAAAATAGGAAGATAACAACAGAATATTTGGGTCAGTAAAAGACCATGGGGGAAAGGAGTGCCCAAAGAAAACAAAGCAACACAACAACACTTTGTCAAGTGTTCTACTGCTATGTGAAAGGGAGATTGCAAAGTAGAACAAAGACAAACTGGTTCAAGGGTGGCATAAGAACTCAGAGAACCAAGTCTACATGAAAAGTAACAAAAGAGCATTCATTCTTCAAACATTCGACGTTCTTTAAAAAACTGAGGACAAATTAACTTCATTTGCTATTACTTCCAAGTTTGTACTGAAATGTATGTTGACATTGAAGAAAACAAAGATGGCAGAAAGTATATTGACATTTAAAATGATATTTTCAGGAAGATATGGAGAACTACAAATTGCCAAACTTGACTTTTTCTACAGTACACATATATTTTGTATAGCTGAGAAAAAAATTAATGAGTAATATAAAAAAAAGTAACATGAATAAATGGACAGTATAAATAAATGGCTTTGTAAAGCAAAGTCCTATTTCATGAAACAATGAAAGGTGTTTGAAAGGCCCAAGGAGCAGGCAAGAATGCTCTGGCCTAATTCTGGACTTCAAAAATTTAAACAAGTTTGCAAAATGTCAAAAAAACCTCAAAAAAATGTAGAAAACAGCATGCTAAGTGGCCAAAACCGATAATTCTACCAATATTAAATTACATATTACAATAATACAAATTACATATTGCAAATACTACATTTGATATTTAAAACATTGTTTTTTAAAAAGCTTTAAAGGCTCAAAAATTATGTGGTTGTAATAAAGTCTGGTAAAGTAATGATTCCTACCATTTTCCCCCCTCCTAACTGTAAATCTGCCGCTGTATTTTTTGTTAACAAAGTGTTTAACAGACAGGGAAAGGCAATGAAAGGCTGTTCCTGTCCTTTCTCAATATTCTTGACAGTGAGCACAATTAGATCATCACTTGATGAGTAAAAATAAATAACCTCACATATCAAAGAGGAGTACACCTATGGTGTGTTTTCTTTCAGAAAGGTATTGGTATTACATTAGTAGCACCTAATTTTAAAAGAACTCAGTTAAATAGGAATATAGCTAACAATACCATAACAATGACTGTTTTGCCTTAAATAAAGTATGTTTCCTCGAGAAAGATTATTTCAGAATAGGGGCTTCTTTTAAGTTATAAATAAGAAAGAGCCCTTGGTTATTCTTCTCTTCTTATAAGCTGTTAAATTGATAAAAATTTGAGCCTTTAAAAAATTTGAGCCTTTAAATGTAACAGTGGATTCTTCATTTTTGTAGTGCCTGTCAGAACAATTCTTATGATACTTCTCCCAGAAATGTGTTACTTCCCTCATTTTATACAATTTGCTTCTGTATGTATGTCTACAGTATTTTAGAAACTTAAAGAGAAAACGTGACTTTGTTAACTTATCAATTATTTTCTTTAAATTCAAACAAAACCTCTGTATTGCTCTTGAAGCCTGTTTCTGTGCAAGTACTTTTTCTAAGAGTTATTCTAATATGTGTGTTAGTGCCAAAGCATCACTCTACACTAGGTAACAAAGGAGGGTGCTAACCCCAGAAAAAGAAACTCCAACTACCAAAAGATTAATACAAATAATATAATTCTCTTGCATCCAAACACCGACAGAACAATAACAAAAATTTTGAAACCATTTAAGGTGCCCAGACCACTTTGCAAAAGTAGACTGAATAAAACCTTCCAGGAACTGTCTCAACAGCACCCAACAGAGAAGTTCTGCTGCACAGCCACATACTTGTGGACACAGAGAAAGTTCCTTATATTGAATATTTGTCTGTAGTCCCGTAAAGTCTTGTTCAGGACATGTGGCCTTGTAGCCCACTTATTTTTGCTAGTAACAAGCTACGGGTTTGGTGTGAAGCTAACACCACATGCTTCCAGACCTCTCAGGCTTTGAGATTTGGCTTGCCTATCTGGAGCTCAGTTGTGGCTTATTTAGTTACAACAGGATTTGTCTAGTAACAGAATCACTATCACCCCACTAGCTGTACATTTCTCTTAGCCTTGTATGCCTCTGGCATTAAGCTTACCGTTAAATACATTTCTAGTAACTAGTGGATAGAATATGACCATAAATCAAATGCAGCATAGAAAAGTATAGGTATGGGATGGGAGTGGAGATATGTTAGCACTACTGAGAGCAATTTTTTTAGCTCACTAAGACTTCACTTAGACTACAATTACATTCTTGGCTTTGAATACCAGGTGTATTCTTTAGGCCCTCAAACGGCACATTACAATGTCACAACAGAAGAATTTGGATGCAACAAGTGGTAGAAAATGCAGGCAACCAAACCAGTTAAATTTAGTGCAATAAAACCTTACAGAATACATTGTCTTATTATCTAAGTTTGGGCTTTATTCTTGAAGGTTTTTCTATTTGTTTTGGTATGGGTCTACTTTATGAGTATTTGTCTTCCCCTTCAGCAGCCAAGATGAAAATTTTTACTTCCCCTAATTCTGACCTTATTTACTTGAAACAAGTTATACCATCTCCGATTCATCTCTGTGCAGTACAAAAATCTTTCATTCAATTGCATTTTCTGTATTCAATTAGTTCTGCCATTCAAAACCACTAATTCAGTGCACTGACACCTGCCACCAACACCTGTTCTAACATCAGTGAGGTATTTCAATGATTGTAGACTTCACTGGACAACACTACCATACAGTCAGTACTGAAGTACTTTACCACAAGGTTACATTTAGATTTCAAACTCCATGTTGTTTGATTATGTATAATTTGGAACCTTTGTCATTATCAGCAGTTTAAAACACAGTATGTTTTCCTGCAAAACTAAGTGAATGGACGGTTAAGCAAACAGCATTTATCACAGATGATTTAAACTATCAGTGAAGAGTCAAAGACTGAGAAAGTACCACTATGAAAATCCTGATCAAGTGCAAACTGTAGTTTTATCTTTAACAAGGCAATTTCAGTGAAAGGATGTCTACAGAAGTAATTGTTTAAAAAAAATTATTTTCTTTTAATTTGCCAAAACGACACAGTGCATGTGCACATGTTCTATTCAAATCCAACAGAGCCACGATACTACAATGAAAAGCAAGGCATTCATTAGTAAGAAGTACTGCTAATCCAGTACTTCTAGTCAAATCTGGTCAAGTGGGAATTCACTTGTAGTTCATAACAAAAACACACTTCAGCCTTCCTGGAACAACCAATGATCCATTGGATAATATTAGCAAACTATTTATTTCTGTAGAAATACAAAATAATAGTGAAAGTCCCAAACAAAAGTCTACAAAAAGCAGAATGAGAAAACATTATACAAGAGGAAGGAAACACAAGTCTAAGCAAGGCATTGCTTATACATTTAGCTTTGAGTAAATTATATCACAAAAACCTTTTTCAAAGTTCAAAAATTGTTAAAGGACTAATGAAAAAGGCAATAGCAAGAACCTGATAGTAGATCACAAATAGTTAAATCATGCTCAAAGTGAAACTAACTAAATAACTAGCAGTTAGGATATAATACTTTAATCACACAAAATCACAATAATTTGAAATTGTTTCATTCAGTCTTGACATTTAGGTAAGGTAAGCTTTGTTCTGATTGACCCTATTACATAGGCAGTTATGGAAAGGACCTCATTAGCACAGAGAAACCAAGAATCATCAAGTGATTCAGCAAACCAAAATGTCATGGCCATCTCACATCGTTATATTATTAAATGATAAAGAAAGATTAAATGGTATTGCCTGATAATTGAAACCACTGGGAGGATACGGCTACGAACACCTAAGACCTTTTACTTTGTCACAGAAATGCTTCTCCTAAGACATGCATGAACCTGCATGTTTCCACAGGCATGGTGGTGTTCATTTTTCAGGAACTTAACCACGAAAGGAAAAATTGCACTTTTGCTTCACCATTGTACCTCTCCTCAGTCCTAACTGGAAAATTAGAAGGAGCTGACATCTGCAACTAGAACTGCACAAAAGAATAGCACTCTTTCGTTAGTTAAACCACCTGCTTGAGAAACAGTGGTGAAAGTTGATGATCAGAGAGCAGATGTCGCTGTTGAGCGGCTAGCTGAGGACTGACCCAAGTTCTCAGACAAGCGAAGAGAGGAGAAAAGGAACTTTATTGTTTTGAATTCCATATATATAGAGTCTACAGAAGTGCCCCAGATTGGTCAGCCCGAGACCTCCCCCTAGGCACAATTGGCCAAGCCCGAACTCACTCAATCCGGAGAAACTGTTTGCAAAACATCCAAACTTTATCTTGTTTATGAAATATAGCAAAATGTTCCCACAGGAAGAACCTGTGCTAGCCACAAGCAAAAGCACTCATTTGATTATACTAGAAGAATGAGAAGTAGGCAACCAACAAGTTGTTGCTATTTTCATCACTTTCTTACATCTCAGAACAGGTTGTGCCAAAAAAGCTGTATTGCCTGCCTCCATGACTTGAACAAGCAAAGTATTAGACTTCTTCAGTTGTCATCATAAATGTACAAGGCACCAGATTGTCCTGTATGCATTTTAGGCTTAATATGTTAAACTACATTTACTTTAACAAAACCAGAAACTCGATATTACTCCTGGCTGCAGTTATAGTCTCAGAATAAGATCACTAATCTTGTCTTGAACCAAAATCAATTAAGTATGCTTTCCATAATTTTGCATTTTGTGAAAGATAAAGGGAGAATACCCTTTGCTTTCAACAAATTCAAAAAACAGATAGGCAGAGCTTTTACTAAAAATACAAAAATCACCCTACTGAGGCCTTCTATGTATTCAGTCTTCTAGCAACAGAAATGTTAAGTCAATTCAAAATTGAAAAGGTCAGTTGTTAGTGTCAAATTGAACTGCCACAAAGCAAGCATACATACATCAAGCAGACAATCAAGCCAAGTATGCCAAGTAACTGACAACTGTAAACTTCTGTCTCATTAAAACACTGTCAAATTAACCACCAGGTCAATGTCATTGTTAGAAAAGTTCACAGCTGATTCACATGAGGAACCTTGATTTTTCTGGTCTTAAAAAAAGAAATCTAACAACCATTTATGAAGGCTGAAAAAGTAAATATCAAAAAGCCTTTTAGCAGAAGGAACATACCCTAATGAAGGTTTAACTCAAAAAAAAAAAACCCCCCAAAAAAAAAACCAGAAAAGAACTTTTAATGAGTTTCCACATCTACACAAGATACAGCAAATGAAAAAGCAAAACATTAGCTATTTGCAGGAACTTCATGCTAACACTCTCAGCAAAGCCAAATGAATATATTTAGCATAAGTATTTCTGCAGAAGTACTGCAACTTTAACATTTAGAGTAAATTCTCATTTTTAACAATGCTTCTGTCTTCTATATCAGAGGATAACAAAATACCAAATGGAGGTGTAGCCCAGCTGAGAGAAGGCATAACTAGTAGGAACAAACTTGTTAAATATCTGAAGAGTAGTCCTAGAAAAACAAAAGTTGCTACTTTATAGGAAACTCAGCTGAAATTTTCTGTACCGATCTGGTTATCTCATCAGTGGTATCTCATTAATAGAGCTGAGCACCCCTGCAAACAGTGGGTACTCATCATGGGCAAAACAAGAGGTACATAGGATTAATTTAATTTGCCTGATGTTTCAAATGAAGTAATGGGTTGCTTTTAGGGGAGTTTCACGCGCATTTTCAACTCTAAAGAAAAGGAAGTTACAGATAGTAACTTTTTCATTAAATCCACAGTAGGTTTTTTTCTTTATTAAACCTACACAGATGCAAATACACACAAGCCCTGAAAATTCAGCATCTCATTTGAAAACCTAACACTCAAAACAACATCCTGCTAATTTCAACCTGGTAGTCCTCAAACCCTTATATACTCTACAGAGACTCTTAAGTTCTCCTAACTTAGATACAATATCCTGGAATTGGAAAATAACTTTCATTATCTAAAGCATTTCTCCCTACTGAATCAAAATATTTTTTAAAATGTTTTGATATTCCAGGGAAAAATTGATACCTCAGAAAATTTTTGATATCCCAGGGAAAAACTGATACCTCTGAGATTTTCCAATATTTCAGAAAATGTATGGATAGCCCACGGAAATTGTGGATGTCCCATCCCTGGAAGTGTTCAAGATCAAGTTGGACCAGGCCTTCAGCAACCTGGTCTGGTCAAAGATGCCCCCTCATGGTATCTAGGTTGGAAGCAGATGGTCTTTAAAGGTCCTTCCAACCCATAGCGGTCTATGACTGGAAGATCAAAGGGAAAAGCAAGAAGGGACAATTTTTCACAAGAACATTCCATTGCTACTGGCAAAATTTAACTACAAATGATTCTCCACCTTCAAATATTCCTTTATAGTTAGCTTTTCTGTGAGACAGATGAAACAAACAGCAATCTTCATTGTCAGACATGAACTATTTAATATAAAAGCTGAGTAATGCAAACATTTCTTTCAAACTCTGGATTCATCTTTTACTATTTTTGTAATAGTCACAAAGAATTACAATTATGAACAGATTTCAATTCAACTAAATTACATGAATATCAATTAATTCACATCTACACTCTCAGACCAATAATTTTTAATGATCATTCAAATGCACTGTAATACCTTCTGTCTTCCTCCAGTAAACTCTACATCCAACCAAAGCAAATTGAAAATAAAGTGAAACTTTTCTTTCCTCAGACTCTGAGTGCAATTTTTTGTTATCATAAAGTGAGCATGAGGGACAGACCTACCAATGATTTAAAACATTAATTATAAAACGCAGTCACCTAAAAACTTACTTTTTTACTATTATTCATCTTCACTTTCAACAAATATTGCTAGAAGTGAGATAATCTTTTTGCATCCAAACACATTATTTACCCTTTCTTTTAAATTTGTACCGTCTTTAACTTGCAAAGGTAAGATCTCAATGAATCAATTATTAACTTGCAACACCCCTGTGTTTCTCAGGACTGAATCTTCCCATGGCACATTCTAGAAGGCAAAATTATAAACAACATTCCAAAATTTGACCCCTATTTGAAACGGTATCAGTCCTTTTTCTTGCAATTACTTGTTCAGTCCAGAAAAATACACTATTTTATTTTTACTTGTTGCAGTGGTTTGAAGGACAAAAAAAACCCCGAAAAAAACAAAAAAAAACCAAAAAAACCCAAAAACCTTACTTGCAGCTGAACTGAGTTATCCTGAAGACCTTCTACAATAGGAGAGAATCTATCAACATTCCTTTCTTCTGCTGCTGTCGTTACAGCTTCCAAAATTTTTTCAAGGCTGTAGGAAAAGAGAATCATTTCACTCAGGAGAGATATTTAAACTTGTTCCTCTACTATCTGAAAAGCCATGTTGCCAAATTATTCACCTGCCTCAACTTCCTGTAAACAAATTTAGGAGGTTTAAGCAATACTTGTTTACATATTTCCTTCCCAGATTTTTGTAACCAAAGAATGACTGACTGGATTACAAGGGTTAAAAAAATTATGCTAATAAATATTAAGCAAAACAATTGCGGCATAACTATTTCCATCTAAACAGTACTTCCACATGTCAAAAAGAAAAGTCATTGATATACCACAACAAAAAAAAATCTTAAAGCTATCCTGAAAACTGACAATATAATACAGACATTACTTTCAAACTGAAATTGAAAATTTTATAATTTCATTCAGGTACAACTATAATTTGGGACATTGTAAAATTACCTTACTATTTCTTGCTTAAATACAGTACTTACATGTTTTCCTCTCCAACAATGCACATTGCAGAGAGGAGTTTAACTATATCCGTCATCATGTTTGTCTGCTTGGGATCAATTGCTTTGGTCAGCAACAAAAGGCTCCTCTCTTCTCCCAAAATTCTTTGCAATCCATACTAAACGACAAAAGAACATTTGTAAGGAAGGGAATACAAATGACTATCGAATATCTAGCAATGACAGCGATGCTTTCCTCAAGTAAGTATTTCACATGACATTTAAGTCTGTGAAACATTTCATTAAAAAAATTCAATGAGAGGAAAGTCCCAAGTATATCACTTATTCTGCAAGAAGGGCATGTATCAGCATCAAAAATTTACATTATTGTCTTGGAATATTTCTGCAGAGAGGAAGTAGCAGACTTCTGGCAGACAAAGAAACTTCAAATCACAACTGACCAATCCAGCACTTCACCAACTTGCACAGACTTTTACCCATCATGTACCTTATCTAATTGAACTGCAGTAATTTAGATTTCCAGATTAAATAAAATCCCATACCTTATTATTCATGAAGGCTCTCAAACACTGTATAACCTTATGCTGACTCCTCTTCACAACTCTGTCCTGACTGAATAAATCAAAAATGTAGTGTAAATAAATGTTCTTTAAATATTAAGAAAAGCTAATAATTTTATATTAAATCCTTACTTTTTTGTCTCAACTAATCTTTCCAAAGCATCCAGTAGCAGTCCCAGACCTTCTCGGCCAAAATTTTCAACCCAGCTAGAGAGAAAGAAAAAAGGCATTTAAAAAAATTTACATTTCAAAGACTAATCACAGTGAAAGCAAATTGTCACCATAAATAAAAGCAAATATAACTGGATGGTTTTAAACCCAAAATATCTCCAAGAGAACACAAAAAAAAATTTAAAACTTCAGCTACTACCAAAGGAATCTCTTGGTGGGGGGTTAAACCCTTGGCCAGTTGTTTCTACATGAGAAAGTTGCTTCATGGTCTTATGTTCATGCATGTAAACATGCTCAGTGTTTAGTATTGCTCAAAACCCCCTGATATCAAATACAAATAACAGCACGCTGACAGCAGTACCTAAAATTATAGGAATAGAAAATCAGATCAGATGCTTCTATACTTTTATCCTCTAAAAGTAAATATATTATGAAAATAGATCTCTTTCTTGGGTGTTTTATTCTGAAACACATTAGTCATATAATTGGCATCTATTTTTGGCAGATCTGGCCATACCTGTCCTAAAGATAATCTGACGAGATTAATTTCTTTGAACATTTTGTATAAGCAGAATTATGAGCAGCCACTTTGTTGTACATCCAACAGCTGGGGATGATCAACTAGAACACTGATGCATTATTACTGCCCTTACCTCTGCTTCCACACAAGAACAAAAACTACTTACACTATCCAAAGAAAACACTCAGCTTTTTTTCATTCTGACAAAACACTTAGTTATCAGTTCCTCTATTCTCGATGTATTGAAAACATCCTCTTAAAGAAATTCAATCTGTTGCAACTATTATACAAAAGAAGAAATAGTTGTAGATAAATAGTTATCTGTAATACTATGTACAGCTAGATCACTTGAACAATTTTGATGAACTGTGCTGGCAACTGTGAGGCCAAAACACCTAAACTATTTACCTTAAGATCAGTGACCAAGATATTCCTTTTTGAGGGTTTCTTTTTATAATGATGGAAAATAAGCACTGCTTTTGCAGTAAGCCACAGATTTCAATACATGTTTCTAAGTACCAGTGATCAAACTACTCAGTATCACTTGATTCAGATTTTCTCTGTGAATTAAAAATACACTTTACAAAAAAGACTAATTGAAAACAATGTAGTAGAACCACTTCTTGCATGCGAAACTGAAATGTCAACAAGATTTAAAAGTTAAGTAGATTAAAGTATAGTAATTGAAAAATCAGAAAAAAAATCCTAAATTATATACTGTCAAAAATATCACAGCCCACAATGTCAAGAACGTCAGGCTAAATTCAATATAAATTTAATTCTCATCCTGCTAAAAAAGCATACTTTTATCCTTTGTTATTATATATGCACAAAATAAAATCACAGCGTTTCATCCATTATTTCTCATTGCCCATATCACACAAAGTTGAAGTCTAAAATTCATGGATTTATAGCAGCTGGACCAGAGCTATTTATGTGTCAAAGCAAGTTCTTACTCAAAGATCTAACTTCTGACAGGAAAAATCAAAGTCTCCAATATCTGCATACAACAAACACCAATTGCTGCTACACATTAGAAATATGGTTTAAAAATGTTTACTCCACAAGTTTTTAGTATGAAAAACAGTGTGTTGCTGTTCCATTTTTGCTTTTGTATATAAACCCTACGTAAGAACTTACGGTTTTTAATAAGGCTATTTTAAAATGCTCTCTTTAAGTGTAGTGAGGTCTATCTAAACATTACTTTTCCAGCACCACTCAATACACTAGAAGACTGTTTCAGAACACATATATTCTATTGGTTGTAATCTTTCTTTTGATTTGTAGACTAAAATGTACTCATGGACAAATAGTAGAGATTTTGTACATTAAATTGCTGTCTATTCAAATACCTCAGGTGGTTTTTTAAGCCATAGCCATTCTATTTCTAATTCTGTTTCTATTCTATTCATTCTGTTTCAAATTCAGACATATTCTTAGGCCACACATCTATTAACTAGCACCTCAGCAAGATCACAGGCCATGGTTTGTTTGGTTTTTTTGTGGAAGGCAAAATTAACTTTTTTCTTGGTGTGTAGGAAAGAGCCAGCAAAGTGAATGACATACAAAAAGATGAAACTATCCACTCATATCAAGAACAGAGAGAAGAGTTTGCTCTAAACAGAAATTGTCTCACATTTCATACATTTTGTATTTCTCTTTCCAAGCGTAAACTAACAAGCAAAGTTTTCTTTGTTAAATCAACCTAGAAGTAAATAAAATTTTTTTTAAATCGCTGGAGTTGTGGGTTGTTGGGGTCTTTTTTAAGAAAAGGAGGCAATACTGTATCTAAAAGTAGTTTCACATTCATGGAGGAAGTATTTCTTCTGTAAAACCCATTCATCAGAATAACTCAAGCTGCTGTAAAGTATGTTCCATCCCACATGAGCCATTGCAAATTCTAAATAAGACAAGACAATCCAATTCAGAAACAAATTAATAGAAGGAAAGAAGCAAATACCCATAGAGAAGACCCACATCAGCAACTTTGCCAAGCCAAACACAGAGAAAAGAAAGTTGTGCAATCCTGTTCTAATCATGTCCCAACATTTCATTTGCATTATTTTAAACTATATCCCAGTTTTCCCAAATCATGTGTTCAATCATTGTCTTAAATGGCAACGCTAAAACAAAAAGATGTAAATAGAGTAGAATAAAAAAAAATACAAGTTAATAAAATAAAGTTAGCATTCACAAATCAAGCTGCGTGGAACAAATCAAAATTTAGAATGATGAGTGATTACTGAAGAGTTTACTTCAGTAAAGCACTGGTAAACAAAGGTTGTGCTTTCTTCTGTACAGGTAAACCCTACAGATACAGAAAAAACCCACCAGAAGGCAGGAAGGAAGAAAGCTTAAAGTACACTGGACAGAAGGAGTAGCACACAATTAAAAATATAAATGTTTTCTGGTGAACAAACTTACACCAAGGTGCCCAACTCCTTTTATTGATCACCCTGACAAAAATAAGTTAGAAGATCAAAGAGTTACAAAATATTTCAAAAACAAAAATGAAAAAAAAATTACTATTTAGCACTAGGAAACAAAGGGAACTGCTTCTGCACCACATTTAATTTACCTTCTCTTAGTATTACCTTGTATACATCAGCCAACTCTATTAAAAATAACAGACCTACAGGGGATACATGATCAATGAAAAAAAGAAAAAAGCTACAATCATTCACTAATGCACACAAACTCATTAACTGGAAAACCTTGAAACATGTACATCTACATATCCATTAATTTTAATCCATTAAGAAATTAGAATATGATTCATTTCTTCAATATGCATTAATGATGTTACCTGACAGGATTACTAGTCAAGGACACACGGAGAGATTCTAAGCAAGTGACTAGTCTTTCATCCGTTGACCCAGATTTTAAATCCTGAATAAATTCTTGGGGTGAAATCTTCCTACTGTTCTTGAGACTTCCCTGAAAAACAGAAAATACACTTGTTTCTTATTTGGTGCATCTAGAACTTGAATAGATTATTCATGGCTAACCTTCATTTCTGTTCCTTGAAAATTACATAATGTAGACCTGTAAACCTGTAACTGATGCCCATCTACTACTTGCCAAATGCTGACTAAATTTGATCACTTTATGAACAAATTAGACAAAAGCAGCAGGCATCAAATGTACAAATTTATCATGCGTGCTCAGTAAATAAAATTTTTGTATTGAACGGATTCTGTTTATGCATTGCAAACATCTTAATATTCAATATTCAACAGAAGAAAAAAACAGTTCTCAAGTTTTCTGGAGAGATCACAGGACACATGTCCAGAAGGGTGACTGCAGTCACATAATACAGAGGGAAGAAGAAGCTCAGCAGAAAAGTACTCAGAATGTTACTGCAGTAACTTCTGTTCTTGCAGAAGTAGACATTCTTGTAGATATTGAAAAATAAGAAGTCTAGTCCACCTAATATCCATTTCACGTGAAGGATGGATATATTTTCTACAAAACGTATCTAAATACAAAAAAATCTAGGCATACAATGGCATATAAAAGTTAGATTTGAGTTAATTCATTGCAAGACTCCTTTTTTGAGAAGAGAAGCACAACTTCATGGAGCACAAAGAGACTTACTAAATAATTCTTGACTAACTAGTGGCATAAGTCAGGAATTGAAGAGAATTAGACTTGCAGTGCAATAATAACTGGAAGTTATTCACTGTAAATGGTGAGGCAGTCTCATTACTGCTTCATACAGATGATGTTTTCTCCTTTTTTTAGATCCTCAGGAAATATTGAGAAATTATCTTTTCTTCTCATGAATTAGAAGATAATTAAATAGTTTCTAGTTAAATAAATTAGATAGTTTCTAGAAGTGAAGTTAAAAGCTGGGAAGCGTAGTTGACAGACCAGGCTACTGAGCTGCCATTCAGAGGGACATCAACAGACAGGAAAAATGTGCAGAGGAATTTCAGGAAGTTCCACAACAGGAAACTACAAATACTGAACCTGGCGATAAATAACCCCATGCACCAACATGTGTTGGGGCTACCAGCTGGAATGTAGGCTTGTAGAAAAATAGGGGTTGTGATGGATGTCAAGTTGATCACAGGTTAAGTGCACCACCCACTGGTCGAGGGAGATGACCCTTCCCCTCAGCCCAGCAGTGGTGAGACATCTGGAGAATTCTGTCCAGTTCCTGACTCCCAGCATGAGAGACATGGATATTAGAATGAGACCAGAAAGGGTTGTGGACACAATTACAGGAGAAGCTGTAGCACATGGAGAAGCTGATAGAACTGGCATTGTTTAGTCCCAAGAAGGTTCAGGGGAGCCCTACCAGTGAAAGAACAAGCACAGACTGAAATATAGGAAATTGGGTAAGCATAAGACAAACACAAACCTCCCCCCTCCTCCCTCCATTTTTCTAATCATGAGGCTGGTCAAGCACTGAAGAGGTTGCTCAGGCAGGCTATACAGTCTCCTCTATCAGAGACATTAACAATGGAATAGATAAGAAGTTGGACGAGACTATCTCCAGGTCTCTTCCAGTCTCATTCTATTCCATGACTCTGTGACAACACAACATTGCGGGCTATAATAATCTCCACTGCAATTATATTTCCCCAGACTTGCTAAACAGATGCTCCAGACACCAAAAAACCACACTACTGCCAGGAATCATCCCAAAAATATAGTATCTCATGTTGTATCTTGAAACACCACATGTAGTACATCGAATGTCATTCCAAACATGCCGCTGAATTGATGAAGACCCCTACTTGCTTACGTATGAGAGTAACTTCCAACAACCATGTTCCACAAAAAAAGTAGATGAGATGTACAGCAAGGGACAAGGGTTGAGGAGAGAATCTGGAAGACAGATCTAGCCAACCCAGAGAAAATTTTTTAAAATCCATAACAATTAATGTTCCCACAAACAAAAATAAAGTCAGTGTTTGCAGTTTTCTTTCATGGATCTTTCCAGCTGGTCTCTGCATAGATGAGATAACAGACTGACTAGTGACAAAATGAGCAAAGAAACTTTTAGCAGCCTTCATGACAAAGTAAATGTTATAAAAGAGTTGGAAATTTCAGAAAGTTCCAGAAATTCTGTTGGCAGCTCCTGATGTGCATAGACTACTTGATAAGCACTACTTGTATGCCTAAGCATATGGATTAATATCCTGTGTGGAGAATCTGTCATTTCCAGTGACTTCTCCCAGCAGTTCCTGCTGTAAAATTGACAGAACTGATCCAACCAAAACACTTACCAGTCTTCAGTAAAATTGCTTTCTTTTGATGCACAGTCATATAGGACAGTCATAGGGACAGGACATACAGTTAAGATGGTTAGAAGATATTTTGGAAGGAATTTAATATAATCAATAGCAATGTGTACAGTGGAAAGGTCACACGGGACAAGAACTCATCCACACTAGAAGAATTCACTAGAATGACATTTCAGAAAGCCTCATGTGACCCATCTGAAAACAATGACACAAGCAGTGGAGAGTCACATCAACACCCAGAGAATAGTAAGTCACCCCATTTCAGACTCTGGTCCCCACTGGAACATTACCCTGTGCAAAGGTAACTGTGAATGTCTGCACAACAAACTACCACCGTGCCAAGTACCACTTATTCATAGTCATGCCAAGGTTCTGCAACATAATAAGAATATGATACATCTGCTGGTGCTTAAATAAAATGAGAGCTGCATTTGGTACCAATTGTGAAACTGATTATATTAGCTGTATTTCAGCATGGGAAAAGATGCTTAAGTTCAAAATGTTCACGTTAACTGAAAAACAGGAAATATCTTGAGGCATCAGTGCCTCTAGAAACTTAATTGCTCAACTGAAGAACAACTGGTCTGTGAGCAGATGCAGCATGAAGTCAGCATTAATTAATCTAGTTAAAACATTACAAGGGAGCGATGTGAACAACAAAAACAAAATCTTGAGAAAAAACTCACTTTAAAAATTTGAACATATAAAACAGCAAAACTTATGCTAGAGTAACATGATAGCAATGCTGCTTTTATTTCCACTTTAGTATTAACACCATAACGTGGACGTTTATTTTCAAAACTTTTCTTTTCGGAAAGTATTACCATGCAAAGACATGTACTTTGTGATTATTGGAAAGGAGATGAGCACTTTTAAGAAAGAGAAACCCTGACACTGAGGTCAACGATCAAGCTTTGATTATAGTAGAGCCCACTTTGATCACCCGAGGCTGTTTCACTCTCATTGATTCATTAGAGAAGCAGTCTCTGCTCTTCATTGTAATACTTTTTTAACTGATAACTGCTTTAAATGAAGCATGCTCAGTACTCTGCAAACCAGTTGTGAATGAGGATATTTGTCCCAACGCAGAATACCTTAGTAATCACTCCTCAAAGTTTGAGGAGTATGAACTATCAAGAGAAGTTACTGCAGTGGCATTTATAGAAAGAGAGGCCTGAGGTGGGATTAGTTGCACACAATAGTCAGGAGCTACATGGCATTTCAACTGTTCTGAAAAAGTCTAACACTTTCATGAAGTCAATGTACACCAAAAGTTAGCCAAGTACTCTTGGTGTGCAATGCAGTGTTCTCTCTAGACTCAGAAGGCACTCAGTCCAACAAACTTGAGGAATGCAAGAGCATGCCAGGAACAAAGAGTTTTCAATTGCAAGGGAAGGAATTTCCCATCCCAGTAGCTCCAGCAGTAATCTGAAATCATCTGCAGTGTGATAAATTACAGAAGGTATAGTTCACAAAATCGTTTAGAAAATCAAGAAGTTTTAATTCTTTACTTTTGCTAAGCTCTGCTTTTTAGTTTTGCTTTAGCAGAAAGAGTTCCTGTTTTAGAGCCAAACCGTTCTGCCGAAGGTTTGCAACAATTGTAACTCTTTTTGCAAGGCCGCTCAGCAGCTTTGTGTAATTCTCACGGGACACAGTCTTCACTGCTATGCAAGAAAGAACACCCCCCAAGAACCTGCAGGCCTCAAACCACAACCAACCAGCGCAGAGACCGACGACTCCACGGCCAATCGAGACACCCAAGAGAACGTCAGTCAAGACCCACGAGGGACTCAAGGGAGGGGGTAAAAATGACTATAAAAAATGATGGTTTGCAATCTTTGGGTGCAGTGTGGTAGACTAGCAAGGGACTGGTCTCCCCCGTCCAGCGCTGTCTTGGCTGATAACCGCTTGCTTTTTAATTAATAAATTCTTTAATTGGATCTACGTCTCTGATTGGTTTTTGAGACCCAACTTATAACATGCAGCACTACTGTATCAAACAGCTGGATCTGCGCCTCACACAAACAGCTTCTCCCAGTTACATAACAGGTAAATGTCACTTCCAATTAGGACACGAGCATAGAAACAGTGTTCAGGAAAGACAAGCTCCCCTGCATGGATTGGTCTTTAATGATCTCCCACCACAGAAACCAGAGTATGTGGGCTAGCAGCAGAGGAAGGGAGCAGAGAGAAAATGCTATTCAGGGCTTTAGGAAAACACACATGACAACGTGTGGGAACAAATCACTGCCCTGTGGGAGGAAACAGACCTGCCCTCTTCAACAAAGTACCTTGGGCACAGTGCAAGAAGCTCCATTGCCAAAACACAAGTGTGATGACATCCAAAGACAAAAGAAAAACTGCAAATGGCACTCAGAAATAAGGATCAATGAAATCTACTCTGTTATATACATTTCAGTTCTTTGCAAGTTTTAAGTGCCAGGAAGCAAAAACATGAAAACCTTTCTCTTGACAAAGAGAGTCTTAACATCACCACCATCAATATGTTATGATTCCAGCAACAGATAAGAATGCAGCAACTCTGCATAGCCATTCATGTCATATTATGATATTACTTTTTAGATCAAACAACTGAGGTCTTAAAATACATAAGGAGGCTAGGGGTGTCAATGATATATAAACTGCCACATACTATTTTGGGTAGATTAACTTCAAGAATGTTGTGAGATTAACTAGTCTGAACTTTGTTGGTTTCCCATGCAATATCTCTAAAAAAAGAAAAACAAGCTAGACCTAATCTTCTGATATTAAGAATCTGTGATGCTATAGAAGGACTAGTAGCTTTGATGAACTCATCTTAAATAAAAATCTCCAGGCACTTCGGTCCTGCAGTAGGCATACCTACCTTCCTAAAAGTGACAGAACATTACACTAATAAGGTACGTCATTTAAAGCAGACAGTAAGATAAATATCTCCATTAAATTATTATAATTAATGTTTTATTTTCTCAGTATTGAGTAATAATCACATACAGGCAATTTTTACTGGTATCTCTAGTCACATACAGCAGTTAGAGTCGAAGATTCAAACACATGAATTCTAAAACAATCAGAAGAAGATCTGAGGACAGGATTAGCTATGCAGCATTTAGCACAGAAGTCAGTTCCCACTCTGCAAAAACTAAGCTGTTTTTCTCATGCCAACTGCATCCTTAATCTGGTCCTTACATACAACTCCTTGCACTGCTTGAAAACAACCAATCATTATCTCTACAGGTAAAAAATGGACTATAATTGGTTTTGTGTACAACAATTTTATTATCAGCTATTATGTAGCATCAAACATGAATTCTGTATTAAGTCACACATGAAAAAAGCTCATCAGTTGAAGAATTCTTTTTAAACAATGCTAGAAAAGGAAAAGGTTCACACAAAACTTCTGCCAAAAGTTTTTGTACAGTCTTTCCATCTCCACTCTTACCCATACCTTTAACAAAAAGAAATGCTGGTTTGTGTATAGAAGACACATTTCAAGTACAAGTGACTATCTGCCACTGTATCTTGTAAAATAATGAGATAGACACAAACATTTTTAAAGGGCACTATGAGAAACAGAAGTTAGTCAAAGGAATGTAATATGCATGCATCACTTTTCCAACAGGAAACAAGGTAAGCATTAAGTAATTTACTTACAGACTTTGAAGCAGTGCTAAGATATTGCATCACCATTTCTTTTTTGGTATTGAAATCCTTTTCCCTCAATGGCATCTTCTTGTCTTCATTTAAATTCATATCTTCCTAGAATGGGAGAGAAAAAAAAAATCCAGTCTTATATGTCATACAGCAACAGAGTGATTTAAATATAAGAGACTGACTTAAATAAAAACAAAAATACAAACTTAGACAACTGAAAGCTGTTACACAAACAACCTTTCATAAGACATTAATCAAAACCATAAAAATCCTTATCCATCTTCTGTCTGAACTCAGACTGAAAAAAAACGAAACAGTCCACTATGCTAGGATTGACAAATACATCACAACCATTATTAGTACACACTCTACTTAGAAAAGACCTGCAGTTTCACACACACACATGCATCAAACTACAGAAAAGCACTAATACATTTATAAATGTACTCAAAGCAGTATTTTACATATTTTTCAAGTCAATTTTAATTTTTAATTTTACTTTTTTCCATAAGTCTCTTCCTCTGTTACCAAATATTTAATCTTGGGCAACAGAATCTGGTTTGCACTGAAACTAGTTCACAAAATAATATTCACCTTTGCAATAAGCAAGGCCAAAATTCTTAAAGATTAAATCAACACCTTCAACTGTTATCAGAACCCCTAATTCATTCACTCCAACATAAACCGAGAGGTCAAAACAAGCTGAGACAGACCTACACTCAAAACCACACAGGTGACACCTCTGAATGTCACTAACATTTCTGACACAGGGAGTTCTAGCCTAGAAATGCTCTGATCATTGTAACTGGTTGCACATCTGTGAGAAATGGCATTTCCTCTCATGTTGTAGGTTAAAAAATAAAAGTAGAAAAAAAATTAAGAAACAATTAACAATTTTGGCACACACATACACAAGCAGATACAGCATTGCTATGTGCATTACCCAAGCTTAGCACGAATTACTGCAGTTATTTTCAGCTGAGACTCATGAGGTGAATCCCTACCAGCCTTGCAGGAGCTATGCTACAAAATCAGTGGGTAACCATCTTGATATCAAAGTTATATCACCTAGTCAGAAATCAAAGGCAAACAGCACACACAAACCTTAGAATTTATACTACACCAAAACTTAAGTTTCCTTGTCTTTCAATAGCTTTCATGCTGAATAGAACAGAATCAAGCACAGTTCCTAGAAACATTTACAATTTTATATAAATCCAAGCAGTGAGAAGTTATTACAGAAAATGCTTGACCCCTGTCCTGGTTTCAGCTGGGATATATTTCATTTTGGGGAACTTAATGTGAAAAGGTTTTTTCTAGTTCATCATGTAGCTATTGCAAAGTTCATTCTTCTGTTTAAAGGAGTTTCCTTTGCAATTTTTCGATCTTTTATGTTTCTGAAAAGTAGCTCCTAAACTTAAATAAAAATATCTAACTTCTAAACACAAAAAAAAAAAGCTCCAAGAATTAAGAAACCTGTCAACACAAACTGTATTCCATAAGCCTAGGTATAACAGCAGGTAAATTTATGGGAAATTGTCTGTGTATGCAGTAAAAAGTAATTTCTTTGTTCTTGTTTTTAACAAATGGAATGTCATTAAGACATTTGATTTTTACAGATTAGAAGTATTCAGTGATACAAAGGTCACATCAGATATTGCCTAGTTTATAAAATACTTCAGCTCCATCCTTTTCTTTCTTAAATAATTGAAATACATTCCACCAGTGAGCAATACCTCTTTGGAAAAGAAGAATACATCATTTCACATGGATATTTTCCTAATAGCATTAATAGAAATGAAAGGAGCTAAATGAGAGTTTAGCTTTAACTGTCTAGTTTTATGAGCACTTCCATTATTTTTGCCATGAAAACCATACATGACACCACTGCAATAAAATATTGGGAGAAGGAAGCCATATGCATCCAGGAAAACCCCAAATATAATGTAAGACATTCAGTAAACCCTCAGAATTTAAAAACTTCACCCTTCAGTACTGACACATTGAAATATTTTTTTGGTGAAGAATCAGTTCTAAAAGCCTGGCTACAACATTCAAATTGTTCACCAATCCACTCCCCCCAGTCACTTAATTTGATCAGAACAGCAAAGTAGAGGCTACAATATATAATTAGCAATGTAACCTACTGTGACTAAACTAGCTTTATTCCAGTCCATTCAAATGTGGATAATCTGGAAAATCCTTTCTGTAGTACATGTTATAGATAAAATAACACTGATAAAGTAGCTTATCAAATACAAGTTTAAGTGCTTTGTTATTTAACAAAACTACGAAGGCATTCAAATTATCCAGATGTCATCAGTACTTTAATGTATTTTTGAAAAGTAGTTTTAAAATTGGAATTAATTACTTCAGGATACATGGATATAAGCATTTCTATTTATCTAGACACACGGAAGTAGGTTTCTGAGGATTTATTGTAAGTTTCCATTTATTTATGCCATAGTATAACATCACAGACTATCCTATACCACAACATCAGTGGGATGGCAGAGAAATACAATATACAGGCAGGGGGTGTGTGGAAGGAAGCACACCTTCTAGTTTTATTAAAAAAACTCTCACACTTTCTAACATTTGAGCAACTACCATTTACAGTGGCATTTCTAACAGAAGCAAGACATCACAGTATACCAAGAAAAATGAACCATGTGGCAACAAGTACAAATACAGAAGTTGATTAACACAGTTAATTATTCCTTTGCTTCACCAGCTTAACCATGAAAATCCTGAAGGTTATCTCTCAGTTATACTTCTCAAGCATTCTACAAAAGCTTCCTGAAAACTAAACTATCATCTCTGAGTACTAGGAAGTAGAAATTCCACAAAGGTACTTCTCTCATAGCACATTTCCTCCACATCCCAGTCCCTGGTAGTCCCTTTATGTTTCAAGAGTTACTTGCTACTCTCTGTGAGGCAGAGAAAGAATTAATAATACAGGCATCATTCTCCTTGTTAATGTTCTATTGTGCCCTTCAATTTCAGTCACTCTTTTCTCATGGCCATTCCATGTTTAGTTTTCAATTGCCCAAAATGTCACCATCATGACAAAAAGCTCAACCTATTGAGGTGCTACCAATGTTACGAGATCTTTGTGACTGCTCTTCTGTAGTGCACTAACAATGACAGCTAAGGAAAGAAGCAAATTGGAGACTGCATTTGCAGACAAATGCTGCTTTGGAGGCAAGTCTCTTTTTTTGCGCAAGAGTGACAGGGCATATAAATTCAGAACAAAACACTGCTGTGACATTTGAAGGCATAAAATCTCTTTGTAAAAGTTTCAGATCATCTTGAAAGGAAGCAGGATCCCCCATTTCTTGTTCCTCCTCAAAATCGGTTGCATTATCTTACTTATAATTTATATTTTAAATATTCTTGGAGCAGAAGCTCGCAAAAATAATTCCAATACTTTATTCCCTGAGAAACACCCTAATAACCACATAATTACAACTCACGACATCAATAATATTAATAATTCAGGTAAAGATTAGAATACATGGACAGAAGAATATGTGCTCCACCTATCATTTCGCCAATGTTCTTTAAGTAAAAGAAAGTGTAAGACTCTTACCATCATTTTTTCAAACAGTGCTATGATTTCTCTTTCCGACAGCGGTTTTGGAGCAAAATCCTCTGGGTCCATGGGTGTGGATGACCAATCTGTAGAATGTGACTGCTTCATATGTGGCAGGGGAGGTCTTTCTTTTTTACTTCTTGGAATTCTTATACTGGCAAATCTATCCAACTGGAAACACAAAAGGTGTAATATATCACATACTGCTTCCATTCTCTGTAACCCTAATTAAGATGGGTGTTCTTGGAAGCTAGACATCCTTACTTTTCTGTGGTAGCTGACCTGTTATTTAACTGCCTTATTCTAAAGGGTTTCCCTAAAGATACATATGACAGTCAGTCACCTAGCACTTGAG
This sequence comes from Entomyzon cyanotis, assembly GCA_024500445.1. Classification (NCBI taxonomy): domain Eukaryota; kingdom Metazoa; phylum Chordata; class Aves; order Passeriformes; family Meliphagidae; genus Entomyzon; species Entomyzon cyanotis. The sequence continues at coordinate 55,680,092 of JAKEPQ010001016.1, read as the reverse complement.
TAAACTGACCAGAATCCCATTATATTATAGAGAAATCATGCAGAACATTAGAATTTTACAGAAATTTTGGAGGAATAGATATCTACAAAACCAATTTATAAAGAATTCTTTCCAAGCGTTACATGTGAAATACGAGAAAGCAGGCTTATTTACCAAAAGCATAGCTTTAAAGTGGGTTTAGTTGCTCTGAAACAGCTGTACTCCTAACATGGCAACAGAATATATAGATATGCAAAGAAACTGCTTTTTATTAAAAGACGAGTTAGCATAACTAAGACACAGTTCTTATTTATTTTCTTTTTTGCATCATGTTATACAAAATCTAGTGCCTTTGTTCCAATTATTTAGAAATTCATTTAGGAGAAACCATTGACTCCTCTATTAAGGTTACATAGGACATGTTTATGATTTCATGAATGATCCTTATGACTAATCCCCAGCACACATCAATTGCTCCGGCTTTACCCTTTCAAAAGCCAAAAGCATTCTTTGGAAAAGTAGTTTGGGTTGTGAGATTTTTAACCGGTTAGATATTCATCAACTTTTTGATCAAGAGTTATTAAGTGAAGCTACACATTTTCAATGCTAGAGCTTGTGTTTTAAGGTACATGGGCAAGGACCAACAGAACGCAAAAGCAGCTGACATGTAATGAGATGCGCTACATCTTCATCATCTTTGTAGCACCCTTTTGAACAGATATGAACATCACATTTGTACACACAAAAGAAAGTTACAGTAACATTTGATGCATAAGAGATTTTGGACAAGATTTCAACAGACTTCTACCTTGGAATGCCATGCAAAAATATTCTGAGGCTTCCCTATATCTTTAAGATGAGTATCTTGAGACAAGTACATCAGTTACCAACCTAAACAATAAGTAAAATTATTATAGCATCTGTGGAATTAAGATCAGAAAGAGTAAAGAAAATCAGTAGCAAAAATTGGGTACAAGTGTTCCACTCTAGTCAGAGCAAGAATTGACTATCAGACATCCATGAAGAGAGGTTTAGAGGAAAAATATAAAGACTTTAATTCTTCCTATTCAAAATTGAAAAGAAACAATTTTTGGAACATAGAAATAGATTATAAGACACAGATGGTTGTAGAACATACAAAAGCAGAAAATTAATATAGAATAAACATAAAAGAACTCAGCATGGATGATGGGGCCCTTCCGTGTCACATCAAACCAGCAGGCAATAAGGAAAAGCACACTCCACAGGAATAATTACATAGGCAAGACCCAGGAAGAAAAAGAATGCAACAAAAGCAAAAGGGAGGGTAACATCACTGGAAGTGGAGAGTCATCAGTGGCAAAAACCATCTTACATCTTGACTAGAAAGCAATTTCCCTTCCTGCTTTTAAAATCAGAAGTCTATGGTAAGCATGGGGGGATGAAGCCCGACTTCATACTGCAGTGACTAGACTAGAATTGAAGGAAAAAAAAAAACACTTAATGAGATTTTTCTTTTCAAGCAATGTCTTTCACAGAGCACTGATGAAAGGAAGCATGCATCCAAAGAATGAGTTAGCCAGTAGCTTCTCCAAGCCCCACATCTTCATTATAAAATGCACAACCTAAGACGCAAGCCATTGTAACCGAAGATGGTTCATATGCAGACTTGAAGCAGGTCTAGAGGGAAGACACTTGGGCTAAAACAACAGATTTCACTCATGAATCAGTGAACAGAGAACAGATTAGGTGTAAGTGACCTGTGCCCTAAATTCCTTTTCCAGTATCTCCTGCAAAATCTCAGTCCCTTCTTTACAGTCTGTGCTCCCCAAGTGTCTCCTCTTCCTCCTCCTGCTCCACGCAGCAGCAACCGCAGCTCTGGACAGGCAGAACCACCATGAAATATCCTGAGCAGCCCCAGAGGTCCACTAGAAACAGACAGCCCTTATTCAGGGAGGAGAGCCTATTCCGCCTTGAAAACAGATATGTCACTTGTTTCCATTTTTAGTTTATGTTTTGGTTTTAAGTTTCTCTTGAATGTCAGACTGTGTAGTAGATGTTTTCCATCATGACACATTACAGTATGACATTTCTATTTCCCATATTCACCAAGTCCTATACCACTCATCCTGGAAGAGGAAAGCACATCTTGGAATATATTTGATCAGGCAGAACACGTAACAAATTGAGATAATAGGATTATAAGCATATTTAAACATGTGTCAAACTAATCACTTTAAAAAATTTAAAACAATGCAGTCTAAAAAGAAGATTCCCGTACATTAATAAAAGGGAATTCACAACAAGACTTGCACAGCAGTACATTGTGGATATTCTACATATACTTCCCTTTTGAATTATACATTGATAGTGCTTCTGAAAAGTTAATGCCCCTCAGTATTCCATACAGGCAAATAATTTCATGGTCCACAGAAAGCACTATACAGGAAGAATAGAAATTTCATTGCTTGGGTGTAATGAAATCTACCACTGATGCTGCTGGCGATCGAAGTGCATAGAGGAGGCAAAGGCAAAAAAAAAGTTCAATAATCTTCAGTGTTACACCAAAACATTTTAAATCAGGCTAACCAAGGGGCTATAGCTAAGCCTAGCTTTGAGATGAAATTTCACTGCAGTTTAAAGCAGGTTAGACCTTGTATTTTTTTTATTTTTTGGTATTTATTTTACCAATGAATACATACAGACGCATACAGGAACAGTGGACAATAAGAAAAATATCTGTATGAGCCAAAATGAAGCAACCATCTAGGATGAATAGCAAAATTTTATTTGCTTATTTCATAGGCTCACTATTATTCCACTGAGAGCCCATGAAATAAGAAAGTGATTTTATGCCCACACCATGGCCCTGAAAAATCCAAGTTACACAGGGATCCATATTACAAGTTTTCTGGCTCATCACATTTTCTGATCAGGTCCCTAGAAAGTAAATCTATTTGTGCTTTCATTTTGATCTTAGTGAAGACTTCTTATACCATTCTCTGTGAGAAAGTAGCACATATTGAACTTACACACTTGATAATGCAGGAATTAATGGATTAGTTACTGTTGGACTAATTGTTGGGTCTACAGCTTATCAAGACATCACCTCCTAACAGAGCTGCTATGCATGCAGGAATGAAAGGTATTACTTCACTGCCACTCTGCCTCCCTCATCTTCCCCTTAATTAACACATCAAATCACCTATTCCTATATTAAGAAATTCCTCAAAAATGAAATCCAGCACACACATGTATAAAAACACATTCATTATCACTGTAAGTGATGGGCTTGGTAATGGCACTGAAAATGGCCCTTGTGATGGCCCTGATTCTTTATCCTCTCCACCCTCTCCAACCTCCTTGTTCTCCTTGACTGCTTTTGCTGAAGCCTTTTTGAAGGGTGACTTTCATATATGGTTCTTCTGCTTGTGTACAGAGGCAAGTGACACCAGCACACGTTGTTTCTCTGCTTCAGTGGCAGTGTTTGTCATCAGAGCTGAACTAACCACAGTGTCTGTCACAGTGGCTGGAGCAGCTGCAGGGCTTTGGTGTCTCACCACCAAATTCAGATCCTTCTTTCCATCCTGAGGGAAATGGATGCACTGGGCAGTGCTGGACATGGCTCAGGAGCCTGGGCCAGTCCCCAACGCATGTCAGTGATTTGGGTCCTCCTAGGTTGCCAGGCTGACAGCACACCTTTTTCAAGGCCAAAACTTTTACCAGTTTTTCTGGATTATGCACTGGCCAGGGGTAAAGTGCAAACACAGACCACTGCCCTAGGTACTGGCCCATAGAGTACTGCACACCTCTCCACTCCAAACTATCCAGCTTTTGGGCAAATGCCTGGGTGATGTTCTTAATTAAGAGTCCGACCTTAAGCAAGACCTGAACCATACACACTAACATGCTGGCTTCCCAGAAGGATCAGGTTGGTTTCAATCGGATTCAAAGGATATTCAAAATCTTTGAAAGTATCTTCCCCATAGGTTGTCTTTCTGAGGATACAAGTTCTGATACCTCCTTACAAAGACAGCATTACAGAATTATTATGGTTTAACCTAAAATGTGTTACCAGAAGTACTGAACAGCATTCTTTCTTCCACTCCCATTCTCATGAAGAAACACACAGATTCACATATATATATAAATGTATATATATATATATATGGACCATCAAGACACTGATGGTGATCACTAAGCACAAGCTATTAGCAGAGTTCTGATATGAAATATATGCAGGTACAAAATATTCATTTCCTGAGTGAAGGCATAAAGCCAGGAGTATTGCTTATAGCTTTTGCTCTTTCTCTGGGTGTTCTTCTCACTCTGCCTTACAGATACGTAGGACAAAATGTACTGCCACCCTTTATTTCCAAGTTCACTTTTTAGACTGCCTGCTATTTATATACCCAGTAAACACATTTTCACATCTGAAAAATCTGCTCAAGCACTACAGCACAGCTCAATCTCTCAGACATTTTGCCAGTCATTTTAGTCACAAAAGCCAACAGCTCAGTCATGAAAGTCTGCTATAAAACCCTGATGCTGACACATGACAAAGACTTGGGGGAACATTAACAACATGGGAAGGAACAAAAGGAGAATAAAGAGGGGAAAAAATCCTGTGTCTTCCCTTGAAATAATTATTATTCCTACTGGATAGGGAACAGACATGACAAACTGGGTCGCAACAATTTATTTCAGTATCTTCACAATTTAAAGCAACCCACTTACCAGCAGAAATACTTCACTGAAGATCAAAGAAGTTACTTCCAATGACAAGCCAGTGGAGAAAAAGACAAGCCTGGATAAACAGAAAACTTAGGCTGGGGCTCAGGGGAGACAAAAAAAGGGGGGGGAAAAAAGTGTATCACCTCTGGAAGGAGGGTCAGGTAACTTGGGGGCACTACAAGGATGTTGTAAGGTTATGTAAGGAGAAAAAGCAGAAGAGTCAAACTGGAACTTAATCTGGCCACTGTTGTCACAGACAACAAAAAAATGTTTCTACGAATACACTGCCAGCAAAGTAAGGCTATGGAGAGTCTCTTCATCCTTTCCTGCTTGCAAAGGGTAGCATAATGCCAGGGGACAACAAAAAGGCTGACGTATTTAATGCCTACGTTACCTCAGTCTTTAATAGCAAAACCAGCTGCACTCAGGAAATCCAGCTCCCAGAGATGAAGATGGGGAGGTCAGGAAACCCAAATCCCAGGGATGGGGAGCCAAGTGAAGCCCCCATAATCCAGGAGAAACTGGCTAGTGATCTGCTATGCAAATCAGACACCCACAAGTCTCTGGGCCTGGATGGGATGCACCACAGAGTAATAATGGAGCTGGTAAAAGAGCTCATCAATCCTCTTTCAAACATTTACCAGCAGTCCTGATTATCTGGAGAAGTTCCAGTTGACTGGAAATTAGCAAATATAAGACCCACCTACAAGAAGGACTGGAAGGATGATTCAAGGAACCACAGGCCTGTCAAACTGACCTAGGTAGCAGGGAAAGTCATAGAACAGATCATCCTGAGTGCCATCACACAGAATGTACAGAACAACCAGAGGATCAGGCCCAGCCAGCATGGGTTTGGGAAAGGCAGGTCCTGCTTGACCAACCTGATCTCCTTACATGACCATGTGACCCACTGAGCAGATGAGGGAAAGACTGTGGATGGTGCCTCCCTAGACTTCACCAAAGCATTTCACAGCATTCTCCTGGACAAACTGGCTGCTCGTAGCTTGGACAGGTGCATTCTTCACTGGGTGAAAAACCGTTTGGATGGCTGAATCCAGGGAGTGGTAGTGAATGGTGCTACATAGAGTTGGTAGCCAGTTACAAGTGGGGTTGCCTAAGACTCAGTATTAGGTCAGTCCTGTCTAATATCTTCATCAATGATCTGGATGAAGGGGTTGTGTGCCCTCTCAGTTTGCACATGACACCAAGTTGGGTGACAAGTGTTGATCTGTTGGAGGTCAGGAAGGGTCAACAGAGGGATCTGGACAGGCTGGATAGTGGGCCAAAGGGCCAAATCCTGAACCTGGGTCACAAAACCCCTTGCAGAGCTACAGGCTGGGGGCAGAGTGGCTGGAAAATGGACCAGCAGAAAAGGATCTGGGAGTGCTGGTAGCAGCAGCTGAACATGAGCCAGCAGTGCCCAGGTGGCCACAAAGGCCAATGCCATCCTAGCCTGTATCAGCAATAGTGTGGCCAGCAGGACCAGGGCACTGGTGAGGCCACACCTTGAATCCTGCATCCACTTTTGGGCCCCTCACTACAAGAAAGGACACTGAGGTGCTGGAGCATGTCAGAGAAGGGCAATGCAGCTGGTGAAGGGTCTAGAAAGCAAGTCCTGTGAGGAGCAGCTGAGGGAGCTGGGGCTGTTTATGTTGGATTAGAAGAGGCTCAGGAGGGACCTCAATGCTCTCTACAAATACCTGAAAGGAGGTTCCAGCAAGGTGGGAGGCAGAGTGAAAGGATTAGAGGAAATGGCCTGAAACTTTAAGCTGGACAAGTTCAATAATCTATGTAAAGGACAAGTTTAATAACTGCTGCAAAAAGACAGCAGTCTAGCCTCTTTAACAGGAAGAAAGAACCTCATAAAAGCAAACAGCAAGATCTTGTGCATCCCAACTATAGCCATTACATGACACTATCAAAACTTGTTTTTTAGTTACCAAAAAATACTTTCGCTTTCAGAGGGTTGATAGCATTTCCTTAGCTCTCCAAGACAAACACAAGTTTATACAATCAAACTTCTATTATCAGCCAGTCAGACTCAAATTTCTTAATATTAATAATCTCCATCCAGTGAAACTCTGCTAAAGAAACAGACAGAGATTATTTAAGTCAACCTAGGAATGATAGGTAGAGGCAATATGCTCAACACTACTAAGTCTGAACACCTAATCAACATAACCTGACCGCTGGCTCCCAAGCTGGGAAACAGACATTTTTCTCCCCACGTGTTGCACTGCCCAGCATAAATCTCTCTGCACTTCAGCACTCAGTTACACACACAAGTACTTCAGCAAGAACTCTGCATAGCACTACAATTGTAACCGCTGATCTTCACGTGATGACAAAACATTACTTCCTATGCAAATTCAAAGACTTCGTAAAAATATGTGTTTTAAGAAAAAATATTACTATCTACAAAAGAGTAGTACAGGCAATGAAATAGGTAACTGCAAGAGCAAGAAAAAAAAAATCTGGTTTGTGTTCAGATACAGCACCTCATCTCTGATCAAATTTGAGAAACACGGTGTTAAGCATGACACCAAATATACCTAGGGTGGTTTGAACAAGCATAAATGAGCTTCACAAGCAAATGTTACTTTGTTAAACATGTTATTTTAAGCTAGCCATGCAGCCTAAGTCACTTTAATATTAAACATGCAATCATAGATATCTCAACTATACCGCATGTAGATTGGCACAATTACCTGTGTCAGGCTCATTTAGCCGTGATTAGAGCACACTTCAAAGCCATCTATACATTTTTGCTACTCGTACTGATTATGTTACAGATAATTACCAATTCAGTGAGACTTTGTCAATTAACAAAATTATCTTCAAAGTTAAGATAGCTTCTTGTATCAGTAAGGTTATTTCTATTGCATTAGCAGTAAGGTTATTTGCTTAGCATAGCCAAAGCAAAACTTAAGTTGTCTTACCACGTCATCTGTCAGTGTCTTGATATTTACATGCTGTAAATCAAACAGGAAAGCAGTCATGTCAAAATTGTGCAGTAAAAAAAACCAAAAAAACCTCATTATAGTTACTTTTATTCAAAGTCACACACACATTAAACAGTGTTGGACCCTGACAATTGAAACGAAGCAAGTTTCTTTGCAAGTTGTACCTTGTTGGTTTACAATGCACAGTTAGTTATACAGATTTTAAAAACCTTCAATTTGATCCTCCAACAGAATATCAAAAGAATATAAACTAAGCACAGCTTGAAACAAGTTGTGGTTTATTATATTTTATAACTAAATTATATTTTATAGCTATATATACAGATGACCTGCTCATAATTCAGCTATTGGACTTACGTCTTCTCAAGATGGCTGTGGGGACACCCACAACAAATCAGCCAGAGATTTCAAACTCAACAGAACACAGAGCTCCTCAGAAGTTCAAAACTATCCGTCAAGCAGCAACACTCATACTATTCACAGTCTTGAAACAGTCTCAAGAAATGCCTCTGTGGCAAGCAGAGCACAAAGTTCTGAGCAGAAACTGAACTAAGCATTTAACAACAGTAACATCCAAAAAATCTATAGATTACTCAAAACGGCAATTCCTGAACCAACGTTTGCTCTCCACTGCACATTTACAAACGCAGCAAGTGCTAGGATGTATGGCTCCTGCACAAAACCACAGAGCAGTTCACAACACTGATGTCTGATGAGTCAGTGTTGCAGGGATCCCATATATCGTTTCTATGAAGAGGCTGAGAACAGACTTGGCAGGAAAATATCAAGAATGTGAAGTCACACACTCAGTGAGATAGGCTCTTACCTTTCTTTTAGACTCCCCTCTCTGCCTAGTGTGCAAAGCTTGGCAACAGCTACAGCAACTATCAACAACTATATCCTAATTAACCAGATTTGGAAACTCTTCACCAAGTCAACAATGCTTGGCTATTGCTCTCTGCAACAACCTGAAAGGAGGTTATAGCAAGGTCGGGGTCAGTCTCTTCTCCCAGTCAACAAGCAACTGGGCAAGAAAAAATGGCCTCAAATTGCACCCATGGAGGTTTAGTTTGGATATTAGGAAAAATTTATTCACTGAAAGGAGAGCCAAGCATTGGAACAGACTGCCCAGGGAAGTGGTGGAATCAACATCCCTGGAAGCATTCAAAAGGCATGCAGAGATGTAGCACTTGGGTTTAGCAGTGAACATGGTGGTGCTAGTTAACAATGATAATCTCAAAGACTCCCAATCTTAATGGTTCTATGACTCTATGATCATTACTTCTTACATCTTCTCTGGCTCATCCCTCAGAATTAAACAACAATTTGTGTTAAGTCAAATATTATCACACAATAGCTCAAGTCTGAATATTATCAAGAAACTGAGGAAGAAGAGTCTGATGAATGGTTATGAAGTTAAAAATAAAAAGCAAATGAGGTGCAAGGAAACACAGTATTCAGTGACACACTAAGTTCTACTATCAAAAAACAAATTGAAATAAAAGGAGCTAGGTTACTACTGAAATTTCATGACAGTTCCATTCCATGTTCTAATAGGTGAGGGTCTGTAATAAATGAAAGCAACAACTAAGTGAAAATACTTCAATCCAGCCCAGGAGACTGCAGATCTGTATCCCAGTCTTCTCACTGGTGTTCTCCTGCTGCAGCAGTAGATCATTTTTGCCCCACACACTGCCACAAAATTTGGTTTCATTACTTGTTTCTCTCATTCTGCTAAATAGCTACAAAGACAGTAAAAGTGTTAACTGATGTCATTTGCAAAAGCTCATGACTTTGCATTTAGCAAGGTTTGGTGTAATACTTCTATCCTTAAGTGTGCGAAACTGCAAGAGAAAACACTAACATATGGTCTGACACTGCAACTAGGTAGTGAAGAACATAAAAATTTATTCCTTTTTCATACAGATGACTTAAATTACTAAGCTTTAAGCAATGCACAAATACCATCATGGAGCTCCTCTAACATGGCAGACTACAGAATCTGCTTAGAATGAAAACCATCTGCATTCTGTGCTTTGAGAGGAAATTCAAGATTCACATCAAACTCATGTTCATTCCACTAAAAAAAGTGCAGGGAAGCAACAACATCAGGTTCATTTCCACTTAAGAACAGGTGTTGGATGTTTTGCATCTGCTCCATACAAGATAGCATTCTCATGCAGGTAACCAGGCAATTTCAGGTTTAGGTTTTGTTTTTTGAAAAAGACAGAAGCTAGTGGGAGAGTTCAAGCCAGTATTTTAGTTCTCACTTAAGTTGTGAAATTCAGCAATGCAATTTACTATGATAAAGGGTGAAAAGTTTCCCTTTTTGTATTTCAGAACACCGCGCTGACCCAGGTCATCCAACCAATTAGTGAAAAAAGACTACCACACAACCAATTAAGGACACCAAAATGGTACAACAAACTCAATATACAGACATGAGTCTCCTCTCAAAGTCTTGATCTTACTGAATACCTAGAGTACAGGAATCTAAAAATCTAGCATTTCTTTCATAAAATGTTGTGGAGTCTAGTTTGACAGTAAGTGCTAAAAGCAAGTTCTTAAGAATCTACTTAATCAGCACTAAATATCAACACTGGTGATGTATTTGGAGACTTTCTTTATAAAGGAGAAGAACCTCCATGTTAACTACAACCTAAATGTTCAGCTCTTTCAGCACTCCAATATTACAAGGCTGAATGACTTGCTGTAAGACATCACTAAAGACTTATTTAGTGAACTTTATGTTATAATACTTCTCAGTCAGAGGAGTTGGTTAAAACTTAAGAACAGGGGTTATATTCTTCGCCTCTCCCTCACAAAGTCCTTCTCTTCTGACAAGGCTGTACAAAGTAAAACCAGATGACAGCTTTACTGGTCTTCTATAGCATTCAAGGATACAGAGATGTGGAACATTACGTGTGGTCTTAACAACAACAACAAAGAAACCACACTGGATTTTTTAATGGCATTACATTTAGAGGAGTGCTGTGACTCAAGAACAGGAGCATATTCTTATTCTTCACAGGCCAAACAAAACAGACATATTTCTAGTAACGGGCAAAATAACTAGACCAGGAGTCAGGTAATGACCAGGTAGAGACTGGAGTACTTTACTACCACAGGGACATACTTCTAGTTTTAGGCTCAGATATATCAGTTCACAGAAGACACATTCTGTTCAAGTGAACAGGTTGCCTTAAACACAGGCCCACAAGTAAATAAATCTGGCTTAAGTAATTTTTCTGTAAAATTCAGTCACTGCTAAAAATATTAAGTTCACAGAATACTCCTTTGCAATGGATGAAAATATTTATATGCTGTTCTGTGCCTTCTATGACCTACTCCACAATAACAAAACTACTGCTTTGAAAAAATAGCTTTATACAAGTACTCCTCTAGTCTGTTTATCATGTAAGAAAGTAGATATGCAAAACTGGAAAATGAATTATCAGTATTTTAAGTATGCTAACCTCGTGTTTTCTAGTCAGAGAAATACAAAAGCATGAAAAGATTAAAGAGTTAATAAGGACAGTTCAGAAGGAAAAGATTTATCAGTAGCACCTACAGTTAGAAAAGTAGAAGTTACATCACTCCTTAGTCTTCAGCTACACACACACTTTTATAAACAACTGAATTTTAAAACTGCACTTTTCAAGGTAACTTAGTTTGCAGTCTGGGACATGGAGGAAGAGATCATTTTGTTTTGCAATTGAGTAGAAGCAGTTCAGTTAAAGCGAAGTCCAATTAAAAAATTCACAGGTGTATCATTTTTGAATAAAGCAAGCAGTCTGACATAGAATTACCCCTTATGGGAGATGATGTCCCTCAGGCATGCTGTTAAATAACCAGTGTTATAAGACAGAGGATATACACATACATGCATGTCCTCCACCACCTTGAAGTACTTCAATTTACAAAAAAATTTAAAATCCCACAGCCCAGATCTTTTAGGATCTTCACTCTTGCCTTTTTTGCAGATGAAAACAAAGAAACAAACCCACATGTAACACTCCCTCCAAACCACCATATGCATGTATAGCTTCCCTGATACATTACAAACAGCTTACAGCCTGCATGTGGCTATGAGAAAAGAGAAAAAAAATGGAAAAAAGGAAGGCTTAACCAAGAAGAACTGGCCAGCTTATGCTTGAACACTGAAACAAGACAAACAAAGACTAGGGATATACATATAATCACATAATCCCCTCTGTACCTTTGTAAATTCAAAAGTGAACAAGAACGCCTTGCCATTAACTTTATCACCAAAACAAGATTCAACACTAGCTGCTTTTCTCCCCAAAGGATATTCTCCAGCAGAAACACAAGTAGAAGACCAAATCAAGGACTGAAGGAAACCTGTAGACTCAGAGAAATGTTAATTGGATGATTACAGTGAATGCTATTACTTTAGGATCTCCTTTGTAACAATAGTCCCTCAGTAATTTCTCTACCTCAAAGTGCAATTTACAAACTGCACAGCATTTCTTGCTTCTAATTTCCAATATACTACTTCAGCATTTAGATAATGGCTTTATCACACACTCTGCTGCTTGGAAAGCAGTCTGAAAAGCAATCAGGGGCAAAACTATCTCAAAATGACAGGTTCTACATAGTGATATTCTTTAGGCATTGATGAGTTAAACTCAAAATTAGTGCTTACAGGTAAGACCATATAACAAAGTGCTAGAACACAGCACTAAAATTTAATATCATAACCCACAGCGTTAATTCATGCCAACAAAAATAACAGCATGAGGAATTTACAATTTTACAAAGCTGCGGTGAAGTGTTTTAGGTAACATCTGTTCAGCAATCATTTCTTTAAAAGACTAATTTAGATTCAAGGTCTTACACTGCAGCATAACTGCAGCAATAATTCAGTCACTTTGTAATTAAAGATATTGACACAGATTGGTCTTACCTTTCTATTCTATGCCAGAGAAATGGAAGTGTTTTTCCTCTTAACTACCTCTTTCTTTGATTTATAGACACTGTTAAATACAACTGTTAATTTGTCTATTTTTTAACAAATTGGTGTAAACAAGCAACCCTTCTTGACTCATAAATTTCATAAAGAACTTAATCAAAAACATAACCTGAAAGTCACTGAAGTCAGGTCACTGGTATACTGAAATTAATAAAAACACCTCTAATTTGAGCTAGAAATTGAAGTTGATCTTTTGAGAACTAGTGTCTACAAGATGTAGTTATCAGTAAAGTGCAGTTGGAAGTCACATAATCTAGCACTTACTGTAATGATTTCCAAACATTTTTAAGGCGAGGGGGGAATCAAGGAGAGGTAGTGGCAAACAATTGCTTTTTATCCCACTCTGCCCCAGCAGATTTCAGAAGTTTCTTGCTCAGTCAATGCATACATAGAGAACAGGTATAGTATCCACCATCCTCGAGCAGATTCACTCTTTTTACAAGGTCCTAAACCAAAACGGTGAATGCATGAGCTTTAAATAAGCTGAAGTACCACAGTACCACAGAAATTCTTTTATCCTTTTAAGAGTCACACTCTTCTAAAAATTGGGATCTGCTGAAAAAAAGTCATGCTGCTGTGTGCTTCAAAATGAACTATCATTTCTTAAAAAAAATATTTTAAATGATTCTGCAAAACACCAAGACAACTGAGGCTTAAAACTCATTCACTTCTGAGAAGCTAGTTTATTCAGAAAAAGTCCTTCAAAGCTTTATTTGACTGGGCTAAACAGCTATAGTGGTTGATTCTAATGCCTGTTTCTCCCCCCTCCACCCCTCAAGTGCAGTGAGTTTTAGAAACCACTATTTTCCTCAGTTAAAAAATTTTCTTTAGAAGGAAAAAAAAAAAAAATTAAAGGGAATTACATGTTAATGATGTCACCTTTGTCAACCAGCAATCCAATTTCACCTCAAGGTTTGTCAGGGAATCAAATTATTTTTCAGATTAGCATATCTCCTGTGACAGATCAATACGTTGCATTGACTGGAAGGGTACAACCTGGAACTTATTTTCAAGCCTTGCACACTGAGAAATATTACACTGACAATTGGTATTACTTGAGGTCAATAAATCTAACAGCTAATTTAATTTGACAAATGTACAAAAGATAGAAGCATAACTGAGGTAACATGAAGTATGGCACTCTAAGCACACCAAACACAGGAAAGGGCACAGGCTAAATCTAAGACTGGATAACAGAGAGCCCAAAGGGGTAAGAGGCAGGCTTTACACATTCTGACACAAAATTAAATTAACTAATAAAATTACACTGAAGATGTATTATGGGAAGAGTTAGATGCAAACAAGTCAAGTTGGAAAATTCCTCTAAGATCATCAAGTCCAACCATAAACCAAACACTGCCAAGTCCATCACTAAACCACATCCCTAAGTGCCACATCTACATGTCTGTTAAACACCTTACAAGATGGTGACTCAACCACTTCTCTGGGCAGCTGCTTCCAGTGCTTGACCACCCTCTCAGTGAAGAAAGTTTACCTAAAACCCAATCTAAACCTCCCCTGGCACAACTTGAGGCCCTTTCCTCTTGTCCTGTCACTTGTTACTTCGGAGAGAACACCGACTCCCACCGCACTACAGCCTCCTTCCTGGCAGCTGTAGAGAGCAGTAAGGTCACCCAGTGAGCTAATGGCACACGTAGAATACAATCCATGTTCAATACATAATTCTTCAGTCCCTAACAACACCCAAGGATAAAATCTTTGCTTTAAGATATTATTTAAAGATGAAAAACAGGACTATTGTCTAGGGTGAAATGCTTTTGAAAATTGCAGTTTGACAAAGCAGTCTCATGAATTAAGGACATTCTCAGCTATCCCTGCTTAAAGAGAAGCTGGGCAGGGGAACAGGAAGAGGCCAAAAAAAGAAATTACCAAAACACACAACTACCTACAAGATGATTATACATCCTATAACATTGAGTCAGAACCCTTTCTTCCCTAATTCAACTCCCTTTATTTTCTGTAGCTGTGACTTCAAAACTGTGACCTCAAAAAAAAAGGTCAGCTGATGCCCATATTGAAACATTCTCAAAATCACCCCTGTATAGCCTGGGAAGCCTAGATGGATACCAAACAAGCCCAACCGCACCAAAGAAAAAGCCTTTTTCCACTGAAAAGATGAGATTTCATCTAAGAAAAAAACCTCAATGGCTTTTATCACATATCTGTCAGTGTTCTACTCCTTATAAACTATTGTACTGCCATTTTAACACATGGTTAACAAAACTGAACACAGTGGCAACACACTACTTGTTTTAACACATAATTAAAGGAAAAAATTAAAACCAGTGCAATATCTTATCTGCATAAGAATTTGGCTGTTAAAGTATTGGTAATAAGTAAAACCTCTTGAGCTAGCACTCCTGCCAGTCTCAAACACACAAAACTCCATGTCTCTCACTCACCGAAGAAATAATCCAATCCTCAAGTCATACACCAGTAACACTATCCAATTGTTTATAGTGGCCAGACAACACAGGTTTCTCCTCACAGATAATATACTAAAGCATATTGTGAGAGACTGGGAAGATCAGTGTCTCGAGACATTTTGGGCTGCGTGTGGAGGGGGCGAGGGGCAGGTTGGGCCTTGCCCTGGTGAAAGGATGCCCTGCTCTGCACACACCTCCCACTCCTGGGGCCTGCATACCAACCCCACAGTGGCTGCCAATCCCTGGCACAGCAGATGCCATGCTCCACACCCCAGCCCTGGAGCTCCTAATCCAGCTCTCGAGCGGTCAAATGAACAAAAGTCCCATCTGAGGAAACGGTCCAGGAAGGCCAAGTGGTATTTAAAGCTGAACACGAGGCAAGCACATGTCTTGACCTTACCTCCTCTAGGAATTTCTATCAGCTGAACTGCTGGAATCCAGGAGCTGATCGCTATATGTGTCCTTTCCTGTACCTTTTCTGCCTTTCTCTTTCTTCTTCTAATTCCTTCTTCTTGGAATTTCTGAGTAACTTAAAATCAAATGAGTTCAACATTTGCCAAGTCAAATGGGCTAAGCTGATGCTTTGAGAAGTGTTTTATGTTGACTGAATGTTGCACTAAACCTTTTGTCAAAGTTCTTTGATTTTCTGAGGTTGCCAGTAAAGTCTTCTTTGTTGTTTCGATCACTTGAGGAGTATCTTGTTGCTATTTCTCCCATGCATTTAACTCAGAGTACAGGAACAACCATAAGCCCTTTTAAAAGCCTTGTCAAGTGAGTCTTTTTGCGCCTCACACACGTCCAGCCATGTCACCTGCATGTGCCCCCAGAAGATATGCAGCCATTTATGAATACAAGCAAATAGCTCTTAGTCACAGTTTCATATATGCCCATTCTAACATGCAGAAAAAGGCACAGAGGGATGTGGTTCAAACACCAATCTCTGCAGCCACAATACAGAAAGATTGCAGCAAACAGGGATATTCCAGGAGCAAGTTGTGACCCTCCAGAACAGGTCTGGCCAGTTTGATACCGCTTATTGGCTAACTTTTTTGAACCTGTGCTCAAGTGCCAGACATTCAAGTACTGAATATTATGCAAACACACCACAGAACCAAGAGTCTAATATAGGTATTATGGTACCTATTTTGTACTGACATAATAAATACATTTTAGAGCAGGTGGGCTCAGAGACAGCTGAACAAAGACCAACGTGCATCACTTAAATATGAGTATGGGATGCATCTGCCCTGCATGTGGCAGATACTGCTGGATACAACTACCTGAAAAGGAGGGTGTATCCAGATGGGTGTCAGACCCTCCTCCCAGGCAACCAGCAACCGGTAAGAGGACACAGTCTCAAACTGCACCAGAAGAAGTTTAGGCTGGACATTTAAAGGAATTTCTTCACAGAAGGGGTCATTAGACATTGTAATGGGCTGCCCAGGGAGGTGGTGGAGTCACTATCGCTGGAAGTGTTTAAGGAAAAACTGGACGTAGCACTTGGTGCCGTGATCTAGTTGACATGGTGGTACTCAGTCACAGATTGCACTTGATGATTCCAGAGGTCTTTCCCAACACAATTGGTTCCGTGGATACAAGGCATGTAGAATATATGCCGGTCCCAGCTCTAATGTTTGGAATTTTCATGGTGTCAAACAAAAACAGGTTGTTTCTGGGTACTCTTTAGTTAGAGCACATCTTGCAGATGCATTACCTTGTGGAGGATCATTAGCAATGTCGAGTTTCCCAGTTTATGGGTGTGCTAGCCAAAAGCTTGTAAAAGCAGGCCTACGGAAAACTTTACTATGTCCTTTAAATTCAAACACCTGTTTTTTCACTGTAGAGTTTATTAGAATGGTGTTATTAGAAGTAACACCATTTAAGAGCTAGAAGTCTGTTCTGCTCCCATTGCACCCATACCTATCACGCAGCAAGTAAAGAAAATAAAGCTTTATGATTGAGCATTCGGGAGAAACCTGAAAACTTGCTGCATCCTTTCACAGGGCCAAGCAAGAGGCGAGCTGGAGCAGGCGGGATGAGCCTTCGAAGCCAAGCCGAACCTGGCAGTACTCCCACTCGGCACCCCGGTTTTGGGGCGCTCCGAGCAGTGACTAGCCCCGGAGGGCACGGCGGCGGGGTGAGACCGGAATGTCACCGCACGGCCGGGCCCCCTCGGCACAGCCCCGGCAGGCCCCGCTCCTCGGGCGGCCCCGCCGCGGGACGGGCTCGTACTTACGAATTTGGGCTTCCTGCTGTCCGCCGCCTCCTCGGACGCGCCGGTGCTCCCGGTCCCCGGCGGGCCCTTCCGACGGAGCCCCTTGTTCTCCCGCCCGCCGCGCCCCGGCGGCGAGGACGGGGCGCGGTAACGCGGCCGCGGCGGCTCCATGGCCGCGCACGGGCGAGGAAGGGCGATGGGGAGAGGGGGCGCGGGCCGCGATCGGGCCCAGGCCCGGCGGCCCCGGCCGAGCTGGGCGCCTGCGATTAGCGCGGCTTAGCTGGCCGGGCAGGGCGCCGCGGGGGGAGGAGTGGGATCTGCGCTAAAGCCGCCGCCTCACCGCAGCGCAGGATTTAGCGAGGAGAAGCCCCTAATCCCGCCACGCCCGGGCCGCGCGGGGCCGCGCTCTCCCAACGGCCGCGGCTGGCGCAGCCCGGAACGTCCCGCCGTCCGAACTGTCCCGCCACCGCCGGCACCGCCCCCAAGGCCCGCCGCGGCCAATCCGCGCCCGCCCGGCGGGAGAGGCGCCGCCCGATTGGCGGGACTCGCGCCCAGCGCCCGTGAGTCAGCGGCGCGCGCTGGGCCGTGCGGGGAGCACCCTGAGGGGACGGGGTGGGCGAGGCACCGGGGTGGGAGAGGCACCGGGGTGGGCGAGGCACCGGGGTGGGCGAGGCACCGGGGTGGGGCACGGCGAGTGCGAGGTACACACACACACACAGCAGGGGAGAGTTTAGCCTCTCTTCTCTGGATCCGCTCTGCTCGGGATCTGAACACGGGGCGGGTCCCTCACCGGTTGGGCCAAGGCTGCCGATTTCCAGCAAGTGGTTTTGTTGAAAGTTCTGATTCCATACCTCAAGCCACTATTTGACAGGTGGAAAGTGGTTCATCTATTTCTGTATGGCCCTCTTATATAATCAGAGCACTGACTATTATATAGAAACATATTATTCTATAGAATGGTAGAATCAGCAGGTTTGGAAGAGACCTTTAAGATCATCCAGTCCAAAAATCCACATTACCCAGTACCAGATCCACACACCTCTTAAACACCTCCAGGGATGGTGACTCCATCACCTCCCCAAGCAACCTATTCCAATGCCTGACCACCCGAACAGTGAAAAAATTTTCTATTATCAAATGCGAATCTCCCCTGGCTCAGTTTAAGGCCATTTCCTCTGGTCCTGTCATGCAATCAGAGTAGAGACCAGCCCCACCTCACTAGAACCTCCCTTCTGATAGTTGTAGAGAGCACTATATATGTATATATGGATATATGGATATATATGTGTGCATGTGTGTAATATGTTATATAATCAATACTTCTCATATGGCTTTTATACCATCTTGGTGGTACTGGGTTGAAAGCAGAATGACACAGAATAGTCCCTATCCAAAACTGTGTCAGTGTTTCCATCATCCTCCTTCAGCCTTTCTGTTTTGTGACGGACACAGTGTGTGGAGGAGCTGTTAACTGTGCTGCCAAGGCCAAGAGAACAGGTGTACCTGCAGTCTGCGTTTGTTTAATGCAATCTGTTGTTTTCCATCACTGAAAGACCTGCAAGACACTGTGGTTTATGGGGAAATACATAAATAGAGATTTCATTACACTGTAAACTAGCAAATTGCATATGGTTTACAAGGCAATTGAATTCTCATTACAACAATCAATACCTTGCATTTATCTTTATTTTAAATTAAGAGTGGTTAGAATAATGATGCAAACTGGAGACTTATGTAGGGGGAAATCTATTTCCAAATCTCAGTGTTATGTGTCATTAAGAAACGGAAGTCTAACAGTCAGCAGTCATATCTCTAGAGTATTTTCTAAAACAGAAAAATTTCCTTTCTCTTCTGTCATTCAGTCCTTCACCACGACTTACACAGTCAGTGACCTACAAAATGTAACATCTGCCAGTACACAGAGCTCTGGTGAAACATAGCAGAATTCAGCCCCAAACAGAACCTTTGCAGGGTGAGGGAGCTGTGGGGCCACGCAGAGTAGATGCCGTAATTATTTGTATACGTTAAACTGTTCATCTTTTGGCACCTTTCTATAGATGTTTTGTAAATTTATATTGGAATTCTTTGTGGAGAGTATAATTAGCAGAACACTGTTTAATGTCATGGTTAATGATTTCCTGGAACATTTGATTAGAAAATTAATCAGGCTATGTGTGCATATGATAAAGCTGTTTAAATGGACCTCCTAATTGCACTGTGGTAGAACACAATGGCTTGTGCCAATATATCACTTTCAAGGTACTGTGTTGCAATAACAGAGAAACACTGAAGGGAATAATTTATCAGGCAGTTTTACTAAGCCAAAAGTAAATGTTAGTACTTTTGATCTATTATTATTATTTTATACTACCCCTCTTGTGCTCATTAAGTGTTTCACAAAACAAATACACTCTTGAATCAGCTCAGTTTACCAAGATTAATCATGACAGAGGAAAAAAATTGTGAGAAAGAAATGCATCAGTAATAGTAAAATTGTGCAGAGATTCTACATAGTTATGGCATGCATATTGTCCAGGGCATGCAAATAGCTTGGTCATTTTGCATTATTTTTATTCTGGAATGAGAAATTTTCAAATATAAAAGTCTGAGACAAAGTGTGTAAAGTTAACCACATAAATTTACAAAAGTAGTCCTTTAGATTGATGGATTTATTTAGGCTCTTAGCATTTTGTTCCATCTCGCTCTTTTTTTTTTTTTTTCTAATATACAGTGACTCAGGACTTTAAAAAAAAAAAAAAAAAAGAAAAGAATACTCTCCTAATATTCATTGTTCCAGGGAGGCAGTTTTTCAAATACATTCTTGAGCAAAGTATTTCAAA
Organism: Entomyzon cyanotis; assembly: GCA_024500445.1. Taxonomy (NCBI): domain Eukaryota; kingdom Metazoa; phylum Chordata; class Aves; order Passeriformes; family Meliphagidae; genus Entomyzon; species Entomyzon cyanotis. Next base: position 55,659,942 of record JAKEPQ010001016.1, on the reverse strand, counting down.
GCTGGCCTTTGACTGCATGTAGGTGGTTGTCCATATTTCATTTGGAGACACCTAGTACTTTCCCATAAGAAGATAAAACAGTCAATTAACTGTTCTTTCAGGAGGTTCATCCTTTTGAACTGTCACATAAAAGTTATGAAGGATTTTGTCAGCAATGTTGTTGTTTTTACAAATTAGGCAGGCAAGTTTAATACTACTCTATTTAAGCATGCTAAGAAGGAAAACCTTAGGCACAGTTCCTGTGGCTTGACAGAGGCAAGCAAATGGCACATGTCTTTTCTGGAAAATGGCTTCTTCTTTCTCCCATGAAAAGGCCCAAACAGGGGATTCTAGCCCAAATCCTTCAAACTTGCATAGCTATTTGTAAGTTGTATGAATTTAATATGTATATTATACCTTTCCCAACATCTTATTCAAAAAGTTAATACAGGAGTTGCACTAAGATATATGATTGTTAACTCACAATGCAAATAAAAATTACCTTGTAAAAACACGGCCTGTCCTCATGTCGTTTAGAGGCAATTGATGCTTGTTTTATCTAAGAAAATCTTTAACAGTTGTATTTTATATTGCAACAGCAGTCATTAATATTTTAAATGTATTGCAAAGTAATATCCTTAAATGTAATCTGTGGATAAGATCTGACTTAATTTTCACAGGATGGGTGGCTTGCAAAACATATTATTCCATAATTAAGATAATGGGTAGATAAAATCTAAAAGTGTTCATCTAGTCTAGCCTATTAAGTTTACTAAGGAACCTGGCTGTTAGCAAGTTTATCATACTAATAAATGAACAAATTTATGTTACACTTATGAGAAAATTCATAATCTGTTGAAATAATAAAGTTTTATTGAAAAAAATTTGCTTTAGTTTTTTTCCTGTAAAACAAACAAAAAATTTTTGGCTTTTTTGTTCATAATTTGTTTGCCATTTAGTCAGTGTCGCTGCCACTGTAGTAGTATATGTCATCCCTACCTTCTGTTTCTAGCATAGACTAGGAAAAATGAAAATCTGTAGCTAAAACTATGCTGGAAAACCTTGACAATCTGTCAGAAAAAGGAAGGAACTGAAAAATTGCTGACTAATACGAGCTAACCTTAAGTTCTTAAAAGGGAAACCCTACCTTCATTTTGGAGTTTTACGTTGCTGGAACTTAGGAGCTAGTAGCTATTTATGTCTGTTTTTCTATATCTTTCCTGTCTGTTTTTCTCCCTTTCTTCTTCTTCTAACTCTCTTCTTAAAGAATGTAGTATTGAATAGGTTTAAAGGTTTTCTGTGTACAATGGGTTGTCTGTGCTGTGATAAGTAATGTTATGTTGCATTTACTCTTTTGCCAATGTTCCTTAATTTTCTATAGTGTGGCAGTAAACTTTTTTGTGTTTTTAACCTCTTGAGAATATCTGGTTGGGATTTTGTCGTTTTCCCAGAGCAAAAGAACCTTGTTTTAACCCTGGAATTAAGTAACCAGGATGTAACATGGGCAGCATCTTGCAAAGGTTCTGACGCCATTCTGCCTTTGTCTCCCTATGTGAATTCAGCAGTGGGGGCCCCCATCTTGGAAGAGATTTGGAAACATTTTGGGTGTACCTTTGTTCCCCTGGAGTTTGTGAGATCTAGCAATTTTCTGTCTAGTGATTATTCACTGTTGTTTTTTGCCTGTTGCTGTTTCGCTTGTTAGTAAATTGTTCACTTAGATCTACTCATATTCCTTTCTTATTGGTGGAAAGTTGAAACTAAGGGGGGTAACTCATTTTAGTGAGTCCACTTTTTTGAATTGTCTTAAACCAAGACAGTGCTAAAAAAATAGTAATTGTCTTTGCCATTCCCTGGGCTCTTTTTTGGGAACAAGATCGTTTTTCTCATGAGATGCTTTAAGAATGTATGATGCCACTTGTCTGTGATGCATCTCTTTTAAAGCCCTGCTCTTGCTCTCATCTGTCTTGACTGCACAGCATGCTACATACTATTGGAAGTACTCAAAACAATCAAGTTTGCCATCATTCACTGGCACCCTGGCAGACAAGTAGTGTGTGCTAGTTAACATTTTTATAACATTTTGTCCTGGGTTACAGTACAGATGTATTTAGAATTCTATTACCACCAGCTGTGGGCCATTAGCTGTTATCTCCTGCTATGACTCACCCCTAATAACAGACCATCAAGGACCCACCCCATGACTCATGGACTTATCTCATCCTATTGTGAGATGCTCCACCCAGGAGGGAGGAGCCAAGCATTCCCACCTGGATATAACCTGGCCTTGGAACTGCCTAAGGGAGCCCTGTCTACTGGGTTCCCAGGGGACAAGAGCTACCACTGGATCTCCAGCTGAAGACCAGACCTTTGCGGGATCACTGCTTCAACTGAACTACTTCACTTGGACTGCTACCACCACCCTAACAGGGTGTCAAGTTGTATCCAACTTTGTCAGCACTTTTTCCTTGTATTATTGCACTTATTTTTAATTTTCCTATAAAATTATAATCCTAACTTGTGATCTCCCACTGGTTTGTTTTCAAACTAATACATGTTCTTTAATATTTTAGATGGAAATAGAGAGGGACTTAGGATAGATAATTAAAGAAAGTGCTTTCTTGCCTGGGGTGTCAAATTGTCTGTAAGGATAAGCAGCTTTGAGCCATTTGGATCACAGTGTTGGTAAAGCTGAACTCATCAGACCTCTCGGCACATATATTTCTTGTTTCTATAAAACATCTGAATGAGAATCTTCTGAAAACAGTTCTTTTCTTCCACTTATTATATAAAAAGAAGTATTGTGGTTGTATTTCAGAAAAGTATTATGGTCATATTTCTTGCAATTCATGTGTGTTACCAGCGGAAACTTTTGGAAACCAGGATATCCTTGATTTCCATCCCAATTCTTTATCACTAGGAGTCTTGGACAGTCACATTTGCACAATGGTATCAGTGCTAAGTGTCAATGGAATATGTATCATGCAACAGTTATAAAAAATACTTGGATCTTAGAGAAACACAAAGGACTTCAAGGCTCTTCAGGTTTGCATGGCAGTAAGTTCCAGGCACTTAAAAAAGAAGCAATTAAAAGACTCAAGCTGAAATGACATTTCTACTGAGAGTTGCATCTAAAATACTTTTATACCTGTTTTCTTATTACATGACAGTTGTTACTGATGAAAAGCAAAGCAAGATCCTGCAGGTTTTAGCAGATCCTTCAGATATAGCTGTATAGCTGTTGTTACTCCAGAATGGACAGACAAGAAAGGTATCCTTGAGGACAGCGTGTGTCACAATCTTTTTATTGATAAATCAGTCTTTTTTGAAATATCAAACAAAATTTAACATGCAATGGATGCATTTTGTCTCTTTTCTAGCTAGAATTTAAGTTAAGGACTTTTAGAAGTAGTTGTGGTCTGAACAGTACCGTTCTCCTTCTTGAAACTTTCAAAGTCACCCTGTAAAAGATGAGGATATAAGAAGTAGGAAAGTAGTTTGCTTCCTCAATTTATTGTGGATTACATGTTGCTAATAATTTCTCACAAAATATTTTAGGCTAGCCTCTCATTCAGCTGAGGAAATCTAATATACCTCCTTCTAGATACTGCCTGGATGGGAAAAAATCAGTAAAGAAGTCCATTATGCAGTTCATCAAATGGATCTTTATGAGGACATTGGAGATGTGATTTGTGGCACTATTTAGGATACATTGCATACTACATTATTATAAAGTTCAGGTTTGTAATTTAATTATGGGCCAAATTATCTTCAGTTCTAACTTTAGTTGAAGTGACTAGGCCAAGCCTGACAGGTGATATAAATTGTAAATGGTCTGAGTGTCATGGGCTGCAATAAAGGCTGTGTTACATAATTTTACACTTCGTATGGGATTTTCAAAGCTGCCTAAAGAATTAAATGAGCTGTTCAAACCTTGTCTATTCTACCGTTGCACTATTAAGCGTTGCTAGTGAAATTATTGCAAACAGTCAATTTTGCTGAAAAGAAAATAAATATGTTTTCAGAGGATAAAATCATGCTGAAGGTTTTTGGGAATATAAGGGTCCATAGAAGTGTGATTAAGCTTAGTGATTTTTTTCAGGGCATTCACTGCAAAGATTTTAAGCCTTCTGTCACAATTCTGAGATGTAATTATCTTCCATTACTTCCTGATAACTCTCCAAATTCCTCATAGCTTTCCTTTTTTAATATACTTCTGTATTTTTTTATGATTCACTTTCCAAATTTCCTTCCAAGATTCTGTCTTTCATTTTTCCTTGTGATAATTTATATTACCTTCTACTAGGGCATGATACAGTTTGCTTTCAGAAATCCCTTATTTTCTTTTGACAGATGTATCATTTTAAGAGAGAAAGAGAGAGGGAGGGAGGGAAAGAGAGAGATAAACACATATATGTATGTGCATATATAATGCTTTTTATGAGTTAGTTATGTATTACGGAAGTCTCAAAATTGACTGTAATTTGTTTATATAGCTTTTATTTCTTTCTGACTGATTTTCTTATTCTAATACATTTTTAAGTTTCTCAATCTAGTTTTTCCCCTTGCAAGAGTAGTGGGTATAATCATATTATGGTTACTTCAACTTAATATTCAGCTACAGTAGGTACTGTACATGTAGATTAAGAAAAATGTTTTCTCTTGTTTTGAGAAAACAGTATATATCATTTGGGGAAATTCCTGAAATATATTCTATATGAAACATAATCAGCAATTTTGTGGGTAACAGAAGTCACTCTGTTGCTATCCAAACTGCATGTTATTTTTTGATCCTCTGTTTCTTGGCAAGTTTCAATGGACAACCTGATTTCTAACAGTTTTTAGCACACATAGTCATGCATTTATACAGAGTGCAATGCACTGCCTTTCTTATGTTAAATAGCAGCTTCATCTCTTGTCATAGGAAGATGAAGAGTGTAATTGGAGGATACATTTTGCATCACAAGTACTCTTCCAGTGCAGCACAGCTAAGCTTATTTTTTTTTTCTAGGAAGTTTCTTAAGTGGCAGTTTTATGATGGTGTGAATCAGAATAAACTTCATAACTTTCCATTTTCTTTCACCTATGTTATAATAAATGAAAGCTGTTGGTTAAGGAAAATGAATGCTCTCACTTATTTTTACAAAGTATTTCTGCTGAAATTGAGAGATTATTATGTTGGATTTTGATATAGAGGTTATCCTATGGACCTAGAAATGCAATTAGCTCTCAAATATGTGTTTGAGGGGAGGCAGGCAAGTGAAAGAAATTGTACTGTAACAATTACAGAATTGCCTCTCAACTGGCCATTGGCAATAGAGTCTCAAGATGGTTTTGGTTCATTTTATGACAACCTAATCAGAATGGAGACTTATGAAACCAAAGGGTATTTGCCAAGGAAAACAGAGGCCAGTTGACATGGTTTCTGTTACCTTATAAATGGACAATTTAGAAAGAGCAGAATCTCAGCCTCTGTTGAAGTGTCAGGTCATGGTGAGCACCAGCTTTCCCTAAGGGATGTGGTGCTGAGGGAGATACCATGGCCAGTGGGACAAGGGACCTTGCTAGCCAGGGCCCATCCCATTGACCCCAACAGAGGCAAGAAAGACCAGCCCAGAGGTGGTAGCTGGGTTTAACCAATAGTCCAGACTATCAGGCCACTTTGTGATGATGAAACAGGTCTGAGGAAGTCAGGCCATAGATCAGAGTCAGGAACAGTTCCACTGATGGTAACAAGGGTCTAGTGATGATTGAGTGTATCCCTAGTGATGAAACATGTGAAGCTTGGGAGTCACATACCGATCAGGATCAACAGAGTTCATATCTGGCAGAGTGCAGGTCTGTCTTCTTTTCTGTAGTGTGATACATATGGGAATCCATCGTGTGTATTTCCCATGAATAGCCTAATGAGACTCGAGCTTTGTTTATTGATTGCTTCTACAGCCACCATTAATCTGAGAGAAAAAAAAATCCATGATTGAGTGTCACCATTAGTCTCTGAAAAGTAATGTAATTCCTTATCCCCATCTGTCTACAAAACTATTTGTTTCCATTCATGAGTTCATTTCTCCTTGTATTGAACAATCATGCTGGTACCAATGAAGAAGAAATCTCCTCGAAGAAGTTAGGATAGCCTTTGACAGGATTTAAAATCAAGCAGCAAGTATCAAGAAATCAATCACTATACCCTACTAAGTGCTTAGAAAATTGTAATTTACCATTATGTTTTGTGAGCTTCAAATTTGGACATCAGATAGGTGCAGGTTTTCCAGCTAGAAAAGTATCAACAAAGACCTCTTTTTGCCCCATTGAAAGCGAGGGAATATGAAGATCTGCACAGGCTTGCAGGATGCTGGGAGATTAATAAAGGCAGCTAAGCTGTGAGAATCCAGATACAGCATTTGGGTGGATGATACATACTTTGGAACGGCTTTCTTTATATGGACTACAACATGGAAACAGGAAGAATGCTGTCCCAAAAATGGTTCAAAGTATGCATGATTAAAAGCAGTACACTAGTCAATTTTTTTTCATTCTTTTTGGGGAATAAGAATCGAGCTCCAAGAAAGAGTATTTTGGGAAGAACAGCACACACGGGAGAAAGAGAAGGGCTCAGCAGCAAAAGCAGCAGGCAGGCTTATGTATGGCATATTGCTGGGAACTAAGTGCTGAAAGGTACTGATCCCAAATAAACTGCATGCTTAGGCATATCATGAGCTTGACTCGCTTACCCTCCACCCCCAGCAGAGTTACTCATTCTAACACTGCTTGTTCCTTTAGTGATCACTCCAAGTTCTGCTTAGGTGATGTGACTTTTCTGAGGCTCTTCATGTCACGAGTCAGTAATGATACTGGGAACAAGTGACAATATAGCTGAAATGAGAAAATATTTCCAAGTGTTATGGTTTGGTAAAACAAAATACTTGTAGCATTAATGCATAGGCGAGATCCGTATTCTCTGGCTAAGGACAATCTAATCGGTAAGCAACTAAGCTAGGCTTTCTGTGATTAAGGAGTTAGCACTTCACTGAAGTTCTCACTTTTACCTAGATGTAAACTAACATCTACACAAAGCAGTTCATCCACTCTTAAAATATGAATTTAAAACAAATGGAAAGAAGAATCTCTGGAGATCCTTCTGTGTCTTCACTGACTATCGAAGATGCTTTGATACATGGCTTAGACCAGAAGAGTACATTTAAATGCTGAAGGCAGGTGAGGTAAATTTCATTCTCAAACTGTTCTGGGGATTTCAGCAATTTTCAGTCAATAAATTCACTCCCTTTCAATAGATTTTATTATACATATTCATATTAATTCAGAATCACAGATATATTTAAATAGCAATGTTAATGACTCCTTGGAATTAACAATAAAATTCTCTTGTGATCCTCAGAGAATAAAATTTTGAATAATCATACTTCCAAGGTAATCTGCACGTCTTTGAAAATCGTTCTTGATAGTCTGAAAACTGAAGACAGCTTTTTTTTTCCCTAAAAGGTTTAATAGCTTGTTCTCTTACTCCTTTTGCTGCAGGCTGTTATCACTGTGGATATTAAACTACTTCAAAAACTGTGGGAAGTGTTAAGTTGTAAATATACTCTTCTGTTGTACAGAATTACTTGGATGGTGATTAAAAGAATTAATGCTGCTACTAACCTAAGTGTTCTAACACATTTTCTTGGCAAAATCTATTCCATCTTTCTGTTTTGTCTTTTTTTCCCTCTTTTCTGTTACAATATATTGGGGTTTTTTTCTCACTTGCAGAACTTTGCATTCGACCTTGGAAACTTTTGCATTATTAAGTTAACTCTAATCAGTACACGACAAGTCCCATCATTAATTTGTTAGCTTTCTAAACAAGTACCTTTGTGCCTTCTCCCTGGATGGCATTCAGTCTATGAAGAAGTCATATGTAAGCATCCACAAACAACTTAATTATTATTTTTTAAACCTTTCTTTAGAATTCTCCTTTGCCAATCTACCCACAGAAGTGAAGACTTAAATACAGCCTCTCTCACTGTTAGGTGTTGCTCCTGATTTAGTCTGTATCTCCTGTCTGTCTTCCACAAAGAGATAGCAAGCTTTTGGAACATAGCTTTTTTGTTTTATTCAAAACAGCTCTGGCATTTTACAATAATAAATATCTTGATTAATACACAGAGCTTGCTATTTGTGTTACATGTGAAGACCACATCACCTAAACTCTATTTGATTTCTACACTTTCTCTTTTAGTTTCTGCCTGTATCTGCATGAGAAAATTCACCAGAACAGATCTATCAGGATAAATGATACTTGTTTTCCACACTTAACTTTCCTCTATTCAAATAGTACTAGAAGTAACTAAGTACCTGTTGTAATTTCTAAATGTTCACCATATTTAGTAAATAATCCATATTTTATAATTGACATTGTTCAATACAGTTTTCAGACTTATGGTATTTTCTAGCTTTGAACTATACATGTGCACAATCTCCTAATTTAACATTTTATCCCCATGTCTATTAGTATGGCTTGTGAGAGGGAGGTGTTGATGGATATAATTATCCATTGATGTTTTGGGTGGAAATAGAGGAAAATTGTCTGTATGTCTAGAACTGAAGTCTGTCATTGTAAACCATTTATTTTAAACTGGGAGGTTATACAAGCTATATTCATTCAGATTGAGTCTTATGTAAATCAGGGCTTTGCAATCACTTAGGAGTTGTATCACATTAATCTACAGTGACAGTGTTCAACAGAGTCTAGAAAGCTGTTTGATTTCACACTCTGTAAATGACAGTTCTTGATTTTCTGTAATATTTTGGATCACAGACAAAACCTGGTTTCAGTAACTGCGTATTAGCTGGACGGCTACAGTTGAAATGCAGAACTGTTGTAGTTGGATGATGTGATCAGCATTCATCACGAGCTAATAATGGTGATTCTGAACATCTTAATTGGAGATCACACAGCTCTGTGTAGTGTGAAATAAGATGTCTGGGCGATTGCGAAGATTTTGACTGGTCCTTGTGCTGATAGCCTGTAGAAGATTTTAATATTCTGAAGTCACACCAGATGGGCAATCTGCTGCAATATACCTTGGATCAGTTTTAAGCTGCAAGGGTTCTGTATCATGTCACCTCAAGGGAAAAATAATAAACAGCTGCACTAATGACATTTTTTAATCTCCCTTCTCTTGACTTACCTAGGATTTGACTGATGCAATAGTCAGTTTACAAAAACTATACAAAGATCTTCTACAATACCAAGAAAATGGACCAGAAATGGACCACAAGTGGAACTGGAAAAAAATGAGTAACTATTATTTAACTGCTCTATGCATGCCTTTTAATCCTATGTGCAAAATTTAACTAGTTGTTGCAAAATACATTTGGAAAAGCATACAGACATGAGAAAAAAATAGCAGACAAAAGTGTAAAGGAATACAGATGAAATTTTGATTAATTTTTATGGCTGAAAGAAATGTAGCCACTTTTCTGGATCAATGGAGTTATTTATTCTGGAGCTGAGTAGATAGCAATACTAGCTCTCCCGTACTCCTGGGTTTTGATGGATACGTTCTTACAGAGAATATTCCATGGAAATAGCTTGAGTCAATGTGAGTTCTGTAGCCCTTCACTGCAGTCCCCAAAACTGGACTTTTGTCCATTTTGGTACAGGACAACTCATAGCTTCGGGTGTTTTGTAGTGTTGTGCATCTCTTTCAGTGTGGAATTTTAGCACAGATCATTATCTGCATTATAGGATCAGTGGGTTATACAATTAATAGAAATAGGGGATATAGTCAACTTTTTGAATATTTTTTAAAATAAATTGTTTCAGACTATAGCAAACATGTCATGTTGAGAGAGAGAGAGAAATGTGAGGAATTAGGAGCTGCTGTTATAATTAAGTGGATTTGAATTAGAGAGCTAAAGAATGAACTATAATAATGTGAACTCTGTTATGCAGAAATATTTGGAACTTGTCACTGAATAAATAAGAGATCATCTAAGTGCTTTGCCCTGATGTGCCTGCTGAACACAAGTATTGTGAGTAAATGGCAGAGAAAATAATCTGAGTTGAAAAATAGGACATGCAAAAAGACCACTAGAATTTTCACCTAGGTTGTGAAAGACAAAAAATTTAACGAACATTTACATTTGCCATCTAAGCAATGGATGAGGAGGAAGACAATCAAGATGTACTTTTTTTCTAACTGTATCTGGTTCTGTCACTTGTTATGCTTCATAGTTTTTAAATAACTCAAGCTAATTAAGTAACTTCATCATGTCAATACACTATGAAGCTGGACTGAGGATGGGGCCCTCCAGACAAATGTGAAATGCATGAAGGATGAATGTAAAAAAAAAATCTGAAAATACATGAGAATCTGTGAGTGATGCAGAAGCCAACTGTATAATGCCAGGAAAGAAGAGACATCTGATAAAAATAGTCATTGAAATTGGAAACTGGAATCCAGCTGAAGATTCAGAATTAATATATAAAAGCATGAGATAGCTAGCATTTCCTGAGAACTGAATTCAGGTGGACCAATTTATGCTTAAGGAGCCCACAATGCTCTGAAACTACACACTTGGAGGACAAAAGAGATGATAGGCATGTGATAGAGCCATGCATGTGTTGAAGTTTTGATACAGACCTGCTCATTCTCTGGCAACCAGGACAATTACCAATATACTGAGTAAGAAGCAAAATTGACCCCACAGCTCTGCAGAAGTTACAAGTGATGACATAAAAAAAGATTGTGCCAGTCCCATCACTGGTTCCTGTTAGTCCATAAGTACAGCAATATATAAAGTTCTCTAGACTACTGAGACATTCAGTTCATCCTTTTCACTTTCCTAGGGGGTTGTGCTGTGTCAAAACCTGACAGTGGGACTAGCTGGGAATTGCTGGAAAACCACTTGGTAGTTCCTGGATATTTAATATACATACACTGTGTTAAGAGATTAAGCTCCCAACATTTTTCAAAGTAAGGACAAGATGCTGAGAAAGCTTGATACCACTTGAAAATTTTAGGAAAAGTTCTTTCACCTTCTATCTCTGTCATTAAAAACCTTTTTGGCTTGACTTTCCTTCTTTGAGAATCAGAGAAAACAAGATAGAAGGAAATTGCTTGGGACTCCACTCCAGCACTCCAGCACATTATAGGATAACTTGACTCGCCATGAATGAGCTGAAAAGCCAGATAGGTGGAGTGATTTGTTTTGAAAATGTGAGCTGAAAAATATGCTGTCTGTAATTGAAAGGACACAAATAAACCAATTACACTAACTCTGAAGAATATTGCTTCCTAATGTTTAACTCGAAGACAACATATCCAAAGTGGACTATGATAGACATGGCTGCCCTATGCCTGAGGCCTACTCAACAACTGAGGTCATGCACTGCTCACCTCTGAAGTACTGATCAATGAACAAAACCCTTCCCAGAAACAAGGGTCTAAATGTCTCTGTTCCTAAGAAGATTTGTGGTTTTTCTGTTGAGTTGCACAGTACAATACAGTGAATTAAAGTAATTTTGGAGTTGTGTAGCTGAATGTCATTCCCTTTAAATGAGATACTGGCAGTTAGATGGCTTTGATTGCTGCCAGCTGTCAATACCCCTGAGGAAAGCCAAGATACTTCTAGGGTGAAAGATGAACAAGAAGCCCACTGATCAAACACATCACAAGTTGTGTCAGAGGATTACCAAGTTAGATAAAATAGATGTGTGTTTACACTCTTCTAGTCATAAACAAGCTGTGAGTTTTCTCTTATTTTTTGTCTTACAGAGAACACTTCATACTCCAGTATATTAACTGGGTTTTGTAGCCTTTGTTCTTGCATTATGGAATGCATGTCTCTAGATAGAGAGAAAAGGAGCTAAAACAGCAATTTTCTGTTTGTTCAAGTATGTCTGTCTGCTTTGCTTGGATAAGTACCATTTAAACAGACAACAAGAATAAAAGTGCTTTACTCATTACTGTTTCTTGTAGTAAATGGATATATGGGTTAAAATTTCAAAACTTCAAATATAGTTCATGAATCAAATAACTTCTGCGCAGTACAAGTCAGGTATTAGTGTTGCACAGAGTCTGTTACCTTCTATTAGTTTCTATATGCATAATTTAGATATACACACCAGACTAGGCCTAATTTTGTAAAATGTAGTCCATATGTTCTGTGAATCCTCTTGTTTTTTCTTATTACACCTTTTTACTCTTAATGTTCACCAGAACGTTAGGTGAAAGCAATAAAAAGGAAGTGAAGACTAGCAATGCAGTTTAAAAAGTCTAAGAACAGTATTACAAAGTTTAAATCCATCTTCACATCTATGCACTATCAAGTGGCTGAGAATACAAAGTGTTTCTTAGGGTTGGTTTGTTCTCCTTTACAGCTTTCAATGTTAGCCAAGTGACATGTTTTAAAAGTCTGTGGAGCTGATTAGTGTTGGGTGTAGGTGTATAATCTTAACAGAGATACCTCCTGGGAGGACATATCCAACCTTAACAATCTTAAAAAAGAAACAAGTAGTATTTAATTATATTACAGGGTAAGGGAATGTGATGTTTCTATATGTTTTATTCCTCAAAGAAAAAAATGGAAATTTTTTTAATTAGCATAAATCAATGTGGGAATATATCTGAGTATTACATGAACACCAAGGTGTCTAAAGTCTGCAAAAATTCTTAATAAAACTCATTGTACCTTCCGGGGCACTGACCACTGCAAAGATTTTTTTCTGAGTTTATTGAAAGCTTCTGAGACACTTTTAATGACAGATAGTCATTATGTAGCAGCCGCAGTGGGGAGTCCTGTAGTGTTATACATCTTATTTGTCAATTGTCTTCCTACTTGGAGGGGCATACTGTCTAAGTAAGGAGGCTAATCACGAAGGCCTCCTGTCCTTTTATGAGGCAGTTCTTAAACCTCTTTTAAGAGGAAGAGAAATCCTAGGCAACTCACAAACTGAAAAACAGAGACCAGAGTGAGTAATTAGCCAACAGCAGTCATGTGAGAAGAGAACTAGAGAAGGGTTAAGAGCCAGGCCTATCAGGTGTGTATCTGAAGGGAGGGTGTCAAGAGGGTGGAGCCAGGCTCTTCTCAGTGGTGCCAGGCAATGGGATAAGAGGCAATGAGCAGACGGTTCCACCTGAATATGAGTAAAAACTTCTACTGTGCAGGTGACCAAGCACTGGAACAGATTGCCCAGTGAGGCTGTGGAGTCTCCCTCAGGGAGATAGTCAGGAATCGTCTGGACACAATCCTGAGTGATAAGCTCTAGTGCACTCTGTCTGAGCAGGAAGGTTGTATGAGATAACCTCCAGTGGGTCCCTTCCTGTGATGGTCGCTCTGGCTCATGTAGATTCCCCAGGATCGGGAACTGACAAGTACCTAGAGACATCACCCTGGGATTGAAATCTGATTGGTGTTAAGCTCCCCCTCCCTATCCCCTTTTATGGTTACTTTCTAGTAAGTTCTCCTTTGTCTGTTCCCCTTCCGACCCCGGATTGGTGCCTCTTGACTGTGTTCCCTCCTACCCCGTCCCTTGGTTGGGTAATGCAAATGTCAGTCTCCTGTTTTGCTAACCCGATTGGTTCTCCAAGTTGTGCCCTCCCCTAATCCTGGCCCCTTAAAAGGCACCTCCCAAGACCTATCGGGGCTTTTTGGTCGGCGTTCCTCTCCCTTCCTTGTTCTGTTGGATCCTTCAATAAACTCTCTGGGGACTTGACCAAACAGACTGCGTCTCTTCCTGCGCCTCAGACCGGCTCTCGGGCTCTGGCTCCCAGTTCCCTGAGCTTTACACCTTGGGCGCTGCCCAGAAGGCGGTGGTCTCCCACCTTGACGAGCTCTACCTGGGGAAAGGCGAGCGCGCTGCTACACCTTCCAACCCCAACCATTCTATGATTCTGTGATTTTGTGTGATCTCATATTCTTCAGAGGCAAGTGGCCTGTGTGCTTTTCTCAGTGATCCTAATTTAGGCTTAGCTATGTCCATAGATAAAGGCAATCTAGACTAAGAATAAAAGTTCTTAGAAGTATTTTGGTTTTGTAGTTTTCCAAAATGTGAAGGATATGAATACATAACTGGAATGGGATGTAGGACCCTATTCAGTTTTTGCTCAGATACAGATCCATGGTGACTCTAAAGAAACAAGTGGAGGCTGTAAAAACAGTCACAAAGGCTGTGTTTGCACCTCTCTATTATGGTTCATTTTAATATCATTCCTAGCTTTCTAGATAAGGGAAAAACTGAAATGTGCTGTGTCTGTCCTCCCCAAATGCGCATTCCTTTTCTGTGTGTACCCAGTGGAAGGTGAAGGGTTGGTCTGTGTGTCCAGTCAAGCCGTGATAGTCACTGAATGCCTGAACCAGGGAAGGCTTCTCACTGTAGATGCAGCTGATGAAATGCCTCTAAGAAGTAATGACACATGACATAAATTGATTTCTGAACATCATGAAGGTTGATTCTCTTTTACCTCAGCGATATCCTGATAGTGTTGGCACCTGAGGCTGGGTAAAAGGAATTCCCTCCTCCTCTTGTGCTTTGAACCTCTTCAGTGAGGTGCCTTTTTTGATCTTCCCTGTTCCTTCTCTTCGCTTTGAAGGGAGCTTTTGTTCAGTATATTCATCAAGGTATTCTCTTTTTTTTTTTTAGGCCTTATTATTTAAATGTCTGACAACCTCAAAACTTGAGTGCACTGATCTTTAGAACAGCACAGCAAAGTGGGAGGGCTCACCACCACCTTGGAGAAAAGGAACTGAGGATTAAGTAGCTCAAATGACTTCTCACCAGCCACACACTGAGTCTGTAGATGAGTAAAAACTCCAGTTCTAAGTGCCGTACCTGCCCCAAACGATGTGTGTGTGCAGGGGGTGTGCATGTGCAGTCACTGTCAAACTCCAAGCTGAACCAGCCGGGGAGTAGGAGACCCTGGGTTCAGGCAGGGTGCTGGTATTTGGGGGAACCTGTGAGTGTGGGATGCCTGTGGGACAAGTATGTGAGTGCTTCATGTGTGCAGTGAGCAGCCAGTGGGTCCAGCCAGTCAGTCTGGGACCTGTGGGATGAGTAAGGGGGACGGGATGTGGGAAACAGTGCTAGGCAGGCAGAGGGGCCATGCAAGTGCTCAGGGGATCTGTAAATGTGTGTGTGCTTGTGCACAGCTAGGGAAGTGTGGGTTAGACGAGTGAACAGTGAGGGGGATTGAGAACTGGCTGAATGGCAGGGCTCTGAGGGCTGTGATCAGCGACACAGTCTGGTTGGAGGCCTATACTTTATCAGTGCACCTCAGTGGTGAGTACTGGGTCCAGTCTTGTTTCACTTATTCATGAAAGACTTGGCTGAAGAGACAGAGTGCACCCTGAGCAAGTTTGCAGATGATACAGAACTGGGAGGAGTGGCTGACACACCAGAAAGCTGTTCTGCCTTTCAGTGAGACCTGGACAGGCTGGAGAGTTGGCCAGAGAAGAACCCGATGAAGTCCAGCAAAGGCAAATTCAGGATCCTGCACCTAGGGAGGAATTACCCAATGCACTAGCACAGGCTGGGGGGCTGACCTGCTGGGAAGCAGCTCTGTGGAGAAGGACCTGGAGGTCCTGGTGGACAACAAGCTGTCCATGAGCCAGCAGTGTGTCTTTGTGGCCAAGAAGTCCAATGGGATCCTGGAGTGCATTAGGAAGAGCATTGTCAGCAGGGCAATAGAGGTGATCCTGCCCCTCTACTCAGCCCTGGTGAGGCTTCAGAGTTCTGTGTCCAGTTCTGGGCTCCTCAGTACAAGAGAGACTGGAGAGGGTCCAGTGGTGAATGGTTAACATGGTTAAAGGACTGGAGCATGTCTTATGAGGAAAGGCTGAGGGAGCTGGCCCTGTTAACCTGGAGAAGAGATGACTGAGGGCAGATCTTATCAAAGTATTTTAATATTTTAAGGGAAGGTGTAAGGACGACAGAGCCAAGCTCTTTTGGGTGGTTCTCAGCAACAGAACAAGGAGCAATGTAAATTGAAGCACAGGAAGTTCCATCTGAATATGAGGAAAAAATTATTTGCTGTGAGAGTGACAGAGCACTGGAACATGGTGCCCAGAGAGGCCATGGAGTTCTCCTTCCCCAGAGATATTAAAAAACTTCCTGTGTATGATCCTGTGCAATCTGCTGTAACGTGAACCTGCTTTAGTGGGGGCTTGGCTTAGATGATCTCCAGATGTTTTTTCCAACCCTAACCATTCTGTGATTCTGTTGACCTGAGGAGTATAGTGTGTGTCCTGCTGGCAGAGGTAGTGATGTTCTACCTCTGCCAGCCCAAGAAGAGGAGGGGATGTGTCCCTGTGTGCCTGTGTCTGCTGTGAATGCTGAATGTGGGGGCCTCTGGGGGCAGTGTCTCATCTCTGGCTCTCTGTGTGACTGGCTGTGTCTATGTCCTCTGTGAACGTGTGTGTCCATATGTGTGTGTCTGTGTCTCTGGGATATATCCTCAGCTTTGCTGCTGGTTGAATGTGCAAAGGGGAAAGTGTCAGCCGTGTCCCTCAGCCTGGACAGAGACCCCAGGGACCCCTGGGCTGGGCTCCAGTGGCCAGGCAGGAGGAATCGCCAGGGCTGGAGCTGCTGGAGCTGGTGAACACTTGTAACAGCTTAACATTATACCTTTGTAACACTGCTTTAGCTGGATACTCCACAAAACTTACATTTTTTTTTCTCCCACTGTCCTTTAAAGCTACAAAGGTATTATATTTGTGGAGACCCGGGCCTCCAAGATTAAGAGGAATATTTTCAGTGACTAGTCTTTTTAGGTTCCTCCACTTAAAGGAAAAGAAATTCATCATAAATTACTTTCAGTGGGTTTGAATCTTGTCATAATGTTGTAGTTAATAAAGCTGGAGACCCTCTAGGGCACATGAGGGCCTTAGTGCCCTGTAAATAAGGAATTTAAAAAATGAGGGATGAAAAATTATTTGACATTTTTAAAAATTTGGCTTCTGATGTGGTTAATATCACACAGCAGATGTAACATGCCACAGAGGTCACAGCTCACTGCCTGAGGTGAGCTAACTGAGCAGAAACCACAAGGAGAGATTATACCCACAGAAACAGTTTATTACAAGAGAGCTGAAGGGCATTGGCTGTGAATAAACTAGAGAAATTTATGCTGTAGTTTAACCATCACTTTAAACTCCTGAAGCTTACAAAAGAGGCATTTGGCCTTCCCTGGATTACTTTTCCTGCTGCTGTGCCCACACAAACAGCTGTGCTGGACAAAAAGAGATGATGGCAGAGGAGCAAGTAAAATAAATACTACATTTTTAACTTGGAAAAGTTTTTCTGCCTAGTTTACCACCTGCAAACACAAACTTTTATGTTAGCACAAGTGAGGAGTTAATATAAGGATAGGAATGAATGGCTGAGCAAGGGAACCATAATGGATCTCTTTATTTAACTGGTCTATGCTACATAAAAATTACACAGAATTATGACATTGTAATTGCTTTTTAAGTAGGAAAATGGGTTTCCTAATAGTTCGTAGCATAATTCAGGAAAAACCTCTGAAGGTTATCTAGTCCCAACTCCTGATAATAGCAGAGCACTTTGACGGTTGTTGATGTGGCTCAGGACCTTCCCCAGCTGGGTTTTGAATGTTTCTGTGGTGGAAATGAAACAACCCCTTTGGGCAGGCTGTTTCCAATTCTTAACCCACCTTTGGAAATAATTTTTTCCTTATGTCCTGTTGGAGTTTATTTTGACAACATATCTCATCCGGGGGAACCCTGACCCAATCGCTGTATTTCAAATGCAGCCTCCATAGTGCTGAATAAAGAGAAATAATCGACTTTGTTGACCTGCTGGCTAAGCTTTTGCTAGTGCAGCCCAGTATGTGGTTAGCCTTTCTCACAACAGGGTACATGGCTGTCTCATATTGAACTTATGGGCCACCAAGATAGCTTCCCTGCTGGTCCTCTGCAAAGCTGTTTTCCAGCCCTGTCTGTCCTGTTGCATGGAGTTTTTTCTCTTGTTTTGCAGATCACTAGCATGTGATTACATTGGATGAAAACAGCAAAGTGATTCAGAAAATTTTGAAACAAGCCCACATTGAATTTCCTATTTCCTAGAGTGGTGTCCTAGTCTTTTGGGGTCCTCAAAAATCTGCAGTTTGTTGTCTTCCCATACGTTCCTCTCAGTCTACTAAGGCTAACCTTGCCACACTTGCTTTCTACACATCCATGATCTTGCTCTTTGTAAGTTAAGAGTAAACATAGTAGCAGCAAAACTTTTAAAAATTGAGAATATAGATGAGAAAGGAAAAGGACAAGAAGGCAGAAACACATGATGGTTACCTTTGCAATTATTATGACCCTGGCACACGTAGTAGATTGCATAAACAAATCAAAACAGAGACTGTGAAGCCAGCATATGTTACTAACATTAGAATAGTGCTGCCATGTCAGATAAAGCTCTTTTAAAAGTATATTTTCTTCCCTTTGTAATGATTTTGCTTTTGAAATTACTCTGTATGAAACTGTGTTTAATCATTACAAGTGTGACTATCCCTCCACTGTTCAAATGCATTCTCCTACTTCATTTTATTTCTTATCGGGAACAGCACTCCAAACACTTGTCTCAGTGTTCATATCAAAGAAGACAAAATCCAGACCTCTGAAAGACTGAATTGCTTTATGCATTTTTGTTCATCACAGAGAACAAGCCCCATACTTTCAAGTGCAGTAGGTGTATTTGTAGTGCCTTGCCAATTGCAAGGAAATTTTTTCTACTTTTAACATTTTGCTTGGCTCATTCTTTCCTCCATTGTCATAACTGAATTCATAAAACAGTTCTTTTTTGTTGTTTTTTTTGTTTTATAAATGGAATGTTCTTCAGGAAGAGAACAAGAATGCGTGCACAGTAACCACTGAAGAGTCATCTGTATGGAAAAAACCCCTTTTTTTACTTTCAATAATGAAAAATAATAAATGTGGCCATTATATGAAGAAGGTATATTTATTGTTTGCTCCCCTTAAAAATACTGTTTTACCAAGCAAAGTAATTTTGGAGTAACTTATTTCACATTCTTTCACTTTTACAATCATTTAAAGATAGAAACACACCTAATTAATGTATCATTTTAAGGGTGAAGGAAATGTGGTGATAAGGTTCAAGAGTGAAGGTTAGATTCAGTAGGTGCTATTTATCCTACAATACGGTAGCTCTGAGGAAAAATGTATTGCGTTCCTTTTTTCAAGTTCTTGCAGCAGTTTATGAGTGTATTTTGCTATTATATCCATCTCAAACACACTAAGAGACTGCTTTGTCATTATATCCACCACAAACAGCAGCAGATTATTAGACCTGGATTTAACAAGGTGAGATTGAGCTGCACCAGTTTGAGAAATGGTAACAGTTAGAAAAGTTTGTGTGTCTGGAGTTCTGTCTGTGAAGACCTCCTACCCATTTTGTTCCCCAGTTTTCTTTCCAGCTATATAGAATAATATGTGAAAAATAATAAATGCAAAATTTTCCAGAATAAGTATAACTTGTTTCATGAATAATTCATTTCTGTCTTGTATGACTTCATTATGTCATGTATAACTAGCACTTTGTACTGTCAGGCTAAAAAGCTACAAAAAGTGTTTAACCGTGCAGCATAAATTCAAAACTTGTAATTTGAAAAGTGACATGATATTGCACAAGTCCTAGCATTCTCAAACATGCTTTCCCAGATAATATATTTAAGATTTAAAAAATACAAGACTTAGTGGTTTGTTGGTTTTTTTCCCAGTCATAGAGGTCTGCTTTTATAAAAACAAATCATATATTTCATGATCTTCACTGGCCTAAGAGCTCTCATAAAGGAATGACTTTCAGCTCTTGGTCTTAATTCTGCAAGACAGCTAAAGCTGTAGCTAAATATTTCGTCCGTTATGTCAGATACCTGATACATAATAATGTACCCATCTTCTAAGTGAGGACACCCTGGTGCGACTTACAAACTAATGAGTATTTTTCCTAATTGCCTGAAGGAGTCAGCAACACAGCTGTACGTTTGCTGTGGTTTGAAGCCTAAAGAGTGACATGGCCTATCTGGTACCTGCACATTTAGTTAATTGGTTGGTTGTTCTAGTGGGAGGAAGATAAAAGTTTTGTTCAAGGCTATATTTGCAGCTGCAACTATTTGGTTGTGTTTGTATTAATATTCTTTCATGAAGTTTCATAGGTGCTCACCAGAGAATGAGTTTCCCTAGAAAATGTTTCTAAAAGGATAGTAATCATATGGGTCAGTTTGTCTCAGGATGTCCTCCTACACAAAAAAGGAAAGGAAACAAACCAGCCTTCCTCTTCTCGCATCTCTCAAGCAATGCAAATGAGTTACAAGGTCCTACCTTCAACACCATTGTAATCATAGAATCGTTTAGACTGGAAAAGATCTTAAAGATCCAAGTCCCACCCAGCACTGCCATGTCCACCACTAAACCATGTCCCTAAGCATTTACATGTCTTT
Source organism: Entomyzon cyanotis (assembly GCA_024500445.1). Taxonomy (NCBI): domain Eukaryota; kingdom Metazoa; phylum Chordata; class Aves; order Passeriformes; family Meliphagidae; genus Entomyzon; species Entomyzon cyanotis. The sequence goes on along the minus strand of JAKEPQ010001016.1, from coordinate 55,639,495 downwards.
TAAAGACCTTCAGGGATGGGAACTCAGCCAGGGAACTCCTTGGCCTTTATACTCCCAGCAGAGTACCCAGCTTTTTTATGACGAAGGGCTTTCTTTCTCATCCAAACATCAGGCAAAAAAAAAAAAAAAAAAGATGCCAAGATAAAGCGGGATGAGGGTGTCTGCACTTAGACACCTGAATGAGGTGCCTGAAATTCCTCTTTAGAAGTTTTTTGAAGGTCACACTTCTCTCCATTGGATAGAGAGAGAACCTGAATACTTACTTTAATATTGCTTCATTCTAACTTTTGAGTTTGTGACAGGTACAGAGTAAATCTCATAATTCTTTTTTTTTTTTCACAGTGTGAAATATGGTTTTCTAAAATTACTATTCATGGTTACTAGCAGTTTCTCCTCTGTACTGTCTAGAAACACCTGCATCAAGGGTCAACAATTTCATTACCCACTCAAATTCAGTTAAGAGCTGTCTGTACAGATCCTCACTGACTTGCTAGTGTGTCCAATAAGGAACAGAATCAGGATTAATTGTTAAGTCTTACCACTCTAGTGTCCTTCAGTCTCAGTGCTCCAAGCAAACTTAAAAAAAACTTCCTGTTTTTGTTTTTATTGCCTCATTTTTTCCATCACAATCTGGAGGCGAGGAGAATCATAGGCATTGATATGGATTTCTTTTTCTGGTAAATAGGATTTGTTTTGCATTTTAAACTGTTGAACAGGGTCTTTTTCTTTCAAACACATGTTTTTCCCTTTAAGCATACCATTATGTATATATCTCACGAATGCAGAGAAAAGATCACTACATAGAAATGGGACATGAATGACATTTTGCTATCGTATATCATCATGGTTTTAAAAATAATATGTTTGTTCAGATTTTCTCTTCACAAACTGTGATCCAAGAGCAAGACGACCTCATGACAACCAACAATTACAGGCAGAACATCTCAGAAACAGTCTTTAAAGGATGAAGCCTCAGGCAAGTTCTGTTTCCTGTAATGTCAGAAGAAAAGTTAATACAAAGTGAGTCTTCAAATGAACAGAAACTAATTTGATACTTGGCAGTAGCTAAGGAAGAGTTTATTTCTTCTTTAACTTTTTGTTTTGCTTTTGCTCTTCACACAGTGAGATTTTGTAGTTTTTCATACTCCTTCATCAAACCTTTAAGGCAGAAGAGTCTAGATAAGACAAGTGATTCATTGAGCCAGACATCCCAGGTGAAAAGAGTATGTTAAAATTACATATGAAGAATGCAGATAGGAATTTTATATTCACCTATTCCCTACAACAGACTGGCATGTGAGATTATGCAGGGATGCAAATTCCATTTTCACAGTCTTTGAACCAGCAGTAATACTGGGAATGCAACTACTGCTCTTCTCCATTCAGTATGCAGGTCACTGTAAAATTGCTGGTTCAGAACCTCCTCATCTGACCTGCCATCACCTCTTCATGTCAAAAAAAGTTGCTAAAGACATCAGTTCCAAACCCAAAGAGGACAAATAGATGACTGCCATCATCCCTTTTTGGAGGGGTTAGCACAATGCTTCCTTAGAACACCTGACCTTGCAATGTCATTGCAACAAATTAATTCTGGCCTATAGGTAACTTATTTGTGTAGAAGTTGGCAGAAATTGGATGATTTATCAATCTCGTCCTTCATTTGCAATTGTAAATAGAGTATTGAGTAGGCAAGTTCTATTTTCATCATACAAATTAACTGTCTGGTGCAGAATTATTCAAATACTAATCCTAATTTGCACCCAGTGCAATACTATTGAAGTCAAAGGTAAAGATGGTTTTTTGACCTCACACAGCAATTGACCCCTTTATTTTTCATTGTGTTCTGTTTGATGCTTTATTTATTAGAAAGTAAAGACTGCAGACAGCCTGCAACTGTAATCCCAAAGACGAAGCAGAAAATTTGAAGTCCTTTACTGATGTAGTTTTATACAATTGAGTTATGTGATCGTCATTGCTGAAGCATCGCTGTCACCCATTAATTAATATTACTCCTAGTCCAAGTTTTAAAACAATGTAAATTTCACACAGTCAACACAGATCTTAGAGCCTTCCTCGTCCTGCTGTGTAGCTGGAAGAATCTCTGGCATTAAAGATATAGTTGCATAAAAGAAAGGGTTTGGATTTTTTTTTTCAGCAAACATATTTTGGGTTTTTTTTCAGCAAACATATTTAACTTTTTACAGCATGTTCATTTCTATGACCTTGGTTATTCTCCCTCAGAGTTTTCTTGTAATCTGTAATGATACCTAGTTTCATTATTTACTTGAAAAGTTTTTGAAAAAGCACCTTGTGTTTTCTCTCATGCTCTCAATTCATCTAGGGATTCTTCTAGCTGACACTTGCAAATTCAGCTCACCAACATTCTTTAATTCCTCCAAATACTTATTTCTTTTACTGTGAAGTCTACTGTTGGACATCTTGTATTTTAGAACCTTGCTGGTTCAGTTGATGAATGTTTTTTCAATAGTTTCAAAGTTTTTAGGCAACAAACTGCCCATATCATAGTACCATGAAATATTTTGGGTTGGAATGGACCTTAAAGATCATCTAGTTTCAACCCCCCAACTATGGGCAGAGATACGAGCCACTAGACCAGGCTGTTCATAGTCCCATCAGCCTGGCCTTGAAACACTTCCGGGGATTGGGAATCCACAACTTCTCTGGGCAGCCTGTTCTTGTTCCTCACCATCATCACACTGAAGAATTTCCTCCTAACATCTAATCTAAGTCTCTCCTCTTTTGGTTTAAAACCATCCCCCTTTGTCCTATTGCTCTTTGCCCCTTTAAGTACTGAAAAGCTGCAATGAAGTCTTCCCAGAGTCTTCTCCAGATTGAGCAACCTCAGCTGAAATCACTCAGCCTGTCTTCATAGGAGAGGTCCTTTTTGCCCCTCCTCCGGTTCTGGTCCAACAGGTCCATCTCTTTCCCCTGCCCCAGACTTGGACATGGTTTTCCAGGTGGGGCTCCATGAGGATGTAGCAGAGGGGCAGAATTACCTCCTTTGACCTGTTGGCTGTGCTCCTTTTGATGCAGCCCAGGGTGCAGTTGGCTTGCTGGGCTGCAAATGCACATTGCTGACTCCTGTCCTGCTTTTTATCCACCACAAACCCTTGTCTCTTGAAGCTTTACATGACATTTTCCATTGGATTTTTTTTTTTGTTTACTATGTTTCAATAGCCTTTTCCAGCGTGATAATCTGTGTCTCTTTGTAATAATAATGAATTGGGAAAACACAATGCCATGTGGCTGGTTTTTATAATGAAAACAACATGACTGGCTAATCTTATTCTGTTTACATGATTTTTACATGCAAGAATAATTAACAAAAAATAATTGGTGGATTTTATGCATTCAAAGATAAATCCCTACCTCAGCAGTTAAATTCAAGTCAATGAAATGAGGGAAGACAGAAGTAAAATGATGAAGGTGAAGTCTGATACCTTAATTCCATTTTTTCTTCTTCCTCTCTTTATCTGGTCCCTCTTACAGCATGTCCCCTAAAACAGGGTGCCACTCCCCCTTTTCCACCTTTTTTTCCTCTCCATTATGTCTCCATTATGGATTTTGATTTGAACTGTAATATACATGGACTCACTGTCATAAAGCAAATAAATGGAATGCTATAGAGCACTTGCCTACCACTTCCCAGATTTTCTCGTTCGTGAATTTGTATCTTAAATTTATTGTTTTAATATCTCAAAGTCCAACAGCTTATTAACTGCTCTGACATTCGGAATACACTTTTTTTGATCATGTGTCACTCACTCTAATGACTTTGTTTTTTGAAGGACCACTAAATCTTATAAGCAGAGCTTTAATTTCCTCCTTTGAAAGAAAAGGAAAAAAATGACTGAAGTAGTTGATGTTGGCTCTATAGCAATGAGGTATTCATCTCTATTTCTGTCTGTTGAGATGCTTTTCAGTCTAATAATTGGGAATTGATCATTGTAAAAATCTATATTACAGCAACAAAAGTGACATATACATTGCACTGATAGGATTTTAATATTGAAATCAATTTTTCATAATAATATTGCATGGGGATGCATGAACTTTTCACACTTAAAATGTATTTTGAGAGTTTCAAGAATACTTAGTATTTCTAATTATTTAATGTAAATTTCAATTCTCCCACTTGAATTGTTTAGTTAATAAGTACTGGAATTTTAAAACTACATTCTCTCACATTTTCTTCATTATTATGAAGAGAATTTTATCTTCTTTGGGCATTTATATTTCGGTAGGTAATAAGCATAGTCAGCTGTTGCAAATCTCCTGATTCTGAGCTTGTTTCTGCAGTTTTTCATACTGTAAAAGTAATTACAAAAGTTCAGTAGTAGAACAGTTGGTAAGAATTAGGTGTGGGGTGAGGGGCAGAAGGAAAAAATTCAAAATGCAGCGAATTAGTTGAAAGAGGAAGAACCTGAAGAAGGACCTGCGCCGCAGAGATTGAAAACTATTTCTGTAGTCCCAGGTACAAAAGTGTTTCAGATTCAGCAGCAGAACATGGCAAGGTGGGCTTTGTGGTAGGGTGATCTCCATCAGATGGAGCTCTTACCTTTGGGCGACTAGGGTTCGTTGCCACCAGAACTTTACAACAACTAGGAAAAACTTTCTAAGTCTTGATTTTCTCCTGCAATAAGTGTGGTAGCAAACAGGCTATCTCCAGCCCTGGCAAAGCATGCCACTAGAAGAGAGCATCCACTTGGAGAGAAGCATAGGTCTATGTAGAGGTGCGGCGGCCTGAGCAAGCCGATCCTGAGTCCCCAGCCCCAGCGGTCAATGCTGTCCACACCACCGGTGAAGAGGCCGCTGAAGATGCTCTCTCCTGGGGCTCGGCTGAGGCCGAGGTTTGAGCTGCCCCCTCTCCTCCCCTGGAAAGTTTTTTCTTAGTTTATTGGTTTAAAGTTCTGCTTCCCCGCCTTGTTCCCTCCCCTGTTGCCACCCCCTGCTAGAACCTTCTGTTACTGCCGCTTCCCCATTGGTTGTGATGTATCCCCTCCCCTGTTTCATATGATTTGCTCCCCCGCCTGTCCCTCATGTCTGTACCAGAGCCCGTTGGCTTCGCCCCTGCTGTCCTGCCCTCGGAAACCCCGTGTCCCCCTACAAAATCCCCTGTCCCCCTCTCTCTGTGCCCGTGTGGTGTCGTGTATAGAGACCCTTTGCACTCAGTGCCAGGCATCTCTGTGACCCACTCGGCCTGGGAGCCCTCCGATGCACTTCCCGCTTCTGCTGTCCCCTCAATAAACTGTGCCTTGGAGACTCCCGCCTTGTTGGACTCTCTTTGCCTTCGGGGGCTAACAGCGATATCACTGCCTCCCTGCCTCGAGGACACCCTCCTCCGCCGCAGGCCATTGGCGGGCCCTGGGGCCGACTGAAGCTGCCGGGAGGCGGAGACGGAGAGCAGGGGAGGCTGAAGCAGGACCTCTGGCCAGGTCCCGGTGACCTACCAGGAGCCCGAGAAGCTCCCAGAGACAACACCACTACTACAGGTCTACACCATAGCTCTAAGTAGAGGCAGAGCTCCACTCTTCCCTCACCAGCTGAAAAGCATTAGAGGGGGATGCTGCTCTCCACAGGATAGAACTCATCTGGTCCATACAGGGTTCCAAGTTGACTCTTGCCACAAATGTGGACCTCTGGGATCAGCCTGGAGCATCTGCTGCTCCTCATTTTGTGCAAACCAAGCTGTGTTTCTACCTCAGTTAATCAGAAGTGTTGAAACAAGAAGATAAATTCATCCCTCCTAAAAGTTTTGATACTCAAGAGGTAGAACTAGAATGATCCTCCAAGAAGGATATTTTGAAGAGCAGGCTTTGAATCTGTCTGGGAAGGCTTTGCATTTTCAATCTCTTTTGTTGTTCTTATATCTGTACTATAGACACCATGGATCATATGGGGAATGGGAGCTGGGAGACTGATTCTCTCCTTTACATTTGAGTAGAGATGCTTGTCAAGTACTCTGGTGTCATTCTGTGCTGGGTGTCCATGGTGGGCTGCTGGCAGCCGAGGCTACAGGACAGCCACTGCAGGGAGTGTCCAGGGCTGCTCCATGTGGGACACAGCTGGTTCAGGGTCCTGCAGCCAAGGGAGTGGTGTCTCAGGGAGAAAAAACTTTAAAAAGGGCCAAATGCTGTACATACAGTGAGGATTGAGGGGAAAATGTGAGAGAAACAGCCCTGAAGACCCCAAAATGAGAGAAGGAAGAGGGAAGAGGTGCCCCAGGGCAGGAGCACAGGTTCTCCTGCAGCCCCTGGAGGAGACTGTGGTGGGGCATGGGAAGAGTGTGAGGAGGAAGGGGTGACATGGTGGAGCTCTTATGGACTGACTCCAACCCCCACTCCCTATCCTCAAGGAGGAGGAGGAGGGAAGGGAGCTGGGAATGAAGGAGTGATGTGGAGTCTGGGCAAAAGGCAGGTTTGGGAGGAGGGCAGGTGTTTTTAGTTTTGTCTTTGTTTCCAACCATTCTATTCAATTGTTAAAATACTAAATTAATTTTCCACAAGTCAAATCTGTTTTGCCTGTGACAGAAACTGGGGAGCAATTTCCCTGTCTTCATCTCAATCCGTGAGGTTTTTCATCATATTTTCTCCCATGTCCAGCTGAGCAGGGGGCTGAGTGAGCAGTTGGGTGGGAGTTTGTCTGTTAACCACTGCTGACGCACCACACCTACAAGACAGAAATAGACATGGTCTCTAGTTCTGTCACTGACAGATTATCCATAACTTTTTCCTCTGTCTAAAAGATGCAAAGATACTTCCCTTCCAGTAGCACCACAGGCATTAAGTATTTATACTCTGTAAAGTGGCACCTCCTTGTTACTCTTCATAATTTTGCAGTGAATATATAGTGAGTCGAAGATGTTTTGTTAAACAGTCAGCAAAATCACAAATACAGACTTAAGGAAGAAAATATTTCAAGTAAAATGTGCCAGGGTATACCCCTTGGTTAATGTCTTTTATCTGACTGTTGACAGAATTATTAGCCACTTAGGAGCAGTACAAATATTTTATTAACAAGAATTAATACAAGCTATTGTTACTAATTAATGATGCCATTGCAATTCAGATGACCCCTCTTCCTTTTTAATATTCAACTTAGCCAGGATTCCCAAGGCATTTTAAGACACTCACAAGATTAATTGTTTTTAGGAGTAATTGCTATTTGTTCTGACTAGCAATGGCCTATTGACTTTCTTACACAATGACATAAGATCAATGAGGATTTGGAGAAGCTGAGTAAAGTAAGTCCACAAACACTGATGTCTTGAGTGACATAAATATTGTCACCTTTGCTCCTTTGCTTTATGCAGCCAGAATGAGACAAAAGCCATTACTGGTCAATGTTGTCTTATAAGCCTCTGTGAAACAAAACAGGCAGAGCTAGGCCTACTTTGAAGGCATGGCTTGATTAATATCAGGTCAACCTGATCTACTGACACTTTCTGAAAAGAGAGCAAGGATAGATTATTAACGGAGGCAGGAGCTGCTTATATTCATGTGATTGGGAAAAGCATACACAGATGAGGGCTGCTATGCCAGGGCATATTTCCTGCTCCAGTATGTATTTCTGGGCCTGAATGTATATGGTGCATCCTGTTCTGATGTGGGTCTTGGCACTGGCACGTGTGCTGAAGTTCTGTGACAAAGAATATAGAAAATATTCCTTTATTTGGGATTCTTTTTCTTTCCACCATCCCTTGCACCCTATACTTCTAAGAAGCAGAATTGTGTACTCCTTCAGAGTGAAGAAATATGCCTATTAGCTGTGACTGCAATGAAGGTTTCTGACAGTGACTACAGGAAAGTGATATTGCTGACAGAATGTAGCCTACAATGTTGTGAGTCCTCACAGGAAGAAGCTTTCAAATATTTCTATCTTTGCACAAGATCAGTTACATTTGATGAGTTTCAAATCATGTTTCCTTAGTGCAAATTAGTCAGCTGCTTCAGTACGTAGGTGTGGGTTTGGGTATGTAAAATGGAGAGTTACTGAAGCCAGAGGAATTGTGGATATCAAATATGGAAATTGATGTAAACTTATTGATGTGGGGTTTTGGAAAATGTTAGGAAATAGAAGCATAGGATCTGTAATTATTTTTCTATTTTTCTTTTTTTTTCTTTTTTCTTTCTTTTTTTCTTGTGGCTAGCACAGACCTTTCCCATGGGAACCTTTTCTCTCTTCTTTCTGTGTTTTATAAACAAAGATAAAGTTTGGATGTTATTAAAAACAGTTCCTCGGGATGTGGACAGTTCAGGCCTGGCCAATCAGGCCTAGGGGGAGGCTTCAAACTGACCAATCCGGGTGACCTTTGAAAAGTCTATATAAGTTGGAATTGAATAATAAAATCCTTCTTCTGGATGCCACCTTTTGAACCCGGGTCTTCTTACTCTGCTAGCGGCTCAACAGCGACACTTTCTTTCTTCTTTTTTTTTTTTTTTTGCAGTAGCACATTTGAGGACGACATGCTGTTGGGAAGCCAGTAAAAGAAACACAGTGAAGGCATACAAAGGACAAATGACAAAGATGGGAAATAGGATGGTGCTGAGAAGGCAGTGGTTGAAGTAAGGGAGATAATGCAAAAAGCAAATACAAAAAGCAGCCCAAGGTTCACTACTGTCACACCCATGCATTTCTGTATCACCTCCTTGCACAGCTTATCCCTTCCCACTGCTGTTCAATTCCCCTGCCCTCAGCCCTACAGAATTCCTTGCTCTGCCACCTGTAGGTCCCTGGGAAAATTCTTCTTTCCTATCTCTTAATCTGAGAATCATTTTCCAGGATGCACCTCTCACCATCAGGTAGGTAGTATGAGAGGTGCTGGAACCTGTTCTGAGTGAAAAAGCCAAGGAAACATGGAGCCTGTAGAGCTCCCATATCTACTACAAAGGAACTGCTTATTTAAAGCAGTGAGGCTGTTAGCAAGTCCCTTGCCCTCATCTTGTTTTGAGCTACCTTAGAACTCTGCGTTGGCTGCTGCTGTATAATCTGGCCATGCCCTGTCTAATCCCTCAACTGAGCACAGGGACAGGCTCAGTGTGCTCGACACACACTGTGCAGTAACCATGATTGCACAGTTCTGCTGTTCTTCCTTATGTTACCTGAGTGAAGAGAGGCAAAGAACTGTTTGAATTTGTATCGTTCTCTCCTAGATGTAAAAATGTATTTGATGTGTCTGTTAATGACAGGGTTCAAATATATTTGATATTTGGGACAAAAAAAGAGCAGAGGTAAAAAGGAAATATGAATTTTTGTCTGAAGCAAAGTCATTCCCCTTAATCACCTGTAATTATGTATCTAACAAATATTTCAAACAATAATACGCTGCATTTTGAGAGTTCTATAAAGGTTATTTGTAAAGAAAAATATTCATAAACATTGTGGTTTTAAAAGAGTGAATGCATTTCAATGAAAGATATGCATTTACTGCCTCAATACCATTAAAGTTTGCTGGGTAAGAATAAATATCCAGTTGCAATGTGTCAAGCACATAAATGAGAAGGATTGTCATGCATCTGAAAAAACTTCATTGTTCTGCTCCTTCTGAAGTAAATGACAAAAATCACAGAGTAATTTGCATAACTTGGAGATTAGAAATGTATCTCTTTATTCTTATTAATATATTTGCCCTTCTTAATTATAAAGATTTGAATCTTATTTTAAAATAATTTCCTACAAAATATTCTTGGGGATAGAAGCTGCATGTTAATTCAGAATGGATTATTTGCCTAACCTTACGAAAGAGATAAATTGCTTCTATTTGATAATAGCCAATTTTTAAAAAAGTTTTTAGAATATCTGGCAAAAATACTGATGCCTGTATAGGAAAAGGGGACTCACATCTAGTTTAGCCACTTTTACCTGTCATGCATATACCTTTACACACAAGATTTACTTTTCTGTTGATTTCAGTTATACTTTACTGTGTGTAAAAAAAATAGACAATATAGAATTTTAGATAAATTTTTCCATATTTTTGTAAAACTCTTAATTTGGTTCAATGTCAGTTCTCCTGTGGGTCTGTAACAAAAGGATCTTAACTAATTCACCTGGTCGCAGAACAGTTTGGGTAGGAAGGGGACCTCTGGCAATCATCCAGTTCAATCACCAGCCCAGGGTAGGGGCAGCTACAGCAAGTTGCCCAGGTCTGTGTCCAGGCACAGTGTAAATATCTGCTCAAATGGAGACCTCATAACTTCTCTTGGCCACCTATGCCAGTGTTTGATCCCCCCACAATTAAAAAAAAAAATTTTGCCTTGTGTTCCAATGTAATTCCATGTGTTCCATCTTGTGCCATTGCCTCTTGGTCACTACTGAGAAGAACCCGTCTCTGTCATCTTTATTTCCATCCATCAGGTATTTAAATGCGTTGGTAACAGCCTTCTGATCCTTCTCTTCTCTGGGCTGAACAGTCCTTTCTCTCCCAACATATCCTCGTATGAAAGATGCTCCAGTCCCTTAAACTTATTTGTTTTCTTTCAGTGGATTCACTCCAGCAAATCCTTGTCTTGCACTGGGCACTCAAGGGCCCAGATGTGGCCTCCCCAGTGCTGAGTTGCAGGTACAATAGATTCACCGGCAGATTCATCTGATGAATTCCAACAGGTTGCAGATAATTGAGGACAACATCTCTGATCTGGGAGGAAATCTGAAGACTGTTTTAAGAGAAGAAAGTTAATGCATTAAATGGTTGGAAGCAGGACACATCCAAATACCAGTGGAACAAAATAGGATGAACATGCCTATACAATAAAGGAAATGAGTGGCAAGCAAAGCTTCTAGAGAGACCTTCATGCTCCCAGGAAGCCGTGGTTTCCACCCAAAGAAAGCCATTTTATCTGTCCAGACGGTCAATAAAAACAAGACGTGGTGTGTCACAGCAAGTATCAACAGGTAAGCTTTGACACAGTGTAGAACACAGTCTGTTATTTAAATAAATAGCACCATTTCTGCTCTGTTCCCTGCACAGAATTCTGTCAACATTGCACTCAACTATTTTTTTTTCCTATGAACTGTAATGACATTAAAATAAACTCCAGATTGTCTTTACAATTTTGAGCTCGTTACTTCCCATCAGGGTAGTATGTTTAGTCATGGCAGTGTCTCTGAATCCCAGCAAAGCAGAAAAGTGGGGTGGAAGATACTTTATTCTCCTCCTGTCACAGGACAGTTGGTTGCACATGTAGACTGCTGTAGTAGATGCAAAGTAGTTGTAAGAAACCTAACAAAATATGAAATACGGACTAGAAATAAAAATCAGTAACTACTAAATTTGTCATTCTTAGGGGAAAAAATTCAAGTACACAACATTTGCAATACCAATTTTATTCAGAATCCCCAAGGTATAGTAGAACTATTGAAAATGTCTCACTTAGGCAAGCTTCACTGCTTTTAAAAGGCAGAGAAAGTCAGTGAACATCTGGCTGAGATCTATTATCAACATAATCCTCACACTGCTTTTGTCCCCTCATTCAGTTATCCAGAGGCTTCATCTTCTTAGCAATATCTCCATATCTTCAGTCTCCATAGGCTTTTCCATCTTCCTGTGGCAAAAAGGACCTGGATTCAAATGCCAGTATTCAATGATAAGAACTAAGTGTGGGTGCCGTGTATATATCCTTGAATTTCAATGTGGCTGACAGTTAGCAATTGGAATATCAGAAATAATGATGGGAACTGGGATGTTAGCAGTAATATAATTTAATTGATTTTATGATCTTAACTTACTCAGGATTTACAGAGGCAGCTATATGCCAATGATTAATTGGATCTCTGCTGCTTTGTAAAAGTATTTACTTTCTATTTACAGATAGTGTTTACTTAGTATAGGGGTTTGTATCTGATAAGTCTTCATATTTTTCTTTAAAACAATCCTTCCTTCACTAAAGAATGTAATCATGATCTAGCGGTGTCTGCATGATCAAATTTTAATCTAGTTAGTTTTGTTTATTCAGCTATCAAAATGAGATCTCGAGTAGAGCAATTATTCTAAAGGAAGATTGTCTAGCTTTTAAAAACTGATATTGCATATATTCTACTTGTTATTTGGAATTTTTATTATCTTGGGCATCTGCCTGGACTTTGACAAGCACAATCATGAATCAAATGACACAATAAATAATATTGCTATTTGATGGAGATGAGAAAAACAGAATAGCCATAATTAATTCCTAAAGAACAATAACAATTCATAGTCTTTTTCCCTGTGGAGGGTGTGTGTGTGTAAATAGCTCCCTCTCCTGCAGTTACTTGCACTCACAGTTTGAAATTATTTGGGATTACTGGGAAGCACTGATTCAGAATGAGCTGTTGTGGTGGTGTTTGTGGTTAGCTGTGCCTCGTGCTGCCAGACCCTCTCTAGCCATGCTGCCCTGGTGCTGCCAAGGCTACCTGACAGCCCTGTACTTGCCACTCTTCCATGAGAGTAGCCACGCAGATTATTGTGTTTAGAACAGAACATTGAAAAAGAAGTCCTTCATGTAATTGTTCTAATTTTTCATATGTGTAGGCGCATGAAACAGTCAAATTATTTCTAAAAGCAGGGAAATAAAAAAAAAAAGGATTTAAAGTGTTTAGGAGATTGTTGGATACAGTGATGGCAGATATCACAGAATTACACAGATGCATAAGGTGAAATAAAATTAATGTAAACTTTGACCCTCACAGTTTTTCTTCAGTAAAGTCATTGGATAAATTTACCCTGAATTTGCATTCCTAATGATCATGAAGTTTTTAGTTGACTGCTCATGATTTTGAGGTAAGAAAGTTTTTTTCTGTCCTTTAAGGAAAGCAAATCCTGGTTAATAGTATATGCCAAGTCTTAAAATTTTTTATGTTATTGGCAAAATCCTGTAGGTATTCAGATATGAAAACTTTCATTTGAACTTTTTTTCTCTGCTGGATTTTGTCACTCATCTCTCCCTACTGCATCACTATTTTGTGAGATGTGTAACAGCATTGCTTTCCCTGACAAAGCAAAAGAAATTAAGACTGAGAAAATAAATATGTCACATCTTGGAGACAGAGCTGAAGGAAACCTTTCAGAAACAAGTTGGTTTCATTTAATTATTCTAGGTTCTTCAAGATAAAACCTATCATATCTTTATGTTCTGAGGTTATAAATGTCTATTTGCTGACTGTACATGAAAATGAAACTTTTGGATTTAGCCTGAAAGGACAGAGATTTAAGAATGTCCTGATCAATGTGCTGAGATTGTTTGATGCAAATCCAGAAAAAAACATCAGCTGTACGATTGATGCAGCCCATACAGTGACTGGTGAGACAAATTGTTCTGCTGGCCAAAGAGAAGTTTGGGTCAGAAAGGTCTACCTCTGACATATTTTCTTATGATATTTCATTTTCAGCTTTGCCAACCACTTGACAAGTTAAACTCCCTTTGTGCTGTTATAAAATAGTGAGTTCAAAATGAAGATCTGGACCCACAGGCAAATTTGGGCCATTATTTAAGATATTACAAACTTGCAGGATCACAGACTGTTGTAACATATTGAGGTCAAATAATTTCCATGAAGACAAATGTTCATCCCTATTACACATACCTTGCACACTGGCCATGGGTAGGTGCCACAGTTTCCAGTTCTAGATGACATCAATAAAATATTTTGTACTGTAATGTATTGTTTGGGTGAATTCCAGTTGGAAAAGATTGAAGTCAGCTAAAAGCAGTTACAATGTGATTGTAAATAGAATTTGTACTTGGTGGTAAGTATTTTTAGTGTGCTTTCTGGCTGTCATGTCTCCTGTTTTTATTTATCAGATACAAATTTTGGGAGAACAGGGACCTCTTCTCCCACATCGCAGGATGACTCCATGAGTCTTCCTGTCTCTTCGTACTTGTGGGTGAAAACAATTTTACTTTCTGGGTTGTGGTTTTCTACCTTTCCTTTGCCACATGGAAAATAGGGAGTGAGCAGAGAAAAGGTTGCAGCTGATTGGTCCTGATGCAAAGGAGATCTCCTACACTGACTGTGTTCAAGCAAGGCCAGTTGATTCTTGCAGATTTTCAGTCCCTTAGGGTTGGCTTAATTATCATGATATCTGACACTGGACTTTCACATCAGGTTTAGATTTCCTTTCTACACATTCAGGCACCTTCATACTTTTCTTTGCATATACTCATTGGCTTTTATGCTACTTTTTAACCCTCTGGCTTTGCAATAGCCATTTTCCTGCTTCTCTCTCATCCTAACTGCAAGCCAAATCCCATGTTGTTCACAGCATGCAGAATAACATTTTTAAAAACGGGTCAGAAGGCTCTGATGACCTTCTCTTCCTCCAGTTCAGTTCTTTCATGGGTTATACCAAAAATCAGCAGATATCTAGTGCCTAGACACAACAGCATTTAGAGTAATATCTAATTCATTAATGTACATTAAGAAAAGTGGAAGAAATTATTTTTTTTCGTAATTTACTTTTGTCTGTTAAGTTTTAGTTCTTGGTTGTTGCTGCAAAGATGACCTGTCCTCTGGTGCCTGCCGCACATTGAGGTCTCTTGCGACCAGCCAGATGGCAGAGCCCCCCAGAGAACTTCCTTGTGTGCCTGTCTCCATGCTGGCACAGCAATGAGAGATGTGGCAGCTCATCTCCTGGGGAGAACGTCCCTTACTCTTAGCACCTTGGAATTTAAAACCATTTTACAATAATCTTGCACTGAAAAGTGGAGCACCCTCCTTTCCCCTATGAGTCTGCATGTGAAAATTGCCTTGTCAGACAGTAGATGTATTGAACTCAGGTGCTTCCATTTCTCTATGCTGGGTTGGTCCAACAAGGTCCAGCAATGAGGAATTGTGGATGGATGAACCATTTATTTTTGTATTTACACTATTTCTGTAATAGAGCTTAGGTAGTAGGTTGTGCAGTGACAAGGTTTATGAAGGTAAGGCAGGGAAATGTGACATTGCTATGTCCCTGGAGTGTCATTTGAGACACTGTAGGATACTACTCTGATGCCAGTCACTATTACTAACACCAGCTGCAATTGTGGATCTCCTGTAAGTTTTGTATTACGTCTGCTAACCTTTGGCTGATGTCTTTGAGACCTTAGGGCATCATCTAAAATGAAACTGAGCAGCTTTGTGAGGGCATAAAATTAACCTTAGTTATCTGAAGTGAGACCTTGTGTATTCAGTGCATGGGTAGTCACCTCTGTTTAGGTATCTGTGGTCTGGACATGAATCCTGCCCCACATGTGTTGCAGCTTACTTCCATGTCAATTTAGTGACTGCTTTGAAAAACTATACTGTCTAAATCTGTGTCCCACATCTGGAAGACTCAATTTAAGACAGTGAAGCCAAGGGAGAGAAGCAGGAGCAGGAACAGTTGAGAGACCTTACCATGGACTTTCCCACTCCAGCTGGCTTCTCTCTATGCTGCTGAGGGGAAAGCTGAGTCTCAGGGCAATGCTGGCCTACACGGTGCTGTAAACATCTGACAGTACATGTGTCTTGGAGTTACAAAACCCCAAAACCATTGGAAAGCATGGGAATGGTTGCACATCCCTCCAGTACAACTATTTTTGCCTCTCAACAGGACTTCAATGGGATATTCGGCTTATTCTTCCCACTCTCGCCTGGGGCAAACAAATGTGCTGTTGCATCTGCTTAAATAAACACACTTTTATTAAGACAACCAAATAGTTAGAAATTGAGAGGTTATTTGGGTTATTTGGGTATTTGATTTTTTTCTTGTTTTACAGCATATAAAAGAAATGCAAGCCCATAAAGTATATTTAATTGCCAATTTGAAGTGTACAACAGATTTGTGCTAGTCCTACCATGAGTTTCTTTAGGCTGACATTTCCAGGTGATTGCCTGCTACCCACCCTGCTGCCACCAAACCATAGTCTGTATTTCAGTATTTAGTGTTTTCTTTATATATAACACTGTGACTTAATGAATATAACACCACAGTTTTTTCCATGGTGCTTATAGGCCGCTGAAAACAGAGATTATTCTTCGGCATGAGCTCTGATCATTCTTCTAGACAGTACGTTTTCAGATGCCATCTTTAATTTGTGATATTAATACTGAACTTGATCACCGTTCAGTGATTTTACTGAAGTATTTACATATAGATTGGTGAAGTATTTTTTTCCAGAGTATTGAAAGCTCTCCAGGCCAAATTGGAATCATAAACTTAACCACAGTATCTGTATGACATGAATATGATTTTTGCTTATGAAATTGCCTTGGAGGTTTACTTTCAAAGCAAATTGAGTGCATTTCCTCTGCTTCATACATTTAGCTCTGAACTACATGGGGAATGACTCGGCAAGTGAGTGTTTTGAATGAGCAGCAGTGAGCATATTCTGAGAATTGTTTTTTTTCCATGTCAGTACCCTTCTAAGGAAGATGAACTATTTCAGTGAATTTTACTAAAAAATTACATTTTAAAATTATGAACTAATTAGTTAAGACATACACTACTTTTTTGAGGAAAAAGAAACCTTTCCCAGTGTCATGGTTTTTCGACAGGACATTGCCAGGAGGACGCACGAAAAGAGGGCAACTAGGCTCCAAGCTTAAAGTTGCAAAAAGTGTTTTAATTACCTAACAGAGCTGGAGGATAAATGCAGGCAAAAATAAACTTTTCATACAGTTTTGGTTCACTCCCCCCTCCCTCTTACGAACCTATAGTATTCACCCCCTTTCCTCCTTTACAGTCAACCAGCCGGGTGGTGGGGGGGCAGGGTGTGGGGTCTCTTTTCAGTCCACAGAGCAGATTCTCAAATTTACTCATCACCACAATTCTTCTACTACAAATACTCTTTATCTCTACTTATTTCTCTCTCTCTCCAGACAGTTTTTCTTTCTGCTCTCACCCCCACCCTCTTAAGAAGCAGTCTCTGCACTCACCCCCCCCCCCTTTCCCTCTTTCCAAACCAACAACACAGACAGGGGGCAGGTTGAGGGGTCCTCTGGTCAGTCCAATCAGGAAAAGAGGTTCTCTACTTAGCCAGGGGGTCCTTCCCACGAGAGACAGTCCTTTAAGAACTTCTTTGGCGTGGGTCCAATCTCACAAGCAACATCCCGCCCAAATTCTGCTGCAACATGAGTCTTTTTGTCCATAAGGTGCTGTGCAGACTCTCCCGAGCCGAGGCCAGGCTGCTTCCATGCCAGGAGCAAGGCCTTTCTCTCCTTTGCAAGGCCTTTGCAGTTTTAACTCTTAGATGAGACTCCCACTGGTTCACAGTCTTTTCCAGGCATCCACCTGCTCTTCTGGCGTGGGCTGTGGGTGGATTTCTGCACCCCTGTGGACTCCATGGGCTGCAGGGGGACCTCCTGCCCCGCCATGGCCTTCACTGTGGCTAGCAGAGGGTTTTCAGCTCCAGCACTGGGAGCCCCTCCTCCCCCACCTTCTTCACTGACCTTGGCGTCTCTATGCTGTTCTCCCTCACATATTTCCACCTCCACCTCCTCCTCCTCCAACTACAAAGAAGTGAAAGAAGTGCGTGCCTGCTTTGTTTTGAATTTTTCTTAAATATGTTTTCACAGAGGCGTAACTAGCACCTCCAATTGGCCCAAACTTGGCCGGCGGCAGCATGTCCATCACCTTCAGAGCCATCAGAGATTGGCTCTGCTGGACTTGATGTAAAAACTTCCAGAACTTGCACTCAGGACACACAGGAGCTATCTTTGTGCCACTCTACACCCCTCAGACACCTCCCCAGGCCTACTACAACAGCTTCTGAGGAGTCCAAATTCCTCCTAGATGTTAAAAACACTTCACTGATGTTTTGGGCCAATCAAAACCACCACACCCAGAGAGATAGCTTAGTTACATAAAGTACCCTTTCGTTTTATATTAAAATGGAAAGATAGACCTGTTACACAAAACTTGGACCACTACTATTAATTATCTGATTTCAAGATCACCTCTGGCTGTTAAAAAGATTTATATTAATCTGTACTTGATAGATTCAGAAGGATTAAAGGAGTGAAGGAGAGTGAATAAAAAGAGAACATCTTCCCGTCTTCATTGTTAGATGACCTTGTGCCATGGTACGTTTAAATTGCTTACTTCCTATAACTCTATAAAGTTCTGTGTTTTCATTTCTGGATTAGATTGAAGTGTCAACAGTTTTTGATGAATTACACTAGTAATATATGTTCATGTTCTTCTTTGCTCTTTTTTATTTATATATGTCCACTATAATTTAGTTCACCTAAAAAAGGTTTTAGGAAAGATTTTTTTTTTTTAATTAAAGTTTTAGCAAAGTATTTTTCTCAAATGCCTTTATTATTGTTCTGAAGAAATAAAATGTATGTTCAGCTGTTTAAAAAAACCTCAAATGAAAAGTTATTGTCAAATTCCCTGGTTTTCCATGTTCTGAAATTCAGAATACTTTATAGAAAAAAAAAGAGAGTTGTGCAAAAAAAAAAAAAAAAAAAAGACAAGTTATTGCAATTAGTAATTTAAACCTTTATGCTTTAACTTGATCTGTGGGAAACACTACTGAAATAAGGTCTCCTTGCTAGAGCAAGGGATTACTCTTACCTTCAGGACTGGGGCCTTATTTATTTATTGCTGAAAGGTGCAGAGGGGAGCAGAGAGCTTTAAGTGCTTTACTTCCATTATTGAAGATTCTCACTGATGCAGAACTTGAAAGCAAATAAAATCAAGACGCATTTATATACAGTATGTGTGCTACTGACTGGAATTATAAAGGATGAGCCATACATGCACTTGTTTATAGACTCACATCAGAAGGGACAGAGTTATCTCTAGTCAAGTGTATTTTGTGCTGATTAAGTGAGATTATTAGAGTTAAGTTATACTATTAAATCTGTATATTTTTCATGTTAAAGTTGTATAAAGAGCAACAGCTCTGATGTGTTCAACTGCAGTGAACATTTTATGTGTAACCAAAAGAACAAAGTAATTTACTATAACCATCAATAAAGGACAAGTTTGTATTTCTTCTTTAACATTGAGATTTTAAATGAAGATAGTTGTGTTGTTTTCAGGTTTTGTTTTGTCTTAAAGAAAACTCCAATCTGAGATAAATGTTTATTTTTCTGAAAGGACAGAGTGAGCGCAGAGATGGCTGAAACAGGAAATCTGTTGTTGCAATTTTGATATTGTGAAAAATACTAAAAAAAATTGAATAAAACTTCCAAAACTTCCAAATATTTTATATATATATTTTACATATATTTTACATATTTCCTTATTTTAGGGGTAGTCATGAGGGAATTAACTGCACTACACCGTGTAGGGAAAGTGGTACCTTATGATATCTGTTGTATATGGTTCTCATCATTTTCCCCACTGGCTCACAGGAGGGTGAGCACATACTACAGTGAGAATAAAAACAACCATAAGTTATAAAGGGTTAAGCATCAGAAGAAGTTTTATATCAGCACTTACTGAATCTCATGAATAACTAGAGCTTTTTGTATCTTTGTCAAACCAGTCTACACTTTCTCTTGTGGCTTTAAGCAGCTTCTCTGACTATTATATTTCTGTATCCCACTGTGTGCTGTGCCATCTCAAACAGAACTGGAGCTGCAGCTGTAGTTCCACTACAAATGCTGATAAGGAAGTACCTGCCCTCCTATCTGTTGTTTCCAAATACAACATTTGATTGACTGGATCGGTTCCTCAAACTGAACAGCATTTCTCCAATGGCCACCTGTCATTTAACATTGTTGTTACTGGCTTTGGCTGTGTTATATTTTTCTTTCCAAAACAATAAAGAATCTTGAATGAAAAAAAATGGGATAAAATTTGCTCACAAAACCTAAACAAAAGTGATTAAAGTAACAACACTGTCCTGTGCAGTTTTTTATTGTGGTTCAAATACAGGACTAAATTAGGAAATGTAGTCTTCTGCTTTTAGCAAAAGATTTCCTGTTGTGGACTTCACTGATTAATACTAGAGGTAGTGTAGTTTTTATGCTGGTTACTTGTCTGTTGTTCTGTTTCTTCTTCCAATTGTTTTTAAATTACAACCATAGCTTTCTGACAGAAATATGTTTCCATGGAGAAAGCACATAGGAAGGTTTGGCTCTAGGAACACCACTTTGGACAGGTCAAAAGCCAATTGCTCCATTCCTAGGAAATGAGTTAATAAAGTCCCGTAAGACTCTATCAAGTAGATGTGAAAGATGATAGTTGCTAATGCTGTAAGCTATGATGCTGCCAAGATAGTACAAGTCCTCTGACCTAAACCACACTGTCTTATTTTGGTAGTAGGAGCTTAGGTTGTTCGCTGGGGGGTGGAGAAGGGTAGAGGCCAAGGACTGGCTTGGGGAGGAAGACCTCCATAGATTTCCTCAGTTGTTGGTGGAAAGACAGAAAGAAGTGTCATTAGAAGGGTATTCTTCACAAGGGCCCATGCCAACAGTCTGAAGTAAGTGAGATGAACACTCTGGCATGGTACCTTAACTATAGATAGTTATCATTTTTCAGGATGCTTCTTGGGATGTTTTTGGCCAAGGCCAACTAACTCTTCATCCAAAAATTACATCTAAAATTACACTCAAGGTATGTTTCCCATCTTGCTGCATGAACTAGCCTGAAAGTATCAATGTGTCCCTTTAGAACTCTAAATATGTCTTTAAGCCCAGTGCCTCCTATAATTTCTAATTTCCAGCTTCTGGAAAATGGAGGTGGAAGGGCAGTGAAAGAAGCAATTGCGTGAGCATCTTGCAGTGTCTGCTAAGGATGATATGTGGTTACTTTTCATTTACCTGGGATGATCTGAAAAAGGTGGCTGTGAGATAGGGATAGCAGGGTTGTCTTTCTCCTGGGGTGTAGTAAATGGAGAAAACCTTGTCTGAAAACAAGTGTTTCCAATCGTTTTATTGTTTCAAACCTTTCAGGAGTGGCAAACTCAGCTGTGAGGAATAGGGCTTGAACCAGTGCATGGTATCATGCTGCTTTGGTTTCACCTCAAAAATCTGCTGCTTTCTTTGTAGTGTTTTTGTTACATCTGCTAGGCATATACTCTGATATTAGCCTATTTCTAATTTAATTTCATTATCTGCTTGCACTTTTTGTATCTCTGTGCATTTATCTTAAATTAATTGTATACATTTTCTGTTCTCCTGCACCTGAAATTTTACACTGCTTATGTATCCTTTTTATTTATCACTCAATATCTTTTTCAATCGCTTTTCAATGTTTTTATTTGCTATGGTCTTTTTCTCCTCCTAGTGTGCATATTGTTGGATGATACGTATCACCCTTGGGTATGCTGTAATTGCTTTCTGAACAGTTTCCATTTCCTCCATGTCCTTCCCTCCTCCCACTCCTCCCATTAGACGCTTAACCCACTGGATTGCCTCCAGCACTTCCCCATTCTTCTATTTTCAAAGTCCTTGGGGGTTCTTTATTCCTCTTGTAGGTTCAGTCTGCAGTAATGAATCCAACTGGATTATGGTCATTAGTGAGTCCTCCACCTCTGTCTCCTAACAGCTGCACTGCTGAAAGTCAGAACTTTTGTCTTTTTTTGCCACCTTTTAATACATTGAGGATATAGTACATGACTGATACTTGATTTATTTCTCTCATTGTGTCCCTGTTCCTGTGTGTCTGGGTAGCTGAAATCTCCTCTTATTAGTTTTGACATTTTTCTATATTTCATAATCTTCTTGTTCTTTCTGATCCTACTTTTTTCTGGTTTATATCCAGTCCGTACTGCCACCTTGCTCCCCCTATTGCCTCGAATTTTGAGCTATGATGATCCCTTCAAACAATCACAAAAACTTTTGGCTTCTTCAAAGTTTTTGCCTGTTGGAAAGAAAGAGTTTTGAACTAAGCCATTACTACCTGAGCAGTGCCTGCCTTCGCAGAGCACATTCCCCTGCCTGCAGCTCCCTCCCACAGTGTTCTTGGTGCTCTGGCCCCAAATCAAGCAATTAAACACATGCTCAACATCAATCACATGAGGAACACCATTAATTCACCAGGACATACATGCCTAAAGTTGGCACAAGACTAAATGCTTTGCCAAATCAAAATGTTGAAACCATGATTTTAATGAAGGCTGTACGTCCCTGAGACATGAAAGGTGCTCAGTAATTCATTCTGGTAAACATTTGGTCATGGAGGCAGAGAATTCAATCTCACATCCAGGTCTTATCAGCAAGTGCGTCTGTGTGCATTTGCACACACACACAATTGCAGGGAGCACAGCTCTGTGTTTGAGAATATCAAGCACATTGTAAAAGCAAATGTAAAGTATCTAGGCCTTATTCATTGCTTGTAGATGCAGTAAAAAATTCCCGTTGACTTTAGTAGGCTCAGTTCGGGGACTAAGACAAACACTGCAACAGCATTTATCAAACAGCTCCATACCATGGACATATCTCTTACTGCAGTCTGACTCTACCCTGCCTTACACTCACTGTATGTACAAACTTCAGAGAGCAGTGGGTTGACTTAGTGTCCTTCTTCTGGGTTATGTTAATGCCTGAAAAAATATTTAATGAAGCATTTAAAAATCATCTAATTTCCCTAACCTTTA
The DNA here is from genome assembly GCA_024500445.1 of Entomyzon cyanotis. Taxonomy (NCBI): domain Eukaryota; kingdom Metazoa; phylum Chordata; class Aves; order Passeriformes; family Meliphagidae; genus Entomyzon; species Entomyzon cyanotis. The sequence goes on along the minus strand of JAKEPQ010001016.1, from coordinate 55,616,981 downwards.
TCCTATCTTCTGCTCAGAGTCTTTAAACGTTACAGTGATAATCCTACTGAACATTTAGATAATTATGTACCAGCCCTTTCCATCACAGATGACTTAGCTAACAGTGGGTTTGCCTATTGTATTTTAGTTGTAGGGTGAACATTGTCAAAATTAATATCCATATGAGACAAGGATATTTATTCTAATCCATGTCTTGTAGTTTTCAATAATGTTTTAAAGAAAATTAAATCACCTCTGAAAACTGAATTCTCAGGGTGAAATTGCATATTGTCATAGCCATGATGTGTCACATTCATTTTGTTACAAATGAATATATCAGCTTAGATTTATTTTAGCATGGCTTATGCTTTCCAAATTCAAGTTTTAAAGGTTCACTCTGAATAGTCTTTCAGCAAAATGCATCTGGAGAGACAGTTGGATCTCATTTATAAGCCCCTCTCCCTTTCTGCCTTATGCCATAATAAATGTTCTCAACTATAAGATTCTAGATGAGATCAATTGTACCTCCCGCTTTATCCACTTTACTACTGGCAAGTTTAAAAAAAGAGATGATTTCTTTTTCACAGCTTTTAAAAAGGGAGGACTCACTTGATTCATTTTTTAAAGTATATAATTTAATAGTCATGAATTCCATCTGTATGTTGGCATTTATTACAACAAGCAAAAATAAGGGGACTGCTCACATCACAGCTTCTTTATTTCACTGCCAAGAACTATTTGCCATATCCAACAAATTTGTTTCCAAACTTTTATTTTTTAATATGTTGTAGTTTTTAATAGTTATCTTTGACAGGTGTCTGCAAAAACTGAAGTCCTGAAATGAATGAAGAGCTCTTGATGCAAAGTATTCATTTTTTAATAATTCTGGCTTGGGGAAAAAATTAAATCTTTATCTTTGGATTACATTGCTTAAAATATATACTATTCTTTTTAAAATGAGGTAATTTACATCTCCTGGCATAGTGAATAAGAAAATCCAGATGCAGACATTTAATGTTTGCCAGCCCTAGTAAGGTTGTAACAAAGAGGAGGAAACATCAGATCTTCTGGGACACACCATAAGAGATTTCATGTCCAGAGAGATCAGTAAGAAGCTCACTGTAGTGTCTGACTGGGATGGAGTTAATGTTCTTCCAGCAGCCTGTAGAGCCTTGTGCTTTGCATCTGTGGCTAAATCAGCATGGATCACACACCAGTGTGTGGCTAAGCAGTGCTCCTGCAGCAGCAAGGCTCTCTCCTGTTTCTTGTCTCTCACCTCCTCCCCATTGCCCCAAAGGTGAGTTTGCTCAGGGTGGGCAGGAGGGGGCACAGATCAGGAAAAGCTGACCCCAACTGACCAAACTGGCCAAACCAAAATGGGAAATAATGAAAGATCATGTTTTTCTGTGATTCTCGTGTAATCCCATGAAAACTTATGGAAGTGTTGTAACAAAACAAAATAGTCTAGAATGGAAGGTGCCATAAAAAGCAGCCAGACATTCACAATATTTGCTTTGCTGTTCAAATGCCAGTGCCCTACATAAATGTTCCTCAACTTCCAATATTGTCACTATGTGATAAGATGTATCATAAATTGTTAAATGCTGACTAAGTAATGAAAGATTGTATAAAGGAGATCCAAAGATATATCCTCCAATGGCAACAACATGTCTGTGCTTAGTATGTGAGGCCATCGCTGAACTGATTATACTTTTTAAATTAATAGTTAACCAAGATATATATAACTTAAAAACACATTCTCTAAAAAAAAACTGGAGGGGGAAAGAATCCCTGTTATATGATGACAGGGTTCATTTTCCCAGGCCATCAGCAGAGTTTTAATGCTCTTTAGCCCTCCTTGCAAATACCCAAAATCCTGTTCGCACATTCATTCCAGGAGGACTCTGCCCGACAAAGTGAGGTTCCTGAAAGAAAGTGATTTTGTCAAGCTCTGACAAAATGTTAGCTAAGAGTTAGTGTGCAGTGCTTCTTTACGATGAACGGGGAGGTGACAGTTGGCATCTTTCTAAGGGAAGGAGGTTTAGCTGCACAATGAGCTTTCTGAGATGTCCAGAAATACAACATAGCAATGGGAAGAGGGCACAATCAGGTTTCTTCATTGCCAGGTCAAAGCCCTTTCCCTCTGCTCATATAAATAAAGAATCTCTCTCTTGCAGATGAGTACCATAATGGAAAAACATCTCACAGTGTTTTTCCTAATCACATAAATAAGTATAGTATACATCCCTGTTGACTGAAATGTCAACTTTATACAAAATGAAATATATTTTGTGTTTCTTATCATAATACAAAATTAATTTAATTTCATGTCAATGACACTGCAGGTGTGGAATGATTCCCTTCTAATAGAACCACAGTCACAGTTTTTAAGGCAGATTCATCAGAAATCAATGTCATAGAGGTAATGGTGGTCTAATAACATCCAGTAGGTGGCCTAGAGAAGGAACTGCCAGGCATGGGGGAAACTACTAAATTGCCATCCTCTTCAATAAGAACAAAAGGTGGAAAGGGAGCAGGGAAGGGGAAACTTGCAGCAAGTGTCTTTCTGTTGAGAAATGCTGCAGCATTTCTATTAAATTTGCTACCAGTAATTGCAGTAAAAGCAAGTGCTAGAGAGCACTCCATGGGGGGAGGGGGGAACTGTGTCTTAAGGAAATACCTTACATTTAAGTGATGTTAAATAGAATTTAATGTGAGAAGGTGTAGAAGCACTTTCTCCTGAGCAGATCATGAAACTACTCCTTGATAAAATCTTACAAAGCACTTCCCTAATTTCCCTACATGCAAGGATATATGACTTGGCAGCTCTTGATAAAAAGATGAATGAGTGTTGAGTGTTCACAAGGTCATTAGTCATTTTTAAACAATGATTAAAATATGGTTTATTTGTTAAGAGAAGGTAGAAAGACTTATGCCACCTCTTCTGCCTGGGGTTTGCATGCCACTAGTATAGTTAACCCTCAGCTCTGCAGCATGTGTCCAGCTGGTTTGTAACTCTGACAGGGAGAGCTGGGCACGGGAGCTGGCTCTGTGCACAGGCTGTTGGTTCAGACACTGCATGATCACAACTGCACTGCTTCCAGGGTCAGCACTAGTAAGTCAAAAGCAGTTTTAGCTACTTCTCCACGGCTGATTGATCAGTTCATGACTCCTGCAAGCCTGAGCCTGCTTCTTAGAGTGAACCGAGAGTCCTGGGGTGCCTGTTTCAGAGGCAATTAAGTGTCCCTCAGCAGAATCAGCCAGCCTCATTTGCTCTGGCTCAGTCCCAGCGCCCCGCTGAGCACCACAGAGCCAACCTCACGGCTTTGCATCATTCCTCCCAGGGCAGTGAATTCCAGGAGGTTTATTAACTCCCTCAGCAGCACTTTGGGAGCAGACAGAGCCGGCTCAGATCTGCGGCCGTGTGCCAGAAGCCATTGATCAGAGGGTGCTACAGGGCACAGCAAGGAGTCTGAGTCTCTTCTGTTCCCAGCTCCATCTCATGCCGAATGCTGGCTGACTTCAGTGGGGCTTCTTCAATATCTCAGCACTGTATTTCCTACTAATCATATTTTGGGGGATTGACATTAGTTTGTCTTGATTTACCCCAGATAATAGAGAATTCAGCTGTAATATTTTTGGAGCTTCCCTCACTGGCAGATGGAAGTGAGAATTTTTCCAACGGCGGTTGCTGGGTGGCTTGACGACCCTATAGTGATCTCAGCCCTAAAGCCTATAAAGTGGGAAATATGACTGGGTGATGTTAACTGAACATAGGCCATACAGCCCAGTATTAAGGTTGTGCCATTTAATCTGATATTTAAGAAGCCTGCTGCTATTACCAAAGACTGCATGTGAGAATTACCTCCAGGGGTGATCAAAGGCACACCTAAGGTGGACACAGAACAGATAAGAGAAGTGTCCCACCCTCCTCTTTGATACTGCACACTCTGCGAGAGGAGGCAAAACCTGTCTGAGCTGGGTGTGGCAGACAACAAATCTGCTGCTCTACATTAGGTGCATGCAGGTGTCAAAAAATAAAGCAAGATACTGTATCAGCTATTCTATGCAGCCCCTGAATGCATCAAAGATCTGTAGGTCAAGAAGGGAAAGTGTATCCTTCTATTTCTTCTTTTCCCAGCCTTGTGTTAAGGGAATACTTCTTTCGTGTCCTGCCAGCTCATGAAAGCACAAAGAATGAATTTATGTGCTTGTGAAAAAAACACTTCTGGTAATACTTTCTGAAGCCTTAAAATGAGCTCCCAAATTGGTCTTTTATGTGAGTAAGTGCTGTCAAAGTTACAGAAGTGCTTTTTGGAGCAACTGTTGTGTAGAAACCTGTCGTAGTAAACACTTTTATTTCTGTTGCTTAGTTTTTATGTTGTTATGTGCAATACGGAAGGTAATAAGAAAAGCAAAAGAATAGCTACTAGAACAATTATGACATTTAAAGAAAAAGGAAAACAGCAGTGAAAATGTAGCTAAGAAAGCTTATTTGGTGTCTGTACTTGCTTGCGAATATCCAGTCTATGCGTAACTCCATGAAAGCAGTCACGACAGTTGAATCACTGTCAGCAAATCCCCATTACTATGCAAAAAAATGGGAACAAAATAGTTATATTAAACTGAGACACAAAACCAATTTCTTCACCAATACAGGACTAGAGAAAAAAAAAAAAGAATCCCACTGTTGTCTTGTCTCAGCCTCACAACTGGGTTTGACTCGAAGTTGGATTAATTTGATAATCTAAATCAAATAACCATCAACTTGCTGATTTATTTGCAGCAGTATTTTTAATTTGTTTGTTGCATTGTCTCAGTTTTATTTTAGTAATAAGTAATGGTCTTTATGTCTTAATGTGTTTGTTAAATCTTTATATTGCAATCTAAATTTCTTTTAATATGCAATAAGGAAAACTGTAGGGATTAATTTATTCTTTCAAACTCTATCTGTTTCAGCATGTCAAGACTGAAATATATCAGCTATAGTGTTTGTGTACCCATTATTTCTCATCCTTATAAAGAAAATTTTTGAAAAAAAAAAAAAAGGAACTGAGAGAAAGGAATTTTTAGTCTGAAGAGAAGAAAAAAGTTTTCAGTGAAAAATAAGATATCAGCAGACAAATAGTTAACACAGATGGTTTTGGGGAAAATCCCCTCTCACAGGAAATAGACAATATATTGGAGATGCTGAGATGGCAGTAATTAATTTGACAGGGTATATAGAATCAGAATCACAAAATCATAGAACAATTTGAGTTGGAAGGAACCTTTAAAATCACTTAGTGATTTTAACACCCTGTGATGATTTCGTGGAACACCCTTCCAGTAAATCAGGTTTGTCAGGGTCCAATCCAACCTGGCTTTGAACACTTCCAGGGATGGGACATCCACAGCTGCTCTGGCCAAATTGTTCCTGTGCCTCAGCCACCCTCACAATAAAGAATTTCTTTCTCACATCTAATCTAAATCTCTCTTCTTTTTTTTAAACCATTAAAACAACTCCCCTTTGTTCCATCAATATCTGTCCCTCTTTTTTAGAATACCCCTCAGGTACTGGAAGGTGCTATAAGGTCTCCCCAGAGCATTCTCTTCTCCAGGCTGAGCAGCCTCAGCTTTCTCAGTGTCACGAGTGGAAACAGTGGGTATATAGATTTTACCAGTTGCCTAGGCCTATGGCAACTAGTGACCAAACCTATTCAGAGTGACCAGCACCCCAAAACCCAGTCTCACTCACAAGTCCTTATAAAGACAGCCGATTTATGTCTAATGTAAAATAGATTATGGTTTATTAGACACAGGTGAGAACGGAGCAAAGAACTAGACAAATTTTACTACACAAAACATGAAAAGCTATTCATAGCTAAAACAAACATATATATATGTTGCCCAAAATAGGGAGATTAAAAACAATACAGCGCTAAAAATGAAAAAGGTACCTATTAATATTATTGTAGCTAGCAAAGAAGAATACAATTTAGGAAACTGAATGCTTCTTACCAAATCCAATTTTTGGAGCTGGGGATGCACCAGATCCTCACCCAATCCCTCAGGGAAGTAACCGCAGAGCTTGCGTCCAAGCCCAGGGGAGAAGGCTTTACTTCACGCTCCAATGTCCATGTAGAAAGCTTCTACTTTTGCTGAGATTTTCGTGGTGTTTTATAGGGAAAAGAGTGTGTATTTGCGGTCACTTGAAAATTATTCACATTCTCTCAGTGTCTCACTCTGGGTTCCAGACACCAGCATTGATAGTCCAGATTAAGCTATTGACTTAATCTGAGCCATCGATCTCCAGCAATCAGGGAGCGAGAGAAAGGGGGGGCGGGGTTTGTCCTGCCACACTCAGCCTGTACTCATAGTAGAGATACTCCAGCCCTCTGACAATTTTTTTTGGCCTTCCTCTGAACTCTCTATAACTGGTCCACATCTTTCATGTACTGAGGACTCCAGATTTGGACACAGTATTTCCACTAGGGCAGAGTAGATATTTAAGCTAAGTTGCTTAAAACATAGAAGTAGAAATGGACTTTTCCCAGTAGCTATTATGAGTGTGTTATCGTTAGGCAGTAAGTATTAAAGACAGTTTTTGTCAGTGGATATCTCTGAGAAATGTCCCTTTATGTATTGTTGGCAAGGCGTGGCATGTGTGTGATTCCTTGCAGTTAGTGCCAGCTAACCTCCAGCTCTGTGCATGCTGGTGCCATCAGGAATAACCTCTCATGATCTGGATAATAAACTGGGCTTTAGAGCATTGTCCTCAGGCTTTTCAGTGACTGTCCTTATTACTAACAAGTGAATGTACTACAAGTGGATCAGCTGTTAGCTGAGCTTTGCTAATTTGGACCCATAATGGGTCTGACAGTGCTGCTCGGTGCTCACCAGCACCTCCCACAGCCCATGCAGAAGTCATGGAAATGGTAGGAACCTGGTGCAGAGCAGAGCTGCCACAAGTCCTCATGATGGGGGTTCCCTCCAAAAGTAACTCCAGTTTCCTTCAGCAATTGCTTTTGTTTTGGGTTTTATTGTTGTCGGTTTTTGGTGGGGGGTGGTTTTTGCACTTTAGGCACTGCTGGAGCTAAAAAAACCCCAAAATCCACAGCTCTCCAGTATTAGAGGTCATCAAACTTATTTCAGCATTGGCTGTTTGAGTAGGCTGAAGAAGAATTTGAAAAGAAAAATAACTGAATGCAGGGAAAGTCAGGAGAGGGTCGTTCAAGGAATGACCACAAGGAAACCTCTTACCTTTTCTGAAGATGTATTTCTAGAACGTGTTTCTCTGGCAGTTGAGTGTTTTTGTTTGTTTTCCCTGAGCAGGGCTAAAGGTTGATCATCTAATGATCTCTGCAGAAGCTTCACCTGTCTTCATCTTTCTCTAAATCCAGACTATTGAAATAATATATCTGATAGTAGTTTCTTTGTATACAGAAGTGGTTAGGTCAGTTGTTATTACAGAGCAAATAAATGTAATAAAGTCAAAGCAAAACACAGGAAAAGCTGAACGCTGAGTGCTGCATTAACCTGCCATGCTAGCCCAGATCCTGAATGCAATCTTAAAATTAAAAGGTATCATTTGTCTGACTGTAATTATATATGACTAATAGCAGAAATTTATTCTTGGTCTCATTCATTTTGGATTATCCCTGTTTGTAAAATGAGCAATTGAAAGGACCTTGATCAAGGAATATTTTTAAATTGTTTGCTTTTTAATGAGAGACGAGAGATCAAATGGTAAGCTAGTTGTACCTCAGTGAAATGAATATGTTAAGGGAGTGCAATGATTAGGGAGATTTTTATCTGTGGAGAGGAGAGAAATCTAAAACTGCTCATTCAGATTCCAGTCTACTTCACCTGTGCCACTTAGTGAGGCAAAGGCTTGATTTTAAATTTGTACACAGGAGAAAATCTGCATTAATTTAAGCTGACTAAAAGTCCACAGTGGGGGAATTTTCTGTTTTGTTTACTGTTTCTTGTAAATTCTTGATTGGGTTAGATCTAATAAATTGTGTCTGTGCAAACGATCAACACATATGGTCAGGTAAAAAGAGCAGAATATTCTCAGTGTTTCACTGACACGTGCAGTTAGGTGGCCCATTAGTACTTTCATCATGTGAGCAGCTGTCCCGTGGGAACATCAAACAGTGAAATCTGCATTTTGACCTAACACAGCACTGAGTCACTCACTCAGAAAGAGAGCTCCATAATCCCCTGAACCACTCTTGCACATATCTTTAATATCAGTCCTCTCCATAGCACACTCGTACTGTATGTTATATTTTATGAGTAAATCTTTCAGCCATGGGAATTTACAATTAAAATAACCTTCACGTTGAGGATATTTCTAGTACCAGCTCTGTCCCTCATTATCCTACTTCTGTTTAAGCTGCTTAGATGGGAAATTGAAATGGTCAGTTGTATGTGGTAAAACAAGGGAAATCTATTTTCATTTTCAAATGATGAAACTTTCTGGTGCATTGGCTGGGACTAAACTTGAGGGTGGTAAATTTTCAGCATGGTATGTAGGGATTTAGCTACACGACTCATTAACATTAATTCCCATCTGTAAATAATTTTGAAATACTTTAACCAGCAGGGGAGCTATTTCATCTTTTATACTTAGCTGATTGTAAAAATGTATGCTGAAACCATCTGGCCTTAGTGCTTTTTTGGACTTCAGGCTTTTAATAGCCAGTCTGATTTCCTTCACTGAATTGGGGTTTTCTAATCCCTGGCTCAATTCTCCTTCCAAACTAGGCAATACAGCATTGCTATTTGTTTGTCAATCAGTCCCTATCTCACCAATTGAGATGAATAACAGAGTTGCTATAAAAACTTAGGACGGCTTTGGGCCTAATTCTCACTCATGCTAAAGTTACTTTACACTACTCCGGTTGCTCATTTACCAGGTGTAAATGCAATTTACTGCCTGAGCAATATAAAGCGACTGTAACATAAATGAGAATCAGGTCCCCTATGTTCAGAGCAGCTAACAAATTCAAATTGCTGAGTACTATTTTCCCACAGGAGCTAGTGTACTAGAATTTCAATGCATATAAAGAATGCAACAAGCCAATTAAAAATGAAGATATTAAACGAGAAATTGAATGGTTATTTCTAAGGTCTGTTTATAGATGGCTGATCCAAACAATGAGACTGACTTAGCCTGGCTGTTTCAAATACACCAGCTTCATCTAAAGTTCAGCCCTGCGTGATGCTTGGAGAGCTGCCACAGTGCATGGAATGGATTATCCTTATTACTTGGAGAAGGAGGGCTACATTTCAGAGGGGCATGCAGGGCTCCTTGACTCACCTGATAGCATTTCCCTCCCTGGGACTGTCACTGAGATTCTACAGTTATTAACTAGTGATGCGCAACTGTGTTTTGGTAATGAGTGAATGAGGGGATAATGGCAAAATAACTTGAAACTGCAGCTACCACAAATGCCAAAGAAGACATTGCTACCTCACACCTTTTCCAGTTCCTGAAGTAATGTTTTTTATTGCCTAAAATTTTTTAAAAATGGTTTTATAGTGCTCTGTAATGATAGTGATGATCTGAGCCAATGCTGGTCTATAGTAAGGAATATATTTGATGGCAAGTAGACTGTGGAGTGGGCTGTTCCAGTTTAGACAGAGGTCAGTCATCCCCGTGTTCTTATGCCTCTTACACCTCTCCTGCACCTGCATACTCATATCAGCATTAATACCCACTTCGATGCAAAGCCCACATTCCTGTCCCTCTCCTTTTCTTCTGGTCTGCTGAAGACACTTCAACAACCCACATACTGATAAGGAGTTGTTCTGTTGTGGAAATCACAGATGCAAGGAGACTGATTTGTGATTTGCTAATACATGATTCTGGATGAGCCATAAGTAAATTGTCCTCTTTGCTCTGTTCACTACTTCAGACCTATAAATCTGTGCCTATTCTTCTCTCACCAGCTGCTAATCAGCTGATTTCAATCCTACCTTCACCTTGCTGAAGAGCACAGAGAATGTAGTGTAGATACCATCTTATACAAAGATTAATAGCCTTCTGTGGTTGCTAAATAACAGCCTGGTTGTCTGACCTGGGGCTGTGTTAAAGTGTGCACACCACAGTCGGGATCCCTGCTCTGCTACAGCAGCACTCTCGGGATACTGCGCTGTCTTTGCAGTGCTCCTCATGATGAGCAGCTCCTGAGCCTCAATTCTGTACAGGAAAATCCATGTGGTTCCTATCTAGAAGGAGCAGGCATGTTCCTGTTGCTCAAATAAACATCAACAAGCTTTGTGTGCATTTAAAAGGGACTTTTGCACTGTTCTAAGGAAGACCTGTGCCTAGAATTACTTTGCCAATTTTTAAATGAAACGTAAAACTCAGCCTCTTGCTCCTACAAGTACACAACAGGCTTTATGGGTGCTAATAAACCGAAAAGTCTTCTTATTCTTTGATACTGAACATTGTGATTTACACCATTGTAATTGCTAGTAGAATATTTTTGTAGTTCCCAGCTCAGATAAATCAGTGTAAGTAGTAAAATATTTTTGAGATGTTGCTCCTTCTATTGTAACTTTCCATTTTGCTGTGAGAAAAAAAAATGTATGTGTTTTAGAGCTAAGTTGATCATCATATTTTACTTAGGCAGTTATGATTAGTTCTGCAAATGTTAAAATGCTATAACATTATTTAATGTTGTGGTGAATATAGGAATTTGTAGTGCCATCTATTGTTGGAAGATGTAAACTTGTAAAAGTTGATTTGCATATTCTATGGTAAAGGAGCATTAAAAATTTAATGTTTTACTGAGTTTTATTGCAAAACAAAATAGTTTATGTAATTGCATATTTGGAATGCTTGTACTTTGCATTCTTTGAAATTTGTCAGTCTTCACAAAGAATATCGCAGGGTTTTATTTTCATTACTGTCTTGCATTTGAAACCAAACTCTATTTCAGTTTTAGACGCTGAATAAAAGCTTGTAGTGATTTACTGTACAATAGGAAAGAAACCAAATTTTTGCTTGTTGGGTACAGTTAATTTTGATGAGAAGATTCTTCAAGAGTGCACAGTGATTCGAACCTGAGTGTCGTCATTCCTAAGCAGTGCTATGGTCTGCTCAACTGATTGAGAGACATAGGTCCACACTCAGGCTCTTTCCTTCACATCTTTGTGGTGTTTGAAAAGTAGAGTCCCAGCCTTTACTTACAGCAGAGTGATGTGAGACGTGCAAGATGTCTGTGCTGGAGGAGGTGAGGGGCTCCAAATAGACCTCAGAACACCTAAATGTCATTTTTACCTCTCAGTCATTGATGCGAAAGGAAACCTCGGATGGGCAAAGCTGAAAGAGCAGATGTAAAGAGGCAGGGATTTTCTCACTCTCAGCATGCTTAGGAGCTGCAGCCCCTGGGAGTTGCAGTGGTAATTTTTCCCTCAGGGAAAGGCAATAGGTGTTTCCTACCACAGTTGGAAGCCCTGAAGAATTGCTACAACATATCTAGAGCTCCGTGGTCTCTGGACACCAAACCAGGGAATATTTGTCTTGATGACATTAGAGTGATGATGTCTCAATGTTATTTTCCTGTATTGCAACTCTTTGTTCACCATGGCTGCTGTGTTGCTATACTCCATAGGAAAAATCTACATCAAAACTGAGCCAGTTGTACTCCGGGAGTGTTAATCTGCCTTGGAAACACCTCTAAGCCACATACCTCATCACCTGGCCTTTTGGGGGCACTCTTGCTTTTTTGCTGCTGTTATTGTACAACAAATAGTAAAAAGATTTTAGCTATAGGAAGAAGGCAGTGACTATCTACATCAACAGACACATTTGGAGGATGCTGACATGGTCAGAAAGAATCCAGTCTAGCTGAACCCTTTTTAAATGAGGCTAAAATTCACCTGTGTTGCTCGCAGCCATCCATTCCAACTTGGTCTAATATTAATTATACTATAATAAATATTATACCTTAGTAGACCTATATAATTATTATTATATAATTATTATATTATTATATAATTATTATACATTATACATTCTGTATTATATATTATACATTATATACTCTAAATTGGTGGTGGTGCATTCCTGCCTGTCACTTCATGCTCCATTGCTATCCCCACATAAGTAGGCATTTCTTTGACTCAGCCCAAATCCCCTCAATATACCCTGATTTTCAGACACAATCATGTCATGACTTATGCATAATTTTACAGCTCAGCATACAAGGATCATGTGGAAAAGCAGAGAAGCAAAGACTAAAATAAAGATTTGCAGATAAGAGAATCACACAAGAGGGAAGAGATTGCCAATTTCCAGACAAAGCTTCTCAAACAGGAATGCTTTACATTAAACTTTCTGTTTAATGTATTTGTTGAAAAATACCAGTAACCTTCAGAGAAAGAACCAAAACTTCCTCCCTGTGTTCTTGCAGAATGCCCTGAACACTCCCTGTTTTAGCACTAGGAGATTGGGCAGTTTGTTGTTCTTCTTTTTTAACATGTTCTCTTTGTAAGAACAGAAATGTAAACTTTGAAAAGTCATTCTATTCCTTCACCACTGACAGGATTATTTTTAACAGTTAAAAATAATAATGTAAGAAGAAATAGCTATATCACAGAATTATCAAAATAACTCTAACTAAAAAATATTCCATTTCTGTATGGCAAAATGGCTTTCTTATGACAAATCAGCATTGCTGTTTTGCTTGGGTAAATCAATTCATAAGAAAAATATAAAATTTAAATATAGAATGATTTATTTTTAAATTATAAACTATATGTTTTGGCTTTAAATGAATGTGCAATAATCCTTCATTGCCTCACAAATATATTTTTGTTTTTCCTTCAGTTTGTAACTCACAAATGATAACATTTTCGAAATAACACCCTTCTTTTCTCTTACAGGGCTATAATAAGAAAAATAGCAAGACACAATTCCATAGAGATATAGCTCGAGAAGTTAAGCAGTTTGAGACCTTTCAGACTGTTTTATTTTCTCCTGAAATTGATTTTGCAATCAGAAATGTCTTTGTTGTAATCTTGTTTATTTTTGAAAAATGTACATGAAATCCTATTTTCCTGAATATGGTGGAAAATAAGAAACGGGAGACACATCTTTCACCTAATAACATTTTACCCTGAGTTCTCTCATTTGGGTTGCTCTCTGACTTAATTCTCTTGCTGTTTCCTGTGTTTTCCTACTGGTGTACACACATGCAGACATAGTAATTTCAACTCTGGTCACCTATTGACACTTAATCTGAACTTTGAACACAAGTCCTGCTGTGTATGCTGTATGTCCTGTGTCCTGTATGCAGCTGAGGAATTTGGGTTTGTCTAGTTTGGAGTAAAGGAGGCTGGGGGGTGACCTCAGTGCCCCCTGGAGCAACTTCCTGAAGATGGGAAGTGGAGAGGGAGGTCCTGATCCCTTCTCCCTCAAACCCAGTGATAGGGTAGAAAGGAATGGTTCAAAGCTGCATCACAGGACGTTCCAACTGGACACTAGGAAGCATTTCTTCATGACAGGGTTGTCAAACCCTGGAACAAGCTTCCTAGAGAAGTGGTCAATGCCCAAACCTCTTAGCATTTGGACAATGCCCTTAATAGCATGCTTTAACTTTTGGTCAATCCTGAACTGCTCAGCCAGCTGGACTAGATGACTGTCTTAGGCTCCTTCCAACTGAACTATCCCATTCTAAGGTACTATTGCTCTCTGTCATCAGTAAAACAATTAGAAATTGTATTGCTTCCTTGTTTGGCTTAAATGAAATAGCTAGCTTTGCTAACCACGTCAGTTTTCTAAAATCTGTGCTTCTATATCAGCTAAAGACCTAACAATTATAAACCATTCAGCCTCCTGCATAATAGGTGAATTGTGACAAAACATTAAATTCGAGCTTTTCCATTGAGGTATTTGCCTTCCTTATGTTTTTATGGCATTTGAGGCAGTGGAAAAGATCGAGACTTGAGTGTGTACAATGCTGATTAATAAAATGTTATGTCATACCATGTTTCAGAAAGAAAAGGCTCTCACAGGCAAAAATGAATTATTAAACATGAAATAAAAAGACGTGGCAGTACCCTAACCCAAAAATCAGAACCTTTTTGAAGAAACTCAGCTTCAAACTTTAACTTCATTTTTAGCACTATGTTGAACTTTTTTGCTTTGGTTTATAGCAATAGATGAGACACTGTCATAAATAAAGAGGAACTATTTTTTAAAAAAAAATCTTATAAACAGCCACAGGCAATTTCGGAAGTATAATTCCCAATTGTTTTGATAAAAACATCCTAGCAGATTTTCAGTTGCCAAATTTGTTTAATGCCATTCTGAAATTGGGTAGAAGTTTGATTGAGTTTATTCTTCAGTCAGGATAAAATTAAAAACCTATTAAGCACATTTTAGATCTGGTAGCTCAAATAATTAGGTGTCACAAGGCAAAACACAGGTCAGTGAGGAAGCTGAGTTTTATGGAACAGATGTGTTCATAACCTCTGCAAGGGCAATCCACTTGACTGAACACTGCATGTGCAACAGATCCATTAGAATCACTTCCAGACACTGTAAATATATTTTGGAAGGTTTAAAGGTACTTAATATAGATGTTGTTGAAATGTCTAATACCATTTGCAGTATTCCTTGTATTATAGTGATACAGCTTTTATTAGTTCCAAAGTTCAACCGCACTACCTCTTACATACTGATTCCCAAATCTAAGAGCATTGTTTATATCTGTCACTATCTGACATCTTGAATTGTCAGGATGCCAGCTGAATCCATGTATGTAATCATGCTTCATTGGAGTAGATAATAGCAAAGAGCCTGAGCTGCAGAAAGCAACAGGAAAAGACAGAAGACTGTTTCTGCACTGCTTGGCAAGTGTGATGCCCCAGCAATGTTTCAGGGACTCCTGGATAAGACATTAATGTCATTATGGTTATGTATTGACATCTTGACAAATGCTACTTTGTGCATACATCTTACAGACTGAACATGTAGGAAGAACAGGAATCATTTTTCAAAAGTTATTCAGGGTAATTGGAATTAATTTCTGCCCTTCTCTGTAATGAAAAGTTAGAAATGAGGAAAACTACTGAGAATAACTTTTGAGAAATTAAAAAATTAGAAGACGTATATACATGTCTGTTACTGGAATATCCAGTTTTACCCACAAAGTGGCTAGGGAAATCTTTCTTATGCTCAGCTTGAGAACATGAAGCTACATGCACATATTTTTTTAGAATTGTGACTTTTGGAATACTCTCATTTGGTAGAGAGCAAATTAAGGATGCTACAAAGATGATACACAGCTATGGTGGGTTAAGCCATGGCTAACAGTCTCCTACTGAGTTGCTCTCTCCTTGCTTCTCCTCAGTGGGACAGGATGGAAAAATAAGGAGAAAAGAAGAACTAATGAGTTAAGAGGAAGGCAAGGAGACTGCTCACCAATCACTGTTGTGGGCAACACAGACTTGATTGGGGGAAAATTAGTTAATATTAACAATTAAAATAGAGTAGGGTGATAAGAAAAATTAAAAAACCAAAGCACTTTTCCCACCACCCTCATCCCCTTTTCCCAGGCTCCACATCATTCTTTTATTTCCAACTCACTCTTGCCCCCAGCCTGGTGCAGAAAGAATGGGGTTTGCAGGCAGTCCATAGGAGCTACACTTCTTCCACCTTCCTCCACTTACTTTTCCTCTGCTCCAGCATGTGCCCTTCCATTGACTGGAGTCCTTCAGGGTAAATCTGCTTCTGCATGGGCTCTCCAGGGGCTGCACACTCTACAGGGAGCAGGATCTCAGATTAACACTTCTGCAAGCATTTGAAGATCGAAACTTTGATATAACTTTTTATGTGAGCAAAGCTACCGATGATGATGCCATTTTGTGGCCATCTCTGTGGGTCTAGTTTTCAAGAGGGTTAAAAACTAATGGGGGTGGGATAATTTGAACATGTTGAATCACTGGTATAGTTGGCACTCCTTATGCTGCTATGGTTTTATTTGCACACCTGAAGTTTGTTTGTTTGTTTTTAAATAAATGAAGACAGAAATTATAGTCAATCAAGACTATCTACCTCCAGTCTTGGGTGGACCTCTAACAAGGAAGGGTGTTATGGAAACCCAGGAAGAAAGACACTTCAGCCTGTGAGAAAAGAAAATATGCTAGAAATTGGAAAAGGAGATGCTTACCAGCTGAACGGACTTACATAAATGCCCATGAGTAAACAATTATTCACAGTCTTTGAAGATGGCCAAAGTCAGAGATTTGGAAGCACATGGTCATTGGAAGAGGATGTTTCTGCGAGACCAGCAGTGGCTATTTGTTCAGTGTGAGGCGGTTGTAGTTATGCTGCCTTTTTGTCTGTTGAGTTCAAAAAAATCAGTTTGGAAAAGTATTTTAACCAGTAATGTGGTGACACATAAGTGCCTAAGGATCAGAATCAGACTGAGATTTCTTTAGCTTCAAGGACAGATAATCTTTGTTGCTTGTCCATACATTTATTTTAATAAGTGATAGAGCCTCATGAATCCATGTGATGGCCCATGTGGAATATCAGTGTTATCCTTCCTTTCCTGTTCCAGCATATGAAGCCATAATGTTGCCTTGACTGAGCACGTGGCAAGGGGTATCTGCTGTAGTTATACTCTACAAAAGAGAGAATAAGATGATTTTGTGAGCTATCTGCCAGGTTGCAGAATTTCATTTGCAAGACCAAACTTCTGCAATATTGTGTTTATGCTGCAGTGCCATTTACTGTTTAATAGAAACATTCAGAATGCTCTAGTTCCATCTGTTATAAATAGTGAAAGCTGATAAACACTCTGCAAACACAAGATGCAGCTTTGTGGCAAATTATGTTTAGTACAGACCCCAAATATAAAGCAAGATTTATAATTTTTGCATAGCTCTTTTTTTTAAATTTACTCTGCAGTAATTACTCCAGAGCTTTAAGTAGATACATAAATAACACTCAAAGTTTTACATTAAGTTATTGTGTGAGAAGACAGGGACAAATATATGCACACTCACATAAACACATTTCACACCTTCAGCTGTACTGCAGTTACAAGTCTTATTATGGCTGCAGAATCTTTGATATTACTACTTGCAAATACATTTTTTATCAGATAAATACAGTTGAAAGACAAGCCCACAAGCTATTATGCATTGTATGGACAAAAATCTCACTTTTCAGTTAAGAAAATGGAGATGAACCAGATGAGTAGGAATAGAATTGCAAAGGACTCTGAGATGAATAGCCAAAGATGAAACTACTGCTGTTCCCTGCTCTCAGGAGAAAGGGAGAAATTGTGTAGCAACAGAGAGAGTTGAGTCACTGAACAAGACTTTTAGAAGGTGTGGGTGAGCTGTTGTAGCAAGAGAAGGTTTCTGGTAATGCTATTTGGGTGTGATCACTTTATCACCTGCCAAGACTGAAAACCAAACCATTACACACATTTCAAGAAAAACAAACTCTCATTCTGAAACACGTCACACAGTCTACAAAGACACTTGAAAAGAAAGAGTTTAAGTTTTCTTTTGCTCAAGCTGGATTTCAGCAGGTGACTCATGCATCCACTCCAAAAGTGGAAGAAAGTTTTTTTGTTTCTTTTATTTTTGAAGCCAATATATTTCAAGGAAATTAACTGGACAAACCTCACTGCAGCACTGCAGTAATTAAGACTAGTGGATATTTCATCTGCTGCAGAAAAAGTTTTTTTTCCCAGTCAAGTTGCCCAGCTTTCACTTTGCTACCCTTTTTAGGACTTATTCACACCATCTAAAACTTCCTGTCTGTGTGAGCAGATGATGCAATAGATTGGACTTTTTGAAAGCTAAGGTGAAACAGTTGCTTTGGGAAAGAGGAGTAAAAAGTTCTGAGATTAGGTTTACATATCCACCTCCTCAACTACATTTGATCTTGGAGTAATTAGCAGAAGACATATTTTTCCCCCTTCCCAGGGTGTCATCCCTGTGCAAGGCACTTCTTCCATATCCACAGCCTTAGCTGAGCAACCTACACTGCACATACATTCACAGTTTTATATTTTGTTTTCCCCATTGTTTTAAGTATTGACTTCTCCTGTCAATACAGAGACATGACTTTGGTGCGACCCTCAAACTGGAGAGGAAAACAGCAAAGAAGATGTATATATTTACAACACACTAGCCAATGTAACGGTTGTTTAATCCATTAACATGTTTATTTCTCACTTTTTGCCACAATAGAGTATGTTTGGTTTCTGCAATAAAAGTGCAGCATTTTAGGAGTCACATGGAAAGGGGAGATTTGCTTGGACTTTAGTGTTGGATTTGTCCATCAGTGCCCCAGGAAAGCCAAGACCCTTGTGCCTGACCAGTCTGTCAGTGTCCTGTTGTGGGGACCTTTCACTGAGCAGTGCTGCTGGATCAGAGGGTGGTTTGACTGAGCTGGTCAGGGACACACATGGACAGCATAAGGGAGAGCCCCCAGAGAATCTTCCACTTTATTCCAGTAGTTCCTCTCTGCCAGCAATTCCCAGTGCCCATGAAGGACTCACACCAACTGTTTATGGAATAACACCCTTTGTTAATATAAAATTGTGACAGGTTAAGGTTTGGGGATTGCCTGTGATGGTATCTGACTGCAACAATGTATTCAAAGCAATGCACAGACAAGTTCTAATCCCCAAGAAAAGTA
Source organism: Entomyzon cyanotis (assembly GCA_024500445.1). Classification (NCBI taxonomy): domain Eukaryota; kingdom Metazoa; phylum Chordata; class Aves; order Passeriformes; family Meliphagidae; genus Entomyzon; species Entomyzon cyanotis. The sequence continues at coordinate 55,598,338 of JAKEPQ010001016.1, read as the reverse complement.
TTCAGTACACATTGATTATGGTTCCTACACAATAGGCACCCCTGCAGGGAAAGAGACAGGCTCAGCCCATCAACTGATCCCAGCAGTTACTATGGAATCTTCCCTGACTCTTCCCCATTCTAAACTTAGTTTTATAGTATTTAGTTATATTTAGGTGGAACTTGGTTATTTATATTTAGGTGGAATTTGAGTGACTCTATTCATACCTACCTTTGTTACTGATTGGTATAAAATTCTCTCACTTTGGTATAAAATTCTCTCACTTTGGTATAAAATTTCTCTCACTTAAAGTTACAGGCAATAAAATATAGAGCACTTCCTCAGGGAGGGGTGGTCATACCTTGGGGGTGAGTAACCTTGGGATGGAGGTGAGGGTTAATGTTACAATTAGGCTGTAATGAACCAAGTTGATCTGAGGGGAGTGATTTCACCAGAGTTGCTGGCTTGGCAGCAAGACACCTTCTCCTATTTCCCCTGACTAGGAGCTGCTGTGGGGTTTATCAGCTGCAAAGCACCATTGAGTTCCCTTTCTGCAAGGGTTTCAGCAGAGGCTTGGCCACAGGGTTTTCACTCTGCTCCACCCTCTGTTCCAGCCCGCTCAGCAGGTGTTTATGGGTGCAGACTGGGTGAGTGGGGAATCTTGGTGGAATAGGTTTTAAGCATGGTGACCACATTCCATCCAGGGAGTAGCAGCTGCATTTTACCCTATAATTTCCATACCGTTACCACTTCTGTTAGGATGTGAATACAACTTCTATGTTTCCTCGAATTTTACTCCCAACCATCTTTCCTCATTAGGTATATCAAGTCAGAACATATAACCAGAAAGTGTCCTTAATCTGGAATATAGTAAAGTGTCAAGGAAAAAGATTTCTGTTAGACAGACAAAAACCTGTCTGTCTGGAAGGTTTTATCCCAGGTTTTATCTGTCTTATCCCTCTGGCCATGATTTCTTTAAATTCTGGAATTTTTAAATGTGCATTCTTCTCATTCTTTCTTTGTGACCTTTCTCATAAGGACAAGCATTTTCTTATCTTCTTCTTCCTGGAGTCAAGTTAATTTAATTTACTGATCATATCAAAGGCCTAATTCTTATGTATGTGTATTTCACTGGATTAGTTTAGTGTAAAAGAATGTTAAGTAAAGATAATAGGATGATTCTTTTGAACACAACAGGTACAAATTAAGTTGTTAACTATATTATATACCTTGCATTGCTTATCACGTCTGATAAGCAAGCTCAATAACATTTAGCTTTGGCACAACCTGTAGCTTCATCAAGAACATAACTCTTCGGACCAATTTTTAGTTGCAATGAAAGCAAAAAAGAAGGCTTCTGATTCAGAAATTGGTTTTGCCCATGGTTCTGCTTCTTGTCAATCATCTGCTCTCCACCTGCCTTGGAGAAAAGTCAGTGTTTTATGCAGGAGCTACCACTACATTGCTGGAAATTATGGCATGATCTAGTCTGAGGAACTAAAACTTGTCTATTGTGTAGAAGTGGAGTTTGCACTAGTTTATCATGTCAGATTGTGGATTAAGCGAAGTAGTTTAGTTCAAGCAGTAGAGACAGGGATGGCCAAGACAAGCACAATGGATGCTTGGATGAGGTGGACATTCAGCTCTTGTCCGCTGAGTAGCCTTTCATTTGTATGAATCAGCACCCTGATAAAAATCTCTGTTCCTGCTGAGTATCCTCTAAAGTCTGCAGAGAAAGGTCTGCATTTCAAGCCTAAATTAGAGCATAGCTTCTGTTACACCACTGAATTAGGCCAGCCAAGCTAATTAATTAGTCATAGAGTCAGAGTCATGTAAACTGGAAGGAACCTTTCTCTGGAATGGATCAGGTCTAATCCACCCTTCACAGTAGGTCTGGCAAGTTGCTCAGGTCACCCAGTTGAGCTTTCAGTATTTCTAAGGGTGATGGTTCCTATCAGTGCAGATACCTGCAGCTCCCTACCTCCAGTAGGAGCAATTTTTCTTTTTTCTGTTAATATTTTACCAGAATTTCCTTTGTAGCAGTTTGTGTTCGTTCCACCTCATGCTTTCACTCTGCACCTTCAAGGAAACTTCAGCTTCATCTTCCCTACACCCACCAGTGGGCATTTGCAGACAACAACTTCCCCAGCCTTCTCCAGGCTAAACAATGTTTCAGTTCTTTTAAGCTTCTCCTCATAAGTCATATACTTCAGGATTTAATCACTCAGAGTAGATAAACGGTTTATCTACACTTGTACGTTACACATCATATAGAGTTCAGCTCTTGGAATTCAAGTCCTAGACATATAGCAAATTTATCTTCGTGTTCAGGAGACAGAGGAGCCAAAACAAATTACAAGTTTTATCTTACATGCATGTAAATTTGCAGGATAACCTAATACCTAAAGTGTCTGAATTAATTGCTGTGATCCTTAGACAAATTAAGAAAGGTGCATTTCTATGCACATGGCATTACTTCAGAGATGAGTAAGGAATAATACTATTTTCTTCTGTCTAGTCTTTAAAAGTATACAGAAAAGACTTGTAGCTTTCTTCAAAATCTTTTTCAGTTTGGTGAGATTTTGAAATCTGTACCTTAAATCCAGATGAAGTTAATGAGTTTAATTTAATAAGTTTAGGCAAGAGGAAAGTCAGTGGTTATTTGATTTGATTGTACAGTGGGATGAGACACATCAGACAACAGTAAGACAACATATAAAAGTTCTGTAGTTGGAAGACAAATATATCAATTCAAGCTAAAATAATGTACATAATTTCAGCATGATGGCAATTTACAATCACAACAACTTATCTTGGGAATTAAGGAATTTATCACTATGTTAAGCTTTTAAATTATGATTGTGTGTATTTCTAAGAGATGTCCTCCAGCCCAGTCAGAAATTATAGGTCAAGAGTTACTGAGTGAAGTATTGTGACCTCTATTATGCAGAAGCTCAGAGTAAACTGACTGCATAGTTATTTCAAGTTTTAAGTCTGTGGACCTATAAAACAGAATCAAAACAATGTGCTACAAGGTCAATCCCCAATGGCTTCCTAGACTGGAAGAAGCACTTTCCTTTGGTGTTAGATACTGCCATCCTCTCCATTTTACAAATTTGTGATCACCTGCATTCATTATTGCAACATCTGTTCAAAAGATGGACTGTCTTCTTTGGATATTTCAACTTGGGTTGTATCTCCTATTGCAATGAACTAGATTTTTTAGGGCAGTTTCTGACCACAAAGTCCTAGACATATGATGAAAATGAAACCCATTAAATAATTTAGGTGGATTAGAATCCCTAATAACATTTCACTTTCAGATCCTTTGAACTTGCATTTTATTTCTTGAATCTACTGTATATGAAAGTCTACAAAACAAACAAAACTGATGCATGAACTGATGCACAAAACTTCAGAAGAGAATTGTGTTCCAAATCTAGGAAATAATTTGTCTTTCTACTTTTAGAGAAACGTGGAAGCAGAGAAACATTTAAATCACCCATGGAAAGCTCTTAGGGCAATTATGAGCTAAAACTTATGCACTTCATCTTTCAGTTCCTAGTCAGAAAAGCATTAGGTTTCAATTTTACATGGTTTTCTCTAGAAAACCCTCTCTTTTCCAATGGAACTCCTCCTGCTTTTCACGACTGGACTTTATTGTCCCTGGAGCTGTTCCTTCACTTCTGGAGCAGCATACCATGTGCGTTCTTCAGCCTCCTTCCACAACAGGTTGCAGTAAATCTCCAATCTAATATCCTAAACCCTTTTTTTAATGAGGCGTAGAATTAAGTTTTCCTTCAGTAAGTGATCCTTCCTCAGCTTTCCAAAAGCACAATCTAAGTTGAGAAACCTAAAATAAATTGTATGCATATTCTGTAGAAATCCTCTAAACAAATAAAACTGAGAGACACTTTATAGCAGTAATAATTTCTTACTTGCAAGTGTTTCAGAAGATTCCCAGAGCAGCAGGTGTTAAGGAAGTATCCATCTGTTCTTGTTTCTCTGCACAGAAGTATATTGAATAGATAAGAGTTTCTAAATGTTCAGGGTTGTCATTAAAATGGGTTAGCTGTGATCGTCACTTAAGGCATTCCTGATATTGAAATTAAAATGAAGACAATCTCTGGCTCTGTTGCAATTTGAGAATGCGATCAATGGTTCCCTGAAGAAACATCCTGTCAACTGAGTACTTTTTAAATTATCTTCTGAAAACCACTTCAATATTCCTGCAACTGAACTGGAAATGCTGTATCAGCAACATTACTGTTCTCTGAAAATATGGATCAAACCCCAGCTGTTGCAGATATGTTAATTGATGAATAAAGTTAAGAGATCTGAAGCCTTTATACTACACTTGAAACTTATGTTTCTATTTAAATATTGAAGGCTTTTCAGCTTTCTCCTCCAAATGCGAAAAATTACTTGAGTCACTTCTGAGGAAGGCTTCAGAATCTCTAAACTTGAATGCTACAGTATAAAGACCAGAGGACTGGAGCTTCATCAACACAGCAGTGAAATCAGCATGAGAAAGGGGATATGGCAAACAAGCTGTGAAAAACAACACGTCAGTTTTTTTGGAGGTGAGACAGAAAATATATTGGGCAATAATATGAATGAATCTACAAAACAGCTATAAACTTCTATACACTTCAAGGTGTTTTTATACCTTAGGTATTATATAAACTACTACACTGTCATATATTCAGATCAGAAAATGGATTTTGGCAAGTAGTGTGGAAGTGTTAAGAATGAAAATTCCCTCTCTGTTCTTTTAGCATTGTACCCCACTCAACAGAAGGAAACAAAAGGAAGTTTTTGCATGTAGCACATATAACTATTATAATATCTTTATAATTAAACCTAAAACAATACCAACTGAGGTATTAAGGCTTTGTATTTGTTAATGATTTGCAAAGTCTAGTAGCTTCCATCTAAGAAAATGCTAGCAGTATCTTGCTTGCCAAAGTTTGCTCTGTCTATTAAGTTTTCACATTCTAGATTTCAAGAAGGCACATTGCTTTAAGTCATTTTGCTATTTGTATGTGAATTACTTTGTCTAGATACTTGGCAGGCAAATATTCTCATACCATAATGGAGCAGTTCTGGTATTATCAACCACAACTGTCTACAGCTGCATCTATCCGTTAAGCTTCTGGATTTCAGCTTTGAAATCATCAGTTGAAAAAAAATAATACAGACCTCCACATCTCTCAAAGAATCCTCTCAAACAAATAATAGCTGGCCAGCCTTCAGCTGATATGAGGTCTTTCCAGATTTGAAGTCCAACCTTAAATGAGTTATAAACTTCACATTGAATTTTTGTGGTTTATGCAATCTTTTTCATTCCTTGTCTGTTAACTGTACTGAGATTGTTAGATCTACAGAACTGTGAATAGAGGAAACTGGGGTTTTTTTTAGAAAATAGTTTGTTTGCAATTTTATAGCTGATAAGTGGTAGAATTTTGAGAACAGCATTGTTATCCAGGAAAAAAAATGGCAAACAAAAAACAACCCACCCTACTGTGATCTGGACAGCAGAGCATGTGATATACTAATTTGTTTGATGGAAAAGTATAGATTGCGTGCTAGGATTGTTTTGGCACTCGGCATTTTGCTAAGCCACCTGCCAGGTTAAGCCACTCTAATCATGTAACCATGGCAATACTGCTGGCGTCAGCATGAAGAACTGATTTGTGCAGCCAGTAAGGACTGGGCACCTTAATGCATTAACTGGAGCTGTTAGGAACTGTTTGGAAATAAATATGTAAAATAGGTATAAAAGGTTCTTTTAGATTATTTAGTGTTTTGCTTCAGGCAGTATTTGTTAACTGCAGGCCACCCTGTTTATCGGGCTAAGAGAACATGGTTGTAAGCACTGAAATAGATAACAAACTGCTGGTAAATAACTGCTGGTGGGTTCTCCTCTGCTGCTTTGCTTTTTGTGCTTTGATGGGAAACAACTATTTCATTTTTAGCAGGAAGTCTTAGTCTGTGCTCTGCTGAGGTAAACTGGCAATTTACAGCAGTAACTGAAGAAAATCTGAAAATAAGACAAACCCAACAAAATTTGAAAGTTTTAATTAGGTTCTATAAAGATGGTCAGCAAGTTAGTAAAAGTGTTGCTACCATACATTATATCTCTTCTTCCTATCCCTTGATTGTTTTCCAATGCTTTTCCCACGCATACATTTCCTGTCCCTCTCACATTTGCCTTTCATATGCCCCTCAGTTATGTGTTTTCCTCACACCTTTAATTTGCAGCTACACTGCTCCACAAGTAATGGGTTTGTTTTTTTCCAGAGAGGCAATGATCTGATGATATACTGTCTCCAGCATCAGTGCGGACTTAATTAATTTCTACCCCTGTGTCAACAAGGTGCAGGACTGTAATGTGAATCAGACCAGAAAAGAGATCCACTTCAAAGTAAAAACTTCAGTACCCCTTCTCTCCAACTTCCCTTTTTTCAGCCAAGTGCCTCGTTCACACAGAAGCCCCACAAGCATATGTAAACATAATTAAAGGAATGCCTCAGTGAATTCCAGAGGGTGGAGCAGAGTACTGATTACTTCTGATTTTGTGGCCAGATGAGGGAAAAGGATACTCATAAAATCTGTATTCACTCTCCAAGCCAAAAGCCTCATTTGCAAGAGAAGAAAAAGGGAGTCAATGACCTCTCTATACATTTTTATGTTGTGTCTACTTTGGTTTGCTTACTAGCAGCATTACTTGATGTATTATTTTCATTATAAGAAATTATTTCCATTCACTGGATCTTATTTAACTGGTCTGAATTGTACTTGACACAGGTAGCCCAAATTGTTGCTCTATGCAGTGGCCCAGTTGTTGCCAACTTTTCTTTATTCTCCCAGTTTTTTATGGTCTTCCTCCACAACTTTTTCTTCTAATCTCTCATTCCTCCATTTTTTCTGCTTTTGGTAATTTTTCATGGTGAGTGCCAGTTTTCAGTGGTTTGCTAATTTTACAAACAGCACTGTGCTTTCTGGAATATATTTGTGTGCCCCAGACTGGCAACTGTTGGACTCTGTACAGAACAGTTGCTGCATTAACACATATATTGTTTTTTTACTAAATCATAATTTTTTGTAGGCTGTGAAAAAAGTGCAATTATGATTATGTACTGAAATAAAGGAATGACAATTTTTAAAACAACTGTGGCAACAGGAGCCCATTTGAGGATGTAGGGCAATGAATCTTTTTTAGTCCCTGAAGCTCTTCACTTTGCTCTTATGCCCTGTTGCTGTATGGACTCCATTTGAAATGTCTTAGCTAGTCAGGACAAATATCCAGGCCAGGAAAGTTCCAAGTGTATCCTTGTAAATAGTGAGAAATTGTTCAGGGCTCTAGCATTTCTGTTTCTTTTCATCCTTCATCTTTGAGAACAGCAAAATTTGATCAAAAAGTAATCTAAGCATAGTTGGAAAAAGAATATGTTGCTTTTAATAACTTAAAATGTATAAGAATGCTTTAAGGATGATTCTACAGTTTTGTAATTCCCTTCATAATACTGCAGTTACTCAGAAAATAGGGCCCAATTCTCTCCTGAAAGAAGATTAAAAACCTACCATGAAGATCAGATGATTCACATTCTTTTGGTTTCTTGTGTTTTGCTAACAGGCAGGAAAGAAGAAACACAGACGACAGTACAACTAAAATCAACAGAGACAGAAGAGTTACACAAATAAAAGCAGAATTGGAAAAGAAAGGAACTGAATCACTCATAAGTGAAGGTCAGCAAACAGCATGTCCAGTTGTTGCACTTGATTGTTAGAAGGATTGATTTTGCTGCTTCTTGAAAGTTCTTAAGAAATTTAGTATTTTTCCAAACTGTATTGCTTTGGGCCTGCAGACTACAGGGGAAGAGCAGTGATAGGCAAAAGCTGCCACATCTGAATAGGAAAGATGCCTAACAGTATATTTTCGCTGCCAGGAAATAACGAAGAAACATTCTTGCCTGTTTAGTGGGTATTAAATCATGGATAAAAGTCAACTGCTTATCTGGAGCCTGGCATAGATTTCCAATAGCTCGCTTTTCCTCAAGCACGAACATACAATAGCACTTGAGGAAAACCACAGAGTGAATCTTTTATAATCCAAAAATAATCTTTTTAGATTTCCATGAGAAAAGAAACCCCACTTATTTATTCAGCCTTTTTCTCTCACCTTGCAATTAAGTCAAGTGCTGACACAGATTACTGGGTCATTTATGCCCCAAACTGTTCAACAGAGATGATGGCTTCTGGTAGTGTGGATATACAAAATGAAAACTTTATGGCTTTTAATAGTAATAATAGCAAACCCAACATATAGATTTACTACACAGCCATGTATACATGGTATATAGGTAACAGGTAGTGCTGTGTAATAGGTGGTCACAGTAGTCACTGTTTTGCTGCACAGCTGTGCTCTCCAATCTCATTTTTGTTTATAGTTAAGGACATACTCTGTTCATGTACTATGCAGGATGGTGGTGTCTGTGTCTGTGTGGCTCTGACAGCCAGATCTACAGGCTTCCATTACCTTGGTGTTTGGGGTGTTGCTGTCCTACCCTAGAGAATTTGGCTTAGTTTTAACAGGGATGTCCATGTGGCTGGACAGGCAACCCTACGGTGTTCCACCCACCCCCACCCTGCTGGTTGTTTACATCCTGCTGAAAGCTCCCTGACACTGTGTGAGGTGTCCTCTGGCATGGCACTCAGTCCACAAGGCCCTTAGCACAGATGTTAAGGCTGTAAAAGTGCTGTCCTGAACTTGTCTGCTCAAATATAGGCCACAATTTCCCAGCATGCAGCCCTTCATGAACAGTTCTGCCCAGTAGTGCTCATAAGTATTGACCTTAATTTCACCAAGATGAGCTTTCAACTTGAAAGCCAGGGATGCATGAGGGAAGCAGAAGTCTGCAGAGAAGACCAGACATTCCCTACCTGCTCTCCTTCTATTTGAGGGCAGTGTTCTGTCCTGTACATGGAGTGACTGTACAGCCTCCAGCAGTGTCTCCACGGTTACTGAGCTTTGTTCAGTTGCATCATATGTACTGATTTCAGACACCAGGTGACAGCCAGTGGCACGTTGACTTCTCTATGTAACATACCACGTTCATGGCTCTGGGATAGGAGCTCTCAGGAAGCAGCAAGCATGGGCTGCCCCACAAGAGAAGGAAGCCAGGAGCTGAGTGCAACAGCAAGGCAGGTAGGGCAATGACCCCACCCAGGAGGGCACAATCCCAAAGTACCTGAGCAGTTGCCACACTGTGGAGCAGGGTGAGGCAAGTATTCAGAGTTAAAAGACATGTCTGCAGTGCTGAAGCAGCTGCAAGGTCAAGTCAGCAAATCAAATCAGTGGTTCAGGATCAGCAAGGCACCTGGACTGGCACAGGCATACCTAAGATAAGTCTAAAGGATGGAAGCCTGAGCTTCAAGGCAGCTCCCCAGCAAAGAGCAGGAGGCCCCCTGTGAAGCTTCCCATAGCTCCTTCTCACACAGCTCTCTCCCCAGCACCCTGACCAAGGCTGCAGCTGCTCCATATCAGAGATGCAATGGAGGATGGGCAACCAAACCCCAAAGAGGGGGGAAGGGACTGCAGAGCCTCTTGGTGCACTCAAAGCCCTGACAACAACATGCTTATTTCCAGATTTTCATCCAGCCCAGAAGGTATCAGTCTCTTAAAAGTAATCTTGTTAGAGACAAGGCACAGCTGTTCAGGGCTGGGATGTTTACTGCAGCCCAGTAAAGCCTGCAAAGCCATATGCTGTTTGATCCTCTGCTCCCTGGCTATTTACCAAGTCAGTGTCCAGAGGGGCAGTAGGTTGAGCTGTGCCAGAACGGCTGACAAACACCAGCCCTTCCGCTGGCCCATGAGGGGCCCTGAAAGTGTCATAATTATATGAGATTACGTTCTGCAGTACTCAGTGATCCATCATACGCTAGTGATCATTGCAGTGGTTCATCTGCCCTTTTGGGTTTGAACTGCTGACATTTTGATAAGCAGCCATGCACAGACCTGACAACAGCATAATCATGCCACATATAAATACCCCCATCCTGCCTTGCTGAGTGTCCTGACAGAGTGATGCTGTCTTCTTGACCAACATAATGCCAGTATGAACTATACCTTTAAGGTGCCCATGGCTTGGCATACACTTAGTGATTTGCAGTAGAAAGTGGGGAGTGTGGTCAAACTGAAGGGTTCCAGAAAAGGACAGTCAGGTGACAAAATCAATTAGAGCATCCTGACAAAAATGTTAGCCTTGGCCTTAGTGGAAATTATCTCTCCTTACAACACCACCTCAACAACAGTCTGTGGCTATATGTGGTGGTATTATGTCCAAGACTTCATAATCCTTTACCCTTTCCGTGTTGCATATGTACTTGCTGTTTGTCTTTCCTTTATCCTGCTCCTTTCCAAGCCTCTCTCCTTCCTCTCCCTCATGAAAAAAATCTTTACTTCTATAGTTTTGCCTTCTTCTCTTTAGTCTGTAAAAAGTCAATTCCTTCTCCAGTTGCCATAACAGATGACAGCCATTTGATTGCCATAAGACATGACAGGTCTGGTTCCCCACCCCATTCCCCCAGCAGCAATCACCAGTGTGAAACACTTGAAGTAACCAACTATTCCCTTTATCTACAATTTAGGGAAGTGCATGACAGAAGAAGGATGAGAAGAAAGACTGAGTGCTGACTACTGTGTTCCTCCTTCAGATAAAACATACACAATATTTTGGCTGACATGCAACAACATAAGTAATAAAGCTGATCCTTCTGACTGCAGTCAAATTGCTCAGCCCATCACAGGATGTGGAGAGAGAACTACTTTTGTTGAAACTCCAACACACTCCTAGAAATACAGTGACCAGAAGGAAAGGCCCTTTACCTTCAGTGCCCTGTTACTTTCAGCTACAGATCCAGGATAAGGATCATCTGCTTCTGCGTTCAGTAAGCAGATCTGTTACCTTCAGATAATGTAATGAAGAAAGTATATTCTATGGAACACAAAAATTGAGACCAAAAGAGCATTTCTGCTGTTATGGGGACCTCTCATTGGACCTGGTGTTCAGAGTCTTCATCCCACTGTTACTGCTTTCAGCACATCAGGTTGGGGTGAATGACGCCATTACCCACAGTAAGTGTTACAGGTTTCTGCTCTCACCCATTTCTGAAAGGTGCAGTCAAAAGTTTCAGCTCCCCAGTTTGTGAGCCTACTGCTAACCAAGAGGATTTGGCAGGAGATGAAGGCAGTAAGGATGAATCAATACAATAAATCAAGGAACCTGCAGGGCTGCTTCAAAAACTGGCTTTTGCTGTTTTGTGCTGTATGCTAGTTTTGTCTGTTAGAGCTCTATCTCACCAGAGGTGCTTGAGTAGACCAATCCTTTCAGGTACTTAAAATTACAGAGCATTGTGAAATAACCTCTGGCATAGATTAAGTTGTCCCAGGTCATATGGGGAACTGCATTTTAGGCAGTTTGGACAGAAATCCATGTGAATTTTGTGGACAGTGATGCACTGATTCATCTGGAGCAACAAGCATTTTTTGGAGAAAGCTCTGGAGACACAAAGTCCCTTACAGGCATGCAGGGGCTTAAGTCAGTCCCTGTATAGCCCCAGGTACTTCACTGCTCATTACCTTCAGCAATGTCATTTATTCTAAAGGTGATCAACATAGAGAATATGCTCTAAGAATGTTTTACCATAAACAGCTGGTACAGAGGGTCTTGTCTGGGTTTTTGACTGCCTGGCAGGCACCGTTTTACAATGGAACTAATTGTTCACCTCAGTGCAGCACAGCCAACAGCAGCTATAAACTGCAAAGCTCTGCTCTCTGTAAGCAGAGAAACACACACTAATGGGGACTTCTCATAGACAAAAGGATGCACATGTGAATATATTTATATACACACATATCTCAGCTTGCATATAATGAATTTGTTAGAGCAGATGCCCGCAGACCTTTAAGAAGGACAGCACTTACATTTTCTTTATATAGATGGTGTTTAGTGCCATGAGGTGCAACAGCTAGCCCTGTGCTGGCATAATTGTCTGGTGATTTCAATGAAGATTTAAATAAGCAAAAGCCTCCATATCTTAAACTAACATGAGGCAATGCATAAAGTCTCATTATCTTCTCCTAGGTCATACTCCATCCCTTACTAATTGGCTCTATGGGCACCCCATTTGGAGTTACAATGTTTACAACCTTTTCTTGATAATCTAATGTGCAGACAGGTCAGACTCCAAATGCAAGGTGTTTTTATTCCCACTTCTTTTGCATAATAAGTTCTGAACTGGAACTACACTTCCACCTATCTGTTGGTACTTTTCCATGTCAGTGGCTGCTACTGTTGCAACATGGGTGTGACTTGGCCACCAACACTTCAGTGTGACTTTTCTGCTTTACGGTATTCCTTATCACTAATTCAAGAGTTTCTTTGGTACAGACATACAGTAGGTCTGTTTCAAGGCTCTTGGGTTAGTTAATTCTCCTTGATATTATTCCTTTGGAAGCTCATGTTCACCTGGAGCCTTGTCCTGATATAGGACTGACTGCACAACCTCTGAAAATCCACTTTCCCAATTAATAATGCTCCCTCTGCTACTTTTTTTTTGTTGTTTTACGACCACCGCAAGGATTAAAACTTCCCTATTGCTATATTTGTTGTTTCCTTCGCCTGTGTCAAGCTTTTTAGTAATTATCAACTTAAAGACATGTGTGCCTTCTTAAAAACATTAGCCACACAGGACACCATACCTACTGGTGACAAAATCTTTGTCCTAGAGTATATAACCTATAGACACAGAAGAGAATACCAAGAATGAGCAGTACAGTGCTGTGTGTAAATATCCTGAGTGATTTGTACTCCATATAGAAAGGAGAGGTTTTCAGGGGCATGAAAATAAACAAACCCCAAAAAACCAAAAAAACCACCCACCAAGCCAACCAAAATTGCGAGCTTTGACTTGAAGATGCTGCACAAAACTGAAACATCCCAAGGATGAGAATGACCCATGAAGAAAAGTCCATCTTTAATAGACAAACATAGCAGGTAGGTAAGTTTCAAAACCTCAGTGCTGTAAAAGTATTAATTTTGATGGGTTACAGAAGTAACTGGACATGACTCACTAATGCAAATTGTCAGTGTTTTCTGCAGAGCAGCTGACCTCACCTGCAGGCAGCAACCTGAGCACCAAGGCCTTGACAGGCATTTTCTTAACTCTTGATCTGCTCATGTTCACCTTCACGTTCTGGCTGTTTTTCTGAATGCTGGAACAGAGTAAACAGGGGGACAGTGCTCCCACCTCGCCTGTCAGTGGCACCTGAGGTCACTGGGCACTTGGAACAGCAGTAATGAAAGTGCTATTCTGTTAAAGTATAATTGCCATTAAAAAGGCAGATAAAAAACCCTCAACATGTTCATGTCAGTGCCCAGCATTTTAGGGCAAATCATTACAGAAAAAAACCTCAAACAACAAGTCACCAAACAGAAAAGAAACACAGTAACAGCCTTCCTTTCACATTGAAAGACTAATGTCAGAAAAGACCATTAACATTGAGCCCAACCATTAACCGAGCAGTGCCAAGTCTTACACTAAACCATGGCCCTAAGTATCACATTACACCTTTTCCGAACGCTTGCAGGACAGCGATTCCACCACTTCCCCGGGCAGCCTGTTCCAACGCTTCACCCCTTCCGTGAAGAAATTTTCCCTGATTTCCCATCTAAACCTCCTGTGGCACAACTTGAGGCGGTTTCCTGGCCATTTCCACTCATCCTACCATTAGTCACTAGGGAGAAGAGGCCTGTCCCCAGCTGGCTACAAGCTCCTTTCAGGAGCTGTGGAGAGCGAGCAGGTCCCTGCTGAGCCTGCTCTTCCCCAGGCTGAACAACCCCAGCTCCCTCAGCTGCTCCTCATGTGCCCTGCGCTCCCGACCCTTCAAAAAATCCCTCCTCGCCCGTATCACCCGTATGCGGGCACGGAGGAGAGCCCTTTCCAGCACAACGCTACTATCAATAATATTATTTATAGACGAAACGCGTTTAGAACAAAGCCTTCCCGACCCCACCCGGCGGCAGGCCCCGAGCCGCAGGAGCAGGCCCGGCGCTCCCGCCCCGTGCTGCCCTCACTTCTTCCCTTGCCCGCCATGGCGCCCGCAGCTTCCAGGCAGCAGCCGGTCGCGGGCTTTGTTCGTCTCTGCCTGCGCCGCCTCCGCCCCTTCCTTCCTCTTTCCTTCCCTCCGCTCCCCTCCCTCCCCCCTTCCCTCCCTCCCCCTGGCCGGCCCGAGCGCCCGGAGAGGCCCTCGGGGCGGGGGAACGAGCGGGCCCCGCGTCCCTCCTCCCCCTCCGAGCGAGAGCCGGGGGTCCCCGCAGCGCCCGCCGGCCCCGAGTGCTGCGGGTGAGCGGCGGGGGAGGCGCCATGGCCGAGCGGGCGCGGGCGGCGCTCTCCGAGGCGGGCTGGTAAGTGGGGCCGAGCTCGGCCGCGCCGCCGCCTCCGCCTCCGGGGGTGACTCCGAGCGGCGGGGCGGGGTGGGCAGTGGTCCGTGCTTGAGGCGTGCGGCGGCGGAGGGGCGTCCCCGCCCGAGCTCCGCTCGGAGCCCGTCGGCCGCGGGCAGGGGGCTGTGCCGCCCCCCGGTGCGCTCGGGGCCTGGCGCTGGCTAGCCCTGGGGAGCAGCTCCCGGCCCGTCCCGGTGGTCCTGTGGGGAGTGTCGGCACCACCATCCTGGGGCCACCCCCGAGTCCCATCGGGATCGGCGGTGGCCTCTCTCCTTCCCTCCTGCCCGCCTGCCCCGGGGCCGGCCTCGCCTGGAGGCCTGGCGCCTGCCCGTACTGCTGGGCTTGTTAATTACACTGTGCGCCTCTTCAGTAGGGAAGGCAAGACGGAAAAAGTGTGGTTAGGGTAGGGTAGGGTAAGTGAGGCACACATGAGGCTTCAACTCGGGCGCTTGTGTTTTCTAGTTAGTCGTAGTCGCTGGGCACACATTATCCATTTTGAAACAGCGTGTTTCAACGAGTTGCGCTTTTCAAATACCTGCTGCAAGTGCTCATTTACTAGTCTAGAGGTGGGTTTGCACTGTAGGAAGTTTTTGTTTTGGTTTGTGTTTTTTATTTTTTGTTTGGTTGTTTTGTTTTTACTGGTTGAAGTAATTAGCTTATTAGTCAACACTGACTTTTCTTTAACTAGTTGGAAGTCTTTCACCAAACTTGAAGTTCAGTGCCAACTGCTAAAGCACAGAGAAAATACTTTGGATGTAATTGAGAAAACCTGCTCAAATTACACAAAGCAAAGTTATTTCCAAAGGTGTTTTGGGGATATTTCTGTTTTACTGTTTAAGTTGGTGGTCATCCTGGATTGTGGTTTCATGTATATCTAAGATAGAAAGTATTAAAGTGGGTGTTATGTGATTTAGAATAAAACAGGATAATTCACTTGAAAGTGATCTACAACAATCATCTAGTCCAATTGCTTGACCACCCGAGGCCTGACCAGATCTTGGTGTGTTATTAAGGGCACTGGCCAAATGCCTCTTAAACGTTTGACTGGCCTGGGGCATTGACCACCTCTCTAGGAAACCCCTTCCAGTGTTTGACGATGCCCTCGGTAATGAAATGCTTCCTCATGTCCAGTTTGAACACTCCCTGACACAACTTTGAACCATCCCTGTCTGTCCTATCACTGGACTCAGGTAAAAGAGATCAACACTTCCCTGTCCACCTTCCCCCCTCCTCAGGAGGCTGTAGTCAGCAATGAGGTTGCCCCTCAGCCTCCTCTTCTCCAGTCTAGACAAGCCAAAGTCCTCAGCTGCTCCTCACAGGACATGCCACCAGCTTTCTTGCCCTCGTCTGGACTTATTTAAGGACCTTCACATAGTTTTCTAATTGTGTGCACAGTAGTCCTGGTAAGGGCATGCTGAATACAGAGGGATAATCATCTGCCTTAACCAGCTGTGTTTGTTAGCCCGGCTTGTGCAGTGCTACTTTCTGGTAATAGTAACCACGTAGAGTAATCAGGTGTCATTAGGGCTGCTCCTTGGATAAGTGTATCAAGCTTCAAAAATGCTGGTCTAAGTGCTTCTAGAGTGCACAATCCTGTGGCTTCTGGCTATCGCTGAATTGAAATGATAACTATTTGCGACTTTTTATAACGTTAGTTTGTTTAACAGCAATTTTGGACTATGACTTGAAACTTGCGGCTTTCCTCTTCTGCACTTACTCCTCTCTGAAAATACAAAACTTTTCCATAAAAGTGGTTTTACTTTCGTAGTTTGCTTTTCTTGCTTTCTATTGCCTGTTCAAAATTTTATCACAGTTTTCAACTCTTAGTTGTTTTACTGCCTTTTCAGCTGAACGAGTGCCACTGGTAAATGGCTTTCAGGTTTTGGCAGTACAAATATGAGGTACCTCTGAAACAATCTGTTCCTCTGCAGTGTTTTCTGCCCTCCTTGGGGGTGTAGACTCTTGAATGGCTGTAAACGCTTGTTATTCTTGCAGTCTTGCAGTGTGGGAGCCAGAGGCTGAAAGTTGATCGGGCAAGTAATGGTCTGATTATCAGGTCCACCGGAATTATGGCTTGACCTAGTTGCATTGGGAAGGGTAGTATGAAAGAGTGAGAAATTATTGCATATGCTTTTGAGGAATGTCAGGTGGAGTGGAAAAAGAAATAATGATTCGGAACTCTTGTTTAGCAGTGTTCATGCACTTAAAAAAGGATAGTAACCTAAACATCCATGCTTCTAACTGCTTTGCTGTTGCTCTTATGCTTATGACTTTTCTCATATTATTAGTTCTTAGAGTTATTTAACACATCTGTGAGTGAGCCTTCAGGGGTGTTTAATGTAGTATATGTCTGACTACACTGGTGATTAAATAAGGTTTTGTACCAAACTGGTTGTTACTGTTGCTGTCACCTGATGTCAGAATGATAAGTTTTCTAGTACAAAACCAGAACTGAGTTTATATGTTAAAATCTGTTCCCACTTAAACTGCAGAAGCACCACATGGCATGTCAAGTAAAGAAAAAGTTTGACTTGCTTAATTGAAAATCTGTTAGCTTGTAAAATACTGCCTGTACTGCTGGCTTTTACAATGTTTCTTGGTTTCTGCAACTAGTGTTTACATTTCCTGATTCTGAATTAAAAATATTTTTCAAGTAAACCAGTAATACAGTGTAATTAATGCAGAACAGTAGTTATATATATATTCCCCTCCCCCAACTAGGTATTGTCAGAGTAATCTGTTATAAAATTATCTGGAAATTTGTAATGTTTGCCTTCAGTATATCAATTACAGTTTTGTCAGCTTCTGAAAGGGAAAGTAGCCTTACCTAGTAAATGTAACAGTGGTAGGTAAAGCTGAGAGACCTTTATTTTTTTTCCTCTTTTGATGATAGTGTTGTTTTATGAAAATGAGTTAAAGGCCCCTGTAGTTTGTATGCAGAATTGTAGTTTTTCTGAAGACAGATCCCTGCAGCTGTAATTGAAAGCCTGCATTTTTTGATGCTAGTTCTTTTCGTTATTCACTACACTGTTCCTTGGAATGAGATATTGGCCCCAGCTAGGGGAGAGATAAGGTATTTGTATTAAATGTCAGTGACAAAGATATTCTGTCTTGGAACAGAAGTTCTGTATTAACTTTTTATTTAATTATCAAACATGAGGAGGATGGCCAAATGGCAGAATTGCCTTTTTGTATTGTTACAGTTACATTCATGAATTTTGGAACCAGTTTTCCAGTGTTCCCATTAAAATATGGATCTTAATGGAGCATGAGTTAGTGAATCTAGTTTTATTACTAGAAGTTAAGTTCAGAAGGACTGCAGAATACATGCTCTTATCAATTAGTTGCAAAGCACTTTTCACTGGCTTGGGACAGAATTTTTTGTTTGTTTTGTTTTTGTTTTTTGTTTTGAAAATCTCCTGGGTGGCATTTCACAAGAGACTATGACAAGCCAAGACCTCTTCAGAGTTCCTAGATCTTTGCAGAACTTGTGAATTTATTACATAGGAATGCCAACATATTGTCAAAAATGAACAATATGCCATGGCCTGCAGCAGGTTTAGCTCGTGCTTCACAGATCTTGAGTCTGGTGATTGATCTCTATGGGAAAGCAAGAGGTGCAAAATGGATAACTAAAGGCTTTTTTAGTACAGCTAAATGTACTTGTGAGTTACTTGTCAAGTACAGAATTTTTTATTGCAGTGTGTGATGCCATAAAAATTAGTAACTCTATGGCAAAAAAATATAGTGTTGTAAAACATAATGTATTTTGAAGATTATGTAAACAACGTTGTGACTGTGAAAGGTTACTCCCAGAGATGAGTAGGAAATGAAATTGTACTAGTTGTTTGGAAACAAAAGAGTACTGCTTGATAGTCCATGAGAGAACCCTAATATTAATGCCATTGTGGTTGTATGTACTTTTTAAATAAAAAATACAGAGCTGATGTACGACAAACTTTTAAACTGAGTTTTTGGTATTTCAGCAAGTAATGTGCTGCATACTGGGTAACTCTAGGTTTATGATTGGTCTGTTCACGTGCATCCTCCTGTAGGACTAATCATCTGATATGATCCAAGCTCTAAAGCAAAAGTACCTGTATGCCTGGAAACACAGGGATGTCGATGAATCTGTCACTGCTTTCTAAGAGCACAGCATGCATTTGGCAAAGTAGTCAGTTCCAGAATCCTGCAAGATGATCTGCTTTTCCCTCGTGTTTTTTTGCTGTTCCAATAAAACATTCTTGGAAATCCAAGTTGAAATTGGCTCCTGCATATTGAGCAAACCCAGGCAGGATACAAGATTTTCCTTAGACACAAGCATAACACAGTGTTTCACGGGAGAGATACATCTGTTTTGAAATTCTTGACACTTCTTTTGTGATGCACATAATCTTATGAAGTTTGGTTGGTTCCATGAAATCTCAAAATGCCAGTACAAAACAAAATGCCACATCATTGCATTTTTTATTTGTTCAGGTGTATCCCTTACTGACTGATCTTATCGGTTTACATTTCTGCTGGGTCACAAGTAGTGGGTAGTTTGAACATGAATTCTTTGTCATTTTCGTTTTGAAAGAGTGTAAAGAGGTTTGCATTTTGCATTCTGTTAAGGGAAACAACCCCAAGAAACAAATTCAGGTGATTCTTTTTTTTTCTTCTTTTTAAAGAAGATGCTAGGTGTTTGAAAAATGACTGTTACTAGTTGGAATTGTTACAGCTTCTAGAAGAAACAAATTTAGGGCTATAATTAACTATTTAAAATATGCAAAGAAGGATAGGTAAAATAAGGAGATGGAAGGAGGTACAGGATTAACATGTTTGAAGCACCTCAGTTTGCAGAAAAGAAAACTGAAGGGGGTGAACTTGAAGTTTATGTAATCTGCAGGCAGGACATAAAATGAAAGTACATTTCTTACTCACCAAATCCTACACAATTACTGCTCACTGAATGCTGCAACTCTAGAACTGGACAGCACTTACTCTGTCAGTAGCAGATTGGTTTAAAGGTGGGTAAAATTTTTTACTAAGGACCTCAACCAAAGCTTATTTGCCAAAGACAAATGGTTATCCTGTGGTTTAGTACAGTTGGTTAAAAGATGAGAAACTAGATAGATAAATGATTACTTCATGTTGGAACAACCTACTATTAGCACTAGGTTTCTGCTGGGATTTAGGGGTTTATTATATTTAAAAAATACTCTTAAGAAATGACAGTACTGTGGCACTGCAGCAGTTTGTTGATCTATGGGGATTGATAAGATCTGAACTAATTAGGTATTTGGAGCAAATTCTTCTGAAGCCATTGTCCAGTTCTTTCACGTACAAGTGTAGTTCAGTTCTGATGAATGCTGCATGATGCTCATGCAGGGGAAAATAGTACAAACCTATCTTCACAGTGATGAGCTCTAAATTTGCTCCTGTTACTTCCTCAGGAAGGGCAGTGGTCAGACAGCTGTTGGGATTTGTTCACAAAGAATTAAATCATTGTTAGGTCATTATGTTGATCAGTGGTGTGTCCAAATCATTAATGGTGTGCATTAATGTAATCATCCCAGCACAGCAAGGTTTTCATAGACAGTGAAAAAGTGGATGAGAGATGTGGAAGATACTCTGTGCTGGGAAGATGAAGATCTTTATTCTGAAAAACAGAATAGGGAGAGAGATGATAGAGATCTATAAAATCCATAGATCACACATAAATGATGAATAGAAAGCATGAGTAGCTTTTTTCCTTAGGACAAGAATTAGGCCACATGGTGAATTAAACTTGCTACCTGGTGAAAATTAAAGTAGCTTGTCAAGTAATGTGTAATTAAATTGTGGAACTTATTTGCCACATGATGTTGTGGAGCAGAAAAAATATAAGTGAGTTAAAACTGTAATTAGGCAAAGCCAGGTAGGGATAGATGCACTGAATACTGAACTCAACAATGAAGTTGGGCCAGCAGCTCTGAAATGGCTGATAGCTAGGAATTATTCCAGACACGTATGTGTAGATAGTTGCTGTGGTTTGCATTCTTGACCTGGATCATCTGCCTCTGGCCACCCTTGACAAAAATACAACTGTGTTAGATAGACCTAGACTGCATAAGTTAAAACACCATTTATGTTCTTATTTTTATATTGTTAGGTAAGTGTTTTCACACTGTAGTTCTGCTGAGGAAAGGATTTTCTCCTCTTGATTGGAGATGAGGGAAGAGGGAGAGAGGATTTGGAAAGAAATGAACCAGATTGTTGAAAACAGGATAGAGAGAAAAGGTGAAGCAAGTGTGGCAGTGTATGCACTCCATCTCAGCAGTGAGTTCCACTGCCTTGCTGCAGCTCACCCTCCTGGTTTGCATTAGTTGCTGGGAGAGACTCTCCCTGCATCTTTTTATGTGAGATCTCATATCGATTTATGCATCGTCTTTGGGGACACAGTCTTCACCTGCTGGTTTCTCTGCTAGGAAGCTAAAGCACTAATATAAGATGTCCTTGATTTATAGAATTGTTGCAACTTAGAGTGAAGTTGTTGGTACCGTGAAACCTTTACTCAACAAAAGAAAAAGAAAAGGAGGAAAGAAAAAAGCTTACTCTACTTCTAACACATCTAGCGTTAAAAGTCTTTTAAATTGCTGCAGACCTTTTTTTAACACCCACCTTTTCAGTGGCCTTACTTGTCTTGGTGTAGTGTGTCTCAGATTGATTCTTTCCAATCGATGAGTTCTCTGGGAAGTATGTAGGTTTTCTATAGCTAGTCTCCTTTTTGGAGTCCTTTGAATTTTGAATGCATTGAGTCTTGTTTCAGCAGTTACTTAGCCTTGTAATTCTTAGGCTTTGCCTTCTTTATGGGACAAATGTTATGTAATGGGTTTGACTCAGTGACATACTTGGTTCCACCTTTCCACCTCTTTTTGTGGTGGTGCTCTTTGAAGAACTCATATCAAACACTGCATGTTATCTCCTGTCTGCCGAGTTTCATAAGACTTCCTATCAATTTGTCTGTTGTTAAACTAATTGATATCATCACATAAGCAAAGGTGATGGGGTGGAGCTTGTTACACAATTGAGATTTACTGTTCTGGGCTGATTTACTTCTTTCCTCAGAGAAATTTTGTTCCTCAGTGTAGTATAAGCAAAGCATGAAACAAATGGGATTTTGGTAGGGATTTGAGGGAAGGATAAAATAGCAGCATTCTTGATTATTATTTGCCTTTTCCAGCAAACCCAAATGAACTTCCCAATTGAAGGGTGAATTTATAAAAGCAGCACTGTGTTTAAGAAGTTTGTATTTTTCTGGAGGTCAGTATCGTACAATTTGAGCAAAAGCAGTTTCTTTTAAACTGTTCCTGGTAATTTAAATTATTAGTCAGAAAGCCTGTGTCATCTAGAAGATGGAAATTTGAGGCATTTGGAGTAGATGTTGCATATAGATGAACCAGGTCTCAGGAGAAAGACCTTTGCAAAGATTTTGCATTCTGAAATCATGTTATAAGACTCTTGAGATAGATGCTTTTTTCTCTCTTCAATTTCTGTATGCTCACACTCCCCAGACCCCGAGTACTTGAGCAGCAAGCTGGTGGGAGGGTAGCTGGTGATTTTGGAGTAGGGTACTGTTATTCATACTGATAACAAGTGAAAATCATTAGGATTTTCTATGTGTATATTTCATGTGTTACTGCTGGTTAAAATACAGCTTTATGTAAATAATATACGTAGGAGTACATAGAAGTAAGAAGCTGTACTGAAGTTTTACTTAAATAGAATTACACTTGGAAACATTGAATATTAAATATGCTATACACTGGTTATTTTTTCTCTGTGATTGTCATAGCAATACAATTAAAATAAATTTAAGACTGATTCTCCAAGCTGTGCATATTGTTCATATTTTCAGGAATAACACATTTTCTACTTCTTCAGAGTAAAAGGAGCATATTTAATTCCAGTAAGAGTAAGTCTAATAGAGCTGACAGGAAGAAGGGAAGGCTGTCTGGGGGATGAATAGTATGTGAATGTTTCTAATCACTTTTTATGTACTTAATGCAATGCATAGTCATGAAGTGTCAGAGTTTAGGAGGACTGGACGGCTCTCAGACTGAAGTACAACATTTGAGCTTCTTTGCACAGTTAAGGAAAAAGAGAGTGGATTAAATAATCTTTATACCACTGGGAGGTAATTGAAGGATCATGGACGATCTTTATATTGTTGTTTTGCACCCTTCACTTTGGGAAATGAAGCCCAGGTTTTGGAACTGGGAGTGATGGCATTGACTGACAGCAAGCAAAGACTTACTGGAGAACTGATTACTGAACTTGCTTCTTTGTGAGGGAGCACTGTCTGGGGACTGTGGTCAAGACTGCCTTTTTCTTTCCTGTTGTTTGTCTCCTAGTGCTCCAGGAACACCTCAAGCTTCTAGTGCTGTGTCATATCTGAAAAAAAGCTGTTGAAGAAAGCCAGAGGAGAAAAAACCATGTGTGTTCAGACAGCTTCAAGATACTCTCAGTGGCATGGCAGCTGTGTCTTTGGCACAGCCCCAGCCTTAGAATATTTTTGTTCAATGTTATGCTTTAGGGTGGCTGCCAGCATTTTCTTGGGAAAATGTGAGTGAGAAAGAGTGTTCACAGCTTGTATCTGGAAAAAAAAAAAAGAATTTTGTTACATGAACAAAGAAAACCCTCCACAGTGTTGTGACTTTTGTATGTCAAATTGCTGTGGCCTGTTGGCCTGTTATGAATCATGGAGTAGTAATTCTCAAGGAGCAGAAAGCTTGCAAGAGCTCTTGTCCAGCAGTCTCTGACTGCAGGGGCTTTTTCTAGCATCTGCTGTTTTACAGCAGTGCTGCTTGCTGGAAGCTTATCTTATCAAAGTTTGGAGTTAGTGAGGTTATCTTGGGCACATCTCTGTGTGTTACCTGGAAAAGCGTGACATTTTTGCATTGAAGCTATTACTGATAGATAACAGTGTGCCTGTGATATCACTAAATCTCTTCTATTAAGTAGTTGTTAGAGACTCATGTTCGCTTGTTTTTTCCAGTCTGCTGAAGTTTCACTGTGTTATATTCTTTTACTGTTGTAAAACACAATATGTTGTGAGCTCAGTGTTTAAATACTTACAGATGTAAATCAGGATACAGCATTAAAACACAGGCTAGAAGTGTACATTATCCAGTACCCTTACCAAGGGCTTTGATAATATTACTCTCCTATTTAATGAGGATAGGAAATCACTTAGCTCTGATATTGATGGCAATGTACTGAATGGGTAAAATACGTCTTTCAACAGCTGGGTCATCTTGTTTCATGGTATTGCTTGTGAGAATGATAGAAATGGAAATTGCCATTTATTATGGGAGCACATTTCCACTTATTTTGGTTGATGTTGCCATAATTACTGTTAGGCTTATTGTACAGTGGGAGTGCAGGAGAGTTTAAAAGGCATCAGGGCAGTTAAGTTTACCCAGAGCTTCCAAGTACATAGTTTTGTAACTGTGATACTGTGTCCAAGACAGTTTTACATACAAAGCAGAGGTGAACTTTAAACTACTTTTTAGAATTGTAATTGTAATGAACATTACATTTTTTAACTTCTTAGCACACCTTCTGTTATACAGTTGAAAGTACTAGCAAGTGTGAAGTTTTCCATTTAACTGTTATTTGGAGAAGAGCATGAAGGGGAAAACATCAGTAAAGGAGCTGAAGAAAAGGTGGGTGATTTTCAAGGGTCTGATTCTGACTGTGCAGAGTAGTGATTTCTGAATGAGGCACACTTTGTGTTGAAGTAATGAGTTGCTAAGGAATGCTTAGAGGATCCTTATGTAAAAATATGATCCATCAAGCTGCTTTTCATTGAAAACAGAATGTATTATGAGCACAGTCATGATTCTCAGTTTCAAAAACTTACTGAGAGTTGTGTTTTTAAATTCAGATGTAAGGTACAATACACAGTCATCTGTGTAGCGCACAGGTAGGTATTGATAGATTAGAGTTGTGGTTCAGTTAGTGTAAGACATGTGAAGTTTCTTACACTTAACCAGCCTGAAGTTCTGTCATTTGGCAAATACTTTCCAAAAACCTCTGCAACTTTTCACTTGAGCGCTGTCTACAATTTTTGATACAAAAGAATATCAGATTTGTTTGTTTGTAACTATGAAAATCAGAGTAAGTGAAGAAGTGGATGCATCATTGTTTATACTTAATATTTTAAGGTAAACATGTTTGGGTTTGTTTAATAGTTAAATTATTCTCGAATATGTAGCATAAAATTACTTCAATCAATTTTTGTGTTATTAAATAGTAAGTAACAGGTTTTGGTAATTTTTTCTTAATGGCCAAAGAAATCACTGAGTTTGGTGTGAAAAATTTCTTGCATACATTTCAGAATTTTATTTTGAAGAATTGTCTAAAATGGAGGGAATTGTTATGGAATAAGCAAATGAGGAAACAAGAATTTGAAGGTGTTTTTATACTCAAGGTGTTCAGTTTTGTTAATCCACCGAGTTTTCAGCCTTGATCAGATAACTATTGCAGAATATTGCAATTGATGCTCATTTATGATTTTGGGTGCTTAGGCAAAAACATGCTCTATTCATGGTTTTGAGATGGAAAAGATTTCCTTGGAGAATGCTGTTGAGGGTATGTGTGTAATTTTCTCTAGGGTTGGGAATGGGGAAGAGAAGGAAGGAGAATGTCTTTCTAAACACTTCAGTAGTCCCTGTCCTGTTTTCTAAGTTTACATTTGAATTCTTAACTAAACCATGTCACCATATGATAATAACATGATGAAATGGAAAAAGCTTAATTTAGTCTAGAATAGTAATTGCTGTTATGCTTTAACTTTGGTTGTATTTTCTTCATGCTGTTGCACTAGAAATGAATTCAGTGCTTCGTAACTGTGTAAGTCTACTCTTAAATGTCTTGCAGTATTTTTTTTCTGTTCAGAATAACTACTGTGGGCCAATGTTTTTTGATGCTTAAATTAATAACATAATTTTAATATTTTAATATCAGTAATAACTGATTCGACCTTCCTCCTAACCCCCCCCCCTCCACCCCCTCCCTCCAGCTTACTGACAGAAAAGAAAGTAATTTTCTGTCAGATGAAACATTTTTGTGACTGACTTGGGAAGGAAAGGAAGTGAGAGTTTGAATTAGAGGATCATTCAAAAAAAGCAGGGAGGATAAAGACCGTATGTTGTTCTCTGGTTACACATCATCTGGCTGGGAGGTTAGATGAATCTCTTGAGTGTTAGAGCTCTTAATTTCAATCCTTTCTCTTCCTGAGCCTGCAGTGCCAAAATACTAAATTGAAAGTATTAATTAAACCAAAGAATATGAAAATAAATCTTAATAGTGAGCTACTTCAGCACCTGATTTTTACCTGTTACTTCAAAGAACATTTAAATAAGTAGTATGAAAGGGAACATCATTTGATGTCTTACCATGGCAGATTTTTTTTACACTTTTTTTATAGCAGTAGTAGTGAAGGGCAATGCAGATTTTCTCTTGTGCAAAGTGGTCTTTCAATTTTTACTAACTTTGAAAAAAAATTTTCTCTATTATAACTCTGCGGATATAATTACAAGAATTTTAATGAAAGAGTACTACCAGTTAGGAAAAGTATGCTCCTGGTTGCATGTTTAAACTGCACTTATGGATGCTTAACTTGGTTTTGCAGTAGTTTGGATGATCACCTTCACGTATTTTACAGACCTGTACTTAAATTTAGGATGAGAATACTGTTGGTAACACGCTGATGTTTTAGTTGTTGTCAAGCAGTGTTTGTATTGTCAAGGACTTTTCACCTTCTCACTCCACCCCACCAGCAAGGAGGCTGATGGTCACAAGGAGTTGGGATGGGACACAGCTGGGACAGCTGACCCCAGTTGTCCCAGGGGATATTCCATACCATATGGCATGATGGTCAGAGTATATACTAGGGGCAAAGCTGTCTGGGGCTGCTGCTTGGGCACTGGCTGGGCCTTGGCCTACGAGTGGTGAGCAATTGCATTGTGCATCACTTGTTATGTACATACTAATTCATTTTGCTTTTCTTTTTGTGTCCTATTAATCAATCTTTATCTCAGCCCAGAAATTTTACCTTTTTTTTTTCCCCAGCTCTTTTCCCCATTCCACTGGGGATAAGCAAATGAGTGAGTGGCTCTGCGGTGTTTAGCTGCCTGCTGGTTAAACCATGACAGTCCTTTTTTGGCACCCAGAATGGGACATAAAGGTTTGAAACAGTGGAAGATCTGACTGGAGCATGTTAAAACAAATTTATTGTAGTTGTAGAGTCATAGAACAGCTTGGGTTGGAAGGGACCTTAATGATTGCCTAGTTCCATCCAGCCCCCTTACTATGGGCAGGGACACATTCCAGTAGACTGGATTGCGCAAAACTGCATCCAGCTTGGCTTTGAGCACTTCTACAGCTTCTCTTGTCAATCTGTTCCACTGCCTCACCACAGTAAAAAATTCTTTCTAATATTTCATCTTCATCTACTCTCTTTTAGTTTACAGTATTGATTTGTGTGTTCAGAGTTGTGTTGTCTATCGACAAGACTTGCTTTAAATGTGTACGTGTATACATGTATATGCTGTTTAAGTCACCGTACTTGTTGTATATGTTCCGTGTTGCACGGTTCATCATCTCTGGGGTCTGGGTTGAGGTTTTCATTGTGTTGAACTTGTAGCGCTGGCTCACGGTAACATTGCTGTTAGAGACTGAGGCGTGCTCAGCGCTCTGGCATCTCCGAGCTTCGGGAGCCCTCTGCGGGAACCTGCAATAATTGCACGGTGCGCCTTTTCTCCTCAGACCGCCTTGGCTGCGGGGCAGATGCTTCCTCCATCTTCCCCGTCTCCTCTAGGCTAATTGCAGTAGCGCTGGAGAGCTTTCAGTATCCTCGGCGTATTCAAACCAGCATGTTTCTACTGCTATGTCTCCTGAATGTGTTTCAGGTCTTGTTCAGGGTGAAACAGCTATTTAAGGATATCACACAGAGGTTTGCCCCAGGGCCTGGGTAGTTGTGAGCAGTAGGGGGTGTGGGATAGTACAGCCAAGTGCCTGGTACAGTGGTCACCTCTAAATTTTGCAATTTTACCCCTGAACAAATGCAGGGAGTGAGCAAGTGGCTGTGTGATGTTTACCTACCTGCTGGATTAAACCACAACACTAATGAACTGCAATTTGGATATAATCATTGGAAGCCCTTTGGAATGCCATATATATGTAGTAGTATTTTTTTAGTTTTAGGAATATATGAATCTCTGTAGCTGTAGCTTTTCAAATAAAT
Source organism: Entomyzon cyanotis (assembly GCA_024500445.1). Classification (NCBI taxonomy): domain Eukaryota; kingdom Metazoa; phylum Chordata; class Aves; order Passeriformes; family Meliphagidae; genus Entomyzon; species Entomyzon cyanotis. The sequence goes on along the minus strand of JAKEPQ010001016.1, from coordinate 55,570,579 downwards.
TGTAAACAAGTCTTTGTGTGTGTTCTTTTACATTGCAAGAGTGCATGCCTTCGTGCTGCGTACTTTTAGGTGGTACTTTGTAAATATGCTATAAATCTAGTTTTAAAGGTCTGTAGAAATGGCTCTTTTAGCACAAAGTGGAATAAAAATAAACAAGACGCCTTTGCAGGGTTGAAAATAACTGCTCTGTATCCAGAAAAAATTTCTGTGCTGAGTTAAAATTACACAATAATAGTAATAGGGATGTGTGTGTTTTAAGCATTGATGACCACAGCTGTAAAAGAAATTACTTTCTGCCTGGCATTTCAGTTTTGATGTACTTCATTGTTTCGGTAGTGATTGTTATTTTCATCCTTGTCTTCTGAGCAGATTGTAACTTCTTTTTTTGTTTGTGCCAGTTTTGATATGTAGGAGGGAGGGATGTGCCTTAGGTGTCTTGAAAATGTAAGTTGTTTTGGTTAGAGCACTTGAATCGATTCTGTGAGAGCAGTACCCACTACAGCAGCTGTTCTGGGCATCTTTGTGTTGGTGATAAAATTCTGTTTTAAATGTTTCTAATAAAAACTGAAGGTATTTGCTTAGCATCTTGCATTTTGAGTCAGCAAACACTGGGCATGTTAAGCTTCTATTATTTCTGAAATTAATATGAAGTGTCTTGAAGCAGAAGTAGCCCAGGTCTTTGACACAGGTATGGAAGACATGCTTTAATAACAAAATACCAATTAATAATGTTTCCAAATTTCATTTTGTAGTTTTATGGTTCACTGCTGCTTTTGTGTGGTAATAAAGTAAGATTTTACAGCTTGAATTGAGAAATATTAATAACCTTCTTCATGAGTACAGCTGAGAAGCTAAATAAGGTGATTAAAAATGATCAAATTTATACTTGTTCCACTAAAGATAGAGCCTTTTGTTATTTGTGTATAAGAATATTATGTTACATATTCCAGTCTCAATAAGCCAACTTTTAAGTATCCTTGCTGGGAAAAAAAATATAGCAAAGGTTACTTTGAGAAAGTATTTTTGGGAATTAATTCTTATAAAGAAGATGCCAGGTTTTGCCTATTTTGCTCAATATATAATTAAAAAAAAAAAAAAAGTTTGCTTGTCCAGATTCTGAAGAGGCTATCCTAGTCCCAGCCCTTGCTCAGAGCAGAGCTAATTCAAGTTAGGTTACCTTGCTGAAGGTCTTGTTCTAGTTGAGCTTTGAATATCTCCAAAGTGGCCTGCTCTAGTGCTTAGCCTCTCTTTGGGAAAACTTTTCTCTTCCCCATGTCCAGTTGAGATTTTTCATGTTTCAGCTTGTGTTTCTTGTATTTTTTTCTCATTTTACTTCACCGTGCTTAGAATTGTCTTTGTTTCCTTAAGCCATGTGCAGATGGTGGGGCAGGGCAACAACTTCCTTCTTTGGTCTGCTGTTCTTTGGGATGAACAATGATGCTCTCAGTGTCTCCCCCTACAAACATGGGCTGCAGCCCCCAAAACATCTCAGTGGCCTGTCTTCAGTTTGTGGGTGTTCTCTCATAATGTGGACCCCTGAAACTGGACACAGTATTTTAGACATGGCTTTGTGCTGCAAGGAGAGAAGTAATGACATTTATTGATTTGCTGACAAGTCTTGCGGTTGCAGCCCAGTATGTCCTTAGGCTTTACCACTGTATGGGGACACTGGTTTGTGTTCTACACCATGAACTCACAGGGCTGTTTTCTGTTCAGCTACTTGCCAACCTCAGTGGGTGGAAGGAGGAGTGTGGCTTGGCTCTTGTTGAGCCTGTGATGTTACTTTTGGCCAAAGAATTGCTATGGTGGTACATCTTGCACTGTTCAGTTTTCACTAGCATGTCATCCTCTATGCTCTCCCCCTCCCCACACGAAAAAAAAAAAAAAAGAAGAAAATTAACTCTGTTACTTACTTTTTGATGAAAAGTTGTGCATCTCGTTTAAACTGTATGTTACAAACTGTGGTTATGTTAAAATTTTGACATGCTTATGCCAACACAAGCTATGCTGATGTGTAGGGAAAAAATGTAATGTACTACTTCATTATAGAACATGTATTACATAAAAAGTAAGTACTTTATAAGAACGGCTTTTTTTTGGTCTGGCTGCTACCTAAATTTCTAATTACTTTAATTTCTGAACTGAAGTGTGTGGAGACCAGCATGAAGGATCTCTTCATTTTAAGTGGAAGTGGTATTTTAAGTTGACTTTGCAACAGGTCCAAGAAGCTCAAATCATTCTGTTCATGCACATCTTTCCTTGTTTAGTCTCTACAGGGGATGGTCTTGTGCTGTCCTTTCTATGTTGATCAAAGTTTCTGTCCCAGAACTGTCTCTAATCAAGTGCAATAATTTAAGTTTGTAGAGAAGCCTGAGAGTGTGACAAATGTGCAGAGATAATGTCTCAATGTGTCCCCAGCTTTTAACTGTTGAGGTTTTTCAGCAATTTCCTCAGCTAGATGTTTTCTTTCTAGTAAATGTTTGATGAACTTCTTTTCCATGGATCTGTGCAGTTGCTTCTTGAACCCATGTAAAATTTTAGCAGCCACAGAATAGTGAATAACAACTTCATGTGCTGTACAAAGCACCCTTTTCCGAAGTTTGCTCAATTTCCCACCTGCTAACTTAGAGACAGTGAGTAGCCAATCCCTTTTTTATCTCCTTAATGTCACTTGTAACCATATAGATATGTTAACTACCCTCTTCGGTCTTTACCCTTTTTGGTCTTTTTCATGGTGAAGAAACCTGGTCTTTCTACTTTTCAAAAGAAAGGTGTTCTGTATTTTTTTATCTGCTTTCTTGCTATAAAGTAGAGAAGGGCAGATGAGAGAGTTTAGGAAAAGAAGAAGATGACAAGGAGAAAGGAAGAATAAGGGAGATACATATTTGATCTCTGTCATTATAGAGGAGAGTACCACATGACTGAGAAAATATGATGTGATGGTGATATGGTATTATTCAACCTCCTACCCCTCAAAAAAAAAAAGTTAATTAACAGGTTATTAAGCTAAATATAATGCATGGTAAATTACATGAAAGTTTCAAAACTGTAAGTGTATGGCTTTTACTTGGATCCTTTTAGCCCATCAGGGACTTCTGATTTTGGGTAGAAGAGTTGAGTGTAAGAGTGGCAATTTGCAGTTACAAGAGGTAGGACTTGGCATGCATGGTCCTGTGAGAATTGGTGACTGGATGTGGGTATGTTCCTATGCAGAATGAAAAAGTTTAGCTTTATCATGCCATCTTTCTCTGTGAAGATGATATACCTGTTTTACTACTTGGCAGATGGAGGGTGTCATCAGTTCCTGTTTCTTAGGTGGTTATTGCTTGAGATGTCTTATCTCTGCTGGTTCTTGCTTGCCTGCCTGCCCCCATCATACACCTTTTCTACAGGATGCAGGTGTATATTTAACTATGTACTTTTTAGCTTAATACTGCTTCCTAGATGTTGTGGCACAGATTTGATTGGATTTCATTATTTCTTAATCAGAATATTAGAGCATAAACTTTAAAACTCATGTATTAAAGAAAGTAAATAGTCCAGTTTTGATTGCTTGGCTCCATTGATGAAATGAAAAACAAGTCGAAAATAAGCTTTTCAGAGCTGTGGAAATCTGAAAGTGTGGTTGTCTTCATGCTCCTAAAACTAAACTAATTATTGTAAACTTTCCCCTTTGACTCCCATGAGGGGGCTGCTGCACTGCCCTTGGTATTCCCCAGCACCTGTGTACTATCGTGCCTTCATTTCCTTCATGTGGTCTGTCCTACCCCAGAACACATTTAGCTTCGTCTCACGTCCCTCTGCATTTGGCAAGCACCAGCCTGTGTTATGGCTGGTTTGGAGCTAGGCGAGTGCTTCAATTGACCAGTTGATTGCTGCTGCTGGAGATGGATGACAGCCAAGTTCTGTTTCCTTTTTCCACAATGCAATTGCTAATTTGTATGTCTTGCTTCTACCAGGAGCTGATTTCTGCAAAACTTAGGGGAAACTTAGGTGTCTTTGAGACCTCTGTTTCTTTGTCAGATTTGGCTAAAATTGGCCTGCATGATTAGAATTAATCTGTGTGACATAGCTGCTGGAGAGACTGCATAATGTATTATCATTGTTTTCTAAGAGTAATTGAACTGCATTTTAAAAACTCCTGGATTTGGTCACTAAAACAAAAATGAAGAAATGACTTCATGTGAAATGGTTTATCTATTTAATCTGTGAAGTGTTTGCTTTTCCCAAGTACTGAATACAAAAGGAGGGAAGAGAAATTTGGCAAAAGTGCCTGTCTCTGCCTTATGCTCGTTAGTTCAGCAGCTGGAGTGTTTCAGTCTAGGTAAAATGGATACCAGCTCAGGCCCTGGGGATTTGAAACGTGTATTCTGCCTCCTGTGCTTTGTGAATCTGTAATATACACTACTGTGAATAGTCATTCTTCTTTGATGCCATTTCCCATTTTATATATAATCAAACTTTCTTCAGAGTTGCCTCAGGATCTCAGGCAAATTACCCCTTAGGCTTAGTGAGTCAGTCTGAGGGTTTATTTGTTGGTTTTTTTTCTTTTTTTTCCTTTGGGTGTATTTTAGCATTTAGAGCAAGTTTGACAGAAGGAAGTGACAAAGGCTCAGATACCTAGCAGTGAAATTGTGGAGAGATGGTATGTTTATGCAGTCCTCTTAGATGAATTCTAATTTTTGTGCATAATGTTATTTGTTGTACAATTATCCACTGCAGTTATTCTTTGCTAGAACAACATGCAGCTGTGGTAAAACGTTTTTTAATATCTTCAAGCTTTTAGAAGCAGAAGCTAAGCACGTTATTCAAGACAGGTTGAAAGTGACTGTTTCTTGAAATATTGAGGTAGATAAAATTTCAGCAGGATTTTATCAGAATTTGTCTAAAATAAAAATGGCTGAGAGGGATGATGTTCTTTTACAATTCATTTTATAGAACTTATATGGTTATTGGGAGATAATTATCCTGCGGAACAGGAGAGAATAATTTTTAAGGGGAACTATCTTCATAGCTTCAGCTGAACTTACCTTGATTTATTCAAAATAAGGAAGATGATGGTCCTGAGCATAATTTTTAAAATTTTACTTTTTCCTCACTCTTATGATGAGGCACCATAACTTGTCCTGACACCAAGCTAATTGTATTTTCTTCTCCTTGGAAATCAGAGTGCAGGAGTTGGAATTTAACTGGAATTCAAGTGCCCGTAAAACCTGTAAGGAAAACAGAACCTGAAGTAGCTGAGCAGGGGTGGGTGTGTATTAATGATGGATGGCAGAATTGCAGGTAATTAGGACTTTCAGGTAATCAGCAGTACACTGAATAGATAACAAGAATGTGGGTCTCCTCTTTCAATGTTTTCACATGTGCTAATATATTATATCCAGTCACATAACCCTAAAGCAAAAACAGAAAAGCATTTATGAAAAACAGGTGGTTATCTGACAAAATCGCTGTCATCCTGGTTACCTGTTCATGACAGTAAAGACATGCCTCATGTTGCTCCATTTTTTCTGCATATCCCTTCTGAATACTGCTGAAAGAACATTGCAGTGCAGAAAACTGAATGGTCTCAGTTGAAGTAATGTTTAAAAAAAATATGAGACAAGTTTACTTATTTTGTCATTTTCTTTTACCTTTGTTCTTCACCTTTATTTCACTTCTGTCACTTTTTCTAATCTGTGTCATTTGTGTTTCTGTGTACCAAAGCTTGCAGCTTTCAGTTGTATTAGGAGTTTAAAAAGATGGTTTTGGTGAAGGGAAAGCTGCAGTATGTAAATGCTGCTCATGACTGGAGGTGAATATCTCAAGCCTTAGTGCCTGTAGAACACCCCTCTGTATCCCAAGGCTTGCTCACAAATTATCCCATCTTACCTCATGGATGAAATAGGTGGAGCTATGAATACACTTGTAGTTATTGTTATATAAATTTTGATTATGTATTGTCATTTGCCTATAGAAGATAGAGCTGGAGTTGAGTTAATTCAGATCCATTAAAATTTTAGAATCAGGACCAGACTATATGAATTTAATTCATGTAAGAATACTTGGATGTATACTATTGTACAGTTTATTGTGAGGTGGGACTCTTCACAGTAAATTTTGTGATTGCAGTTGTTAGCACAGAGATCAGCAATTACATCTGCCCATTAACCAAACTTCAGAGGTGATACAGGTATATGTGCAGTTAGGCAAAATGCATAGCAACAGCTGGCGAAGAACTAGGTGGTGCCTGGTTCAGTAAGAAATCTGTGAGTAAAGAGCCAGTTCTCTGATCAAATTTGTATGGGCAAAGCAGCTTTATGAGATCAACACTGTGTGTCATATGGCTATTTGACCAGTCTGCGTGAAAGCCAAATTTTCTGTTGTCAAACTATTAACTTCTCTTAACTTCTCAGTAGTAAACAGAGTCATGCAAAAGTGTAGGGAGTGACTTGATCTTTCAAAGGGTTATGAGTAATATCAAAGAAAAGGGAGCAAATCATGTTTGTGGAGAGGGATGTGAAAATGCTCTCATGAGAAGCATTTAAAAAAAAAAATTTATTTTGAGCAGACAGTGTCCAGATCCTTAAATCGGTAAAGACAAAATAAATAGTTTGCCATAAAGGGTAAGTATAGGCTGAGTGTGCAGCAAGACAGAAGCCCTTACTGAGTTGTTTAGGTAGGCATTCACAGTTTGTCACTGGAATATGGAGAGTGGCTAGTGGGGTGCCTTGTATTGAATCTCTTAGTGTATTATATCAAAAGTATTTTCCTGTGTTCAGTGTGAATTAAAGAGCTCTGGTGTATAAAAAATATTTCTGAAGCTTTAAGGTCATGAGGAAATTTTGTAGCATGCATATCCAACCAACTTCATGCCATTAATAAATTAATTGAATAGTTTGGGTCAGAAGGGTCATTTAAAGGACATCTAGTCCAGCCCCGCTGCGATGGGCAGGGACATTTTCAACTAGGTCAGGTTGCTCAGAGCCCCATTCAACCTGACCTTAAATATTTCCAGGAGTGGGGCATCCACCAATCTCTCTGAGCAACCTGTTCCAGTGTTTCCTCATCCTCATTGTAAAAAAAATTTCTTTCTTTTATTTAGTCATAATTCTACCCTCTTTTAGTTTAAAACCATTACCCCTTGTCATACCACAACAGGCCCTGCTTAAAAGCTTGTCCCCATCCTTTTTATAAGCCCCTTTACTTATTGAAAGGCTGCAGTAAGGTTTTTCCTGAAGCCTTCTCGTCTCCATTCTGAACAACCCTAACTCTCTCAGCCTTTCCTCACAGGAGAGGTGTTCCATCCCTCTGATCATTTTTGTGTTCCTCCTCTGGACTTGCTCCAACAGGTCCACATCCTTCCAGTGCTGGGGACCCCAAAGCTGGATGCAGCACTCCAGGTAGGCTCTCACCAGATCTAAGTACGGGTACACAATCACCTCCTTCAACCTGCTGGTCCTGCTTCATTTGATGCAGCCTGGGATACCATTGGCTTTCTGGGCTATGAGCACATGTTGCCAACTTATGTCCAGCTTTTCATCCTGCAGCACCCCCACGTCCTTCTCAGCAGGGCTGCTTTCAATCCTTTCATCCCCCAGCCTGTGTTGATACTGGGGGTTGCCCTGAGTCAGGTGCAGGACCATCCACTAGGCTTTGTTGAACCTCGTGAGGTTACCACGGGCTCATTTCTTGAGCTTGTCCCTCTGGATGGCATCCTGTCCCTCAGGTGTGTCAACTGCACTGCTCAGTTTGGTGTTGCCAGAACAGAAAATTGGCAAAGCAGATGCCAAGGTGCTTTGTCTGAGCACACTTAGTGAAGTGCTCTTTGCCTACCTCCCTGTACATGTTACTGAGTACCTCTAACAGTTCACTGATGATCTCCTAATTTTTGGACAGTGACTGAGAAAAGACTCTTTTCCATCAGATAGAGAAGGCTAAGAAATGAAAGGATGGAAATGCGGACTGGGAATGAAAGCAGAGCAATGGAGAAAGCTGGAGTCAGGAATTTCAGAAGTGCAGGTTTTATGTTCACTGTGTATCTCGAAATGCTTATCAGAATGATAACTACTCAGACCAAAAACACTGTAGGTGTTTCAAGCAGGGCATTCAAAGTTAATGCTTGTCTTATTGATGTTTTTAACTAAAATTGAACTTAATTCCATTTTATGAAAGGAGGATAATGTCATCTCACCTTATGGAAGCCCTTGAAGGTGTGTTTAATTATTTCATTTTGTTCGCTTGGATTCTATGATCACAATATCCTTACAACAATAGCAACAAAAAAAAAAGTCGTAAGGGTGGCATAATGGTGTATTTAGTGTGGACTGCAAATAGTAGCTATTGAAGATAAGAGTTACAGCATATTGTGGTATTGCCTATGCATGAAATGGTGTGAGTAAACACACATAAAAATACTGTTTATGAAATCTGTCTGACATTTAATGTTTGTATTTTCTCTATCTTCTGGTGTCTTTAATGTAATTTTTGTGTATTAATACAAAGGTTTTGAAAACAACATGTAGTTTTTAAATATAACCTATTAGATAAATTTCTGAGTGCTTTATTTTCCTACTCCTGAATTTTCTATCTACATGTGAAACTATAGTTGTAAAATCAACTTCAAAAAACTGCTAAAGGCAGTGCAAGATGGAAGAATTTTTTGTGGTGTGCATAGGATGAAAGAGCATAGAAATTGTAAGATTTTGCATTATTGCTACTTTGAACTGTCTGTATACCATTTGTGGTAGATTTGAGTTTCACAAAATAAAAGTTTATGTTATTTATTTACATAAAATAGAAGTTATGTTCAGTGAAAAAATTATTAGCAATTTTTTTTGGAAGCAGACACCTGAATTAGCAGACTTTCAGAGTCTTACAGTTTGTGTGCATTATTCATTTGTCAGGTGTTTTTTCAATGTTGTGTCAGTCATTTACTTTCTGGTGTAAAAATATTGTAGACTGGACTATGCAAGCAGTTTATGTCTGTAGCTGTGCTGTTGGCTGTGAGAGTTGTGGTCCTTCATGTGCTCAGAGATGGTGACTCTCAGAAGGACGTCATTCAGTCATCCCGACTTACCCTGTCTCCCTTCTGCATAGATCTGGAATCTGTACCAGCCACTGGTGTTCTGGGTATAAGAGGAATTCAGTGCTGGAAGTAGCAGTTTCCCTGAAATCATCCAAATACATTTGTATCACATTCTTGAATCAAGAAGTTCAGACATGGGTGAAGGGTGGTAAAATGGTTAACTTCTTGAGGAAGTCCTCTACAAGACTGTAGTAGCTGTTTCTGACTTCCTGTTAAAGAGGAGGAAGCACAAATTTAGTTCCTCCAAAGAGGGACTTTTTTTTTTTGACATTGAGGAAACTAGGGGATTTCTTACGATTCTCAGAAGAGTTTGAATATGTGTATAAATATTTTTATTTGCTATTTATAGGGGCAGAATTTTGTTTTCCCTAGATTCTTCCTATTTTGCAGAAGCTTTGTATTTTCTAACAATACTGAAAGCTTTTCTTGCAGTTGTGTTCAAATAGTAGGTAAATATTAGCCGGTGCATTGCAAAATGTAGCTTCTGTGCTCTTGTCTTCATGCCTTTTGTAAGGAATGTGTAGTCTTGGAGTTATGCTCCAACAGTAGACACGAGTTTAATTCTCTGTCCAAATTTAATTGCCTAAAATTTAGATGCCTTGTTGAGCTGGTTACTCCTATATCTCCATTAAATTTACAGAAATAATTACCTCCAGAAGGCCATTCATCTCTTTCTAAGTTATGTGTCCAAGATAAGAAAGATAAATTGCTGTGGTGATTGCAAATGGGGCAGCGACTCATTCAGATTCAAATATTCAGCCTACCCTCTGCAGTGAGGGTCACTGAATCTCATCAGAACTGTTCAGATGGCACTGGTTAGTTGCAGATTGCTTTTTCCTGTTTTTAGCTGTGTAGATTTTATTTATATATTTACTTATACATGTATACATGTTGGAGGTATCCAAAGAGGAGGAATGAGGCTGGTGAAGGATCTGGAGTAAAAGTCTTAAGCGTGGCTGAGGAAACTGGGGTTGTTTAACCTGGAGAAATGGAGGCTCTGGTGACACCTCCTACAACTGCCTGAAAGGAGGCTGTAGCTGGGAGGGGTCAGTCTCTTCTCCCAAGTAATGAGTTGTAGCACAAGAGGAAACAACCTCAGTTTGTTTCCAGGGGAGGTTTAGATTGGATATTAGGAAAAATTTCTTCACAGAAAGGGTAGTCAAGACTTGGAGTGGGCTACACAGGGAAGAAGTTGAATCTCCACCCCTGGAGTTTTTTGTAAGATATGTAGATATGGTAGTCAGGGACATATTTTAGTAGTGGACTTGGCAGCATTTCGTTTACAGTTGGACTCCTTATCTTAAAAGTCTTTTCCAACTGAAATGATTCTATAAATTTTTATTTGTTTTTTGGAGTGTAAGGCTTCTCTTTGTGCGTTTGAAGCTGTGGAGTTTTGGATGAGTTTCTGTTATTTGCGTCACCTTTTGCTTCTGGAGGCCCAGTTCATAGGGACAGTGGTAGTTCATAAAATGTTCCTTTTCATCTGAGCTATTTTTAAAGTAGTATTTGTTTTCTGGGTTGGTTAGCCATAGTTAAGATGGATGTATGATACAGTCCAGTGATTTAATTTTTTTCACCATAGTGGACAATATTAATTGGTTTTGCTTTTTAATTATGTTTTTAATTATAGCATCAAATGCAGTATATCACTGTATATAAAATAAATGTGCTTTTCTGTGTGGCATTTCCGTGAGGAAGATAACAGAGGAAGGGCTGTGGTCTTATGTATGTGATCTTTGCAGTATTTCTGAATGCAAGGTATAATAACTATGTTGTTTCAAATGTTTAGTTGTTGATTAAAAAGACTCCAAATTTGCTCATAAAAATATCCACTTTTTGTCTCTGAATGCTTCCCTTCTCAAATTCAGTTTTCCCTGCAGTGTTTTTGTGAGGCAGAGATGTTGTTATCACTCTTTTATGGATGGCAGCTGTGGCAGAGGCTTTGCTTTTCCATTGTGAGTGGTGTGGGCAGTGTGCCCGTGTGAGCCAAGTGCCAAGTCCTGCAGGCACAAGTGCTCTGCTGCACTACCTGACAGGTAGGTGCCTAATGCCAGGTGTCACACAGCACCCTGGCCTGGGTCTGAGCTGGAAGCTGCTGCTGTCTCACATACTACTACTTTGTGCCTCCAAAGACAGCTCTTTAAATTGAGCACATGAAGATTTCAAGGTCGTTGTTCCTGGAGTACCTTAATTTTTGGCATATTCCTGTAATGTCTGAATACTCCACTTCCCTGGGGAAATGAAAATCTTCATTCTGAACTGAAATTCTTTGCGTGACTTGTTGACTACCATTAGCTGGTAAATAAATCTCTTTTTAAAGTAGAAAACTTTGAAAACTACAGCTATTTATACAAAGAAAACAGCAATTTTTGCAAAAGCATGTGAGCATTCTTTTGTGTTTAGACTTTAAGCTTGACAGGTTGTTTATTGGGTTTGCCTGGCAAGGTTTTGGTAGTGGGGGGCTACAGGGGTGGCTTCTGTAAGAAGGTGCCAGAAGCTTCCCCCATATGTACAGTGCCAATGCCAGCTGGCTCCAGGACAGACCTGCTGCTGGCCAAGGCTGAGCCCATCAGTGACAGTGGCAGCACCTCTGGGGTATCAGAGTTAAGTAGGGGGGAAAGTTGCTGCACCAGAGAGAGGAGTGAGAATGTGTGACAGAAACGTAGATACAATTATTCTTGATCAGCAGCTAAACTTTTACACTGAAGATCTATTGGGTGAGGGCATAAGAGGGAGGTGTCAGGAAAGGGAATTTAGCACTCAGTAGGCAAAGGGAGGAAAGGGTGGAAGAAGGAACACTCTTTCCTTGGAGATTATGCCTGAGTTTTTGAGGTGTGTTATTCGATTTATGAAAAAGGTTTTTCTTGGTGTCTGGGAGTTTTGCTTGCTCATTGTGTTACCTTTTCCCTGGTCCTAGAATTATGAGCCAGACACGGTTAAGGGATAAAAGGGTTTTATACCTTGTTATTTTCATAAGGATCCTAGGTGCACAGCTCTTCAAGGTGGAACATGCCGAGATGCACACCTGTATAACACGTATCAATTTTTATAGACCTTGCAAATTAGCATATCCGACAAAGATCCCCCAATAAGAAGCTTAATAAAATGGTGTGATATCCCTCTGCTCTAAAGAATTCCGCCTCCCCCCCAAATGACGCCTGAACCCAGTTTACAAAATATATTCCAGAGAGGTTTCAATCAAGGTTGAAGCCTCAATTTCTTAAGATAGCATAGGGTTTTCCAGCCTCCTACTGAGGATGTTTGGTCTCCCTACATAACAGAACCCTGGAACTAAGCTAGACCATCAGATTACAAAATTTACAAGTATGTAGGCTAAGGATATGGAGAATATATAAAAGGTGTATAAAAGAAAAAGGCAAAAAATCATCAGGCATCAATTGCTTGAATTTGTACTGTGATGTACTATCTTAGTTTTGTCTAGGAAGTTTTTCCGTATACGTTGAGCCTCTCAGATGTGACTGCTCCTGTGCTTAGTATGTCTTGGCTTTACAGATTGATAAATTTTCATGAATGCTGCATCTGTGGGTAAAATTGGGATACTCTCTTTTGCTATAGCATGATGTTATCTTTTACTTAACAGAAGGAGATGAATATTAGTATACAGCTGCATATCTCCAGCAATGCAAAGCTGTTGCAGTATGCTGAAAATGAATTTGCTTTTAGTTTATACCATTGCTGTTTTAGTAGGATGAGAATTGGAACAGACCTTTGCTCTAACACAGCTTGGACTAACAAGTGAGCACTTTTCTTCATGAGTAGCAGGAGGGTGGGTTAGAACCGGCATATTTCATAACTCTTGATTAAAAAGCTTGACAAATGTGTTTAAGAAAGTTGTGAAGCCCCTGTACTTCCAGTTAAAAGCAGGCACCTCCTGGGAGTTTGCAGGGACTAGGATTGGGGAAATGTGCTGAATTGCCTAACAAGCTTACAGAAATGTTTGTACAAGCTAAGTTATTTTTATAGCACAAATATATTGCTCTGTTCAATGAAGGAAAGGGATGGATTTACGTTTTGTAGCTAAAGGTGGTTGTAGCTGCTTGAACTACCTGCAAGCTGCTCTTTTGATGGCAAAAGCATACCACATCTCTATAGAAAGGATGGCGACTGCCACTGAGAGGTTCCAGATAATCTTTGCCCTTAATTTCACTACTACAGATAGGCAGTTGCCTTTTTTTTTCCCCTGGAAAAGATATATTTATTCTTTTTTATTGTACTGGTACAGTCACCTGAATTAGTCATAGCAAAAATTTTGCTGTAAGATGCTGCCAGCAGCTGCTTGGCTGACATCCCGCAACAAGAACAGACCGCATCCAAATTCTGATGCCAAATCTTGTGTAGGTTAACCTTTGTAACCCATCTCAAATCAACACGCGCTGTCTCTGGGGAATAAATCTGGTCTATTTATAGGAATATGCTGCCTGTATTCGATAGCTTGCATGCAAACTATGCAATTAAAGTCTCTAGCAGTTGTTGCTGAGAGGCTTCCCCACTGTGAGGCAATGTCTGTGAGAAACTACCCTTGTAGAAAGTAAATCCGTTCTTCACCTTAAGATTCCACATGACTGAGTCATTGAATGTGGAAGTGTCAGTAAGGTGTCTGTCCCTGCAATAGTGTCATGTGCAGGAGCAAGTTATGGTTCCTGTCTGTTCGCTTTCATCTGGCATGTGACCTGAGTGGTAACACATAAGTGAAAGATGTTGTGACCTGTGATCTGGGATGTCATGCGAGGAGAGGACTGTAAACACTGGCACTGAAAGCTGACCTCCGTGAAAATTGAGATGCCATACTTAAATGCCAGCACTTAACATAAAGGTCCAGCCAATAGCAATTAGCATAGAGGGAAAGTTTAAATGATGTTGTTCTCCAAAATCTGACCAGTATGACAAGTTTTTTGAGGCAAGACTTGGTGAATATTTTGTGTTGTGATTTTGGGTTTTTCATTTCTCTAAACTTATGTTCATTAGGTGTGAGAAACAGACTTCCTTTCCAGAAGATAATTCTTTATGTCCCCTTATATTCAAGAAGCATCACAGGGAACAGGTTAAGACAGGGGTCTTATTTTATGAAGTACTCTTCCTTTCTCATTTTGCGTCTTTGATCTGTTCATCTGTGTTATCTCCATCCAGGATTGGGTTAAAATTGTGTGCCTATAGCTGGGTAACAAGATTGCTTCCAAAATGGCTGCTTTTTACTTTATGTAAAATTCAATGATTCATGCTTCACACTTCTGTAAATGTGGCAGCAGAAGAACACTGTGAGAAAATATTCGTGGGTTTTAGCTATTGTTACTGCTCCTTTATTTTTTTTCCCTGTAAGAATGAGAATCTTAAAACACTCAAACTAACATGGTGTTCTGTAAACAGTTTAATAATTTTCAGTGTTTTTATAGACAAACATAATAGGACGACAAGCAACCACAAACAGAAATTTAGGAAACAACACATGACAAGTTTTGACAAGGAAAAAAACAATGCTGTCTTGCTTATTTAATGAAACTGTGGGGTTTTTTTTTTAGGTACTTAAGAGAAAATGTAGATTCTATACATCAGACACAGCTGGTTGTAAAGATGGGGAATTACAGTATGAGACAATGTCTAACCTGAAGGGTTGCAAGCACTTCAGCAGCAAGTCTTTGGAATTTAAAATTAACTTTGAAAAGGGTCTGGAATAGAATGTATTTCAACAGGCTTAATGCAGATTTTTTTGTGGGTGTAGGTAGGAGTAGTCACCTGCATATCATAGGAGCTCATGAGAAGCAGTTCTACAGGAAAATGTTTTGAGGGTTCTTTTTTTGTATTTTGTTATATAGAAAGTATGATGCAGTATCATGCTGTTGAATGGGGTACAAAAAGCAGCTGTCCTGATTGTTGATTATGGTGTTTTAAAGATACCTGAAAAGGCTCTTTCAGTTTGGTCAGTGCTGTAAGGCATTAGCTGGAGTGTGTCCAGTTTGGGTAGAGTGCTGCATGAAAGCTGTGTGGTGGGGAGAAGGGAAGAGAGAAAAAGAAGTCTTAAGTCGAGAACTAGGAAACAACGTGACCTTCTAGGGAAAGGCTAAAAGAATTGGACTGTTTAGTTGAAAAAGAGAAGCCTAGGAAATTCAAGTCTTCAAGTATTTAAAAACTGTAATTTCTTCCCATAGATGTCTGTAATACTTGAAGGGCAGTAATGCTTGAGGTGTAGCCAAGAAATGTACACCTGATTTCTGCACCTAATTCTTCATCTTCTTCTACAAAGTATCTGGGTAAATTTATTTTGCTTGTATGATTAATGTGTGTCTAATTCTGAAAATAAAAATAGCGTTGAGTAAATCAATTGCTATATGACTTAAAGGCTAGAATATACATTCTATATATAAGAGTGTAATAATACTGTAGTGACATGGAGAATGGTGTACTTTCAGAGAAACGTATTTATGTTGTGGATCTTTTCTGTGCGAATATTGTGAACTACCCATTTGAAAGTTGTCATGTCATATCTTGGTCATAAAGCCCTGGTATCTTACATGCCTTGTTGCATATTATTATACAAGATCAGCTTCTTCTTTTTCTGCTGTGTTGCAGTTTAAGAATAAGAATTGTTTAAATCTGTGGGGAAGAGGAAGATAGAGAAGGGAAAGAAATAGAAATGAAAAACAGTGATAAACTCATGGATGTGTTTATGTTGGAGCTGGTTTTCCTTTGTCTGAATTTTGATTTGGTTAATGGAATTGACTTTTTCCTGCCATGCTTTTGTGTTTCAAATTTTTAAATATTTCCTTTTGTTTTGGCAGAGAACTAATTGTTGTCTGATGGTACACTTGGCTTTTCTATGCAGTGGAATGCCAGAAGCATCACAGCCTTACTTTGTACCTAGTAATAATAATTTAGCATAAACACTGTAATTGCTGTATTTACCTTCATTTTATAAGCTGAAAAAAACATAGTTATAAATTACATGAATTTAGAAGGCAGTAACATCAATTTGAGTGCAGGTGGAAAAGAGAAACAGTACTAAATTCATTAAAAAATGAAATAACCAAGGTGGTTCTGTAACTAGGTATTGACAAATCTGTGCTTATGAAGATTCAACCCAGAATTTGACAGCAAGATGATGACTTAATTATATGGTTTTATGCCCAATCAAGAGGGTTTTTTTGGGTAATTTTATGTCATCAGGTAATACTGGTAATACTTAATTACTCAGTAGCCTTACTGTCATCTTTCTTTGCATCCTAATTGTAATCTTGCCCTTTTTTTGTGCCTGTCTTGAGTAAGATAATGGTTTCTTTGGATGAAGGACTTGTATCTGATCAAGCTTTTCAGTGTTGACATTTAATTAGAGACATCAGAGATGGTGATATTCGGGGTGCTCTTTGTCATCAAACTGCAGACTTCTGTCATTTGGTTAATTAAGTGGTAGTGGGATCTTAACTTGGGATGGTTGATGCTGTTGATAGACTGCAATGAATTTCTGTGTTCCTGCCAGGGATTGAGCAAAGTCACCTCAAATGATCCAACCAGCTAAAATCTCTAAATAACTATAGCAAAATTACATTCAGATTCTTGAAAGTGGTTGTTATAACACTTAGAACTTGTAATTGGGACTCTTTTGGGGGCAAGTAGAAAAAACTCCATATTGGTAACAGAAAGACTCAATTTCCTGCATTTATCTATGTGATAGTTTCTTACAGCTCTGGTTTAAGTATTGGAGTCATTACTGATTTTCAATGCCTTCCCAATTTATTAGTTGATCAAAATACGTGCTAAGTTGCTGTACAGTAGATCACCACTTCATTGGTTGTGTTGTGTGCACTGAGAGCTGGTCTTAGTTAATTCTTGTCTGGCTTTTTATAAGAAGCTGAGGACTCTAATCTGTCATGTAATCAGCTTGGTTATACAGAGGCCACACAGGTATCAGCTGTTTGCTGTATGTCTTATAAAGGTTAGTGAGCTGGGACATTACACTAGGAAAGAATTGTAACAATTGAAAGCATATGCATTGAACCTGTGCAGAAGCAGCAGTAAAAACAACACTTCATCAATGCTCTCAGAAGGACGGAAAGCCTACAACATATAGTGTTAAATGTATTCTGAACTGGAATTTGGTATCTGTCTCTCTTTACCAGTATTAGCAACAGACTTTACATTTCTCTTGTAATTAAATATAGAATGTATATGTTAATTAAGTTATTTGCTAAAGGATTACCAAATCAATTTATAGAAGCTAAATAGCTTTTGATTTAAGGTATGAAAAAGCATACAAACAAAACACTGATACAACATCTATGAAATTGTGCCGTAATTCCAATTGATTTTAAAACAGTAGAAATGAAAGCAAATGTATGTATATAAAGCCAGCATGGAAATAAGAATAAGATGCACTAACCAAGGACAGCATAACTTAAGAATTTTTAAAACTAAGCCTATATTTTTGCATGTCAAAATGTAATGTTCAGGTAGAGTTGCAAATTGCATTGAGTTCTTAAAATAACAGAAAGTTTGATTCTAAGAAATCTCTGAAAGTTGTCCTAATTAAAGCTTGAGCTCCAAGAAGGGCTTTAGATTAGATCAGCTGTAGCTTTGCTTAGCTGTGTCTTGTAAGAAGTCCATGGATCTCCATGGGATCTCCATGGATCCATCTCCATGGCTAGTTCTGCAACTAGCCAGGAGAATCTGTGCTTTACAGTGTGACCCATGGTGGAAGTCTGTTAAAAATTAAGCAACTTGAAATTTTATAACAGAAATTTACATACAGCAACACTGCCACTTAGTAATTATTTGATTTGCTTTGTTTTATAATGAGTCTTGTGTTGTTTGCAGAGCAGATCCTAGTATTCTTTGTGATTTGGACTGCTACTGAGCCATGACACTGTCCAGAAATAACCACATGACTACATATTTTTCATTAATGATAACTAAATTAGAGCTCAGGACTGTGCACATTGCATGAGGGTGTTTTCCTTATTGTTATGCACTGCTTTATGTTTATTAATGTTGAAATTCACGTGACGTCTTATCCTATGGTCCCAGAGAGAAGTAAGCTATAGATTTTGGTGCCATCTAGAACTATATAATCATCATCAATTACCACGTTGCTATCCAGTCCTTTCCCTTAAAATTTGTGGTATTCTGTGCAATCCAATGGAATATATTCAGTGTTAACTAATCCTCTAGGAGAGAGACCATTGTGTTCCTTCCCTTCCCATGTTTTAGTATATGAGAAAGGATTCTTTCTTCTTGTTCTTTAATTCATGTTCTTTAAAAACCTTTCATGAAGGGTCTTGCCAAAGCTATTTCAACATACTTCTGCTCTCTACGCGTTTTCTTCATCTTTCAGAAAAGTGTAATAGCTGTGGGTGGGACATCTTCTATCAGCCAGAAATACTGCCTTTCCCTGAAGCTCACGGGGTTCTCACGAGGCTACAAATTCAAGTCTATTATAGCTTATGTGAGCTTGTTCATGAGGGTCTGTGTAACTCCTAGGATTTCATGTGACCATCACGTATGATGTTTTATTGTTTTCCATTCTTCTGGTGGAGGTGTTCATTTAAAACATGTCAGCAGTTCTGGATTTTGGCTTCTGTAGAGCTATTGGGTGAATATTTGCTGATCCCAGTGGACTTTGCTGTCACTCCTGTATATATTCTAAGGCCTTTGATATTGTAATATCAGTTTGAGAAACTTGCTTAGATATGAATTTTATCAAGAACTTTAGTTTGGAAAACTTCCAAATCTCTGTAGATTTAGTTTAGAAATAATTTAAAAAATCCACAACAAAACAACCAACCAACCAAAAACCCAAAGAAAAATAACATGCATAGTATAACATTTTTATCAATCCTTTTGCAACTCAGTCATTTGTCATCCTTGCCACCTGTCAGAATTCTTCTATCTGCTTTGAAATATCTTTATTATTAGCTTTTATCAAGTTAATTGACCATAATATCTTGTTCAGTCTTTCCATTGAAAAAGAAAATGGAAAAAACAAGTTTGTTTTTTTGTTTGGTTGATATAATTAACCTCCCTTTTTCCTTTGAAAAATGTCCTTTAACATTTTGGTTTTAAATATAAAATTCGCTACCTCTTTACTGTTTTGTCTAAGCCATCAGTAGTAAAAGCGTTTGAATAAAGTTCTGTGGGAAGTCACAAAACCCTGAAACCATTTATTTCATTGTGAAATAATGATTCCTTACATTTTAAATACAACATTTTATTATTACTGAAGTTTCTGGTTTGTCTTAGGCTTTTGATGGTTTTCTTGAACTTGGTTAACCAGCTCATTCTCTCAGAGATTGTGTGTGTAACTATATGGTGAAGCAAGAGCTATATACCTTTTAATCTTCACCAGAAAAAGAGTGTTTAGCCACTAAAGCAGAATAGCCCTCTCAGTTTGACTCAGGCACTCCTAGTCTTACATACATGGTGGTGAAATAAGTAACTTTTGTGTCTGCATTTTGATGTGATTGATGATTATGGCTGCATTATGGAACTTGGTTGGTTACTTCCAGCAGAGAAAGTTATGCTCTGTGTCTGCTATGTTAATGCAGGGCTCAAGAAGTGGAAATGAAGTCATGAGTGAGATGGGCAAAAGTTCCTTCTAGACTGATGTTAAGAAGCTGGTGATTTCATCTTTTATTTGGGGGAAATTCTGTTTGCTTTCATTCTTTCTATCTCTTTCATTCCCTACTTCATAAAAAGTGCTTTGAATTTTGCCATCTTTAATATGAAAAATGTGTGCTTTGTTAGTTAAATTTTGAATGTAAATTACCTCTCACAGTATTTCTCAGTAGCTTTTGCAGTTGTTTTAAAGCGGAAAATTTAATGGCTCTTTACTTATGTAAACTTTGAGAGTAGTAACCTTTGCATATACTAACAGTGCTGCTAGTGCAATTTAAAACTATATCACAAATAAGACCTAAAAGTGCAGCTGTACAGTTTTTTAACATCTACTACATGGAGACTTGAGATCTTACTTTGTAGCTTTTTCCCTGACCTTCATTGATTTCCCACCCTGTTTAGAGATACCAGTGAAGAGATGAACATTACAGCACTCAGTGAAGTCCTTCTAATTTGACCATTTCAGAAGCATAAGAAAGTATATTCATTGTCTGTGCAGCCTTTTCAGAGAATGCCCTGCTTAGTAGTTTTTTGCCAGTTCAAGCAAGGCTTTTCCACATGCATTTCTCCCTTGCCCGGTTGCCTGTTTGTAGAAGAACTGTAGGTGTCCTGGTACCAGCTTCTTGTAAAGTTATGTGATGAGACATTCTGCAGTTTCTAGGATTTCTGACTCTGGTTCAGCGCTTTGCAAGTGATTATTTTGTATTCTTCTGTTGGGAACTGAAATGATAAAGGAAGGTTGATTCTGGTTTTTAGTTTTGTTTACATAGCTTTCATAAAGCATTTGCTGAAGGAAGTATGTTGCATTTGGGAAGGAGGAAGTGGAGAGTGTGAGGTTTTTGATGGTGGTGTTGTTACAGATGTGCAATGTGGTTATAAAAGTAGACAAGCTTTATGTTTGGTTCAAGAACCAAGTTTTGTTTTTTGTTTTTTGGTTTTTTTTGTTATGAAATACTTGTTAAAGATGTGCTGCCAGTCTCATACTGTAAGTATTCCCAGTAGTAGGAGTTTTATAGAAGAAAATAGACTTAAAAAGAAGCACACATTACACTATGTATCACACTACGGGAGGTGCCACTGTGAAGACCTCACTAATGCAGCTGTTAAAATATCTTAAAATTCATATTCTGTGTGCAAGAACATGATGAAGAGTATGCTGAAAACTTACTTCTGATACTTAAGGTTTGGAACAGAGTAATTTCAGAGAGGCTGGAGAGGGAGAAAACCCCAAAATAATACATATGCTAGTAATTAAAAAGAGAAGAATGCTGTGTGGGTCTAGGGAGGTGTGAGAGAGAATGACTGACTGTCAGGCTAACCTAATAATAGACTTACAGTTCTCTTTGCATGTCAAACATATTAAAGATTAATTCTAAAATTTTCAGTGTTTACTCAAGCTTTTGTATGATAATAGTCCTTGTCTTTTGGAAATAGGTAAGAGGCTGGCTTGGTAAAGGTGACTAAAAAATCATAATAGAAATGCAACTTTAAAGCTCTTGAGGGATTGCTGGGGTGCTGTCTGCCTCTGACACCAAGCAGAAACCACCTTACCACCAAATCCTGTCTCAGGACCTACTGACCCAGGGGTAAGGCAGCTCTCTCCAGGGTTGCTGTGGGAGAATAAGAAAATGCTCCTTGTTAGGGAGAGCAGTTCCATCTGGGTTCTTCACCTCTCTGGTGTTGGTAGGTGGGCAAGGAAGTGTCTGTGCATCAAGATGGGGTAGGCTGGATGAGGAGCAGGAGGTTCCTGAAGGAGAAGCACAGTGGGTGCTTGTGTTGGGCCTCACTGTCAGCTGCTGGACCAGGGTTGCTTGTGCAGTGAAATAATATTTGTCGTGTTTGATATTGCATATATTTAGGACTGTAGTGCTTCTAAATTATTGGTCTTTACCCCATTCCTACAGAAAGTTTCAGGTAGAAGTAACCTGGGAAGAAGCTAATGCATCGGTCCTGTTTAAGCACTGCACTTTTGGATTTTGTTTTCATTTTGCTTTTCTCCTTTTCCTTGGTTCTGTTTTCTGTGCTTTCCTTAGGTTGGGATTTTACTGGCAAAATACATTTTACTGCTAATTAACTTGGTTTTGCTTTCTCACATTAAAAAAAAAGGTGGGGGCAGTAATGACAGTTATTCTGCTCTTATTATGTAATGTAAAAACCCACAACCTTTTTTGTTTGTTTTGTTCTAAAAATACATTGACTTTCTTAGTTCATGTTTTCATTGACAGTCAAGTGTCATAGACATCTGAGAGAGGTTTAAGCCTTAAGTTTGGTCAACTAAACATCTGAGAACATGAGCTTGTGAATGTATATTTTATGAGTTTCTTTCTGGGGTTTCAGCTTGGCTTAGGTTGGAGACTGCACTTAAGGAAGTGGTGTGTTCCCAGGGGTGAAAAGTTAGGTAACTGGGATGCAAGTTTAACTGCCTGGGGAACTGAGATGATGCAGTGGCTGTGCACCAGTTTTAGAAATGTCAGTAATATTTTAAGGATACACTTAAATACCTTGGTGTCTGTTCATCTAAATGCTTACTGAGTTGTAACAAAAATTCTGTATTTTTTAGTGTGCTTTCTGGATGGTTCAAATAGGCTTTTGCTAGCATAAGTCTACTTAAAACTTAGTGGGTTTTTAATGGTGATGCAGTAGAGTCCATTCTGTTATTTTAACATTTTGGGTTTGCATCTTTAAGGAGTGAAATAGGGAAACAATTTAGATTAAGTTCCTGTAAGGCAATTATAAAACTGGTTTGACTGTACTAGGAAGAATGGCTGCAGATGGTTCCCTGTCAAAATCTGAGGCTATGTGAAAACATCTTCCAGGTCATGCTTGATTTGATACCTGGATGAAGTACTAAGCTCAAACATGAGATAAAGCTTCTTAAAACTGCAAAGCTGGGATTGCTCAAGTCAGAGTTCAAAGTGTTAACAACTTGGAAAACTGATAGGAGAACAAAAATACAGTTTATAGCAATAATCATTGCTGTATGTGCAAAATACAGAGGAGGATATACCAAATATACAAGACAAGATGTAGGAAGTAAATATTTAGATGCAATTGCAAAAAGAAAGACATTTCTTGCTGTGAGCATGTTTATAGTAAAATTGCCAAGAGTGCCACTTGAATCTAGGTTTGTCATTCCTTGCAGATGTTTGCCTTGTGGATAAAGAAACAATTGGCCCTAATTTTGCCCATTTAGTTCTTTAAACTAAAAGCTCAGAAGCTGAAGGGAAGAACGGTGTCAGTTGCTTCCCAGTAGTTGTTACACAGGTTAAAGGACATTGAAAAACTTTCTTGAAAATCTTATTTTCATATTTGGATAATAATGTCTTAAAATGTGTTTTGCTGTTCTTTTTTAAGCAGCTCTAATGGATAGCCCCTCAGTGAAATTTCTAACATTGTAGTGTAATTCCTTTATGCAACTGAAATTCAGCAAAACATTTTGAAGCCCTATTAAGAGAAGTCCCAAGTTTTTAAAATAGCTGGTACAGAGATAACGGTTCTGTTACAGAACAACACTGGCACCCAGTGGTGGTTTTGTACTAAGTGCGGTCTTTTCGCTTGATTGCTTCAAATGTTCTCTCTTTTATTGTGGTGTTATCAAGTAAGAAAAATTTGGAAGCTTTTTGTGATTTTTTTTTTTTCCTTTTGGAAACCTTACTGTTTTATGGCACGATTGTATAAATCTGCTTCTGTAGCAAAGAAATGTAAGGAACATTCTGATTTTTGCCTAAACACAGTGAAAATAGCTATATGAAATTTACAATGAAACTGAAATGTTGTTTTGTGTGGCTGGCACTGAATTAGAAGTGGTAATGCAGTTTGTGTTTGCTGCTAATATTACAGTGATTCTCGGAAGAGTTGGGAATCTGAAATGCATAAATTTTATAGAACATTTTTATTAATATTAATTTTCCTTATTTATTCTTTCCTTAAAGAAAGCTTCTACTTAATAAGATGTTAATTCTAGGGATGGTAGAAGAAAATTACAGAGGATTTGTAGAAAAATTATGTGATAGGAAAAGGATGGAAGATTAAAGATTTCTGTTTGTGCATGAACTGTTAATTGCAAAGAGAGAAAACATGCTTTTCAAGAAAGCTGCTCATAAAAAATAGGTATTATTAGGAGAGCTGTTTACGTGGTGGATTTAATTATAGAATAAGGCTCTCATTTAAAGCCTTCTCGTGTGTGTGTATACATGTGCGTGTTTGTCTGCAGATGAAGTGTTTGATCCAGCAGTGTAGAGCAGACAAAAAAATGCATCTTGCTTTGATATTGCCAATTTCTTCAGTGTTTCAGACATAGGTAATAGAGTAGCAGTACAGAAATCTGTCTATTCAGGCCACATCAGGTGTAATTTGTTCTTTCTGAAGTAAAGCAGAACATAAAGCGAGATAAGTAGAGGCACAGGCAAGATTGGTACTATGGTTATATCCCACAGCAGTGGGAAATACCAAAAAGGAGAATGTGCATACCTATAATGTGCAAAAGAGGATTATTAAATTGATGTTATACTTGATATGAGGGAGTAGTGGGAAAACAGCTCTGCCTGTCACTGATGTAATGTGTTTTTCTGTGTATTACAAAGGAAGAATTACTGAAATCTGTTTTTCATAGACGCTTGTTGAGAACATCTTGACAGAAAAATCGCAGATTTGGATTTATATGTGAGTGGTTCATGTAGAAAATGTTGATTCATTACCAATGGTTTTGTTTTAATGTTTTTATTTTCATTTGAAGGTGAGAATGCAGGTACTTTCTAGGAGATGTTTTTCTGACAAAAGCTGTTGCTAAGAGGATTGTACTGCTTCATGTCTCAGATGAATGGAGCTGGAGTGGGGGGAGGAATAGGTGAAATATCCCTCAGGTTTCAACAACCATAAAGCAAAAGAATTGCAGTAGAAACATTTATTTTCCTCTCTCTTCTGATCTCCTTTCTCTTGAGAATGCTCCACAAATAACCATCTCAACCATTTGTGGAAGCTTTATGCCCATTTGGTTGTAAACTGTGATTTTATTTCTTTTTTCTTCTAATTTGTATTAATGTTCCAGGGCCACATAATCCCTATGTGACTCCTGCAGCACAACTTACTAAAACTCCCTTGAAATCAATTCAGTTATTTTCATTACTCCAATATATAACTTTTAAGATTGTTTAAAAACACGTGCAAAAAAGAAGTCTAGTGAGTACTTTATTTCTTGAAAACTTAAGGTGCTTGCAGTGTATGTTAGTCTAGTTACCAGTCCTCATAGCAGAAGGTTGTGTTGTGGTGCGTGGGTTTTGTTGGTTTTTTTGGTTTTGGGAAGTAATTTGTGTCGTTACTGTCTTTGTAAGATGTCAGTGGTCAGCCACTGGCTTGCTTTGGACTTCTTGGAGAGATTTGTAGAGCTTGGCTGCTGTTCACTCTACACTTCTCACCCATTTATTTTACCTTTTATTTATTTCCTACTTCATGTTAAGCAAAAGTGCTTAATTCTGAAATGTTTACAGAAGGACAAAGGGAAGTTTGTTGACTGTGGCAGCAGCACTTCTGTGCCAGGTTATTCCCAGTGTCTCCTTGCTTTATAAAGCCAAGGTGGCAGAGACAGCTTGGGATGGAGGTGTGGAGAGCAAGAATTGACAGACACTGCTTGTACAGGACTGCCAGGTAGATCTTGGGAACTGGGAGCTAATGAGCACTTTCAGCAGTGGGATTTGCTTCATGGGTGGTTTAGGATTGCTTCCTACCACTTGGCAGTGGGAAATGTGTTGGACTAATGTAATAGGAACACACTGTAGGTCACCTTTTGTTATCTAAGGTCATGGTATTTTGCAGAATGGGCAGAACAGGTAATGCAGGTGCTGTGAGACACTTCAGTGAATGTAGTAGAGAGACAGAGCTGCAGGGCTGTTCTCTTTGACTCCAGAGCAGATTTTTACTGTCTTTGGTTTTGTTCAGGGTCAGATATTTTTTTCTTCCTTCATCTAATACAGAGAACAAAGAATTGAGTGGTCTTACACTGTAAAGGTCCTCCCTTCAGCATATTACACACCCTCATTGAGAACAGATAGAAAAGGGGACTCTGTTTCCTTCAAAGCCTGGAAAATGCTCAGACTTAATAATCCTCATGTTGTGGAGGGAAGGATTATACTATCTGAAGAGGTAGCTTTGTCTATTTTAACTCCCTTTTCATACTTGAGCAAGGTAAATATATATGTGTTTCTGTATAAATGCATTTCTTTTAAAATAAATTAATAAAAATACTTATTTTATTTTCCTGAATAATTTGTGGGCCTGTAGCAGGAAATACTCAAAACTAAAACTTAGATGGTTCTTATAGGAGACAGTACAAACAGGAGAAAATAAAATAATTTATTTTAAATAACTTTCTGTAAGGTTGTTAAAAAATCTAAACGTATTTGGAGTACTCATTGCTATATGAAACAGTCTGTATAAGAATGTTATTAAGGCAAAGTGGAAAAGACTGACATGATATACACTGGTTTCAAGCTTCTGTTAAAGCAGGAGAAATCTGTGCTTTGGCTAATTCTGGAAATGTCAGTGTTTCCTGGTTGCTTCCTGAACAATTTCTGACCATTTCTTACTAAATCTGTAGTTTCGCATCCTGTTGCACAGAAGTGGAACTTGACACATTACAGGAAAGCTCTCTTTTTCTCTGTTGAAGTTCTTCAGCAAAATTTTGCTGAAAGAATTACTGGTTTTTTTTTCCTTGAAAGTAATTCTGATCCTGATTTTTTGCATTGAACTAATTTATACTGTCATGTAATAAGCATCTGAAAACCAAACCAACCAATCCCAAACTATAAAATATCCTCCCCACATTGATATTCACAGATTTTGATTTTTTGAAAACTCTTTTAATAACCAAGTCAGTCATGTTTTTTTTGCTAAAAAGCTTTAATGTTTGCTTAAATCAAACTAAGAGATGTCCCCAGTGGTATTTCATGATTGGTGCCTCTGTGACGTTGGCAGAGATTTTTTTCAGATGGGCAATGTTTTTGCTAAGTGCTGTTACTTAAATTAGCACTAGTCAAAAATTAGTGGTCTTCTCCAGTGAGTTTCTCTTTATCCTTCTGTCTCAAAAGCTCTCCTAAATAATGAGATGAACTAAACTGAAAATTCATATATAAATTTATATGTATATATAAAAAGTTATAAACTGAAAATTTTGACTAAACCAGAGTGCTCTTTTGACAGGTGTGATTCAGTCTTAACTTTGAGGTGAGAAAGTAAAATATGACTCAGCAGTGAATTTTGTAATAGCAAATTAATCTTGTCCTGTATAGAGAAAGTTAAATTGTAGGTCAGATTCTTATTTACTCATTTTTTAAAATCACGTTTTTCTTGCTGGGGAATGGTGATGCTTATGTTAAAGTACTTGGCTTAAGTAACTCTGTAAGAGTTAGCAGTCCCTCTGGGTTCAGTAGAATGAAGAATGACTTCATTTGCATTTGGAGCCGAAGAGGAAGAATCCTGCCACGACTTAGCCAGCAGTCTAAAACTCAGCTTATGGATTTGTACTCCCCCCAGCCCCTGCTGTTCAATTTATGTTCAGTTTTATGCTGAAGACGGCAGAAGGTAAACTTGTAGAGTTTATGATACTGCTCTTTCTAGGAAGTCTGTTGGTGTAATTAAGCCACAGTTGAAGCCTTGAAAGCAGGATAGTCTGTTGCATGTATCTGTTTCCCCTGGCACAGAATGGGAATGCTGTTCTGCTTTACCTTCTGACTCCAGCTAATGAGGTCTGCTAATGCACAGGAGTTGCATAAATCTTCACATATCATAGTACTGAAGCTCAGAGTTGCTCAGCTGGGAAATCCTGTATTCCCATGCAAGTCAATACGGCTTTCTACCTTATTCTTCTCAAACATCTATCTTTTATTAAAAAAATAGGGTTGTTTCTTTTAATGCTTCTATAAATATGCAATTTTTTCCCATCTGAATTGTTTCATTATTGGTTTTTCTTCTTTTTGGTGGGCTGTGGACTCAGGATTTACTAGATCCCAGTGTCTGATGTGAACAGTTACATCCCATCAAGTGTCTGGGTTAGGGCACAGCTGGGACCACTGATTAGTTTGGGGACACTGGCAGGCCTGGAGAGGGCAATGTGAAAGTTACCAGGGCTGGAATCAAAAAGGTCTGTCAGGTATACTTCCCTTCAAGTATTTTGCCTTGTTTATATGTTATACTGTGCATGTTATTTTCTTTAAAAAGGAATATTTCTTGAAGCACCCAGGAATATTTATTTTTCGTATTTCTTAGTGTATATTACTCTTTGTTTCTTAAATCATTCTTTCATTATTTGGGAAATGGTGATCTCTGGATGAGTGGTTATTATGTTGAGGAAGTACTGTGTTTCAGACTGGGTATCTATCAATTATTTAATGGTTGCTGTGATGTATTTGAAAAAAATGAAGAGCTGTGCAGTGAGGGCAGGTTGCCAGCCACATAAAATTGAAAACTGGGACAACAAATAGGTTATACTAGGCAAAATGAACAACAAATGTCACAATTTCTGACCACTCAAGTTAAAATTACCCTTTTTTTAAAGTGTTTTTTGAAGGTTAGAATAGGTCAGCCCTTTTAAATGGATTCGGGTAATCAATTCAAAACTTACTTAGTGTTCAGAGGAACAAATTTATTGTATACTTAGAGAATTTTTGCAGAAGGATACTGATCCTACACTGCCACCATCTGTCTCACAAATACTCTTTCCAAATGTGATTCTGGAGGAGAATTTTTATTAGTATTTAATACTTTTCACCATATCTGACTATTCCTACTCTGTAATGCACTGTCATTTTTACCAGTTGCTTTGTAGCCCAGGCAACCAAAATACATTTTGTAGGATGGCAGTGTTGTGTGACCCAGGCCTTGAGGGATTAACTGCACAGCCTTGCTCTTTACAAATAGATGTGGTTGTGTTTTGAGCAGGATGAGAGTTGGTTGCTTTGTTCTGTTTCCTTGCAAATGCACAAGTGAAAATATTCCTCTTCCATCAAGTAAAGGTCAAAGGGACAAAGGGTTGATCTTGAAACCAGGTTCCTGTAATTTGGGGGGGGTGAACATGAGTAGCACAGTGTTACCCTGTTTGTGATGGCTCTGATTACTTTGTAAGTGCAACTTTTTTTCAAGTTTGCATTGTTTAACATTTTCTTCTACTTAGAAATGATGAAAGAAGAAATCTTTTTTTTAACCTCATCTCAGTGCAAGGAAACTGCAATAAGCAATTTTTCAAGTATTTTTGCATCTATGCTTCACCAGTGCAAAAGATAAGAACTAAAGACAATCTCATACACAGAAAAAATGTTTGTCTCATTTATACATCATGTAATATGCTAATTTTTTTTTTTCTTTAACAGGTATCTTTCAGATGAAGGAATTGAAGCTTGCTTAAGTTCACCTGAAAAAGTTAATTCAAATGATATTATCCTAGTTGCCCTTAATGTAAGTTATGGTAGTGAATTTTTTTTTCTGAAAAATCATGCTAAAAATTATGTATCTAATGGCTCAAGTATAAGTTTGTGTGTCTAATTAAGTGTACCATGTGTGATTTATGTAAAGGACAGAGTACTTATCTCTCTGCTCGCCTGTATGAATTGTGAGTTTTATTTGGAAAGAGCACCTATTCCAAACTGCGAAACCTGTAAGAGAAAAAATGAACAGATTTAGTAGTAGAGAAATATTTTTTGTTTATGGAATATAAAACTAAAGTCAAACTACAAGCAGTAATACAACAAAAAGTGCTATGTAATGACATGAATATTAAATTTTAGTACCAAATAAGTTTATTGAGATCAATAAAACACCCTTACTTAGTTTGACTCCTGGACATGGTACTCCTTAAATCACACTCAGACTACATGTCAGTGTTGTCTACATATTTATGTAACCACAAACAGGGTTTTTTCTTTGCTGTAGAAATCTGGATTAGTAGTCATAATTTCTGCCAAAAAAATTAACACAGAAATATCTTCAAAGCAATAAACCATAATAGTTTTAAGGATATGAGAAAAGTGTGCATGTGAATCCCTATTTTTGAGACTTCAAGTATATGCATTGTTGGTAAACATTAGTAAGTCTGCTGCCTTTCTTAATTAATGTATTTGTTATTTTCACGTATTTTATCAAATCCATAATCACATGTTTAAAAGCTTGTCTGTACTTTATATGGTTTAATATAAATGTTGTCCTTTGTAATAACTATATGTAGTTTCAAGGGGGAAAACAATGTAGCTGAAGGCTTAAGAAAAAAAACATTCTTCCTTGATGAAATTAGGAATAATAAAATAATGAAATTATGTGAGAGTTGTTGGGGATTATTTTGTCCACCCTCAGCATTCAACCAATAAAGGGTTTAAGATGATACTCTGAAAAAGAGTGGCCCCTCTTCTCCTTTCACTTATTCTTTAAAGCATATGTTCAATCACTCATATGTATGCAGGCACCAATTCATGTAAGGAATGAAAAGAATGGAAACAAAATTATAATGCAAAGATGCAAAGAATGTAATACGAAACATGCAGAGTGTAAGCATTTGATTTCTGGACCATAGCAGCATGGCCGTATATTTGAGTATGCATTGCTGCTTTATACAAAACCCAAACAAAATACTTGAGAGTTGTTGGATATTACCTTGAATGTAATCATGTGCTGGGACAAGTACTGACATGATCATTTGTGGCTGTGTTGTTATTTCAGGTTTGTTTGATAGCTAATAAAAATAAATCAGAAATGTTGTACAAGTGCTTCAAAGCCAGATTTAATTGCTTAGCACTTTTTATCATAAAGTCAGTTGTTTTTGAGCCCAGAAGATTAACTTGTCTGTTGGGTAAGTAGAGAGTAGCAGTGTGTCTTTAATGACAGGATAACAGTGAATTAATATTCCACTTCTTACAAATTCTTCCTTGGCTGCTAGAGGCACGTTTCAGGCAGAAGAAATGAAGAAGTCAACTGACCTTTTTTACCTTTTTTGAGTGTGTGTGTGTGTGAATTGCTTAAATAAGTATGAAATAGGCATGGATGTGTCTTCAGTCCTTCAAATGTTTTTATTTTGTATAAGAACTTCAAAAGAATTTGCAAAAGCTGTGTCCCCTTCCTGCTGCTCACCAAAACTGGAGACTTCACCAAGGGCAAGTCCTGCCCGAGCCATCCAGTGGCCTTCTATGATGGGGTGACTGCATCAGTGGACAAGGGAAGGGCTACAGATGTCATTTAGCTGGACTTCTGTAAAGCCTTTGACACAGTCACTGAGAACATCTGTCTTCCTAAACTGAAGAAAGATGGATTTAATGAAGCGACTGTTAGAGGCATAAGAAAGTAGTTGGACAGTCTCATCTGGAGAGCAGTGGTCATCAGTGACAATTGGTGTCCCTCAGGGATCTGTACTGGGACAAGTCTTATTAAATATCATAATTAATGACATAGATGAAGGGACCAAGTACACCCTTAGCAAATTTGCAGATGACACCAAGCTGAGCAGTGAAGTTGACACACCTGAAGAACAGGATACCATCCAGAGGGACCTGGGCAAGCTCAAGATACAGGTACATGGGAATCTCATGAGGTTCAACGAGACGAAGTGCAAAGTGCTGCACCTGAGTCGGGGCAGCTCCCACTGTCAGCACAAGCTGGGGACGAACAGATTGAGATCAGCCCTGCTGAGAAGGACCTTGGGGTGCTGCTGGCTGGGAGGCTGGACATGACCCAGCAATGTGCACTCATAGCCCAGAAAGCCAATCCTGTCCTGCGCTGCAGCAAAGGCAGCATGGGCAGTAAGGTGAGGGAGGGGAGTCTGTTCCTCTACTCCACTCTGGTGAGACCCCAGCTGCAGTGCTGCACCGAGCTCTGGGGTCCCCAGTGCAGGAAGGACATGGACCTGTTGGAGTGAGTCCAGAGGAGGGGACATCAAGATGATTGGAGAGATGGAGCAGCTGTCCTGTGAGGAAAGCCTGTGAGAACTGGAATGGTTCAGCCTGGAAAAGGGAAGGTTTAGGGGTGACCTAATTGTGGCCTTCCAGTGCCTGAAGGGAGCTTATGAGAAAGAAGGAGAGAGAGACTTTTTATAAGGACAAGGGGGAATGGCTTCAAACTGAGAGTAGGTTTAGGCTAGATATTAGGAAGAAATTCTTTACTGTGAGGGGGGTGAGGTACTGAAACAGGTTTCCCAGAGAAGTCATGGATGCCCTATCCCTGGAAGTGTTTAAGGGTGGGATGGATCAGGCTCTCAGCAATATGGTCTTAGTGGAAAGTGTACCTTCCCCATAGGAGGGGAGTTGGAACTAGATGTTCTTTAAGGTCCCTTTCAACTCAAACCATTCTATGATGATTCTATGATACGGATGTGGAACACACAGGAAAACAGTTTATAGGAACAGTTGCCTGGGTGTAATTCAGAGACACACAACTGACAGATGACATAGTTTCCTCAGATGGGCTCAAACTGAAAACACAAAGGGCTTCCTTATCACTACCTGGCTATCTTGTGCAACAGAGAGAGGATTGGGCATTTATCCCTTCTATAGGTACTCAGTAAATATACTAAAAGCACACTCCTGTTATTGTTTTTTTATTTGTAACATACCAGTGTTTCTCACTGAAAACCAGAATAAATCAATTGCTTACAATATTTCAGATTCTAAAATACAGTCTTGCTCATTTCCAGATGAGGATGCCAGAACAATAGGCCATTGACATATATTAATGGAAAGTTAGTATTCAAGTTCCTGTAGTAGTTACATTTAGCACATTTTCGTTTGGAAATGTTGTTTATGATCATAATACATGAGGATTTGTGCATGTAAAAAGACAGACTAAAAATACTTTAAGTGCCAGATAGAGGGCAAAGAAAGATGTTTAGCTCTACTAAACCTCACAGTTATGTTTAACAATTAAAGATTGCATAGTCATTTGGTTTCATTTATTTAAAAACATTTTAATCAACATTGAAAATGTACTTAAAACAAGAATATAATTTAAAAAGCAAAAGGATTTATTTTGTAAACTTTTGAGTTGTTAAATTTCTTTTTATCACACATAGAGGAGTGGATTTATATAATAAATAGATGTCATTGTGGAAAAAAATGATCTTTTTCCTATTTTATTATTTTTTAAGTGGATATTTTAAGTTAATATTCTCTTGTCTTCTGTATTAATTTCAGACAGATTTAAGAACGATAGGCAAGAAGTTCCTTCCCAGTGACATCAATGGTGGAAAGGTGGAAAAGGTAGACAATATTTTTACTTCACTTTTCTGTGTTCTGTGATTTCTGTGATGTCAGCCTTCTATGGCACATTAGTCAGCTTTTGTCCTTACTTCACATACAAAAACCCCCAATGTTTGAGTATATTATAATGTAAATATATGAATATAAGCTTCATAAAAGAGGACTTTTTGGGTTTTATTTCACAACTTTGAAATGCTTAAATAAAAATCTGAGCAATCCTAGCAATTTCATTTGTTGCTGAAAAGTCATTGAACCTGTTTGGTCTTGACGTTGTTTCAGAAGTTTTTCCCGTCCATTATCCTGTGAGGGCAACAAAGCAGGTCAGGAATAAAGTACAGTAGCTGTGTGATCCATGTTAATGCTGTGTTACTTGCCTACTGACATTTGTGGCTGCAGCTACACACTTCATGTAATTTTTCTGTGACTGTGTATCCTATGGGTTATATGGATAAAACATGTTAGATGGTGTAACGCTTTTTGTGCTAGAGAAGAGTATTATATTTGAAGCTTGGATGTGCTAGGTTTTAATGCATGTTGTGTGTTTAGATAAAAACGAAGTTTGTCCTCTTCCTTATACCCTTCCTGTTTTGCTCCTTACATGTGATTCAGTGAGTGGATAAATAAAGGAATTTTATTTTAAACCTAGCAGTAGTTCTCACTTCAATTCTTTATCCCTTACTTCAAATACTGACAGTCTGTATCACTGATGTGGAAGTTCTGGGGAAACATATTTCTTTACTGTTGAAATTCAGATAGTGGTAAGTTAAGGTGAGTTTCTTTTAGGAAAGCAAGACTGATTGATGAGAGAGGCTCTTAAGAGTTGTTTGGATTTGTTTATGCTGTTGTATAAATGGGGTGGTCACTGCTGTAAGCGCAGACTTCTACAAGAAAAAAGCACAAACATTATTGCCATTTATGCTTAGCACACTTGAGAGAGAGTTCACTGAGGGATTATAGATTTTATCTAGGCAGCAGTCTATGCATGCACCATATTACTTAGTAAACTAACTTTATGGGAGGAGTTTGATGAATATAGATATTCATAGACCTCTAGAAAATTATTCTAAAAAACCCAAAACTTGCAAACCATTTCCTGGAGGGTGATGAATCCTTCAGGTGTTGAAAAGAATGATTGCACAGAAAAAAAATCTGTTTGAGAATGACTCCTATTTAGGAGTTTTAGCTCAAGCTATTAGATAGTATACTGAATCCTTGCTTTCTTAACTGTAGTTTCCCTTTTTTTGATTAACACAAAGCAAATCTGACTCCTTAATCAGTGCTGCTATTTAGCTTGCAATGTCTGCAAATACATTATGTTACAGAGCTGTGTGTTTACAAAAAAAGAGTATCTGTTTTATGGGAGAGGAATGACTTCTTAATATAATCTCATAGTAGAAAGTAGTAATTTGTTGTTCAGAAATGTTTCAGTGAAAAATAGAAATTACGTGCAATTATTGTTTCTCTCAGCCAAGACTAATATCAGTATTATTTATCTTTATCTTGAGAGCCTATGATGTATTTCCATCTTGCATAGAAAATAACTTTATTTTGTAGTACTATTATAATAGGCAAATAGTTGCATAAAAGCTGGCAGGCTCCTAGTATGAAACATGGGTATTTGACCATTATAGGTGGTTATCGACTTCAGTCATTAATACACAGATGTTTCATTCACTCATTAATATGTGTGTTTTGTATGGATTTAAAAAAAAATCAGTGTTACCAGCATTAGCCACAAGATGGCCACATTTGCATACGATTTGGAGAATGAATCCTCCCATTTCTGTCTAGATTACTATATACCATATATATATGTTAAGTATTCTTGAAGGAATAAAAGTGCAAAGAAGACTACAAAGTTATAACATATAATTCAGTAGCTGTTACATTTAAGGTGTTACTGGTTTTCTTTTGAGAACTTAGTTTCATTACAATGGAAACATTAATTCCAGAAAAAGCATTCAGAAATGATTTCTGATCTCAGAGAGTTCCTTTCTGAGTACTGATGAATTGATGGTAAGGAGTTGAAAACATAAGGTGCCAGCAATTTAATTCCTGTGTAAGGTTACTCTTATGCTTCCCAATTTCTGTTTCATTGTTTCCTACAGCCCTTTTTGAAAACATAAGGTGCCAGCAATTTAATTCCTGTATAAGGTTACTCTTATGCTTCCCAATTTCTGTTTCATTGTTTCCTACAGCCCTTTTTATTTAATTTATTTTTCAAAGTGATGATCAGATTTACTGTTCCAGTTAAAACTGATTTACATTTAAAAAAGTCTCTTTCAGTGAGAGTGATGGCTGCATCAGATCTTCTATTGCCATCATAGTAAAGCTACTGTGCTCCTATTCTCTTATTTATTCGTTTCTCTTTTCTTTATGTATACTTACCTACTGGTTATCTGCTCTCATTTTGTGTTCTTCTGGGCTACATGTTCTGTTTCTTCAAGGTTAGAAACTGATGAAATGTGCATATTTTTCTACTCTCTTTTAGGAGATAGAGGTCAGTTGAGCAGCAACTGACAATTTTTATTTTTCAGAGAAATCAAAATGACTCAGCTATAGCTGTAATGTGATAAAATAGTTTAGATGGTTGGTTTGGGCTTGGGTTTTTCAGGTGAGTTTATTTTTTTGGGGGGGGGTTGCTTTTTTAAAATTATTATTTTTATTTTTTGTAACATAGACTGTAGTAGGGTATTCTGCATTTTTACGTAATCAACAGACAAGTGATGTCCCTTCAGATTGTTATGTTTTGATTGGACCAGTGTTCAAAGAAGCTGTGTTTCTAGTTGTTGTTTACAAAGCAGTTGTACTTGAAATTTCCTCTTGATCCAAACAGATAGTCTTCTAAGCTGTTTTTTCCTTTCTTTAAAGACTTTGTCAGTGACACCCTGCAGTACAGCATGTGAAATCTTATCTGGACTCCTTACTGTGTTCAAAGTGACAGTATCTGTGCTTTTGTTTGTTTGCCTGTTCAACTGTGTTCATTCATTTTTATTTTATAATTGGTATCTCAGAGATGTGTAAAGCATCACAACTGTTTCTCTGAAAAAGCCATTTTTATCATGCTTAGAACATACAGTACATGAGTGATAGAAATTGAACATGACTGCCTGATCAAATTACACTTTTCTTTGCCTGGGGGCATCTGTTGGTGTGTCTAGATATTGCAGTGTGTTTGCTTAACAGTGCTAACAGTTTTGTCTTTTCTGTTTGACTTATCTAGCTGGAAGGGCCATGTGTCCTGCAAATACAGAAAATTCGCAATGTTGCTGCACCAAAGGATAATGAAGAATCTCAGGCTGCTCCCAGAATGTTACGTTTACAGATGACTGATGGACACACAAGCTGCACAGCTATAGAATACAGTAGCATGTCAAAAATAAGGTGAAGAAACTTTCTTTTCCATGTTTTGCTTTGATACTTAAATGTCCTTGAAATAATGGAAGTATCCTTAGAAATATATTTAAAAAGTTGATTGACAAAAGAGGCTTCTTTCTTGGATTTGTATAAAAAGTAGAAACTTAAATTCAACATGCAGAGGTATATATGAATGTAATTTACAGTTCTGTTTATGCTTTATTACATAATGGAAGAAAGTGGATTTTTGTTGCCGTCTCTACTGAGTTTTCATTTCATGGCACACAACATTTTGGGTCTGTGTGTAAACTTCGGCCAAATTCCCAAGTTTTAGTAGTAGCAGATCTTTTGCCTTACCTTTGTAGCAGGAATGCCACAGGTTTGACACACCTAAGCCAATGCAACTAATGGTGCTTAACCATGGGCAGGCCTCTAACTTGGATATTTCTTCAGTTGAAAGTGAAGGGTAAGAGAGCTGATTACTGCTGAACACAGGGATGTTCCATGTGTTCGGTTATGGAGATGCTAAAAATGATCTCTAGTGTTTAGTTTGCAGAGTCGTGGTGTGCTCTGCACTCTTCTAGTTCAGGTAACTTTAGTTTAAAAAAACCTTCTTCCTCTGTCTTTCTCTGCTAGCCGCAACAGTTAGATATAGATACATACTTAATTTTTGAATGTCATCTTTTAGTGTTAAATTGCTCCTTCTGCTCAGGAGCCAGCTTGCAGTTTAGAGTGATGTTGTCAGAACATTTAATGATATTTTAATTTTAGCTTGAGCCAGCAGAACTTGGAATATCATATTCCAATGTGAATATAAAGAGAGCAGTAAAGGAAGGCAAACAGACTCCTGTGTAAGTAGATTCTAGATCACAAAATGTTTAGAGATGAATTCCCCGTACAAGACATAATTTGAAAGCTTTTGATAAAATCTCAAAAATGTTAGAGAACTCATCTCTCTAGTAATGTTGTGAGCTCTTCTTTTTATGTAACACTTAAATATTTGTGTTATATGTAATTGTTTCAGGTTTGATATTAGACTATTAAATTGGAATAATATGCTGTTTCAGTACATAGTGTTACCTTAAATAAATGAAATTCACAATTTTCTTTTAAATTATAGGTTTTTCATGACTATGCTTTCCATTTCCCCTACCGTAATTTTATTTTTTTTTCTGTATTTCCTTTATGTCTATTTTTTAATCTCATTTTCTTTGCTTTTATCAGAACAATCCAAAAATCCATTAACATTCCTACGATTAAATGCCACTGGTACTGTAATTGGCTGACTCCGCTAAGAATGTTCCTCACCAGGTGGTGTGGGCCTGTGATTGCAACAGTAGCTGCAGCAAATTTTAAAGAGATTATTGTCTCTCAGTTGAAAGGTTTTAGCTGTCTCTGTCCTGTTTCTCTCAAGAAGAAGCAGTTTCCAGATTGCACTGCTTGTCCTGTCCTTCAATTACATGTTGGAAATACATGATTCTTTTATGCTTCTGCTGGTGCTTTTCCTAGGGTAGATTCACATGAGAAGAAGATAAGGTGGCTCCTTGTGGGAGCTGATGACAGAAAGTATTCATGTTTTTAAATTATAGAATAATAAGAGAAGAAGCACTACAAGATGCATGGTTTTTATATTTATACTAGTACAGTCCTAGCTCTTAGCAATGTGTTGAAAGGTTCCTTTCTAACCACTGTTTGTGTCTACTAAGTTAAATGTCTAAAAAAATTGAGATTAACAACTATCTGGAGATCCCTCTTAACTGTAAATATGAGGAACTTACCTCAAAGTCAGTTGTCTAAGAATATAATCTGTTAGTCTAAACAAATCATATCCTTAGTTTGATATTGTAAAATTGGATTTTAACCAAACAGACAAACTGCCAATATTAATCTCTGTTAGAATCTAATTTGCGGTATGGCATTTTTGTATAATGGGTGGGAAGTGTTCCAATAAAGCTATTGGAAAGTACTGTGCTTTTTTGATGCTAATTTTTTATTATGGCATATGAAAATTTTGGAATTACAATAAGAGGAGGTTTTTATATGTTTCTTAGTGGCAGAGTATTAATAAATACATTTGAATTATTTGGCTTTGTTTCTACCTCTAGCCTGAACACTCCACCTGGAACAAAAATTAAGCTATCAGGAATTGTTGAAGTGAGAAATGGATTCTTGCTGTTGGATGACAGTAACACAGCAGTTCTTGGAGGTGAAGTGGAGCATCTTATAGAAAAGTGGGAATTACAAAGGGTGAGGTAACACCACTTGAAATGCTTGTCTCACAAGTTGCATATTACATTTAAAGACATCAAGCTTAATGTGTTGAATGTGAACTTTCATATGATAAGCTTTTAGAACTGTACTGTCCCAATAGTTTTAGGGCTGCAGCCAGATATATGAAAGTAGGTCTTATGTATAATGTTGCAAATTAAGAAATTACAAATGATCTTTGCATGGGAACTGATTCCTTTCTGTATTCTTCAGGGATTGAAAATATTGATCAAACATATTAAATTTATTTTGGTAAATGGTCATGGGTGGCTGCTTTCCTAAATAGTGTGTTTGGTACCAAAATATTATGGAGTTATGCCTTGTACAATTACTGTCTTCAGACTGTGTCTTTTTGAAACAAAAATAATAGAATAAATGTACAGAAAGCATTGAAGTTGGTAACCTCTGGTAGGAGCCCTGTATTGCAGATTTCATCAGTACTTTCAAAAAATTGTTGTCATAAAGTCAAATTGGAGGTTTAAAATTCTTTTAACAAGGCATAAATATCTTGAGCCCCTTTACTCTGGTTTCCATCCCAGTAGAACAAAAGTGGTGGCAGGAATATTTTTTCATACATTTTCTTACAAATGGGCAGAAGTTCCTAGGGCAGGAAGTTGTGACCCTACTACCATTAGTCCCAAATACTTGCCAGATCAACTATCGCTACTACAACCATGCAGGTCTCTGTATTCTTGCATCCACATCTCTGAAACAGAGTAGCTGTATCTGTATGAAATTCTTCTTTTATTGTTGCTCCTGCTAAGTTGGGCTCTGTAATTTTTGTTAGAACTAGCCTTCTTTGGTGCTTAGTTGCACTTCATAGATTTCAGCAAATTGGGCCAAAATTTATTTGAATGTTAGAGTTATACATTCTAGTAGATTCTGTTTGGCATCCTTTTTGTGCTTTTATAGCTGAAAATAAGGGGTCTCTTAAAACACAGAAGCATTCCTGGTTTTAAATGAAGCCTTCAGAATAAAAAAGGTTCTGAGGCCAACAGCAGAAACATCCCATTTTATTATTTTTATTATTACTTAGTATTAAGTCTTGTGAGTTCTCTGTTTGGTTAAAAACCACTGAGTTTTAAGATAGATGGGGCAGAAGAGAGAACATAGAGCTGACACATTCTAAGAGTGCCATGTAAATCATAAGACAAGAATAGAATTGGTTTGCTTTCTTGGTGATATTTTGGACAGTCTGTTTTCATATTTCTTCTAACTGGACATCAACAAGTAAGTTTTGCTGTATAATTATTAATTTGTTTTTGAAATCAATATAATGAAATAACTTGGAACAGACCCGATTTACGGAAATAAAGAAAGCAGAGCATTTAATAGCCAAAAGTAGGCTGCTGACTAGAACTTTTGGACTTGTTAGCTAGTTCTGTTGGCTGTATGTGGTATGTTTTAACAGAGTGGTAGCTCTCACTGACTTGCTCTGGTAAGATATAGAAAGTTGACTATTGCCTGCTGCTATCCCATTGGCTCTCTGGTTCTCAAACTGTTGGAGTTTGCCAGGGTGTCATTTTCTTTTTCTTGTTGACCAGCTCACAGCACATGAACGTGGCCATGTCAGAAAAGCTGTGGGTGACAAGAAATCAATTTGGACAGGTGAACCATGACCACTGGAAATTGTAGTTCCAGTTCCGTATCCAGACTGACAGCTAGACAGATAATGCTCAAACAAGTCTGTAGAAGCCAGATGCTACATGATAGCCGTTTCCCCATGAACTTGATGCATCTATCCTGTTCAGAAAGGTTTGCAGAAGTGAACAGTTGACAAATAAGCATGATTGCTAAAATATCTGAGAGGTGATAAGGACATTGGCACTCCTTGTCTAATCTTGCCACAGAAGCTTAAATAAAATTTTGAACTGTGTTTGTGTAAAAAGACATAAAACTTTTATTTGTGTGGCTATTACAAATTGTTTTAAAGCTAGTTTTTTATTTTTGAAGGCAGTTTTTTATTTTCTCTCCACTAGAAAGTCTGAGATGTGTTAATTTGGCTTCTTGTATAAGTGATGAAATATGGGGGTTTTATATTTAGTATAAAGTTAATGTTATTAAGCCAAATAACATTATGAAACTTTAGAATAAAATTTGTTTATCCCGTCTTAAGTTATTGCCCGTACACATACTGGTCAGCTTCCAGTTGTTCAGTTGTATTACTGTTCTGTTCCGTTCAGAACAGTGTTTGAAATTGCTTTGAGGAAGAATCAAGTTTTGGTAATAAAAGACTCACACTACAATGTGGCATATGTGCAATGAATGCAGTATTATCACACTGCACGAGGAATACATGTGCTCTTCCTTGTAGCATTCAATTTTATCATAAGGTAAATTCTTGCCTAGAAATTTTAGGTCTTTTCAAGTGTCCCTATTTAAGCAACAGTAAATAAATAAGGAAGGAGTACATGAGACTGTTACTGTGAGATTTTTTTTTCTGGATTATTTCAAAATATAAGGTAAAGTGTCACAGATATTTTTAGGAAAAAAGACAATTGCAAATAATTATTGCTCTGTGGTGTTCCTCATGATCTGATGGTGTTCTAAAGATAAAAGATCACTATATGTGAGATATTGCTGATACCCTTCTTATGAAGGAAGAGTATTTTGTATTGCTGTTAAACAAAACGCTGGACAATATGTAAGTGAAGTCTGAAGAAAATCTGCTGAGATGATTGGTGAGACTGATTGGTAGGCGCTTACATTTTTAAAACTTAGAATTACAGATTATGTAAAAGTGAAGCTCTCTTGTATACTTAATGATCTTTCTATTTTGGTGAAGGTGAGGCTAAATACTGAGATTACCTCATGGGAAAAGGGAGTAGTTTTATGTGTACTTCAAAATATGCATAGAAAGAAGGGTGAGAGTACAATAGTATGTAATATCTAGCAGCCTCATATTGTAAACCTTAGTTTCTTAAGAGATTCTCTAGGAAATATGCTTTTAATGCCATGATGCAAATAGAGCAAAAACAGCAAAAAAAGAAGCATACTAAATGTATTTATAACAAAGTGTATTCTAAATGACAGTTACTGCCGGGCTATGAGGAAATTTAATTGTAAGTTAAAAAAGATTGTTCGTGTTGCCTGTTTACTTTTTATTTGGTGCAATGTGAAACCTGGTTTCTAAAGCAGTTGCTCTCACTTCTCAGCAGAATGCTCCTTGAGAAGAAGGTGTCAGGACTCTTATTTACCATTAGATCATTAGAATTCTTTCATTATGGATAATATTTTTATGCAATAAATTGTTATGGTTCAAAATTCATGTAGCTAAGTAAATAAGTAGCTTAGTAAATAAGCAATCAGTTTTTAAGCGTTTTTTTTTTCCATTTGCCCAATTGTACTTTGAGCAGTAGATTGGAACAATCTTTTTCTTCTATGTGGTTTCTTGATTCTGATATGGGAAAGAAAGAAAAAGGTGTAAATTTAAAATCCAGCATGTGCTTCCTGAGGAATTAATCCAGTACTTGAGTTCTTGGCTAGAGTATATTTATTTTTTTTATTATAATTTGATTCAGTGTGGTAGTTCATTGCAAAATTGCCTGCATTTCTCTAGGTAAAAGCAAACAAGTAAATAAATACCAGACAAAAAAGAAGCACCAGAATAAGCGCAGAGTTTATTGCACCTGGAGTGCCTGCTCTGGTTGAAGTGAAGTGGCTTGGCCGTGAAATCACTGTTGTACTGTGCTGCTTCAGTTAATAGATACAGCGAGGTGTGAGCATGCTGCAGTTATCAGCCCTTGGTTAGCTCATAATTCTAAAGCAGCACTTTAGGTGAACTAATTGAAACTAAATCAGAAAAATTTTATGATTTCTGCACTTGTAAGTGCTTTTTTTGAATAATTTATAGAATACTTTATCAGTGTTTTTGGCTCCAAGGGATGAGGAAAAGGATTATTCTTTTTTTCAACCTTGAAAGAAATTAATAACTGTAAATGATTTAGAAAACAGTCTTTGGCTCTTGAATAAAAGTAGTTAACTTGAAAGGAGTGGACCAAAAGTTTTAATTTGGGTATGTATGAGCTAAATTATTCTATTACTTCATTTAGGAATTTCTCAGATAATGTAGTGGCTTAAAACTTACTCATGTTTATACTCCATTTCTCACATG
This sequence comes from Entomyzon cyanotis, assembly GCA_024500445.1. Lineage (NCBI taxonomy): Eukaryota > Metazoa > Chordata > Aves > Passeriformes > Meliphagidae > Entomyzon > Entomyzon cyanotis. Next base: position 55,527,927 of record JAKEPQ010001016.1, on the reverse strand, counting down.
ATGGACTTAAATCAATTTTACATCAGGGTAATAAATATATAGGTAAATGTCATATATAGCCCTAAGTAATTAAAGCTGTCTCTGACAACAGGGAGTAGGAAATGATACATGTAGTCGTTCATGACTGTCCATTGGGGGAAAAGAATAGTAAGAAATTAAGATGATAAACGAGATGCACTATAGAAAATGTAATTTTGGTGCATTTTAACAGCACTAAGGACCTATCCCATTTTTTTCCTGGTAACACAGCATTTTGTTCCAGCAGTGGCAAAAAGGAGATTGTTTTTAGTTAGAGATCACAGTCTGAACACTTATATAGCCTTGGTATCCAGAATTGCTGTATTGTATCAGGGGATACAATACTGACATACCTTTCTGTGCTTGCTTATGCATGGGATCATGAATTTCACAGAATGGTTGAGGATGGAAGTCATCTGGCTCAGTCAAGGCCACGTAGAGCCAATTTTCCAGGACAGTGTGCTAGCATCTTTTGAGTATCTCCAAGGATGGAGATTCCACAACCTCCCTGTCTCAGTCACCCTCACAGAAAAGTGTTTTGTGATGGAGGCAATCTCCTGTGTTTCAGTTTCTGCCCATTGTCTTTGTCATCTTACTGGGTACCGCTGTGAAAAGCCTGTTTCCATCGTGTAGATTGCTAAGATCCCTCTGAACCTTCCCTTCTCTAGGCTGAATTGCTCCAATCCCTTTTAAAACATGCTGTGTGCCTTTACAATCTCTACTGTCAGCAAGTTCATTGGACACTGTATAAAGAAACATCTGCTACCTATTTGCTGCTTTGTTCTATTAGTGTAGATTTTGTTATATTAACTGAATTTTCTACATTTGCCTTATGTATTGCTTTAGTGATTATGCAAAATTCCAGTTTTCTTTATTTCTCTGCTTCTCTTCCAACCTTCTCCTTAAATGTTCCAAGATTTAAAAATATTTTTTTTCTGCTAAGATGTGCATCTTGCAGGTTACATATACTTTCTGAGGTAGAGACATGTATCATATAATCTGGGCTCTGTTTGCAATTTATTAATTATCAGTTTTCTTTTACAGAGTTTGGCAAAACACAATAGGAGTAACATTGGAACAGAAGGTGGTCCTCCTCCTTTTGTACCTTTTGGGCAGGTATAGTGTACTTCTTTTTGTCACTTCATTAAAGTACCTATATTATGGTATCTAGGTACCTTGTTCCAGTTAGGTAAAGGCTATCAAAACATCTTAGATTTTGATAACTTGGACATAAAAAATGTGCCTGTTTAAAAAAAAAAAAAAAATTGCATTAATCCTCTCTCTTTGTTGTGACAGTTTCCAGTAATATTTTTCCTCTCAATTTCAAACTTAACTTTATTTAGTGTGTGGAGCCTTTTCTGCTGGTCAGATCATGTAGGCACTAATGCAGTCCCTTGTGAAATGCCAACGAATTTGGCAAGGATCATCAAATTTCCAAGAATCATTGTGATTACATCACAATGTCTTAGCTACATTGTGGACTAAGCTTAAAATATAAAAAGTTTGGTTTTTATTTTTTGGCCTTCCTAGTTGACCAGAGTCGTGTGCTTCCAGCAAAGGCAGATCTAGATGTCCTAGGCATATGTTTTTGTGATCATATTCTTTTTCTGAGGGTCTGCTACTCTAATGGACTAATACTTTGGTCTTTTTCAAATGACAGTATGCTGAAGAATTAATTAAAAATTTCTTTTGCATTTTCAGAAATGTTTATCTCATATGCAAGTGGATAGCAGAGACCTTGATCGCAGAAAGACTCTGCAAATGACAAATACTGTAAAAACTGTTTCGGACAATGATGAATTTGAAAAGCAGAGAACAGCTGCTATTGCAGAAGTAGCAAAGAGCAAAGAGGTTAGAATGCATCTGTTGCAGCATTTTACTTACAGTGATTGATCTTTTCTTGCTATTTTAAGTATTTCTCTCTTAAATGACAAATGCTTTCTGATAGTTGCCTGTTTATAATTCTGCTCCTGTATCTTTAAAAAGATGAATCAGAATTAAGAGTCCTTTTGGATTGATGGCTGTGTTCTTATTTTAATAACGCTAATAAATGTATCATAATGTTTTATGGAAGATATGATTTTGATACCACTACTAAAAAGAGGGGTTTACAATTTAGCTATAAGATTTAATTAATAAATGCAGGTTATCAATTTTCCTGTGCTTTCTTTAATTCTCAAAACCCCCATGATTCCCTGAACTTAGTCTGAAAGAGTAGCTAGGAGATTTAGTTCTAATGTATCAGGTTTTTATGTTCTCCTTTGGTCTTCCTTTTAGTTTATTTCTCAAATTTGCTTAGTAAGTCATAAAAGCGAGAATTATATACCCTTTTTACAGCCTCATTTGGACTCAGGGAGAAAAAATCCCTAACTAATAAATTTGTCCTTTTTTTTGTGTGTGTAAATTAGTGCTTTAATTGTTGACCCAGAGCATAATCAAGCAAAAATACCACTGCAACAAAAGTACTGCACTTTTTTCTACTAGATAAATATTGTGCCTTATTTTCTTAAATTCTGTTTGCTGAAAAGTTATTTTTGTGCTTATCTAAAGACCAAGACATTTGGAGGAGGTGGTGGTAGTAGCAGAAGCAATCTCAGTGTGAGTGCTGGAGGGAATCGAAACAGGGAACTGTTCCAGAAAGAGAAGATAGCAAAACCTGAGGGGAAGAATGAAGGTGTCTACCGAGAGCTGGTAAGGTGGAAGACTTAAATGGAATCTTGAATGTGTAATATTAAAAAACAAAAACCCAAATATAATGAGAAAAAAATTAAAATACCTCAAGGAATAATGACTTTACTTTCAATTAACTTTGAGGTTTGTTTAGCATACTTATGTATTAGGAATACATTTGTACCTTACCAAGATAGTTATGAGTTTCACTGTGATTCTTGGGTAAAATATTAAATCAAGTAAAATTTAAATATGTATCTTAGAGGTTAGATTCCATTAGGCTTGGGTTTTTTTGGTTTTTTTGGAGGGTTTTGATATGGCTATTTTTGAACCTGTAGACAAAATGTTATATTCATGGGATCCAGTTAAGAATGTATTTGATTGCAGCTATTGCTGTAGATGGATGACTGATACCATTTTGGTGCAGGTGCAAGGTTATTTTCTGTACTTAATGCTTTGTGATTCCCGTTTTGCCTTTTTTGTCATCATGCTCTATACTGTTTGGAATAATGGAGCTTGCATTTCTGCAGAAGTAAATTGTTTGCATTTCTTTGCTTTCTTCTGCAAAATCTCTAGCCAATTATATTTTTTCCATGTGTTAAGAAGTGACTGGGTTTTGTATCATCTGTAAAAGTTGTGAAAGGATTCAAACAGGAACAGATGGTTAGTTTTGATACCCATATTATTTTGAGATATTTCTTTCAGTTTTCATATAGACTAGGAGAATTTGTGCTTGATAACATGTTATTGTAGAACTGAAAACTAATGAATTAAAAACCATACTACTAATAAAACCCCTCCTTTATTTGCTGGTTCTTTTGAGATTGTATGTGAAGATTTTATATAAAACAGATATATTTATAATTAATTAAGAGATATTGTTTCAATAAAAAATCAAAGAAAAATTTATTTAAAATCTGGTGAGTTTATTAAGTGTTGTATTTATTAGTTCTGTATGTACCTTTTATTTCAGGTGGATGAAAAAGCTCTGAAACACATAACAGAGATGGGTTTTAGCAAAGAAGCAGCAAGACAGGCACTTATGGATAACAGTAACAGCCTAGAGGCAGCATTAAATTTTCTTCTGAACAACAGTAAACAGAAACCCATTCAGGGACCACCACCTAGAGGTAAAACTTGCAAAGAGATGCTTTATAACAGTGCTTACAAGCCAAGGAATTTGTTTATGGTGGATTACTAATGTAGTTATAGAAGAGCATATCTGCATGTTTTCTTCCTGCAAGTTAGAATGCATTGCAAACCTGAAAACAAATCCCTAAAAAAGCCCTCTGTGTATTATAGTCTTGTCAGAATTTTTGAATTGTAAGTCTGATATTTAATTATCCTTAAATGGGAAATGTGTATCCTAGAATCACAGAAGGACGTGGGTTGGAAGGGACCTTACAGATCATCCTGTTTGACCACCCCCAACCCCCAGACAGAGAGGTCACCCACTAGAGAAGGTTGCTCAGGCCCCATCCAGCCTGGTCTTGAACACTTCCAGGGATGGAACATTCAGAGTTTCTCTGGCCAACCTGTTCCAGTGCCTCACCACCCTCACAGTAAAGAACTTTGTCACATCTAATCTAAATCTCTCCAGTTTCTAGTTTAAAATTGTCCTCCTTGTCCTATCACTGCCTTTCTGTGACAGAATTTTTTAAAGACAGAAAATACAAATGTTTTGTAAATCAAATGAAAGAGTGTATGTGCTTTTTTATTTTTTTCCCCATTAAAAAAAACATTAATGCTTACAGGTAAGGGGAAGGGCCGAGGCCGAATAAGACCTGAAGATGAAGAAGAGCTGGGAAATGCCAGACCATCTGCACCAAGCACATTGTTTGATTTCTTGGAATCCAAAATGGGTACTCTAACAGTAGAGGGTGAGTTACTGAAATTAATGTATCTGGAACAAATGTTGGACAGTGTTGATAGAATTCATTTTCCTAACTCTGTCATCTAAAAGTTGATTCCTAGAACTTCCTCCACAGTCAGTCATTAAAAAAAAAAAAAAAAAAAAAAGAGTGCTTAGAGAACTGTTCCTCTCCTTTGAAGAAAGGTCAAATAAATTGCTCTGTGGTGGTGGTTAGATGTCTAAAAGTCAGTAATTTGAAATAAGATGACATAAATCACAGTTTGTTCATCTGATTGTATTCTTCCTGCATGAGTCTACACTCATGAAGACATTTAAAGGAAAATAAAAGAAATAATCCCTGTGGGTTATATAAATTTCTTATTGTCACTGATTTTTGTAGTAAGTAATACTAGTTTATCAAGACTTGTGAAAGAAGTGAATTGCTTCTTTTAAAATGATATTACTGATTGCTTAGGGGGACTTGAATGTGAATATCCTTTGAATTTATTACATGTATGTAGACAATAAAGCATAGTTATGTGAGTAAAAAAATGGATATATTTGTTATATTTACATCAGTTTATAACCTTCAATATTGTGTTTTAAAGAGAAATACGTACTGCTTTTATGAGGTTGTTTCCTCTTAAATAGAAATAAAAAGATTTCATAACTGTCAAAAGAAGAAAAACATAGTTCTATTAAAACTTTTTAAAGGTTTTGTACTCCTTCAGTTACTAAAGGTTCTGGCATATTTCCTAGCCTGACACACAGGGTTTTCAGTTTTATGTTTTTTATCACTGTGTTGGTTTTTCTCACTTTATCTGAGCGATCAATATGTAATCTAGTGTACTATTCCTGAATCATGGTTTCCTGAAAAAACCCCAAACCCATCTTGCTAGCATTTCTGAAGAGTTCAGAAAGTGTTCTGATTATTTTGTGAAATTCTTTTCAATCTTTCTGCCTTTTTTCTTCTGAAAAAAAGTAGATGTTGTAATTTGTAAGGCTTTGAAGTTGTTGCTTAGTTTCATGTTCTTAGCTTTTATATTCCTTACTGAGTGTTTGTAGCCCATAGGATTGCATCTCTGTTTTTATGCCAGGTTTTACTTCTGCTTGCTGAGTCTTTTAAATGGATTTTTTCAAGAAGTACATAGGCATATATATTTTTCACTCTTACAAGTGTGTTTTTCCTTGCCAAAGTTGAGAAAAAACTCTGTAGTCTGATGAATTCAAACACATCCTTAAAATCATGTATTGAAAGTTAATTTTCTGCCATTTTACTGCTTCTGTGGTTGAAAAGAATTTCAGTTAAATTCTTGATTATTACTTGTCTTAAGTTCCATTCAAACTGAGATAACAGAGTTTTAAAAGTATTTGAAGTGTGATCTATCTGCAGTGATCATACTTAGCACTGTGAACTCTTCAGTCATGAAATCTGCATCCAAATGTATGCAGAAAACAGGATATATATATATATATTACTAGTACCTCTTAGGTTTCATTTGATCCTGTCAGCTGTGACCAGTAGAGACATGTAGTTTCACTTAGAATTAGAAAAGTATTGGTCAGAAATGAAAGATACATTGGAGAAACTGATCAAAACAACTCAAATATGTAATGTTACATAGCCAAGGATGTCTCTTCATTGATTTTCCTGCACAGTAATACACTAAGGAGCACCAGGCTGGCAGGTTTTTCTCCATTTGTATTCACCAAACACTATGCTGTACTACATATAAAAGAAGATAGATTGTTCTGCAGTATTTCTGGCACCTTGCTGTCCTGTATTGTCTGTGACATCTTATACTGCTTTTAGGTACTCAGAGAGAAAGGGGTTTGGGTAGGGGCACTAGTGTTGAATAAATAAGCATGCCTGTACTATTATGTGGTTGCATATGACCAGGAGCAGATGATTACCTGGAATGGCTGTATTTATCATTATTGCAAGCATTAACGTCTTATAGACTTCAGACAGATCATAATTCCTTCTAAATGACTGAGAGTCAGTGTAGAATCAGAAAACAAAAGGCAGTTTTGCTGAACTGAGCTAAATATTTTTAATTCTGTGCTACACCAAATTTTCTTCAAAATCTTATGTGATCTTTTTCTTCTGAAAAAAAGAATTATTTCTCTTTTCAAGTATGCAGAGGATTGATTTGCTTTGTGCATCCCTCCTTGTATTTCTTATCTACCGGTTCTAATTGCACCTGAAACCTCAGCACTGTAGAGAATTTCTAAATTCACTTCTGACGAGGTGGTTCTGTTCCTGAACAGGAACTGCAGAGCTGTTATTGAATTTTTTTTCTTTGATTTGGTACCTTTTCATACTTGCATTTAGACCAAGTAGAAAAACACTTATGAATTGAAATACTTTTGTATTTTTTTAGGAGGTACTTAGATTAATTTTAAAAGATAAGACAAGACATTGACTTTCTTGTTGTTTGGTGTTTGTTTTTTTGAAGAACTACATATTAGTTATGAGAAAGAATGTCTGTCTTTTGCCCCGTAAGTGGTGTCTTGTGATGTCTTTTTTATGTTTTATCTCCTCTTTTGAGTTAATGAAATACTGTTTTAAGTAATCACAGCTGTCAAAAGCATTAAATACCTGACTCCACGATCTGCTAGCTCTGTAATTGTAAAACATAGCATACTGTAAACATAGTTTTTTTTAATGAAATGCAAAGAATTAAAACAAACATATGCATAGCTTTAAACTGCATGCTTGTTTATTTATTTATTTTTAACTGTGAATGGTTGGTGGCACCTGAAAAATATCTCTGTGTTGAAATTAAATAGTTTGAATTTGGCAAGAGAAACCTCCTGACTGCAAGAGATAACACAAATAGTAGGCAAAATTGCTTTCAATTAGCTGCTATGCTTGCACTTGGATAACTTCTGCTACTGAACACAAAAGGTTTTTTCCGTTAATCTCCTTATTGTTGTCTTTTGTTATGAGGAGCAGCTCATCTATCTTTGCCAGCTTAAATAAGTAAACACAAGAATTGTCAGAGAGAATAAGACAGTACCAAGAGCTCTGGCTGTAGGATTAAGGAATGAGCATTATATAGTCCCAAATAAAAAAGGTTTGAAAGCAATTGGCAATGCAGTACAATATATTTAAAAAATATTTGTTTCATTTTGTGGTCAGCCACACAATTTATTTGGATACCTGGGAGTGAGGGTGCTGGGAGGTGGAAAAAAAGAATCTGACTTTTTGGAGTTAGATGAAATTTGTACCATTGGAAATCTACCATGTAGTAGCCATGTTTTTGACAAACATGGAACGCTATTGACAAGAGATCAAAACTGAATAATTGTGATGTTTCTTTTTCAGCTTTACTTCTAAAAATTGAACTTCAGTCAGAGTTAATTGTGACTATCAGGAAAATCACTTATATTTATTGTAGTAGTATGTTAGCATTGATGATATATGTTGCAAGGCTTGTATTTTTATTTTGTCTTTAAATATAAAAAATATAGTAAATTTCATACATTACAAAGAATTAAAAAAAACCCTATCAATTTTTCCCCCCAGTTCTTTAATCCTGTTTATTAACGTTTGTAGTGGATGCAACAGCAGAATGTTTTGGATTTTTTTGTCCACTTCTTTATTATCACTCTCCTCCTCAGCTTGTATTTGTTTTGTTCCAACAGAAACATGCACTTAGGTCCCCGTTCCTCTGTGTTGCTACATTTTAGAAAGAATTATATTGATATTTATTTAACTTGACAAAGCTATTGAGTAATGGGAATTTTACTTCATGACATGAAGTGTGTACAAATGTATCACTGATTTTCTTTTACTTTTTTTTAATCTTTTGGCCAGTACAATGTAGAACATTCCCTGGAGGTAGCTGTCTCAAAGACATACTTCCATACAGTTACATAAAAATATTATTCAGTTTGAGAGGAGAAACCCAAAACATTGCTACCAGTGTGGGAAGGACCATGGTCTTTGAATTTAACCATGTTATTAAACGTGATAAAATCCACAGGAGAGGACCACAGGAAACCATACTCTTTAAATTCCATTGTGCATTGAGCAGTGCTTTATAAATTGTGTTGGCTGGGAATTCCAAGGGCAGCAGGTCCTGCTGGCTTTTTGTAATCAGGGGAATGTGATTGGTCCTGTATGGTCTTCTTGCGTCATCACATACAAAAGCCAGAATGAGTAACGTAACTGAGGAAGGGCTCCAAACTAACAAATGCTACTTGTCATCTCAAAACTTCCCAGTAGATGACAAGAGCCTTATCATTAATTTTGAACTGTTATTTTTTTCTAGACCATGTTCCCAAACATGTGGTTAGTGTGATGATGACTGGGTTAACCCATCTCGCTGTTTGAGAGTAGCATACTAAATCTTCTTGTTAAATGCCAAATTAATATTTGTTATTGCCCTGTAGGAAGCATTACTTTTCTGGGAAGTTTCTGATGGTTTGTTGGAGTTGGGGCAGGAAGTAGAAGCAGTTGTAGACAATCTGTTAATGGGATCCCTTCATGCTTTTTTTTCATCCTTGTTTCTCATAAAGAAACTTTAGGATCTCTTTCTTTTTTTGGTGATCAGGCCAGACAGCACAAATACACGAACAACCAGTACTATTCACATCTCCTGGGTTTTTTTGTTGACTATGGTTGACAAAGTAACATTTACTGTTACTTGGCAGTTTCCATTTGTGAGTGAATTATGCTTGAACATCAATAAATTGGTTAATGTGTCCTGCTCGTTCAAGGCTTCCATATATGACACAGTCCCCAGGGAAGCTTTTAGCACAAGAACTGCACCTCTGTAGAAAACATAAGTTTATTGGATTTTGCATACCTTAAGGTTAGCCTAGAAAAATGTCAGGTGTTTTGTGTCAGCCTTTGCATGTCACAATAAAGAGACCTAGAAAAAAGTACCTGTATTCACTGTTTTGAAATTCTCTAGTCGCTTTACCTGCTGTCTAACATGTAGTAATAACTTTCCACTACTATTTAAAAAAAAAATCTGTAATTGAAGGATCCAACACACTTTCAAATCAGCTTGTTGCTTTTATGTTATGATCACATTATGTTGAGTAGACAATAGCTAAAACCACTCATTATATGCTATGAATTGAATAGAAATTCCAGTAAATTTTTTTCAATTATAGAAGAATATGTCTCTTTTTTGGTTTTTCTTTGAGGCTTTAACTAAACTGTAACTGTTTTGCATGCTTTTGTGTTGTATAAAGTCCTTGTATATGTTATGTATTGTCTGAGGTCACTACCTATTTCGGCTCAGGAAATATTTATTCATTTAGAAAAAGGGCAAGGGACAGCCCTCAAGAGGAAACGTTTTGAGTCTAACTCAAAACTAAAAGCCTGCCACCTAGCAAAGTATTACCATGTCCAATGTAGTCATGAACCCATTCCTGCTTTTCTTCTGTTGAAGCAATAACTTTTGTTTAATGAATTTAATATTAAAAAATATTAAATAAGATGATTTATAGTGAATTAGGTGAGAGTTTCACACACATTTTTCTTTAATGGTGTGTACAAGGGAGTAAACATTCAGTGGTCATCAAACAGTTCAGTCATTTCATGTGTACTTAACATTAGGAATAGACATAAGAGCTTAGGTTGGGCATGGGACGAGTGGAAGCCTGAGCATTTTACTACCAGAGGAAAAGAGGTATAAATTAAGAATGTTATGAACAAAGACTGTTAATTAATTAATTAGGAAGTTAAATCTTTATGGATGATAGGAAGTCTGTAAGACTGGTATTATGCAGAAGTGGAAAAAGTGTAATGAATATACTTAGTGAAAAGTTACAGATATAAAATAAAGAAAACCAGTATTTTCCTTTCTCATTTGTAAAGAAGCAATAAAGAGGTACTTTTAATTTTAAAGGCTTTACTCTAACAAAAAAATTTAAATTATACAAGATTTAAAGTCATCTTTGCATTTTTAAAAAGAAAATGCATATTTATGAAACTCTTGTATCTTTCCAAGTAGTATATATTTACATATTAATGCATTAAAAGCATAATGGATTTCAAAGTAATAAATTATAGAGTAAGATGTATTTTTACCAAGATCATGTTCATGATAAGCCTTATGTATGCTTATGTCATGTTAAAAAATAAAAACACTAGATAATTTTAGTAAAATAGATGTGACTTCTAAAAGTTACGCTACATGAAATATATTGTAAAAAAGAGCTAGATTCTTATAAGGCGATTTAGTAAATTAAATTGATAAAAATTCTGTGAGCTACTGATAATAATGTGATGCTTGGAAGTGTTTTTCTAAGAAAAAAAAACAAAGAGGGAAAATTTACATTTTATCTTACCATGTGGCATGTAATTATGAAAGTTGATACATCTGCTGCCAGGTATCAGCATTCATTGTTTCTAGTGGTACCATTCCTTCCCATGGGAGTGTATGAGAGCTTGAGTGCACAGTCCCACCAGGCCCATGGACACAGGCAAGAGAATGACACCTTTGCAGCCACCCACATGGCACAAAATGGCTCATATAAACATGAATCCCTCCAATGGGTTTATGTTTTCCTTTTCCATCAGGTTTAAAGTCTGCTAGCAGATCTCATACCCAGCTACCAGCACACCCCTATGTGAGTCTCTCCTGGCCAGGAGACCCTGACCTCTGGTACCCACCTCAGATGCCTCTGGTCCAGCTTGGTGGCTGGTGCAGCCTGGAGCTGGTAGGAGGGTTACATGAGGTACTGACACAGGTCTGGCCACTATGTGAGCCTGGCATTTCCCTGGTAGGTGACCGTCAAGACCCAGGGTCTCTCCAGTATTCAGCTGCTAGGTCTTCCTTGTCTGTTACCAGCTTATCCTGCCTCAGATTTGCCAATAGGTTTAAAAACATGTCCCCTCACATAAGCAACAGAGAACTTAGAATTAAAGGGGGAGATGAGACAGGTTACAGTGATCATATGTGGAAATGTGTTTACCAGAACCTGCTTACTTGCAGCTCTCCTATTTAACCTAATTTCTTCTTTATTTTCCCTGGGGTCATCTTCCTTTCTCTCGTCCCTTTGCTCTTCACCTAAACAACCCGTTAAAAATTCCATGTTTGCCTAAAAAGCTCATAATTCCATAAAAATCTTCACAGATACCCACAGTGCCCCTCCTCTCCAGCAGACCATAGCTCATTTCCTCTTTCTCATGATATTAATGATAATCTTGTCTTTATTCTCGTCAATTAAGAGTTCTGGTTGAAGCTCTGAAAGGTGACACCTGAACAGTTCCTGCTATGGCTCGCTGATCAGAGCCTCCAGAATTCTGGGCTTTGCTACTGTTCCTGTTATCTAGATTTTGTCAGCTGTGTTCATTTTATCACTTCTATTTCTTGCCTTTCTCTTTTTTACTGAATAGCTGTTAAAAAGGTATTTTTAAATAAAGTTTCAATTCAGATTGGAAGTATTCCTTTTTCCTTGTCATTTTCCTCCCTCTTCCTTTCTCCATCTTGGAATTCTATTTTTCTGTCTTAAATGGCTCTTACTCAAGTGAGTTGTTGATGTCTATAGGGAGGAACAAGTAATATCCTGGAAATTTATGCCTGGCTTTTCTCTCGCTTGTAGGTAGTTTGGTTCTAAGAACATCCCAGAGTAATGTATATTTTCCAATAACTGGGAATATCAGTTGAAATGTATCTGCTAAATTCTCTGTGTGTGCCATTCCATTTCCGTGTCACAAAGGTGCATACGTTTCTAAGGAATACTGTTGCTTTAGCAGAGTCTAAAACACTATTTCTAAAATATGTTTGTGTGAAATATGTTAATTGAAGTAATTTTTTTCTTTTTAGAACCAAAATTGCAATTTCAGCCACCACATCAAGTACAGCAGAAAGTTATGAATACAGAACAGAATGGCATCAAAGAGAATCATTCAAGACACGTTTCTCGCAATGACATGAGACAACCAAGGAATGAGAAACCCCCTCGTTTTCAAAGGGATTTTCAGAATTCAAGGCAGGCTTTGGAAAGTGGTGGGTTACCAAGAAACAGAGGTCCTGAAAGGCACAGCTCTTTAGAACACTGGACAGATGAAAAAAATAAAAGTGACAGACATTATCCTAGAAATGATAGGTCAAAGGATTTGGGTTATCCCGTAACCACTCACCAGAGTGATATTACTTTCAAAAAAAGGGATAACAACATGCAAAACAGAGTAGGAAAAGGAGTGTCTTTCACAGAATTCAAGGAAAACTCTGCTGCTCAAGATGTGACAGACAACAATAACCAGAAACGGGGGAAAAGGGAAAACCAAACACACAATTCTGAGAATTTTTGTGATAGGAAGGCACGAACAATAAGTAATGAAGCCTTTATGGTAAAAAGTGAGCAACATTTTGGTGTTAATAATGATTACCAAAATCCCAGTAGAACTGATAATTTTAGTGCAGTACCAAATGGAGATACTGAGCATCATCAGAAAGGAAGACGAGTAGGACCTATCAAATCATCAGGACCCACAACAATCCCATCTTTTGATGATAAAATGTTGTATTACAACACTGGTCCCAAAAGGAGAACTGGGCCCATCAAACCAGAGAAAATATTGGAACCATCAATTCACATGGAGTATGGAAAAAGTTGGAGACCAGGGGATGAATGCTTTGCTCTGTACTGGGAAGACAACAAGGTATGCCTTTGCCAAATGAGAAGTATCTCAAATTGTCCCTCTGTTTTCTTATGCACATGTGGGAGATATTTAGCACAATATTACTGAGACATGGCCTTTATTCATAGGTGTGTAGTGTGCTTCTTGCCTAGCTCTGTGCTCTGTTTTTTCGATTGATGATCTATGTCACTTACATTCATTGCATGAAACTTTTAAGTATTTAAATCAAGTCCTTGTTTCTCTCATATAGGTGGAGTTTAGGATGACTTAAGCTCCTCACAGAAACATTTGACTTTAGTTCTGAAAATTTGAAGGGATGAATATGGATCTAGGTGCCCATATTCTTTGCTAAGGAGCAAAACTAGGATGCTGTGCTATCTAGAATATCTATAATGGCAGATGTGTGATACCCTTTTCTAGAACAAGTCAGCCTGTAACCTTTAGCAGCGCAAAGGAAGACCAGAGTCTGCAGGAACAGAGCTGTAAAAACCCTGCCACTTTATTTCAATCATTACAGAATGGAAACAGCAAAAGGCTTAATTTTGATTAGCACTAGTAGACTATTAGATGAAGAATTTGTGGAACAAATGAATTACGCTGCATGATAATTTTTTTTAACTGATTTTTTAAAAGTTTAAATACTTCCTTTTCAGCTCTTTTTCCCATTAATAAGATTTCTCCTGCAGCATGGCATTTTTCTTTCTTCTCCTTTGCTAAGAAGGTTTTCTTAGATTTGTCATCATTTGTTCAGGAGTTCTCTGCCATGCTTCATGGGTAGTTTCTTTGGGTTTTGACCCTTTCTGATAATCTGAGAACTACCTTTAATGTTATTGTTCTTTGTGTATGTTTTGTTCACACCTTTTTCTGCTTTTTAAAAGTTTTTTGTTATGTCTATTTTATGTTATTTATTATAAGCATTTTCCTTTTTTTTTGTCTGTATTAGCTCAGCAGCATAATTTTTTTTTTCTCTCTTTTTGTTGGTATGATTAAAACTGATGATAAACCATGCAGGATTTTTTGGTAGGATTTTTTTATAGTGTGAAGTATAATGGCATATTACTGAATTGTTTCCTATTTTGAGAAGCATATTTACGTTACTGTGAGATGAGATTTTGAAATTTTGGAAAGTATAAAACTTGCAAGATAAATACATATAACCCCAGGCTGTTATCTTGAGAGTATTGAGCAGGGTAGAAGGTATGTTTTGGACAGTAATCAGTTTCTTGGTAGTTAAAATAAATGCTGCTACTCACTTCTAGGACAGTTTTAAAATGTGATGATAAAATACAGTACTGAGTTTAACCATGTTAGGAGGCAGTGATTTCTTTGTGTTCAGTCAGATAAAAGTGATTGAATACCTTCAAGAAAGCTATATTTGCGTAAATGTAAAAAAAAAAATCATGTTTTGCATTTAGAAAAAGAACTTCTTGAAGGGGAAGTTTTATCGTATTTTCATCACATTTTTATCATGCTTTATTTTGTGATAAGATGGTTAGGTATACAAGTACATACAATGTATATGTCTGATAAGAACTTCCTGGTGTATATTTTAAGTAAACATCTTACAATAGCACTTCTCTGTATACAGCAGCATTTGCATTAGTGATGAATTTGTTCTCCTTTCAGAGAGATAAAAACAGATCTTTTAAATGCTCAATCTACTTTAATAATCTGCATATTTTCTCAATGACTGTTCTAAAAACATTCTGCCATGCCCTTGGAGTCTGCCATGTGGCATTTTAAGCCATCTGGTTTAATATCTGGTACAAATTCAAAGCAAAATATAATACTGACTAGGACTAAATATATATGCACACACAGAGACATATATGGAAAGGAAATTGTGAAGTATTTGTGGTATTTCTGGTAGTATTTTATGACCTTTGAAAATTTTTCTTTTAAGTTCTACCGGGCAGAAATTGAAGCTCTCCATTCATCTGGGACAACTGCAGTTGTTAAATTCAGTGATTATGGAAATTATGAAGAGGTGCTTCTCAGCAACATCAGGCCTGTTCATGCAGACACATGGGTATGTGATAACAAATTGTATTAAAAAAATATAAACTACATAGTCTGTACAAAATATTGTAACTCTTAATGAATTAATGCCTACTCATGCAAAGAACGCTACCTACGTATGTAGAAAAAATAGTTGCGCAAATACATGAACAAAATCTCAGATTTTAGTTGTCTATATGAAACCTGATAGAAGTGTATTATGATGTGGTATTCTTCCTGTATAATAAATTCCAATTGTATTGTTTGAAAATGAATAATTGATTTGTCAGCCAAACCGTTTTTTGCATGTTTTCTCTCTTAAAAGTTGTTACTTACTCTATTTGACCCAATTTTTGTTTTATTTCATGTACATTGTATGTTGTTCTGTAAGGATTAGGAAACAGTCATTTAAAACATATGTTCTGAAGCTTTTCACTACATGTGTATGTATGACTAAAAATAGACATCTGTATCCCTTTATTTTGTATCATGGTTTTATTCTTGTTTCAATGGTTTCTTCTTTGCCAAATATTGTGGTGGTCATGTATGCTTCAAAATCTGTTTTATGAAGTTTAGAATGTATTAGCCTTATGGAAGTTGGAAATTTCAAAAGCTTTATTAGTGAGTATCATGGAAAGAGAGACACATTTTGATTAAAAAAATACCAGGAGTGCACAATTCTTTGCTGTTTACTCTTATTATAAAAAGCTGCACAAAAAATACACATCTGCATATTGATTCCTTAATGATGAGTTGACTGTGCTTATTTTAAGTTTATTCTTTTGGGTCATAGAATCATGTTACTGCTGCTGCAGGGCTGAACAGTCAACTCCTGTTTCTTCCCAGTGGTCTTTTAACGTGTATTGTTGCCTGTAGCTCTCAGGTGCCCTTATGGCTTCTGAGACTGCCTTTTTGTACTTAAAAAGATATCTGAAGCTCTTTCCAGCTGATGCATTGCTGTTTTTATGAAAATTTAAACTTTCTTCCCCCTTTTTGTCCTACTAGCTGACCTGTAAGGTGCTGTGTGATTGTATTATTTTAACCCTTTTTCTGGGTTAATAATCAGACTTTTCTTCATGCCTTTGATTACAGTTTTGACGAGTGGCTTTTATTTTACTTTAAGCCACTGAAAGTTCTCACAGTCTAAGAACTTGGCCTAGCATTGAGAGTAAGTTGATCCTAGTAGTGAGGTACCATTTCTTACTTAATTCTAGTAGTGAGATGGTCATTTTCCCTGCTTCTTCTGCATGTGTCTGACAATGTGTTCTTCCTCATCCCTCTCCTCCCGTGTTGGGTTGTCAGTCATGTAGCCACAGGATGAGTTGAATGAAATGGACCACAGTTTTGTTATCCCAGGTTGACTTGTTTTATTTCAAAGTTAAAGCTGACACAAGGGTGGGACAATGTATGGAGAGGGGATTCTGACACTAAGCACCATAGTCCTGACATCCTGATCGAGTCATTGAGGTTTCCTCTGTTGTTACTGGAGACAAATGAGGAATTTCCAAGGACTTTCAGTCCATTCAGAAGTGAAAGATATCTTTCTCAAGGTTCTTTTTTCTCTCAAGGGAGCTGAGTTGAATTGCATAAACTCAAACAACTAATTTTCAGATCATTACACGAGATAAATGCCTATCAACATCTTCACAGTGAAGAACATTTTAATGGGTTTTTTTTCTGACAAATTACTGTTTTGTGGCTAGAAGGTCCTTCCAGCTATAGGATTTTTGCAGTGGAAAGTTGATTAGGACTTACCTCTTCACTTCTTTGTGTTTGGTTGCTAAGCATAATCCTCATTATGCATTTGCAGTTCTTAATTACCCATTGGAGTCATGCATTGATACTCAGGTTTTGTCTTTTAAGCTGGACCCTGTTGGTCATTTTTGCCTCAGTGTTCTTATTAATATATAGATCTAGATAGCATGCATAAATGCAAAATGAAGTTATCATGCTGCTCAATTCCTTGACTTTAGAATCAAGTAACTTTGCTGTATTTCCTCTTTACAAGAGAACAAAACAGATTTTAAACTTGACTTCAGTAATTACTTTTCTTTCACTGATTGATGCTATTGGCACCAAGGAGCATGTATTACTGGAAATATTATGGTGATTTTTATTTCAGTCCTTCCAGATAATTTCCAGATTGCTAAGGAAAGTCCCTCAGGAAAATGTTTTTGCAGGTGATAAGGTCTGTCAGTGCTGGGCACTTTTTAAACATCACCTCCTAAGGCACAGGAGCAAGCAATTCCCAAATGTTGGAAGACAAGCAGGCAAGGCAGAAGGCCGGCTTGGCTGAACAGGAATCTTCTCTTGGAAATACAGCAAAAAAGGAAAGTGTATGCCCAGTGGAAGTAGGGTCAAGTGACATAGGAAGAATGCAGAGATGCTGCTTGCCACTGTAGGGAGAAAATTTTTGCAGCTGAAGCTCAAAAGGAGTTGCAGCTGCCAGAAATGTGGGGAGGCAATAAAAAAGAGGTTTTTCAAATATAATAATGGCAATAGGCAGTGTAAAAATAACATCAGCCTGTTACAGGATGAGGATGGTCACCTCACAAATAGCAACAAGGCTCATGTGGACAAGGCACAGGGGCTAAGCGCTTTCTTTCACTTACAGTGGTTCACGCTGGAGAACCATAACTCTGAGAATGATCAACTCCCAGTTGACTCTGGAATTGTTTGGGATCTGCTGGTCCAGCTGGATCCCTACAAATCTATGGGGCCTGATAGGATTCATCCTAGAATCCTCAAAGAGCTGGCTGATGTAATCACAAAACCTCTCTCAATGTTTTTTGAGTGGTCTCAGCAATCTGGAGAGGTCCCAGCTGACAGGAAACTGGTGAATGTCGTTCCAATTTTCAAGAAGGGCAAGGAGGACCCTGCAAACTGCAGACCTTTCAGTCTCACATAAGTGCCTGATAAAATCATGGAAGAGATTATTCTGGGAGGTACTGAGAAACATCTGGAGGACAATGCACTGATCAGTCACAGCCAGCACGGCTTAATGTGGAAAAAATACTGCTTGTCAAACCTGATTTCCTTCTATGACAGGATAACCCACCTGGATCACCTAGGAACGACAGTTGATGTAATCTTTTTGGATTTCAGTAAAACTTTTGATGCAGTCTCTCACAATATCCTTCTAGACAAAATGTCCAGCACACAGCTGGATAAGCACATCATGTGATGGGTGAGCAGCTGGCTCTCAGGTCGGGTGCAAAGGGTAGTAGTGAATGGGGTGACATCAGCGGTGTGGTGACTGGCCACTAGTGGAGTTCTGCAGGCTTCATACTCAGCCCTGTGCTCTTCAACATCTTCATTAATGACTTTGACATAGGTCTCGAAGAAAGTTTGCCAATGACACCAAATTGGGACAGCTGTCTACTCCCTTGAGGGCAGAGAGGCTCTTCAGAGAGACCCAGACAAATTAGAGGGCTGCGCACTCACTAGGTGTATGAACACAGGTGCTGGATTCTGCACCTGGGATGGGGCAACCCTGGTTGTGTGTATACACTAGGGAATGAGAGGCTGTAAAGCAGCACTGCAGGAAGGGACCTGGGGGTCCTGGTTGATGGCAAGTTGAGTCATTACTGTGCCCTGGCAGCCAGGGGGGCCAGCCATGTCCTGGGGTGCATCAGGTACAGCATCATCAACCAGTCAAAGGTAATTGTCCTGCTCTGCACTGGTGTGGCCTCAGCTCGAGTCCTGTGTGCAGTTTTGGGCACCACGATATAAGAAAGACATTAAGCTATTAGAGAACGTCCAGAGGAGGGGCACAATAAGGTGAAGGATCTGGAGGGGAAGCCTTGTGGGGAGCAGCTGAGGTCACTTGGTCTGTTCAGTCTGGAGAAGAGACTGAGGTAAGACCTCATTGGGGTCTTCAACATCTTCACCCAGGGAAGAGGAGGGTCAGGTACCCATCTCTTCACTCTTGTGACCAGTGACAAGACCCAAGGAAATGGCATGAAATGGCATGAGTCAGGGGAGGATATCAGGAAAAAATTATACACCCACAGGGTACTTGAACACTAGAACAGGCTCCCCAGGAAAGCACCAAGCCTGACAGAGTTCAAGCAGCATTTGCACAATGCTCTCAGGCATTTGGTGTGATTCTTGGGATGTCCTGTTCAGGGCCAGGAGTTGGACTCAATGATCCTTGTGGGTCCCTTCCATTCAGCGTATTCTGTGCTTACATGATTGTTAATATTTCTTAGCTCTCTGTACTGAAAACTTGTAGAAATATACTGTATGTGAGTTCTGATGTCCTAATTCAGACTCTCTTTTGAAAGAGTTGCTGATATTGAGAAAAGATTTAGTGAACTCTATTAAGGCATACATTTAGTTTATGTCTTAGAATTGACTATTCTTTATTGTTTGTTTCAATACTGTTTTTTAGTGTTCATGTGTTGAATTTAACTTTTGTCCAACAAATATAAACAGATGAAAATATACCACTGGGAGGAAGGGGAAAAAAAAAGGCGAAGCAAACATTGCTTGACGAGTCACTTGAAAGAACAACCAAAGTACCACAGTGACCTTATTTTGATGACATTACATATTATTTAAGGACCTGAGCTTCTGGTCTTCTTTTGGCAACATTTACAAGTGTTCTCTGGTTTGTTTGGGGTTTTTGTGTTTGTTGTTTTGTTGGGGTTTTTTTTGGTTTTTTTTGTTTTGTTTTGGTTTGGGGTTTTTTGGGTTTTTTTGGGTTTTTTTGTTTTGTTTTATCTTGTCTTGACTATAGATCGTCTGCCTCATATTCTCAGAATACATTGTGCTTAACACCTTAATGACAAAAGTATAACTAGATGGCCAAGACTCCATAATTGATTGTGTACTGTCCATTACCCAGTTTGCCCAGAGTCCTTGTAAGTTTTCAGTCTCTCTGACACCTTCCATACAGCTATTTATCTTTCTGATGGCTAGATATAGAAGATAAAGCTCAATTTTACATTAGGCAAACCAAAAAAGTAGTGGGGAATTTTTTTCAATAATTACATACAATACCAATATAAATACATTTAAGAACACTAAAACTGTTTATTGTTTTTCTTAGTGCCTGAAAAATATGTCCTAGGTATGCAATTCATAAATATTTTTAATAATAAAACTGCATTTGGATTCCACTGTTCTGGAGTTCTTAAAAATGTCCTGTATGTAACACTACAATACTGTATTCCACTAGTTCTCTCAATGTAGCAGGGGTCACTTAATGAAAGTATTATAATCCAAATAAAAAAGTCACTGAAAAGCCATTGCAGAAGTAAGAACTGCTTGTTTTTTCTTGTAAACAATGTAAAATTATACTAACAACTGAAAAGCATCAAAAGGACCTTCCTGAATCACTTAATAATTTGTTCTGTGGAAAAAAAAATAAAGTCAAGTTAATACCTTAAACTCTAAGTCTTAATTTTATTCTCTAATTGTAGGATATTTTTCCTTAATAAATTATGAAAATGTGTAGTCTAAGTGCTTATCTTGTGACATTTTTCCCCAAAGCCAAGTAAGTCTTTGCTTTGTTTTCCATTCTCTATTTCCTTAGTAATGTCATAGGCCTTTTTCCACCCTATTTACTCTACCAGTACCCTTTTTTTCTCTATTACAGTATGAAGGAAATAAAGATTGTAGTGTTCCCTATATATGTTACCTAGTTTCACCTGTATATAGTATGACCTTATCTGATTGCTCTCAAACCAGGCTGGAATTCATACAAACTCTTTGCTTACAGTTACCTCAATTACTTTAAAATTCTAATTATATAGTGAAGCCTATACTTTAGCTTAGTTTCCTTTTCCTGCAGTATCTTGCACTGTATTTCTGCATAAAGATATAAGAAGGCAATCCTTATTAAGGCATAAATATACATACTCCTAGATTTTCTATAGTTTGTTTTGTTTTGTGGAGACGGAAATCCACTTTGCAGCTTTTCTCAACTCATTCCTCCAGTAAGGAATGAGCTGATGAAAGAAAATAACAAAGGATCTTGGATTGCAGTTAATTCTTGCTGGCAGATAGTTCAGAGTTCAAATTTGATAACCTTGTGCCTTGTCACAGAGTTTTAAGACCTTCTGTGTGTGTTGAATTACTTTAAACTGTCATTCAGGTCTTCATTATATCTGCCCCACTTCTAAGTAAGGAGGTAAACTCCTGTTAGTTTTCTGAAGGTGTTCAGACCTCTCCCCAGCAGTGTAAAGAGCAGCACTGAAAACCACTAAATGTAAGGGCTTACAGTTGCTTCTTTAAGCTGAAGAAGACTTTTGCCTACCTGTTTTATGGAGGTTTTAAACCCATTTAAATGTCTTTATTTATGACAGGTTAGTAACTACTTGAAGGATTGGATGCCATTTCTTTATGGCTCTTCGGCCTGGATGGCCTTGGCATTACACTGTGGTCTTTTTGTGTTGTGTGTCAGGTAGGAAATCTTTTCCACAGAATAATTAAGTAGGTGCAGTAGATAAATGTGTCCTGGTTGGATCTCTTATCTAGCTTCTGTCCTCATTGACTACACTAAATGCAAGGCTGGTAAAAGAGAATGGTACAGTCTACTTAATCAGTTCTAAGATTCCTGTAGAAAAGATGTCCCTGAGTATTGCAGCAGAGAAGACTTTGAAATCTTTAATTCTTTGGCATCTGTATTGTAAGGAAAATCTCTAGAACAATTTTATAGTTCAAAATAATTCAGTGACTTAATTCATTAAATGATGGCTGCGTATTTTGGATTACTCATCTTCCTGACTGGTGGTGGATACTTGTTGAAATTAATCTAAAACATTACTAGTGTTAATTTAGTTTCCACAAAAGGGTATCTTTTGGCTTTATGAAAGCACTTGAGATGTAGGCAGTAATTTTGTTGGGATGTGCCTTACTTTCCATCTTGTCAAGATGTGGTGATTTCAATTCCCCCTGTCCTGCTAGGCTGAAAAGTTGCTGTTCATAGTTTATCTTACACTTTTTTTTACCTGAGACTTTTTGTACTCACTGGAAATACTGCCTTAAATTCCATCACATCTTTCACAGAATGTCATCATACACGCCTTACACACAATTAACCTTCAGGTTCTGTCAGAGTAATTCTTTATGTAATTTATTTATTTCCCCAGCCTTCTTTTAAGGGGAATTATTTAGAGACAAACTTTTTGGAAACCACTTATCCTGATAAACTGCTAGTAAGTGTTTTTCTTTAGCACCTTTATCATCTGATAAGCTACATAATTTTTCAGTCTTTAGCTTGTTGTTCACAGACAGATGTTCACAATTTAGCTATTCCTCTTAAAGTTACTAGCCCTTAGCTGACACATGGTAACTGACATTGACAGGTGGTTAAAGAACTGCATTTTGATTTTTAATAAACTAAAATGTGGCAAATTTCAGTTGAGGAGGTAATTTATACCAAGTGGGCATAAACCAGGGGCTTTCAATTTTTCTGTATCATTAGGAATTGTAAAATATATTTGAGTTTTCACCTTGAGCATTTCATATTCATCAGACTATGAAATACTGTTACAAATTATTGCCAGCTGTACAAATCAGATTAAGGACATATTCTTCTTGGGGTTTATAATTATTGAAAATAATTTTGACAGTTAAAGCAGCACACTTGGAACATTACACTGTTCTTCTCCTTCTCCCCTTTTTATTAATTATAATTGCATAATGACGATTCATTATTTGGAGACTGCATATGGGCCCTTCAGGTTGTTTATTTTGATAGAGACTTCATTAAATGTTTTCCTTTAAACTGAGTTGCAATTTAGTTTTGAGATAGCATAGCTTCACCTGGTTTAAGTAATTGTTTTGGATCTTGCTCTCATGTGATTAAAGTTCTTCAGAATCTCATCTTGAGAATTCTGGAGGATTTTATGCTCAGATTTCTCTGTATTGCTGAGATTGATTATATTGAGTAAAAGGAGTTTGTTGTGTAAAAATGTCTGGACTGTTCTTGCCATCACTGTTTCCTTCCTGATTTCCTTGTGTCTTTCACTTTCCCATGTTCTGAGTTTGTCCACATTTCACAGATTAATTCAGAAGATTTTAAATGAAGAGGAAATTAGAGGAATTGATGTAGTATTCCAGACTAGCATATTTCTAGGGAGGAGAGATGTGATAGTGTTGGCTTGGTATTGCAGAATAGAAGTGGTGATGAATATAAACTGTGGGGTATGTGAGGCATGAGTATATGATTCCAGATCTTACTGATTGTTATGTTCACAGCATGTGTTGAATAGATACATTACTTAATGTACAGAAGTTTCCTTATATAAGGATGGTTAATATCTGGAATGCTTGAGGGTTTTTCTTCCTTGCTTGATGACCTGCAGGTGTTATCAGTAATAGTATCTTAAAAAGAAGTCTTTGATAATACAAGAACTAAAAAAGAGGTTTACTATGAAGGCAGTTTTTTTCAGCAAGGTGATATGTTTTTCTTCATAAATATTAGAGCATAGGAAATTACTCTTTTGGGCTTTTTTTTGTGGGGGGTGAGGGGAGAAGGAGGGAGGTTGGGGAAGTTGCATTGTTGTATATTTTTTGTGGGGTTTTTTTTCAGTGTCAAAGAGCTCTTTGTCAGAGGGGAATGCATGTTTCTCTAATGAGAGTGAGAGTTGGTTAATAAGAAAGCAATAAATATATGATGGCTATACAGGGAGTCTTTTTTCCCACGTTTTGTGCATTTAGTGTGGATGTCACACATACAGAACATCAAATATGGTAGGACCTTCTAGCTTTCTAACTTGGAACATGCTATTATGCATGCAGGAGGATATCAGGGACTATCTCATTGCTCAGAAATACAGTTTCAGATTCTCCTATGCTTTATGAAGCCCATTTATCAATGGTCTTTTTGTGGGGCTTTTTTGGTTTTGGTGTTTTGGGTTTTCTTTTTTTTCCCTTTGGTACCTAATCGGAAATGTTATTTCTGACTTCTTACTGAAAATCTTGAGATCTTATTTCATGCAGGTTCCAGTTGATAAAATCTTTTGCTGAAAAGGTTTGTATAGCTATGTAAATAGATTCCTGTTTCCTTTTTGAATTTGTTCCTTGTGTTCATCTCTTTTCTGATCTGGTCATTTTTGTTCTTCCCCTAAACTGTATGTGCCCATACAGGACTTCCACTGTGGGTCATGTGGCATATAAGAGCAAATGAAAGCAATGGTCTTTAGTTATTGCCATAATCTTTATTACTTTCCTGATGGAGCTCCCCCACTGTTCCCATTTCAATGTAGGACACTGCTGATGAATGTTTTTGAGTGCTATGACTGACAGTAAAATTTTACAATATAGTGGATTGTGGGGTCTTGTTGCTTGCATTCCTTCCTGGCCCATTCCAGTCTTGCTTCTTTTCCCTGTACACATATCAGCCTTTTTGATATCGGAACACCCGAGGTTACATCAGCAATCCTCACAGCTGGGCATTTCAAGGCCCAGCTGGTGGAAATCACATCATAAGTCATAGAGGTTCATCAGTGTCCCGGGAGAGGAGTAAAGTTGAGTCTCCAGTGAGAGAGCTGAATCTTCCACAAGTCCAGGCCAGTTGAAGGAGGGAGCTACCCAAGAAAGGTTGATCACTCAGCCTGGAAATGGACTTCTCTCCATATCAAAGTGGGAAGGAAATTACTTGTGATTGTAAATTGATGCTGTGGGGTTATTATGCAGTGGTTTTACTTCTACAAATGTAAAATTGTGTAGTTTTTTCTTTTTTGTTTTGTTTACTTTGTTCTTAACTTATTGAGTAGATGTAAAAATTACTGAAGGTTGGATAGTACAGCTTTAGAATAATAGAATCGCTTAGGTTGGAAAAGGCCTTGAAGATCATCAAGTAAAATCATTAATCCAGCACTGTCAAGACCACCACTAAAGCATAATCTACAGGTCAGGTCTTCTAAATACTTTCAGGGATGGTGACTCAACCACTTCCCTGGACAACCTGCTCCAAGGCTTGACCTCCCTTTCTGCAAAGACATTTTTCCTTAGATCCAATCTAAACTTCCCTCGGCACAACTTGAGGTAATTTCCTCTTGTCCTGTTTCTTGTTACTTGGGAGAGGAGACTGACCCCCACCTTGCCACAACCTCCTTTAAGGTAGTTGTAGAGGGTGATAAGGTCTCCTCTCAGCCCCCTTTTTCCAGGCGAAGCACAGCCCCATCTTCCTCAGGTGCTCCTCACAGGACTCGTGCTCCAGACCCTTCACTAGTTGTGTTGTCCTTCTCTGGTCATGCTCCAGCACCTCAATGTCTTTCTTGGAGTGCAGGGCCCAGAACTGGACACAGACTGTGTGGTCTCACCAGTGCTGAGTACAGGTGGACAGTCGTTGCTCTGGTCCTGCTGGCCACACTATTGCTGATACAGGCCAGGATGCAATTGGCTTTCTTGGCCACCTGGGCACTCATTGGATCATGTTCAGACACTGTGAACAGGCAACTCCAAGTCCTTTTCTGCTGGGCAACCTTCCAGCCACTCTGCTCCCAGCCTGCAGTGCTCCCTGGGGAGTGCTCTCTTGTTACCCAAGCGCAGGACCCAGCACTTGGTCTTGTTGAACCTCTTACAATTGGCCTCAACCCATTGATTCAGCATCTCCAGATCCCTCTGCAGAACCTTCCTGCCCCCTAGCAGATCAGCACTCCCACCCAGTTTGTTGTCATCTGCAAACTGACTGGGGGTGCACTTGATCCCCTCATCCAGATCACTGATAAATATATCAAGCAGAATAGGTCCCAGTTCCCAAATGGGGAACACCATTTGTGACCAGCCACCAACTATTCTATCCTGTAGCAGTATAAAAAGTCCTGAATGTTTTTAAGCATATTTTGCCCATCATCATCTTTTGAATCTATTGTAGAACTTGCAGGGTGACGTGGTGTATTTTTTTTAAAGTCAAGTTTGTTAGCTCAAATAAAGGTGCAATTCAGCAAATTTTATTTTAAAATGTACAGCATACAAGGTATAAGTAATGTAGAGGTCCTGATTTTCAAGTTAAGATACTCTCTTTTATGGGGCTGTTCTGTGTTATCTCATGGACAGATTCTGTTTCAAGACTCATTTAGATTGCTGTGTCCCTGCACTACCTGTATGCAGTTTTGTTTTCATTTTTAATTAGGTGTTGGTTTATATATTTTTCATTAAAATTTTTCTGTATATTTATGGAAATAAATTTTTGCCATGTTTTACTTTCTAATTTTTTTGTGTGCAGTCAGTCATTCACAAATAAGTTCACACTGGTGTTAGTTTACTAAATATACACCTCTGTGTGGGACTTGGGGGATTCATATGTCAAATTCTGTCATGGGTGAAGGTGTGCACACAACCTTCTTTTTCAACAAAAAAATGGTAAAACCAAAAAATTTGGTAAAATGTCACCAAATTTCCCTAATTCTGTGTTTAGATTTTAAGAGTGATTTTGTGTCCTAACAAGAAAGCATTAGATGATTTCTCATGGCATCACTTAGTGTTTTTTTTCTGAAATTTATGTTGGTAGGTTTTCTGTTTACATCCTAAAACAAGTTCAGCAATACAGGAAGTATTTCCACACCACCCCCCCCCCTTCTATGGACTTGTGTGGTTTGCCTCACAAGTGCGCTTAGTGCAGGGAAACTGAGTGCTGATTTTTTCCCAAATCTATGTAAGTATTGTTTTGTGTTGTAGTTTAGGACTGTCTGTATTACCAGCCTGTTGAAAACACTTCCAGCTGGGGTCTTTCTTCTGATGAATTGAGAAAACCTGATGTGTCCATTGGTTTTGTGTTAATTTGTATAGAATATCTCACTTTAGTGTATCGACTTTTCTAAATTGAAAATAAACCTTTAAATATTTAAAGTTTGATATTGATACTGCTCAGTGAGGAAGCTTTTACTAGTGAAAGGGATATGGTCTGGATAGTATGTAATTTTAAGGAGTTTTTAAAATCCATTAGTTTTTCCTGTGTTGAGAATACAGTGACAAATTTGGAGGAAAATAAGTCTATTTCAAGCACAAACGTCACAGGAGGAGTTACATATTTATTTCAATATGTGCCAGAGGGGATGACTGCAAATATGAATAAACTGTGCAATACCCTGAAGGGGAACCAATAAGCTAGCAATATGTATGTGGGATAATCATGCCCCAGGCTTACATTATCCTAGTTTTATGGAAATGTAATCAAAAAGTTGTCTATTTAAAAAACGAATGAGTGCATTGTTTCCACAGTTGAAGCAATGAAGTACAAAGAAATATCTGATTCCATGTTAATTATTGTGTTTTTAGTTGTCTCAAATGAAGTGTGTAGTTCTTTTCCTTGCCCAGCCATTCATTTTCTTTTTCTTGATTTTTTTTTCTGAAAAATCTACAGATTTTCTGTCACTTGCTATCTAATGTTCATTGCTTCACTTGAAACACAGAATGTGTATGGTTTTACCAGAATCATTTAAAAATTAGCTGCTTTTGAAGCTCATTTTGTGTATTTTCAACACAGGAAAATTGAGATAATTCTAATTAAAATTAATAGTGTATACTAATTTTTCTCAGGATTACCAAATAATTTTATTATAAGTCTAGTACCTTTAATTGATGTGTAATAAGGCATTAGTTGAAAAATTGCTGGTCCTGCAGAGTGCTTTATAGAATTCTACAAAAACTAGCCCAGCAAGTGTAAAATTTTCTGAGGTTTGGTTAATGAAAGTCAACAAAAAATATGTGTTATCATTAATTTGTTTCAGATGCTAAAGAAAAGACTGCTCAGGGAAGAGTCATCTTGAAATTATTATTTGAAAAAGGGAAGAGCAATAGTTTTTAGAGATAGTTCCATGCCACTTAGTTTTACATACCGTAGTTAGAAACATACTTGCTTGTGCCCATCTGTATTTGGTGGAGAAAAAGACATATCCTCATAAGGACAATTTCCTTTCTTCAAGTGTAAATAAGGGAAACGATGAGTATATGTTTTATTGTTTTTCTGTTTTGTTTTTTTTTTTAATGCCATTACAGCAGTTTGTTGTCACGTGATGTCAGTAGCTATTGAAATCGACTGCTCCTGCATTAGGGAAATATTAACTGATTTTCTCTCTTGGATAAAAGGCTTTGTACAGAGCTTGAAAGAAAAATGTAGGGCTTTATTTGTGTAGTACAGCAAAATATCATAGAATCTGAGAAACAGTTGAGGAGAAAGATGTCATTAATATAGTAGATTAAAACATTTTGTAAATGGGCAGGAGTTATTCTGGCTGCATATAGCATAGCAACAAACAGTAATTGTGTAGCTGCAGTTCAAACTTGCAGGGTGCTTTTAGTAAGTCATACAGTGCCATACAACAAGTCAATTTCATCCCTTTAAGGACAATTGAATTTCTTAGTAGTTGCTGTAATACATTTGACATTTCCATTTCTGCCACCATGGTCTTATGTAATTTATTTTACTGGAGTGAAGCTTGGGCTAAAAACTTCAGCAAAGCTATTGATGCTTTTGATACAAAAGTCAAATCAGAGTCACACATAGAGGACTGTACATGCAGCATATATGAGTTTATACTCACGTATCTGTACTAATTACCTAATTCTTGCAGAGTCCTATGTGCAGCAAGGTGTTTATTGGGTCATGAGTTTGAAGTAGAAGAACTTGGATACCCTATTGATCCTTTACAATTGTTTAGCCTGCGTGTTCTTTCCAGACAGAAGATAAGGCATTAATAGGGCTAAGAGTTTATATTAATGATCTGACATCAGTGAGGGGTCAGCTGTATGCAGATCTGACAGTATAACCTTGAACCCCACTTGCTCTTCTCATCACAATTTAGCTCAGGAATTTGAATGCCCATAGGCTCAGTTTAATATAGATGGGCTATGCACTGTGGGAAAAAAGTGAGCTTCTGCAGGCTTACAAAGATTACTCTGGGAGAAGATTACTCTGTGAAAGGAAATGATATTTTAAGTAACAAGCCCAATTTGCAAAGAAAATTGATGAAGAGCAAATATGTTAAATTATTCTGTAATAGAAACTTCAAAAAAAGTCAGTACTTCGTTAAGACCCTTGAAAAATCTACATTAGTAATAATTTCTCTTTTACTTAAAATTTTTACTCCTCATTTCATAGTAATTTTTGAAATTATGGCCTAAAGCCACTCTAAAATTGTATAACAAACCTATTTTTTTCCACAAAATCCTGCTTCATTCTTAGTTATTATGGAGTTCGAAGAACGCATTTAAGTATTCAGATAAAGTAAAAGTCAAAGAGAATACTTCAGCAAATTATTTTTTTTCCTTGCAAGTATAGGATATATAATATATAGCATATAAAATAATTAAAAATAATTACATTTAGATATTTCTAGAGTACTTGTGAATGTATCAATATGGCCATAGTATGAGTTTTCTCTGCTTTCTTTTTTGATCCATGTGGAAAATCTTGCAGTCTGTTTTTGGTCAATCCAAGCACTGGTAAGTAGAAAATTTAAAAACCAAAACAAGTACTGAAGGAGCTCAACACTGGATGATTAGGCAAAAGAAGCAAATTCTGAGAAAGGAATTTAACCAGGAAAAAAAGAGATCACTTGATGTGTTAACAGCAGGAGACAGCTGTTGCCTGCAGAGTGGGCAGTGCAAAGAGGCATTAAATCTGGATCAGGAAATGGAATTTTAAATGCACATGAAAGAAAAGGTCATTTTGCAAGGAAGCCAGCACTCTCTTCGTACTGAACCAGCAAGTTCCCCATGCATTCCGTGTGTGGGTGAAGTTAAAACTACAGCTTTATTGAAACAGTGGTTTGACACTACTGAAGTGGAAAATGTCTTCTGCCTTCTTTGCCTTCTGTCTCCTCTTTGTCCCACAGTCCCTGGCCCCACGCTGCTTCTTCATGCTGCTTCTTCATGCCTCCCTGCACTGGCTCGGGTGTTCATCCCTTAAGAGCCCACAGAGAGCTATAATTGAAAAGCCTCAGCAGAAGGGCCCAGTGAATGAAGCAGAATTTTCTGTCCGTAAGCAGTAATAGACAGAGGTAACTACTTTGTAAGTGGCAAAAGTGCAGGAGCTTCTCAGCTGTGACTTGCAACTGCTTCCTAAATATATGTGAGCACAGTATTCAGCAAAGCTTTTGTGTCAACGCATAACTTCCGTCCGGTTCTTTACTGAAATCCACCTATTCATTCTCAGAAGTTATGCAGTACATATTCACTTAAAAGGACTGCGTTTTCAAGAAAGTTTCTAAATGGTTCTTTTGAATGCAATGAAAGAAGTGTTGATGTTGAAATTCAGAGACAAAGCTTTTGATGAAGTGTAAATTTGCTCTAATATTGTTCCTTTGAAGAGTAAATTGGTTGGTGAAGTATTTTAAACACTGGATTTATAACTATTCTGCAGCTATGAAATCCATTGAATTTTTTATGTAAAAGCAGGCTGGTAGTCACTTGCCTGGACTGAAGTTACTTGCTGATTCACTAAGCTTGGCTGGTCAGATATGGTGGTGGTACAAGCTCTTCAGGATATATGGGTCCAAAATAAAAGCACTGGGTGTGCATGTGTTCCCATTTTACCCTTGTTTAGTTCTTGCTTCTCTTATGAGATGGAACAAAAGCATCAAAAGTAACAGCACATTTTTACAGCAAAACTTTGAATGGAAGATAAATTTTCAAATTATCCCTCCCTGTTTGTCCTCTTTTTTAAAATACCTAAAGAGTGCTGGCATGCTCACCCTCTCTCTTCATTCTAACCCATTAGTGCAGAAGTTTCTTTATGCATTTCATTGTTTGCATTGCGAACCTTTTCTTGCTTTTTCCTATGATCTGCCAGTTTTCCCTGTCTTTTGCAGTTGTGCTTAATGCTATTATTTAATCTCAATGTTCATAGTCTGAGGTGGGCATTGTGTAAGTACTAACAAACTGAGTCCTGGATCCTGGAATTTTAGATAAATAATGACAAGTAAGCTGAAGTATGGAGATAATAAAATACATGAGTTTTGAAGCAGTGTATTAATATAAAACCTCTACTGGTAATAGAAGGAGAATGAAGATGCTCTAAGAGAGATTTGGAGCCACCTTTGCTTTATAAAATGTAATCTAGATTTTATATGGATAAGAAAAATTTAGAATGAGTCACAGGCGACTAATAAATTGAAAGCAAGCAATAAGAAAGATTGGAAAAGTAGAGTTGGTGGCAAGATCTCTGACCTAACTGACTGTAGTTATAATGGAAGAAGTGTAGACAGATGAAGTTTTTTGGTTGAAAAATAGAAAAAACAAGGAAGTGGACATGAGACGTACCTAGTTTTGCCTGCAAAGAGTGTGTCCTGTTCCATAAAATTCCAGTTTTTAGTGTAGGGTGAAGAGATTTTAAAGTAAAGTGAGATAAAAGTCCATAAAATTGAATTGTTTCTTTAAGGTAATAAGGAATTTCCTTAAAACAGAAATAGGGATAAATAGGCTGTGCCTGTTTTGCTTGAACAAGACAGACAGTGAAATCTTAACAATGTAGGGAGGGTGTCCAGAGGACAGACCAGATTCTTCTCGGTGGTTCCAACCAATAGAACAAGAGGCAATGGGAAGAAACTTATGCACAGGAAGTTCCACTAAAATGTGAGGAAGAACTTCTTTACTGTGCAGGTGACCATGCACTGGAACAGATTGTCCAGAGAGGGTGTGGAGTCTCCCTAACGAGATATTCTAGAACTGTCTGGACACAATCCTGTGCCATGTGCTCTGGGATGACCCTGCTTGAGCACGAGATTTGTCCAGATGACCCCAAGTGGTTCCTTCCAACCTGACCCATTCTGTGATTCTGTAGAAATAAAATAGCAATAGAGGGTGAAAGATCAGCAGTAGTGAATTGAGGGTCAATGATTAAGAAATGGTGACAGAAAAGAAATTCAGTTACTTGTAAAGCAAGAAATTTTTAATAAAGATATGGCTTGGCAAATTGTTTTTCTGGAGAACACTAGATCCATTTAGGATCACAGAGGAATAGGTAAGACCCAAGAAATGACAATGTATCATGTGATGTGAAGATGGCAAAATTCAACAAGATGATCAGTAAGTGTGTGTGGAGCCACTGTGCATAGAAGGGAATGAGGGAACACTTGAAAGGTGTTCTGTCACTCATTCATTATTACCATTTGCTGCCTTGCTCATTTCCACATTATTCAGAGCCTTAAGAAAGTGAATGTAATTTCACATTTCACTCTTGCCTATTGCAGTAAAAATTCTTGATTTGGAATGAATGCATGTGAAGCTTTTCATTCTGTGTGAGGACAACTACATCAAAATAGAAGAGTGTAAGACAAATACTGGTTTTAATTTGAGTTTACTGTGTTCAGAGGATCAACATTACGTTTGAGATTTGATGAAGATTTGCTGCTGTAGAAATTTACTCTGGTGTGCTTACCCTCAGAAAGAGGTTGGCTTTTACAAGTGAGATGTGATACACTGAATTACTTCTGTGGTATTTTCAGCTACTCATGTTTCTTAGAGTATACAGAAAGAGCTAAAGGTGTTTAGACCACTTCAGGCATTAAGCTTATCTTTTAATATTGGATGCTAGTGCAGTTTGCATTGTCAGTGATAGGAGATGCTCTCATATACTAAGTTGAGTGTTTGTACTAGGAAATGCAGTATTGGAAATGTGTGGACTTTTGTGTTAGACATCTAAAACTCTACTGGGTAATCAGTGTCTCTGAACATCTTTATATGATGGAATTTATAGTGCTACAGGTGGTAAAAGAAGTACACTGAGAAAACTGAGTTTTATGCCAGAACTATGCATCTCAGCCTGTGGCTACAGTGAAACTAAGAGAAATAAATCAATTATGCTGTATCCAGTGCTGAAAATCTGTTTTCTTCCACAGTTGTTTCAGGCTCTCTGTAGTAATGCTTAATCTGGAAATATAGCTGTGACCACAGATGTGCCCTGTAAATAGGAGACCTTACCATGAGGAATGTGGTTGTTTGTATCTATTATTTTAAAAATGCATTTATTGATATTCAGGATAATGCAGAAAGAGAGTTTTCTTGAGTAAGATCTCACTTTTCCCAAAAGAAAGAAACTTAGGATGTAGGTTTTCCCTTCTGTTGCTTACAGTGAAATATTTTACTGCTGTGACTTGCTTACTCTGTTATGTGCATGCAGCACTCTGACAGTTCCTGAGTGTTGGAACTGTTGATGAACTTCCAATGAATCATTCAATGCTCTTGCTTTGTGTTGCTTTATGTTCCTATGTTGTGAATAAACGGGAGAGTTACATTTTCAGTACTTTTTCCCAAAAGTGAATTTCTTCCGCCATGTTCCCACTGGACATGGTGTCTGCTACAGTATAGTGTTAAGATATTAAAGAAATTAAATCAAAACTGTTTTTCTGAGAGAGCGTTTGACAATCAGACTCATTCTCAGGAACCTTTTTTTCATCCTACAATTTTTTCTTCTATTTCTCTTTGATATAAACTTTTAGACTCTTAAAATTTTTCTCTATCTTTAATGTGTACCACCTTCAAATATTCCACTAGATGAAGGATTTTCCATTTGATATTTCTTGACCAAAATATATATGTAGTTATTTTAATCTTTGTAAGTAATTCTCCAGTATCTTGATTATTTTTGATTTTTTTTTCACCTCTGAATTCCATGTACTTTGGGAATATCTTTCTGGTGTGAAAATGCCTAGGAGTGATTGAATATTCCAAATATGTTTACCTCTCCTCTCATTATTCAGAGCGTATATTTATTATTGCTGCACGTAGCAAATACATCTCTAAGTTGTTGTTCACTCTACTTGTAGGCTTTTTTTGTTACTGCTGCATCACAGATTTTATCTACTGTGTCAGATGTGTGTTTTTAGCATGCATATATTCCAGATGCTGTTCACTGTAATTCTATTTCCTAGTTCTTCTATTTCATTCCACACACATTTGTGAACTCCTGAAAGCTGATATTTCTCTTGATCCGGCAAGTTATTGAGGTTACCTTGCTTCTTGAGTTTGTTGCCTGTATGACTCTTGGAAAATAATTTTTCTTTAATACATATGATATTTTTCTTCCCTGCAAATATTTAATAACTTCTGCTGCTGCCTTGGGTATTGAGTTTTGAGATTCTCCAGCTTGATTTTGCTAGCTTTCCTAGATTTGAAAAGCCCACTCCTATACCTCATTTTATTAAGTGGTCATCAGCACAGAAGCAGCAGTTGCTACATGTGCATGGATTCACCCTTACATGTATATGTCTGTATATGGTGTGTGTATGTATGTGTGCATATACCAACTCATGTGTAATGCATTTTCCTGCTCTTTCATTTAAAACAATGCTATTTACCTGCAGGAGGAGGAAGAAGAAACATATGAGCAAACTCTAGAATTCCGCAGAGGAGGTGATGGTCAGCCACGACGGTCCACACGACCCACTCAACAATTTTATCAACCCCCTCGAGCTAGAAACTGATTAATAAGGAAAAAAAAGGTAACTATAAGATACAGGTGCTTTATGTATTGGTTTAGATTTCAAGAAAAACAAATCTGGATTGTTCTATACTTTTCTTTGAGATATTGGTATATTTATGATAGAAGGTGGTATCTCTGTTTCTCAGAATTGTGTGGCTTAGGAAGACTTAATATACCTATGGGAAGAGGGAAAGCAATAAAAAAACTTCAGCAAAGAGCTTTTGACTTTTGCTTTATGTCAAGACTCATGTAATCTCAGCAAACTTTTCCACCTGAGAGCAGCTGTGAGATTCTCTTATTCACATACACTGGATCAGCTTCTTCTCTGAAATAAGCGGCTGCAGTCCCTGCTGAACTCAGGGCTGTCTAGCTCTGTCCAAGGTCCCATATTCTACTTTTTATAAGCCATTTATGTGAATAAATATCTTTAAACGTAGGCAGAAAATCAAACACAGTCCTTTTCTAAATTGTTTTCAGCTTACCTGGACTTGTACAACAATGTAGCTTTAATGTGTTGACATGTAAAAGTTCAGGAATATTAAACGTCAGTTCGTAGAAGTAGTTTTCTAGATGGCTTTTGCCTCCTTTTCATTCTTTAGATCTTTTGAGAGCATGGCATATTGTTCTTATGGCAAGTTTTTGATAACCTGTTAAATGAAAACAAGATTTATGGGGGAAGTTTTAAGGGATTCAGTGTGACATAATTTTACCACAACTTTCCGCTGCAGGATGCTTTACCTCTTCAACAGATCATTTATTAATGACAGCTTTACTTACTGGAAGGGAATACCTCTCTATTATGTAAAGTAACTAAATGTCTTTTTCCTGAAGAGATGGAAAACCCTTGATGATTATTATGTGGTATTGTAAATTCTGTAGAATTTTAATGTTGTACTTTGTAACATTTAAAATTCCAGGGCATCCTGTTCTCAAAGGCAGCTTAGACAATACTGAAACTGAAATTTGCTAGCCATATTTGTATTGGTTATGATAGGGATGTATCAAAGATGAAACATAAGTCCATACAGTCAACATACCACTTCACACCCAAAACCTTTTAGATCTACCTGTATAATCTTATATCACTTCACAAGGAGGACTTATTAGTTCAGTATTGCAGCAATGCAGAAATGAAGCTGTACTGCTTCCTGGATTAGTGTTCTGCACACTCGTTCAGGTGTTGAATTGGGGCATGCAGATCTGGAATTAGTATGACCAAATAATCAGTTCAAAATCTTCCTCTGCAAGCAGTCTTAAGTGTGAGGAGGTTCAAAATTTTAAAATTCTGAGTTGTTTTCTAAAAATGGAATTTGGATCCATGGAGCTGTTCAGAATGGGGATGAGAAGTCTCTAAAGGGACCTTATTGCAGTATTTCGATAATTAAAAAGGGGACTTCTAAAAACAATGGAGAGGGACAAACAATTACTGCAGACTTGAAGGAAGTCTTGACCTGGTGATTTTTATGAAGACAGAGAGATAAAGCAGACATGTTAAGGTGAAATAACAGAAGTATGGAGCAGTCAGTACCTCACTGTGGTTGCAGTTGACCTAGAAATTATTCTTTATTAATATCCAGCAGTGTGAGATGGAGAACACTAACTCAGAATTTTATCAGAGGGAATTTTCTGTGGGTATGAGTCACATACTAGGTTTAACAGGTCTGTAAAATAAGATGCTCCTCCTAGAGAGTCAAGATATAAGAAAGAATCTAACAATAATAAAATACATCATGAGGTTACATTTTTTGTATAGAATGTCATAATAGTCTGAAATAAAAGGGGGGCAAGTAATCGGAAATGAGTCTTTTGAAGGGTCATAGCTTTTGGAGGAGATTGAAAGAACTTACAAGTGTGAACGTCTAAGTGCTTGGTCATTGTATGTTTTTTGGGTCTTTGCTTCATGACAGAACTAATCTACACCTTGTTACATTTGTTATAAAATCTGTATTGAAATTCTTAATAATGGAGAAATTGTGGTTTTGTAGTAGAGAAGTCTTTATCAGAAAGTGTTCTTTGTACTAGCCCCATCACATTTATTGCATTGAAGTGCAGCCTTCTGATTTATTCTTTTAAAGAATTGTGACTCCATAAGTACTGAAAATCAGATATCCACTCTTTTGGAGGAAGAAAATGAAGTGACAGTGAAGCCCATGTTGCATAAAGAGCCTGGGGATGGGAGGTACTTATGGTTTCTTGAGTGCCAATATTTTTTGTCCTTATCTGATGTATTTTAGTTTTTTCATTTAGAAACCTTCTCGGAGTCGGGGGAAATTCACTGGCAGCTCCCAACTTGCTGAACACTTCTTCTAGAAGAAATTCTGGGTTTTTCCAAGCAGCAGGATGGAACAAAGAAAGCTCATGTGAGCAGAAGGAATTTGGACTGACACCACAAAAGACTTTTTTAAAGTTCTTAGTTAAATGAAGCTGAACACTTTTTACATATAAAAGAGGCAAATTGTCATTGCTGCCATCAATAAAACCACAGTGCACTATTCTATTCTTTGCCTTGTATTCTTTTTACTGAGCCTCCATTGTTAGTTAATGTAATAATGTATCATGATTTTTATTAATTTTGAACTGATTCTGCTTCTAATATTGCTTCTAGTAAAGTAAAATTAAAACTTATATTTTCTCAAAAGCTGACAGAATTGGTCATTTGATTTAGATTTTTGGCTAGCATTAGCAAAACATGTTAGAAAAATTTCAGCTAATTGTACAGTAAAATTCTGAATAGGTTTTGACTATGTTTTCTGTGTTTATTTTCCAAAGTTGCTGAAGGCCAAATTACAGATTTGCTTAGTACGTTTTTCATGATCTGTGACCAGAGGGTCAAAGGGGAGAATAAAAGTAATCCATTTAATAGTCATTTTCTAAATAATTTTAAGTAAATATTTTCTTTATAGGAATATTTATATTAAAGAAATAGAAACATTTCTAAAAGGTACAGAAAAGTCATTTAAACAAAAAATACCAGAAGATGCACATTGGTATTTTAAGCATAAATATGTGTACACATGCACATAGGTGCAAGCTGTTGGATAGTAGGTACTAACTTTGTTGTAGCTTTTATTGCTTCATATTACTAGAATTTTTTCAACTGTCATTAATGCTTGAAAGAGTCTTTCATTCTAAGCTGTATCTTTGAATCTTATGTAATTATGATAAATAGTTGAAATTTCACTATTTCTTTAGCTGAGAAGCACTCAAAATCTAGGTAACATGTAAATCCCTTCTAAGCTTTATTCTGATGATTTAAGACTGAAATAGCACACGTGTTTTGAGGTAGTTTTGTAAACATAGAATTATTCCTGAGAAATGTATTGATGGTATAAGCTGTACAGTTAATTCTGCTGAATTTCTCTCTGAGTGCTCATACAGAACTGTTTGAATAGAACATTGTTTATTTGGATGATAAGTTTTATATTGAGGATATAATTGAATGTATCTGCAATACAGAATGTGGATTGCTGTCTGAATGCAGTCAAATCTTACAAATCACATAAATTTTTCCAGAATAGTAAGGAACTAAATGTTTTGCTGTCTTAATGGATCCTAAGCAACTTCTTCATAATTACAATGAAGCTTACTAATAATTCTAAAGAAATTTGAAGTATAAAACATCATCTGTACAATGTTGAAGCTCTTCACTATCAACTAATACACAACCAATCCTATGAAGCTTGTTAGATTTACGTTAGAAACCACTTTCAAAATAGTATGAATCATCCTGGTCAGTTCTGCTAAATTGTACCAGCAAATAAATAAACTGTAGATCTAATACATTGCATGTTGGATGCTTTACTTCCAGAATTATTGTTAAGACCTCTGACAGCTGCTATTCAGCTTCATGAAGAAATGCAGCCATAGCATTGTTTTAAAAAGCAGTTTTGGTTTTTCTTTGCAAATAGGATGTGCATTAAGCAAGCCCTATAGCCCTGTGTACCAAAGCAATTTCTGAAATTAAAATAACTTTTATGTTCTTTTGAGCTTTCATTCTTTCTATGAACTAAATCATAAAATTCAGAAAATTAGTCTGATTTAGCGAACTTTAAAAAATAATGCCTACTTATGAAATGTTAAGACTTCACAAATACAAAGCAGCATTCCTCTGTAGTAGCTGTGGCATTCTGAGATTATGATATGTATGTGCAGCTGTAGGCAAATGAAATGTCCTTGAGAGTGTAGTTTTTCTTTGTAAAATAGTAAAGACTGTGTCCTGGTCTTTCCATTGGTGCTATGGATCTAGAAAGCCAGAGTAAGCAAACAACTCCAGAGTCTTCTTGGAAAGTCATGTAGTCTTTTTATATTTTATGATTATTTTCTGTTTTAGTTTCAACTGAAATAACATATTTTGAAAGCTCTGCCTTTCAGGATCTGAAGAACTGTTGTTTGAGTAGTTAAAAACTTATTGCATCAACCTGTTTTGAAAAGCAAGAATTCATATATTCATGCTTATTGATTCCTGTATCTGGAAACAACATGATGATAAACGAGGTTGGTATATAAATTATACTCTTGATTTGCATAGTCCATCAAAACAAAAAATACAATAATTTGCCATTCATACTGTAGTAAAATTTGCATGTGCAAGAGCGACGTTAATTTATTTAGCTTTTGTGTTCAGAACTTACCATGTGAAGTTACCATTAAAACTGATGTGAAAGTTAACTTCTAGTTTGTCAAAAGCAATCACAAAAGCAAGCTCCTGAATTTTGTGTGTCCACATCTGTGTAGTTAAAGGGAAAAAGCTGACAAGGAGCACTGGACCCTGGTGTTTATTTACTAGCTTGATTTGTGGCTCTATTTTGGTGTGTTCTTGGCTAGTTGTTGCTAAGACAAACCTGTCACAGGGGAACTTTGCCCTTTGCAAAGGGCAAAGGGTGGTCATGAGCCAGCCTGTGCTTCTTGACCTATGAACCAGTAGGTCCCTGGATCATGGCTTTCCTTTGCTAGGATAGATAGAGCTATGTAGATAGAGCATTTGAGAATTTCTGTGTTGAAATTAGGAGCGCAATTCTAATGGGATGTTTTTCTTGCCTGGGACTTGTGTATAACATTTTTACCGAATGAAAAAAATAGAATTTCTTGTTTAAATTATTCTAAAAGTTATATGCCAAGTTGGTAATACTATCATTGACTAGGTTTTTTGTTCTTTTTTTTTTTCTCCTTTATATTCTTGAAAGATAAAATAATTTTGAAGCAAAAAGTGGGAATGTTGTGGTTTTTATCTTACAGATTTTCAGAATTTTGTATTAAAATCTGATTGACATTGTCATGTTTTTATTTAAAATTCTTCCTTGGCCTAACATCTTCTGATAGATAGTCACATGTATATTTTAATACAGGTTTTCTTTTTGTCACTAGCAGGTACTTTCTTTTAAAATCTTTGGCAACGACTATACAAAGGATTTTGAGGATTACTTGTCAAGGCCACTCTTCCAAGAAACACTGCTGGAATTTTCTCTGCAGAATCTCTTGGCTTGAGCCTTATGCAGCTGAAACTTCTTGGGAATATGGCTTTCCAAGGCAGTATTAACAACATGTATTTTCATTGGGATGCAAAATGTTTATATCACAGGAAGGACAAATCTTATCCATAAGATGTACTTGGCATTAGATACATGAAGATTTAGCTTAAGGTGAATCTGAAGAGAGATTTTCAAGAGAACTCCCAAACAGCCAAATAGTAATGAAGGTTGGTAGCTGAAATAATGTGGCAGTATAGAGTGTACAGTCCATTTCTGGTATTATGGTTGGATGGAACTTGATACAGAGAAATCTCCAGTGTCTTTATGCAAATGCAGGAACATATCATTTGGAGTGATTCTCTACAGGTGCTTTCTGAAAGAACAATTCTAGTTCAACTGTCTTTTTATCACATGACTTGATCCAACTCTAGTAAAATACTGTAACTTTCTTGAGAGGTATGTAAGCCTGAAGAATGACCAACTGCACAATTCAGTTCAGTTTAACTTTCTGCTTGCTGTACAACTGTTGGGGTATTTTCTTGGGGTCTTTTTCTTACTGGAATGTTTTTGAGCAACTTAGTGCAGGAGAGCAGCTAAACCATGGAAGGTACTCCAAACTTGTAGGCACAGACCTTCTCATAGCATGGTAGACAAGTGAAAAGCTTTGTGGTGCTATCCTTAAAAACAATGGTAAAGACTTACAATGACTTTATTTATAATCTTATTATGTAAGTATATATAATCTATAATATAATCTTATTTTCAGTATTTATTTCATATAGTTTGCTTATGTTGGCCTGTTCTGGCTTTAAATTGCAATTTCGTTCTGAGAATGATTCTAAATAATGTGAAGGGATAGAAATTATATCAATACCTAATTTTCCCACAAGATTGAGAAGCCATAAAAAGTCAGTTTCCATACAAGCACATGGGCTGTTTATGGACATAATTATATTCTGGAAATTATGGTGTTATGAGTGAAACCAGAATCTAGTATATATTGAAAATAGATCTTACATGTATTCAAATAAACAGGAACTGTGGGGAGGCAAATGATTACGTGTATAATAGCAATAGAGAACTATAGATTGTCTAAAACAAATTTGGCAGCTGCTTCTAAGAAAAATGTTTGTAGTCATTTTCTAGTGCCTTGCAATTTTTCATGCAGCTTGACTATTTCTATCCTAAAATGAGTGCACAGTTACATGTTGTGCAGAAGATATTAATTTAATTTTCAGACAGTTTAGTTTATCATGGGATCTTGAATG
Organism: Entomyzon cyanotis; assembly: GCA_024500445.1. Lineage (NCBI taxonomy): Eukaryota > Metazoa > Chordata > Aves > Passeriformes > Meliphagidae > Entomyzon > Entomyzon cyanotis. The sequence continues at coordinate 55,486,664 of JAKEPQ010001016.1, read as the reverse complement.
CTTTGCATTTATACCATGTGTTTCTAAACTGCAAAGGTTAAAGAAAATAAATGATATTTTATATTTGTTTTATAGTCAAAATAATCTCAGGCATATTTTGTTAGTCATTAGATGAATGGCTATGCCTCTGCTAAAACAGCTGTCATCTAAATTACTGTTCACAGATTTAAGTCTCAATCTAACTGTATTTGTGCTCAATATTTTTCCGTAGCTGTTTAGCAAAGGAACTTATTTACTGTAATAATAAAAGTCAAAAGCAGAATAAATAAGGAATGCTTATCATTTTGATATGCTGTCTTGCATGGGAGACAGAAGCTTTATGAGTTTCTGCAGTTTGCCAGGCTTTAGAGTAGCTAACTCCCCAAGACTCAGTCCCATTCACAAGGATCTTTGATACTTGGCCGATTAGTTTAAAAATACCATTTATTAGATACAGAAAATAACAAACATACAAACATACAAACATAGAACAGGTGGACACACGTAGACACACAATGAATGCATAATTGCAACACTATAATAGCTAAAATGCAATTATGGGGTAAAAGCTTGCTTGAACTATAAAAATAGCTCAAAAAATTCAAGTTAAGAAATGCTTGCTTGAACTATAATGCAAGTTAAGAAAGGTACCTATAAATTAGCCAGAATAATACAATTTAGGAAACCAATGATCTTACCAAATCCAATTTTGGAGCTGGAATACATTAGACTTCCTCCCTCAATCTCGCGAGGAGTAACCACAGGGCTGCATCCAGACACCTGGGGAGAAGACTTTCCCTCACGCTCCAATGTCCATGTAGAAAAGCTTCTACCTTTCTGAGATTTCATGGTGTTTTTATAGGAAAAAGAGTGTGGATTTGGGTCTCTTAAAAATTTTCACATTCTCTCAGTGTCTCACCTTGACTTCCAGGTGCCAGTACTAGATAGCCAGGATTAAGCTATCAATTTAATCTGAGCCATTCATCTCCAGCCAGCGATCAGGAAGAGAGAGAAGGGGGAGGGGGAGCGTCCTGCCACATATGCCATGAAGGAAACCGTGGGGTTTTTTTTACTGGGGGACTAGAATAGCACATAGAAAGTCCATGTTCCGTGTGCTATTTGAATGCAAAATAGCTTTCTTCAAAATTGAAATTTTTAACTTTTTTCCCGCAGTCTGCTAATTAAAATATATTTTAGCCCAGTGTAATTCATGGGATAAGACAGATGATCTACTCTGATATTTCACTGCTCTTGCCATATCAGTCTCGTGATCAAATGCTCCCAATACTAGATATGCTTGATGGCCAGGTACTACGTGCAGTTTTTACTCCAATTCATTGTATCAAAATGTTTATCAAAACTTGAATTAACTTTGTCCATGGCAAAGATGAGACGTGTTATGCTGACTTTAATCACAAGTAGAAGCTACAGCTCAGTTTCAGTGTACTCCAGCTGCAGAAGTGACAATAGAATTCAATTGTGCTGCTCCATTTTGCTTTGTTGCTTTAACTTTGATGTCTCATTTTCAAAAAGAAAATACTTACAGCTGTACATAAACCACTGAAAAAGAGACTGAGTTTGAAACAAGAAGCTGATGCTGATTATGTCTTTAGAAAGAAACAGAAAGTTCCAAGAGTTGTGAAACGTGAAAACTTGCCATGCATGTGAGCCACGAACCTTTATGCTGTGTGGATGTGGAATTGGGCATTTTTTTTCATAAATATTGAAGATCTGAACAATTCCTATATAGAATAGTTGTATTTGAAAACAACTTATCCCTGTATTTCAGTCAGTCTCACTATCCTGTGAGGAACCTGGCTTTCATTGCCTCTGGCACTGTAGCTTACTCACAGCACTTTGCAAGAAGCCAGACGATGAGGAGTATCAGATGAATAGTGATAGAGAAGTTAAAATACTGATTTTGGTGTGTGAGTTGTTCCAAACTTAATGTGAGAAGCTATACTTTGTACTTGGAAGATGTGAAGGAAGCTGTGACACTGTGGTTAAATAGCTCTTGAAGGTGAATGTTGTATCATTAATGCATCATTCATGTGTTCCAAAGTGCAGTTGTGAATACTGGAACAAGGGTAAGACAGGTGGAAAAAATACCTTTAAATGATGATATGGTAACAATTTTTTCCAAATGAAGTTTGCCATCTGAAAAGTACTTAGAATCCTGAAATGCAGACACCAATGGGCAGAATGTACAGTATTTATAGAAAGAACATCAGATTTAAGATTCTTTGAATGTGTCACCCATATCAGCATTATTTGTTTTACTTCTCTGTTTTGCAGCAATGTGATTCTTTTGAGGCAGATGTTAAGAAGGTTTTTAACACTGTTTTCCTGAGGTGTAGGTGAGATATTGTTTTTTTCTAGTAGGCCAATAAAAACAATGTGCCACTAGATAATTTTCCATTTTCATTGGTAACCACCAATGAAATAATAGTAGCTATATATTATTGTTCCCTTGATACAGTTGGAGACCACTTTTTTAGTAAGGGAAGACCATGTAATCTCTTTTGGAGGAAGCGTGGCTCTTATGCTGAAGCCCAGCCAATCTGTATAACTGAATTTATGTGCTCGTCTGACCAAAACATTGACGTCTCAACCTGTAATTTTTGTACCTCCTGCATTGGAGAAAACATTCATGAATTATGAGTCATGCTGTTTCTTTGTTCTGTGCCATTATGGTCTGTTCAGGCAGCAAAGTCCCATGAAGTGATCCATGTATCTCTCAAGAAAACATGTCTGAAGTGTTTGGGCCACAGTGTTCAGTTGGGCTGTTTCTGCTCTGTAATCTGTAAGATGTTAACCACTGCATTAGTAATTTTTGTGACTTTTTCCTAAGTAACGTAACACCTACAACTTTAGTCCAGTGTAACACAGAATAGTAGTGATATTTGGGTTGCTTTTTGTATGTTGTTTTCCTGACAAAAATTTTACTGTTTCACAGGGAAAATATTTGGGATGGACTGGGCAGGAGTAATACTACTGTGTACTTTTATCTGAGATCCTTTCATCAAACGCTGCTTATCAGTACTACTTTGCATTTTAATATTATATTTTTAAGGCAATTTTTACTTTGATCACATAGGATGTTGACTTTTATCCAGATATTTTTTCAGCATAGCAAATAGCACTCTCCTGAGTCCTCTATGTACCAGGTATTTGTTATTTTTTTTATAGACATTGATTAACTTACCACTTTTATAAAGTTCCTTAGCTCTTGAAATCACTTAGCTCTTATTCCCTATTGTGGCTAGCACAGGCCCTTCCCGTGGGAACATTTTGCTATATTTCATAAACAAGATAAAGTTTGGATGTTTTGCAAACAACTTCTCCGGATTAGGTCAGTTCGGGCTTGCCCAATTGTGCCTAGGGGGAGGTCTCGGGTTGACCAATCTGGGTGACCTCTGAAAACTCTCTATATATGGAAATCAAAACAATAAAGCTCTCCTCTTCTCTCTTTCCTTGTCTGAGACCTTGGGTCATTCCTCAGCTAGCCGCTCAACAGCGACACCCTATTACTTCTTTTACCAGATTGTTCAAAACTTAATTCCCCAGAAGGCTATAAATCTTCTAGTTACAGCCTGAAAATATTCAATTATACACACTTGTGCTTGTGTCACTGTTGACCTTCACTTTAAACAGCTCTCATCTGACCCTTGAGGTATTTTTCTGAACTGTGCTGAATGACGGTGTGGAAGGACAATATTGTGTGAATCATGCTCAATAGCCATTTGCAGAGTGGTAGCACGCTGCAAAGTGGTTGCAGGAGGTTCTGTGACTCACACGGTCCTTCATGCTTGTGTTGTGTGCACCAATTTCTGTTCAGTTGGTTATGTCTTTATTGAATTGATTAATTCTTTCAACTTGTAGTTTTGTGTGCCTTCCTTCTACTAGTCAGGGAAAAAGACTGTGTGGTGTTAGAGCAGATTAGATATCAGGACGTGTATGTCTAGGTCAAGCTCCTACTCAAAACAGGGTCAGCTGTGAGATCAAATAGGGCTCACTGCTCGTTGCTCAGGGCTTCATCCCGTCAGGTCTCGGAAACAGGCGTGTGGAGGCACAGCCTTTCTGTGCAACCTGCTCCAGAGTTTGACTTGTAGGCCTCAGGGGGAAGAATCTTTCCTTCACATGAAGTGGGATATTCCCTTTACATACATGATTCTGTCCTGTTTCAGTGGGTGGTGGTTGTCTTTTGTCCTCCTGCCATACACTGCTGGGGAGAGCCTGGCAGTAAAAGATTCTTGCTAAATCTCCCTTTGGGAACAGATACCCCAGCAGCTCTCTTTTCTCTAGGCTGAACAGGCCCCTGCTCTGACCACTGCGGTAGCCCTCCAGTGAACTCTTTCTAAAACCCAAACTGTATGTGAAATTCTAGTGGGGTCTAATCACACCTGAGTAAAGGAGGATGTTTTCCCTTGCTCTACTGTCTGTGCTTCTCTTGATACAGCTCAGAATACTGTTGGTCTCCCTTGCTGCCCGAGATAACAATGGCTCATGCTCAACTTAGTCTTTACCAATATCCACAGGTCTTTTTTTCACAGAGTTCTCTGCCAGCCTGTACAATTGAAAGGGGTTTCTCCTTCCCAGGTATTGGACTTTTTATTTGTTCTTTGTTTAGTGAGATTCCTGTCAGCCCATTCCTCCAGCCTGTCTAGGTCCATCCAAATGGTAGCCCTGTCTTTGAGCATATAATTTTGTTCTCCTCTCAGCTTGCATCCAGTTTGGTATCATTGCAAATTTTGACCTCAACCACTTCAGTGCCTCTTTCATGTCACTAATAAAAATGTTGAACAGGACAGGTTCCAGGACAGTCCCCTGTGGTACTCCTGTTGTTAGTAGCATCCAGGCCAGGAGGTTTGCTGTCCTGCAGACATAAAGCATATCAGCACTCAGTGACTGCTCTGTTCTGGAATCATCTTCTGTCTCCTTAATCACCATAGATCATAAAGGAGCACTGGTAGGACAAAGCTTAGTTGATTTAGTAACAAGTGGTAATCAAGTAGTTGGGGACTCAGGCAGTAATAATCTGTGCTACAGAAGGCAAGCGAAACCTTGGCTCAATATGGCAGATTTGCAGTAACACTCTATGGCAGGGACTACCTGTTAATACAGCATACCGTGTAATATTTCCTATTCTAATTACAATTTATATGGGTTTTTTTCCCCATCTTAAAATATCTCATCTTCTTGTAAAATATTAGGAGTATCCAAACCCAGGCTATTTTAAAATAATTTAAAGTAAGGAAAGATAAGGGTGTAATTGCAATGGAAAGAATTACTTGGATTGTTCAGTCTGTAAGCCTGGCTGATTTTGCTGAGACTGTGAATTTGCTTTAACATGTCTGTGAAGTACTTTGACTCATACTCCATGTATGCCAGGTGACTGTTGCTCAACAGAACAAAACCTTGCTCTGCTGGCAAATATTGGAGTTCTGTGTCAATCTGCTGATGTTTCCTGCTGAGGTGTTGACCTGAATGGTGTTTAAACTCCACCTTGAAAGAGTGAGTGCACCTTACACAAACCCGGACAGTAGCCACTGAGCCTAAGGTAGAAGAGGTTGCTTGTTGTTGATGATATTGCCAGTGTGAAGCAACTTTTTTAATCCTAAATATGCTCTTCGGACTGGTTTGAAGTAGGGCATGGAAGACATCCACTGACAGTGATATGTTATGTGATATGGTAGCACCCAGAAGCAAACTACTCTAGTGCTGTCAGAGTAAAATCTCTCTGCTAATTACTTGTGTTTCCAATGTGGAATAGAAATGAATGTCTTGGACAATGTCAGGAACAGGGTTAGCCTTGGGCACAAGTTTAACAAAGTCTGACAAGCACTGACTTGGCAGCAGAGAAGCTGGGCTAATGTGTCTATTCCCAGCAGTGGGACCTGAGGAACAGGGAGCTCTAAACTGCCTCCAAAGAAAGTTGAAACTGTACAAATCATAAGGGTAGGCATATCCTGAAGTGCCCATTTAATGAAAAATAAATGCTTGTTTCCTCCAGGACTTGCTCTCAATGGTATGTTTTATTGCCAGCCGTTACTAGCAGGCGCTGTAACATAGATATCTGTTTATCCCGTAAAACTTGGAATAGACTGTGCTGGTCACAGAGCAATCTGAAAGATTGGAATATATAATTTTTTATTAGTTTACCACATCACTTTAAGTGCATCTCTTAGTCTATATTTGCCTGTAGACTGCAGAATTAAAACATCACCTGAGGATTTATGTGAGAATAAATTTTTAAGAGCCTCCATTTATTGAATCTTTTCTAGTCCAGTTCCTCCAGCTGCTTATTTGAATGTTCTAAATATGAAAGTTGTTAGCATATTTAAAACTTTACTTTGCATGGCGGTTTATACTGTGTGTTCATTTATTATGATCTGTGATATGCTGTGAAGATAAATAACCCAAAATACAGTCTGAAAGTCAACATCTATATGTGTTTAATTGAAGGAATTATGAAGGAGAGACCTCAGCTGTGCTTGGTAAAATCAAAAATTACTTCCAGTTTATCTAATGCCACGTAATATGAAATGAACAAGATCAAATTATAATGCTATGGTTCGTTGAGCACATTTGATTAAGATCATTGTTCATTCACCTAAGAGCTGTCATTTAATACTTACATTGTTGGAGAAATGCATGACTTGAAGCCTAGTGGTGCTTACCTTTTCAAAGAAGAGCTATTTATAGAATGTAGTTCCTCATGAATATCTTAGCTCAGGTAACGTGAGCATGGAATATATTGAAATATGTTCTTTTAAAAAGCTAATAACTTTTTCCTTCCTGAGTAATTATATTGGTAGAAATCCTAACTGCAAGGTCTTATCGTAATTTAAAGAGTCATTCCCTTTCCCTTATGGAATCAGTTTACAGTAGTGTAAACACTATGACTGTACCCAAAGTGTAGCCAAAGCAGAGGGATTTTTATTTGTGTCCTGGTGACATGTGTCCATGTCCTCTGTCATATGAGCACCTGGATCTTCTCTTGAGAATGTGTTGGGTGATGTTGGCTCACCAGCACCAGGGAGCATTAGAAGATACACAGCCCCAGGTGGTTGGTGCCTCTGCCCTGTGGGAAGACAAAGCTTTGTGCTACTCTGCAACACAGACAATTCCTTTTGAATACCTGGAGTGCTATGTCAGAGTCCTAAAGGTTTTTTTTCATACTGCAGGAAAATTACTGTATTAGGCTATATGGTGTGATAGAAAACACATACCAAAAATAAGAATGTCACACTTGCAAGTAAACATCTGTCTCCAAAACTCTGTAAATACATTGTTGGAATCATGACTTCTCACATGACAATAAAACTTTTGCTTTTTTTGCTTTTACTTGGGGTTTTGGGTTTTAGCATCAATTTTAACAGTGCTTTTGCTCTGGTTTCATACCTCTATTTTGAATTGTGGTTTCTCTGATACTCTGTTTTGGTAATTCTGATGTTCACTATGGTTTATAGGATAATTTTTTTTTTTTCTAGGGAATAAGATTTCTCTTCATGCTGATATCCCTAAATTTCAGGCTTAGGTCTGTTAAAGGTGGCTGAAATTTAGGTTTGTCCAGGATATACAGAAATCTAGAGCAGAAATTTTCTTATCTGCATAGTAAAAAATTCCGAAAGGAAATCTGAATTGCTTTTGTACTCCTCAACTTAAGAGAGGTCAGTTTAAATGACAGGAAGCTCATGGAATTTATATAATGAGCTTGGTTAGTGCAAAGATCACATTTCTATGGTACAAGATAGATAAGTAGATAAAAGATTAATAACTTTTTCCCTGAAGCAAGCAAAGAAACAAATCAACCTAAAAAACCCAAAATGAAACCACACCAATTTCCTGCAATGCCCTTTTGTGGCTCCTCCTTGCCTTTTTGACTTTTAAAATATATGTTCTAATAAAACATTTAAAATTACCTTTCTGTTTGTGCTGTGCTCAAAACACAGTAAACAGGTGTCACTGATTATGAATGTTGACAAATTCACTGTATAAGCTTATAAAACCAGAAATATTTCACCTCTGATCTTTTACTTGCAAAATAAAATTACTGCTCATATGAGAAGCACTGTGTGAGAATTTATTTTTAAATGTTTAATTAGGAAGTGCTTAATCTAAACCTACAAAATTCCTTTCTTTTCCCCCTGAGATACTTGGAAAATTGACAAAATGTTCCTCATTCTAGTCCATATCTTGAGAGATAGAAGAAAGGGGCAATCATGTATATTTGGACAGAAAGCACTTATAGTCAGGCAAATACACGGGTTTTGCCTCAAACTCCTCAACACAGTGTGCTTCACTTTTCCATCTTTGAGGGAAGCAGAATTAATGGACTTTGTGAAGTCAGTAAAAAATTGATCCTAATTCTTCAGTGGTATTTGTGTTAAGAATATCTAAGCTGCTGTCTCTGATGTGTGTTCTTCAAAGTGCTCACGTTGATTACTTGGATTTTCAGCACCTCTTCACAGTTTAGTTATTCTCTGGTAATTACTTTGAGAAACATCCAGGCAACCTTTCAAACTGAATCCCTCCAGTTCTAAATGAAAAATGTCTAAATCGAAGTTTCTCAGTTTGTGCAGAAATTTAAGAATACAGCTTGTTCATTAGGGATAATTTCAAGCAGATGCTACTTACAGTGATGGAGAGGAATCTGTCTGACAACTGCAATTTCCTTTTTGCCTCAGATGATTTGTTTCTGCAATGGCTTTGTAAAAGCATCTGACTTCTAGAACAAACTTCTTTGAAATAGAAGGTAAAAAAACATGAAAAAAAGTCCAATTAGATTTATTTTCGATTTCAGTTATATTTGCCTTTTTAAATGAATGCAATACGTTACACCTCTGTCCATACTAGCTAAAATTGAACTTCATTATCTTTCAACCAGGGATGCCCATGATTCAGTCTGTAGCCTTGGCATGTCTGTTGCTGTATTAGAAAGCTCCCCCCAAATCCTTCTGTAGTCTATGGTTTATGGCTCATCTAAAAATAGTCATTGTCATCATTGCATCAGTTAAAATACAGTAGTTGCCTTTTTTAATTGGCTAATATTTCAAGGACATTTTGTGTCCTTTGCTGTCATTAATATGCAGATTGTTGTTGATTAACAGACCTGGATTTAGGAAGCAAATTTAACATTTTCTTTGCAAACTTTCAGATGGAAGCACTGATCTACAGAGTGTGACAGCAAGGCTACCTTGAGGGCCATCCCTTCTTCTTCCCTGCCTCCTATCCCAGGGATAGAAAATTAAGAGCACAACCCAGCATTTGAGATATTCCTGACAACAAACAAACAGTCCTCAAAACATCCACAGGGAGCTTATTTATTGTAGGGTGTGCAAGTCTGGGGAGAAGACCTTGACTTTTCTCAGAGAAATTTTAGCATAAGTCGGTATTGACTGAGTGAAGTGCTCGAACTTCTAAAACAGAGTTCGGTGAACTGCCAGGCAGAAGCAGCTCTGGCAATGTGGTTTGCATTGGTTGCCCAACCAGGGACCATGTTAGTACACGGTGGTTTGTGCCTCCTGCTGTCAGTACAGCTCTTACCATGGGAACTTGGCAGTGAGTTGTGTTTGGAGGCTGCTCCTTCCCTGGCTGTTCCTCTTGCGGGGCAGAATGTCCTGGTGGTCGTGCACAAGGCGGCTCTGACAAGAGATTACTGTGAATTTTCTGCTCTGCACTCCCCATGTTTGCATCATTGGACCCTTTGTTACCCTGAAAGCTCAGAGGAAGCAGTGGAGCCTGATTGGCTTTGCAGCATGGCTTACCCTCCTGAGATGATGGACCTGACTGTGAAAGGCAAGACCTTAGCTGGGGGCTGTAATGGACAAAATGGCATCACATGAATAAATACACATGGTAGAATGTCTCTGTCCAGCTGAGGTGTATAATACTGCTTTTGGGTGTCAGTTTGAGTAGTCAGTATCTTCATGGAACATTTTATTTTCCTTGTTTTTTTTAAACACTGATTCCACTTGTGAAGTAATTTAAAGAAAGTGTAATCAAATGTAATTGCTAGTTGCTTTTTCAATCCTGTATTTAAGATCATTGTCTTTTCTAGTAATAGAGCAGTAAGTCTTACTCTGAGAGTGTGTTTATTTTGCTTTGGTATTATTAGTTCCAGGAACCAGATATTGTTTGGATAATTTGCAGGTTTTCTGTCGCACAAAATTTTGCCTTTCTCTAGATTCCTTCTCTTTCTGTCCTTAGAAAGAATGTAGTTCTTGCAGAACAGTGCAGAAGTTTCTGGTTAAATGGGTTACAAGGAGGAAATATATTTGTCCTATTTCCATTTTTATCGCACAAGGAATCTATTAATCTGTATTTTTATTGGTTTATAAAATAGAGTGAACTTCACCAACAAAGGACTGCTTTTCCCATTGTCTCTCTTGTTTTCTTCTAAGAATTGTTTCTCTGTTCCAATTTTCTTTTATATTGCAGGGAAAACCTTGCCTTCTGTTTAATATGCCTTTTCTTGTCTGCATTTGAAGGGAGATAATTTAATAAATTTTAGAGTTAGAATCACGTCACGCAAATGGAATTGAGTAATCCTAAGAGAAGATTTGCTAAGCTGATTGTATTAATGTGACTATCCAAGTTGCTGTGAGTTTCCAGACATTTAATTAGTACCTCTGGCAGCATTCTCTTTTCAGCTTTAGGTATCATTTTCTGCTCCGCAAAGTATCAGTAGTGACTCCAATGCTGAGAGGTGAAGCTCAACTCCAGCTCCTTTCTTTCTCACCAGGGTTCTCCCTTCCCAGATAATTTGGTTTCTTTTTGAAACACAACTCTTTGGGGAGCAGGGCAACCAGCAGGTATATAAACCTGCACAATGCTTGTTATTCTGGGGAACACAGCATACAGAGCTCTATGGTTAAAACAGAAAATTGAGATGTACAGATTCATTTGGCTCACCCTGCTGCCAATTGTACCACTGTTTCCTCCATGCAGCAGTGCTGTTGGAAACTAGCCAGATTCATTCTGTGCTGATGGCTTCAGCAGTACATTGTTGTAGGGCTTTTTTGTGTAAGGGTCATCTGTACACAGAGTGGAAAAAAGACACTGAGTGTGGAACTTAGTTCAAATGGTGCATAAACATTGATATCTCTAAGGTTTAGGGTGGGAAATGTGCAGGTGAAAATCCAAATTCCTAATGTGACACACACAGAGAGATCACATTATTAATAAATTTGGAGTTTAATTTGATGGAAAATAAAACACAGTAAGATGAATGTACAAAGAATTTCATCAGGTGGAAGTCATATTCTCAGGAATTCCTGTGAAAAAGGAGCCCCCCATAACTGGGAGTGGATGCCATTACAATTTAAAGATACTTATAGCCAGGTTGACTGACTAAAGGTAGAAGTTTCTGAGAGCATAAAGAAAAAAGAAATAGAGTGAAGTATGCATATGAGGCAGGTTCACTTTCTCATGTGAATAAAGTGAGAATTACTCCTGTCCTTAATTTCTGTTGTGAGTGGAGTCAAGGTCCCTCGTGCTGGGCTAGGACTGCTTACTTTCTATCCTTTCTTCTTTTCTTCTGTTTCTTTCTCTCCCTCTCCAGACCCTTTTGCTATGTGCAAAATTCATATTCATGTGAAAAACCCCTGTTTCTTCTTGAGCCTTGTCAGATTCACCTGTACTAAAAAAAAAGGGGCTCTTGCAAGCTGTGTTTGGGGCAATACCAGCAGAGTATAAAAGACAATCCTGGGTTGAATCAGGAGAGTGGCATATGGTTTCTTTCCTTGGGGGTAAAAAAAAGGGAAGTTTTCCCATTATCTGGGAAATTTCTTTTCAGGGCTGGATCATCAAGTGTTACCAGCTCTTGCCATCTCCTTCTATGTACTGGTAGCTGTCCACAGACTGAGGCTATAGCATCATGCCTGAAATGAAAAGGAATGATTGCATTCCTATTCCAGGTCCATCGTTGGTATTGCCATTCCTGAGCTAACACAGACAGCATCCACTTGATACAGAAGCCTATGAGATTGACTTCTGATCAAGTCCATCTACTCTTTTTTTATTGCTAATAGATGCTTGCTGAGCATGCCCTTAAACATGGCTGGGCAAAACCTCAGTGTTTAACCCGTGGATCTGACCTTCAGTTCAGCCAACGTGGCTGTGAGTCAGTAAACTGGGTGCAAGCCAGGAGCTCTGTGTTGTTTGGGGATTTTTGTTGGTTTTGTTTGTTTGTGTGTTTTTTTCCTTTGGATGTACAGCAGGACTTAGCTCTCTTCTAGCTATAATTTTCCAGTTTGTCAAGTTTTCCAATTCTAATTGAGAGATGGGGATAGATTGAATGTAACTATGGCAAACAGTAATGAGTGGAACAGCCTATTGAACAGGAAAGTGCATTCTTGTCAAGTTACTCAGAAATTTATTAAGAATGGGGTGATGATGGGGTGATGATGGGGAGGAAATTGTTATAGGTCTGTTCCTCACAGGGACGACCGAAAGGAATTAGGGTTATGGAACAGAGTGTATGAATCCATTGTGTGAGTCTCAGAAAGGGGAATGGCTTTGTTGACTAACAAATAGGTACAGCTGATGGCAGTCAGCCCAGAACTAATTTTCAGTTTAGAAGTTTCAGAGTTCTCCATGTTAGGTGAAGAAAGCTTTGGATAAAAGAGTCCTTGAGATAAATGGGATTATCAGTCAAAAAAGGACATCTGAAGGGCCTTGAGATCATTTGAAGCAGAGCATTGTGCCCTTGCTGCAGAGGCAGCTGATGGTATCCTGGGCTGCTAGTAGGTCAAGGGAGGTGAACCTGCCCCTGTGCTCAGCACAGATGAGGCCACACCTGGAGTGCTCCATCCTCCTGTGTGCTCCCAAGACAGGACCAACGTGGGTATACTGGGGAGAGTGCAGCCAAGGGCAAAGAAGCTGATAAAGGGACTGGAATAGCTCACACATGAGGAAAAGATGAGAGAACTATGACTGTTGAGCCTGGAGTAGAGAAGGCTCAGGAGGATCTTGCCAATGTGTACAAAATAGCTGCAGGGAGGATGCAAACAGGACGTGGTCAGGCTCTTTTCAGTGCTGCCCAGTGACAGAACCAGAGGCAATGAGCCCAAACTGAAGCACAGGACGCTCCCTCTGAACATCTGGAAACACAAGGATGACTGATCGCTAGCAGAGATTGTCCAGGGAAGTTGTGGAGTTTCCATCCTTGGAGATATTCAAAAGCTTCCTGGACAATGTCCTGGGCAACTAGCTCTAGGTGGCCCTGATTGAGTAGGGATGTTGGGCCAGATGACTTCCAGAGGTCCCTTTCAACTTCAACTACTCTGTCATTCTGTGATTTTCTGGAAATAGTCTTTGAAGAGGTAATTGGTAGAAATATCCTTTTTTTCTTCTTCTTTCCCACCCCCCTTTGTTAGAGTGGAAAAAAAATCTTGAAACTTTTCTTATTCTGGTGGTTAATAGGAAATAGAACTGGTTTATACAGACTAAAATGCAATCAAAGTGGCCAGAGTAATGAATAACGAGTGTGTGATGACAGGAATAGCAGCAGCTCTTGACCTATGTAACAATTATAGCAGCAGTTCTTGTTCTGCCTAACAGCTCCTGGGAAAGGGAGACCTTAAGTGGGTGCAAGGACACAGGAACATGCAACAGACTGGGAGTGTTCACAGCAGTGGATAAATTAAAATCTTCCTGCTGTGATATCTATAACTAGCCCTGAAATGGATTATCCATTTGGGGATACATCATTAACTAATGAGAAGCATGAGAGTCCTAAGACTGCATAACTATTCTAGTTTAGTTTAAGATAAGAAGCCTTTGTGAAAGCTGGAGATGATTAAGCACGAGATAACTATATCTTGGATTTTAGCCCTGCAGGAGTGACTAAGAAGTGACTAAGGAGAGCTCTTGAACCCTGTGTCTGAAGATAGAGATGAATTTTCTCTCAAAGAGATAGAACAAGTGTCGTTAGAACAAGTGACTTTAGAAAATCCCTCTGGGTGTTCCCAAAGGGAGTGTGGAAATGAGATTGTTAAATTGTATGCTGGGCCTAGGGATAGCAGTGGTAGTGGCAGAAATTCAGCTGAAAGTGAACCTACACAAGACCACCAGGAGTCTCCAGACCCTGAGGCATTTCATGTGTAGGAAAGCAAATTTACACATTCGAGACAGCATCATTGAACTCCTTTAAAAATCCAGGGAGATACCTGGAATTGCTGAATAACACAAATAGGCTCAACTGACAACAGATGGAGAGTATAGATGTCTAAATACTTGTTTTACAAATGTCAGTCATCCATTTAGGAAAGAAAAAGGTTTCTAACAAGGACACAGTCTCATGTACAGACTCAAATTCAGTCTCTCATGTTTGGGCAAAAACTCCATTTATATTCCAGCTGTTCTAATCTTTATTCTGTATTCCTTTTCTCAGAGAGGGCTTCATTCTCCACGAACTACCCCTGAAGCTGTTCTTGCTTGTGGGTACTCACCCCTATGTTTTTCATTTCTTGTGTTGGAATTTAGAACAACTGAGGAAGTGCTTGTTGTGGGTTTGTTTTGGTTTGATTGTTTAAGAAAGATTCACTCAGCTGAATGATGCCTAAGGGGTTAGCTTCTGGGCTAAGAGAAATACACAGTTGCTGAATCTGAGCTCTCCTTCCTCTTTGCTGTTGATCTGAAAGTGAAGGGCAATTCATTACACTTTGCATGGCTCTACAGAATCAGGTCCTTTCATCTTCTGTCGTTGTTACCTACGGAATGAAGATTCAGAGAAAGCAAAGCAGAAGCCATGTTGCTGCCTGCAGCCCTTGGCAGCGACCAGTGAGCTGTACTCTTGTGCAGGGCTCTCTGGCTCAGCTGCAAAATAACCTTCCCAGGCTGTAAGGCCCACGCAGACCCTCCATCTGATTTGAGGAGTTCAACAGGGTTTGTGTGAGAAGCTGATTTTAATTGCATAATAATTTGAACATGGGCATAGTGATTCCTGTGTCATTGGATCATTAACTGAATGCAACAACAAATTAATATAAATTGGTTATGAATACACGTAGGCAGAAAATTAGGAGTTACCTAAATTAGCCTTGGAACAACCCAGCAAAACACTGTTCTCAAGTTCATTCTGAACCCTGCAGGATTTGCCAAGGACTACCACAGACTCCCAAATGTCTTGAAGGTTATGGATACACTTAATCTTGACTCTACATCTTTACACTAGAGTCTATTTTGCCTTTCCTATCTCAGGAGTTGTCCAGCCACTCTCCCTCTCTGGCAGCAGATTTCAGCTTCAAGTTCAGTATAATCCCTGCTAGCTATTTGGTCTCTACCCCCTGTCTTGATCCAGCTGAATCCCTGGACTAATCATCCTTGAAATACCCGCTGACCTCAGATGAGGACATAGTAACCATTGCCTTGTTTCTGCCAGCACCTTCTTTCATCCAGCCATGTTGGTTTTGGAGGACCTAATGCTTTTGTACTCCCCAGGCATCCAATTCCTAATCCCAGTTTTACTGAATTCTGGGTGGACTACTGGCTAGATCACCTCTCCTGTTATACAGACCCCTCACTGCTCCCTGGCCCAGATTAATGATGTGCTGGAAGTTTAGCTTTCCCCTTGTTGTTGTTCCAAACACAAACCCTAGTCACAATCCTGACCATAACCTGAATATCCTGACTTTGTAAGGCAGTTCCTTGAGTACAGTTTCTATGACCTGAGAGACTGAGCTGTCCCAGAGTTACTTGTCCCTGTTGGTTGCTCTAAGTCATCTTAGCTCTGTGTGCTGTGGATGATTGACTAGGAAATGGAATTCTTCCATTCCAGCCTCATAAAAACCTAAAATCTCAGACTAACAATCTCATGTTTTCTTGGCAAGGAACAGGGCAAAACCCATCATTATCAAAAATCAGGTATTCTCTATTCCCTGATGTGTGTATCTCACAAATCCATAACAGATATCCAGTTCCTCCTGTCCCATCCATGCCATTGGAGTTTCTGCTTAAAGCCAGAGTTAGAATTATTTGAGGTAGTTATAACCATGAAGGTATAGAATCATAGGATGGTTTGGGTTGGAAAGGATCTTAAAGATCCTCTGGATCCAAGCCCCCTGCCATGAGTGGGGACACCTTCCACTAGACAAGGTTCGTCAAAGCCCCATCCAGCCTGGCCTTGGACACTTGCAGGGATGGGGCAGAGAGAAGAAAAATAGACATGGCCTCCTCTGGCTGCACTGAAGATGTGAGACTTTTGACTTGAGAGTTTCAGAGCAGTCCCCACACATTTTTCTTCACAGCAATGTAGGCTTCACCTTAGTATGTATGTTTACATGTGTACACAACTTCCAGCTCCTTCAGAATACGGATGTACGCATACACTTCCTATTTTTTTTAAACAGGGAAAGGTGTGAGTCTTCTCTGTAGTGTGAAGGAAGGACAAAACACACCTATTACACAAAGAGTGGGAAAGGAACTATCCAACTGAGTCACTCACTCCCACCTGGGATGATGGTGAACTGGAAGTCTGATCTACTCAGACTGCCAGAATAGGGGGCATACAACCTCTCTTTTTATAACTGGGATGGAAAACAACCAGTGTAATAGTTTAACAGTTGGAGTTGGGATTAAGTTTAGGGATACCAGAATCTGAAGAGATTGATTTATTGGTGGATTTCGCAAGTTTTGCAGGGGTAAGGTGCAGTCATGTTCTGGTAAGGCAGAGATAACTCTGGGATATTGTTTTAAGATTAGGATTGTTTGGGATGGGGACAACATGGCATGAAACCTCATGTCTGCTGAAATACTGAGGTCCTGAGGGAGAGGGGGACATTAAAGAGAGGTGAACTGAAATCAGATAGGAAAATGAAATTAAATTCTTTTAGATTGCTTATGTCTCTTCATCTCAATTTACACATTTCTTTAAAACCAAATTACCACCATAAGGGTATTTTCCAATTAACAATCCTTGCGCACTTAACCAGCCATCTATAAATGGATGCAGAAGTCACATTCAAGCCATGCAACACACACTGAATCTCTTCACTCTCGGTGTGGCAGAAGCTTTAGAATAATGCTTGTTTTGGAAAAAAAAAATTGAGTTTTTCCTGCATCCTTTACACAAGAGAAAAACAAAGACAAGTTTGAAGGAATGAAATAGAAGGCTTAATAAAATCCATGTGGAGACTGAGAAAAACTCAGGTAGCTCACTCCAGGGATGGATTTTGCCTGTTCTACAATGAATGATGACTTTTCTATCTCGATTTTGCTTCCTCTGAGATAAAGATCTGTGCAATTTTTTTTTTCTTCCCATGCTGAATAGTGTATAGAAGTATGATTACATTTCATCATACAATGAGCTTCCACATTGATGTAATTTCATTCTGATGTAGTTTGTTTTTTAATCGCATCCCTTCACCTTTTCTAAATCAATATCCAATCACTGTTGCTTCAGGGCAAAAATTTGCAATTCATTAAGGCTTGCCTGAGAGAAGAGTATGAGCTTTATCTCAATAATGTGCATGCCAAAGTTTAATGAATCATTTAAATATTTTTCATTATTTTCCACTTCTTATGCAATGGAAATATCATTTTGGAGTTGACAGAGAGCAAGGTAGCAGGACTAAACCAGAAAACCCATTTATAAAACACTTTTTACAAGGCTTTCTATCTCAACAGGTCATTTTCCTATTCTTGAGAAAGTTAATTTTACCGAAGTTAAATTAGCAATCACCAACATGTTTTTATTCATGGGTTGAGCTTGTCTTTTTCAATTCTTGTGTAACAGAATCTCTCAGTATTCTGAACTATCACAGCTGTTAAAATAGTGATTTTTGCCTTTATCCCCATCTGCTTTCTGTGCACAAATGGATGTTTTCAGCTATCCAATGGGAGATGGATTTTTTTCCTTCTATAGTTAAGGTGGAGTCAGTGTCTTTTCAGAAGTACAATGGTAAGGGATGGGGGGCAATGGGCATAAGCTGCATCGAGGAAAATCTTAATTGACATCAGGAAAAAAATCATAGGCAATCAGATATTGCAAGAGGTTGCCTCAAGAAGTTGTGGAAGATGTTTGAAAACACTCTGAGCTCAATTGGATGAGACCCTGAGCTACTTTATCTAATGGCAAAGTTTCTCCTGTTGCATGGTCAGACCAGATGACCCCCTTAGGTCCCTTTCAACTTAAATTAGTGTATGATTCTGAAATACCCACCAATAAATAATCAGGATGCCTGTGCTGACTAAGAATCGACCTTATCAGGCAGTAGTGCCCCTATTTCAGTCAGCAAATTACTTTACCTGATAAAATGTGCAGCATTTTTCTAAGCCTAGAGCTCTTACCTGTTGCACAGTAAGGCTGTTAAAGGTGGTGTAAGTGGTTTGTATCCCCTTAGTCATTGCCACTGATGTGCAAATCAGTGTCTTCATCCTACCACATCTGTATTTTGCAACTTGCTAGGGAGGGAACTGATCAGGATGGTAATTTTTTCAACTGGATGAATCTAGGCTGTGCTGTCACATTTTGGTAGGAACAAACAGGGGAGTTTCAGCCTGAGAATAGTGAAAATCTCAGTCCTTCAGTCTATGAAAATACCAAAGAGGTCAGTAAAGCCTCCTGGCCATAGTTTGCCTCTGCTTCTGAAACTGCCTCTTTCACATGGCAAATTTTGATCTAGCAGTGGAACCCAGGTTAGCAACAGGGATGATTAATGTCTTTTGGGAATTTTCTGCCTAGTTTAGTTCAATTTTCTAAGACAAGAAAAATAAGGTGACTGCAGACTTTGACTTTAGCAGTTGAGGCTATTTCACATACATATTTGCACAAATAAAATTATAAGGCTTCAGGGATCAGTCCAAAAAAATACAAAATTATGTGCATTGGTATACATTTCCATTTAAACCTAGGAATAATTAGAAAAATTAAGCTTGGCAGAAATAACATAATAATGAGTTTATCACTCTACACTGTAAATTCTTGAAGCATAGCCTAACGTGTAAGCAATCATAACCTTCGGGGAGAGGAAATAAGGCACCCAAGGCTCTCTTGCCCTTGTCTGGGTTTTGTGGTTTGGCAGTGAGGAGAAGCTGTAGAGAGAAAATCTCGTAAGCTGAGTCCATGCATTTATTTTTAGTTTTATATGAGGCATTTACTAATGGCAAAATGTCCTTGAGGTTAGGAAGACGGGTTTTTTCTCTTGGCACAGACAAGTTTCTGCATTCCAATTTTGTTATGATATGCTCTTTGCAATTAATAATAAAGCATTTTGAGAGGAAACAAGGGAAAGCAAAGACACTGGGGAGGCCAAGTTATTAACCCAGTGTTATTTTCCCCCTTATAAGCAACAAATAAGTCTAGAGCACACAGGTACCATCAGGTTTATCCTTTAGATCACAGCCCATTCCTTTCTACTACAGATTTACTCTCATATAAACTGTGAGTTCAAATTATTTCCAAATGCAAAAACTTGCAGGAAAGTGGTGCTAGAATGACTAAGGAATGGAGAATCACTCTTTCAGAACAAGTTAGAAGAAACAGATTTGTTTAAATCAGCAAGAGAAGGTCTGATTGCATAGTAGAAATATATACAGGGTAAATGCTAGGAAACAAGAGTAACAAAAGAATGGTAAAAGGCAAGACAGATGTATTAATTTGCCCATGGGTAAAGCTAGGTTGGACACTGGAAGGAAGTTCCCAACCTTCTGAAGGGCATAGGCTTTGGAAGCATTTGGTGAAGGTGAAAGAGCTTGATTGACTCCATTAGCAGACACTGGCCTTGATTCAAGAGGTCCTGCTAATCCACATCCAGGGGAATTACAGAAGGGTATGGAGCAGTGTGTGACTTTTCTTACCTCTCTCCAGAATATTTTGCAGTTTAAAAAAGTTTCAGTCACTATGAGAGATTTTTCCTGCCTTTGATACACTGATGATTATTTGTTTTGTGGGGAATGTGTTTTAAGAAATAAAATGCTGTTCATCACAGTTAAATGCAAAATGCAAAATCATATTTTGTTTTGACTGAAAGCTTTTCAGTAGGTTCATTTGACTAAATTAACCATTATCTCTAGACCCAAGATAATTTCCTATTTTTTCCTGAAAAGTGCAAATTACTTGTATATTGTTTTTACAATACATTTTTACAAATGTATTGTAAAAACAATATAGAGAGAATTGTATTTGTCAGTCTCAACTGAGACTGAGCTTGTGGAAGTTTCTAAGCTTGTAATTTTTTATTATCCTCTTTCCCTTCTTGCCTCCTTGCCTTTCAATGGGAAAATATGTTTCCATGGATGTACTATTAGAATCACTTACTACTTTTAAGCTGGTTTTGAATTGGTGAATGTGGTCATATCACTGCTTGTCTTGAGGTAGCTTTTCCTGGACTGTAGTCTGCTATCTTTTCATTAATTTCTTTATCTCCTGGGATGCAAATGTGCATCTGTGATCTTTGTGTTGAAAACCTGCCATGAACTTGAGCTTTCTTCTGCTTCCTTGTCCTTAATTAAGCATATTGACATATTGTTAGTAGGGATGATAGATTCCTGTGGAATAGCCAGCAACAGCACTGATTGTGCTGTTATATTTATTTATGAGACATCACAGTACCTGGAATCATCATTTTGTTCACTGAAATCTTTGTAAATTAGGAAGACTCAATCTCTTTCCACGCAGAGAAACTGTACTATTCCCATTCTGATTCAGAGAGACTCTCAGAAGTAGGTAGGGGTGACCTCAAAAGTTTGGAGAAAATTACTAGGTGAACTTAGTATGTTTTTTAAAGGACTTCAAGAGTAAATGAAACACACCAGGGCAGATTCTCAGCTGGCGTAAATTACTATCACTCCACTGAAGTGAGTATAGCAAAAGTAGTTTAACCAACTGACAGTCCCTCAGCTGTGCATTTCTTTCTTGTTTTGCTGCTGATTTTGAAATGAGAGGAATCCAACTGAACTTTTGGACCAAATTATTCTGTTGGGGGTCAGAGCAGGTCACAGATAAAATAAGAGTACAGATCAACTCCAAGCTTTTTCCACATGAGTTATACTCTAATCATGGCTTCAAGCACTCCCAGAACTTGATTCCCTGCAGCCTTTCTCCTCCTTCTGCCTGACCCTGATCTGGAATTAAACTGTTATCAGAATCACTGTAGCATATATTGTATTACTGTGTATATCAAATAAAAGTTGGAAACTCAGCATATTCAAGACTGGGAATAATCTCATCTACCACAGAGCACTTTCTGAGAGCAGTTCTTCCAGTGAAAGCACCAGCATCTCCCAAATGCTCCTACAAACAGGGCTGCATCTTAATATTAATCAAGCAGCGAAGTATTAAGGCAACATATGCTGTAACTGTTCAGTCTGCAAGTGAGTTAACTCCTTCTAAGAATCCTGATGATGAAAGCAATGCTGTGCTTTGTGAGATGACTTCCATCCTCATTATCCAACACAGCATTGTGGGGTTTGTTGCATACTTTGTTATGTTTGAAACATGAAGATGGAGAGGTTTTTCTTAAAAGGAAACCAACAAAACCAATCAAAATTATTTTTGTCTTTGCTGTCTGGAAAATGTTTTAAAAATGATGCTGCAAACCATTCAAATTTAAGTCAAAATGATATGAAATCTGGCAAAACTGTTCTATTTGCCAAAAAAAAAAGAAAAGGTGACTTTTAGATAAATTAGCTTATAGAAATATTTTTTTACAGTACATTCATACTTGAATTATTTTTCCGTGTAAATATTTTATAAAACTTAAATACATACCTGACTTAGGTCCCTCTTAGCATGAAAAATGTTTCAGTGTAGGTAGCTCTCCATGTTTGCAGCAGGCAGTCTGATCCTCAAGTGTGTGGTGAACTACTTCCTTCCGGCAATTGCATTTTGTAGGAGCAGAACAGCTCTATGTACAGACCCCACAACAGCTAAAGCCAAGATATCATTCAGGAGCACATCATGACATAATTTCACCAGGTCCTGATAAACTTTGGAAGGAAAGATGCTGAAATGACAGGCAGGTCCTTAAAGGCCCAAGCCCCTCTATGCCCCACCTCCCTTCCTTGATCACACCCACACGACAGGTGAGTTCAGTAGCTTAATGAAGTTAAATGTTTGTAATTTTTATCCACAGTTCAGTTGTTGGTTTTGCCCCAGGAATACAGGGTTTACATGCTCGTTTCCTGCTGGGTCTGACAGCAGAACAAGGCTGTCCTAGTCCCCCTCCCCCTCAAGTACACACTACCCTGTAAAACTAATCAGACACTTTTTATTGGGAGATTAATTTAAAAATGAACTATTCACTGTGATCTCTTCTTTAAATAATGCATATATTTACCTTAATTCCTGTTTTAAACACTCTTCTATTAGAGTATAATCTTTTATCAGAAGAGTTTACTCTCTATATTAGAGTACTCTTCTATTAGTTAAAGGGGGAAGCTATGCAGCATAGCCATCCAATAATAGCTATTAATTATTCTGTAAACTAAAGCTATGGGCAGGAATGTTATTGGCTGCACGTGGTGAGAACATGATAAGAAATAGAAACTTCATGTTATACATTGAAGTAAGGCTCTTTTTTTTCTCTATAAAATGATCTTTTGTTTTGCATTTCTTGGGAGTTTGGTTTAGCTTAAATGACATAATTGTATAAATATGATTTTTTAATGTATTCTAGTTTAATATTAGTAATGATGATTAACGATGATTAACCATTCATTTTGCCCAAGTTCTTATTGACATCAGTGAAAGTTTCTTTATTCTTTCTCTGTAATCATACTGATCACACTATTTTATTTTTCTTGTATTGTGAGCATTTAAACACTGAACAGCTTGTTCCAACCTTTGAAAATTCAAGCCTTAATGAAATATTTAAGTACAATCAGTTCTAGTTCTTGCTGAATGGAAAATAATGAAAGTGCAGAACAAAACCGTATTTTTCCTCTGACTTCTTAATAATTAGTCTTTGCCTTCTTTTTGAAACGCCAATGTTCTGCCACTTTGCTCTTAGAATTTAACAACATATTCAGTGCTTTACAAAAAATTGCCAATTGAGACAGGCCTAGTTTCTTCATAATTTTTGCACTTCAGAAATACAGCATTCAGGAATAATTTAACATGCTTTTCTACTTTGTAAATCATGCAATTTAAACTATAACAACAGAGGTTTTCTTCTCTTGCCACTTGAATGTATTTGTGCTTTATATTGTAGTCAAGAGGATGTCTGCATGAGGACTAAAGACTGAAAGTTTTGTGATGTACACTAGTGGAAACATTTATATTCTGAAGTGACTAAAGAACTTGGAGGTCAAACTGAAACCTGTGGAATTATAGGAGAAAATTTTAGGAAAACTCTATGCCTCCAAACACCTGAAGAGCAACCAATCTTAAATTCTATTTCTTTGACATAGTTTGTCCTTGGATATTTAGATATTTAGACACAAACCCCCTCTCCAAAATCAGCATGAGGCAAAATCAAACTGAGTGGGAACAGATTGAGCAGTCAGAAGAATGAAATTTGCTCTGAGATAAAGTATCCTCACAGGAGTGCTCCTCCCTTGGGCTACAGACACTGTAAATTTACCTGGCAATGCCAGCTGACTGAAACAGTCCCTTGGCATTTCTGTGGAGACCTCCCTTGTTGGTGGAGATCTCTCTTGTGGCTTAGGATCTCAACTTAGGCTTCATTAAGTGCCCCAACACGAGAAGGGTAAGAGCTGATCCATGCTTTGATCAATGCTGATCAATGTTGGCATTAATCCACAGGCACTTCTAACAAAAAAGTTCTATTTTTTCTGATGCTCTTCTGACTCATTACAGTTAATGGCCTTTCCTGAGAAATGCAGCAGTAGTTATTAAGAAATGAGGTAAGAACTCAGAAACGAACCAGAGGAGAACTGGCTGGCTGTGCTTTGAAACTTCTGTAGTATTTATGTAGTTATACACGTATGCAGTCTGTCTTCTATTGCTTTGAGTGTATTTATTTTTACAAACTCTCCTATGCAGCTGATTCTTTGTCTTTCAGCATAGAGAGGGTGTTCTGGCCTAACCACACAGCAGATCACACAGAGATTTGCTTTGCCCCGTGTTAGACCAAGGATTTGAACTCGACCTTGTGCTCCTCCCGGTCAGGGTTGCAGCTGTAGAATAAAGAGGTGGTTTTCTTCATTGTTTCTACATGTCCTGGACAATTCCTCGGTGGGATTAGCATCTGAGATTGGCTCCCCAGGGAGGTCATTTGCAGACGATACAAAACTGGGAGGAGCTGTTGGCTCCCTGGAGGGCAGGGAGGCTCTGCAGAGACCTCAACAAATCAGGGGACTGGGCAGTCACCACCCATATGAAGTTCAACAGGAGAAAGTGCCAGATTCTGCATCTGGGATGGGGCAACCCTGGGTGTACAGACACACTGGAGAAGGACAGGCTGGAAAGCAGCTCTGCACAAAGGAACCAGGGGGTCCTGGTCAGTGGGAAGTTGAAGATGAGTCAGCAGTGCCCTGGCAGCCAGGAGGGCCAACCCTGTCCTGGGGTGCATCAGGCACAGCATTGCCAGCTGGGCAAGGGAGGGGATTGTCCTGCTCTGCTCTGCTCTGCTCTGAGGCAGCCTCACCTCGAGTGCTGGGGGCAGTTTTGGGTGACACAATGTAAGAAGGACATTAAGCTGTTAGAGAACATCCAAAGGAGGGCAATGAGGATGGTTAAGGGTCTGGAGGGGAAGCCTTATGAGGAGCATCTGAGGACACCTGGTCTGTTCAGCCTGGAGAAGAGGAGGCTGAGGAGAGACCTCACTGCAGTTACAGCTTCCTCATGAGGGGAAGAGGAGGGGCAGACACTGATCTCTTCTCTGTGACAAGAGTGAGCACTGACAGGACCCGAGGGAGTGGTGGCCTGAAGTTGTGTCAGGGGAAGTTTGGGTTGGATATTAGGAAAAGCTTCTTCACTGAGACGTTGGTTGGGTATTGGGACAGGCTCCCCATGAAGTGTCACAGCACCAGCCTGACAAGAGATCCAGTAGTGTTTGGACAATGCTCTCAGGCACAGGCTGTGACTCTTGGGGATGGTGCCGTGCAGGGCTGGGAGTTGGACTTGATGATCCCTATGTGTCCCTTCCAGCTCAACGTATTCTGTGATCTGTGTAGCAAATACCAATGCACCTTGCTCAAAGCCAGAGCCAGAGGCACTGGAGAAATGGAGAAATCGCTATTATGACTGTGTCCCACTGGAGGGCTCCCCAGCACTTGCGGTAATCCTCCTCTTTAACGGCTATCTCAGTTCCAGGGCTGTCTCTTCCCTGCAGTGCAGTGCATTGCAGAGCTGCTCCCCTGCAGCAGAAGAAATGGGTTTAGAGATGTGGGGGGTGTGCAAGACTCACTCCTGCACTCCTTTGTGTGTATTTTTAATCACTGCCCTCAGTATTAGTATCAAGAAAATGATGTGCTAAATACACCTCAAAATTTAATATTACTCATATTTTGAATTTTTGTTGATTTCTGAGTGAGGCTGGCTAAATATCATCACTGCTTCTTAACTGATTACAGCTTTAGAATCATAATGGAAATTATTCTGGAATCGTTCCCTTTATTGTACTTCAATTTTTAATAGAAGCCTTCCCTACAAATCCAACTACTTAGAAGTACTCTAAAGGGAAAGTGACTACACTTGAAGTCGCCTGCTTTGCTCTTTCTCGGTCGTTTTGCTTTTAATTTCATTTAGAGTTAAAACAAAATCATTGTTCAATTTAATTTGTGAACAGTTTTTAATTTTCTGTTGAGAGTTCAGGTGGTTGTTGAGTCTTGAGGAGTCAAGTGCTTTTGAAGGATACTCTAGAAAGCTTAAGTGATTTTACACAAGAGTGTATGAAGGCAAGTTAGTGGTCTGTTTTGTGTATAGCAATGCAATAGCTTTACACAGTTCTCAATTTCATCTGAAATTAGATGAGGCAGGATGTGTTGGAAAAAAATCAGTGATTTTTAAATGAATTTTGTGACTATAATAACAGCTGCTCTTAAATGTGTTAATTATTGACAATTTCATTTCTTTACAAACGCGTTATTTTCAGACTGGATTTTATATTAGCTTACCTTGAAATTTAGTTAATGTAACCCAGTTACTTTTGAATTCATGATTGTCTTTTTCCTGTATAATGTGCACAGTGTTTCAAAAGTCTCATATTTTAAGTTGGATGCAAATATTAACTTGAGAAAGTTCCTAGGTGATCTTTGGTCTTCTAGAGATCACCTGAGTCTGCTCTTACTGACTGACAGATGATGGACAAGGACTTCTGGGGCTGTTGACTCTAAATCATGATTCTTTCTTGTAGAAATTCACTATTATGGTTTGCCTGTAGGTATTCAGAAATAAGCTTTCAAATGCATCTTTTTAAGCACAGTGACAATTTCTTCTAAGCCACAGTGCTGGTACATCTTGCTTCTTACTCCATAAAGCAACTTTCTGTAGCCTTTTCCTTTCCCAAGCCCACTGCAAAGGTTGAGGCTTATTCTGGGATTTAAAAAAAATTACCCTTTTCAAGTTACTTGTATATTACTTGAGAAGGGCTTCAAATTATATGAAAAAACTGCTCCACTTGTAGAAAAAATTGTTCAGCTGTGAGGAAAATTATTATTGGTGAAACTCCCCTATTCAGCCAAGTTCTTAACCAAGGGATATTTTGTGAGTTCATGTTACTGAATTTTTCTTCATCCTTCTTAATTCTCTACTGATATTACTTACTTCCAATTTGTTCTGACAAAGGAAAATATGCACAGCAAAGTAAAGCAAAGCTATCAAAATGTTCAATGTTCTTCACTTAAAGAGAGAGCAGCCTAGAGAACTATTCCTAATTATTCTAAGCATGAAGATATTAAGATTGTATATTAAACAGAAGGCAATTGTAGCACAATGGCTTGTCTGATGACTACCATCCAAGGAGGTTGGAGAACTTTTTTGGTTTATATATCCTATGTGCTTTGTAATTTTTATTTTATCCTAGTAGTCCACTAGAAATGCAACAGCTCATGTTGTCTCTGTAAAGAGTTGCAGAAGAGTACCTGTGTTGTCTGGGAACTCTTAAAATTCACGTTGCAATAAATTTACCAGGATTCTTTTCTATTGGAGACACTGTGGTGTCAGTGAAGTGTAACATACAAAACAATAATGAATAGACTGTGCAGTTTACAGTTTCTAAGCT
This sequence comes from Entomyzon cyanotis, assembly GCA_024500445.1. Classification (NCBI taxonomy): domain Eukaryota; kingdom Metazoa; phylum Chordata; class Aves; order Passeriformes; family Meliphagidae; genus Entomyzon; species Entomyzon cyanotis. The sequence goes on along the minus strand of JAKEPQ010001016.1, from coordinate 55,459,554 downwards.
CCATAAATATAAATTTTAAAAGACACACCAGCAAATATTTAAAAGTAATTGGAAATTCTTCAGTGATGTAGACACATAAATGAAGGAATTTTGCTGAGGCAATTATAGTGTCTCCTGCTGCTCTGCCAAAATTATTAGCAACATACATGAGACCTCCCAGTGTTTGCAGATCTCTTCAGTAACTGGAGATTTAATGTTTAGAACTTGGAGGTGAGGTGAAAAGATGTTGTAAATAACTGCACAGGTTTAAAATCTAACAGGATGACTGTGGTGCTTTAATACTGCTGTGCTTGTCCAAGATGATTTGCCACTCTCTATCAAAGCTTTGGGATGACTTATCTTTCTGAGTACAGCTGGAATGGACTATAATCAAAATATTCAGGTGAATCCTTCTTAATGTGCTTGCAGACTAAAGACATGTACTTTCCAGAGCTTAAATGAAGAATCATTCGTATCCCCCAAGAGTTGATGGTGTCACTGAACTTACAGAGCAAAGTGGGGAATGAGTCTTTCCTTGTTAGAAGCTATCCTTGTTTCATCTTTTATTTTCTCTAAAAGGCTGAATTTGTTTCCTGTTGTCTCTGAACATCTTATGACACCATTCTATAGGACAGTAGTGCATCTTCTTTGGGATCGCACAGGCAGTGAGCACACAGCTGGGAACTGAACGTGGCATTCCTTGCTTCCAGCCCTATGTTACATTCTTTTCCCTGCTGGCAAGAGTGTCATGTATATACACAAGTAAAGAAATCCTGCTAAGCTATTTAAATCCAGTTATCTGTGACTTTTAAGCTTGCATACACTTCTCTGAAATTAAGAAGGTATTCAGAAATGTGCCTTATTTTTTAAAGCTGTTTGTTCTTTATACTTCTAAATTTCTCATTTCTTATTTTTGAACAAACTTGATTAAAATGTTGATTGTGCCAATGCACATTTTTGCATTTTCTAGTTATGAATCAGACAATGAATTGGAAGAGTTTCTCTGCGGAAGTGAAAATATGAGTTTTCTTTGAAAGTTTTCTTCAATGGTTATTAAAAATTAAGCAAAACACATGTCTGTATTTATCCATAATTTATCACTCATCTTTGAATGAGAGAGTTAAATAAAAAAAAATTAGGGAATTATTATCTTAAGGTCTTCCTAGGGGTTGCTTGAATCATGCCCCTTTTTTTGGGAGTGCTTCACGGGTCCTTCTGGTTTCATTCCTATGAGTTATGAGATATGAACTGAAGTGTGACCCTATCCAAAGCTTGTGGATATTTGGATCTCAGTTTACATCTTAAGACTATCGATTTTACTTAGATTATTGCTTCTTCAGAGGACCTGGAAATAGATACTTAAATGTGTCCAAAGTGTACTGAATCCAACCTATATGTGCAGGCAGTCTGACCATGTGGATGTCAAAGTACTCTTGCTCCTACCCTCTAATTCTGAGCTGAGGATGAATCAAAATGACTGTGATGGATGAATGACCATGTTTCTCTGCCTAGATTTTGTCTTGTTCACCAACATTTTTGCTCTTAATAGCTTCTGATACTGTAATTTTTTTTTTTTTGTTCTTATCAGTGTTTCATTTTATAGAAATACATGATTACATCTCCATTTATTTTTTGACATTGTTAAAGCAGAGAGTTTGTCCAACTGTGACTCTATCAGCTGTAAACAATGCTCTTTGCCTTTGGCCAAATTTTAGTCTCCTAATGTTTTCACTCTGCCTGGAGTGAATCACTGTGACAAACAAATCCCTGAAAATAAGAACACATAATGGAAAAGCTGACAAGACCCTTAACAATAGCAGAGCCATGGGCTTTGGTATAAACAACATAATGACAGAGTGGATTTGATTGTCATCCTTGAATTTCATTCTTTTGTTGCATTTCTTGTCCAACTGCCTGCATGCCTATTTCACAGCAATACTTCCTGCCATATTCTAAAAGCTATGGTTACTCATTGACAGGATCCTGCCATAACCCAGCAATAAAATGTACATTGCGATATTAACTGCTCTTTCCTTTGAAACAGAATAAATACAGAAAACCAAAGCAGGCTATGGGATACGTAGTAGTTAAATTAAGCCTAAAAAACGAGTTCTCTCTGATGTGCTGGGATACTGAGGCTTGTCAACATGGGGCGCTGTGACAATGCCCTGCTGTGTGTTAATGAGTCACAGGGTGAAGCTTAAAGAAGAACACAATCCCCTTTCTTCTCCTCCTCTTCAACTTATTTGAAATGAAAAGACCTTGGACTAGATGCACGTGGAACTACTCAAAGACAGCCTTAGTCCCCAAACAGTTGTCTGAACTTCTCTGTTGTGGTGGGTTGACCTTGACTGGACACTAGGCACCCAAGTCATCCTATCATTCTCCTCCCCAGCAGGACAGGAGCAGAAAATAAGATTGAAAGAAACCTTGTGTGTCAAGATAAAGGCAGTTTACTAAAGCCAAAGCAAAGGACATGTGCATGCAAGCAGAGCAAAAAACCCAAAAGATTTTATTATCTAGTTCTCATCAGCAGGGGATGTGTGGCTACTTCCTGGGAAGCAAGGTTTCAGCACATGTAGTGGTTATTCCAGAGGGCAAAGATGGTAAATAAAGAATGAATAACTAATAGTGAATGCACCCTGCTTCCTCCTCCTCCTCCTTTCTCAGCTTTTATATCTGAGCAGACATCATATGGTATGGAATATCCTTTGGTCAGCTTGGGTCAGCTTTCCTGTCCGTGTCCCCTCCCAAGATTTTGCCCCCGCCCAGCCTGCTGGTGAGGGTGGAATGTTGGAGACACAGTGCTGATGCTGTGCCAGCCCTGCGCAGCAGGAGCCAAACACTGGTGTGTTACCAACACCTTTCCAGCTACCACTGCTGAGCACAGCACTGCGACGGCTGTGGGGAAAAATTAATTCATCTCAGCCAGACCCAATACTCCTGTAAAACACACTGGGCAACAAACACCCCTAACAAAGCTTTTCAGAAGGAAACAAAGATGCAGAAGAGAGGGAGGTTTTTGTGCATTTATCTGTCATCTTCTAGTCTACGAAATGCCTCTCCTTACTTCTCTATTTCTTTACCTCCAGACCAAGGGCTCTTGACCTCTCAGACCAAGTTTTGTTTAGTTTTTTTTTGTCTCAGCTGCTCGAGGTTAGGGACAGATAATGCTTTGATTGTGGCTTTTCTTTTTAAATATTTGTGGTAGTTCTGCAGCTATGGCCTTTCTCCTAGTTGGAAATGACTTAATTAAAGCACTCAGGGATAAGTCCACTCCTATGTAATTAGCTTACTTGTCCCTAAGGAATAGCATGGCAGCTCCTATTGCCCTTCAAAACCGAGTAGATCTCTGTTTTGCTCCAGCCCTAAATAAGGATAGCAGTGCTGAATAAAGATACATTTTACTCATGGGTTCCACTTTAGATATTGTACCCAGCCAAGGATCCAGGAATAATTCTGAAATAATTTGACTGACAAGCTTGTAAGGTAAACTTCAGGTAAATGCTTCTGGTGCTTTGTGCTACTACTGCAACACAGCCACAAAAGCCAGTTTGAAACCTGTGGTGGTAACTTAATTCCTAATTTCTACTTGTATGCCACAGGCTAAATGACTTCATTTTGTTATCTGATAATTAATGAGCTCTTCAGTCCTTTGTGGGATGTGTGGAGGCAAAAACTCTGATCCCTGGAGATAGGGATGGGAGAGAAGGAAAAGAAGCCTATTGCTAGACTGGATTCTCTCCATTAATTCTTTCCTTTAGTCATGTTCTCAAAGTTACTCTGCTAATAAATTGGAAAGATTAGGATTCCAGACTCGAGGAGATTCAGGTCATACTGAAATGTATTAAATATAGACTTATTAATAGAATTTCCTGTTTTCAATAACATGCTCTCATACTTCGCCTGTCCTTGACTGAGTAAGATACGCAAAAAGCCCCATCTGCAGTTGTTGTGAGGTTACAATTCAATAGATAATCCAATTATATGCCTTTCTGAAGCTAGGTCAGGAACACACACGGAATTGTATTGATTACATTTTAATGCCAGCACTGTCATGGCAGCAGAAGGGCAAAGCACCGGTCAGTGCCACGGAGTGGGTGGGTTGCCATGCGACGTATTCAAGTGCCATGGAGTAACTCTAGGCAATTTCAGTGGCTGCTGAGTTATTTAATATGTGATGCCCCTGAAAGGTAACAACTTAATCACCACCTAAACTTGACACTGTGGTTAGCTTTTCTCTGTACTGGTGCCCTGTCCTGAAGCAGTGCACTTTATTGAAGAGTTCTGATGAATGTTGTGATTTGCTCACGTTCGGAGAATCCCAAAGGCTGAGAAGCAAAGAAAAACATCAATCCTTTATACTAAAGCTGTAGTGAAATTTCAGCGTTGAAGTGCAAGTTTGTAATCCATTAATCTTCTGCCTGATGTGAGAGGGTGTGGTTTTCTGGACAGTACCTAAATTTCAAAAATGCTCTGAAATATCTTGTTCTTGGTGTTCATGCTGGTACCTACCACTTGCCAAACAGAAGCAGATTCCAGGCACTTTCTGTTCATGTTTCCCTTTTCAAAATGTTGCAGAACAGAAGCAGGAGAAGGTGTTAATGATGTGAGAGCATTCACAGTTAACCTGAAAATCTCTCCTCCATTTGATGGGAATCATATTTGCATCTCCCACAAATTGCCTTAGCTATTAGGCAATAGTCCATCTGAACAGACAATATTTCCACTCCTGCTGTTGAAGGCTTGCTGATGTGCAGGAAAAAACATCAGAGCTCTTCTAATCTATCTGTCTGTTCCTCTTACTTCAACCTCCTACCTCAAATCACATCTCCTCTTTTTTTTCCTAATCCTTTTTGTCACTCAGTTTTGTGCTCTACCCTCCAAATGACACAGTGCACTTCAGAACATTATGTGAGCAGAGTGCCAAGGAAAGAACCATGGTTGGAAGCGATGATTCTCAAGCTGTAATTCTGGGAGTATCAATGGTCTCTAAAGGCTTTTCTGAACTTAGGTGAACAAGATGTTTTAAGAATTGGAAAAGAATAAAAATTGTGACTGAGTATGCTAGGAAGGAACGGTATGATTTTCTCTGATTAAGGTGTCTGTAGAATGAAATGTTGGCAGATTTGCTGGGCTGAAATAAAAGCTGTGTTCCCTTATGTCTTCCTATCTGGAGTTACAGGGCCATGGTGTACATTGCTGGAAGCTAACATCTATGGTCTAACGAAGAATACAGGTCCTCCATGGATGTCATCATCTGTCCACAATATCTGGAAAAGCACATTAAAACCATGAATGCTCCAGAGAAATTTTGTTGGCTGCCTGTGGAAATGGCAGTGCTATATACTGGTTTACTGCAAATTCATAGAACACTAGAGTATATTAAAACTTCCTTTGTGGCGATGAAAATGAGTTAGCATTTTTGTGGGAAACAATTAGAGTTTTATTGTTTTAATAGTTAAAGGTTCACTTTTACCTTTGAACAGTTTTCTCATAACTCAGCTTCATGGAATTCTTGATAGATTCATTCCATAAGGGAAGAGGAAATTATAAATTATATGAAGCACGGAGAACCTTATGTGCATACAACACACACACACACACACACACGTAAGTGTGCACATAGGTGTGTGTATACATACATATAGACACAGCGAAGCGTGTATTTTATAGATATCTCTCTGTGTTGCTGTATATACACACATATTCATACACACATACTCTTACACATATGTGTAAGTTGTATTTCCCCCTTTCATAGTATGGTCAAAGTTGTCCTGAAAAAATATTTTGCAAATCTTTTATTGAGATAAATTTAAATGTGTTGAAATTGAAGCTGTAAAAATTTAAAACAGAATTGACACCTTATTTACAATTTGAGAAGCAGCATTGCTTGGATAATACTCAAGAGACTTGACCTTTATCACCTTAAAATACAGAGATATTTTGACATTTACTGTACATATTATCAATACAGTGTTTGTTAAGCTTCTATTTGAGGACTGTATGTGAACTTAAAATTCTGTTATGAAATAATTTTCCTTAATGTTAACTTTTAGTAATTTATAAAAAAATCTTATTCTCTGTTTTTGCTTTTTCTACCTATAGTAGATTCTGAAAGATCTTTTGGAATTGTAAGCTACTCAGGATCAAGAGCCTAGTATGTATTTGATTAATTCCATGTGATGGACTTGAAGAATGGCTTCCTAGGAGGGCTCAGATGATGGAATAAGGAACTTTTATCTCTCCTTCCTCTTTAATGCTATGCAGTATGACACATGCTCAGAAAAGTAATTTTTTAGGAAAAGAAAAAGAAAACTAAGGACTGAGTACTAATAATTTCTGCTCATGGTGCATCTCTCCCTTTCCATTCAAAGCTAAATGGCCTCATTTTCTTGAGTATCCAGCATGAATGGTTCAGCAGGCTGTGGCTATGAAATCCCCCTCTGCCTGGTTGCTTTGCAGCATGAGGTTGGGTTATTATCTATCTAATGTATTCAATCTCGTGGGTTAAGGAGAGAGAAAGACAGGGGCTATAAAGTTAATCACTGCAATCTCCTCTAGAGAAATAGCCTGAGAAGTGGTGGGCTCTGCTACACGTCTGAAAACAGAAACAAATCTGTGTGCTGAGATTAAAGGTGAATGGGTTCAAAAAACCAAGGCTGTTTGCCAGAGAAAGTCCTGATTACAGCAAAGGGGATCCAGATAAAGACCTTTTGTTACTCTCTGCTGTGGCTGTCAGCTATCTTTCATATCATCACTTGAAGGTAATCACAGAGTCTCAAAGATTAAAGTAAAAATCTTACATCAAAATCCAGCAGCTTTACTGAGAAATCAATTGGAAAGCAGAACTCCTAGGCAGTGAATTCACTCAAACCAGACTGCAGTAGTCTTTATTGCCTGCCTGCAGGTTCAGACTAGCCCTGTGTTTTGAGGCAAATCAAGGTGTATTTGGGAAGGCCAGAATACTCTTCTTTCTGGGAGAAAATCCTGTTCTTGTCCATTCCACCATTTGCACGTAAAGAAGGAGCTCTAGGTAAAACAACCAATTACTCATCTGCTTCAGTTTAGTTTTACTAAACTGTTTAGTTCAGTTTAGTTTACTTTTTAGTTCAGTTTAGATTAGTTTACATGATGTTCACAAGAAAAAGCTTAATGATTATTCCAGATTTTCAAGAAAAATTCTACAAAAAGGTGGGAAGATGATGATCTACTACAGACCTTTTCTCTGCCAGCTTTTCTGTGGCTAATGCAAATATTTAAACCTCATGGTTGTGGGGTAAAGCATCTGTACTTTGTCCTCAGTGGAAAAATTGTTTACCTCTTTGAATTAAATATTTTAATATACACTTTGGAGCCCCTGTCTTACCCATCTCAGAAGGACTGGTAACATTAATTTAATTATTTGTGTGTAGACAAATCAAGACTTTTTTTTTTTTTAACTTGCTGATAATATTTACTATATTATGTTAGTCTCCAGGTTTCTTAAAAAAAATGTCAACTGCAAAAGGAGAATTTATATAAGGATTAGGAAATATTGTCCTTTAATTTAAAATTTTGTGCAACTGTCCCCAGGGCTTATAGGGCTCATCATGGAATGCAGGTGGAAGAGCATTTTGGTGTTTGTGTTAATCTTATTATGGGATATTTTAAGGGAATTGTGGCAAAAATTGTGAGGCTTACACATGGATTGAGGAGGACTGCTGTGGGGAAAATAGAAGTGCTTAAAGGACCTCATTGAGTGTATTCAGTTTGCTTGTCAATAGAGTTGTCTGACTGAGCTGTGTGCTCAACTAGCACAGTTTTCCATATCTTCTTATGAAGCCCTATTTTTACTGTCTGTGTGAATGAACTCTCCATCCTGAGAGTGCGTGTGTGAACATGGATGAATTTGAAACTGGACTAGCCAGTGAGTAGGAGAAGAGATCTTAGTGCCACCAGCTGGAGTTAAACCATGAACCTCCAAGGGCTTATGTGGCTAGCACAGGTCTTTCCCGTGAGAACATTTTGCTACATTTCATAAACAAAGATAAAGTTTGGATGTTTTGCAAACAACGTCTCTGGATTAGGTCAGTTCGGGCTTGGCCAATTGGGCCTAGGGGGAGGTTTCTGGCTGACCAATCTGGGTGACCTCTGAAGACTCTATATATATGGAAATCAAAATAATAAAGACACCTTCTCTCTTTCCTTGTCTGAGAACCTGGGTCATTCCTCAGCTAGCCGCTCAACAGCGACAGGCTTACAGGTCTGTGTCCCCACAGCTGGGGAGACCAGGATCAGGGACCAGCTGCTGGATAGACTGAGTGTCTAGGCCAGCTCCTGGAGGGATCAATATTGCACACATTACAGATGTGCATGTTTATAACAGCATGTAGGGTCAGCTAGAGTGTTCTACTGACAGCCTTCAACCTCGATCAGCTGCAGAGGAGGAGCAGGGTTCAGGCTGCCTGTTCGTGTGAGCACTGTGTGTTCCTGCTTGCGTTGGTCTGTGATGTGTGTGAATATGGATGTATCTCTATCTGTTCACTGCAGAAAACACTTTTATGCTTACTGGGAATGACTGCTGAACCTTGCTGCTGGGTGCAGATGGGCACACAGAGTGCAGCAAGCTTGCATCTATCAGGCTGTGGGGTTTGGCAGCTTCTGAAAGAGAGCTCCAGTCTGAGCAAGCAAAACCCTTTTTTAATTAAAAAAAGGAAAAGCTTATGTGTAAGGATCTATTACTGCCAAGCAGGTTTAAACCTCCTGCTTGTAGATGGTGGTTTGTTCATATACCCACTAACATTTCTCTGTAATCCTTAGAGACTTTCCTTAAGACTGCCTCACAAGCTATTTTCATAGAATAAGGAGACTTTGAAAAGAGCTGACAAGCAGAAGAATCAAAAGTCAGAAACCATAAGGAATAGGGGGACTCACTTTATAAAGCTGCTTTTTTTTTTTAAACAGCAGAACAAGCAAAACTTCTGCTTCTTTATGTGTGATATTACAGCCATGATCACTTTGCTATTAAAAATTATTACTGCAGCTGGGGAAATGACTAGCATAGGTTCATTTTTTTGGGAGGGTTTGGGGATAGGGTGGGAGGCTGCATGCTAAACTGTAAGATCTAGCTTATGTGTTTCCTGGGGCTAGAGGCAGTGCATGTTCCCATGAAACAGAAAAAACATTAAACTGCTTTTCCTTTTGACATACTGTCGTACTTTTCTTCTACCTTCACCCCGATGTTGACATTACCAGGCACAGAGACAAGGTACCTGATCCAAGGATTGCTGATGACAATGCTTCTTCTCAGTTTAGTAGGCAGATTAATCTGGCCCTTGTAGAGAGGTAAAAGAACCTTGCTGTGTTCACAATGCAGAGGATTCTATTAGCTGTGTCTTTTTGTTTAGTGTGGCACTATAGAAATTCACTGCATGAGATATGAATTCATATAATTTTAAAGCTCTTCTAAATCTTATCTGCAATGCTTCTACTCACAGTATCTGCTCTGTGTGGTGCTGGCTGGATGATCTAACCAATTGATATAGTTTATTAAGCTAAAAAATATGAACCAGGAAAAATAAGGTGTGAAAGACAGCTTTGCCAAATGGTACAGAGCCAAAGGAGAACAGTCTTAGTGTGGTCTGGAGCTCCTGATCTTGTTCTCTTTTCAGCACTGCTGTGCCCAGCCCTCTCAAATGCCTTGCCTTGGATCCCTCCAGAATGCCACTGTTGTGTACCATGGTTTTTCCTTTTGGCAGATCCTTTGGGGCACCCAGAGGAATATGCCTCTTCCCTTTCACACCATTACAGGTCTGAAGGCAAAATGCCTTCCAAATGAAATCTCTCTGTGTAGACCTAATTACCTTGCTTGGGAAGTAGAAAGCATAGATTCTTCCTTTCTCATTCCTGCAGTACACTGGTTCCCAATACTTCAATGAGCAGAAATATTTATAATGGTTCATGTAAATGTGACAGGATCCTGGGCAAACACAGCCCACCACTTGCTGAAAGTCAGTTAGGCTAGCAAGTATGATACTGTGCTCTGGGCTTCACAGAGCACAGTACTTAACCACCTCACAGGTGTACTTAACCACCTCCACTGAGAGTTTGCTCTTCCTTTAGCCTTGCATTTTTCTAGCCACAGCTTTCTTGCCTAACATATTCCTGCCCATAAAATTATTAACTAAGAAGTCATGGTCTTCATTCATTAAGCTTCCATTTTCCCTCCTACCAGACTCACCAGATTTTTTAAAAATTTAAAAAAAAATTTTGGCAGTGGTCTATTCTTTTCCTTCCACTGCCTCCTCTAGTTTTCTCACTTCTGCAGTCAAACCAGATGGTTTCCTTGACTATTACGCTTTTCTGCATCAAGGGGAAACCTGATTCTAGAGGTGGACCAGGTTCTTTGGTCTTAATTTTTTTTTCTCGCCCAGGTAATTTCATAAAACATCCCTCCAACAGGTCCTGAGTGGAAACACCAAGGCTTCCATGTGTATGGAAAATGTAAAACCTCTTTGGTCTTAGAAATTCTGATAAATCCTTCTCAGTGCTTATACAGTATTTATTTCATGGTTTTAAACCTTAAAATTGAAATCACAGCACATAGAAAATTTTGGCTGAAATAGTTCTATTTGTTGAAGTAATAAAAAGCTAAATCTCACATTTTTATAATAGAAAGTGTTGCAAACCTCAGTCTTCTGAGCTGTTACAGTCTTGCAGCAGCTGCAGTTGCATGTCAGTTTAATTCCCAGTTGGAATCAAAATTCTTGAATGAGGTAATTTCTCTGAGGGGCTGGTAGCTGTTACTCCAATTGTCAAGGGAAGACAGGTTGTAACAAATGGGGAAAAAAACCCAAAACCATAACAAACCCAAATCACTGACAGTTGCCACGAAGGACATCTGTCTTTGAATGGGGAAAAAAGTTGCTAATTTGAGACACAAGCTTACTGTGATCATTTGAGTAATTACATTAAATTATGGTTAATGTAAGTAATTATAATTATTTAGTTACGACATAATTCAGCAGAGTTAGACTCAGCCATGAGACATGTTTGGTGTCTTACCTTCAAAGAGGGAATACACTCACAGCATTTTCTATATCTGGTGTGAGCCACTGCATCCAAATCTGGCACAGAGTCTCTGGTGCTATCCACACAGCTGGGAAGCCCATGGAATGACAAGTGATTGAAACAAAAAAAGGAAGCTATATACCTTGCCTTTTAGCCAATGAAGATTTGTCCTGGGAGTGCTTTTTCTAACATGTCTGATGGCATTTAAAATTCCTATGCACTGCTTTGGTTTTTATTCTTCCCTCCAAATTACTATGCCAGAGCATAATACTTCCCCTTATCAGGATATTTTTTCCAATAATAATTCAGTGTTTTCATTTTCAATAGCATAATTATATGGCTTTTTTTTCCTAATTATAGCTACTATTTTTCTTATCTGACTAAAACAGAGAGGATTATTTTCTCCTTATTTCTGTGATGTGATGCCTCAATCAGAATTGCATTGCCTTTTTTGTATTCCTGTCATATTACACACTAATCTAATTTATTTCCAATTAAAAGATTCAGGTCTCTTTTGGGATCAGTGCCTTTCAGGTTCTTCTCACCCAGAGGCTAATACTTAAATTATTTTTCCCAGATGTATTAAAATCTAATTCTACAGAGAGACTTACATAACTGCTTGTTTTTATTCTTTGTGAGTATCCTTATTGGAGCAGATAGGACTACTCAGAGAGCATAAAAATATATTTGTGATATCGGGCTTTTATTACCATGAATCTTGAGTAAAAGTAACAATGATGCCATAATATCAGCTTCTAGGTCTCTTAACGTTTTGATGAACAGGTGTTCATATTTTGTCTTAGTTAAATATGTTATATCATTAATTTCTGAATAAAACTAAAATGAATTGTTTAATTTAATATGTATTGCTTTAGTCTAAGAATGTTTTAAGTCTCTCAAGGCATTTTTATTTTTCTGAAACGAGAATGTAAATTTAGAGTTCTAACAAAATTCTGCTTGGTTTTTTAAAGGAAGTTAAAATAATTTTTTCCCTCTTCATGCATTATTTAAAGCAGCCAGATGCTTTGGGTATTCTGGTTGCCTTTGGAAGGAAACTAACATTTCCAATTTAGGTTTATAATTTAAACTGAAATATCTAGGTCTCTCATAGTGTACTTTATTGCTTTCTGTCTGATTAAACACATTAGACTGAATTATGTTTGCAACTCCCAAGTTTTGGTTTCTCTAATGCTCTAGACTACTTTGTTGAGGTATATTGTCTTCTATGTCTCTAAGAACTGTCATTTCTCAGCAGCTTGGAAAAGTTTAATATTTTGGCACCGTTTATTTTTCAATTGTTTCTTGCTAAAACCGTTTGATATGCACTAGCTCATCCACAGTTACTGGATTCAAAGCAGGATTTAATACCCGTGGCCCGTGTTACATGACAGAATCGACTTTGTTCTAGCAATGGTTCCCCTCTTGTCTACATCTCAGAGCTTATGTAAAACTCTGATTTATAAGGAAGTGTGTCTGCTTGAACCCTGATTCAACCATTCATCCTTGTTTTGCAAATCTCTAAACCATGTGTGTGTGGTAGAATGCTTGCTGAATAGAGGAGGATGAAAGGATTTGCTTATGTTTTGTTGTGCTACTTTACAAAAAAGTTTAGAATAGCTGAAGGCTAACAAATAAGGGAATCCTTTGGGAATTTTGATAGTTCTTTGGAATGTTTGAGCTTTTACTTCTTGAAGCATTTTAGATGACCAGGTGAAGAATGTGACTTAACAAGAAATTGAACAAGTTAGGTAGCTGGTCCTGAATCCAGAGATTTTATCTCCACTATGATTATAAAAAATCAGTGTAAGAGACACTGGTTAAATCTCTTTCTGCTGATCTGTTTGCTGGATTTTTCATTCTACCAACTCTGTCTATGGAAGGAAACAATTTTTTCATCTCTTTTCTTTACCTGAATGCCTCGATCGAGTGAGACTTTTCTTTCTAACACTCATTTTTTGCCATCGTATTATCTGGGTTCACTCTAGAGAGAGTCAGTGACATATTTTTTAGGAAGTCAGGGTAGCAGGTAAAACCAGATCTTACCCCCTCATAATGGTAAGAGTATTTGTGACTATGACAAGAAAGACAAAATGTGTCCCTACTGTGTCAGTGTGAGTGACAGTAGCCTAAGGAAGAGTACATGAAGAAAATCAGCATTTGGTATTTTCCAGACTATTCTCTCAACTTCCATTTGTTCCTGACAGATGGACTTATGGATTGAGAGGTGTCTTTGCATTTAATAGCTCTTGGTGATTTTTAGCCCATGATGTTGTGCTGTTACTTTTGAGCCTACCTAGACTTTCAGCATTGGTGACCTTCAGTAGCAACGAATTCTACACTATGGGGTCAAACAGAAGAGATAAAGGAAGGTGGTTTGTTTCTTCCGACACCTCCAGTCTAAACAAGCTCTTCTCTTTCTTGACAGACATCTTGGTTTCCTCTCGGGGAGGTTAGCACCTCATCTTTTGGTGCAGTTTTACCATTCAGTTCCACTGCTACAGTCTTTGCTATAAACATACCCACACTCTCACACATCACTTCCTCATGGACTATTCACCCAAAACGTGCCACGCTTTGGTGGCCAGCACTCAATTTCAATCAGCTCTGTCTGTCCAAATCCTTTCATATCAGATTGCAAGCCTTGGTCTGGATAATTCTCCTGGGCAGCTGAAGGAGAAATGAGCCAGCTGCTGGCCCTGCCCTGTTAGAGACCAGGTTATGTCACTATGATTCAAAGTGACTTTCTTGCTTCCAGTGCAAAACTGTCTCTGTGAGGGGAGAGACTGGAAGTGGGATTTGCCTTTTATTATTTTAAAAATAACAATGTGTGGATGTTTTAGGGCAGACTGGCTTGGATTGAGCTGCCCAATTTTAGACACTTGATCTAGGACCATTTCACTGGCCTCTCCCTGGTCAGCACAGTTTGTTAAACTGCCCAAAGGAAATCTGGACCTCCTCCATTTAGGCTCCTCTTCCAAATTATTCTGCAGAAGCTTGCCTTTTCCTACTGACTATAAAGAGATGGTGAGAAAACTGGAAAACTAACTTGAATATTAAAATCTGTTAAGTAAAATTAGGCAAAAATAAGTGTAGGCAAAGGAGGACATGAGATGCTGAGCATGAATCACAGAATCACCAGGTTGGAAGAGACCTTCAACATCATTGAGTCCAACGTATGTCCCAACACCTCAACTAAACTAAACCATGGCACTGAGTGCCACATCCAATCTCTTTAAACACGTCCAGGGATGGTGATTCCACCACTTCCCCGGGTAGACCATCCCAGTATTTTATCACTCTTTCTGTAAAGAACTTTTGCCTAATATCCAACCTATACTTTCCTTGGTGCAACTTAAGACTGTGTCCACGCTAAACAACTCCAGTTCCCTCATAGGGCTTGTGTTCCAAGCCCCTCACCAGCCTTGTTGCCCTCCTCTGGACGCGCTCAAGTGTCTCCACGTCCTTCCTGAACTGAGGGGCCCAGAACTGGACACAGTACTCAAGGTGCGGCCTCACCAGTGTCGAGTATAGGGGAAGAATGACTTCCCTGGTCCTGCTGGCCACACTATTTCTGATACAGGCCAGGATGCCATTGGCCTTTTTGGCCACCTGGGCACACTGCTGGCTCATGTTGAGTCGGCTGTCGACCAGTACCCCCAAGTCTCTTTCGGCCTGGGCACTCTCCAGCCACTCTGTTCCCAGCCTATAGCGTTGCCGGGGGTTATTTTGGCCAAAATGCAGGACTCGGCACTTGGACTGGTTAAACTTCATCCTATTGGATTCAGCCCATGTATCCAACCATTCCAGGTCTCTCTGCAGAGCCCTCCTACCCTCCAACAGATCGACACATGCTCCCAGCTTAGTGTCATCTGCAAATTTACTAATGAAAGATGCAATACCCTCGTCCTTGTCATCAATAAAAATATTAAACAGAACTGGTCCCAACACAGACCCCTGAGGGACACCACTGGTGACTGGCCGCCAGCTGGATGCAGCACCATTCACCACCACTCTCTGGGCCCGGCCATCAAGCCAGCTTTTAACCCAGCAAAGAGTGCTCCTGTCCAAGCCTTGGACTGCCAGCTTTTCCAGGAGTATGCTGTGGGAAACAGTGTCAAAGGCTTTGCTGAGGTCTAAATAGACAACATCTACAGCCTTTCCTGCATCCACCAAGCGGGTTACCTGGTCATAAAAGGAGATCAGGTTGGTCAAACATGACCTACCCCTTCTAAACCCATGCTGGCTGGGTCTAATTCCCTGTCCATTCTGTAGGTGCTGTGTAGTAGCACTCAACATAAACTGTTCCATAACCTTCTCTGGTACCAAGGTCAGGCTAACCAGCCTGTAATTACCAGGATCCTCCTTCTTACCCTTTTTATGAATGGGTGTCACATTGGCCAGCGTCCAGTCATCTGGAACCTCACCAGTGAGCCAGGACTGTTGGTAAACAATGGAGAGCGGCTTTGCAAGCTCATCCGCCAGCTCCCTCATCACCCTGGGATGGATCCCATCCGGTCCCATACATTTATGAATGTCCAAGCAGCTCAGCAGTTCCCTGACTGCCTCCTCTTGGATAACAGGGGGACCATCCTTCTTCTTGACAACCCAGGAGGACGGTTGTCCTGAGCACCATGTGTCTTTCCAATAAAGACGGAGGCAAAGAAGTCATTAAGCGCTTCCGCCTTCTTCTCATTTGCAGTTACTAAATTCCCTTCCACATCCAATACACAACAAAGGTCGGTCTTGCCCTTCCTTTTGTCATTAATATATTTGTAAAAACATTTTTTATTGTCCTTTACAAAGGTTGCCAAATTGAGTTCAAAATGACCTTTGGCCTCCCTAATTTTTTTCCTACATGCCCTAGCAGCCTCCTTAAATACTTCCTGAGAGACCTGACCCTCCTTCCAAAGATGATATATCCTCTTTTTTTCCTAAGTTCCTTCAAGACCTTGTTGTCCATCCAGGATGGACGTTTGCCTCACTGACTCATCTTTTGTTGCACTGGAACAGTGTGCTCCTGTGCCCTCAGGATCTCTTTTTTGAAATGCCCACCCTTCCTGCACTCCTTTGTTTTTAAGGGCTGCTTCTCAAGGAACTCTCTGAATAAGTCTCCTAAATAGGTTACTATTTGTAAACAACAAATCTAGTGTAGCCCCACCCCTGGTGGGCTCACTCACCAGCTGCGACAGCAAATTGTCCTCCACCCACTCCAAGAACTTCCTGGACTGCCTCTTTTCTGCTGTATTAAGTTCCCAGCAGATGTCCGGTAGGTTAAAGTCACTTACGAGAACAAGGGCTGGTGACCCTGAAACATTCTCTAGCTGCTTATAGAACAAGTTGTCCACTTCTTCATCCTGGTTGGGTGGTCTATAACAGACTCCCAGTAGGATGTCAGCCTTTTTGGCCTTCCCCTTTGATGTTTCTCTCTGCGGGAGGGCTGCAGGAGGCGGCGGCCTCACAAAATGAGGTCCCTGGGGCCCCCAGAGTGCGCTTAGCGTGGCGTGGGTCTCCGGCCACAGAAATTCTAGCAGGAAACGTAGTGAGACAAAAGAACGAACTGGACACCATCTCCAGGTCTGCCAAGGAAGTTTATTAGGGTCCTTAGGTGGGGTGCAGGGGAGGTAAAGGGGGAGGAAAGTGGGAGATGGGAGTAAGAGCTGGCAGGCTCAAAGATGGAGACCCTGAACTCCTGCCGGCATGGGCTTGTAAGGGAAAGGAAGGGGGGAGGGGCTGGCTCTCCCAGAGCCAGTCCCGGGAGGTCTGAAGGCAAGACAGGCAAGGGGAACACACCAATAGATTTTGGGTACAGGAGAATGCATATTTCAAAAACAGCCAGTAGCATACCGAGCAGGGGAACAAAGAAAAAAACACATGGAGTTCTGAAAATCACATTGCTACACCCCTTAATCCTTACCCATAGGCATTCAAGTTCATCATCGTTAATTTCAATGCCCATGGCATCAGAAACCTCCCTAATGTAAAGGGCGACCCCTCGACCTCTTCTCCCTTTTCTGTCTCTTCTGAAGAGCTTGTAGCCATCCAGTGCAGTGCTCCAGCTATGCGAGTGATCCCACCACATTTCCGTGATGGCAACTACGTCATAGCTTTGCTGTTGTACCATGGCTTCCAGCTCCTCTTGTTTCTTACCCATGCTGTGTGCATTAGTACACATGCACTTCAGCTGGGCTACTGATTTCACCCCTAAATCAGGCTTACCATCCTTGGGCCTGTTTCCAGAGAGCCCAGCTGTATCCCCTTCCTCCTCTGAATCTAGTTTAAAGCCCTTTCAATGAGTTCAGCCAGTTCATGAGCTAAAAACCTTCTGCCCTTATCAGAGAGATGGAGCCCATCTGGTCCTAGCAGACCAAGTGCTGTAAAAGTTTCCCCATGATAAAAAACCCAAAATTCTGCTGATGGCACCAACCCTTGAGCCACTTGTTGATAATGTGGGCTCTCCTATTTCTTTCAACATTTTTCTCTACCACCAAGAGGACTGTGCAGAACACTACCTGAGCTCCTGCCCTATTAACCACTTGACCCAGTGCCCTAAACTCCCTTTTAATTGCCTTGATGCTCCTCCTGTCAATCTCATCATTGCCAGCCTGGAGTATCAGCAGTGGGTAGTAATCAGAGGGCCGAATCAGCCCGGGTAGTCTCTCGGCAGTATCCCATACCCAGGCCCCAGGGAGGCAACAGATCTCCCTGTGGGATGGGTCTGGTCGACATATGGGGCCCTCTGTTTCCCTAAGAAGGGAGTCACCCACTATCACTACCCTTCTTTTCTTTTTAATGTTAGGGGTGGTGATCTGTCTGACAAGTGAACCACCACTGGGGGGATCACTGGACAGATCATTCTCCTCTATGTCCTCTAGCTGATCTTCTAGATCCAGGGCTTCATACCTATTCTGAAGTGGCACCTGGGTAGGTGAGGGGGTAGGGAGGAATTTCTATTACCTCCTCGAGTGGGGACCCATTTCCACTCCCCTTCATACCCCAGGTGTTCTCCTATTGCCTGACAGTGGGAGGCATAGGAGTCTTCTGACTCCTGGTGAGCCTCCCTCAAGTATGGAAGGGTAGAGCTCCACCAATCTATTTCCCTTTCACTTGCCCTAATACTCCTTAGTCTTTCTACTTCTTCCCTATGCTCAGCCACCAGTGAAAGCAGGTCGTTCACCTGGTCGCACCGCAAACATGCTTCCTCTGCGTCGCCCCCTGGTACCACTGATAAGTTCAAACACTCCGCACAGGAATGGGTCTGGACAGACACATCCTTCTTGGAGGATTCTATTTGACTACATACACTTGTAGCATTTCCAGGTTTTGATCATGTAAAGACCATTACCACACCAAAGCACAGCAACTAACAACTAAAAACCCCACCAGCAGTAAACCTGCAGCCCTGCCTGCTTGTCCTGCCTGTGCCAACTGCCACGCAAACTGCCGTGCCATGCCCTCAGAGATGTGCCACGCCCCTGTTTGCCCGCTCTGGGTCACCGCGCTCCCTACGGACACTTTAAATCACCCCACTGCTCTCCTGAGGAAGCCCCGCCCTGGGTGACTCAGCAGAACAAGAATGCGTGGAGCCTCCCATGAAGGTGGCAGCGGCGGTGCGCATGGGGGGCGGTGTTGTCGGGAGCACGCACGGGCCACGATCCCGGAGCCCCGGGGATCCCAGCACCCGGACCGTAACGTTCTGGAACTGCCCTTTTCCAATTGAAGCTCAGCCATGACTGACCAAGAGTTTGTTCTCTGCAAATGGAAGAGGCGTTTGTGGCCGGCCAAAGTTTTGTGTAAACCTGGAGTTGCCGGGAGTGATCCTGTTGCCACCTCGAGAAAGATGGGATTTAAAGCTGAAATCCTTGGCTTGGAGAAGCAGGTCAGTGTGAGTTCTGCAAATGCCATTCCCCTGACGGATGAGCGGATCAAGGCCATCGCCTCCACCCTAGAGCAAAAGCAAAGTGTGAGTGAGGCCGTGGATGAGCTGCAATATCACTGTTCCCTTAAAATTGCTCTGGATATTCTCCATCAAAGTGACTTAGGCAGTCAAATATCACCTGCAGAAGGACCAAATTCTGAATTTTCCCTGGAGAACATTGTGGGATCTGCCCCACCGTCCCCTCACACAGCTCCTTGTTGCTCTCTCGCTCGAAAACGTTGGAACCTGAGGTTGTCAAGAGGAAAAGAAACGCCAAAAATAACTGGGCTGAAGGATGATCCCAAACCACGGAGCCGGGGAGGTTCTGTGCCTCCAGAGGGGAGCGGAAAAGCACATGGAAGTGGGACAAGCCCTTCCAAAATGCATGGAAGTGAAGCAAGCCCTGCCAGAGCACGTGGGGCTGCAGCAAAACCTTCCAGGTGTGGTGCCAGGGACTCATGTGTGGCACCAGCCCGACAGTCAGAACTTCAGAAAACCAGAACCAAGATCATCACCCAGACAGAGAAAAGCCCAGCCCAAACCAGTGAATGGAGTCTCCCGTAAGGCAGAGGCGGGGAGAAGTCAGCAAGGGAGGAAATGAGGATGTAGGGATGATTCCCCCCGGGATCAAACACAGCTGGTTGCTGAGGAGGGCTCTCCACCTGTCCCCTCCAAATCTGTCACTGTGGGACCTCCCAGAAAGACAGGAACTCAGCCTGGGAGAACATTGCTGGATTCCTCCTGGGGAAGTGCCTCAGATGAGTTGGAGAAATGCATCAACAGTGAGAATCAAAGCCTGGCAAAGCAGCTGGATGGAAGGAGAGAGGCGGAGGGGGGAAAACAGCTGGATGGGGCAGGTGTGGCCTCAGGCACAGACAGGAAATGCAGGAACCACCCTGGATCCTCACCTGGGCCTTCTGGTGCTTTCCCTCAGCCTCAAGAGGAAGAAAACCAGGATTCTTCACACCTGGCTGAGAATAAAGCCCCTGACTCTGAGGAGGATGAAGGGCTGGAATCCCCTGGGATGTCTTCAAGAAGAGTCTCCTCTGAGAGCCTCCCTCCCCTCTCACCTCTGGCAGATGAACAGGAGGAATATTTTCCACGTGTTCTGTCCCATTGAGAACCCAAATTCTTCCAGGAAGGGATGTTGGTGTAGTGCAAGCTGTGGCGATATCCGTATTGGCCAGCAGTGGTGAAAGCAGTAAAGAAGAAGCACAAAAGGGCCTGTGTGCTCTTCATAGACGGCACCACGAACAAGAAGAAAAAAGGTTTCTCAGTGTCTCTGAAGAGCCTGAAGCACTTTGTGAGGAGAAGCAGGAGCTCATAAAACAAGCAAAGGAGAACTATTCCAAAGAGATCGAGTGGTGCCTCCAGCTCATCCTGGACTATCGGATCCGAGTGGGTCATCATTCCTTCACTGGGTCCTTCCTGGAGTATGTTGCTGTTGATATCAGCTACCCTGTCAGGAAAGAGGGATACCAGAGTGTGGTCCAGATGGCATTCCCAAACACAGAGGAGTCAAGTCCTGGAGAATCATCCCCAGACACTTCCCTCCCCCCAAAAACCCATGAGGAAGCTCCTCCCTGACAGGACCAGAACTGCCATGGACAGGGAGAAAAAGAAGCTGGTGGAGCTCATTGTCAAGACAAAAGGGGCTGAAGAACATCTCTTGGGCATCTTGAAAAGTGGGAAACAATCCCGCTGTCTGAAGAAATTGCTGAATTCCAGCCGCTACATGACCTGTGTGGAAACATACTTGGAGGATGACGAGCAGCTGGACCTGGTGGTTGGGTACCTGAAGGAGGTGTACAGGGAGATGGACAACAAGAACCTGCACCAGATCCTGGGGGATGGCATCAGATGCATCTCAGATGTGCTTTTACCCGAGACCATCATCGGTGCCATTGCTGCTGTGGATGACATCAATTATGAGATGGCAGAAGAGAAATACATTAAAGGACCACCTGTCAGCAAAAGAGAGAGGGAGTTGTTTGATGAGCAAGTCCTGGGAAGCAAAAAGCTCGAGACTGAGCCGGAGCCTGTGGCGAGCTGAGGAGCAGCTGGTGCTGCCCTGGGGCCAGGTGTAAATAACCAGTGGTGTTCTGTATACAATGTGGCATTCTTTGTAAAGTCTGTTGTAGCAGTGGCCCTCGCCCAAATGGGTTCAGGCAGCCGACCGCAGGGAACAGCGGCCCCGGAGGAGGAGTCCTGGGTGTGAGGTGAGGTCTGAGTCATGGCGACAGAGCAGTTCACACCCAGGAGGCCTTGTGGCTGACAACATTAACATGCAGCGAGTAAGCAGCCCATTGGCCCTGTGCATCTCCCCTCCCCGTATTTGGTTAATATTCTAGAATGTTCGTCTTTGTTCACCTCAGCCGGGTTACCTCATTGGATTTTCAATTTTTGTACCCTCCCCTGTTACATCTCTGTTGATCTGTACCTTTGCCCATCCTAACTCCAACGTGTTCCCATTGGTCCTATGTAGCAAACCCCTCCCCTTCAGCCGACCTTCAAAACCCCTTGACACCAGGTGCTCAGGGCTCTTGAGCCTCAGATCTAGCCCTGCGTCCAACCTCCTCACTCCTCTCCGATTCTGTGCCCTTCCTCCTTTGACCTCGACCCTCAATAAACCTCTAGATCTCAGACTCAGCAGCCTACCATTTCTTCCTTCCCACTACGGTTCTTGTCTGCCTCCGTCCCCTGGGGACTCAGCCCTCCGACCTGCGAGCTCCACTGCTGTGGCCAGACCAACGTGGACTCGGTGCCGCTCAGCTCCGCAGCCTGCCTCTTGGTTGCGGCTTCGGGGCAAACCGCTCCCCCAGAGAAGGGCGAAGCTGCAAGTGGTGCGGCTCTCAGGTAGTCCCTAGGGACCGTAAGGGGTGACGGGACTTGCCAGTTTCTGAGCACCTCTTCTTTTATGTTTACCCCTTTGCAGCACAATAGGTGCAGGACTGAGATTTCAGAGACTTTGCCCAGCATTTGGTTTGCAATCATGGGTTGCAGCCGCTCAAAGTCTCTGGACTCTCAAAAAGAAATACATTTTGATTTATCCCAACTTTTCGTTGAAAATAAGGTTTTGTTTCCCCGAAGTTTGTTAAAGTGCTTTGTTCACTCGGTTTTTGTTCATGGTCCCCCTGTTTCCCCTGATTCTACTTCTGATTTAGAATTTTCGAATGAAGTTGGAAAAAAGTTATTAGCAGCAGGCAGAGCTGGCGATCGGACTGCAGTACAAGTTTTTGCTCTGCATGCGCAAGTTTATAAATTAGTTAGCAAAAGGGTTTCTTCCCCAGCCTCAAACCCTTTCCGTAAGTCCTCTCCTGAGTTGCCCTCAGCACCCAACCCTCCAGTTTCTTCCTCTTCTGTTCCCCCGCATGTTCCCTCAGACTATCCTTACCCCTACTCTCCATCCCCTAACAATCCTTTTAGGAGTGAGGGGGAGAGTGCAGCCCATCCGTTGGTGCCTGGCCGCCTCCAGCCCCAGGGCACTTCCCCACTCCCTTCTTACCCTTGCTCGAGTGGGACTAGCTACCCCACTCAAGCTCCAACCCTAAATCCTTTTTCCTCACCCCCTCTTTCCTTAGTTTCCCTGAGTACTGGACCTGACAAAGATGGCGCCCGCCACGTGGCAGCGCCGAAACAAAATGGTGATCTTGACAATGTCTCTCGTTGTCCACAAAATGGCGCGGCTGAGCCCGCCAAGATGGCACCCCCTTCCCCTTCTTCCCAGAAGCCCTCTCACTTTCCCGCCTCACAAGTTTCAATCATTTCAGCTCCGCCTCCTCCTCCTCCCCTCCTAGTGTCATCATTCCCTGCCCATGTTACATCACAGGGCGGGGCAGTGGCGTGGAAAATTTCAACTCCCAAATTCCCATGCTCGGGTTCCCACACCCTGTCAACATCCGGCCACCATGTTAGCTAGGCTGGAAGTGATACCGAGAGAGAGGAAGAAGGTGTGTTTGCCGCACCAGCCTGCCGTGGGCAAGAAAGTCCTAGCCCTTCACCACAGCGTGGCTGCCCCACTCGCCCTGATGCAGTGGTTTGGCAGCCAATTCCTTTCGCTATCAAAGACAAACTATGTAAGGCGGCGAAAGATCATGGAAGGAGCTCTACATATTTTCAGTTCCTCTTCCAATCCACGCTGGAATCAGAAGTTAAATGCTTCCATGATATTAAATCATTAGTAGCTTGTCTCTTAACAAGCACTCAACAAAAAATGTGGGAGGCGGCTTGGAAGAGGAGGATCTAAGCCTTGATTGGTCTGTATAAAGAAGATCCTGAGCTTCGACATTTGACGCTCGACTGTTTATGTGGAGTAGGGGAATGGGCCAAACCGATAGACCAAGTGGCCATTATCCCTCCCCAAATATTATTTTATCTTTCAACTGCAGCACAACAAGCCCTCAGATCCATCCCCTCAGGTCCCAAGGCCCAATTACCTTGCACACATATTAAGCAAAGACCCGATTAATTATTTGTTTGTTTTATTGATGGACTTTCAGCTGCTGTCGAAAAGCAATTCAAAAACCTAGAGACACAGCAAGATGTCTTGATAGATTCAACCATGCTCAATGCCAATGAAAAATGCAGACAAAATAATCAGTGCCCTTCCCTCTGACCTCCCAATAGATATCTCCCTTCTGACTGATGCTTGTATGAAAGCTCCCCTAGTCCCTGAACCAAGCCCATCCACCCAATCAGCAGAACCCCCAACAGCTTTTCCCCTCACCCAAAAAGATTTACCCAAATCCCCAATGCCACACAAGTCTGTCAATTTTCCATACTCCTCCCATCGTTGTGGACAACCGGGACACATTGCCCAACATTGCCCTGTCCCATGCCCAGTTACTAACCCAGTCTCCAGGGCAAGTTCCGCCAATCGTGACGTCCTACCAGTACCAGACTCAACAGCCGCCAACTGCAGCATCTCCTGCACCCATGCCCTTGTCGCTTCCTCCGACGCAAGCTGCCTGGCGTCCTCCACCGTCATCGGAGCAGCAGCCAAAAAACTAGACACCCAGCGCGGAGGAGCGTCGTGCAGAGACACAAGTAACGCTCTTTGTATGGTGGCCTCACCTGCTCAGACTCACATTTTACCAGACTTGACTGATGGATCTTCGTCCATGCTGTGTGCCTGGGGGACAGAAAAAGTAAACTCTTCTCGACCTTACATGACGTGCACCCTAACCAATCGAGATGTATCAAGGTCAGTACGGGGGCTTATAGACATGGGGACAGACGTAACCATCTTCTCCAAAGATGTCTGGCCAAACCATTGGCTGTTGCAGTCTGCCACCCTTCCCATCGGTAGAGTTGGGGGGCAATCTCCAGCACACCAAAGTGCCGAAAGTGTCGTCATTGTTAACACTGAAGGTGTGTCAGCCCAACTACGTCCATATGTTATGGACATACCATTCAATCTGGGGGGCAGGGATTCATTATCTCAATGGGAGACTCAAATTTATATCCCTTCTCGAGAGTTGGGTTTTTGAGTGGGGTCACTGAAGAGCGCGCCACCCCACGCTTGAATTGGCTCATGGATACACCCGTGTGGGTGGATCAGTGGCCCCTCCCCGAGGAAAAATTGAGTGCTCTTAAGTCTCTCGTGGAGGAGCAACTTTCCAAGGGCCACATTACACTTACACACAGCCCTTGGAACTACCCCATCTTTGTTCTCAAAAAACCTAACAAAGACGAGTGGAGGCTCCTCCACGACCTTAGGCAAATCAACGCCATCATTGAAGATATGGGATCCCCGCAGCCTGGCATGCCCTCAGCCACGATGCTCCCCAGGGAGTGGAAGTTAGCAGTCATGGATATCAAAGACTGCTTCTTCCACATCCCACACCACCCAGCAGATGCTCCCCATTTTGCCTTCTCTGTGCCATCAAGGAACCACACCACCCCCATGCGACGTTACCATTGGACAGTTTTCCCGCAAGGGATGAAAACTCTCCAACCATCTGCCAGTGGTACGTTGACAAAGTACTGACCCCCGTTAGGGTGCACTCCCCCAGGCACAATTGTGATGCATTACATGGACGACATTTTTATCTGTGCCGAAACAGAAGAACAACTATCTGTAACTCTTGCCCTTCCTTTCCACTGCTGCAGCAAGCACAATTCCAGATCTGCCCAGATAGAGTACAGAAGTCCTGCCCTGCCAAATACCTCGGCCTGGTGGTTAGAGAGCGCACCATCACCCCCCAACACCTATCTGTAGAGGACAACCCCAAGACCCTGAGAGAGTTACATCAATTCTGTGGCTCCATCAACTGGTTTCGTCCTCTGCTGGGGATTTCCTCTGAAGAACTGGCACCATTGTTCAACTTACTGAGAGGAAAAGACGATTTAAACTCTCCAAGCTCTCTAACCCCGGAGGCCTGGAGCTGCATCCAGCAAGTGCAAAAAGCCATCTCTTGCAGACAGGCACATACATCGATGTGACCTGAGGCTTCCATTCCAGTAAATAGTTCTGGAGAAAAAACCACATGCACGGACTTATTTATCAATGGGACCCCACCCTGAAAGACCCTCTTCTTATAATAAAGTGATTTTTTCTCTCCCACCAATTAGCCAAGACTCTAAGCACACCCCAAGACCTGTGTGCAAAGGTCATCAAAAAGCGCGCTCTCGACTTCGAGCCATGGCGGGTCTTGACTTTATGTGGATCCAGTTACCCTTCTTGGCTGATGATTTGGACTTTCTCCTAAAATTCAGTGAAGGTTTGCAGTACGCCCTGGAAGGGTATTGTGGGAAAATCCAAAGTAGCCACAGAAAACACAAATCGTTCAATACGAAATTCAAATTGGTACAAAAAACACATTTGGCCAGAATCCCGATCAAGGGAGCTCTGACAATTTTTACAGAGAGTTCAGGAGCTTCTCGCAAGTCTATTATGAGTTGAAGAAACCCCAAGACTCAGCAGTGGGAAGCTGATGTCGAAGTGATCTCCGGATCCCCACAAGTTGCAGAACTCACCGCTGTAGTCAGAGCATTCAAAAAATTCCCAGAACCCTTCAATTTAGTTACTGACGCCGCATATGTGGCTGGAGTAGTGGCCAGGGCAGAAAATTCGGCTCTAAAAGAAATTTCAAATTTAAAAATATTTAACTTGCTTCTGGAGCTCACAGAAGCTCTGTCCCACCAGAAGCAACCCTATTTTGTGATGCACGTAAGGTCTCATACAGAACTGCAAGGACCAATAGCCGACGGCAACAGGAGAGTGGATGCTTTGGTGGTCCCTGTGATTGCACCATCTCTCCCGGACACATTCTCACAGGCCAAATTGAGTTATCAACTTTACCACCAAAACGGCCCAGCCCTAGTGAGAATGTTCCAGTTTACCAGGGACCAAGCCAAAGCCATTCTTTCCACCTGCCCCTCCAGCGCAAAAGACCAAACACCATCCTATTTATCTGGAGTCAGTCCAAGAGGGTTGGAAAGCTGCCAGTTGTGGCAGACAGATGTCACCCACATACCAGAGTTTGGGCGCAAAAGTACGTTCATGTGTCCATCGACACATTTTCAGGCGCTATATACACCTCCGCCCACTCTGTCGAAAAAGCAAGAGACTGTATCAAGCACCTCTTGCAAGCTTTCTCGACCCTTGGGGTCCCCAAAAACAGACAATAGACCGGCGTACACATCTACCCATTTTAGAGACTTTCTAAACAAGTGGGGAGTGAATCATACCACCGGTATCCCACACTCACCAACAGGGCAATCAATGGTAAAAAGAGCCCACAGGACTTTAAAATAAGTCCTAGAGCGGCAGCAGGGGGGGGTAATGAAGTAAACTCTCCACAGATGCGGCTCTGCAAAGCGCTCTTTACCATCAATTTCCTAAACAACTCTTTTGCAGAGCCGCTCCCCCCCGCCGTGTTCCGTCACTTCGTGAATGACACTCGTGTGAAGCTGAAGGAACAGCCGCCAGTCCTGATTCGTGACCCTGAGTCACGGCAAATTAAAGGGCCTTTTCCATTGATCACGTGGGGGAGAGGACACACCTGTGTCTCTACCCCCGCTGGCTCCCGATGGGTGCCAAGCAAATGGGTCAAGCCCTACTCCCCAGGTCCATCTGAAAAACAAGCTCATTTTGCGTCGAAAAACATTAAACCAGACTGGACCATTCTACTCACTTTAGGGTGGAAAAGTAGACGCAAAATATGAATCAAGACACCCTAATTCCACCAGAATCATACATTAATCAGATATGGATTTTGGATTTCCCCATTTTATTTTCAGAGACACCGTGCTGTCCTACCCTCTCCCTAAACTATTTATTTGAATAAAAATTTTAGTTAAGCCCCTAGGGGACTGGCTGGGGAGAAACAACAAGTATTGCCTGATTTAATTAATTTATTGTTATTCCATTACAGAACCCATTTTGTTACCGATTGTTCTGAGCTGCCCACCCCAAGAAATAAAGTCCACCAGAAATGAGCCCCAAGTCTGCGCTTGTGTTCACCAGTCTGGTGGCCATGATCTTCACATGCACCCAAAGCTGGCTCGTCCCACAGCCAAAAATCAACATGTGAACCTCGCTGGCCGAGACCCTGAAGCAAGACTGTCTCTGCCTTGCCATGGACTGAGCAGTGGACCCAATGGCAAACCTGTCTCATCGGGATTCCCCTGCAAAAGAATGAGTTCCCTTTTGCAGGCACTTATATCAGCAATCCCTACCCGACCTCCTCCTGGGATGAGTGGGTTCCTAAGCTCCCTTCGAGCTGAGGCGAACCGCAAGAATTAGACCTGTTGGGGTCGACCCAAGCTGCGTATTGTATCAAATTCAATAGTGCAGAGCCCACTTTTTCTATAAATTTCAAAAATAAAGAATACACCTCCTCTTCCTGGTGTAACTTTACAGCTCCCAGAGAGTCTAGATCCTCCTCTCACCCCAAGACGTTGCCGAAAGGAGTTTTATCTGTGGCAATAGAGCCTGGGCAGGAATCCCAGCTCGGATTAGGGGAGGGCCATGAACCCTTGGGAAACTGGTGACTTTCACCCCAGACAAAAAGCAGCTTTTAAATCGGACTAATTTGGCTCAATTGGCTCGCCCAAAAAGAAGCATCATTAATCAGGATGAAAATTGCAATAGCCCCATTTTAAGTTGGCCTAAATCAAAACGGATTGCTGCATCCATTCTGGTTCCATGGGTAGCGATTATCAAAGCGTTGGGCAACATTAACAGAATTGAGTGCTGCTTTGGCAAGCACACCCAACTTACTTCCACGGCCCTGAGCCAGCTCCTTGAAGACGAAGAGATGATCAAACATGCTACATTGCAAAATAGTATGAGCTGCCATCGATTTCCTTTTGCTAGCCCATGGACATAGGTGCGAAGAGTTCGAAGGCATGTGCTCCCTGAACTTCTCCACCCATGGGCAGAGTATCACTGCGAAGATCAGTGAGATCCGAGGCCATCTCGCCGACCTAAAAACTGAAACTGAAAACTGGTGGAGCGAACTGTTCAAAAACTGGGGACTCTTGGGGTGGGCGGGTTCGATTCTAAAATCTGTTATTTGGATTTTGCTAAGCCTGCTTTTAATTATTACGTCCCTTGCCATTTTTAAGTCTTTGTTTGTACGGTACCTTATATCCATTTTAGTAAAAAGAAAAGGGGGAGATGTAGCAGTGGCCCTCGCCCGGGTGGGCTCGGGTGACCAACCTCAGGGAACAGCAGCCCCGAAGGAGGAGTCCTGGGTGTGAGGTTTATGTTAGGGTGACAGAGCAGAACACACCCAGGATCCCTTGCAGCTGACAGCATTAACATGCAGCGGGCGAGCAGCGTATTGGCCCTGCGCATCCCCCCTCCCCTTCCCCGTATTTGGGTATTATTCCAGAATGTTCATCTTTGTTCACCTCAGCTGAGTTCCCTCATTGGCCTTTCAATTTTTGTACCATCCCCTGTTATGTCCCTATTGCCCCATACCCTTGTCAATCCTAGTTCCGATGTCTTCCCATTGGCTCCATGCGGCAAACCCCTCCCCTTCCGCGGGCCCTTTTAACCTCGTGTCACTGTGTGCTCGGGGCTCTTGAGCCTCAGATCCTGCCCTTCCTTTGACCTCCTCGCTCCTCCCTGTCTCTACACCCTTCATTCTTTGCCTTCGACCATCAATAAAACCTCTGGATCTCAGACTCAGCAGCCTATGTTTCTTTCCTTCTGCCGTGGTTCCTGCCCACCTCCGTCCCCTGGGGACTCAGCCCTCCAACTTGCGAGCCCCACTGCTGCGGCCAGTCCAACGTAGACTTGGTGTCGTCCGGCTCCACAGCCTGCCTCTTGGTTGCGGCTTTGGGGCAAGCTGCTCCCCCAGACACGTGTGAAGCCGCAGCCATCATCTGTGCCATTGCTGCCGTGGATGACATTGATTATGACAAGGCAGAAGAGAAATACATTAAAGGACCACCTGTCAGCAAAAGAGAGAGGGAGTTGTTTGATGAGCAAGTCCTGGGAAGCAAAAAGCTCAAGACTGAGCCGGAGCCTGTGGCGAGCTGAGGAGCAGCTGGTGCTGCCCTGGGGCCAGGTGTAAATAACCAGTGGTGCTCTGTATACAATGTGGCATTCTTTGTAAAGTCTGTGTGTATATTCCCAAATATTCTGCTCCCAGATGGGACCCAGCTGGGTCTCAGCTCTTGCTGCTTCTCGTGGCCTCAGTGTGTTCAGTCACCTGTGATGTTTTGGATCTGCCAGATCCTCATCCATCAGTGCCCTCCTGGGTGGGGCTGGCAGAGACCTCCAGTGCTGTGCAGAGCTTCCTGCTGCTACACCAAATTCCATATGGATTCTTTCAGCCAGGAAGGCCTCTTGCCCTGGTTTTGTGGCCTGCTGGCCTTGCTGCTCCTGAGAAAACCAGGGGGTTCTTGGCAGGAAACACTCCCAGGGGTTCACTATTCCTGCTTCCCATGTCGCCAAGTGGGGGAAAACAGATGGGTGCCCTGAGCTGCACCCTGGATCACAAGGCTTTGGGTTTTTGTTTTGTTATGACAGAGTATGGGGAGCTTTCAAATGTGTTCATTATCTGATTTGGGTTGCTAGTTATGGGATGTGAGTATAGTAGTATGTGACTGTCGCTTAGCCCATATAGATTCCCCAGGACTAGGACCTGACAGGTACCTAGAAACCTCACCCTGGGACTGAATGTTGATTGGTCTGAGCTCCCCTTTCCTATTCCCTTTTATGGTTACCTTCTAGAGAATTCCCCTTTGTCTGTTACCCCTCCGACCCTGGATTGGTGCCTCCTGATTGTATCCCCTCCTACCCCGCTCCTCTGATTGGGTAAGGCAAGTGTCCGTCTTGTGTTCCCCAGGTTGGTTGGTTCTCCAAGTTGTACCCTCCCCTAATGCCATTCCCTTAAAAGGCACCTTCTGGGAGCGATCGGGGCCATTTTGTCGGTGTTCCTCTCCCTCCCTCGTCTCTGTTATATCCTTCAATAAACTCTCTGGGGACCTGACAAAACGGACTGCGTCTCTTCCTGCGCCTCAGACTGGCTCTCGAGCTCTGACTCCCAGCCCCTGAGCTCTGCACTTCTGGGCACTGCCCCAAAGGCGGTGGTCTCCCACCTTGACGAGCTCGACCTAGGATTAGGCGAGCACACTGCTACAGTAGTACAGTAATGACTAAAGCTGGCTCTTAGCTTTTTGTACAGTAACTCATGACATGATGTCTGAAGTCCTTCATCTGCTTCTGCCATGCAGTCCAGAAGGGGATCTCTCTTGTTAGCACACATTTGAAATATTTTACTCATGTATAACTTCATTCTCTGCTCCCAGCAAAACATCATGTTCTCTTCATTACTATATTTGTAGGATAAAAATTTCTTTGAAAGCAGAGCCCTCCTTGTTTGCTGCTGTCATACTTTGATATTCTAATCTCAATTCTGCCTCCTTTATCCTTTTAATAATTCATTATAATGTAATTTATAGGTGGTAGCAAAAAAGTGAGACCATAGCACAATGACAATTTGGAAAGTTAAAGTTTAATTACTATTCATTCACTGTACGTTAAGTCTACTGAAAGAGCAGTATATACTGGATTGATTGTTCTCTATTAATCTGTGTAGGAGAAAAAGTTTAGGCAAGTACATTTGAGCCTTGTTCTGACTTTCAACATCATACCATAAATTAGCTGTACTGTGTGATACTGCAGATGGTACATGTGCTATTTTTATTGTCACAGTTTTTTGCTCTTTAGCTTTAGTTTTCTTATTGCACTTTATAGTCACTGGGCAATTGGTATAAAAAAGTAAAACACTCAAGCCCAGAGAGACTTTTTTAATGGGATATATTTTCACAAGGATGAGCTGATCAAAGGCACTGAGAAATAAAACTTTGAAATGGGGTGCAATCAAGAAGGCAGTAATTGTGCAGTTGCCTGGTGATGTTGGCAGAAGAAGACATGCAACTTATTTCTTTGTTAATTTTACCTTTTCTCTAAATAGCTAAAAACTTGGTATTGTTCATCTATGAGTGTCCCACTGAAAAAGCTCTCCTGTCAAGAGATAGAACAGTTGGGAAATAGACAAGAATTTCCTTGAAATTCTGTGACGTAAGAAAATGTAGTTAGTACATTAACAAAATGATTCAAAAACTATCAGGAGCAAGATATGCATGATTTCAGTTTCTTTATAAAGTCATGCAAACCATTATCTTTGTGTTTTTAAGGCCTCTGGCACCTTCTACTTTTTGCTGTATGACTGCTATTGGGTGTTTCTGGTCATTGCTATGGCCAGCTGAAAAGCTGCCTGATGGAAAAAGACGTGGGGGTGCTGGTTGACAGCAGCTGAACATGATCCCATGAGTGCCCAGGTGGTCAAGAAGGCCAATGGCATCCTGGCCTGTATCAGCAATGGTGTGGCCAGCAGGATCAGGGCAGTGATTGTCCCTCTGCACTGGTCCCTGATGAGGCTGCCCTTAAGTCTTGTGCCATGTTCAGCTCACTGCAAGGACAGTGAGGTGCTGGAGTGAGTCCAGAAAGGGCAACGAAGCTGATGAAGGGTTTGGAGCGCAAGTATTATGAGGAGTGACTGAGGGAGCTGGGGGTGTTTAGCTTAGGATCAGGGGAGATCTTATCTTTTTTGGGTAGAAAAACACCACACTTGGTTTGTGTAAAGGTGTACAGAATGTCTACTCCTTTAAGGATCTGGTTAAGGGTTTTTTTTAATAGTTAAAAAGGGATAGAAAGAAAAACAGAAAGACAGCTACTGGGGCCAGTAGGGTCTCATCATGAGGTAATGCAACTAGTGGGGATTTCAAATTTCACCCACTGGGGCGGGAATGGTGTGTGTGTTCTGAAAACGAACTATGGGAGTACAGGCATGAGAGAGGAGAGTGAGGGGCTTTGTGCCAGTGGCTGGATCAGAACTGCAGACCACGGCCTCTGTGCTGAATGTCAGCTCCTGGGGTGAGTGTACCTGCCCCGAACAGTGTGTCTGGGGTGTGTGGTGTGTTTCGTTATAAACCCCAAGCTGGGCCAGCTGGAGAGTAGAGGGGCCTTGGATCTGGGCAGAGGTATCAGGTAGGTGGAAGTTCTGTGCTGGATTTGGGGGGACCTGTCGTTGTTGGGTGCCTGTGGGACAAGAGTGTGAGTTCTTTGTGCAATGAGTACCCAGCAGGACCAGCCTGTGAGTCAGGGACCCACGGGGTGAGTAAGGGCATCTGGGATCTCTGCAGGGGTGCAGGGTGGGCAGTGGGGCTATGCTGGTGCTCAGGGGATCTGCCAGTGTGTGTGTGCTTGTGAACCTGGGCACTGTGGGGTGTGTGCTGCACTGCCTGCTGCCTCTGCCTGCCCAGGAGGAGAAGGGAATGTGTCCTTGTGGGCTTGTGTCTGCTGTGAGTCCTGAATCTGGGAGCTGCTGGAGGCTGTGCCTCATCCGTGGCTCTCTGTGTGACCGGCTGTGCCTGTGTCTTCTCTCCAGATTATGTGCTCAGCTTCACTGCTGGCTGAACCTGCAAAGGGGCACAGCAGAAGCCACAGTCCTTAGCCTGGCAAGACCCCAGGTCTCTGGGATTCTGGCCTGGGCTCCAGCAGCCAGACAGGAGGGGTCTTGGCCAGGGTGGCTGGAGGAGGTGACCACTCTTAACCTCCCTGAATATTACAGGACTGGCCCTTGTGTTTGTATAGGCCAAGCTAAATCTATTGAGTGCAGATAGGCAGAAGCTCTGTGGAGACACCTGTATTTCCTCCCCACTCCTACTTCAGGTTTTGAGCAGGAGGAAAACAAAGATGGTCTTTCTCTTTCTGGCTTGAGCAGCAACAAAAATAGGAGCTGAGGTCTGGGCCAACTTCTTTTTCTGTCTGGTCACTCTGGCCTTTTACAGACGACCTTTACAGACAATAGGGCCTTCCAGACAACCTACAGAAGCAGAATGAAGACTGCTCTTATTTTTCACTAGAGATGAGTTAAAGACTGTCTGGAATTACTATTAATGAGCTTCATCCCTGGGGTGGTCAGCTGATTGCATCATCTGACTGGTTGGCCAGCAGCATTCACAGAGAATATCTGGGAAATTGCTTTATGGGCTGGTTTAGGTCTGCTGTTCACACCTCAGTCACCCCTGCTCTGCTACCTTAGCCCTATGCAGCAGGAACTGTTATGTCTTAACTAAGGCTGCCATGAGGAATGAATTTGTCAAAACATTAGCTTAAAGCACTAAGTTTCTTTTTCATCTTTGAACATCAACTTGCTGCTAGAGAGACACTTCTGTTGTCTCTTGCCTTGCATACACTTTAGAACCCCAGACATTTTCCCAAGAAACTGCATGAAGAACTATGTTTTCTTTTAAAAAGGTTTTTTTCATAAAACCAAGTCCCATCTCCTTAAACTGCCTTATATCCAGCACCTGAGTGAGAACATGCTGTAGCTGGAAATCTGAAAAAGGTAATTTAGCTGAAACATTTGTTGATAGGCGTTTGGGGACTTTTTGGTGGTACTTAATGCTCAACCTACAACAAGCAAGATGCCACATTACCATATGAAACTGCCAGAAGTGAAAGTGCATTGAGAAATAAGAAACAGAGGTGTAGTAAACGAATCATCTCTTTGTCAGACAGTAAATTAATTGTTAACATCTTTTATGGAATGCTCAAGGTGTCTAGCCATGTATCTTCTTAGTTTTCTTCAGGATGATTCAAGGAAACTAATTTCTTCAAAACAACATTTATAATTATGTATTAACTGAAAGATATTTAGAGTATACTGAATTGTTCTCTGAAAAGGGAAATCAGGAGCAAAAGGAAAAAAAAAGAAATATTATAGGAGAGCAAGCAACTTAGAAGCCTTTGGCTGTCTGTCAATGAGAAGGGATTAAACTTGCATCAAGGAATTAACACATTGATGGGGCATGCTGTACAGCTGAATCCTAAAGTATATATTAATAGTACAGAAACAAAATCTTGTTATAATTCCCAGTGATCTGCACAATTAAGGCAACAACATTTATGTATTTTCTCCTGGGCTGGCAGAGAATGCTGCATGAGCTCCTTCATTAGTATGCATTGTTGTATGAACTGATTCCCTTGTGTAGCTTTAGACTGTCATTGGCAGCTACCAGAGGTCTAGGAAATTATACAAGTATGGGTCACAGAATTATTTTTAACTAAATGATAACAAGAAATTTACAGTTTCTTTTGGAAGTAATGTAATTCTATTGATAATGCAATGACACTATAGTTCAAATTTCAAAATGTTTTGTCTAGTAATCAATATTTTCAATCTGCTGGAATATCTATTAAAGCAATGTAAATATATTTACTTCTATCTGAATTTTTGTTTTTAGAGGTTCATTTTCCTACAAACCAAAAAGCCTTTGGTTTCACAATATTTATGATGTTTCTATGTGAACTATCTTGAGAACTGCATGTCCTGTGCATGCGTGTATCTATTTATCTGCTTCTAAAATCACCCTTGATGAGTTAGTCTTTTGATTCATTCCTGTGGCAGTTGTTTCCGAGAATTTGTTAACAAATATGAATATGAGTCATCTAGAAAAGAAGAATCCATATGCCATGTAAAATTTTGAGTAACAATTCTTGTAGTCATATTTTAGCACTTTATGCTGTTCTGATGTGCTGACTACTAGTTTTAATCAAGCATTTCAGAACTTTGTGTAACCTAAGTAATGCTGAAGTTTATGTTGTAAGCTCCTGCTCTTAGAACTTTTGTCCAGGTATGCATGCATAAGTATGCATATGTATACATATATATATGCATACACAATTATGCATATATATATTTATTTATTTATCTACATATAAGTATGCACATACATAAATATATGTATCTGTGTATCTTTTGTGAAGGAAAAGGATTTTAAAGGACTGCCATATTCCCATTCAAATTCACTATAGAACTTTTCTTTTTTCATTGTGTTTCAGCAGGAGAAGCCATTAGGTCTCAAGAGTGACTTCTTTGCAATTTAAAAAGAATCACGTACCTTTAAGAGCTGAGGTATAATCATACCTTTGACTTTTCTGCTTTCATCACATTGATTTTCCAGATAGAAACTGATTATGTAAATCAAGTATTTCAGCTTATTAGTTCATATCAGTGTTTTTCTTTAATTACTCCTTGCAGAATTTAAAGGAACATTTTATGACTCTGCAGCGAAAACTGTACCTTCATCATCCTTAATTTTCCACACAACCAGCGTTGCTGAAACACAGTAATGAACCACTTCCTATGACTAATTTTTCACATGGAAATGTTTCCTACTGTGGCTGTGCATCTATACTCTACGATAGATAAAACCAATGTCAAGAATTCCACTACAATGTGTTCTGTCAATTGATATCTGTCAATCTGTCAACTGAAACTTGAAACATGACTGAACATGCTCCATGGTGCAGATCTGTAAAACACATTAGCAATAGTTTACATTCAGTATTTGCAGCATTCTCAGTCATTACAGTGTGTGTTGTTGAATGCGTATCAAGAATAATGTGTTTATGCTCAGCTAAATTTAACATACCAGTTGACGCTTTCGCCACCCCAGAACCTTCTAAAAGCTGTTGCCTTTTCTTTCTTGACACAACATAAAATACAAAATGCCACAACCTGTCCTCACAAAATGTTACAGGTTTGATTTAGGCTCTCAAAAGCCACACACTCTCTGAGTTGCTCAGGGAGTTTGTAATAAGAATACCCAGCCTTTAGCTGGAGGATGTCACCTTAATTTATTACCATCTGAAGGCTGCATGGCAGTTTATGCAAATTGAGCCAGTGGCTTCAGTCCTGCTCCCAGGGGATAGATACCTGCATCATAAAACTGCCTCAACGATTGTTACTGGGTGTGTTTGATGAACTTCTTGCATGTACAGAGTGTAAGGAAAGTGCTATTCTGTGAGCAGTTCTGAAAGTGAATGGCTTCAACACCCTCCCAGAAGTCGATTTGAGACACATTGAAGAAAAGCATGAGAAGCGTTCATTCCCCTGTACTAGTCTGCTCCCCCTTCAGGGGTGGTAGGCATTTTGTGTTCTGCAGCTGACAGTCCACACATTTAAGTACATCTACTTTGATAAGAAACAAGAAGACACTGACAGCATGCTCAACTGCTTGGATGCTCATTGTCCATGCTTCTTCTCAATCCCTCACCCTTCTGTGGACTCCCTCAGCCTCCTTTGTTCAGGTCAAATCCGCTTTTGGGAAGGTGGGGAGCCAGGCTAGCCCTGATCTCTCTGTTGCACACATCTGTATGACCAGAAATCAAGCTGTAGTGGTTAAATACAAAGAGCCACTGGCACTTCAGTGACACTCCTCTAAATGCAACTTTCCTATTTCTCTGTAATCTTTTACAGAGGCTGCAGCTGCTTTTTGCATGGGTACCATATTCTAAGCTCCGAAGAGGTTCTAAGACCCCTCAGTCCTCTTAGTGCCCATAAATATGACAATCAACCAGTCCAATTGCATGAAAATGTACCAGCACCTGCCTAATACTTTGGAGACTTCTTCCCTGTAGCAGTTCGCTTGCCCGGGAAGTCTGCGCAGCTCTCACCCAGAGAGCTTGCTCTATGGCTCAGAGATGCAGCCACGGGCGCTCAGCTCTGGCAGCGCCGGCTGACACCTCCTGCAGCCGTGGGTCTCTCACGGTGAGCTGAGCACGCCTCTGGGGAGCAGCTGGCACAGCGCGGTGGGAACGGGACGGAGAGCAAGAGGGTGCGGGAGAGGTTTCCCCTTTGGAGCAGAGCGGCGAGAGAATGCACGGCACCCCAGTCTGCGGTCTGCCAGGGAGATTCATTAGGGGTCTTCGGGTGAGGCTCTGAGGGCGGCGGGAAGGGACGGCGAGACTGGGACGAACGAGGTCTGGAAGTGCGCAGGCTGGGAGCCCCGAACAAACGTTGCCGGGGATTATAAGGAGGGGGAAACAGGGAGTGGCTAGCCTCGAAGGACCAGTTAGGAGAGTCCGAGGGAAGAAGGAAAGGGGTACAAGCCAATAGTCTTTTAAGGGAGGAGGGTACAAAATTCAAAAGAACCAATAATATACAGAACTTAAGAGAACAAAGAAAAAACTCCCAGAACATAACCCATACATGAAAAGGGGATTGGGGAGTGTGCAGTACCAGTCCATAGGCTGCTACACTTCCCCTTCTCTCCCATCCTGCACTTTAGGTCACTCAAGAGCTGGGAGCAAGCTTGACTTCTTTGCCCAATGCTCATGAATCTTGATGCTTTGTTTTAACTCTGAAATTTTCAGTTCTGCTTGGCTGATTTTATTTTTCAGTTTCCAGCCTCCTGCCTTTCTTTTATTTCTGGGCTCTATTAGTCTATTGTTCATTCCACCATGGAGCACTGTAGGGTTTTTCTGGTGTGCTCAAACATGTTTTACTTGTAGCAGCTTTTTGTCTGTATTAAGGCGTCATAATTTCTGGACAGGTGACAGCTGTTATTAATAAGGGAGTTTTTCTTTTGTACTATTTTAGCACCAAATAATAACAGAGTGCCAGAATCATGGAGAGTTTGGAGTTGAAAAAGACCTTAAAAATCACTTAGTTCCAACCCTCCAACCACAGATCAGGACTCCTCCCACTAGACCAGGGAGCCTTGGTTGGCTTCAAAGCACATCCAACCTTGCTTTGAGCACTTCCAGCATTTGGGAATCCACAGCTTCTCTGGGCAACCTATTCCAGTGTTTCACTACCTTCACAGTAAAGTATTTCTTCCTATAATTTGATATAAATATTTCCTCTTTCAGTTTAAAGCCTCTCCTCCTTTCACTGCATGCATTTGAAGAAAGACCCAGCTCTCTTGTAGATCCTTTAAGCAGTGGAAGGTGCTGTGAGGTCTCCTCAGGGCCTTCTCACCTCCAAGCTGGATAACCCCAGCTCTCTCAGCCTGTCTTCATAGCAGACACACTCCAGTCTCTGGTTATCTTTGCATGTCCTTCTTATGTTGGGGGCCCCGGAGTCCAAATTTCTTGCATCATCATGGTCTATTTCTAGCATTTTGTTTTACAGCTCCTGCCTTAGATCCAGAAACTAGACATTCTTCTTACATCCCCCAAAGGTCCAGACTTAACTTATGTCTTGAGGACACTTAACACCATGTCTTTTCCTTGCTAAACCTAGACATTCCATCCTTATTTTGGAAAGGAAAAAGAAGTGATCCATCAATCCTATTACAGCCTACCTCACTCATCCTAGAAATGGGAGAGCTGGCTTTTGTTGCTGTGGCTGTCTGAAGAGCTTCCTCACTGGAACAATTCTTTTCTGCAGGTTTTATATTCAGTTGCAAGGGGACTTTCTCTCTCTTTGTGATTGATTCATCTAACTATGCAAAATTGCATCCTTTGTTATACCCCTTGCTTAAGGATTTCCCTGACCTGCAGGACTCCATCTTAATGATCTGGTTTATAGTAAAGGTAATTATGCAATACTTGCTAGATTGCAGTTCAAAATGCAGTGTTCTTTGAAACTCCATGACTAAATAACAATAAAAATACTCTGATTCTTGGTGACTTAGGTATATCCTTTGCTGTGTTCAGGTCTGAAACGGAGCCCACCAGACTGATTGGTTTTGTAATACGAATCTTCCCCAATTAAATGAACCATGGCCAAAGAACATGTCATATTGACTACCAAACTGTGAGTTTTTATTTTGGTGAGTAGTCTTCTGAATGAGAAATAGGGATGAAAATTGAGTAGCAATGTCCAAAAGCTGTGGCAGTTAGTTATTGTGAAATATACGATGAATGACCATAACCAGTGAAAGAGTATGTAATATTTGTGAACTGTCTTTGGCTGCTATTTAGTTCAATACTTACAATGTTACTTACTTACAATGTTACAATACTGATTTTAAAAACCAAACCATACTCTCTTGTTTTCAACTAACTTAATTTCCATCCTTCAGTCCTGAGTAAACAACTTCAACAACTAATGACATACACAAAGAAACAAAAATAGCCTTTGTAGTGTTAACCAGATCTGGTTGTGGTATCTCTGGTTCTGGATATAATTTATGGCATTTCATTGGCCTCAAGATGAGGTGTCCTATGAAGTCTCTGCAGGAATGAGCTGATTACTCTCTATCCAACTTATTAACTACAAGAAAAAGATGTTGCAGTGTCTGGTTCTGGGGATCAGTCTGGGATCCAGTAATTAAATAAATACTTATATATACTGTATAGAATTTCACTAGGATGTTGAATCAAGTTAGATCTCACAGGAAAAATAGCTGTAAAAATGTAATACGGTAGTTTTTTCCTGTGATACTGGAACTGTGTTGTTTCCACTTCTCTTAGTTTTCCAACTGTGATGAGCCATCATCTGTCATGCTGTCCTTGGTCAGTGTCTACCCAGTGTTCCTCAGTTTTTAATGAAAATGAATGTATAGCTAACCTGAGAGGTATCTATCAGGCTCTAATACTTTTTTGTTGTTGTTGTTATTTTGTTTACATATATTTATTGATATTGGCCTTGCAGTTTTTTGATTTCTATGAGTCTGCCTCAGCAGACCGATTGACCATTTGAACACATTCACTCCAAAAATGACCTCATCGCTTGGGAAATCTTGAGGTGCAATCAGTGCTGTAAATGGCACTGGGGGGGATGGTGGAAAGAGCTCTGCAACTCCCATGAAAAATGGTAACAAGGCTACATAAACATGGTCATGTAGCATTGAGAGGTACAATATGTTAAAGAAGTTAGAAGTAATGTGTTGTCAACAGTACAGCTTTATGTACATAAGGAGACTTTCTAAATTTAGTAGGGTAGAGATGAAACAGGCATGTTCAGGCTTGCAGGGACTTTTGTCAGTTTAGTCAAAATATTAATGTAAGTAAGTGTTTATCATTTGCTGCTGGTAAGCTTCCGGTGCCTTCTTCAACTTTTTGGGGGGGAGGGAAATTGTATCCTCTCATTTAACAGAGTCCCAGAAATACTGAGAGCAGAAGGGACCTCTGTAGGTAGAGCCAGTAGCCCAGGGCCACGTCCAGACAGATACTGAAGATCTCTAGTGATGGAGACTCCCTGCCCCCGATCCCTGGGCAATGTGTTGGAGTGCCCACCTGCTACCTTCTCTCAGTTTACTATCTGCAATAATGCAACCTGCCTTCCTTTTTACTGCTTGCTGTACTGTACTCTGGTTAAGCTGTTTGTGCTGGGACTTTTTAACAACTTTTTAAAATCAGACAGTAGTTGGGACATATCTATGAATATGTGACTTGCAGTGAAATGGGGAAATTACAGAAGTGAGAGATGATACACGTGGAGATATCAGCCAGATAAATGGGTGTGCATTATCTTTTTTCTTTTTTTTTTTTTTGTTTCTGTTTGTCATTGCCTACTGCAGTTTTCAGTTTTTTGGGAAAGTTCTGTTATCTCTCCCACTGTGGTAGTATCAGGGGTTTATTTGTAAATTCTATTGCCACATTTTCAACTAAGTAACACCACTTCAGAGTCATCGTAACGCTAAGTGCTGGTGAAATTCCATGCACATAACTTTAGGTCCTTAGCTTTTAATTAACAGCCCATTTAAAATTGTTCAGCCTTTCTTACAGGTGAATCGTATTGTAGGTTGCTGAGTCAGTCATTAAGACGTTCTGGATTATTAAACACTTCTTGTTTTTCACTTTATGAGATGTTGGATTCTGTGGCTGGGAGGGCAAATGACAGATGGCTTTAACTCAGTTTAAATCACAACATTACATGAGTTACTACATCTTATCCAATATGTTATCTTTTCTGGTTATATCAATTCCCCGTCAATCTTTCTTGGTATCTCATAAGTCTGTCTAACATTGTAAGTTAGGAACCTTGAATATATTTATAAATATATTATCAATATATCAAGAATATATTGATCCATTACACTGACTAGTTTTAAATAATATAAAATAATCCGTCCTACAAAATATATGTAAGGAAAAGAAAAATTAATTAATTTTTTTAAACATGCTTCATCAATGAAGTCGAGGTCTATCTGCCTTCTTCACATTCGTGGATTCTTGCAAGCATCATTGTCAGCCCTGTTGTGCTGTGTTACCAATAGTTATGACTCCCTGTCACACTACAGTTAACCTCTTCTACACAAAATTAGATAGATTACTAAGAAAAAATATCTTTTCTTTGGAAAACCTACTTTATAGGTTTCTAGCAATCTATAGGTTTCTATAGGAATCTAATTGCCAAAAGAGAGTAGATGGCTTAAAACCTTGTTGAAGATATAAATATAACATTACTGTATGACTCTGAAGTGCACAGTTTTTAGTGATCCATGTATTTTATTATTCTTGCATCAAATACCTCTCTGGAAGTTGCTGCCATCACTCTTTCCCTTGGCTAGCATTTTGAACTGGAAAAAAGGGGAAGAAAAATGTTTAAAAAATGAAGTCTCTGAAGAGTTTATTATTTGGTAGGATGTCCACAGATACATAATTCCTGTCCTTTCATGTAGCTATCTCCAGACACTGAAGATACCTTGTGGTTATCAGAATGGTGACTGCACTTGGTAATGCCAGATTTTAATGATGCCAAATGTATGTAGTTGACAAGTAAGAAATGTGACTTAATGAGCTATATAGTAGGATGGCAGGATTTGCATTTGTAACAAGATGCTAAAAAAGCAGAAATCTCCTTTCTAACTCAGTCTGATATGTAGTCAGGTGGGCATTACCAGGAGTAGAAGATGAGCTGTAGCGTTACTGGGTAGTAAAGAAGCATATTAGAGAAGAAAGAAGGTTCTTGTTAGAAAAAAAAAAAGAATTAACTATGCTCAGGAAAAAGCTTACATGAAGATTCATATTTAGCTAATTTAAGTTAACCATAAGAAAAACCACCACAGGAATTCTGTGAAGTTTTGGTTAGTTTGTATGTTAGAGACATGGGTTAAAGTAACATCTGCTCAGAGCTACACAGAGCATAGTAGGGAAGGAGTTTTTATTTTTGGCCTAAAGCATGTAAAAAACAACCAAATACATCAGTGTGGAATGCAGGAGTGCCTATGGACTAATATTTGAAGATCTACTTGCGCAGAAATTCGCAGAATACATTCACAGTCCAATGGGCAGATGACAAGAGCAAGCAAATAGCCCTGTACCTCACTGTAGAGATTTTCAGCATATTAGGGTTTTTAAAAAAATTTCATTTAGTACATGAGCAAATCCTTTATCATATTCTCTTGGACATTAAAAAAAAAAAAAAAAAGTAGTTACTGAAATTGATCTGACCCTAATAAATACATGGATGACATTTTCTTTTTGTGGTCATTGTCTTCAATTCACAGAGAAACAAAATCCTGTATGGTGAGGACAGTACTAAAACACAGGTATTTAATGATAGTATTGGGGTGATCCTGTAGAATGAGCAAATGGGGTCATCTCGATGCTAAAAGCCTAGCACCACCTTAGCATCCCACTACTTAAACATTGTCTTTCCATACAGGGGTATCTGCAGAATTATCCTGCTTTCAGGGACATTTGTCTCAAACTGG
This sequence comes from Entomyzon cyanotis, assembly GCA_024500445.1. Taxonomy (NCBI): domain Eukaryota; kingdom Metazoa; phylum Chordata; class Aves; order Passeriformes; family Meliphagidae; genus Entomyzon; species Entomyzon cyanotis. The sequence continues at coordinate 55,416,683 of JAKEPQ010001016.1, read as the reverse complement.
GTAAAATACAGATTTTACATTTTGACGTGGAAAATGTTAACTGAATCAGAAAAAAATTGTGGCTGATTTAACATGGAAGTTTCAGCTTTCAGTAGAACTAGTTGTGTACGCAACTATCCATGTCCCAGGGGATTTCACAGAATTTTTCAGCTGTCTGTAGCTGGCATAACTGCCAGCTGCTGCAGAGATCAAAGATGAAAGGAAAGACAATGTGTAGATGTGTCATCCTAGACTTTGGGGTCCTAAAATCTACATTGACTCATCAGCGTACATTTATAATTTTTTGCAGATGTACCAACTAAGTACTGGCTGAGTGATGTTAAATTTATGAAAATCTATATTAATTTTACTCAGACCCAGCATTCCTAAATTTTAGAAGATATAAGTACTTCCTAAAAGTAATATGATTTATATATGGATTTATACATAATAAGATAGATTATATAAAAATTTTGAAAAAAATTAATCTTACAAATGGAAGCTGTAAGAAACTTTTGGTATTTTTTGCAATATTGCAAATGCCTGGAACATGTTTTTCATTAACATGATACAGCCTAGGTAATTTACCAAAGCGAAAGATCTATATAAACCCTGCCTTTCAAAGTGAAGAAAAATTACTTGTCCTGCTGAACCCAGTGTTTCATAGACAATGGAGAAGAAATCTGCAGCAGTGAACAACTCTTTATAGTTCAGTAGGTTTTTCAAAGAGTGACGTTGATGTTAATGCAAGTACTGATGAAGTTCATGAAATGTATTTTTGAGACTCCCTTGCACTATGGTAATTTGATCTTCTGGCACATGTACCACAGACCTGAGGTATCCAAATGTAACTCATTCAAGGTCTGAGAAAAATGGGTGTTGAAGGAGTCAAAAAGATTTCTACAAGTGGTTCTTCAGAGCCCGTCTACCATAAACAAATGGATGTGCCTCATTCTATGGCTTTGTGGTGAAGTATGGTGGAATAGAGTCTAACTACATGTACTGTCAAAAGATTATGTAATAGTAAGGTATGTGCACTTTGAAGTAGAGGGAAGTTTGGAGTTATTGTTAAAATGAAGGCCACACAAACAAGGTTGTTGTGAGATGATTTTGCAGGGAGGTGAGTGTTTGCATGGTCAAGTAATGGGTTTTTTTAAATCAATTGGTGCACCTCGAAGTGGAGATGCTTTTGTGCAGAAGTTCTTCACCCAGTGACTTTTTTTTCCATTCTGAATAAAACTTATTACCTCTCGGCATGTGTCTTACATCTGGAACATCATTAAGCCAAGGAAATATCCATAAAGAGCTGCGTTAGAAATACAGCTTATGAGTGTTGACTTTCCTTTCTGCTTCCAAGAGACACAATCTGCAAATAATATCAAGTCAAATCAGATCTTTGAGTGTATTCACAAATTCAGGGAATCTGCTATTTGAGACAATTTTTATTGTTTGCATACTCAACTACCTGTATTTTTGATCACCATTTTCAAAAAAATCAACTAACAAAGAGGCGCTGTCAAGTTTTTGCTGTCTTTGCTACTAACTGTATGTGTGGAGTTTTTCTCATGTTATGATGACATTTCCTCCAGGAAAACAAGTGCTGGTCACTATCCTTCACTGGTGAAGCATGTGACTCATTCTGTTATTTCGTGCTACCTTGATAGCTGAAGGGAAGGTTTTGATTAAATTTAGATTAGTCACTGGGTTTGTTACTATCACTGGGCTCATTTCTGTCTTACCAGGAAAGAACTCTGATGTATTTAGATATCTGGGGGCAAGGACTGAACAGATTATATACTGGCTTTAACGGATGAGTAATAATCAGTTTCAATCTAATATATGATGGACAGCTCTGTTACTATAAATACCAAGTGTCCCCCTTTGCTGCCACTGAGTCTGCTGGCTATATTAAGCTTGAGCATTGCAAGCCATTCCTTCTGTTATAGGTGCTGTTTCACTGAACATGTCTCTGAATGTTGCAGGTGTATGGACTGTTATTCAGCTATTTTTACACAGAAGATTTTGAGGGAGGAAGAGGAGGTGAGGAGGGACTCAGATTCTTCAGGAAAAAAATATATGTCCTGTAAAACAAGCTACTACTGAAATACCCTCTAAACAAAAAAATCACTCTTCCCTCCTGAGCAAAGTTCACATGAGAAAAGCACTTGAAATGGCACATTGAATTCTGTAATCAAATGGGACAAAAGCAGATCAGATGCTTCCTTGAAAGTGTGCTGTAACCAGCTGTTTACATGAAAGCTGAGGATAGAGCAGCCCTGCTTGTTAACTCACATTGTTCTGCCAAGATTTTATGAAACCATAGCTCTCAAAAGAAATTTGTTTTGAAGGATACATATTTTGGCATTACAATTGATCAGATTTTGCATTGTGTTTGAAGATTGTTATTTTTTTAAAAAGTCTTATACTGTGCTAATGCTTCCTCCATTTTTTCCGTACAAGGTCTTTGTCTCAGCCCTCAGTGCATTTTTAACTGTTGAACAGGATGATAAGCTACTTCTGTTCTTGGACAGATAATCAGGAACCACGGAGTTACACATCAATCAAATATGCCAATTATGCAGGTATTTTCCTAGTGACATTTCATCCTTGCTTATTATTGTGAAAGAAAGGAAGAAGGTAAGAATAGTTCATTTGGCCCTTAGTCCTTCTCCAAAAGAAATTGGACAGAAATGGATCTGGAAAGTTTTGTTGACAACTATTGCCAGCTGCTCAGTGAGGAAAAGAATAAGAATTTTAGAACATTTTCTTTAATTATCAAAGCCTTTTGTCGACTAGATTCAACACCTGGTTTACAGAGACTTTCCAGGGCACCATCTCTGAGAAGAGCTCTTCAGCTCTGGCTTTCTTGCTTCAAACCTGAACACTTTAGCCTCCAGGGCCTGGTGTCTCCTTCCTTCTGTTTCTGAGAGGTGGATTTCACTTGACTCCTTATAATTCCTGTTCAGATCCCCTTGTAGGTCTCTATTGCCCTGCATCTCTTTGCTATCTCCTTTATGCCAGTGGTCACAGCCAACACACTCCTTTGCTTTGTGACAGTGATTCACAAAGCCTACTTGTGTGACTTTGCTGGATTAGATGCCCTGGACAAAGCTCCTGATCTGAGGAATTTAGATACAAAGATGATGGGTGTGTTATGAATGCCTAAGCTAGGGAGCAGGAAAGATATAAACTGGATAGAAGGAGCTCAAAAGATAAAGAGAGGGAAGCTGTAGTGGAAGGGTGCACTACCAGGGCACACTCTCATCTGCCAAGCCATTTCTTTTCCAAGTATAAGTTGCCACTATATCTGTAGCTTTTTTTATTCAAGTCAGTCTTAAATCCACACCTGCATATTTTGCATTTAGGCAGTACATTAAAGAAATAAAATACTGTGCACTACTATTCAGTGATTTATTTATAGCTTATCTGATCAGAGGGAAATTGGGTCTTTGTTATATCAAAGTTTTAAGAAAGAATTCAGAAAAAAAGTCTAAAATAAGATTTTAGGCTAATTTAGGTGAAGAAGTTATTGCTGATTTTTGTTTTTAGATGAAAATGAGTGCTTTTTGTAGGAATGAGCTTTATGTAAAAGTATCAAACTTTTACTCAGAAATTGATTTTTCCCCCCCTCTAAGGAGCTAAAACCATTAAAATCTATTACTCATATGCACTGACATTCAGTATTAATTTTATGTTCCTCCATATTGCTTTCTTCAGGGAAAAACTAACATCCATTTTTTGATCAGTGATATACAGTCAGCACAAGGTGCATGGCTGTTGATTAAATAACAAGCACGTTAGGTTTTTTTTTTAGTGGGTGCTCTCAGTAGCTGCTGCTGCCTGACAGTCACTTAAGGGCAGTTTGCTTGCTGCCCTGGCAGAACAGCATTGCTCAGTGTGTACTTTCAGCCAACAGCCCAGAATTTTTTGAAAATTATGAAGAATCACCTCCTTACTCCATGACTGAAAGTAAACAGTATGAAGGTTTTTTCCCAGATTCGATATTAAAATCTAAGTTGCACATTTATCCCATCTCAGCTAGGCATCTTTGTTAGATAGGCTGAGGAGGAGGAAGAGAGAAAATGAGTGAGAGACAGAGCTTCAGAGGGCTTTCAGAGCTTGTGGGTGAGTGAGTTGTTTCCTGGAGATGCTTGCTGTCCTCTTTGGGACAGTGTCCAAGTTGGCTGGAATGGTTACAGCTCCTCCTTTATGTGCTTCAGGTACTGGAAATGAAGTGGGGCTAAAGGTTGTTTCTGAGTCTCTGACCCAAAAGGCTCAGGTGTTGTGGCAGTGTCTGCACTGTGTCAGCACGGGTGACACCTGCATGGTCACCAAGGCAGCTCTGAGCACAGGTTAGGGCAATTTGCTTTCCAGCAGGACTGCTACAGCCACAGCAAGGAAGGCGACAGCCTTGACCTCACCAAGGCAACATCCATTTGACTTAATGATCTCTTGTGCTATTAAGCCTTCATGTGAAACTTCAAAACACTCATTGCATTCTTAGCCAAAACGCACCCACAAGGACCTTTTTCATTGGTTTTGGTTGGTTGCTTTTTATTCTTTAAATCTTTATGTAATGGTGAAAAGCAGGGAAGAGAATGGTTAGTACAGTTTCAAAAATCTGCACAAATTCTGGATAATTGGTTTGCACAAACCCTTGTTTTATTCTCGTAAATGCTGAAATGGAGTGATAAGCCTTTAGAGATAAGTGCAAGGGATTTTCCTGAGGCTTAGGAAGGGAATAGCTCTAGTATATTTCCATTAGTGTCACTCCAATGGGCCATTTTATACCAGAGATTGATGTTTGGTCCAAGTTTATACTAATTTGGTGAAATACCATATATACAGGCCTCCATGGCACTCTCTTTTGGTGCCCAAAAGACATGTTTAGATGAGGCTTCCTCTCCCAATTTAAAAGACACAATTTCCTTCAAATGGACTCACTGCTGTGAATGGATTTACTTCTGATTCTTCATTTTTTAAATGGGGACCTCTTCCTTTTTCAGAAAGCATATTTATGACCTGAAAGAGTATTATTTCAGTGTTTACACCTATCTATTGTGTATTTCATTGCTTCTGTTGGTCAAGAAGAATGATAAGCTATGCATCGCTCATAATATGTATTGATCTTCCTGGAGATGATTTAAACACCTATCAATACTCTTCTGGACTCCATATAGGATCAAATGCTGTATCTTCTCTCCATTTGCAATTTTTATCGTGGCATGAAATTCTATCACAATTCATTTCATCTGATTTAGCAATAATTCAAAAATATCTATTTATTTTAACAGGTAATCAATTAATGGAAAATTACTGCACTGGATTTAGGTTGTTTTTCTGATGTTAACTTCATTGTTAATGTCCAAGTTCTCTTTTGTTGTGCACAGTTTCCCTACAATTTGTATGTGGTTTTCAACAGTAGAACTCAGTCAGTCTCTCTGACACTGTTAGTCCAATGAAGAGACCAGAATAAATTGTTGATAAAATTTACTTTTCTGTGACCAGAGTATCAATTATGATGGAAAAAGTGTGATCTAGACTTTGAATGTAATTATGATCCCTTTTACTGTTTTAAACACCTAACCTTCAATTAGCCCCCACTTTTCTTTGCTATTTATTTGGAAATCATGCCTGGATCACTGCATTCATAATTACATTATGTAAATAGTGTAAACAACCACAAAAACAAAGGAGTCCTGACCTTCAGCTCTGCCTCAGCCAGCTCCACGGATACTTAGTTTCCTTCATTGTTCTGTGCAGGATATTGTTCGCTTGGATAGGTTTTCACTGTTTGGGAATTTTTTTTACCATAATTGATTAAAGCACCTCCACAAATTGAATTTCCCATGTGGATTTTTTAAAGCCTCTGGAACTTGATAAGCTTTTGTAACAGAAGAAGAAATGTTTCATGTGGCTTGAAATCCTCCTTGCATAAAAGAGCATTTCATCAGCCACTGTCTGTACTGCTAAGCTCTGCTGGCACAGTGACACCTGAATCCCATGGTCTAACTAGCTTTTTTTGTCCTTGCCTCAGGGTAAGAAATTCAAGAAAGTTGTTTTGTTGTTCAGCAAGGAAGATACTGCTGAGCCAATGAATTAACTTAAAAGTCCCTCTCTTCTTGGAGAGAACTTTGCATAAACTCTAAAGGATATGCCACTCTCTGTTTGTGGGGGTCTTTGGAAAGAGCTGTTTAAGAAAACTTAGAATAACTAGAAAACCATCAAGAATCTAAGCTGATATAAAAAAGTGGGGATAGACAAAGGACTGTTAAACATATCTCAAGTTAAACTGAAAGTAAAACTCAGAAAGAAAACTAAGCCTAAGCTTCAAGGTCCAGGGCAAAAAAGCTGCAGTCTTCTGGGGTTTAGTGTTTTCAGCAACAGTGACAAGCAACAGGTAAGGATGAAAGCAGATATGCATGGAGTGAGAGCATTTCTCACTGCTCTTACTTTAAAATGTGCCCATTTCTGTGTCTGATCTGCAGCCATGAAGAGGAAGGTGTGCATATTTTAAAGCAGCAGGAAGGAATTGTAATTATGTCCTTGCAAGGTCTGTGAACATTATGTTTTTATCTCCCTGGGAGTTAGATTTTCTTAAACATTCTCAACTGCTATAGAGAAACTCAATCAAAGAAAAGTCTCCCCTCTCCTTTCTTTAAGACCTGAGACAACAGAGGAAAATAAATTGAAAAGTTACATGTGCAGGTTTATCTCATGTTTCTTTTATTTCAGGAACATTAGACACTTACACTTGATGATTCTCTAAAACCTGGCTTGCAGTTCAAAGACTAAGAAGCAATGACAGAGCTGTGTGATGCACAAGTGTCACTGAGGGATTAACTGGGATCCAAATGTATTTTGACCAGTATCAGAAGAAAAACTGTAGCTTTATACAGAATTATAAAAGTTTGAAACTTTTGAATATTTTCTTATTGTTCTTCCATATTTTGTGCACTAAATAGACTTGAATCAGTTCAATACATGATTTTCAGTCACATGGCTACATGTAGGTTATCACTGATCGCTGAGAAAAACATGCTTTCTCAGTGTTAGCCAGTGTGATAGCTGGCTTAGAGCACATTTCACTGCTTGGAGTGTCATGAATGGAGCTGTCCATCCATGGAGGACCTGGGGGTACTGGTTGACAGTGGCTGAAAATGAGCCAGCAATGCCTAGGTGGCCAAGAAGGCCCAAGTCATCCTGGCGTGAGTCGGCAGTAGTGTGGCCAGCAGGACCAGGGCAGTGATCATCTCATTCCCCTGTACTGTGAAGCATTCCCCCACCCTGTGCAACTTGGCAACACCTCAAGTCCTCTGTTCAGATTTTGGCCCTTCACTACCAGAAATGCATTGAGGTGCTGGAGTATGTTCAGAGAAGGGCAAAAAAGCTGGTGAAGGGTCTGGAGTACAAATCCCATGAGGAGCAGCTAAGGGAGCTGGGGTTGCGTAGCCCGGAGGAAAGGAGGCTCAGGAGAGATCATGTCACTCTATACAACGGACTTGGTCTCTTTTTCCAACAAGTGACAGGATGATTCTTCACCGTGAGGATGGTGAGACACTGGAGCAGGTTGTCTGAGAAGTTGTGGATGTCCCATCCCTGTAAGTGTCCAAAGCCAGGTTGGATGGGATTTTGATCAAGGAGAAGATGTTCCTGCCCATGGCAGTGGGGCTGCAACTACATGATCTTTAATATCCTTTCCAATGCAAGTTATTGTATGTGCCTATGATTGTATGACAAGAGGAAATGGCCTCACATCGTGCCAGAGGAGGTTTAGATCAGATATTAGAAAAATTTCTGCACCAAAAGTGTTATAAAACATTGGAACAGGCTTCCCAGGGAAGTGGTTGAGTCACCGTCTCTGGCAGTATTAGAAAAATGTGTAGCCATGGTACTTTGGGACATGTTTTACTGATGGACACAGCACTGGTAGGTTTACAGTTAAACTCAGTGATCTTAAGGGTCTTTTCTATATAAATTATGCTATGGTTCTTTATGTATGATCATGGTATTATTCAGATTTATTGCATAACTGAGATGTCAGGAAAAGTTGGAGTGAGTATTTATTGCTGATATTTCTCCTGCAGTCATGAATAGCACTTGGGTTTATTGTCAAGAAGAAAGGAAGCAATATTCCAGTGGTGCACTGTGGAAAAGGACAACAAAAACTGTGCAGGTGCTCCTATGTTCAATTCATTGAAAGATTGCCAAGGGCTTGGGAAAGGCACTAATTTAAGCTGTCAGCAGAGAGTTTTAAAAGGTTTGCCTGCTTTAAAAGGGTGCCTGCATCCCTATAGATGAAAGAGAGGGAAAAATCCAGACCAAATTTTCAGCCAACTATTTGTATAACCCATTTTGAGACAGACCTCTTCGAGCTGGTGGCTAAGTTGATTCCAATGCTTCATCATGTCAACTTGAGTCTTCATCCAGCTGCATAGTCTTTGCTGTAAGGATTTCTTGTAGTGTTGAGAAGTAGCCAAGCATGTTTCCTTTGGGGAACTGGCTTAAAATTGTTGTTACTTAATAATTCAAATTCATTTGTGTATTTTACAGAAAAGGAAAAAAAAAAAAGGCTTCAGGGCATAAGTTCAGCTTGTTTAGGCAACCCATCCTTCCCTGTCCCTGAAAAACTACACAAAGCACAACCCAAAACAAAACTAAGTAGGGTAAAATTTGAAGGCAAAGAGTGCCTTTTTCAGGGTAGATGACATAAGGAGTCATTGTCTGTGCTAAAAAGTGGGAGCTCACAAGAGGATTCAGAGGATGTTTTCCCACCATGCAGCAGTCATCCTCAAAGCACAGCAACACTATCCTTTTCCTGTTTTACCACAAAGGACAAAAGCAATTCTTCAGTTTATAGGTCTCACCCTATTGATAATAATTTTAACTGAAACAGACATAAATGCCTGTTCTGAGAATTGGAGTGGATGCTTCAGGGTACTCTTTAGCTTCTGTTGCTATGATTTTAAATGCACACTTCATGCTGAGAGTCCACTTTCCCCCCCGCCATTGCTTTTACCCACTCTGTACAAATTCTTGTGCAGAAAGAGTAGTCGATATCCTTGCTCATGAAGCTTCAAACAGGAAGATCTATTTTTTCTAGAACTGTTCATATGGAGACATGAGACAAATAAAAAAAAACATGCACAATATTTTTGTACAGATAATGAACATAAACTAAGAGGAAAATGCACATAACCCAAAAGAAAAACAACACCAACTATATTCATGGAGTGTCTAAATACCGTGCAGGATGAGAAGAATATTTTCTGCCTAGTCATGCGAGCAGTATGACATTGTATGATGAAGTTCATTCTCCTGCTCTTGCCACCGTTCAGCAGCAGTGTATTGCTTCATTGCTTCAGTCACTGGGTTACTCATCTTGTGAGGTAAGTCATCTTTCATGCAAGAAATTGATTTCATATTTTGTGCATGTTTTATATCTTGCCTTATGTAGCCTTCAGTTGGCTTTTGTAAAACTAAATTGTGTTGCCTTTAAATTCACATGCCTGTTCTATTCAGATGGCAGTGAGATTTGCTACCTAACCAGACTTTGTCTCACAGCACAACTTAACTTTCACCAAAACTCTACTTCTGTGAACTTTTCCATGGTGAGATGCATCCCAAGGTGTGAATCAGGACAGTGTTTGTGTTATCTCCAGCCAACTGATCAGCGCAACACCTTCTGATACTTATTAATTTCACTCCACAGAAAGTACCACTTTTGAGACTGTTATCAGTTTGTTTCTTTTTCCCCCAGAGAGTGAAAGAATAATCCTGTGTAAGCCAGGCAGCTTGAAGCTTGAGGGGAATTGTTGATCTTTTCCTGATCTCCAGTGAGGTGGAAACCTGTAAGGGCTTTCAAGTTCTGCTAGGAAGAGTGGCCAGAATGGTCCAATGGGCACCCTGATAAAGGTTGATTTATGGGTCTCGAGACATCTGGAGGCATTTCTGCTAAAGCCAGTTAGTCTAAAAGTTGGAGAAAATGCGAGATTTATAATTATGCTGGAGAAATACAAGCAAGCCAACTGCTACCCATGTATAATGGTAGAAAACAGATACCTTAACTTGATGGCACAGCTTTATGGTCCATATGTCAGAAGCTTTAGGCAAGGAAAGCTTGGTAATTTTTTTTCTGAAAGGAAAGAAAAGATTTGCATAGGAGGGGCTGCTTGTGGCCTCTCTTCACTGCTGTCCTGCAGTTAAGATGTAAAACATTGTGAAAGTGGGCAAGTAGTTTAGTTCATTAGGCCTGGGCCACAGCTGGTTGGCAAAGTGATCATGATGAGGAGGAGGAGCACAGAAAGCAGGTGATATCAGTGCTGGCAACAAGCCTGCACAGTGAGTGGTTTCCTTGCTAATCAGACACATGGGTGATGTATGGACAAGCTGGCCAGTGGGCAATGACAGGCAGCACAGCCCATGATGGAATTGAGCGGACCTGAGCAGGACCTCTTAACCCAATTGCATGAACCCAGATTGTATTGTTGTTAATGTCATTAACACTGTGTCATTTGGGCTCATGAGAGCTGGAGATTCAACAGTGGTTCATTACTAGAGCAGTTACATATAACTAAAGGAGAAGGGCTCATTTGGGAGTGTTCCCCCTGTGTTCTGGAAGGTGATCTGCTTTTCAGATAATGTTCATATTTTCCCAAATGCAACGTCATCATGCTTTCTCTTTCCCTCCTCCAAAGAAATCTGTTTTCTTAAATATTTTGTTCATTTTTTTAAAGCTTTTTTTTGGTGAAGTACAAGATACTGTTTAATGGGGTGTCAGACAATGTAGTTGCTGTCATTGCTTTCTTGTGCAGGGACTAGGGCACTCCTTCTAGAAAACCAGAAAAACTATTCTGTCTGTAAGTGCCTGGCAGAAAAGTTGTACTTCTAAGATATATTCACTTTGTGAAAGAAAAAAAAAAGGCATAGTAGCATGGGATTCATCTAATGTAGTGGGCAATAATATCTTGAGTGTCACCTATCTTTCAAAATTAAAATAACTGGTAAATTCTAGCCAGTAGGTGAAAACTTCAGTTATTGCAGGTAAGTATTCTCATTTCAATTCAATTCAATTCAGTTCAGTTGTAGTATTTTGATGGCCAAGTTGCACTTCACTGTGAAGAGGTAAAAAAATATGCCACATTACAAGCTTTTTTTTCTTGCAAATCTCTTAGAAAAGTGTTCATGTATCCTGAGGAGTTTTCAGCGGATAATTTCAAAACTGTTGATACAAAATATAATCAACATTTCTAGGAAAAGAAGAATGCAATAAAAGTTTTGTTATCTTCCTTTTCAAATAGAAAAAGTTTTGACAGTAGTTGAAATCTGATATACCTATATTTTGTTTTGTTTAGCTGATGGTTTTTAAAATCTGTTTTCTAGAATTTTAATGGAAGTTGCTGCTTTATTAAATAGAAATTGTACTTCAATATTGTTCTCTTCAAAGAATACTTATGTAAAGCCCTTTGCCAAAACTGCACATATACAGTGAATGTAAATGGAAACTCGCTGGAATAAATAAGCATTCATTTTCTGTGATGATTAAATTAATAGGTTACTGTTCTCTAGTCATTCCTGTTTTAGAAATGCAGGGGTTTTTCCCTTTTCGCCAATGAATCTTCACATATGCTTTGAATTACAAGTCATCATCAAAATCAATTCACATTTATCTACCATTCTCACCTCTGTATTGCATACGACCAAGCAACTGTATGCCACCAATACCAACAATATGTTGCATGAAGGACTTAAAATATTTTTACTGGAGAGTGCTACTTTGAGTTTCCATTTTTTTATTACTAAACTTTTTAAGAAATAAAGCTCATGCTTCACTCTTGGGGCAGGCATACATGTTCATTGTGCTGCTGGCTGATTCATTGGTTTGTCTTAAAAATGATACATATATTTTTTATTTCAATCCTGAAATATTTGATGCTATCGATACTTTTTACAGTGATAAGTAGTAACCAGGGTTCATTATTTTAGGTCTCACAGAACTGCTCATTTTAAAGCTACTATGAATTTTTCTTTATTACCAAGGTTGGTATTAACAGCTTTCAACTAGCTGAAATTTTGGACTATTCTTTAAGACTGTTCCATTTTTTAAAAGTTATTACTTGAGAGCCACACAGCATGGCATAAGTTTCAGGGCAGTGAGTACATCTTTCCCTTCTGTTCTGCTTCTTCACTGCATTTCTGTGGAAACCTGCATTTAAGGTGCAACTGGCTGGTTCAGGGGGAGTCTTAAGTTAAGCAGGGTGCTGGCTTTAGGATTTAGATGATTTGATGGTGAGAATAATTGAGGTAAATAACTTCACTAGTCACCAATCATTCTCTGGACATTTTGGGCTGCAGACTAGTGTACTCAGATAAGGTTGATGAGTATTTTCTTTGAAATCCCACAGAAGATACTGCAGCAGGCACAGTTAGAAAGAACTGAACTATAGATAGTAACCTCTGTGGAAAAAATAACCATTATCTTTAATGGAGTTCAGAGGAAGAAAGATAAAGGCATTTCCCCTTGTTATTTTAAATCCTCTAAGCACCAGTATCAAAAATGAGAGTTAGATGTTTCTGTGGTATGAATGGGAAAAAAAATTAGAAAGCACAACTATGGGACATTTTATAATGCACACAAGGTTCTCAACATTAATCTGTCATGGCACAAATTTTTCAGCTACAGTGCTATGTGTCTTCTGGAAGGCTTGACTGACTTGTTCATGAATGTGATGGGTTTGGGAAAAAAGTCCTTCGGTGGAAACAAAGGTGAAGCTTTTTTTTTAAGTGAAAAGGATGTGACAGAAACAGGTAGAAAGTGATTTATAGCAGCTGACATGTGGAGCTGTTAGTCCTGCTTTTATTCTGTATGTCTTTTTGCCTCTGGTGTTAACCCTATGTCTATCAGTAGTTTTAATCTGTTGTCCCAACATAAAAGCAAGAATCGAAAGAAACTTCATACCACCAAAAATTGGTGTGATTTATCATAGCACTAGAGGGATGACTGGTGAAAGGCTGTCATTCGGTGACACCCTGAGAAAGATTCTTTTATAATCAGAGGAATTGCAAGGGTCACTTCTACAAAATCAGTGTTACTCACTGAAAGCGGTAAAAGCTTCTCTTTTTTTGCTGAAGCCTCTCACTTGCATGGTACAAAATTCCAGATGGGCACTGTCAGATGTAAGCTATTAAGATGCACTGAAGTGCATTTTTATGTAAAGATCTGGACAGATGTGTTTGCAAATTTGGCCTTAAAGAAGTAATACTGAAAGAGTCCATCATTATTTAGAGGCATATTCTTGAAAAATCCTTAAAAATGAGTCCTAAACAAGCTTTCTCTTTTATATAATGAGACTTTGTTGTAGGCAGATGTGCTTGTCCCTATGATTCCTATTCAACTATATTCAGCAGCAAAAATGCTTATTTCTCTCTCCCACACAAAATCCAAACTAGTTCTTTTAAAAATCAGACAGCAACTGTCATCAAATTTTGGTATGAGTGGCTAATTTTTCAAATCTTTTTAATTTTAAATGAATTTAATTATACGAAAGTGGTACTTTATCTCTTTAAAAAGAAAAGTTTAAAAAATAATAGTTTTTCAGGGTAATTGGATTACCAACCTGTAATGATTTTGTTTTCAAAGCATTAAGGCCAAACTATTTGCATTCATCTATGATGAAGTGGAAATAGGAATTGTCAACAAGTCATAAAAACAATAATAAATTAGTCTGTCATCGCATAATACGCAAAGTTAAGCCCAACAATTTATGCTGAGATAACACAGAGAAAACAGTGCATGAGGAGAAAAAAATTCTATGGAATACCAGCAATAAGAACTTTAATATTAGAATGAAAGTAAGCTATTAAAAGGCACAGAAAACAGAACTTTGAATGTACTCAGTGTCACGAAGTCAAAAGAAGAATCTGTAAAAAGACACTGAATAAAAGAGTGAGATGTTTACTAAGTATTAACAAAAATAATAAGCATCCTAAAGACAAAAAAAAAAAAAGCAGTTGCACAGAAGGCAACTGTGATTAAATGAAAGTAACTATGCTGGAAAGAGGAGGAAAGGTCTTTCTATAAATTGCTTTAGTTTGCGAATATGTCCTGATCAAATGAGATGGTTACATAAGACTGTCAAAAGGCACCATTAAGCCTATTACTGATAGACTGCTCAGCTACCATGTAATCAAAGTGTGTTAAAGGATTCTTTTTGATAACACTGACATTAAAAGATATCATCAGATTCAGCTATTATTGTCTTTAATAGAACCACAAGTAATATGAAGTGAAATGTGCTCAGTAAAATCAACATGTTGTTCATCATGGCTGAGGTTTGTTCTGTCATATTGCTTTTAAACAGACTGTTTATTTCCTTTAATAGTTATAAAGAAATACCATCTAATGAGAATGCTCTGATTTATCCTTCAAGTAGATGGCAGATAGCATGACATTAAGGAAGTCTTTCATCTCCCAGTTCTATTTTCATCTCTTTTCCCTAACATGCCAGTGAATAAACTAATAAAAAAATCCAAATTCAAATGCAGCTCAAATCCATCATAATATGCCTTAGCACGCTGTCATTTACTTCCACTAAGCATATAAAGCACTGTATCAAATTAGTCTGTGCTTTCAATCCCTAGGAAAAAAAGAAAGTTAAAAAAACCTCATTGCAAAGTTTCATCTGTTTTCTTCTGAGTCAATTGTGAGAAGTGAATCCATAACAATTACCAATGAAGCATTAAAGAATTGCAAGAATTTCACACAAATTACCTTTGCAAATAGATTCAAAGTTGAGGATCTTGAAACTGAAACACAGCAGTCTTTTGAGTGAATTGGTGCAAGTAATGTGTTAATGGGAGATCTTGGAAGATAAATGATTGTCAAGAAGAGTGGTTGATAAGTAATTGATTTCTAGTTTTATAATCAAAGAATTAGTCTGTCTGGAAGCAAAAAATAATTCTTCTCTTTCTATTTTTTACTAAAATTAAAGGTTAACAGATTTCAGGAGGAATACAATAGAAAAACCACCCTTATTTTATTATATTTGGTTATATTTTAAACCAATGCAAAATAAAAGTGTTTGTCTAGTTTAATTATCTCTGTACCATACTGTAGGCTCATTTTCTATATTGGCTATGATTTCCTTTGGCATAAATGGGAACTTAAGTTCCTAGTTCATATGTTGATATACGTGTTTAGACAGTGAAATATAGGTGAACTGTATCCTGTCTTTTCATCATACACAGTTAAGTCTAGGAGGATAAACTGCATCTCTTTCTTACTGGTGGAATGAATTGTTCTGTGGAGGTTCCCCTATTTACTTCTATGGCAAGATATTAAGTAAAATCTCTTACAAAGTGGCTTTTAGACTAGACATTCCCATGTCAGGATGATATCAGCTCCTGGCTACTTGTAATTACTATTGGCACAATTTCATGTCATACATGGGAGAAAGTGAACACAATCCTTTGCAGAATATTCCAAAATGCAAGAATAAAAGCATTTATCTGAACAGTGGGCCCAGACACCAAGAAACAAGGAAAGGTCCTGAATTTTGATCTTGCATATACTGGATGAATACTTTAGTTCTTGAGTTACTGTGTAAAAGACTGGAATTGTCATATCAGTATCTTTTATAATATAATAATATAAATTAGGGGGAGGGGGAAAAAGGAATTACTGGCATTTTTCAGTGAAACCAATCTCCCTCCCCCAAAGTTTCTAGATGGTCAAGCAGAATGTTTTTGATTGAAGCAACTTTAATTATTAAAAATTATACTAGTAAAAAATTTTGAAATACTAAATCAGAATAGGCTCCCCATTGGCTCATTTTTCCTTCATGTGATCAAAATTTTGCTGAAGATAACCTGTCACTCAAGTTGTCTGTATTTTATTACTTTTGAAAAGGATTCCATGGTGCACCAGCAAAATATTTAATAAATTCAGCTCACCAAATAGCATTACCATTAATTTTTTGGATCATTTTTATTAATTTGATCCTATTGCACATGAACAGCTTGATCAGAACTGATGAGAAATGATGTCTGCTTGAAAAGTTGTGAAAATTTGCATAGGCAGAAAATAATTAGCAAAGCTGGTGCTAAAATAAACCCCTTGCTTTGAATAAGTTCTCAGAAACCAATTTTTGCTGCATGTACTGATGACAATTTGCAAGCAGTCACCCCTTTTATTACGTTCAGTTTCTTGCTCAAAGAAAAATGCCAGGCTGTGAATTGCTAACATCATTCCCCACAGTAGCTGTGGTCTCCTTGGGGTTCTTTTGGCCAAGTACCAAACTGGCTCTGCTCGTGACATTTTGTTTGATAACATCATAAAGTGGTAAGGCCATGGAATGTATACATAGCAGTATGCACTAATAAAGTGTTTATCCTTTAATGTCTTCCAGATGCTTGCCTATAGCTTTTTCCAGAAGTAAAGAGAATGTGTTGGCTGGATGTGATCTCGTGTTTATATTGTCTGCTGGGTCTACGTGATAAGTCACATTTCTTTCCTCCTTTGCTTTTGTAGAATCAGTAAAGCAAGTGCTGCCTTAAAGGTCTGTTCCTCTATGTGTAACAAATGCCAGATCCATAAAATAGCTAGGACCAAATGGTAATAAAACCGGAGGTTAGAAGAACCTCATTGAGGGAAAAGCAGTCAATAATTTCTGTGTTACACAAAATTACAAAATTCTGTGAGACTCATGATGTTTAACTCCAGGGTGTGTTGGAGTTATTAGAATGAACAGAAGTCCTCCCAATTTTTAGGAGAACATTCAAGACACAATATGTTTATTCTGCCATTCAGTAAGAAAGGGCACAGCACTTGGGATTCTTTATTACCTACCTTTTGACACTGTTATTTATTGTAGTTGAGACAGGCACAAATGGCAAGTGTTGTGACTGCCTGTGTACTTACATTTTGCACAGTTGTAAATCACCAGCAGAATCAGCAAGTGCTGTGGGGCAATAGAAAAATGTAACCCTGCCTTTTTACCCAGGTAGGTGGGTCTGTTCAGCTAAGGCTGAAAATCAATCAAGAAAAATCAATTGAAATATTCTTTCAAGTCAGTAAAATTAAAATGTAATGTTAGACGTTTTTCATTGTTTACTCTGTGTGCTAGTTGTGGCTGGTGTAGAGTTAGTTGCCTTCAGAGTAGCTGGTATGGAGCTATGTTATGGATTTGTGACCAAAACAATGTTGATATCACAGCAATGTTTTAGTTACTGCTGAGGGACAGCTGACCCCCACTGACCAAAAGGATATTCCAGACCATGTGACATCATGCTCATCACGTAGAGCTGGGGGAAGAGAAGGAAGGGGGAGACTCAGAGTGATGGCATTTATCTTCCCAAGTCTCTGCTATGCATGATGGAGCCCTGCTTTTCTGGGGATGGCTGAACACCTGTCTGCCCATGGGAAGTGGTGAATTAATTCCTTGTTTTGCTTGGAAAAACAGTCCAATAGGCAAAGCAAAGCTTTTGCTTGGCCAAAAAGCAAAAGCTTTGCTTTGCCTATTGGACTGTTTTTGTCTTAACCCGTGAGTTTTCTCACTTTTGCTTTTCTTGTTTTCTCTCTCATTTTGATGCATGAGGAGTAGGTGAGCAGTTGTGTGGTGCTTAGTTGACAGTTGGAGTTAACCCAAAACACTTTGTTGTGAGATACCAGGTAATATTTTGGAAAATGTTTAAATGCTTTTCAAGCCCAAGTACTCTTTCAATTGCAATACAGACATTTAGGCCCAGACTACTTACGCTTGTCAAAACACTTAACAGTGTATGCAATTTATTCTGTGTCTGTTATAGCAGCATCTGCCAGCATAGTGATCATCATCAAGAGTGTGATCTTTGGGTGACAGCAGAAACTTCCATTATACAAACAGTTGTACTGTCAAAACTGAACTTTTGCTGAATTAGCTAATTTTACTTGAAAGGACTGGAAGAGAAAATGTTAGTAGAGGCACTGACTTGTCATGATGACACCAAATATCTTCAGGTCTGAATTTTTCCTAGCCCAAACTTAGTTTTATATGTGTGCATCCTATTTTTACAAAAGTGCAGAACTGCAAAGGCTCACTGTGCAAGATCCAGGCGGGGGTTACTGGTCTTCAAGTTTACCTGTGAAATGCTAGGTGTTATGGATGTGATCCTATAGAGTCCCACACTCCATATTAAGACACCTCCCTGTGCACACTCTCTGAGGCATTTAGGAAAAAAATCCACACAGTCAGCACCTTGAACAGTTTGTAGCTTAAAGTCAGCTTTCTAATGGGAAAGTTTTCCTGAGAGAGCCACTAAACACCAAGCACAGGGACAATCCCCACATGCCGCCTGCTGTATATCCCTATAACAACACAAGAATATAATTTTGTCCACTGACGAGCCACAGGTAAATGAAGGTGACACAAAGCTCACAGTTGTCGCTGTTGAGCCGCTAGCTGAGAAATGACCCAGGTTCTCAGACAAGGAAAGAGAGAAGAGAGCTTTATTGTTTTGATTTCTATATATATAGAGTCTACAGAGGTTCTCCAGATTGGTCAGCGCGAGACCTCCCCCCAGGCCCAATTGGCCAAGCTCGAACTGACCTAATCCGGAGAAGTTGTTTGCAAAACATCCAAACTTTATCTTTGTTTATAAAATATAGCAAAATGTTCTCACGAGAAAGACCTGTGCTAGTCACACACAGTCTTTTTTTAAAATTTCCCCTTTTTGGAGTGGCACAAGCAGTAGCATTCTGACTCACTAAAAAACATATATAATGATAACACATATCAAGGGAACAAGAAATTCATTTGTCTGTATTACCTAAGGGGATCTTTATGTTCAGTTTTGAAAAGGACCAGCTGAAATATAATCACTATTCATATGCAGACAGTCAATTTAAATTACCTAATAGGTCCCTTTTGGCCTTTATTTCTGTGGTTCTATATGCCAAAGTATTAATATTAACTGGAAATTATCAGGTAGAGCAAATAAGTTCTGTAAGATTTACTGTACATTGGCCTAGATAAGAATTAAATAGAAGTGAAACAGATTTAAATATATGAAGAGCTAAAAATAAAGTAAATCTATTGTTTGCATTATTACTGTGTTCTCCTCAAAACACTAGGTGTCAGCTTATTTTAAAAGATATTTAATGTTTTAGGAAAGCACTGCCTTAACAGTAACAAAAAAGAGGATATTTTCTGCACTCAGAATAAAGTAACAATTATGCTTGGCTGAGTTTTTTCTAGATTACCATAGAATCATAGAATAGTTTGGGTTAGAAGGGACATTAAATATTATCTAGTGCCAGCCCCCCTGCCATGGTCAGGGTACATATTCCACTAGTTCAGGTTGCTCAAAGCCCCATCCAACGTGCCCTTGAACACTTCCAGGGATGGGGCATCCATGAGTCCTCTGAGCAACCTGTTCCAGTGCCTCACCACTCTCACAGTAAAAAATTTCTTCTTATTATGTAATCTAAACCTACTCTCTTTCAGTTCCTCCTTATCCTGTCGCTATCTTCCCTTGTCCCTTATTCCCTCTTAAAATTCCCTCTTAAGCTCTCTTGTAAGCCCCTTTTAGGTACTGGGAGTCTGCTCTAACCTCTCCCTGGAGCCTTCTCTTATCCATGCTGTAGACTCTCTCAGCCTGTCTTCCAAGGAGACCTTTTCCATCCCTGTGATCATCTTGATGTCCCTCTGGGCTCATTTCAACAGGTCGATGGACTTCCTACACAGGGGATCCCAGAGCTGAATGCATTACTGAAGGTGGGGTATCCTGAGAACAAATAATATATTCTCTGCCTAATCTGGAGATGGGAGACAACTGAATCAATTGATTAATTTTTTGGCATGTATGCTGAGTCTAATAGAAGAGATGTGCTTTACAATGTTTATTTATGGGATATGAGCAGTTCTTTGCATAGAACAGGATTGGTAACCACAGTTAGTATATCAATTTTAAAAAACAACATACAGGCAGCATTTTTAGTCATTATTTCTCAAGAGTGTGCTTAAACCAATGACCTAGTGCTCAAAAGTCTGCTCTCTTAAGATCTCTCAAATAATGACTAGCAATCAGATGGTCAACTTCCTTTATTAAAATCAGTAAGACCTTCTTAGCATGAGTAGTAATGGGATTGCACTAGGTGCATATAACACTGTCAAGTTCGTTTGCTTCTTGTTTTCCTTCAGGAACACAGCTCTGCCAATAATCACCATAGTGCACACGTTGATTCAGTCATGGATTCCAAGCAGCAAACTGAGCAGTAGAAATCTGGGTATGGAAGAAAGAGTAGCTTGTTGTGGGGGATTGCATTATACAAAGAGCCTTGATATGAGGCAGTGCCCAAACTTGTCCTAGTAACCAGGGTTCAGTCTGTGCTGTCAGTAACAAGGTCAGTATAGATGGACTTCAGGCAGTTGAAAATTCAGTCAAAAGGGAATATATTAACTATATTTAGGGACTGTAGCTGTAATTAGATCTATGATGAAACAGAGTGTGAGACAAAACAATCACATCAATTTAATTTATAAAAATAAAAAAAGGCTATGAACTTCAAATATTTTAAGGTCAGAAGTCACTGTTTGATGTCCTGGATAATATAGGTCATAGGACTTTCATGAATTAATTAGCATTGACTTCTATGAGACCAAGACCTTTACTGTTTATGTTTTCCCTGTCACATGTAACTGCTGAAATCACCAGATCAGAAAAAAATTTAAGATATTTTTCAGTTCATTCACTTCAAGCTTTTCAATGTTATTTGCAGTCCACTGCATCAATGTCATATGCTTCTATAAAGGGAACTCATATGCCCTTTCTCATCTGGGCTCTGCAAGAGCATAATTCTTATTAGCTCCAGGTAACTTGGTAACTATGTGAAAATAAAAATGATAGCAAACTGATATTTCACAGACAAAGGGAGGGAGAAGAATAAGAATGAGACAGATGTGGAATGGCATAAACGTGTTTTTTCTTGTCTCTGGATCAGTTTGCAGACTAATGGGATAAGTAGGTGAGAAAGAAAACAACACCCTTATCTGTTTCAAAAGGTCATTGCAATGGATATCTCACTGCTTTTTTACAAATTATCCTTCTTTCATATTTTTAAGGGAAACTGAAGTTTTCAGTATATGAAAGAGGAGGAGAGTCTTCTGAGAGGAGTCTTTCCAAATCATTGAAAAGCGGAAACCTTTGTGACAATGCATGAATATGGAGATTATGTGGGAGTTCTTCCAAGATATATTCTCTTTGCTGTGCAGATCTGCAAATATAGGGAAATCTGTACCTGATCAAGTTACCTTTGCATTTACTGGCTACTACTGGATTTGTATATTTTTAAAAATTGTTTTATGAAAAGATGTAAAGTTTGGAACCCACAGCAACTTGTGGCAACTAATTCAATATACTAAATACATACTGTGTGAAAGCATTCCTCTTTTATTTATTTTGAATCACCTTCTTGATCATTGAACTTGAGGATCTAGTTTATTTGGTAATTTCTTATAGTGAACATGTTCTTTTTTTTTACTGGAAATGATCAAGCTAGTGATAATATTTTCTCTATAGCAGCATGTACGGTGCTATATATTGAATTTGTGATCTAAATGGGGTTGATAACATGGGAATGATTTAGCTACTGCTGAGCTACTGTGAGTGCTTGCACAGAGTCAAGGCCTTTTGAGTCTCACCCACTTCAGCAGTGAGGAGGCTGGGAGTGCACAAGAAGCTTTGAAGAGACACAGCAGGGACAGCTGATCCCAGCTGACCAGAGGAATATTCCATACCATATGGCATCATGCTCAGTGATAAAAGCTTGGGAAAGAATGAGTTTGTGTCTGTGGGGTTTGTCTTCTCAAGTAACTATTAATTGAGCAGAGATTCTGCTTCCCTGTAGATGGCTGAACACGCCTTTGTGGATAAATTTCTTATTTTGTGTGTGCAGCTTTGCTTCACTCATTAAACTATCTATATCTTGGTCCATGCTTTCTCAGGTTTTGGAGCTCAAATTTTATCCCTCATCCCACTGGGGGTGATGGTGAGTGAATGACCTGATGGGTGCTTTGCTGCTCACTGGGGCAACCTACCACAACTGTCTTTGACAAAGTTTTCAGCTTTCTTCATGAATCTTCTAGAACTACTACATTCCTTTCTGAGATGTGAGAACTAGAACTACACATGATTTCAAGATGTGAGTGTATCACAGAATTGAATGGTGAAATAACATTTTTGTCTGTTGTGTTATTTATTCCTTTCCTGGTAATTTTTATCATTTTGCTTTCCCGTCTGAGAGTTATGGGTAATTTTGTTAGATTATCTATTGTGGTGCAGAGATAGTTTTTTCCTCAGTAGTAATTAACTAGTTCAGAACTCATCACTCTACATGCAATTTAAGATTGGTTTTCCCCCATGGGCATAATTTTGCATTTATTAAGACAGAATTTCATCTGCTGATTGCAGTATCCTTTTAAACCCCCTGGAAAGAGTCAGTGGGCCAAGTAGTACCTACAGGAGTACTCTGGAGAAATACTGTTCTGTACCAATCAAGGTGATAAACACTACAGAGAAAAAGTGCTCCAGGAATTTGAACTAGATTTTCCAGAAAGCTATGGCAAGGATTTTTTTTGGTGCATAATTATTCTCAGAGAAAACCTTATATAAGTCACAGTGATTTATACTGACAAAAGAAAGTGATGTTCCACTTTGTCTTTAAATCATGTGATTATTATCTCAAGTTATTAAAAAAGAAGTTTGGTGTTAGCCAATGCTTTTTCTACTTTAATAATCTAAAAATGAGCAGATAGTCCTCTCAAATTAATGAGAAATATTCCATGTCTTTGGCATGAGACATATGGTCTCTTTGAGCTATATTTTTCTGACACTACTACCTGAGTTCAAAGACATAACTAAATATAGATTGCAGTGGAAATATACAAGATATCATATGACTGAATAGTTTGCTCAGGTAAAATAGAAAGGAGATTAATTTCTCCTTGAAAACATTGGGAAATCCATTATTAATTTAACATATCAGACCTAAGAAATGTGCTGTTACTAATACATATGATAGTTGTGTAAAAGTATTTCAAATTTAAATTTAAATATATTGAAAAGGAATTTGTCACAACCACTTGTGATTGCTTTGCTGTTCTCACAAAAACAGTTATTTATTCTTTTTCCATAATGGAGTAAATAATAAAGTTGTGGTTAAAGACTGGGTCAATTCAGAACAAAAGTCAAGTCTGTAGATTAGTAAATATAATGGTATTTGCTGAGGAGACTGCATATTTGTAAGACAGTGGCCTAGGAATCTTTCAGATCTAATTTCCTGCTTTTGTTCAAAAGCAAAAGGTCAAACCAGGTGCATTGGAAGAGGATAAAATATGCATGGAGTAAGTTTTTACCTGAGATTCTAGAGTAGAATATCAAGGGTAGCTCTTTTCTTTTTCTTTATCAAATGTTATATTTTTTTTACTAATCTGTACCCACTGACACCATTTCACGTCCCAAAAGTGTTGCTGTTTTGTTAAACAACAAGCAACTCAACAGCTGAAGGGGAGGCGTAAGATGTGGGTTGAAAAAATAACACTTATTCACAGATCTTCACATTCTCTTCCCAACTATATATATATATCCCTAGCTCAAATTCTTTTCCTGCCTCTCACAATGCATTACGTGTTTAAAAACATATTGGATATGCCTCACTCTGTAACAAATATCAAAGACATAAAAGACATAAGCATGGCAAAGTACAATTTGATCACATGTTGTGGGAATGCACATATCTCGCCACACTTTTCAAGTAAAAAGCATTAAATGTGCATTCTGTGCCATGACTGTCCACCATGCATGGTGAATTGTGGTGGCTTTTCTGTCATGCTTCCTCCATTTCACTTCCCAACCAAAGCTCTGGCTGCAACCCAGACACTTCTGGATAAGCCTGAAGTACTCAGCATAAGGTGCACATCAAAGAGGGCAAAGAAAAAGTAGTAGGCGTGCTGTATAGGCTGGCAATTCTCAGCTGGGGGCAGCCTGGTGGAATAATTTTCAACTTGTTGCCAAAATTGCCTCCAGGCTTTGCTGTGATCCACATTTGGGACTTGGCCCAGGAACAGAGTCAGGATGCTGTGAAGTTTGTCTTTGATGCCCGTTATCAACTGTGCCCACTGCAATGCAGGCACAGCCAAAAGTAGGGGCCAGCAGCTTTCCCACTTCTAGGCAAGTGCCTGATCAGCTTTCCAGATGATATCTTTCTGGCCTCTCCCTGATGGAACTGTGCCTGGCCGACACTTGCCTTTCTCTCTGTACTGTAGGTTTCAAGGAGACCTTTTCCTCTATGATTGTCTGAAATAAAGCAGTTGTGAGACTCAGAAGCAATGATGTTTTCAGTTGCGCATTTCCCCTCCACCAGCAGTAGCATGTGCAGTTACATGGTGCTGAGAGCTGACAACAGACAAGGTGACACCTCTTGCAAAGGACACCTTGGGGAAAGCTTCTCGAAGCCCCCCTCAGCAAATCCAAGGTGCTGAGTTGCCTGCGTTAAGATTTGTTGACTGTGAGTCTGCTGTGCTTTCTTTCTGGATTTTTTCCTTATCTGGAAGAGTTTTGCCCTTCTCTAGTTAGATTTAGGCTCCAATACTGGAAAATTAAAGGGTTTAGCTTCAAATTTCTTGGCTACTGAACTAAAGGACTGTGGGTTAAAGCTCTTATCAAGGACACAAAACACGTCTATCTTATTCAATATTTCACAGTACTGCTCTTCTTGGTCTATGCTTAAGCAATAGTATGAAAATCCAGACTTGATCACACCTTTTCTCCTAAGTTAAATCCTCAGGAAGCTGCAAATTAGCTATTTTCAGCTATGAATCAGACAGTGACATTACAGTTAGCTCTTTTGTGCGCTGTAAATTGAAGACATAGGTTCATTATGTGACCTTGCTCTCAAAGCTTCATTTCTTCTCAGGGAACAGAGGAAATGTTTACAGTGTGTCTGCGCCATTTCATATTTGTGATTGGCAGGCTATGGGTGGCCAGATTTGAGCTATGTATCCCAAACTCTCTTACAGATAATGTAAAGAAATAAGTAGAATTATTCTCATCCTAAAGTGTCTCTTTAAAAGAGATCAAGTGAATGGTGCTATAAGAGTACCAAGAAAACCTATAGTGAATCTCTCATCTGTTGACATCTAAGTGACATAAATTTAAAATCAAGGTGAATCCTACTCTAATCTGTTGCTTAAATGTCAACTGGATTGTACATGGTAGCATTTCTATGTAGGAGAGTGCCAAAAACCAGAGTTTGGTTCTTGTTAGAAAAAATTAATGAGAAGACAAAAAGTAGGGTTCAGTTCCAGGTCCAGACTCCTGACTATAAGGTGTCTGCAGTGCAGATATCTAGATGTGACCTATGTGTCATACAGTTAAGGGAGATCTTATTAGTACAATTAGTACAGCTGAAGCAGCTTTTTAGCTGGGCAGATGAACAGGTCTTCTTCTTTAGGCTGAGCTCAGAGAGTTCTCTTTTCACTGGCCATAAAGGAAGCTTAGGCACCACAGAAATAAATAAGAGTTATATTTCACCCAGTGATTTAATCCTAGTAGGAGGATGAATGACTGTGCCTTCTACATTTTTACTCATGGTCAGGCTTTGAACTGAGAACATGGCATGTGCTTTTATCTGTTGATGGCTTAGTAAATAATGCCTCATTCATAGTGGGCCAAAAGGTGTTAAAACCAATTCAGCATTTGGATGCTGGGGAGGCAAAAGGACTACACAATACTTTTGCCCTTTTTGTGACATATATATCACTCTAGGAACTGTTACTCTTTAACAAAGCAGTTTATATGCTTTCCTATGACTCTTTGGAATCGTCAGCTATGACAGTCACAGTTTAGGCAAAATTGCTGTGTGAGAGTTAAAAATGTTGAATAGTGTAGACGTACTCTAGGGAATTGATCGGCATAAGGAGAACAATATTAGTTCCCAGCTGGAGACCTTCAAAAGTTTTTACAATAAACGCACATCAATGAGAAAGGAAAAAACTTGTGCTGGGAGAACATTTATTGTTATTTCCACTATACTGCTGGTTGAAGAGTTGCAATAGCTCATGCTAACTCCTCATAGAAGAGGTACATGGCTCATAAGTGCACAACCTTTGTGAATTTATAACTCAGTCAAGATCTATTGATCTTTATAGTGTCAGATCTGGGTGGCCTTAGAAATATATAAAAGCTTACAGCTTATGGAGTTCAGAGTACCTTCTGCAATGAGTATTTGGATTCTAAAATTTCTAAGCTTGAATTTGTATTTTTTCACTTATTCTCTCACATATAGAACCTGGGACCTGATTGAGACTTGCAAAAACTTGAGAAGTCTTGCACCTGGGTCAGTCAAACACTCATATTTGACTGAGGGAAGAATGGATTGAGAGCAGCCCTGGTGAGGACTTGGTGATACTGGTGAATGAAAAACTGGGCATGAGCTGGCAATGTGATTTTGCAGCTCAGAAAGCCAATCAAATCCTGGGCTGCATGGAGAGGAGAGTAGCCAGCAGGTTAAGGCAGGTGATTCTGGCCCTCTGCTCTGCTCTGTTGAGACCCCACCTGGAGAACTTCATCCACCTCTGGAGTCCCCAGTGCAGGAAGGACATTCACCTCTTGGAGTGACTCCAAAGGAGAGCCACAAAAATGGTCAGAGAGCTGGAACACCTCTACTATGAGATCAGGCTGAGAAAGCTGGGGTTGTTCAGCCTGGAGAAGAGAAGGCCCTGGGAAGATCTTTATGTGGCCTTTCAGCACTTGGAGGGTGCTTACAAGAAAGATGGGGACAAGCTTTTTATCATGGTCTGTAGTGATAAGACAAATGGTAATGGTTTTAAATGAAAAGAGAGTAGATTTGGACTAGATATAAGGAATCAATATTTTTAGGGTGAGGTTGATGAGACACTAAAACAAGTTGCCCAGAGATGTGATAGGTGTCCCATCCCTGGAAACATTCAAGGTCAGGTAGGATGGAGCTCTGAGCAAGATCCAGTTGAAGGTGTCCCTGCTCTTTGCAGGGGGGTTGGTCTAGATTAAATGTCCCTTCTAACCAAAACTGTTCTGTGTTTCTATAGCTGTGCACTGCATCTGCAGTAATTTCCATGTCTCTTGATGCTTCTTAACATCAAGTATGTCCTTACATGAAGTTTGGATTCTTAACCATTTTCTTCCAAAGCCCACAGTCTAGGTCATGCTACTGAGTACGTAGTACAAAGTCATCAATATCCATGATTTACCTCTGGATAAAATCATGCCTTCATCTGTGGATAAAATCATGCCATGGAGGTTTACTGATTCAAACTCCTACTGTCTGGTCCATATTTCTAAAACCAGATTGGAAAGCTAGTGTTACAGTGCTATTTAGATGCCACTTCCAGTATAAGAATTTGCAAGAAATTGCACCTGAAGCTTGAGTTTTGTGAGTAGAGTGAAGAAGAGATGACTCAGAGAGGCCTGAGAGTTTTGGTCATGTGCAAGGTGAGATAATATACTTTGTCTTTTTACTCTAATAGGTTGCTTTGGTTTTTTTTTTTTCTGCTCAAGATTTTGTTTTGGAGGCACCTAAATTCTTTACTTTTTTTGTTTTATTTATACAGATGTGAAAGTCTAGCAATGATGGCAGTGTACAGTAAGTTAATGATCTTGTTTAACAATTTTGATGCTTCATTCCTCACTATGGTACTGAAAGAAAATTAAGCTGAAATATTTCCTTAAATTTGTACAAAACCCCGCTGTTTTTTTTAATAGTATTAAAATTGTACTTTAGAAAGACTTCTGCTTATGAACTCTGCTCATGACAGTGTCATTTTCAATTCAAAGCTCTCTGAAGTAACTGCCTATAAATACTTATCCAATTTTGTTGAGCATTTGGGTGATTACTTACAAGTAATCTTGCAAGCACAGTTCTGCACCTGAGAAGGCGGGGAACTGAATTATTTTGTAGAAAAAGACCTGAGGGTCCCATTGGGGAGGAAGTTCAAGATAAGTCAGTGTTGTGCCCTTTTAGTAAAGAGGGACAACCTCACACTGGGAAACAAGAGTGTTGTCAGCAGGTCAAGGCAAGGACTATTGCCATCTATTCAACACTTGTGAAACTACATTTCCTTCCAGTTTTGAGCTTTCCAGTACAAGAAAGTCATTGACATACTGAGATCACCAAGCCAGTGAGAGGACTTCAGCACTTGGAATACAAGGAGGGACTGTGAGGGCTGGATCTATTCAGCCTTGAGAAGAACAGGCCAGGGGAGACTTTGTTGTAGCCTGTAACATCCTCATTGGGGGAACAGAGAGTATGGGGCAGACTCTCCTCAGAGATTTACAGTAGGGTCACTGGACACAAGTTGGAATGCTGAAAAATATTAGAAAGAAGGAAAAATTCTTATTGTGAGATTGGTCAAATACTGAAGCAGGCTGCACAGAGGGGTTGTGGATTCTCCATCTATGGAGATACTCAAAACCTCACTGAATATGGCCTTGAGCCATCTGCTAATTTGCTTTGATTTGAGCAGGAGAGGGATGGCCTCAAGAAATCCCTTCCAGTATAGCATACTTTATGCTTTTGTGATTCTATAGGGTAGGAATATAAAATTTCAGAGGAAGTAAATTCTAAAACTTGTGCCGAACTGAGAAAAACAATTTTTTTTTTAAACAAATGTTTTGTTTGCTCCTTGGTTATATAAACCATTTAAGAGCCTGTCCACAGTGGAGAAATTAGTAGGTGTTATCTTAGCCACATGTTAACTCAGTGAATTGATTGCCCACCGAGTATGGCCACACAGTTCATGCTGTGTCTCGCAGGGTCATCGGCAGCATGAAGGGTCATCCGAAGCATCCGAAAGGTCAGACACCCATTCAAGATGCAGGACAGCTAATCAGCAATTACAGATGGCTGCATGTCAACATCCTGTGTGTCTGTGTGTTCAGCTTATAGTGAGTACCCCAGGGAATGAATGAATGAACTAAAAGCACCCACCTTTTGTGGGGATAAATGTTTTTGCTGACAGTGGCAGTAAATTAGCTTCTGGCTAGCTGATATGAGCAAATTATCACCTTCATATTCCTTCCTGGTCTCTTTTTTCTCCCTTTCTTCCTGTTTTGTTATTGTTGCTTTTACAAGTCTCCATTCTCTTTCCTCTATAGCTTTTAAAAAATTTTTATTTATTTTTCTTTTTGAGTTGTTTCTCTTTTCTTCCAGTTCTCTATTAAATCTCAAAATTCGTTCAGGCATTCTTTGTAATTTTCCATTCCCCCTAATAGTTCCTCATATCATCTGTTATCTAAATTATCATTCTGTATCTAGTTTCTTTCTTGCATAATCTGATTTGAATTCTTTAGTGTAGGTATTGGAGTGATTATTTTGAATATTATTGAATTTATACAAGGAAAAAAAATCATTCAAGGTATTTAAGAATGTTTTTGTGAAGTACCATGTAAATGCATAACAGTAGCTTTGATTAACACTAATAATATTACTGTTGCCATGGTTAATAATAAGTGTGATCAATACCAATATAAATATAATTTGTCGCTAGTGCAGTTGTTCAATGAAGATGGTTTTGATAATAATAAACACTGTCACCAAATATTCTTCTTGATTATAGAGGAGACATCCTAGTAATTTTCCTAGCTCATAATTTACCTGATGTAGGTAAAATATTAGATGGTTCAGTAATTATTAATGTACTTCAAGCTGCTCCTTTATTGAGAGTAATAATTACTCCTTGCTTCCATTCATCAATCATTTTGCACTGCAGCATGGACATATATATGTATCAGAATGTACATATTTGAGAGTGGCTCACTGAACCCTTGGGATCTCATTTTCTGGTGTTTTAATGGCTTAGCTCTGTCAGGTTTATTTTTTAAAATTATTTAATTTTTCCTTTAAGAAATTAGAAAAGTGCCTGTCCTGATTACGATCTAAAAGGTGGCAAATTACGTTAATGTTATTATGTCTAAAATAGCTGTGGTGGGGAAAGTATTAGAGAAAAGTCTTACACATCTTTCATGTTACTGTTCTCAGAGTATCAGTTTGTGGCTATCATGGCAAGCAAGCTCCTGTGCTCAATGGGCTTTTGATCTACCTAGTATACCAACTTGTGTGAGCATGGGGAGCACGAGATCCCTTTGGATAGACACCCCAGAAATCAGCTGTCCCTGAGTGGGACATAATGAGAGGGGTAGGGAAAAATACTGCAATTCAGAATAGCTCATGAGGTAATGTGCTGGGCTTTCCTTCTGGTGGAATGGAGCTATGAATGGGAATCTTCCCAAAGAGAAGGGGCCTGAGCCTCTACATCCTTCAGCCAAAGTGTGCATTCCTGGCACTCTTTTAAAACGAGATGGTGACCCACCATGCCCTTAGGTTGGTGCTAACTGCAAATGCCCTGTGTAGGGCGTTTCTTGTCTGCCTGACTTGGTTGGAGGAAAATGCAGTTTTTGAATCCTCCTGAAATATAGGCCTGAGAGAATTGTTCAGCAGCTCAGCTGTATCAAGACATCTATAAGAAATAGACTTTGCACACCTGGAAAGCATTAAAATTAACCAGCCAAGATCTTACCAGGAATAGAACCTTGAATTCTACTTTTGTCTCATGAATTTCTTTTCACCACTTGTGTCAAGAGTTGGGGCTCAACCACTGATGTTGTTAATTACAGTGAGTTAACTAAATAAAACCAGCCTAGATGTATTTTATAACATATTAAATGCAAATTGCTTTCACATTCTCTCTTATAAAATATTTGATAATAATTAAAATAAAATGCCTCAGTCAACAATATCAGTGAAATTTTACGTATTTTTCGAAATGGTCCTATGAAGTTGTTTAAGTTACTGTTTCATAATGTTTGGTTTCTTATGAAGTCTTAGCTTTGTATTTTGCATATATTACAGTATAAAATTGTTTTAACTAGAGTAAACAAGTGCACCACATTTTAAAAATAAATAGAAAAGGTTAAATTTTATTTTGGAGTTCTTAGCAAAGGAACAAAATAATCCTGTGGAAGAGGACATTAAAAATTTTAAAGCACAGCTCCACTCCGAAGACAAGATGAAGCCAAATATCTGGGACGTCCCTGAATTGTGGATTAGCAGAACAAAGAAGGTTTATCTTTTTCTCTGAGCTTGCCTTCCTTTGTGTTCTTAAAAGAACAAACAAACAAAAAAACCCTCCAAAAACCCCAAACCTTTTTGTAAGACTTTGGAACTTACTTATATTTGGGCAAGAAAAATGGAGGCTTATGCACCCAGAGACTTGAGAGTGATGGACAGTAACTGGTAGCTACAATTAAACATTAATTAGATAATCCCTCGGCTTAATTTTGATTGTTTGTGCCATCCCAGAAATCTCAATGTGCTATGGTAATTAGATAGACTTTCTGCATAAATTAGGCTATATTAAGACAGTTTATGTGGATAACAATTTCTTTATGAACTTGATTCATGATCACTTCCATTTTAATTAATTTATTTTTATGTGAGTGATAGGAAAGTCATTCAACTGCACCCCCACAGTGTGGACCTGGGGGCCTTATGTTGAAGTGTTTTTTGAATAACAGAGGTAAGTTAATGCTGGGCAGGCTGAATTTACATAATGAGTGGCATTTTTATGTACATGTGCAAACAGAACTCATTTTTTATTGTAATATGACTCATAAACGTTCCCAAAGGGAAGAAATCTGTTATTGCCTTGTATCCTCGTTCTTATACATGGTAATCATTGTATGAACAAACATATGCACCCAAAAAAATCCTGTCTCTTGGATTATAAACAGTAATTATCTCTGCTTAATATATCTGTCACACGGTTGGTAACCATATGATGAGGAACGCTTGTGCTATTTTGCATTCATTCAGGCTTTCAGTAATTTTTTGAATACTTAAGAAAATTCAGTAAAGCCCAGCTGTGACTGAAATATTAGAGAGCTCTACAAAATCTGCTTGATTATATCAGTCAATACTGCATCGGAGATTCACAATTTATGCACTGAAACTGGGTAGTTCAAGTGTCCTCCCAAACAGAAACAGGTCATGAATTTTTACTAAAAATTGTTTGGCATTTACATTTTTGTTTTCCTGCTGTAATAATTACTTTTAATTCTGGGACCACTTTTTATGAACGTGATACTGCAAACTTGAAGAGAGGCACAGGATAGAGCTTCTCTCTGATGCTGTGGTTTGCCAGGCTGTCCGGAGGCAAGTTCCACTGACAGCCACAGAATCTCCACAAAGATGTAGGCAGCAGCAGGTATTAAGGTTAAGATTCCCAGAGGAATTTGTGGTAGCAAAACCTAGCTTTTAGGTACATTGCACCCCTGCCTGAGAAGTTCTCAGGAATCAGATCCACAAGCATCGGAGCTTCACTTCAACCAATGAGACACGAATTAGCCATGGGAAAGCAGAGAGAAAATGCTGGTGGTAGAAGTAATTTTTATTATTTCAAAGAAATTAAAAACCTTTTCTGAGACTCTCAGAGGCTCCCATCTTCAACTGGGACTTCAATTTGTTTTAAAGGGAGGCTAGAAACTTGTACCAAGGTTATGATCATGAAATGTCCCTGGGATGAGTGTCTGTCTTTTTTTCATGAGTTCAGTAATTACAGTGCACACTTGACATAGGAAAGAATTTGTTGAATACCTGACACTGTATGCATAGTTCTCAGAGTGCTTCAAATGAAGACTTTGATCATCTGATGAATTGCAATGGCAAAAGCCTTCAGCGTAGCTTGTTAACTGATCCAGGACCTTGAAGATCTACCAGATCTTTGTGAATGCAAACACCTCTGGGGTGACATGAGAAGGGGTTAGTGTCTCAGTGCCAGAACAGGAAAAATATCAGGCACATTAGCCACAGAAAGACGTTGATAGATGTTCACGAATCTGTGGAGCTTTTGGGGTTTTTTGTTATTGTTCCTTTTAGCCCATCTATTTTTCTCATGTGCTGAGCTTAGTAAGACTATAGGAGAGATTAGGAAGGGAGGAAAAAGTAACTCATTTTATGACAGTCCTTATGTTCAGAAAGCATTTGGGAACAAAGCATGCAAGAAGAACTCATAAAAATATTCAGCTAAGATTTACTACCCCATATGTCTGAAAATGTCTGGTTCACAATGTGCACACCTAGGAGCTGAGGTGTACTGACCATAACAGAACAATCTCACTACATCAGAATAGATAATTGAAGCCAGCTTTTCAGTTTCAAGTACAGATTTTCACTGTCTTTAAGGAAACCAGAGATTCTCCAAATTGAGGTGCAAAACTGAGAATCTTTCTTATAAGTCATTCTACTTCTTGCACAACTCTTGAAAAGGTTGAAACTGATGGGTTTCTGTTCTATGTATACGAAATAGACATCTTGGCAAATATGATGTGGTGGTTTTGATTGGCCCAAAATATCAGTGAAGTGTTTTTAACATCTAGGAGAAATTTGGACCCCTCAGAAGCTGTTGTAGTAGGCCTGGGGAGGTATCTGAGAAGTAGGGTGTAGCACAAAGATACCTCCTGTGTGTCCTGAGTGCAAGTTCTGGAAGTTTTTACATCAAGTCCAGCAGAGCCAATCTCTGATGGCTCTGAAGGTGATGGACATGCTACTGGCCAAGTTTGGGCCAATTGGAGGTGCTAGTTACGCCTCTGTGAAAACATATTTAAGAAAAATTCAAAACAAAGCAGGCACGCACTTCTTTCACTTCTTTGTAGTTGGAGGAGGAGGAGGTGGAGGTGAAAATATGTGAGGGAGAACAGCATGGAGATGCCAAGGTCAGTGAAGAAGGTGGGGGAGGAGGGGCTCCCAGTGCTGGAGCTGAAAACTCTCTGCTAGCCACAGTGAAGGCCATGGGGGGGGGGCAGGAGGTCCCCCTGCAGCCCATGGAGTCCACAAGGATGCAGAAATCCACCCACAGCCCACGCCAAAAGAGCAGGTAGATGCCTGGAAAAGACTGTGAACCAGTGGGAGTCTCATCTAAGAGTTAAAACTGCAAAGGCCTTGCAAGGGAGAGAAAGGCCTTGCTCCTGGAATGGAAGCAGCCTGGCCTCAGCTCAGGAGAGTCTGCACAGCACCCTATGGACAAAAAGACTCATGTTGCAGCAGAATTTCGGGCGGGATGTTGCTCGTGAGATTGGACCCACGCCAAAGAAGTTCCCAGAGGACTGTCTCTCGTGGGAAGGACCCCTGGCTAAGTAGAGAACCTCTTTTCCTGATTGGACTGACCAGAGAACCCCTCAACCTGCCCCTGTCTGTGTTGCTGGTTTGGAAAGAGGGAAGGGGGGTGAGCGGAGAGACTGCTTCTTAAGAGGGTGGGGGTGAGAGCAGAAAGAAAAACTGTCTGGAGAGAGAGAGAGAGAAACAAGTAGAGATAAAGGGTATTTGTAGTAGAAGAATTGTGGTGATGAGTAAATTTGAGAATCTGCTCTGTGGACTGAAAAGAGACCCCACACCCTGCCCCCCCACCACCCGGCTTGTTGACTGTAAAGGAGGAAAGGGGGTGAATACTATAGGTTCGTAAGAGGAAGGGGAGAGTGAACCAAAACTGCATGAAAAGTTTATTTTTACCTGCATTTATCCTCCAACTCTGTTAGATAATTAAAACACTTTTTAACAACTTTTTGCAACTTTAAGCTTGGAGCCTAGTTGCCCTCTTTTCGTGCATCCTCCTGGCAATGTCCTGTCGAAAACCCATGACATATGACATTGTTGCTTTTCACAGTGTGAAAAGTGCATGCTAAAACTAATTTCTGCTAGCCTCAAAATTTGTATTCTTTATGGTGTTACAGACTACCATCAATAGAAAGAGGGAAGGTTAGCCCTTATGAAATAGAAAGAGCCTTTAGGCAGTCTAGGACCCAGTTTTCCTGCTCTATTCCCTGGGAGCTTGTTAGACCCAATGAGTTCAGTTGGTTCCTATCTTCTGAAAGTAATCACTAGTTCTTATTGTAATTAACTGCATCAGTTAAATAAATGGTCCTACACACTTAAATTTTTGCTGCTTATATTGTACCAGTTTCCAGTATTCAAAAAGACTAGGTGCATTTGAAATAGTTGTTTACTGAGGTCATCTTATTTTCAGGGGTTTAGACATTCAATATATGATGTGGGCTGTTCTGTATGAGTTACTTGGATGTCAGAGAACAGTCCTGGACATTTAATTCTGTAGGTAATAGCCTCAGTGGACAAAATTGCTTAATTCAGGGGCTTAACAGAGAAGTCTGGGAGAAGAGATACTGCGCTGGATCTCTTTCCATTTGGCCAGCTCTAGGCCAGAAAGTGATCCACCAGTTGTCATGTCAGTTGACTCTTGGTTCCCTTAAAGCTTAATTATTCTTGTTATACTGTATGGAAAACAGTTAGATTAGAGATAATTCCCATGGTGAAGAGCTGAATGAAGCTGCAGGTTAACAAAAGCCTTTCCTACTTACGTTATCTTTTAATCTGTTGTACATTTGTCACAGGCAGGATCCACTCTAATTACAGGAAGAAAGGTGATGTGATAAACTGTTCTTCAGCTAGAAGCAGCATTAGCAGATATGGATCGATCAGAGTATGACTCTCATCACGGAGACTCAGCATGAGAGCTATAACAGGAGGACAGGGGAGCAAGACATTGGCTCTCTTCAATGAGATGTGACAAAAATTCCAATAGTGAAAGAAGCCAAACCTGGTATCTTTTGCCTATTGCTGGGACTGACAGTGCTTGTGTAATATTTCACTTAAACACAAGAAGTTATTATGAGTTTCAATATCGTTTTTGTTTTTGAGAGAAGCAATAGCAAGTACTCCAAATGTTGCTTGGCTTTATCCAGAGTGAAACTGACTGGCAGAGTCAGAAATTGCTTCTGCATGAACATTGATTTTATTCTCAGAAGACTCCTCAGCAGCACTCCAACACTGTACAAGCAGGTTAGTCTCTCTGTCCCAAATATCCTACCTGTGTGTTCCACTGCAGCTGCTTTTGCTTTCATGATAATATAACCAGAAAATTTTACTGTCTTACTATATTTAAAACCAGATGGTGGGCTCACTTAACTCCAGGCAAATGTTGCAATTCCTTCTTTGTCAGATTTTTAGTATTTGGTTGTTGACTGAAGCACCAGGGTTTAAAATCATTGCTGTTACACAGCACCGCATTTCCTCTGCAAGCCTTTTTATGTGTCTTGTACACTTATATCATTGAAGCATATCCATTCTGCTGCTAACCAGAAAATATGAATTGTAATCCAAAATACATGCATGAAACATTAAAAAAGAAAAAGCTCTGTGGCAGGAAAACAATTCCCTGTTTGCAAGTGTAATTTGGAATTATCAACAGAAGCAAAGACTGACAAAACAATGACATTACCTTTTGAATCAGAAATTACCAATTATGATCAGTTCTGTTATGTTTAGTAGAGGAACAATTCCAGACTGTTTGTTTCCAAGATATATAAGTATTTGCAGCTCTTTTTTCATCTTCACTGACCTTGTCTCCTATTTTTTCTGCCAAGGGAATTGTATCATTCAGTATGACACAGAAATTATATGTGATGCTCACTTTGAGGCTAATGCTAGTTCACAACAAATTACCTGCTGACTAGAACTTTTCATATCTAAGATCTGTTATGAGATTTCCATATGTAATTGCAGTCTTCTGATAGCTTCTGTGCTACAAAATCCATTTGTTTTCTGTGTAAATATCAAAAAGCAATTGGGTGGGCTTTGACTTCTATTCCATAGGATATAATAATTTTAATTAAAATTGTCTCTCATTCTGAGGCTTTGGAAATGTTTATTTTATTTTTCCTGATCGATGAGTTCTCTGTTCTTTCTGTGGCACTTACAAGTTCTCATTTTGTTCTGTGTTTACTTTTTCATTGAGGATCCTGTGAGATCTTTCAGTTTCACCCACCCCTCTAACCAAAGGCAACAATCAGCAACTCAGAGCTGCCTCATAGTAATCGACAGTTGTGTTTTCCAGACTAGGGAACTATTACTGCTAATACAGAAAGTCAGCAAAACCCAAACCCTGTAAAATATAAAGTGGAAACCTGTTTCAAGTCTAGTAAAAAAAGCCAAGAAACCCCCAAACAGACAAAAACCCTCAACCAAACAAAAAAACCCTTCCCACAAATAAAAAATCAAGTCACTGTGGCTAGTGCACACACAACATAAACCTAACAAAGTATGCTCCAGTTATTGCTGTAACCTGACAATTACCATGATTGCTCTTAGTTGTGAATAAGGGTAGCAAACTTCATAAAAACTCTTTGTCAGCTAGTCACATTGTATTAGAGTTGGAACAGTCTATGTGACTGGACTGACCTTCAACAAACTAAAATGTAACCCTTTTAAAACAAGATTTAATCACTCTATAGAAGTGAAGCAGTGATAAGTACAGTCCCTGACAAAATGAGCTCTCTTAGTGAATATATTGTCCAGTCACTGACAACACTACATACACACTTCGGAAATAGTATGATGCTCAAAACCTTGTTATAGAAAAAGATGAAAAACACCTTATGTGTAAACTAATTTATCATTAGCATATTAACAATTTCATCACTGAATTATTATTAGTCCAGCTGCTACTATTAAACATTTTTAGAAATGAGTAATATAGAAAGAAAAGTGTTAAAAATTGTACACACACTTCCCCTTTGTGTAGAATCATAGATTCACACATGATTGCAGAATCACAGGATGACTGAGGTAGTAATGCACCCCTAAAGAGCACCTAGTCCAACTGGCCTGCTCCAAACAGACTGAGGTAGGTTGCTCAGGGCCACATCCCACTGGGTTTTGGGTATCTCCAAGGATGGAGACCACAACCTCCCTGTACAACCTGTGTCTCACCTATGGTGAAGAATTTTTTTCTTATGTTCAATTGCAATTTTCTGTATTTCAATTCATGCCTGTTCTCTCTTGTCCTGTCCATGAACACCACTGAGAAGGTTTTGTCTCTGTCTTCTTTACTCCCCTTAGGAGGTATTTGTACACATGGGTAGGATCCTCCTGAGTCTTTGCAAGCTGAGCAGTCCCAGCTCTCTCTGCCTTTCCTGGCAGGAGAGATGCTCCAGGAGCTTCATCATCTTCATGCTCCCCTAATAAACACAATCATGTCACCTGCTCCATATGTCTCTTGTTCTGAGGAGCCCAGAACTGGACCCAGCACCTCAAACATAGTGCCAGCAGGTAGCTTTTTGCTCTTGGTTGCTTATTTGGTTTTATACTAGTGGTGTGGTCACTCTTCTGGTATTCTTCTGAATTCTAGATTAATTATTTAATTCTGTATTTGTGGGGGTGTACAGTCTGCTGTCAACCTCCTGAACCCATTATTGGGAGAAGTTTGATCATAAATGATAGTTTTTTCTTCTGTACTTTAGGAGCCATTTGGGATCATGTTTGTTTACTTGCTTACAAGCACTGCACCTTGCTCTTTTGTCTCTGGTCTGCAAGTCCTCATTATGTCTGAACTTATTCTAGATGGAGTTTTTATCTATGTTAATTGTCTTTTTCCTATTTTTTACCCCTAAAACTGCTTTTACCAAGCTCTGGGTCTACAAGTTGTTTTTAGCCTTCCAGTTCCTAGATTTCCAGTGCCAGCCTGTGCCCATTTTCTTGTCACCCTGGTTCCATAATCAGGGGGTGCTCCAAGCTCATGGCCTTTGCTGCATACCAGGCCCATATTCTGCTGCACTCCATCGTTGTCTCAGTGACATGAATGTTTCACTTTTCAGGAACAACTACCTGTCAATTACTGTCTTTACACAATTATTCTTACACCATACAGTGCTTAGTGAAAGAAAAATTAATTCAGTTTACCCACCTGTTCATTAGAAAAAAAAATGCTATATCTAAACAAACTAGAGCAAAGCAACAGACTGGTCAAAACTATTTCAAGCAAGGCAAGCCTTCAAACTTCAGTCCAGAGGAGCAGCAAACCCACTATAAAACCTGTGGTTTTAGTACTGCTAGCAGTACCAATATTATATGAATTCCACTTCAGAGGATCCTGAAGGAATTTCTGGATCATGGGGGAAAGTTATAAAGGGTGAAAAAAGAATCTGAAAAGTTGGGACAGGAATATAAATACGTGATTTTTCTCTAGTTTCGAATCAAAGTTTGCAATGTGTTCTGAAGTGCTGGCTTGCTGAGAGTGTGAAGAAGTTGTTGCTGTGACATTTAGCGAGCAAGCATCCATAATTGAAAGCTTAAACTTGATTTCTTTTCTTTCAAGGCAGAACTTGAAGGACTGAAAAATCAACAAGACTTGATTAATCAAGTTGGCAATGTCAACAGAAAAGACTTTTAGGCATTATATTTGATATATGTATGAATCATGAGCAGCAAAATGTGCATACAGTTGCAGAAAACGTACAAAAGCTGTTGTTTTGAAATTTATACAGCCTGAAGCAGCTATCCCAGCAGGGCCTTTGTCAAACAACAGTTTTCTGTAGTGAATTAATTACTCGGCTAAGTATGCCAGCATACTTTTAGGCGTGGTCCTTGGTGCATCTGCTCCAGCACACTCAGTGGAAAACTTACTAGAAACATCTCCAGAAGCAATCCAAGATTTATATGCCTATAAGATTTACATGCTTCAACAGCTAGAGCAAGATAAAGGCACCTTGGCCACACAGGTAAAGGAAATTAAACCTAACAACTCTTGGCTTCACTCTTGCAGTCCACAAAATTCTTGTCACTAGGATCATACTTGGAAACCAGTATTAAGGATGGATGAAAGGTGTGGGCTTCCACAAGGCCATCAGAGAATTTTTGACTTGCTGGCATTTCTTCATGGTTAGGCTATGATTTCTTCTTTTGTGAGCAGCTTTTCTTTGCAATCAGCTGATGAGCCTGTCAGCAGAGGAGGCCTAACGAGATTCTTTGAACCAGACTGTAGGCTCCTCTAATGACTTCCATTTGTTCTTACCTAGTGATCCTTTCAAAAATTCATTTTGTGTGCTGCACCTAATCTACCTTCTTGACAGCTCCAAGCACCTAAATGAGCAGAACTTTTCTCTCCTGAGGCTGGAACAGAACCTTTGTTTACATGTAACCGGATAAAAGCATTAGTCAGAAAACTTACAGGGGGTTATTTCCTAGGCATATAGAAAAAATAATCATCTTGTATAAGATCTTATTGACAAAACCCAAAACCAGTATCTGAAAATGTTATGGATCTGATATTCTGTGGCAGAATTTTTTCCTGATGGAATGGGAAAGAATTTATTAGTTGTTGATTTACCTGAGCTGCTATTGGCTGCAATGTATTCAGGGGTCATTTCAAAGTGAATAGTAAATGTCTCCTAAGACTGTGGTTCCTGGCTGACTTTTTATTTCCCAGAAGTTCAGAAATCTTCCGTCTCTCTGAATAAGAATCCAAGTTTATTTATAAAAACATTGGTAATTCTTATATTTTCATTTTCTAAATCAGGCTTCTTTTCCATCACAGAGCCAAAGAAAATAACTTGTTAATATTTTTGGTCGAAAGTGAGTATAGATTAAATCCTGCAGATTTATCTCTGTGTAGAATACATTTTACCATCTGGAAAGATTTACCCATTGCCATATTCTTCCTGTGTTTTGAAGTGTTTTTCTATTTAAAAAATTTCCTACCCCCAAAAGGCTATATTACATTTTATTGTTATTTCCAGTATTGTAAAAATACCGAGAGAATTCTTCTGCAAATAGAAAATTCCATTTCAAAAAACTTGAGAAGTCTTGTTCTGCTATGGTTACAATCAGCTTTGTCTTCTGCTAGAGCTAATTTAGCATTTAGAGGACAACCTCTCAGTGTGTACAAGTACACAGAAAGAAAATCTGACGGGGAATGAATCTCCAGACTCTGGCACAGCTGTACTGAATGCCTCTTCTGTTCTGCCGGACCAGTTTAGCTATCTTGCTTTTTCTTCTGTGCACTCTGAGAAGCCTAAATCTAATTAAACAACAGACAAAAACTAGACATGCAATTGATCTGTGAGAGGAGAAAGGGGAATAAATTAACACTGAAAAGTTTAAACTAAAAGTAATTTCAGTGTATTTATCAGATTGGCATTTGAGGAAATCTGTTTATTTTGGAAATAATTTTTACAGTTAGCAAAGAGATAATCCACCATTTCCCCCCACCATGCTTTTTCCTTTCAAAAGCAGAAATCAAATGCTCTTGATATGCCTTCAGCATTTATTCTGCAGAACAACAGAAATAAAACCCTTCCTAACATTCAATTTTCTTGTTCTAGTCTTGTACCTAATATTCCCCCACATATCCTTGTCAAGACCTTTTTTTATTCAGCTATGTTTTATGTAGTTTCTCTTCATGAAGTACCACCTGGCCTCCTAAATTTGGCTTTGGCAGACCACTTTAAATTTTCTGATAAGGTATATCTAACCCATTAAAAGGCCAAGTCTGAGTTTCATGATTCTTACTGAGAAGGGGAGAATGAGATTAGAAAGAGCTTGAACTGCCTTTCATATTATCACATTGTCATATTCAAAGTATATTTAAAATCAATCTTATTATGAATGTAGACTGCAGCATTGTCTTTACAGATTGCACAAGCAGGCATAAAGTGCATTTCATGGTCTAATTTTAAAGGGTCTTTTATTCCATATCTGCTTACTGAGTATCTGCTCTGACTCAAAGCACATTAACATGCAAATAAGGGCGTAAATCTTGAGGAGAAGGAAATGTAACAGAAACTTGGCTGTAAATGAACAAAGTTCAAAAATCAGTCAAATATTTAATATTACTCAATATTTGGTGCATCACATCTGCTTCTAGTCTCTCTAATCTGAGCATGTTTGATGTCTCCAGAGCTTTTATTTGACTCGCTGATGACATGATCAGAGATGTCATGGGATGCAGCTAGGCAGTGCAAATGAGCACTGGGTAGGGATGCTCTCAGGGCTGTGGTAAATCACACTTTTCAAAATGTTTGATAATATGCCCTTGTAGAGTCATAATCTCAGTGTCAAATATTATCAAATTTTCAAAGCTACAGGGCATGACGGTTTGCCTCTGCCTTCCCTTGTATCTTTTAGAATAGGACCTCTTGTAGCCCTCACAGGCTTTCTCCAGATGCTTATGCACAGCAGGATCTTTTAGTGCCTCCAGTAAGTTACACGGTCACTGGTATTACATAACTTTTAAAAATGCACACTTAGTTATTTTTCAGGACTTCCAGTGATTCCAGTTCATTTAGAGGTGGATGCAGAGCAAAAATTATCATTCATGTGGAGGAAGGATAAAAAAAAAAAAAATTTTTCTGCCCTCAAAAGGAAAAAAGGTTCTATTTTAGTGATGTTCTGAGATAGGTTATGCAAAAATTGGCTGGAAAATGAGGTAAAACGCCATTATTCTCTCCCTCTAAGGAAAAGAAGACACAAGGCATCTGCTGCAACTGTAAGAATGAGATATTAACAAGGCTGAATTACATATACAATTAGTGAATCATTTTGGAAAGTGGTGAATTATTTCTGCTAATTTTCTTTACTGGAGATCAGAGAATAAAAGTACGTACCCTGAATTAATCCAACATGATCTACAAATTTTGATTAGACTCATGAAAATATAATAAATTTTGAAGGGAATGGGATAGCATTCTTCAGACTGTACATCATACTTCAAAACTTCTTTTGATGGCTGACTATTTGTATTCATTTTTGATATGGATAAGATCTTCCCTACTCACCAGGCTGTTGAATTCTCTGTACATGTATGTGCTTTCCTTGCTGAACTAACTGGCTCTTGTTTTCTTCAGGGTATTTCTGTGGTGTAGTCTCTCTCTCTTCTATTTCTTCATAGAAATAGGAACTCAAGATCTACCTCTCTTAAACCTACAGAAAAATCTCTCTACAGATTTTCTAACAAAGAACAGACTTGTCTTGTGGTTTTACAGGCACTGACACTATTTGGGATATTTGGGTTTGTGGAAGAGTAAAGATTTGCCTTGGTAGTTTAAAGTAATGGCATGAAACTGTGTCAGAAGAGGTTCAGGTCAGGTATCAGGAAAAAGTTCTTCATCCAGAGGGTGGTTGGGCAGTGGAACAGCCTCCCCAGGGAATTGGTTGCAGCATTTCACCTGACAGAATTCAAGAAGCATTTGGAAAAGTTCTCAGGCACATGGTGTGACTCTTGAGGCTGTCCTGTAAAGGGTCTGCAGTGGGACTTCGATGGTCCTTGTGGGTCCCTTCCAAGTCAAAATGGTAACTCTTCCATTGAAAATTTTAAAATAGCAAAAAATCTCTAATCTCTAAAATAAAATGGATGATTTATCTTGAAGTAATTATTTTACTGATATCTCCACAGAGTCATGGAATCACACAATTGCAAAAATGAAATACTTTTGGTATTGGTTCCCCCCCCAAGCAATATTTTATCTTTTGGTTTATTTAATTTCCAGATGCCCATTCTTACTTTCCTATCTACTGAATAAGTAGTGATGACTTGTATTACGTGGCTCATCACAGAGAATGAGGAAAAAAAAAGACATCATGGAAGTACTATTTTGGGCTCTACTGCTTGTCACATAATGAGTAACTTGGTTGAAATGAAATGCTTTCATTATGAATGCTTTACAGTCCTAGGATCTTCCTGCTTGTTTATCTTATGTAAGACACACTGAGACTAAATAAGTGTGATGAGACCAAATAAATGTGATGTGATGTGTGTCACTTTATTCTAAAATAAAGACTTCATTTCATATTTTAAAACATCCTCATGTTACTGTTGCTAGTAGTCTTTACTGGAGGATTTAATCAGAAAAATAATATAAAAAAGAGAAAAATTTAGCTGCTTTTATTTTATGTTTGCCTAGAAGAGAGTCTCACCTTTTCTTAGGACAGTATGCTAAAATTGATCAGGTTTTTTGTGAACAGATCAGGTTCTGAACAGTCATTATTTTAAGAGTGTGGATCTAATGAGGAGTACAACAATAACATCCCTTAATTAAATGGACTGTTTCTGAAAAATGGAGGTCAGACATTAAAAGTAAATGGCTTCCAGTTATGCATGTGTAATTTGCATACCTGTTTCTTTCACCCAGTAGAATTTTATGTCCTCCCTAGTGGAGGAATCATTAAACATTTTTTTTTCTTTTTATTTCAACTTGAAAATATTTTCTCTCTATGCATATTGATATATTTGGGGTTTATTTTTCATTAATTTTAGAAAATCTGAAGTAAAACAGGGTGTCATTTTCGTATGCATTGGAAAATAACGCAGTCATAGAATGGTATTTCCTCTTCACGGAGGAAAAGTATTAAAGAGAGGATCCTTTCATTAAGGCAATTGTAGCATTTCTAATGCAAACCCACTTATTTTCCCTGCCCTTGCCATTGTTGACATAAACTGCTATGTTGAACAGAGGCATAAGTGGTTGCAG
The DNA here is from genome assembly GCA_024500445.1 of Entomyzon cyanotis. Classification (NCBI taxonomy): domain Eukaryota; kingdom Metazoa; phylum Chordata; class Aves; order Passeriformes; family Meliphagidae; genus Entomyzon; species Entomyzon cyanotis. The sequence continues at coordinate 55,372,325 of JAKEPQ010001016.1, read as the reverse complement.
GAGCATAGTTCAGGAAGCTGGTTGAAAAATAAGTATAAACAGAGAAAAATAATAAATGCAGGCAACACTTCCATAACTATATAATACTGTCTTTTGAGATGTCAGCAGCCTTTGACCTATGCTTCGTTTTGTCTTGGCAAAGCTAATAAGCGTTAATAAACCAGATGATGTATCTTGACTGGCTGACGATCTTTCAAACATGTAAATTTTCAGGATTTGAAGAGCTTATGCATCTCTTTTCTCTAACTGTGTCAATTGACCTAATTAAAGAGTTTCTTCCTTCCTATAAACCTGGCTTTACTTATGTCCTTAAATACAGCTACCATAACATTACTAGATTGTTTCTCTAGCATGTTAATAAATTCCTTCAAATATTCCAGGTTTGCTAGGTATTGTACTGATTTTCCAAGTCAGAGAGACATTTTGTCTTCAAATTGTAGCTTTAGTTTAGGAAGTGTCCTACTATTGGCTACAAATGTTGGATAGGAATGTGGATCATAATCCATCTTTAATTTCTCTGCCACAAAGATCACGTATCTCGTACTTAAGTGGTTGAACATCCAAATTTTTTGGGCAGTAATATTTCACAGTAATATTGGGTGTTTCCCTGACTGTTACCAAGAGAAGTCCTTATATACATATAAATCTACTTATTGTAAGAAGTAATTTTAATAAATCTTATAATTTCATTCAGTTTTTGAAAGGAGGCATATTGTAGTAAGTTAGAGAGTGGAAAATAATCCTTGGCAAATAATACCAATCTGGGAATAAATGGGTTTGAAGAAATAAAACAGAAAGAGGTATCATTAGGAAACCAGCAAGCTATTAAAAGAACAGTCAGGCAGACACTGTCATAAAGATTTGAAATGCTGCAGCGTCTCTTTTTATGGCAGTTCTCATTCAGAAAGGTCATGATGGTATGGAGAATGAAGGGTTGTCTTTTATGATCTCCAGCTATTGAAAATAGTGTAAACAAATAAATCCGAGGAATTGGAAAATATTTATTAGCCTTGAGAGATTTTGCAAGAGTTTAGTTGAGATACTGAAGTGCTATGCATGTCATAGGAGATGATGAGAAGATCAGTAGCTATTAACCACACCCTGTAGATTTTAATACCTCAGAGAAATGTTAGCACAAATTCCACACAATAACTTCCCAAGCAAAATCCTAAGGTCCTGAGTTCTCTAAATGTAGCCAGCGATTGGTCATGCATTTAACATTACTGATTTGTCTAGGCATCTGTTGAACCTTCTGCTGTCTGCCTGTAAAGATACGGTGATCCAAACTTTTGCAAAACTACCTGCAGAGAAAGGGAGGAAGTTTTTTGAGACCCTCTTCCTGCTCCCTTGCGTGCCTCTGCTGTCAACCATCCTCTAGCTGGGCAAATTTAAAAAAAATTCAGAGTGTGGAATGACTATATTCTTTCTAATTTATAAGGATGATGCTATCCTCCACAATTTTTTTCTTGAAGCATTTTGAACCAGAGAATATTTGAACTTCTATGAAAATCAAGCTACCAAGTTAAGCTTAACAGGCACATTCTGCTACAGTGAGTATAACAAGCAAAAAAATAGTCTGAGCTAAACATTTCATAGCAAGGTTCAAGGATTTATTATAAATCAGGTTTGAAAAGATGGCAAAATGTAGAGGTGTTTTTCTGTATTTTTGTTGTAGGAGATTGTTATTACCCACAAATTATGTATGATAAAATTTCAGATTAACTAAAAATACTATCTTGAAGAAGTATGAACTATAGCCTATGTCTGTACCCAAAATACACACTGTATTGTTTACATTTAGTGTATTTCTTTAAAAAATAAAAACTCCTAATGAATTTTTAATAGTGAGGTTTGTAATTTTTGAGTTTCATTTTGTATTGATATCAAAATAACTGTGGTGAGCTGACCACAGCTGACCACCAGGTGCCCACCAAGCCACTTTACTACACCTGCTCTATCAACACGATGGAAGAGAAAATACAACAAAAGATTGTGGATCAAAATAGGGACAAAGAATTTGTTTAGTCATTAATTTCACAAGCAAGATTGAGTCAGCTAGAGGAAATTAAACTTCTTTGATATGGATCCTTCCCATGGGCTACAGTTCTTCCCAAACTACCCCAGTGCAGAACTCTTCCATGGGGTGCAGTGCTTCAGGAAGAGGCTGCTCCAGTGTGCTCACCCCATGGGATCTCAGGTCCTGCCAGCAAACCTGCTCCAGCACGGATCCACAGGTCCTGCCAGGAGCCAGCTCCAGTGTGGGCTCTCCTTAGTGTGCAGCTTCTTCCAGAGCACATCCATGTGCTCTGGTGTGGTCTCCTCCATGAGCTGCAGGTGGATCTCTGCACCCCTTCTGACCTCCATGGGCTGCAGGAGCACAGCCTGGATCACCATGGACTGCACCAGGGGCTGCAGGGGAATCTCTGCTCTGGCTCCTGGAGCACCTTCTCCCCTTCTTCTCCACTGAACTGGGTGTCTGCAGGGCTGTTTCCATCACATATTTTCATCCTTTCGCCAGCTGGTATTTACTCTTACTCAGGATTCCCCCTCTTTATAAACTCTGTTATCTCAGATAATTGCTACTGCTGTGGCTAATGGGCTTGGGTCCACCTTAGAGCCAGCTGGCATTGACTGTGTTGGACATAGGAATTCTTCTGACAGCTTCCCAGAGAAGCCACACCTGCAGCACTACCCTCCCTGCCTTGTCTGCCACTTTTCAGAGATTATTTATGCTTCAAGTTTATTTTTTTATAAAATAAACTCTATTCATAAAATAGAGAAACATAACATTTGTGATATCCCTTCTCATTTCAGTAGACAGGATTATACTGTTATACATAGAAGACAGTGGTTTAAAATGAGGAACCAACACAAACTCACAGAAACAAAGCACCATTTTTTTTTTCTTCATGCAAATACCTCTAATAACAAGAGAAGTCAGAAAAAGAAAATTACAGAGAGCCTGTGGCATTTGGGTTATTGTTTCAGAAGAAAATGTTTTTTTAAGTGTCACCTGGCCACTAGGAAAAATAAAGCTTTCAAAAAGCATATATATTAGCAAAATATTATATTAGCAATATTAATATAATATAATAATTATTTTATTATGTGAAATTTTCAATATGCAAACAGGAAGAACCCAGTTAAATATAGATTATGGTGTTTTCATTACCTGGGAATTTCAGAGGGTTTGTTAACAAAATAAAACAGTAAAAAGGAAGCATAAAAATAGCTCGTTACAGGATAGGATTAGGAGAAAGTGGTATATTGTAAGGAACCTGGTCCATATTTAGTTCAGCCCTGACACTCTCTCCTTGAGATGACCTCACATCACTTCCACTGAATGTCTTAGCAGTCTTTTCAGTTATACTGATCTGCACTATCCCAATAATAAATTTTTTTAAGGAGTACTGCTTTTATTTTTAGAATTATAATTTTTTTAAGGAGTACTGCTTGTATTTTTGGTTTAGTGCCAATTATGATGACAGTGGACCCCTGTTCTGAAGAATTTAGAAATTTAGTCCTTGAATTTATATTGAGTTTATAAGCAGAGGGGTTTTTTATATAGCTAAGATATGTGATAATAATCTGTTCTGACTAGTATTTTATGCACTCTCAAGGAGAACTGTTATTTAGTCACCATTTACCTCCTGTTTCTTTTCCTGTTGAGTATAATACTGCTGCATGCAAGATTTGCCTAGTTCAATGGAAATTGGTGGAGACATGGGCCAGTATTTTTCTTTCTCATGTGCTCTTGAAGGTGACTAAACAGATATCCACTCAGACCTCTTTCATTGCCTATGCACTTGCATGGTTTTAACTTGGCCAAAATTTGGCAAAATATTTTTGCTTATTCCACACCCCTGCCTTCCTGTTTTTTTACTATACATTACTAAAATGTAGTTCTCTGGCTTGCATTCACATATCAGAAATCGACTCTATTCCATTGAAATCAATAGCAGCTCTCAAAAAAATTTAAGACTGAGATGGCAATGAATCTATTAAAAAAAAAAAAGGCCATTTCTCATGGCTGTGCAGCTGTGTTCAGCCACTCTTGTAGGCCAGCCCAATGAGGGTGAGTACACCCACCTGCTTCCTTCACTCCTACCCTGCTGTACTGGGTTTGTGTAGACAGGTTTTGGCAGTGAGGGCTAGGATGCTACAGAGGTGAATTCTGTGAGAAGGTGCTAGAAGCTTCTCCCATGTCTGGCAGAGCCAATGCCAGCTGGATCCAAGATGGACCCACCACTCGCCAAGGCAGAGGCAGAGATGATAGTGATGCCTCTGTGATAACATATTTGAGAAGGAAAAAAAATTATTGCACAGAGGTGATTTCTCTCAGAGAATAGTGGAGTGAGAATATGTGAAAGGAACAACTCTGCAGACACCCAGGTCAGTGGAGAAGCAGGGGGAGGAGGTGCTCCAGGCACTGGTGCTGAGATTCCCCTGTAGGGCTATTCTTGGCCATCTTCATTAAAAGAGGTCTGTGATTTACTCTGATTTATTGTATCATGCTTCAAAACCTCACTGATGACTTACACTGATTATGCAGTAACTGTGAACAACAGTGTTACATGATGGCTAAATATTTTGGAACTTCAGCCTGACTCCAGGGCAAAAATTATGCTGTGTTCACAGCAAACAGTGCTAACATTCATTGAGTAGGATACCTGTACCATCCTATCAGCTAACTATCCCAGTTGTCTGGATGGTCAGAATATTGATATGGAGTTTAACCATTCCTTCTTACAAGTTTTAAATGTATTTTCTGATAATGCGAGAGCTGTTAGTATTGTCTGTACGATCAAGATAGTCATTAAGTCTCCATAACATAAAGCACACTTTTAAAATATGTTCAGAGATACACTGCTGTTCCCAGCCCTGTGATGGCTGGATGTAGTTCAATTAGAAGGAAGGCCATGTACCATCAACACATACATCTACTGGGTCATCCAGTGCTGTCTGACAGAGTTTCTCTTAAGAATTGCTCCTGTTTCTAAATTTGTGAGAACTGTCAGGGGATTTTTCTTCCCTATGTACCTACAAAGCTGCCAAAACAGAGTGAGAATGCAGCCCATGTGAGTATGAAATTAGTGCCTGTTACAGAAATGAAAGCAGAGTAAGATTCTCACTACTTTTGTTACCAAGTTTGCAGAGGAAATAATTCTCATTGCTAATATTTATATGTTTGTATATATGAATTCTGGTTGTTTGGTTTTTTTCCCACAATGCCTTGTATACAAAAATAAGATGGGTGGCTAAGAGTAATGCTTGCAAGTAATGAAATCTGAAGAATTCTAAACATGATTTATCAAAAATTAAATTACTAGGAACTTTTAAATAACTCCTTTTCTGCACCTCATATATTTGCTCTGCAGGTAGCTGTTAAAAAGACTTAATGCTGATTTCTGCTGTAATGTATTTCTCCTTGCAGATACAAATTAGTCTAAGTTTTGTAAATAAGTAATCCAATAAGCTTTGGGGAGCTTCCAAGTGCTAACACCAGCTGAGGTATTGTTCTTTTAAAAAAAGAGTTCATAATTAGTATAAAATTATGCCTTTGTTATTTTGGGGATAAACAAGCTGATATGGAAAAAAGGAAAACTTTTCTGTTTCCTTTTGAAGTCTTCAGCTAGGTTCAAAACACATTTGGAAATTTTGAAATGTCCAGATGTGGTCTTTCAGCCTCTATTCCTCCTGGTGCAGAGATAAGAGAAATCTAAGTGCTCCATTTCTTCTGGTGAGAACTTGCCTGAAACAACTCTGAAGCAGAAACAACTTCAGTATGAGATGCTGGGATGGGAAACAGAGATGAGAGAGAGGGAGAATTTGGATAAAGTAGTAGGAGTAAATAGGCAGGCAGAGGGGAAAATGGAAACAATCAAGCTGTATCAGCTGAATCTCCCTGAAGGCAGACAACCCCTGATGGGCCAATTACTTCATCTCAGCAGCAGGAGACAGACATTTTCTGTGGATCCCCGGCTAGTAATGCTTTAATGTTGCTGAAACTTGTTGTCAGGTGGCTGCACATAGCACAGCTGTGTTCAGAGATACAATTTCTGCCTAAGAGTGATTGAAAACCACTCATCCATGGAAGATGTGGTACAGAAACAGACCAGGCAAGACTTCTTTGACAAGCAAAGTAGTCTGCAACAGATGAGAAAATTCTGATTCCTGTGTTTTCTGGGAGGATGAGGGGAGAGAGGAATGCTATACCTGTGCTAGCAAATAGATGGGTTTGGGGCCTCTGAGGCCAAGTGCATTTAAATGGCACAGCACATTGTGGTAGCCACACAGCAAGGGTCACACCAAAGCAAGGTGGCTACACATAAACCAAACTAAACTGGAGTTGTCCTTGTTTTGGCTGTCCTTGAACTGTGCCTGACCTTGTCTGGGAAAGAGGTAGGTGCTGTGGCCCAGGACCCATGCCCTTGGGAGGGATGAGCAGGAGCAATATGGATGGCTACAGTGTGTGCTCAGTCTGTCTGTGCCCCAGCCATTTCTTGATACACTTGTGCAGACATTTTCAGCAAGTTTCATGACTGTTGGGATCCTTTCTCCTCAGTGGTGATATCAGATGTGTGTTGTCTGTGCCTTGATTACTTGCCCTGGACTATAGACTTCCCATTGAAAGTGTATTTAAATGGAATGCAGGGAGTGTTCTCCCATGTGTGGACAGACATGAACAACAAAAAACTTAATTATCTCCCTACACAACCTGTTACACCTGTTTGCAACCTTTATTAAAGTGAAAAAAAAATCTTATATTCAGGTTGCATGTGAATAGCAGTATATTTATTTATAGATAAATAAATTTAACTATAAATGGTTTATCTATGGTTTTGTTTTAGTGAAGGAAGCATTTTGCCTATCTGAAACTAAACTCCTATGCAATTTTAGATAAAGACATGTGGAAGTTTAGGAAGAATTTATGGGCCTCCTGGCCCATAAATCTACACTATTGACTCATAGGCCCAATTGCAGTGTCTAGAGTGCAGTTCTGAAACCTCTGGTTAGTTGAAGAAGTTTGTGCAATTTATTTTACATAGCAGAACTGAATATTGGAAAACATTTGGTGTGCAGCACTTGAAGAGTACTCACCCAATTTTTTCTGTGTGAGTTATAGTAAAGCATTTGTTAATTGCTGCCTTTCAAAATAGTTAGAAAGCAAATTTTCATGAGCAATGGATTACTAAATGGCCAGGAAATGACATTATTTCAGCTGGATTTCAGAAAGGAGTAATGTACATTACAGAGTTTTCCAAAGCTACAGAACACTATGAAGAGAAACTTTCCTCTTTGTCCCTTTTTGTGTGCCCTTCTTTGTTCACACAAAAAAATTCTCTTTTGACCTGATATGGAAAGTTCCAGGAACATTCCTATTGAATAAGTAGTTTTTTTACAGATCATTTAGAGTGGTTTTGGAGAATCCATGGAAATAAGTTTTGCTTGAAAATAGTTTATTTAAAATATTTTAGTTGTTTCATAAATATGTAACAATAGAAGAGCTTCTGGGGTATGTTTATTTGCAATATTTGTAGTTTAACAGGCAACTTCTGTAAATAGTTGGATGGTTGATTTATAAATAAAGTCACCTGATAGTGGTTTTGGTTTCTAAAATAAGAAATCTCAGTTGAGACTGTTTATTTAAATTGTGGTGTAACTAATTTTACACCAACATGAAACAGTTTAGCTGAAAAAAAGAAATAAGTTACTTCTCCAAAAGTGGTTAAGAAGAGGAATTTGTCCTTTGTGTGTTAAATGTAAACTTCTTCAAAAGTTTAACAGTAAAAAGGGAGCATGTTTGCAACTATGAAACTGAACTATAATTACATACCCAGAGCTTTTCTCAGGAATGAACTGAACATAACAAATTGCAGTTCTGAACTGTAAATGCCATGTGACAAGTCACAGCTTGTGTATAAATTGTATATTAAGAACCAGAAGGTGGTATTAGCTCTAATCCATCAAGGTCAGAGCCACCTGCTTCTCCCTGTTGACTCCTTCCTTGCTTCATTAGTTACACAGCAGCCCAATTTTGAAGGCTCAGTGCCATCTCTTCCCTTCAGTCTGTGGTTATGGCTATCCTCTTCCACAAGGAAGCTGGGAGCCTGCACTAAGGTCTTACAGTACTTGTGCCCCTAATCTAAGCTAATGTGTAAAATGTAGAGGATGCTGATTTTACCATCTTTTCAAACAATGTCTATACTCATAGTCATATGATTTCACACACAGATGAGACCATCTTTTTTGTTGCTTATATATTCTATTTTGTTCCTGTTTATACCGAATGTGTTTTACTCACAGTCACCTGGAGAGGTCTGGTTTACCTGTAGAAGGGCTCAGCTTTCTGCACAAGATAACCTACTTAGTTGATCTGAGTTGTCCTTCCCAGGTTTCAAAGGGAATGTCACTACTTTACATTGACTATATAGGAACCTTAGAATGAAAATCTCAGAAGTGGCAGCTCCAGAATGAGTTACGTATCTTCTGTGTCACAGCAGTTAAGGTATCTTCAAACTATTACTCATTAATTTCATTATTTTCTTTTTCTTCTCTCTGGCACCAGACATTGCACAAGGCTATATACTGGATATGGCCCTGTGTGTACCTTGCAGAGCTATCCAAATGTATTAGGGAAAAACAAGGCAGTACAAACTAGTATTTATATTAATATCATGTGCTCTGGGTATAGTTTATATTGAGTATTTCTAGGGTAAAAACCCCAACCATTTGGCAAAACCAAAATAACTGCACTGTCAATGGATATGATGAATACCTCAGAGATGATCCAGCAATACATGATCATGCTCTGCCATGCAAACAAAGTGCTCTGCATCCAAAGAATGGTTCTACTCTGAGGTGATCCCTTTGTGTCAGTTTTGTGGTCATGGTCTGTGGGCAAGGAAGTGCAATACTGCTGATCAAAACCGGGGTTGGGATTCAATCCCATGTTCACCATTTCCACAGCAGCCATATGGGTTTGTGTTTTCTTGCTTTCATAGTACTGAGCTCATGATAGGATCAGTGTAGCATGATTTAACTATAAGCCACCTAATCTTTTTTCCTCCCTTTTAGTGGGCTTGAGATATAACAGTGCCATTAACTGAAAACAGTAAAGGAGAGAAAGCTTTTTAGGACACAAATGAAAAGGGATGCAATGCAATAATAAACCTGTCTTTTCACATCTGTATCCAGAACCACAATGCTTTGTTAAGATTACATTTTTATTTTATTGCTTAAATATGCAGTGTCAGTGCTTACATAATGTTTTTAACTTTTTATTTTCACAACGGGGATTTCATGCCTGGTGTATAATTGAAATGTGTAAAATTACTGTGAAATCTTACTGAAGCATATGTTGAATTTAATATGCATTATATTTTTATTTTTCTACTGAGAAAGAAAAACACTTAATAGTGTTAGTATGAAACACTTAGATTTCATAAAAAACCCCATAATTTATGCCATCTGTCCCTGATTTATGGAAGAGTCTCAAAATTCTTATTTATGATTTGAACTATAAAAAACTTCTCAGTATATTTTGGCATTCAGATTAGGTGTTATCATAGTTCGCAGTACTTGCAAACATGAAGTACCAGTTTTGACTTTCGGACCCAGCATCTCCAAAATGTGAGTGAACATGGCCTTGTTTTTGCATGCCCAATACTATGGCCCAGATCATGTATTGCTTGGGTAGAAATCCCAACGTCTCTTCAAATATGGGTGCAACTCACTCCATAATTCAGTTATGACTACACTCAAATGCTGTCAGCTCCTATTTTCTGTGCATGGCTGCTGTGTCTGCAGTTCTTTCAGGATGCTGCATCTCCTGCTTAGTGTGCTCCAGGAAGGGCAGCAAATTTCAGAGGGGAAATGAGGACAGTGATAAATAGCATCCAGAGGACTAGCTGCAAGGTATGGCACGTCTCAACAGTTTGAAACACAAGCAGGAGGAAAGTGCTGTGAAGGAAATGATGGAGATGGACGACAATGAATGGGAGAAAACATCAATTGTCTTGTTTGTGGAAGAGGTTGGTGTCATGGTTTAGGAATGGTATTTCCCAATTTACTAATTCCACTAAAAAGCAAACCACAAACTGCTCCCCTCCCTGCTCTGGAGGGAGACATGAAAGGCAGAGATTAAGATTTAATGGAAACAGCAATGAGATAAGAAGATGAACAGTAGCAGCAACAATGCTGAAAACAACATTATACAAACAAGAGGATGATTAAGGTACAAAATGCTCACCAAGCTGAGACAATGGACAATGGTGGATGGACACTACATGCCTATGCTTTCCTCCCCTGACTGCAAGCCATGCTCACCTCCTTCTCGGAAGGAGAATTCCCCACTTCTGCACCCTGAAGATGACATGAGGTGGCATAGAATAACAACTTAGACCTGTCCACATGGCTGCAGAGTCCACCCCGTCATGACTACTGTGAAAAAATTAGCTCTGTCCTGCTGAAAACAAGGACAGTTGGGAAGAGTGAGAAGGTAACATGGAAAGCTAGCTGGAGGAACAGGTTAAGAAAAGGAAGTTAGGTGTGAAAATCAGAAACTTTATATCTCATGTATCACTGAGGATCTGCTGCAAGACATTTTGAAGTTAACGATTATGATTTAACTGGGTCTATAACAACAAAATATACAATACAAATAAGCATTTTCACTGGACCCTTTACACTTGGTTCTAGATGGATGGAAAATAAGATGACATGTATACTAGAATTTTATAGGAATGCTGGTAAGACTTGAGATATGAGAAGAAGATATGAAGGTTTTTGGGAAGTGCATTTGTTTTGTGATGAGTTTCAACTGAGGAAAATAAGTGGGAAAATAAATTTTACTTAGAAAAGGAATCAGAGAAATATGAAGTAATTTTGGATACAAAAAGGCTGAACAGTGAAGTTTTATCTTATTTCCTTTGATTTAAGGGCAAGAAAATTTGCTCAAATAAGCTAAAATGATTTTTTATATTCCTGATTCTGGATTTATATAGTTTATATTTCCATTGTACACATTGTTTCCAAGTAAATTAGGTTATTAATTTGGAGATTCCAGACATTTAAGTCATGATTTATTTAGATTCCCCTATGCATACATAATAAATTTTACATCTTTATTGTGCTAAGATGAGGGCTAGGCTGTGCACTCTGGGCTTTATTTTAATGAAGTTCAATGGCAGAGTTTGGAAAGCATTCAGATCACTGGGGAAAACAATAGGAATCACAAGGTAAAAACAAGCAAATTCTCACAGAAATTTCATTTATAAGTAGATATGTATGACTGAGTTAGTATTATTTCTAACTTCACAATATGTGGCCCATTAGGCTGGATATATGAAGATTCTTTTTGATAAGATTATTAAGGATACTTTTAAAAATTATTATTATTTTTTAAATCAGAGGGGCTGCATCTAATTCTGTGACGACAACTGATGGGACTATTTTGATGTCATTTTCAATGCATCTTTTGAACTGTCACTATATAATTGTAGAAGTATTGCATTGTATCCCTAGATGACTAAGAACAAAAATCTGTGGGATCATGATTACCCCAGTAGCTTAAACTTTTTTATTGCAGCAAAATCATGATAGACACATTGATTGCTCTGTCCTAATGTGCACAGATCAACTCTTATGCAATTTTGTTTATATAGTGTTTTAAATCTAATAGTCGAGCAACTTTATAACTAGTCATATGTTGGTTTTGGTTGCAAGGGACCAGTAAAAGTTACCTCGTTTAATCCCCCTACCATGGGTAGGAGCATGTTCAACTAGACCAGGTTGCTCAAAGCCCCATCCAACCTGGCCTTGAAGACTTCCAGTGATGGGGCATCCACAGCTGCTCTGTGCAGCTTATTCCTCTGTCTCATCACCATCAGTGTCCTTCTCCTGCTGGCCACACTATTTCTGATACAGGCCAGGATGCCACTGGCCATCTTGGCCTCCTGGGCACACTGCTGGCTCGTGTTCAGTGGATGTCCATCAACATCCCCAGGTGCCTTCCAAAGAGGTGTTGCAGGACAGATTGGATCACCATATGGTATTGCTGCAGACAAAAGCAATTCCTCAACCTTTGAGTAGGTGCCAGGCAGTATTGCAATTGTATCATGAAAAAATGATTGAAATTTTTTGATGAAGCACTCTTTTTCTGAAAGCAGAACCTTTGTTGGAACTGGATCTTTCATTTAGGACATGTCTATTTCAAGAAGGGAAGAGGCTGAACAAACAATTTTAACTTTTTGTTCTTATTTTGCTAACACTGAGTGTTTAGGATTCTGTATTCTTCATTTATTTCATTTTGGTTAGTGTACCACAAGTGTGGTTTTTTGTACTTATTTTTGACACTAAAAATGGAAACTTTCAATGAGTTTTTTGAGAACCTTTTACCTTCCTTTGTTTTGTTTCACAACAGTTTACAAATACTTTCTTTTCTTTAATATATTAGAACTTTCTTATTCTGATAATTTAAAAAAAACCTCAGCTCACAGCATTCTTATACCTGAACTATCAGGCTGTATATAATTTTAATGAAGATGAATATTTTTTATGATACTTGTACTTTGGAGTCTTGTCTTGTTTGCTATTTATGGTCAGTGTACATGAGTAATTGTCTTTTTTCCCTACCAGATAGTTGCAGTAAAGTTTCACTGAGAAGAGCCTGGTCCATCCTTTTGACACCCTCCCTTCACATACTCACAGACATTGATGAGGTTCCCTCTCAGCTGTATCTTCTCAAGGCTGAACATCCCTCATCCTTCCCTCATAAGAGAGATGCTCCACTGCAGGGGTGCCATCCTGCTGGGATTGAGCACGGTGGGCAGAGCATCGGTGGTGGCAGAAGGGTGCTTTGACAGCCACTGGGATGACCAGTAGAGCAGCAGGTCTAGAATGCTCCCAGGATCTCCAGTCTGGAGCTAAAGGAGGGTGGTGAGGACACAAAGCTGTGGTGTAGGTCAGGGGCTCATCCGGTAGGCAGAGCCAGAGACAGCGCTGGAGAGCTGAGCTGCTGTGGGGCTTCTGGAGCTCAGAATAACAGCTCTGGGATGAACCAAAGTGCTGTCCTGGGCCATGGGCAGGGTGGCCACAGCACTGGAAATGGCTGTGAGGAGATTATGAACCCTCAGAATGACCCCAGGGTCCTAGCACTGCTACAGACAGATCCTGAGTTCTTGTTTCAAGGACAGTGTGCCTCTGGGGCTACATCCCAAGTTCAGTATGTGAGGCTCAGATCCCTTACTGGAATCTGCATGTAAAATAAAGGACTAGGTTTGCTGGTAGAAAGATGAGATATGATCTGTTATCAGATAATGAAATCTAAAGCTATCTTAAAATTTGCATTTATAAGATTTTACACCAGGTGTTCCCTAGTCTCCTTTGGGACATAAAACATTGAATCCTGGCAAAGGGTGCTACCATTGATTTTATTAAGATTAATCTAAAACTTATCTGTCTCATAACTTTTCTATAGAAAGTCTGAGCTATTATTTTCCTATTTTTTTTTTTTAATCCTTAACCTCTATTTTCAGCTGTCTTTCCTTGGATAATTGTAGGTATCCAAACAGGTATTTATCTAATAGACTTTTTTGGTTTCAAGTATATATATTAAAACTCCTTCCTTCCATATGGGTTTATACATCTGACATTCTTGTATCCATTCCTAATGGATATATTTTTCTATATTGTACCCTTTACATTTATTTTTTTGTTTACTTGTTTGAAAAAAAAAAAAAATTCTATGCAGTCTTGTCTGAGGCATATGCAAAAAGAATAGTGCATATGCTACAAGTATAACTGAGGCTTTAGCTGAATTCTCTTGAATCTTTTTAAATTCTCTTCCTAAATAAATTTTCCACTAGGATAACCTACAAAATTGCAGAAGAACACTCTGAAATCAAAACAGACAAGGCAAATGGAAAAATGATCTTCAGTAAGAATAGCTGGACGTATGTTATATTATGAAATATGATGAAATGGTGTGCATTTTTAAAGAAAGCTGCATTGCATTCCTTTATAGTCTTCCACTGTACTCTATCACTGTCACTTTTAAAGTAGGAATCACCCTTTGGTGGTTCTGATTCAAATATCATGATTTGTTTGTGTTTGCTATAAGCTAGCCCTTAGCTATTAAACTAATGGGCCTAAGTGTACATTTAGGTACCTAAATCATCATGCCTAAATGCAGATTTCTTCCTCTAAGCATGAAATATGAAAATTGGTTTCTTTAAAATATATTTATAAAATCCAGACTCAGAGCTTATAATATGTTTCAGTTTTACTAAAAAATGGTATTTTAAAATGTTGTCTTTTGTGTAGAGATCTCTCACATACACTTTGTTGAGCATAAATATGATTTGAAAGTAGTGCATAATAATGCTTTTGAGAGTCCTGAATGTTTATTATTCATGGCTATTACAATTTGTTCATGTACAGCAAAAATTTGCACTTACTTGATAGTTTAGGGTTGTAACTTTTGCATTTAATGGAAGTGGAAGAGGGTAGTTTTTCAGTCTGTTCTAGATTAAAAGCATCCATAGGTCAATGCTAAAGAGCTGAGATACTTTCCTTTTCACTTTTGTTCTGAACATCATGGTACTGAGTACATGCAATTCCAAATATATTTTGCCTGGGTTGTCAGTAATTATACAAAAATGACAGTCTGCAGAGCTGGCTTCTCTAGCTTTTACAGTTTAATGATGCCACATCAGATCTATAAAATGCTCTCTGTTTTTCATAAGGCAGAGACAGATGCCCAAGTTAGGATCCCTTGCAGTCTGGACAAAGTCTTCTATTGATCCTAAGACTCTGAATCTAACATAGATAAGGAACATATGTGAGACCCTGAATTGCTACATTTTGACTCTTACATTGTGTTAATCCTAGGGTGAACAAACTCCAGTGATCTGAGACAAGAATAGAAAGCAGCTTGCATAATATTACACAGTAGATTTTGAAGGGGTTCTCTTTGGACTTTGGTTTGATTTGCTTGACCAAGAGGCACAAACTCTGGCCAAAGATATTTCTGTGCTTGTTTTCTCTCAATGTTGTTTCATTTTTTCACATCTGTGTGGCATCCCACCCTTAAGGGGAAGGGAGCACACAAAATTCATAGATGCTCACGATCAAGAGGAACAATAAAAATCATGGGGTCCACAAAAGCTTACAAAGTTTTATTTGTAAATTGTCGCTGTTGAGCCGCTAGCAGAGTAAGAAGACCCGGGTTCAAAAGGTGGCATCCAGAAGAAAGATTTTATTATTTAATTCCATCCTATATAGACTTTTCAAAGGTCACCCAGATTGGTCAGTTCAAAGCCTCCCCCGAGGCCTGATTGGCCAGGCCTGAACTGTCCACATCCGAGAAACTGTTTTTAATAACATCCAAACTTTATCTTTGTTTATAAAACACAGGAGAAAGAGAGAAAAATTCCCATGGGAAAGGTCTGTGCTAGCCACAGTAAATGACACACTTGACATGGAAATTGGTATGTTAGTCCCTGATCTCCTTGTATAAGCAAGAAGCAGTGTATTTTGAACAGAGGGGTGGGGTGAAAGGGAAGAGAGAGGAAGATGGATTAAAGGGGGGGGGAGAGAGAGAAAGGAAGGGAGAGTAAAAAGAGAACACCAATCCTGGCTCCAGTATCAATCCAGCTGCGATGTTCAGGGTCTTGGGGGTGCCACCTGGGCTTCCTGGAGATACCTTTTTACAGATAATTTTTCCCCACCCTGGAGATACATTTCTCATTTTCTATACAAATTAGTTATCATGCATAGTCTGTTCTTTTGGATCTGTATGAAAATGGGTCAGAGGTCTTTGTGCATGTCTGGGGGTCTTGATCATCCCCTGCAGTCCATGCCCACTTCTTGACCTCATTCCTGTGCTTGCACTGTACTATGTTGTGCTTATCTCCAGGAGCTAGAACAAGGTTGTCGGCCCAGGAAAGTGTTGCCTTACGTATGGCCCTATGTATAGCCCCCTTCTCCAGTCAGATCGTGTTCTTTCTCACAGCATGTTATTACCAACAATCCTTGGTTTCCATTACCAACAGTCCTTGGTTGGCTCTGCAGCTACCTGGCTAAGAGTGTTTGGGGCATACACCACAGCCCCCTTATCTTCTAGGCTGCTACAACCTCCACCTCCAAGACCTTTCCTAGGTATCAAACTATCTCTTTCCTATAGTACTTAACTCCTTGACCAATTGCAAACTATTTACAATACTTTGCTTGTTGACCAGTAAGGTAGTTCTGGGCCTCTCACCACCCTCCACATTTATCAGTGTGACAGTTAATATTTAGTACCTACTTTTCAGCCTCCTGCTAAAGCAGCAGTAGCCTTGTGACTCTCACATCTGCTAGAGTTATATTTTTACTAATAAGCAGTAGATAGGACAGAGAGGCAGGGAGAAAAGAAAAAATGTATGCACTTTGCACTGTGCTGCTTTTTTTTTTTGCCTAGGAAATCAGTGTTTTTCTGGTTTTCAGACAGCTTGTCCTTTGTCACTCATGCTAAAAAATGCACATAGAAGGGAAGAAAGAAAGAAAAGAAAGAAAGAAAAGAAAGAAAGGAAAAGAAAGAAACAAAGGCAGTCATTGCATAGATTAAGGCAAGTCATTCACTTTAGCAACATTGCTTCTGTTTTGCAGCTAGAAAATCACTATCTTGAGAAATTGAAACATAAGCTCAGCATAGAGAATGAAAAATACAGTAGGAACACTGTAAAGACTTGACAGATTGTTTAGTTTGATTAACATTGGGAAACATCCTGGTCTTTATGTTTAATAAATATGGCTTAAATAAGGAAATGATTATTATTGGTGAACAACAATGAAGTTATGGCTTTAATGCATCTCTGGACATGCATGGAAAAGAAGGATCTATTGGTAGCTGCAGACTGTGGTAGGGTGAATTATATGTTATATATATATTACAACATCTTTGAGATCCTGTCTTTTCTGCCCAAGGTTTACAATTAATTACACACCAAAAGACTTAGAATAATGTTGACTTTTAAATGAAGAGTTAGTATTTATGCTTGAACACTTTATATAGAAAAGAAAATGACAAAAGGATACTGGCAAGGATAGAAACGCAGCAGTTAATATTATTGTAATTTTGCTGTATGAAATAATTTTATCTTTTTAAAACTAAGTATGGTGTTCAGAAAGTCTAAAATCTGCATACTTTTCACATCAACAAGATCTAATATTTAGTTGCCTCTGTCCTTGTGTGAAAACAAATGGTATTTTTGGGATTCAGTATGAAGTTTTTAAAAGTGGTTCAACTATATTTTTGTATGTCTAAGTGATTATATTCTCTCTCACTATATCTATAGAAAAAAATCTTATTATAGTTACAGAGATGTGTTGGCTTCTGTGTTAATAATCTAATTTGCTTATTCAGTCCTTTATTGGTTAAGATAAGAAACCTTGTAATGGCAGAGTAATTTAAGTGGTTACATTAGTCTCTTTTGAAGGAACCATTGATTTTTAATGCTCTTACTTCCTAAACTCATTTTACCAAGGTTTTATTTACCATTGGCTTCCAATCCTTGCATGTTAATGCATTTATTAACCTGTGGAATCCTGTAATAGTCTGTTTTAACAAAAGCAATGAGCAAAACAAACTGTTTGGCTCGGATTTTACATGCTCCATGCAAAGCCTAAGTCAGGAACATTAATATTTCTGAAATTAAAGAGCCTCTGTGTTTCAGGAACAGTGATACAAGGAGACTGCAGAGCACCACAGAGAAAGATTAATTTTGTTATATTTTTTCCAGCCCTTCTCATTTCTCTTCTTCTCTGTTTTGGCCTAGTCATCAACCAGAGCAAGCTGCTAAGACATATTAGTCTTTTTTTACTCCAGTGCATTTTATCATAACAATTCATAGTCTGGCATGCATCCAGGCTGAGGGTTAAAAGAGGATTGGTTAAACAGTAAATTTAGCCCTCCTCCAATCATGGCATTAATTCCCAGCCTGTGCAATTGCCATGTAAGAAGGAAGGGTATGGAATTAATACCTGCCTTAGAGAGCTGCTTTCCTTGACCAAATCCTGCCACATAGCAGCCATTTGTTTCATTCTGCAAAACCACAGAGAAAGTGCTTCATGTTCAACTGGCAATGGCTGAGGACAATTTGAGAACTGCAGATGAAAATGCAGACTTCCTCCATAAGTGTCTCAGCCCTTGTGCTCTGGAAGTGGGTTCTGTAAATCTGATATAGAAAAGGAGTAATTTTTGCCAAGCCCTGAACACAAGGGAAAAGATGACATAGCTTTGACTAGACAATATGAAAAGTGGGAGAAATGTACGTGTCTGCAATCCCCATGTTCTTTGAAAGTTAAAGTCTTTTCTGTAATGTTGATATAAATGCCCATCTTGTATTAAGGTTAACCCCATATCTATTTTTATAAATATTTGGCATCTTTTTGACCATAGCAAATTAGTTAAATCTCCTTTGAAATTTTAATCTGAAAATACTCAACATTAAAACAGTAGACAAGGAAGCAATACATTTGTCTGGGTAGTAAGAGAATGGAAGATGTTCTTCACTGCCTCAGTCACTGCATGTTTTATGCTGTGGCTCTGGTTTAAAATGGACCTATGACCTTTAGAAGTCGACATCAAAAGTTTGCTGTCATGGAGAGTGACAGAAGTATGTAAACATGGCCTTTCTTGAATCTGTATCTGGTATCATAAACTTTTTGTAGTTGGCTGGGCTCAGTGGCTGCATTTCAATGGAAGGCATTGACAAAACTGGGCCTTGATCTTTATTTTAAGCTCTTTGGTAGGCTGAGTAATTCACTGTATTGTAGCCTTTTTAGATAAAGCTAACAGAATCTAGTCCACAGCTGCAATCACGCAACTCTCATAAAAGTTAGGAACTGGCACTGCTTCCTTCCATACTTTAGAATGAAAATGGCACAAATGGACATACTTTGTACTGAATTCAATGACTTGGGTTCTGGTGGATGTGAATGCACACAGCAGTTTAGTCTCTTCAGGAGATGTCTGAACTCAAATTTGCATGTTTGTAAGAGTTACTGTGGTGGTCAGCTTATCCAAGATGGGAGCTCCTAGCACATGCATAAAGCTTTCAGTATGTAAGCAATTATACAAACAAAAATCATAGGTGATGTAGAATCTTATCCAAATACAAATATCTTAATTTAGATGAACCATACCTTAAGAGTGACTGTTTCTCCTCATTGCCTGGAAAGAGAATGAAGAGGTTTAGACAGAGACGTCTTTTTGATAGGAAGCGTACCTGGTCCCAGTCCAGGTATCCAGAAGGTGCCTTTCTGGATCTTGTTCTAGATCATGTAAATTAACAGTCCAGGTGCTGAAAGATATTTAAATTGTAATAAATGCCAACCAGAGGCAGAAATTCAGAAGTAGGTACTGCAGTCATGGTGTCCAAATGACATTTGTCATATTTGATTAGACATTCTTCATCCTCACTGAGCAGCTGGGCAAAATGGAAAGAATTAATTTACTCAATGCATAGGTAAAACATGGCCAAACAGTTCAACATCTGGAACCAGGAAAGGTGGTACAGGCTCAGGGTGTAGTGTAGCTTTTGTATGAATGAGCAAAGTGTCAAAGGCTAACTTCAAAAGCCTATAATGTGAGTGCAGTAAATTGGTTTCATTTAAAAGTAGTCTCATTTAAAAATGGACCCTTTAGTTTTAGTGATACCTACTTTTCTTTAAATGAATCTGTGGACATGAATATACCACTGGCTGACAGTTATTAGCTTCTGTTTACTGATCTGCACTTGCCTGTTTCTCTTTAAATTAAATGTTCATTATTACCCCATCCTTCAGGGAGCTTCAAGTCATGCTCACAGGATGCCCATAATTCAGTGCTACCTAATTCTTATTACAGTCTCTGGATTGCTCCAAAAGCCTTCTCCAAGAGCAAAGTGCTTCAGAAAGGGTAAAATCCCAAATGATGTAAAGGAAATCAGTGCATGTTAGCCTTGGTCTAGCAAAAAGCTAGTTCTGACTCTACAGATGGTACTGGCTTAACTCTCTCTCAACTAACTTGCTCTAATTTGATGGCTGGTTGGGTAGGCCAAACTAATATTAACTCATTTTTTTCCTTTGAATGAAAGAATAACTGTTGAAATTCAATCTTTCCTGACAATTCAGAAAGCATGTAATCTGTAAAATTTCAACTATTTTTGATTGACTCATTTATTGATGTTTAAAAGGCTCATTCATAGTGTAAGTTGTCATGTTTCTGCTGCTTTTTTATTATCACATTCTGTGGATTTATTTGGCAGTTTTAAAATCCAGTGCCAAATTAAGGTGATTTATTTCAATGCATCAGTTTCACAGTTCATGAACTTGTGCTTATTCTTTCCAACTTTTCAAAATAAGTATTCCTTGAAAATTACTAAACTGTATAATATCCAATAAAATTTATAAACCAACAGAAAACATAATCATCTGGATTCATGGTGTCTTGCTGCTTGTGCCAAATTTGCTCACTGCAGGAAGTCACAAAGTCAAGAGGTGAAAAATACTTTGAAATACTTACTAGCTCTGAAAGGCATTTTCAAAAAGCTTTGATTAAATAAAAATCATGGTATGATCTCTTAGTTTAATGAATGATAGATTTTCACTTTTTTTTGAAAAATTGAACTTGATTTGGTACTAGGCACACAGTGCTATGAGGTACCTTGAATGACCTTGCAAGAAGATGGAGCTCAGGATTATTGGGTCAGCTGGTGACATTGCTGGAAATTCTGTATCACTCCCTCTGAAAGGCACACCAGCGTGCTTTGAATGAGCACAAGATTGGAGAATAGTTACAGACTTCAGACTGCTCAGCATTTTTGCACCAAACCAATGAGGATATGGTGAAAAAACAAGCTAAACCACTTTTTAAAAAAAATCATAATTAGCATTTCTAAACCTGACAAACATTATTCTAGGAAGTGAAATGAATTTGAGAATAACAGTATGAAATACAAGTTTCAGATTTTGAAGACATGTTCCACAATATTCTGTTTACTTTTTAGCATTACAGGAATTTCACTTAAGTTTTTCATTGTTCATTACTTAGATTTAAGCAGCTTTTTGGCTTTCAGAAATACAAAGTCATTCAACTGATGCACATCATCAGGCACAGAATTACCAAGGAAACAAACTCGAAATATTTTTAATTTTACTTCTATAATAAACACTGGGAACAGGAAGGGGAATATACAGATTAACAAAGTTAAATCAGCAAACCCACTTTATCTTTATCATTCATTGGAAACACCAAGAATGAAAAAGTAGTAGTATATGTTTCATTTTATTTTTAAAATATTGATATTTATAAATAAATTAGACCCAAACCTTAATCTTCAATCTGCATTTTAATGTTGAAAAAGTGGGCACTGCATCTACTATTGTAAGTTAAATAGTTCAGTTAAAATACTATGGCAAAAGGTATGCATCAAGGAAATTCTGCCAGCAGGTCTTTCATGCCTTGGCAGTCCCATATAAGTCAGTAACAGCAGAGCAAGAACACTTAATCTTCTCATTTCTGTAAACTCAGTCACAGAGGAGTGAATATGTCACAGGTCACAGCACAATCTTGGCACTAGTCCAAAGTACAGGTCAATAAGGCATAACCCCAATTTATCGACAACATGATCTCTGGCTAATATGTCACAAAGTCCATATGATGACATGAAATTCAATATAATTCTAGGAGGGAGCTGTGGTGCTGCACCATGTAGTGATCAAGCTCTGCCATTTGTTGAAATGACTCCTCAGGGCATTAGAAACTTTCCACTATGGATATTTTGCTAGAGGAAATCAGACCTATTTACTCGTGGCTATATTAATATAAACAATATGGCTAGAAGTGTGGGGGTTTTTTTGTGTCTGTGTGCATGAAAGCATGAAAGCATTATACTCAATACCTCTTGAGTGAATTTATGACATTATATTAGGCAAGAAATATATGATACTGTGTAACTTATCTGCCTTACTCCAATTTATCTACTTCATTTTTTCCAGCCTGGATAAACATAATTGCCTCTTCTCAAGGAGTCTGTGGGCTAGCATGGTATTATGTTGACATGTTGGAAATGATTAATGACTGTGAGGCAGGAGAAACTGGGCTAAAATGGATGCAGACTAAGTCCAATTACAAAAAAGTAAATAAAGAAAATTTGGTGCATCTGTATGCTTCTAATTTTTCATCTAGTTATTATGAATGGCCATCAAAAATTCACACCAAATACATGTACAAAAAACTATTGGGGTTTCTATGGCCTTTTTTTTTGTGGCTTACAAGGCAACTAATTTTATTTAAAAGCTCATATAATTTTCTACAAGGTAATAGGAGGTACATCAAGATGGCCAGCTTTGCTCATCCTTGTGAATGTATGTCAGTCATAAAATCACAGAATCATAGAATATGCTGAGTTGAAAGGGACCCACAAGGATCACTGAGTCCAACTCCTGGCCCTGCACAGGACACCCCAAGGGTCACACCATGTGCTTGGGAGCATTTCCTAAATGCCTCTTGAGCTGTCTCAGACTTGGTCCTGTGACCACTTCCCTGGGGAGACTCTTCCAATACTCAACCACCATCTGGGTGATAAACTTTGTATTTGGTAATATTAAGCCAAACTGCAGTTTACAGTTCAGCTGTAAACGTGAGATGGAGTGACTGTTTCTTCTGCTTCAGTTACTTTTACAAATATGTCCATTTTAGAAAGCCAAGTATATTTTTACAAAAATTTTGCAAAAACCAAAGTGATTTTTTAATTGTGATTAATACCATGATAAGTATAATCAGCGATAAGTTGGTGATTGCAATGCAAAACTTTCCTTTCTTAGGCTAATATCATGAACAGGAAGCAAAGAGCTTTGCTGAGCCTTGCTTCAGATTAAAGCTTCTGTCATTCATGAAAAAGTGGCATTTACAATCTTTTGCTCATAAATCACAGTGTGCTAATGTTATTTGTTTCTCAGGGCATTAATCCTTTGTTTTCAATGTCCTGAATCAAAAGCCTTCCTGAGGTAGTGTGAAGTCTCCTAACAGGTCTTCAGATCCACATGCCTGACATTTGTAAATATCCCTAGTTAAGGGCAGCAAGAACTTTTGCTAGCTTGTCTTCTGTGATCAAAGCCACAAAATTCTTTGTGCTTTACGTGATGGCAAGGCTTAGTTAGATGGCAATTAGGATTGCTATAGATGTGTTTTACAGTGCTTTAGCCATCATCAGATATTTAATTTACAATAGCTGTCCTTGTAAATCTTAATTAAATGCTTTCCCAGTTTCTAAATTTAAACAGTCATCTATCATGCCTCAGCAGTTGTATCTGTGCATGAAAACCCTCTCTTTCCATGTTAACATGCAGCATGCTCTACCAGTGAATTTAATGCAGCACTCACCTTCACAGGAATTGGCAATACTGGAAACTGGAGTTATTCTGACAGGATAATATTCTCTGTAAGGAAAAGCTGGGTGATTGCCTCCCTTCTCTCCCCTGCATACTGCCTAGAATTTTTATGCTCCTACCAATTATCTTGAACATTCTTGATGCTTTGAACAATTAATAAGAGGCACAATTTCAGAGAGTAGATTGTTGGCCAAGATAGTGCAGTCATGATATGTAGGTCCTGTGGTTGCCTGAATATATCAGTATAAAAGGCAATTAAAACATAAATCATGAAATGCACTCATTTTTAAAAGTTTAACTCTCCATAAAATGTATTTATCAGCATTTTTATAGGGAGTATGTCACAAATTGGGCATAGAGATAGGAAAAATGAACTTGACAAGGTGAGAATTTTAAAAAATTATGAAGAAGGTAACAAGCAGAAAGGTTGGGAGTGAAAAATCATTAATTTAAATCACAGAATTGTAGAATATCCTGAGCTGGAAGGCACCCATCAGGATAATTGAAGTCCAAATTCTGGCCCTGCACAGGACCATCTCAAGAATCACACCATGTGCCTGAGGGCATTGTCCAAACATTTCTTAAACTCTAGCAGACTTGGTGCTGTGGTCACTTGGGAGCATGTTTCAGTGCCCAACCAACCTCTGGGTAAAGAACCTTTTTCTTTTATCCAATCTAAATCTCCTGACACAGCTTCATGCCAATTTAGAAAATAATGAATCTGAAAGCTTCTATTTTTATCACTGTATTCACACAAATATAAAAACAAATGCATTGAAAAAAAGTAACAAATATTACTCTTGAATGTAAATTCTTAACATGTTACAGCAGTAACCCACTAACTTTCTTCAGTCAGGTCACAGTTATAATAATTCCATATTTTCATCATCTTTCTCCAGAAAACATTTGATGATTTCATTGGAAGTGACTCCAAACTGTAGTTTGCTCTCCTGCATGTTGCTTAATGATTTGTTCTGGTAGGTGATAATAAAAGGGGCAGCTGATTGGGTTCTATTGCCACCCAGTTTTGCAAATGCTTGTATAATCTTGATCAGGTGTGGTTTAATATTCAGTGAGTCTAATTAATTCCTTTTTAAACAATCAGTGTACGTATCATGGAATTGTTTGAGCAAGATAATGTGTAACCTGAACTCTTCTATATCAAATTTGCTTTGCAGTGTTAGGATTGACTAATGTTTGCACAGATGCTCTGCTACCATGCCCAGGCTTGGCAGTCCTCCAGCCATTGCTTGCTTGTATCTTGCATGAGTCAATGGCAGATTTCCATGTGACTTCTTTATTTTTCAGGTTCATGTGAAGTGTGTACAAGTTTCATATTTAAATACTGCATGACAGCCAGATTTGGAGCATATGTTTGCATGTTCCTTTCATCAGTGGCATTGATCACACCCTTACAGTGTTAAAATATACTAGTGTTTCTTGTGCCTCTGCCTAACTTTCTGGGAGAGGTTTTCTTAGTCCATGGCATTTCATTGCTCATCAGAGTAAAAAATGTTTATTAGCAATGGAATAAGGATGTTATCACTTAAAAAAAAGGAGAGATACCTGGAAGATCTAGCAATGGGTAAAAGAAAAATCTAGTATGATATATAAACTTCCATTTGTGTTGTCTGCCCATGTTTAGGAAAACTGACTTTTTTCCTGAGGAGAAGTCTTGTGTTGTGGATCAAAATTTTTTTTTTTTTTAATAGTGAAGAGCAGTGAGGTGAACAAACACCTTAGCCCTACCTAGCACTTTCCTAAAAGTAAGAGAAACCAGTTGTAGGCGACCTCAAGGAGTCATTATCTTTGTCATTGCAAGTAAAGCTTTGCCGGACACAGATGTTTGTGCTGGCGTGTGGTGGTCTCTGCAGTGACTAGACATATTCTGAGGGAAAATTTCAATGCAGGCAAAGCAGTGCCCTGGCAGAAGATGACAGGAATATTCTGGGAGCGAGCAGTGGCCAAGGAACATTCCCAGCTTGTTGGTTGGAGATGTGGGTGTGCAGTTTGGTGAGGCAAAATGTTTTAGCTGTCTGAACACATGGCATGCTGGGATAGCTGACATCAAGAGCAGTTTTGATTTGTTTATTTGCTGATAGAGGCACAGCAACTTAGTTCATTCTCCTACCCCATGACAAGTTTAGATAAAGAAGAAATTGTATTAGTAATCTGCACTATCTGACAAAAGTTTGGAGCAAGTCAGAAGATATGGACATCAGGTATCTTTGTGAAATATTATGGTGAGTTTCACAGACATTCAGAAATATTGCTCAGAAAGTTTTTGAAGTACTATAAGATGGTTGGGTGCCATCATTTTATGTAGAAGCAGGAGCAGGCTCAAGTTTTTTCCTTTCAAACTGTATACTTGAAACGTGGATGGGACCAAAAGAATTGTTTCCAGAACACATTGGCTTTGCGGATTTTACATTCTCTGCCTGGAGCCAGATTTAACTTCTTCTAAAACATATTTATCTTTATAATTTTGTATACTGTCCCCTTCTTCCTACTGTTTTAAATCTTCTCTCTTACCATATGTAAATGGTAATTTACTATTAACATAATTGAATTTGTTACTGTAAAAAGAAAACACAATCCGAATGAATTTTCTTCAGTGTACGGTTGATGCTGTGGATAAAATTATAGAAAATACAGAATTTCTGAGACACATTTCACAGATGTTTATACATTATCCTACCATAGCATTTAATGTACAGCATTGTATTCAGAATTTTTATCTGGTACAAGGACTAGTATTGCAGACGTAGATCAACTCTTTTGGGGGAACATTTCACAACTTATAATTGCAAATAGATTAAGATTTACAGAGATACCAAGGCATAGATGAAGATTTACAGAGATACTAAGATACAAGGGAGCAGTAGAAAATGTTGTAAATCCCTATGGTTCTGAGCACTAATTGTAAAAATCTATTAATTTTACTTTGAGGATTGCACAAGATTTAAAATTGACCCTAAGCACAGGTAGATCTCAGTTTTGGTTATAATTTTTTTAATAGATTTTTTTAACTTCTGTTTAAATATTCAGCTATAGTTTCTAATGTTCTGGAGTATGTTCCCTGCAAGGCAAGACTGAAAAAAGGTCTTGTTGAGTCTGGAAAATAAAAAGCTTCAGGGCGACCTAATAACTTTCCCCCAAAACTTGTAAGAAAGGTTCCAAGAGAATGGATCCAGGCTCTTCACAGTGCTGAATTGTGTAAGGATCAGAGACAGTGGGAATAAACTGTAAAGAGGGAAGGTCATGCAGAATATAAGGAGAAATGTGCATCAAGCACAGAACTGGCAGGTGGTCAGTGAAGGCAATTGTCCTGCTTTACTCTGACCTGGTGCAGGCTCACCTCGAGTAGTTTGTGCAGTTTTGGGCACCACAAGATAAGATATTAAACTCTTAGAAGTCATCCAAAGGAGAGCAATGAAGATGGTGGAAGGCCTAGAGTGAAAACCATGCAAGGAGTGTTTGAGGTCACTTGTTCATCCTGGAGAACAGAAGACTGAGGGAAGACCTCATGGAAGATTACAGCTTCTTCACAAGGGGAAGAGGAGGGGCAGGCACGGATTTCTTCTCTTACTCTTGTGACTATCAATGGGACTCGAGGAAGTTGCATGAAACTATGCCAGAGGAGGCTTAGGTTTGATATTAGGAAAAGTTTTTCATGCATAGGGTGGTTGGTCACTGGAACAGGCTCCCCAGGGAAGTGGGTGACAGCACCAGCCTGCCAGAGTACAAGAAGCATTTGGACAATGCTATCAGGTACATGGTCCTGGGGTGTCCTGCACAGGGTCAGGAGCTGGACTCAATGGTCCTGTTAGGTCCCTTCCAACTGAGGATATTCTATGATTTTACAGTTTCTGGTCTAAGTGGGCTCATTTTTTTGGTGGCAACTTGTATCAGTGACCTTTCCTAGCACAAGCAGTTTCTGCAGAGATGCACATGACTTCTTACCTGATCTCCACAACCCCACCACAGTTTCCAAAACTATCACGTCAGTCAAGTTTCTTTGTTAGCTTGGGAGTTCCTCCAGTGGCTTGGGTTGACTGGCAGGGAGTGATTCCTGTCAATCAACCAACTGATGAGCCGGCCAAGTGTATATTTCCAGGCACTTCCTAAAAGCAGTGTGCAGAACTTTTATGCATCTTTCGAGCAGTTAAAAATAGTACAAAAAAGCTCATCACAGCATAGTTCCAGAATGTGACATAACTAAGATGGAAAACATCTTACTGTTTCTGCACTATTGGAATACTGGGAAGGAAGAAGAGCTGAACATGTTATACCAAAACTTAGAGTGATATATACCATCTTTGATGCCAAATAAAATGTGTAGGGCATAATAATTTCTTGTTACTTTTTCATCATCACAGGTCGGAACTTGTAACTGGTCTTGTACTCCAAGATAGGTGTGTTATACGTTTTCCAACTCCTATGATAGGTAGCGAGAGGAAGAAAAAATAAATGATTTTTTTCCCTAGGAGTTTCAAAGGACATGAATAAGGTATCTCTGGAATGGAGTTCCTGTGGGCTCAGAAAAGCAAGAATAAAGAGCTGATTCAACAGAGCTCAAGACATTATAAAAGTGTCAAGGACAAATATAATGTGTTGAAGATTGCCTTACCTGAAAACAGTTGTAGCTGTCTCTTTTTGTCTACCACTGAAAGGTAACTCAGGCAGCCTATCACTCTTGGTAAATATCACATATTGTATTTCATATTCACCCCAAATCACAGTGTGAAAATTACTTCACAACCAAGTGGTACATTTTTCTAATGTGCATCACACCCCAAGTTACTATAAAGTGTCCATATAGAAAGCCTGAAATACACATAGCAGTGATGTGGCATAGTTATAACAAAACTAGTAATGGGGGTGAAAAGGAAAAGAAGCAAAGGAGACATTCTTTTACCCTCACTAGGAAACTCCATGCCTGGATGCAAGTTGAATTTTCAGACAGGTATTTACACCTTCTGACAGTGTGTATGGTTCTGAAGGTTCTTGGATGCATTTACACTGTCATTCTTCTTCTATTTAAACTACCATCTAAAAATACCCGAGGAGATTCAAATGTTTTTCCTTTGGTGCTTTATTTGTTTTCAGAAGTAGACAGCATATTAAAAAAAAAAAAAAAGGCAAAAAAAAAAGCCTTACTTGGAAAGTAGTCAATAAGTATTTAACATAACTATCTCTGAAACATAGTAGTTTTCATAAGAAACTTGGATAGTATTGTGGAAAGACTCATGAAATATTTGATGATATATTTTGTCCTCAAGCATAAATATGTTCATGAAATGTCATAGTAATGCTCATATTTCCTGAAACACTCATGAGAAATCTCTCTGAAATTGTCATGTAATATTGATGATATTTTCATGAAATATTTAACAATGTATAAAGAAAAAAGCACACTGAGCTACAACTACAGTGAAATACCACATGAAATAAAGCATCCATTCATGGAAAGTTCCAGAAGATCCATTAATGAGCTCACAGAATTGTTGAGTTTGGAAAGGACCTCTGGAGGTCATCTAGAGCAACACTTCCGCTCAAGCAGTGTCACCTATAACAAGTTGGCCAGAACCAAGTTCATATGATTTTGGAATGTTTTCAAGGCTGGAGACTCAGCAACCTTCTCAGGCATTCTGTGCCAGACATCAGTCCCCCTCACAGTGGAAAATGTGCTTTTTGATGTTCAGAAGGAACTTCCTGTGACCACTACCTCTGTTCCTGTCGCTAGACACTGCTGAGAAGAGTCTAGCTCCATCCTCCTCACAGTATCTTGTGGGTATTTATGTGAACTGAGATCTTCCCAATGAGCCTTCCCTTCTCTAGACTAAACATTTCCATCTCTCTCAGTCTTTCCTCACAGAAGAAATGCTCCAGACCCTTGATCTTTTTTTGTTGCCCTTCATTGGACAGTGTCCATTATGTCCATGTGCCTCTTGTGCTGGGAAGCCCATAAGAGGACACAGTACTTCAGGTGTGGCCTCACCAGCGCTGAATAAAGGAGAGGAATCACCTCCCTCCACCTGCTGTCAATACTCTGCCTTAGGCAGCCCGAGGCAGCCTGTGCTGCAAAGGCACATTTCTGGCTATGTCCAAATTACTGTCCACCAGTAACTCCAGGTTACTCCACCTCATCTTCCTGGCCCATCCTTCCTAATGATCTCATATCCTTCCATTACAGCACTCTGGTCATGCAAGCCATCACAGTTCTTAAAGATGAAAGCCAGTTTGTTGATGACTATTTGTGGTATTTCTTACAAATATCTAGGAAATTTTTCATGAGCTATTACATGAGATTTATATGAAATATATGATGAAATATTATGCAAGGAAAAGTCATAGTCAGTGAATAAAGTGCAAGTTTAAAATTGTTCAAATAACCCTAGTACTCAGAATAGGAACACTAAGCACCTCTGAGTCAGTGCCTTTGACATCTGTCTTTCGGAGGAAGAGATTTTTTTTTTACTCCTTGCTTCAGCTTAAGAACCTCCCTGACTGTGCCTCCCAGCAGGGTTCATAGGGAAGCTCTTTCTCTTTTCCCCTTGGGTATTTTGGATTACATGGTATACAGTCATGGTATAAAGCAAATAACATTCAGCAAGAGGCAGTGGCAGCTTCCCCTTACTCTCCCAAATTGCACCCTTTACAGTCATGTGATATCAGTTTGGCAAGAGATAAATAGTTTCTGTAATCCAAGAGGAAATTCATGAAGTTTAACTAGAATTAGTACTGCAGAGGGCAATTCATCCCACTTGATATCTATTTTAGTCTGGGATGTTATTCCTTATTACTTATAGAGGGAGGATAGGTGATGAGTGGTCTACAGAGCTAAAGACAGAGTAAATGAATCATAACCAATGACTAACTAATGTCTAATTAAAGACTTTATAGGTCAAGCAAGAAGATGATAAAAATGGATTGTCCAAAATTACAAGGGCATTTCAACAACACTAACATCCATAATGTCTGCAAACAAATATACTTTTAAAATTAAATAGAAGTGGTGTCCATTGACATCCTAGATTATTTCACAATAAACTTTAAATAACAGTGGTGAAATTGCCAATGCAGTCAACCAATTTTTGAATATAGAGGGGCAGTAGAAATAAGGACATGGGTTCTACCTCTTGTCCTGTTCAATGTGGTTAAAAATCACAGCCTCTGAGAAATTTTAAACTTTAAAATCTATACAGACAATCAGAACTGCAGAAGGTGGTAGTTACTGCTGGGAAGTTTTCGCCATTTATATCTGATGTTTATGGTGATGTTCAGAATGGTGAGTGATGGCCACAGTTTTATAAATAGATAAAGGAGATTTTATGCTGACCTGCAGTTCTGAAATGACATCTCCATAGAGCTCTAGAAAAATGATATTTTTTTTCTTGATATTCTCATACCTTGCCACAGACCTATCTTTTCCTCCTAGAAAGGAGCCCATAAAAAGTTTTGAACTGAGGCTATAGTTCTGTGTTCAAATGATTAGAAAAAGAGTTGATATCACATCAGTGGGTTTTGGGATGGAATATTTTATCTATCACAGGGAGTGCTAAGGGTTCATTTACTTTTGTGGTTGAATCACAGCCTTATCCACAGACACAACTTCACAAGCTGTTGGTCTATATGTCACTTCATATTTTCTCACTGCTATTAGGCAACTCCTTGTCCAAACTGACATACACTAACCCACCTTAAGAGAGGAAATTTTTTGCCACTAGTATCAATTTCCCTACTGGAAGATAAAAAGGAGGAGCTATATCAGAAAGTACAGAAAAGGATGTACAGTGGAGCAGAAAGCAAAGAATAGTGAAAACTCGAAAACCTGAACATTCAGCTTGCCACTGGAGGACTGTGGTCCATTAAATACACACAGTGAAAGGTAGAATTCATCTGAGAAATATGGACAATGCCAGTGCAAATGTCAATATTGAAATAGTTTATCATTGTTCCTTTCACAAGGAACCACTTAGGATCACTGATTCATCTCATTCTAACTTAGATATGATTAAAAGTATCATAAAAGTTGTGTCCTAAAAGAGTCCATTCCATTTCATTGACCAGGAAGAAAAGAGATATAGATGTCTAGATTAGTGATATCTGAATCTCAGTATAAAGCCTCCAAAACACCTGTATAGAATATTGTGGAGAGGTCTATACAGTATTAAATCTGCATTGAGCAATCTACCTGTAGCAATGACTGTGGGACACTCGTGCTATTCTGACTAGAATACCACCACTCAGAACACAATATTCTCTGTGTGTTGACAAGTTGTAGAGTGAATCAAAAGGATAGGCCCTAATAAGATTTTCAACCTCTACAGTGACTTTCCTGCACAGATCTTCATCTACTTTAAGAATAACATTTGTCCTTGTAACTCTTGTGAGAGACAGAGAAGAATAATTCCTACTTGAAAAAATGGAGATTGATGACAGAGATAGAATTCAGAACTCTATTTAAAATTTTGTCTTTAATGACTAGATTGAGGTTGTCCTTCTGATATTTTGGAAAATACACTGGAAAAAAATCTTAATCGGAGAGGTTACAGTTATATATATGCACTAAACATGGAGCATCAGTTCTCCTCAGTGGTATGGAACATTTTAAATCTTAGGGACAGGGCTATAACAAAGCAATACAAACAAAGTGGGTGTCAAGATAGTAGCATTCATAAATTTCCTCTGTGGAGCTATTAAACAGAGGCAGACTGGCAATCAAGATCTTGATTCAGTTTTATGTCTATGAAAGGTTGGCTTAATGCTGTAATAAAGGGGTCTTAAGTTGCTTTGTAACGGTTGATAGCTGCTGTCACGAGAATATGGCACAGCTGGGAATAGAGCATGCAGTGTTAACCAGAGAGGTCTTCCCTCTTGTGATGATCCTTTTGTGATAAAAGCATTGGACTGGAAAGTCAAAGATTTATTTCTTGTTCTTACACAAACTTCCATTATGACCTTTGGAGGCCACTTATTCTGTCTGCACCTCATCCCTTTTTTTCTGAAATTCTGCTCCACAATGTATAGTTTCTTATGCTGCACTCACATCCAAGTGCCTCTCATTGCCAGGTTAAACAATGTCACTAATGTTAGCCTTGTGTTTATTCATACTTATCCCAATTAGGAAGAAATGCATGTAATACAGTATTTCAACCTGATAGATGCAAACCTGACCTTGGGATCATTATTCAGAAGAGCTTCTAATTATGCTGTGTTATAATTAGGGACAGAAAGAAATCCACAATAATAAGGTCAGGGGCATCAGCTGGGTTATGTTTACACTGCTCATCATTGCAGCATATTTGCCCTGTAGACAGTCAGAAGGCTTCATTCCCTAGCTCTGACTTCTTTGGATTGCCTTTGACCAGAAATTTGATACATAGGAAATGAGCCCAAAGCCAGGGAGTGACTTTAGTAAAGGATAGATAAAGGGTCTATCTACTGGTCAAATTCATCCATTAGCTTTCTTTCATTAAGACAGAACTCAAATATTTGTGCTCACAGTTATGGAGTGCTTTCATGATGAAGAAGATGTGATGAAGACAGAATTACTAAGAAGCCATGTCAAAAGATCCTGCATTGTTTATCTAATATTAATCAAAAGTGGATATCTAGGAAAGAGTATAGGAATGGAGCAAATGTGGTTAAACTTCCTCATCATAGTCTTACAGTCCTTAGAAACTTGCAGCAGAAGGAATTTCTGAACAAGAAAGTCTGATGTGTTTGAAGTTAATAACTACTGATGAAAATTTCTTCCATGAACTTGCACAGTCTCCACTTGAACTTAAAATCCATTTAGCATTTACAATGTCTTATGGCAGGAAATTCCACTGATTACTTAGTGTGCAAAGGTGCATCTTTTCTTCTTTTGAAGGTCACACCTTGTTTGTTTGATGGCCTGTGGTGCCTTCATTCAAAGAAGAATGAATAGTCAATCCCTACTTACTAATTTGCACCACTCATGGCTTTATAGACTCCTATTATAACTCTATCATTTCTTCCCCACAATTTTTTATGTGCTGAAATTCCTAGCCTGTATACACAAAGCATTTAGAAGCACTGAACTTGATTATTGATGCTATGAAAATGCACTGTTTACTTAAGGGCAGATCTGATGGACTGAAGCATCTATCTCAGTTGAGAGTACCAAAGCACTGAGGGTGTCATCCTTTCAGAAATGTCCTTGGCATTGTCTATCTGAGCAGTGATAAATAAATGAGTGCAGATAATTTTCCATCAAGATAGGTCAAAGCCTTATATCAGGTAACAGCAGACATACTGCCAGCCTGAATATAGATTGTAGAAATATAGCTGAGCTGATTGGGTTCAGCATGAGGCACAGCTGAATCTTATCCAACTGTTCCATTCTAGAGGGAACTCTCTCCCAGCACTCTAATATTGCAATTATAATAATCAGATGTAGTGAAGATTAGATTTCACTGTGTGTCTTCTGCATATAATTGGCACTTTACTTTGTACCAATGGCTGAAATTGGACTATGCTGCACTTACATTCCACAAAGTGCTTGTTCATCCAGATCAGAAAAACGGCTAGAGAGCACTGTGACTTTCTTCCTACCCGTGCACAAGTTTCTATCCAATAGAAATCATAATATGGTAAGAGATGCAGCCAGGATGCAAATTTGCAATGTGGGGAATCCTGCAGTATAGGGGCAATCACAACTACCTGTAGGCTGAAAAGGAGTAGGAAGATATTTATATATCTGCATAAAAATCTATCTACTTCTATATCTGTATTTAAGAATTAATAAAACAGTTGAACTAAGGTTATATTTCTAAAATATGCTCATGTTGTCTAGCAGTTGTAGAATGGAGACAGGTCTTAGTGAATCAGTTATGTATTTTTAGATTATCATGTAGAATTCAAGCCGTAGGAGTAGGGACTAAAATCCATTTTCTCCTGATATCATACTGATCCTCTGAATTGAAGGGGCCACAATACTTCTATGCTTGATAAGGAATGCAAAAGACCTAAAAGAACTTGGAACTCGTATTTCTACTCAGTACCAGAGAATATCTACCAGACTGGTGAGACAGCATGTTTGCGGCTTCCTTCATGCTGCATGTTGCTTAACATGGATACCTGTTCAGTCACAACAGCTGCTGAATTTGAGGTTTTCATTTTAAGAGAGCAAATATCTCATGGCAGGAAGTGCAGCTTCAGTATTTTCAACTGTTTTCTTAGCCAGTGTTGTAAAACGGGTTTATTTTTCTTTTCCACATGTGTAATAGTTAAAAGATCCACGTGAGTAAGTCTGTGTCCCAAGAGACAATGTGGTTCAAAAGTGTTCCAGGGAATTGCACAGTTTTTAAAAAGAGATCACTCTGAGTATTTGGGCTTCAATCTTGGATAGCTGAGAACTTTAATGAGGGTTGCTCTCACTCAGGGATTTAGGAAAAGTGTGGAATGAATATAATACTGGCAAGAACTATTACTTCTTCAATACATTTTACAGTTTTTATATGTGGATTTGCTGAAGAAACTTCTGCGTAATTCATGGGAATAAACTGCGAATGGCCTGAGATTGCCTGGAAACGACATGAGAGTGTCTACAATTATAAAATCTCTGTGGTAGCTTTCCCATTCACAGCAAAGTAATTAAAAGTTCTTAAAGTATGAAAGGAAGTTGAGAAAAACTGTGTACATCTCAGGCTGCAATTTCAGAATCTTGAGAGGATGCTATTAAAGTCTCTAACTTGAGAAATTCAGTAATAGCTGTAGACTGTGGTATAACTTTCATTCTCAGACATTAAAAAATTGCTGCCTAATGAATGTAAGATGGTTTTATCTCGGTGCAGTCAGCATTGTATTTTTCAAGCTTTCCATTGCAATCTGCAGCATTGTCAAATTCAGTAAGTAATATTACGATGATGATAGGGGTGTTTTTACACTAACATTAAATCAAACATTAAAAAACAATGGAACAGTGTATTGTGGCTGTAATGTTTGCAATAATGAATGTATGAGCAAGAACAGAATGAGTCTGCTTTTTAAACAGTCATTTGTTTTTTGGTTTTGTTTTCCTTTAAACATCACTTACATGTGCAAAAGTCTCTTTCCAAAACTCTGTTGGGCAACATATTTGAAATGTTATTAGGTTTGAGACAGAAAATTCAATACAATATTGCAATTTTCTTTTCTTCGGGAGGTGTAGTGCATTAATTGGTTTTGTCCAGAAGAAAATAAATTAACAGTTATATCTTTTACTGTTTCAATAAACAACTCACACAGGATATACAGTATGTCAATAGTGAAAGAATAAAAGGGGAATATTCCCAAAAGATATTATATAATCAAAAGTAATTTACAATATGCACACTGACATTTCCATAATGAATAATCTTTTTATTTAACATCTTTGATAAAAATGGAATCAAATGTTTGGGTGTTGGGAATTTAGGAACAACCTGGGTCTTTTGCTTGGAGTACAACAGTATTGATTTACTGACAGAGATTATATACAGATTTAAATTTCTGTTTGTATTTTCATCTAGTTTAGAAAAAAAAAAAAAAAAAAGCCGCTGTCTGTAGAGCACAATCACTAGATACCATCTTTCATCTTAAAATCCATGGAAGCACCAGAGTTATGTCCTGAGAACAGTCTCCTAAACTTTAGTGATCCTCAGTCAGGAAAGGTTTTAAGTGACTGCATAAAGGATTTCCTGAAAAGTGACTATTTTCTCAGTGGAGGCAAAGTTATTTTGCAATCATTGTCTCGACAATCCTTCTGATAGTTTGATGCAAGTGAGTAAGTGCTAATATCATCAGAATGTTATAGTTAATGAAACTGTGGCAAACTTAGTGTGAGTTAAAGGCAGATTTTCAAATTGCAGTATTTCTGTTAA
Source organism: Entomyzon cyanotis (assembly GCA_024500445.1). Lineage (NCBI taxonomy): Eukaryota > Metazoa > Chordata > Aves > Passeriformes > Meliphagidae > Entomyzon > Entomyzon cyanotis. The sequence continues at coordinate 55,336,035 of JAKEPQ010001016.1, read as the reverse complement.
GTGCTTAACATAAATTATTAGCTCTTCAAAACATCTCGTGTTTTTTGAGATTGCTTATTTACACAGTGAGAGTAAAGGGCAACATTGGAGAAGTGGTCCCAAATCATCAGACTCCGGTGCTAAAAGGAAGTTGATTTATAGCATATTCAGTGAGGAGCATTGCCTGCCAAAAACAGTTTAGAAGAAACAAAGATGTTTTTCTTCTGGATAGTATGAGGAGTGTAAGTGACCCATTCCAAGTAAGCAGTGTGGATGAGACTGCCCCAGGTTTTTGCATCCTCTGCCCTTCAGTACTACCCCAGAATGCTTTGAGCTTTCAGATGCCATTACTTGTCCTACTGACAAGGTGCAATTTGTGCAATACAGTCACATCTTCCTGTTTTCAGATAAAAAGTCTAGTTGGCTGCAGCTCAGTCCTCAAACTGTTTAAAACACTTGAACTGAGAACAATACTCAATGTCCTCCCTCTTCCTCATCCAGTTTTGTCCTGTGGCAGCCAAAGTGCACTACGGAGCCAGGAAACCCAAAGCTGAAACCTATCTGGTCTTGATGCAGCAGATCTGCTGTAGATGGGGCAAGCCATGAGGAGAGTGGGAACAAGCCTGAGTAACCCCTCTTGAGCAGGGATCCCATGTGGGACATATTCAGCAGCATATCTGTAGCTTTAGTAAATATTTGTGTTGAAGATGAAACAATACAGCTTCTTTCTGGTTCAGGACAAAAAGAGATGTGTATTATATTTAAGTATTGAATGCAATGATGAATTTGTTGAGGAATCAAAGAAATGTATTGTGAAATTTTGAGGAATTTTGTTCTTAATCCGATAAACTATTTTGGCAATAATAATCTTTTTTGTTATGCATTTATATGGATATATTTTTAGGGGCACTTAGTTTATTAGAAATTTGTTCACATAGAAACAGAAGTCTGTTAGATACAGCTCTCTCTGCAATCAGTCCAACAGCAGAAGGTCCTTTCTTATTTAGAAAAGCCACCTAAACCCTGACTCCCTGTGTTCAGCAGCCAATCCTAACATGGCTTTTTTGTGCACTTCTATTCCTTGATAAAAAACTAATCTGTTACTGCAAATTACTCAAGACTAAATTAGAAATAATCTTGGAAGAAAACTCATTAAGGATCATATGTTAAAAATAATGAATCAGTACCTTCTATAGTAATAAAACCATTAAATATTTTACCTCATATTTATAGTGCTTTTACATTTTGAGTAAAAAATAAGCTAGCAACTTCTTGAAAAATTTGGGAGAGGGAGGTAAATAAATTATATATACTTCTAAAATATTTTTTTAACAAAATGAATTATTTTTATCTAGAGGATCATAACCACTGAGCAGTATAACAGGGGATCTCTACGGAATTTTAATCATGGTTCAGTGTTTTCCTTTAACTTTTTCCTCAGTTTCTTATTTCTATACAATGAGCACATTCACATTTTTTTGCATGAATCCATTGACAATTAGGTGCATATCTTGTCATTCACACAGAAAATGTTAGTACTTTTCACAGGAAATTTGACATACTTCAGACTGATTATTTTTGGAAGAAAAATAAGTCTTTGTCTTGCACTAAGTAAATGATGTGAAGTGTCTATTCTATGGCATGAACTGAATATTAAGTATCTTATTTATACAGTATTATTTTTACAGTGTTATATATAAAGTAAGAGCTGATTATGGAAAATATAATCTGAAGGTTTTTTTCCAGAACAGCTATTGCTATCACATTTATTTATTTGCTGATTGAGATAAAGGCCACATACTAGAATTCACTGCAAATAAAATAAAAGCAAATAAAGAAGTATTGCAGTTTCTGTGTACTAAAACTAAATTTTTAGTCTTGCTTCTTTCATCACTATTAGTTCATAATCCATCTAATTTAATTTAAATTTATGGGAAAAAAATCACAGAGATTTTAAAGACTATTGCATTGCCTCCTTAGACAGGGCTAATAGTAATTTTCCTCCAACACATATTCACTAATGATCGGATTTCCACATTATATATTCTATGAAAGGAGTGAAATAGAGTCCAAGACCTGACTCATTCCTAAAGTCATATAATAAAGCTCCACAGAAAACAGACAGAATATAAGACAATGTTCTATAAGACAGAACCTGAGGGCTAGAATTTACAGACAAGTAAGTCCATTAATGAAAGTCCCATTTCAGTCAAAAGCAAAAGACTGTTTCAACTCAAAGGTAATGTGTTTAATGGGTTAAACCTTAGTTCAGTGTTTATTTAGAGTGAATATAAAGCCTTTTCATTTTAAGAATTACATTGTGTTGGCACTTAGACCTATTTCTTGTTTGTGAATGTGCAATAGCTTTCCTTTCAATGCATGAATAAGTATACTATTCCAAAATTTGTTTTAAATCTTGATATATTTGAGGTTAGAGAGCCAGTCTTCAGGCCAATCTCTTTACTACTTGCCACAACACAAACATCTGGAGAGACAAAAATTGAAAAAACCCCAGCATTTAGTGCTAAATGCTGAGCATTTTACTGCACAATGACTATCATCACTGTATAATAACATCTGACAAATAGGCTATTACCATCAGAGGGGAGGCTTTTAAATCAGGCCTTAACTACTTTTATTAAAGACTTGGAAGGTAATCACTGAAATTATATTTTTTTTCTTGTGTGTTTATGCTTCTGTCTAGAGTCTTTAGAGATTTGCCAGTTACAATCTATCTACTACCTGTTGTGAAACACTGGTACAGAGATAATACAAGCAATTAGAAAAGCATTGCTCACTCCTGAAGTGTTATTACCTTAAATTAAGGTTTCCAGAGGGAATACACAATAGTGTTTCAGTGACATTTTTTGTTCCTGTATTTTCCCAAAGATACCTTTTATTTCTTACTTATTCTGTCTAATCAGTAACTCACAGGTGGCTGCAGAATAGTGTCAATGCATTAAATATACTCCCTTAGGAGTAAGTAACATTAAATCTCAAATCTGTAAAAACCAAGGTCAGTCTATGATCCCTTTATACATTATGTATATTATGAGCATCTTAAAACCCCTTCTTGGTTAGTTTTAATCTTACATTTCTTAAATTTTTCTAAATCTGTAATCTCTAGACATGCCACAAGGTTGCACAGTAATAGTGAGAATTATAGATGTGAATCTTAGCATACTGAAATAAACCCACTTATCTCCCACTTGCCATGCTGTGCTGCATGTATTTTCCCAACTTGGCACGCTCTGTGGTGGTCCCAGCCGGTCAGCCCAATCAGTGACTCACTGATCTCTTCTCATATGGGGTGACAAAACATGAGCTCTCATAAAGTGGAGTTATGAGGTGAAGCCCATCACTTTGCCCTCATATCAGCCAAGGGCTTTTCTGCTGTTTTGCCTTTTCTCCCTGCCAATATAAAGGGATCCTGAACTTTTCCAGACTGTTGCTAATCTCTGAGAAAGTAGGAAGGTATCTACAAAGTGGTTATTGGAAATAATAATGAAATACATTAAAAAACCCTCACCACTCTACTACACATCCTACCAGTACCCTTCCTACTGGGGGAGTGTCCAGCCCTGCTGGGAAGGTTGATCCTTGTGCCCTGTTTTGGGAAGGTCTACACTATGAAGTGCCTCTACCTTGGACAGTGAGCTCTGGACCAAAGCTGGTGGAGATGAGTTCTCCTGTCCACATGCTCAAGGGAGTTCCGTCACAGAAAGGCTGACACATCCACATTGTATAAGATTTGCTTTTGCATCTCCCCTGAGCCCCAAGTGTAGAATTTAGGACTAAAAACCCCACTTTTTAGGGGTGAGATATTTGGGGTTTTTTTTTGTTTTTTTTTTCTTTTAATTCAAAGTTAACATAGCTCACCAGAATAGTGTATTTTTTAACATGAAAATGAAGGTGTGTGATGGCATTTGAGGACGTAAAAGTTTACTGGCATGTTGTTGCAAGACCATGTCGGAAGAGAGTAAAACTTGTCTTTTGCAGTATTCTATCCACACCAATTAACACAAAAAAGAGACCAAGGTTCAAGGGTAAATCTGATTGCAAGGTTATTTCACAGTGTAGATGTACCCTTCACTTGTTTTTGAATTGATCTGTGCCTAAGAAGATTACGGCTCTGGAAAGCTAAAGAATTGGGTTCACAAGGGTAGCAAGTGCTTTATGTATTTTTCTTGTCTCCCTGTTTTCACAGTCTGCAAGAAGTATTTGCAAAGTAAATAGATCATGTAACTTCTTTTCTTCTACTAAAAGGATGCGATTTTTACATAGAAATATCGAGAAATTCTGTTCAGAAATGAGAATTTTTTGGGTTTTATCAGTAACTCTTATCTCTTGGAACTCAAGCTGGAGAAAAAGTGAGTGCTGTTGATTTATACCCAGCCCTACAGAGCATATAGAATCAAAATCATAAAATGATTTTGTTCAGAAGGACTTTGGAGATCATCTAGCTTCAACTCCCCTGCTATTGGCAGGGACACCTTCCACTACACCAGGTTTCTCAGACCTCCAACCAACCTGGCCTTGATCACCTCCAGGGATGAGGCATCAACCACTTCTCTGGGCAACCTGTGCCAGGGTCTCACCAGACTCACAAGAAATAAATTCTTAATGTACAGTTTAAATCCACACTTTTTCAGCTTAATACCAAACATATTTTACTCAGAATAAAATGTGTGGGGGAAAAAAAGAGAATACAATAGTGACAGCAACAGGAAAAAATGTATGTTCTTCTTGCAGACTACTTTTGGGTTTGTTTTTTCTAGTTGTGTTTTGTTTTATGCAGTGCTTTCCATGCAACTTGTCTTACAGATTGTCCTACAGTTTAAAGCAACATTATTTATCAATTTTCAGTCAAGTAAAAATGTACTTCTTATTTTCCCCTTAATGTGTTTGTTATTTAAGAAACTGCTGTTCTTGCATGTGGTATTGTAGCTCAATTGCAACAAAAACCACTCATGCCAGAAAAGTGAGAAGTTTTTCTAACTTTCAAAGGATACAAATTAGTTTTCAAAATCAGGTGTCATAGTCAGCTGAAGTCAAAGCTCTCAGGCACATGTTTTAATCTGTTTTAATAAGATAAAAATAGGAAAGTTCATGGCTATCAGAAGCTGTAAACAAAGTACAAACTGATATGATATATCATAAAAATTGTAACTCTTTACTTGTATTGTTGTACGGTTTTTTAAAAAAATGAACAAAATATAAATTTATTTAAATTAATAGATTTAAATTAATTCTGACAGAAAATAGAAGCAATAGCTGCATTTGCAGTCAATTAACACACTTTGCATGGTGAGGATACAAGTGGCATTTATTCCCTTTGAGCCACTTGCTTTGTTGATATGTTCAATGCCTGAGTGGGTAAGCCAGCAAGGAAATTTAATGTCTAGAGACTACTTCATACTGTTTGCTACCCTTGTAGAGATGATAGCTCCTCAAGCAAACCTGTGGGTGATACTTGTCATGTTAATCTCTTGCAAAAAGTATTCTACAACCTATGCAGTTAAAATAAACATGAGTTCAATTTACTAGAAATGCAAAAGAATAAATCATGAAGAGGCTCAGTTAATAAGGGGCTAAAAGAAGCTTTTGCCATTTGGTCTGTCAGTTTGTACATATGTAGTAAACCTCTTCACAGTCATGCAGATCTTCCTTAAGGACACCTGTATTTAACTGCAGCTTTGACATAAACTCAGGTTGACATTGCCAGGGGCTTTAGGAGGGAGGTTTTGCCTAAATTGTCCTTTGCTTTATATTCATTTTTCTTTTATCATTAAAAGGGGATGGTTCAAGTGTATACGTTGGCATAGGTTAAAAAAAAAAGGTACATTTTTGTATATGTCCATTTGGAAGCCAATTGTGTGACTGATGGAATAAAGAGTCTTGTATTTCATCTATATTTTGAAAGTGAATTAAGAAAATGTCAAGTAACAGTGGACATTTAATCTAGAATTCTGCAGGGTCAATACATCAGAGACACTAATTAGTGACAGTCCCAGGGTACTATCTGGTAAACAATAATTTAATTAAGTATATCAGTATGTTTATGTAAAAAATGAGATTATAGTCAATATTAGACTTTTTTTCTAGAAAGAGGTAATAGAAGACTGATAAGAGAAAGTCACAGACATAATATGTCCATGCATTAACTTACAACTGCATTTTTAAGTACTATGGAGGCTGTTAGCTAAGCAATTTCTATTAGCGAAGGCAAATGAAACCTTATTTCCTGGCTTTAAATTGCGGGTGTAAGAATGGTTTTTGAAATACACCTACAAATTTGGTGAATACATTACAGTACTGACCTACTGGTTTGGAACCACAAGAGAGAGAAAATGTTTTAAATAAATGGGCAGAGGAGGGAATGACTGCTAAAGCAATTCTGTTCACTTTGTAAAGCAATGACCCAGAGGAAGAGATGTGCAGTAGAGATAAAATTTCCTGATCCTAAAAACCAGAGCAGCCTAGTAACCAATGACAGAAAAAGCATAGTAAAAAATTAGTCCTATAGAGTGATTGTCTGGACTGAAAAACACAGTTAATTATTGAGAAAATTTCCTGTAGCTGGAGAAAATTTCATACAAACAACAAGAAAAGATAATATAATTTAAATGACTAAACACAGCAGAATTGTGAGAGGTGTTTGAGAACAATGACTAGAAAGAATAAACAAACACATAAATTATTCTTTTCCTATACAGAATCATGGTGTTCAAAGTGTGGTGTGGAGCATCCTCCATGTACTGAGAAAGAAACTCCATGAACTTGGTTGGTGCCTTGGGAGTCTTACTGGCTGCTCTGAATTCATCTGGCAGTTGGCTTCTCTATTCTGTACCAGCTGTGTGCCTTGTCAGTATTAATCACTGTACTTGGTTGTTTCTTGATTTGGGTGTCTGGGGTCCCAGTAGCTTGTAAATCTAGCGGACATCAGTGTATTGCACTCTGATATACCCTCTCTTGGTGTTTGTTCCTTCCATTTTTCCCACAGCAGTTGCTAAATTCCATCCTTCACACATGATAATTTTGTTATTTCTATTACAATTCTCTACGTTGTCGAGTTGCTGTTGATGATATGACCTCATGGTATAAAGGGAAAAGGAACAGATGGACATCCTTTGTCCAAGAAAATCCCTTCATGGGGGCAAAAAAATGCTCTAAAGCAGGCTTCAAACAACTGTGTACAACAGAGGATATCTTTTTAGAGGAGCCCAGAGATAGCCAGAAGGGTGTTCCACCATATCAGAAAAACAAATGTTAGGCATTTTTGGTTTTGAGCTGTGACTACATGCTTGTGTGATCACAAGGTAATTCAGGCTGGGACAGACCTCAGAATAATATCCATCTTCTTGCTGAAAGCATGGAGAGTATCAAAGTTAAACTAGATTGCTCAGGGCTGATCTAGACTTAAAAGTATCCAAGGAGAGAGATCACAGAGCCTCATTGGGCAAAATCTTTCAAGACCTGACTGTCTTTGTGAGAAGGTTATTCCTAAGCAAGGTAGATGCTGTTTGTTGAGTTTTGTGGGAGCAAGTTTCTAATATTACTGATTAGAAGACATATGGCTTTATTCACAAACAGGTGATCATATAAAGCAGCAGAGACATTTCTATAAGTGATGCAAATCATTACTTTCACAGGGAGTTCATGAGGCTCTGATCACATTGCAGTAAATTCTTGCTCTTATGAAGAATTCCAGTCATGTCAGTGGAGCTGTTACATGGACATTTTAGTTTGGCAGCAGGATCTTAATATTAGGCCCATAAAAATAATCTGAATTGAATTTCATTAACTCAACATGGAAATGTTAACTCTCTGTGGGAAAAAGAAGGGTAATTGTGATTCAGGGAGAAGTATCAGAGTTAGCTTTTCAGCTCATGCTGAGTTAGATCTCAGGACTGCATGATGCCATGCCAAGCTATATCCTCAGAGGAAGTGCTCTGCTTAAGATAAAGCTGAAAGACATGATGCTGATCCTAAAGGCAATCAAAACCATAATCTGAAATGGGATTCAAAGGGATAAGAGAGGCAAGGGGATCTGTTTTATGGATATGGCTGCACTAAATAGTGCAGAAATTTGCATGTTATTGTATGTGAGCGCCAGGAGTAGTCACACTGAATAGTGTCATTAGCACTGGCAAAATTTTATATATATTTTCATAATTAGAGACTGTGTGGTTAATTTGACCTTCCTACTTTCACAGAACAGTGAACCTGAGTAATTTTGTGAGTTACATGAGTTCATAACACGCAAAAAGCCAATAATACGTGGCTGACGAGCTGCAAATTCACAGAGACCTGCCATTGTGTGCCAGGCAGTCCAGCTCCCAAGTCACTATTTCACAGCTTTCTATGTAGGAAGAGATTCATCTGTCTTTAGATATCAAGAATGAAACATCTGTGCCTGGGGCAGTCAAACAATAAACTTCTTCAAAAGGTGAGTCATTCTAAGATTAGTACTTCTAAAAACTATCTCTGGGGGAGATGAATTTTCTTCTACCAGTGTTTGTTTGCTAGAAGAGATAGAATTTTACCTTTTTCTAAACCATAATTAGACATCTAATTTGATTAGGGCAGATAATTTCTACCGTATTTATCTTTGCATTTTTCTGCACTGCATTTCATGTAATCATTTCTAGCTTTTCAAAGGTGACCTGTATTTCTTGTCCTGACATACAAATAGTCTTTCCAAGTGATTCATATCTGTTTCTATATGGAAATGGATAGATTCAACACAAGATAACCAGGACGCTAAAGGGACGCTTTTTCTAAGAAGAAAAAACCGAGCATATAACAAATTATACCTAATGGTGCTAAGCACAGGGCTTAAATTTCTTGAAGAAATTGCTTAAACCCTGTGCTTACCTAAGCCAGGTAATCTATATTATTACTATTCTGCAAAAGAAACGGCAAGAACCATTTAATTCTGCAGCTAACAAATTACTACCTACCAACAAGGACATAAACAAATACAAAGAACAGATAAGAAACAAAGCTGAATTTCAGTTGGAGTGTAGCAAAAGTGATCTCTTTACTGATGCTTTCAATTTTCTCCTTCTTGAATTTGTTTTTAAAAAAAATATGAGGAATTCTAGTTTATGATTTTTAAGGTTTGGGGTTTGTTTGGTTTTTTTTTTGTTTTGTTTGTGTTTGTTTGGGGTTTTATTTTGTTTGTTTTTACTGGAGGCCTCATTTGCAGCTTTGTCAGCTCACAGCTATGAAGTAGGAAAGCCAGCACTGAAGAATTCTAAATGAGGGTTAGTTGTAGAAAATACTCCCTAGTCAACAAGGAGGGCTGGTCTGTGTCAGTTGGGTTTCACTCCTGACTCAAAATGTCATTAATATTGACGTGCTGGAACCGATGCGGCGTCTATAAAGCCTCACATACTGCTGTATTTTCTACAGCAAGAGATGGACAATATGCTTCTGCAATGTACAAGGACTCCCCAGGGCTAAGATGTAGCCCTGACTCTGTTTCTTCTTTCCTGTTATTTGCCTGGCCTACTGCCTGACCATCTGCAGAGCTCTTTATTTATGCTACTATTTCATTTGCTTCTCTGAGGTGAGCTCTAAGGAGAAGGCAGCAAGGTGAATCTAGCCTTGCTGCATAATGTCTTAAGATCTGTTGTTCGAATAGGGCAGCCTTAATCCACCAAGCCAAATAAAATCCTACCTTGTATTGACTCACAGGCTGAGTGGCAAATGAAGAGCCATGAAAGGAAGGGAAAGTTCAGTGCTTTTAAGGTCCTTCTTGCACTCTGATAATGGCACAGAAAGAAACAGTTGTGGCTGTTACAGCTGAAGGAGTCTGATAACAGAGGAAAGAAAAAGTTTGCAGGGAAGTGGAAGTAGTTTTATTCAACCAGGTAAACAAAACAGAAAGGAAAAATCAAACTCACAGGCATACAAGATCTTCTAAAGTAAGTATATGCACTGGGGAGTTACATTGGACAGAAAAAAACCTCTTTGCTGTTTCAAAGTATTTCTCTTTATAAAGGAATGAAAATTCTTGAGGTCAGTGAGAACTGAGGGCATCAGAAAAGTGTTTTAAGTTGAATCTTAGGAGACACCTCCTGATATGTTTTAGCTATCAATAAAATTTACATAGATTTGTTCCACATGACTTCCCTTTTGAAAACGTAGTATATGTTGGGAAAATATCTATGGTTTTATCCCTCACCAAACAGTAGTACCTATTTAATTCTCTGTCCCCATCTCTGCTCTAACTGTGTTAAAAAGACTCATGGAATAAAGTGAACCTTCCTCCTTACTCGTACTCTTTTTCTTTGTCTGTGGCTGCCTCCAGAATACTATTTTGACAACACAGCTGTGTTACCAAGAACATATATAGGCAGTTAAATATAACACTTGACATTTACATGCGTCTTTTCTTTCTTAGATCTCAAAGAGAACTATGAAAATGTTTAAACACTCTCATCAATTCATACAGGGAAGAAAGCAAGATACAGTGAGAGGCAGAACTGAGAACAGAACCAGTCCTTCTTATCTCTAGACAGGAGTTTGTCATTTTAGACCAATTATATTATCTAGTTTGGGTTTTGTGGGGAAAAAATCCTATATTTGAGACTCCAGCATGCAATGTGATAGAACGCATGTAGTCATATCTCTCATTAAGAGTTTCTTCCTTGCAGAAATAGCCCATCTAAAAAGTCTTATTGCCATGTACATTCTGCTTAGAGTTTTTGCTCGTGTTCTTCCTGAATAAATAAGTTAGGAGGTTATTTTCATGTCTTGGCTTCTGACTAAATTGCTGGTAGCAGACAGAAATCTTTGAGAAAGAAAAAACCCAATTTTTGCTGAGAAATACGTGAAGGAAGTTTGTATCTCTTACATTAATTCTATAACCCTTGCCTGTAGATCTGAACATATTTATGAGTGAAGATGTGATTTATCCTTTAAAGTAAGGAAATATGACAAAGATGAATTAGATCATCCAGTCCATTTGATCATCAAGTATGCTGCAGTGGTAATTCTTTGATAGAGAACAAAATCATATTAAAATGATAAGGACAGAATTAACAGGGAACAGAGCAGGGAAAAAAATAGCAAATGAGATGATTCTAGGAGACCAAATAACAGAAAAAATATAATCCTTGATTTGTGAATAAAAAAAGGCTCATTACGAAACAGAGGCTCCCAATTTGATTTTGGGAGCTTAAATATCAAACAGTGCTGTAGAACTTCCTCAGAAACAACAGTTCCACAAGCAGACAATTAACCACAGTTAGGATCAGGAGCAGATAGTCAGGAGACTGCATATTAAGCTCTCCCTTGATATGAAATCATGTATTGATGTAATTACTGACACGAATAGAGCTACTGCAGGTCACATAAGAGTTTCCAGTTATTTGCATTGGTGTCTCCTGTTTTCACAGACCCATTTCATCATCTGCAGTGAGACTCATGCATGTCTCTTTCAGGTAGCATTATGAATTTTGTCAAAGAAATATGAGGTTCAATTTTTTGTTATGGTGTTTATTACAGACCTTTCAGGGCACTGCTGAAAAATGTTCCCCTTTGGGGAAAAATAGACAAACCCCCCTACCACCCCCAAACAAACTGAAAATTAACTGTAAAATACTTTGTGTGTAAAGAAGGAAGAATTGAATGAAGTATTTTCCTTTGCAAAGAAAGGTTGAAGTGAAAATCACATGGGATTTGCATCCAAACCCACATATCCAAATTTCTGAACACTATAAAAGGCAGATAAATAACTATTTTTCTTCATTCTATGCTATTTAAGACTCAGTTTGGTTTCAAGCAGACTTAATTGGTGCAACTTAATTTATTTAAAATTCTTGAACATATTAGTCTGAATTGTGCTCATTACTGAACAAAAGAAAGATGGTGAGGAACACTCTTCTTTTTATTCCAGCATTAATGATTAAGACCTTCCTTATTTTAGAATTCTCAGAATAACAACAAACCCCAACACTAGACATCTAACAGACTATGGCTTCCTCATAGCAACAACAAAAATCTAGTCTAGTGTTTGGAAAACAAGTTTACCCTTTCAAATTAGTGTTGTGCATTCCTGTATAATGGCTGCCTGACTGTAAAAGTTCCTCCTGGGCAGAGTGCCCTGAATACCTATTAGAGCTCTGCCTTTCAAAGACAAAACAGAGTGGTTTATGTTGCTGTGTAAGCTGAAAATGCTGGTTCTTAGGTACATTACTTGACATTTCACTGTGTGAAGCTATTACTAATTAAACAGCTTTGTTTTATGAAGTTTGTGAATTTCATAAAAAGTTTAGAAAATAGTGTTTACACTTAATGCAAACAATCCAAGGTTAGAGTCGAAATACTTACTTATTCATAAAGCTCTGGGCTTTCAGGGCCTTTTAGTTCCATTTTGTTCCCTACTTGATTACATGTGCTTCTTTAAGATTTTTTTCTTTTTCTTTTTCCATTTCCATTACAAGTGTTACTAATTTTCAACACAAAATTAGCAATCTCTGCATGGTGTTTTTCTCTTAATAGATGATGATGCTGCGTGACATAAGTTAATATCGTGTCAGTAACAAGTTAAAGTGCAAAAAATGCCTTAAAAGGGAGCTGACAACTACTTTTATGGAATCTTTTAGTAAAAAAAATATAAAGAAAACACAAGGAAGACAAAGAGTTAAGGAAAAACTAAATGAGAAGCAGCAGAGGAAAATGGTAGAAGAAATGAGACACATTTACCACAGGCATCATAAAGAGTTTCTATCAGAAGTCCATTTTTCCAAGTCCAGTGATGAATTTTGTAACACTTTATTTGTGGGGAGAAGAGCTTCAAAGCAGAATGAGAGGATGGGCAGTTTCATGAGTACCTGCTAACTTAATGACCTTTCCTGACCTTTTACCATTTGGTAAAACAAACATTGAGTAGGTCAACATGAGTTGATAGAATTGAAATTCAGAGATGAGTCTTGTTTCCACACTTAAAAAGTAGATTGATTTTGCATTTACTTTTAAATTTCTTAAATTTGTAATTTTGGAAGCATGTGGAGGGTTTTTTTTCCTCTGATAAAGGGACTAAATGACATGGAAATAATTTTTTCAATACGTTTTATTGCACCTAGATAGCCATGTCTCCTGGTCTCTTAGGTGGGAATCTGAGAACATTATTAATTTTAATAGGAAATATCAGATATTTTTGATGAGTTCCTTGGGCCCCTCAATTTTGAGGTCCTCAGTCAGAGGTCCTCAGAGGTCCTCAGTCACTTATATAAGCTGGACTTTACTCTTCAGCAACTATTTTTTTTCCCAAATTCAATGAAGGTTTCTGTAACAATCATTTACTTAATGTCTTATCTTGATTATTCAGTTTTTCCCACCTTGCAAACTCAGTCACACTTTCAGAATAATAGAGAGCAATGCTGTTCCCTCAAAAATCTCATTGCTGTGTTTGCAAATCAAAGAGTTTTGCATATAAGGGCATAATATTTTTTTCCTACTGTGGCAAAAGTAGCACTGATGAATAAACATCAAGAAGCTCTTCAGTTCGTAACTATTTCTTCCATGTGAAACTTTTTTTTGTACAAGACACCCTGTGTAGTACTGGTCTAAATGTGCTTTAAGTTTAATAACTGCTGCTTTGTGTGAACAAAGAAACAGTATTTTCCACAGACTTTGCATGAATTTGACTCCGATAAAATGAAGTCAACACAGAAAGTAACTCCAGCTCTTCATGTTGCACTTTATCTGCATTTTAGCTTGAGTTTAAAGAAGAATGAGAAGTCCAGTCAAGTGAGATCTGGCTTATGAGACACTGGCTACTGGAGTCAGATATTGTATTGCTTGTCTCCTGGTGCCACTAGAAATACCCATCTTGAACCATTAAAGCTGAGGCATGTTTTCTCTAGGGTTTGGACGAAGAACTAAAAAGATAATGAAAGTGTTTTCCTGAGATGCACACAAACTCAGTAAGCAGGTCATGTATTTTGAAGATACGCTTAACAACAGTAACTTTCTTACAGACGCTCTGGAGAGTAACACTTACCTCCCACGCCAAATTAAGTGAGTTAGTCACTTTGTCAATCAGCTCAGCACAACAAAACACAGTGAAGGGTCGTTGTCATTCTGTTTATTGGCAGAGGTACAGGGCATAATTTGATGGCTTGTAGTAGCCACATGTGAGGTTAGTTGCAGAAGCAGAGGGCCTTGTAGATTTCCACTTTATCGTTAGTCTGTAAAATACAGTAGATAATTTCCAAAGAAAATATACCAGTACAGTTGTAATGCTGTAGATAACTTGTCTTTCATCGGTGAAATTGCTTTTAGACTGGTACCTGCCTTGAACATAAGCACTGCAACTTTGCTACACTGCTGGATTCATTTGAAAGATACCCTGCTGCTGTAGCCTGGAAGAACTACTGTTGAATTTTAAAGGATTTTTTGGACTAATGCAATGATCACTGAGGGCAGGCATCAGAGATGATATTTGCATAACAGCTTTTAGAAATAGTAGTAGAAAGCCTATGTTGCAAGTGTGGATAAAGTGAACTTTTTTAGTAAAAACCTATCCTAAGTACCATTCAGTGTTCAGCTGGCTCTTCTCTGATGTCTGTTCTAATAATACCTTCCCTGATTACAGTATTTTTAATAGAAACATACTCAGCTAATATCTCCAAAGTAAGTGGATATACATCCCCCTTGACAAATTCATTTGCAGAGAGGTAGGTGGCAAAACAAGAGTTCAGATCTCTGCCCTCTGGGCTCATGCTTACTGCTTGAAATAAAAAGGGAGCGCTGTCATCTCAAGCCAGAAAACATGCTTTCAGATTTATCCGTTGGTTTATTTTATACTATTTTAGAGTAATATTTATCTCTAAAGGACCACAGGAACTTAATTCAAAGGGACACTTACCACAACCTTCAAAGTGTACTGCAACTTCTAATTGATCAATGTTATTTCCAAGGTGTAAGTGCAGATTAAAGAAAAAAAAAAGAGAGCATGATGATTTTAACTGTGATATTGTGGCTAGCACAGGTCCTTCCCGTGGGAACATTTTGCTATATTTCATAAACAAGATAAAGTTTGGATGTTTTGCAAACAACTTCTCCGGATTGGGTCAGTTCGGGCTTGGCCAATTGGGCCTAGGGGGAGGTCTCGGGCTGACCAATCTGGGGCACCTCTGTAAACTCTATATATATGGAATTCAAAACAATAAAGCTCTCTTCTCCTCTCTTTCCTTGTCTGAGAACTTGGTCATTCCTCAGCTAGCCGCTCAACAGCGACATGATATGGGCATGACCATGTTTACATGTTTCAGTAAAAGCTGAAAAATTCTTGCCTACTTATTATAATATATTGAAAAAACCAGACATTTAAAGTGGAATGGCTATTTTTTTCTTATTTATCACCATATCTAATAGGGAAAAATATGATCTAAAGGGATTTTTTTTCCCTCTTTAATTCTTCTTAAGAAGCTGATAGGGTTCTGGTACTTTATGTCTCTTGCAGATCATGAGCTAAAATAGTTTTTGCAGGTAATGAAATAAAAAATATCTGAACTACACTAGTTCCTTGTTTGTGTGTCCCCAAATTGTCAGCAAAACTCCCTGAAGCATTCTCAGATGCCTGAAATGGGAGGCTGGGATGGGGAGGGGGGAGAAGAGAGGGGAGCATGTAGTAAAATGGTATTTATGTGAACCATATCCTTGTGGAGCAGACATCCTTTCAAAAAAATTATCTCTTTGCCCAGATAATTAGTCTGAGTTTGAAACAGCAGGGAAAAAAATAGTACATGCCTAGTTTGCATCTGCCTGTTCACTTTACTCATGCAATGACTTAGAGACATTAGGCACTCACATTGTTGTTCTGGTTACCTGTAAATCAGCTCATTGTAGTTAAAGGAGGGGCAGCAGTTCTGTGGCTGCACACATAGGGCTCGCAGCAGTGATCTTTCTGTTTGGACACGTAGGGGCATGGCTACATAAATCCAGTGCCATTCTGAACCATTTGAACAGTGTGCTCTCCTCAGATGACATTTCCCACTGCGTAGAGAAGCTACAGTTTCCCTTTGGGAAACACTTTGAGCTAAGCTGCAAATGACCCTGTCTTTTATTTTGGTCTACCCACAGTATGCTATTGGTCTCCAACAGGCAATAACCAGTGTGAACAAAGATTGCTTTACCTTGATATCAGTTTTTTTGCCTACTAGGATGTTTTTCTTTTAAATAAACAAAAAGAGCTGTTTTTTTCTGGCCAGCTTATTTATTTGAGTTGGAAGGAAAGTATTACTTTAATATTTGCTGTATGTTCCTGTATGTAGGGTCCTGAAGTCTAGGATTTACCAGTCTGGGATAGGTCAGGATCCTTTTAAAAAATAAAAAAATTCTGAAACATATACTGATATAAAACTATAAATTTGAAATATTCAGAAAATATATTAAAGTCTTTCAAAGTCATGAAGATGGCTGAAATGTAAAGCAACTTCAAATACAGTCAGCGGAAAGAATTATTTTCTTCATTTGTCTCTTTTCAAAATACATTTTATCAATATTTTATTGTGCTTTTCTCCTCTGGAGTAAGCAGACTCACAGTAAAGGGATAAAAATTGATAACTCTATGGAAGAGCATTTCTGTCTCTGCAATGAAGATTTACCCATAGCCAAAACATGAATATAATATTCTAAATGGCAACTCCAGTAAGACAATTTTGATATGAGAGTCACTGTATCAGAAATCCTAATACTCCCTTTAGACTTGGATGTTGCATAACTATTATACAGTCCGGCAGAGTGCAATCATCTCCAATGTAGCATTTTATATAGATTACACAGGCATGAATTATTGCTAATGCAGCATGCTTTCCTTCTGCATCAGTGTTCCTCTGACTATTCTGAGGATTAGTGTTAGTGTACCCTATAGTTTTTACAATATGATTTGCAAAGTTTGCATTGTATAAATGTAAATGGACAAAATGGAGAACTTTGCAGCAGAGTTTAAGAACTGAAGGGATGAAACAAACTGGTATAACCCACAAGGGAAAATGTCTCTTTTAGCACTGGGGAAACTACGTATTTCTCTGAAACTACCCAGAACAGAGTTTCTCATATGGTTGTCCTTGAATCACTATTGATCTTAAGGATATTTGCTTTTCTTATCCATCAGTTCTTATTTCCTGCTGTCTCTCCTTATGTCTAAATACTACTAAACTTCACTCAAAGGTGGCTATATATATTCAGCCCTTTCATAATATCAGCTTACTCATTTGGCTACAGGCATGCTGTTGGACTCTTCATGGCAGAAATACTCCACATAACTGAAAAAGAGAACAAAGCACTGCTGACAGATGTTCTCTGAAAGGTATTTCTCCTTAAGAGGGTGACTAATTTCATCCACCCTTTGCCATACATAAGGTAAGTGTCTAAGCTAGCTCTTTATGCTCCATTTGAAAACAATGAGAAGCAGTAAGAATCTCAAACTTATCTTGCTTTGGGCTCTATCAGTTTCCAGAAGTGCTTGTTACTCTGCATTGTCTCCAAAGAGGCCTCAATATCTGATTTACTCTAGACACTGATTTTAAAGCAGTTACAGTTAGAGAAGATGAAGTTCACAATCAGATACTAGAGTGCTGCGCACTGAACACGCTTCATTTTGACATGAATTCGCTTTGCTTGCTCAGCCTGGCCAAATAAAAAGCAGTTAAGACATACTACCAGAGCATCAACCAAGGGGTTATTTTCAACACTTCTCAGAAGTACTTGAGAGCCCAAATGAGAACACGGATTCATTGTTATTTCCATTCTTCTGACAGAAATTCTTGGAAATCTCACATAATAGTTATAACCAGTTGAATCAGAAAGAATGATTTACCTTTGCATTATTATTGCAGTCAAAATTTGAGTTGATAGTCTTAGTTTTCATATCCAATTTTTGCTTTCCTTGCTTCTGTTATGTTCAGCTTTCCTAAGCTAGTCTCATGCAATATGCTTGGCTATAAAGTCACATGCAAAATAAATTTGAAAAGGTTTTTCTGGGAGTATCCATGAGAGAAACTGCATTATCGCTCATATCTGCTTTAATGACTCAGGTATTCCTGGTTTAATTTCAAAACATGGACATATTAAAAATAAAACATATTGGTTTATTCCAAGTCTCTACTTGGACCTAGGAGTGGTGATAAAGCTCATTTGCATGTCAGAGTCCATTACACTTTTCAGTGTATTTTTTATTTGTTTATTTGTTTATTTGTTTATTTGCAGGACTGAGTTCATTGCTTGAATTTGCATCTCTAATTTAGTAGAGGTATTTAGAATTTCACTATCTATGTGCATTAAAAACCATGCTAAAATCCTTTATTACTAAAAGGAGTTCAAAGCAATGAATCTTTAAATACAAATCCCTTGAGCTGTTATGTAAGTGCCATGTATTGCACAAAATTTAAATTAAGTAATAGCAATAGTAAAGAGAAGTTGAGCATGAAACAAGGAAATTTTCTATGCTAATTTAAATTTGTTTTCTTGTGTTTATGTATGCAAAGTTTCTTTGGAAAATGAGTTATTTCCATTTTTGTCCAATGTTGACTTAATAGGTTTAACTTGACTGTCTTTAAAATTCGGATTTATGTTCTAGGGTTTCAACATCTTTCCATTTGGCTCAAGCAATTCTGCTTTATTTCCAAGTGTGTATATAACAGTGCTCTGGGTGAATATTTTACTAACATGACATATAAATCAGAGGAGATTTTGGATTTCTGTATTTTGTATCTCTTGTTTCTTGTCTGTCTAACAGCTATAAATGTTCACAGAAGACTTCGATGGAAAATATTTAACAAGAAGAAAATATTTTCCTTTTGCTTGGCCTTCCAGAAAATTGCTTAATTTTTGTATGCACTTCCACGTTGTGCATATATGTGCATGTTTAGTGATTAATATATACATTATATGCTGCACATACTCCTTTTTATAACATCAACTATTTTTTATATATAGATATATATGTGTACACAAACAGGTGTGACAGTTAGTTGCTCCTTTAATAAAATATAGTTGAATCCTAGCTTGGTAAATGCCACACGCTTCTTTATCTGGTTTAATTTGAAGTAATTTTCTATGATTTCTATGACTGTGTGTCATAGACAAGCTTGATGAGATCCCTTTGCCTAAGTTAGATTTTTAAGTGTTACGAGTTTATGTAAATGCAAATTACATTCTACCCCTTTATAGCCAATAGAGAGGAAATACATTAAATTAACTGGCTTGTGGATGTGCATATTTTTATTACATTTCTATGATTCTGGTGTGAATGAATGAATTGCTTCCCATGTAACTGGGTCATAGAACCAAGTCTCAGGGTGATTTTGACCCAGCATAACTCTGTTGCTGCCTCTTTACGAGATAACTCTGCCTTCTGCCTCAGGTGGGATGGTATTTGCAGGCAGATTTACAAGATAAGATTGATTGAAAGATGAATTGACACAGCACCTCCTTATCTTCTTTTCTAAAGCTGTTTATCCAAAATGTTTATGCCCTTATTCCTAGCTCAATTTTGTATCCAGACCATTAAGATATCTGCAGAGCTACTGAACTCTGGGTCTGGTCACAAATCTTTTGCTGTTGGCAATTACACTAAGTGAGTCTTCAAATACATTTTTACTCTGCATAATATGCTTTTGCAATATTCGTAAATAAGTATATCTGTAGAATTTAACAGTCTACCTTTATTCCATTTTAACCATAGAAATAACTTACTGTTTTAAAGCCATTACTATTGTCAATTGGCATACCTGTAAGATAATGATCTATTCCTCAATTCTTCATTTTGTTTCTTTTTTTTTTTAAATTTTTTTTAATTTAAATTTTTCTGAGACACCTTTAGGTGAAATCAGAATTTTGTTGCAGAGCATTGTTATTCTCTGGAACAATTTAGGGCATATTATACTTTCTGCGATAAGGTAATTTCTTATCTCTGTGTATCATAACTACTGCATTTTGGACTCTAAGAATTGTATTTTTCATAATAAAATTAAACTGATTGAATGCTTCTGCTTCTGCTTTTGCTTTCCATTCTTTTCAATTTGCAGTACTTAAGCTTAGGTGGTTCCTCCAAAATGCACACAGCCTTTTTTCTTGCTAACTGTACTTAAAATTCATGGCACTTTCTGTCATGAGACAGGAAAGGAGTGACATTTAGTATCAGCTTGATTTGAGTCCTCATTCAAAAAAGCTTTTAGCTTTGATTGGAATGACAACAACATCAATTCTTACCCTTTACAGAGATTGCTGTGCACTGAAAATGAAGATTTCAGTGAGTTCCTCTACACCTCTGTGAAATTAGAAAGAAGTGATAGAGGAAGGCCCGATATCCACTTAGCTAAGAGAGTGCGTACAATATTTTGTTGAATTAATTTCACATAGGAGATAATAACAAAATGAGAGGCATTTAATCTATTTTTTCACTAGCACAGGGACATAAATATTTAAATCTTAAACAGATTTATAATCTCAGCATTGGTTACTGACACTGTTATAGGAATGTAGTCCATTCTTGGACTTGTTCTTAGCAGATGAATCATAGAATCATGGAACGGTCTTGATTGGAGGGGACCTTAAAGATCATCTAGTTACAACCCCCCCTGACACTGGCAGGGGCACCTTCTACTAGACCAGGTTATTCAAAGACCCGCGCAACCTGGCCTTGAACACTTTCAGGGATGGGACACCAACAACGTGTCTGAACAACCTCTTCCAGTGCCTCACCACCCTCACAGTAAACAATTTCTTCCTAATATCTGACATAAATCTGCCCTCTTTCAGTTAAAAGCCATTACCACTTGTCTTATCACTACACATCCTTGTAGAATTCCCTCTCCAGCTCTCTTGTAGCCCCCTTTAGATACTGGAAGACTTCTCTAATGTCTCCCCAGAACCTTCTCTTCTCCAAGCTGAACAATCCAAGCTCTCTCGTCCAGTCTCCACAGAACAAAATAAATGCCTCTGCAGTTAGATAATTTCTTTCTTCTAATGGATTGCTTTATTTCTGTGTTTATTCTACAGGGTTGTGAAGACAGTCTTTATATAGGGATCAGTGACAAAGGCTAATATGTCAGAAACATTAGTGGGCAGAGATTGCTGGGACTAGAATGTAGAAATGTTTTACAAAAGCTGTTTTCCCAGCATGAGACTGTTAATAGCTGATAGCTTATTTTAACAGTTTTCCAAATGTATGAAAGGAGGTTTTATGGCTAAGAGATATAAACATATGGGACAGTTGAGATGCTGTTGGGCGCCAGTTGTTAGCAGACACCTTCTTCTGAGTGTCCATCGCTATAAATGAATGAAACTGTAACTGAGTACACCTTTAACACTCAGCCAAAGATGTATGGCATTATTTAATACTGTCTTCTATCTCTATTTTTGTAATAGCCTGCTGTTTAATCTAGAGCAGACATTATTTTCTCATTAATGTGTTTCTGCTAGGCAACTGAGATTATCACAAGTATCTAGCCTAAATAGACAGGAAGTAAAGATTTTGTTTCATTTTGTTTGGGGTAATTTATGGTTTTAGGTTTTTTTTCCCCTTTAGTTAGGACTTATGAGTGGTATCCTAGGGAACCAGAAAGAATAATCATCAAGAAACAGCTTTTATATAAACAAAATCTACAGTTTATGCATGTAAATAGTCTTAGACTTTTGCCACTGTGAATCAACAGATTCAATAATATATGTCTCAGCTTCTTTATACTAGCATTGAAACAGAAATCTACTTTAAATCTTATTTACCTGTGCCAAATACTTGGTCCTTGAATCATCAGAGTAGATGGAAGTTGATGAATTTTATTTTCATATTCATAGGGGTCTCCTATTTCTAGACAGGATTTTTTGAGGTCAAAATAAAATATATTTTTGTTATGCACTGCATTAGCAATGCTTGTACAGATGACAAATTGTGTATCCTGGCAGATTTGCTGTGCATATTTGAGCCATGTTCATTGTGGCAGGACAAACACCACCCCCCACACACCCCTTCTCTCTCTCCCTGATTGCTGGCCGAGATCGATGGCTCAGATTAAGTCAATAGCTTAGTCCGGGCTATCAATGCCGGCGTCTGGAACTCAGAGTGAGACACTGAGAGAATGTGAATAATTTTCAAGTGACCGCAAATACACACTCTTTTCCCTATAAAACACCACGAAAAACTCAGCAAAAGTAGAAGCTTTTCTACATGGACATTGGAGAATGAAGAAAGGCTCTCTCCCCTGAGTTTGGACGCAAGCTCTGTGGTTACTTCCCGAGGGATTGAGAGAGGATCTGGTGCATCCCCAGCTCCAAAAATTGGATTTGGTAAGAAGCATTCAGTTTCCTAAATTGTATTCTTCTTTGCTAGCTACAATAATATTAATAGGTACCGTTTTCATTTTTAGCGCTGTATTGTTTTAATCTCCCTATTTTGGGCAACATATATATATGTTTGTTTTAGCTATGAATAGCTTTTCATGTTTTTGTGTAGTAAAATTTGTCTAGTTCTTTGTTCCGTTCTCACCTGTGTCTAATAAACCATAATCTATTTTACATTAGACATAAATCGGCTGTCTTTATAAGAACTTATGAGTCACACTGGGTTTTGACAGTGCTGGTCACTGAATAGGTTTGGTCATTAGTTGTCATAGGCCTAGGCAACTGGTAAATCAATCCACCCTCTGTTTCCACTCGTGACATTCATGTGAAAAGCTCAGAGGCTTCTTTGTGGTGCATGTACTGTGCAGGTGATATATATTTCCCCTTTCACCATTAAGTGAAAATGGCATTTATCAGAACATCCTCTTTACCCTCAAAACAGACATCAGAACATCTATCAGAACATTTATCAGAACATCCTCTTTACCCTTTCTGAGACACTGCAACCTTTGCTAGCCAAGGCAAAGAATTAGAGAAAAAGAACAAATTGGCAACATCATGTAATAAACTAGAAAGAACATCAATATCTTAATATCGAATATGATGTCTTACTGTTAATTGCATTATATAAAATACTGCTTTATTTACATTATATCTGACATCAGAGAAATGGTAATCATAGCTTAAATTATCTTGGTATTATTAATTAGGAGTTGTGTAAGTGCTTTCAGAAGATGTCACAAAGTGGTGTATATTTTCTGGTTAAATTACCTATTTGCTTATCTTTCTCAAGTTACAGCATAGAAGGACTGTGAAGCTCTACAACTGTCTAAAATTTTTGCCTGACTTGAGAGCTTGGAATGACAGTAGCACTGTGATGCAATATTTTTAGGCAAGCACTGTCTTAGCATCTATAAATGCTTTAAGATAGAATGCCCTGTGAGAATAAGGTAAATAAATGGTTGCTCTGGCAAAAAGCATGCTTTTATGTGATCCTATACCCTAAAACATCTTTATGAAATCTTTCCAGGTTTTCTGCATCCATTAGTTCCAAATTCTTCAATAAAATATCTGATATGTTACTGGTGGAGCTATTTCTACTGTTTTCCTCTTCTTTACCTGTCAGACTCCTTGAATTTCATGGCATCATTTTATTATTATTTAGGCTTATAAATAAAGTTTCCAACAACTCTAAGAAGAATAGAGAGGCCACATAAAATACTCAGGGACAACTGTCTAAAATCCCAAGCAGTAGGTAACTCTAACATCTCAATACATCCTTTTGCAGCAGAGGTCAAATACACAGTGTGCCTCCTCTACAACTCTCACTTTGGGGACACTTTCCTTCTTCTTTATCTCTTCTTTCCATGAGGCCTTTCTCTCTTCTTCTTACTCTCCTTTCTTTGCTCTGTTATCCTTGTGAGTTTCTTACTGTTACAGTTTTAATATTTTCATTTTTTCCAGCAGCTTAAATAGAAAATACTGGGGTCAGACTGAGGTTGCAATGCTCTTTCTTATACAGAAGTTAAGAAACAAGATTGACCTTTTAAACACTTGCTTCTACATGTTCAAGAGCTATGAAAGGGGAGCTGTGCAGACCTAGATGACACTTGCCTGCTTAGTAATCAGTCTTTCTATTTGTTCTCTGTGAACAGAGCAAATGCTTCATTGGCTTCAAAAAATTGTAGTTAGAACAGAGAACTACAGCTGGGGAGGTTAAATAATTTTTTCCCTGCAGTTCTAAAATCTTCAAAGATAATTGATACAATACTCATTATTACTATTTTCTTGATGAAGTAATAATAATAATGATAATAATAATGATTTGAAATTAGGCTAAAGCAAAATTCACTATACAAGCACACCTAAATTTTTGGAGGAGGGAAGATTGGAGGAAGGAGATTTTAGAATCCTCACAGGAAAGTGAGGCTCTACTGTCACTTTAATGACTTAACACCAAGACCTCAACTGTCTTTATTTGCCTCAGCTGATTCAGGACTGAATTTGGTTTCCAGCTTTGCAAGGAACTGGCTAAAACAAGATACAGCAGTGATGCACTCCTTCTTTCCTGTTCCTTTACTTATCTTTACAGAAAATATGAAATATTCACTGGAACCAAGACTTCCAAATTACATCTTCCGCAGAAGGTGTGAAGGTCCAGCTAGAAGGCCAGCAGTTTACTTCCACATTTGTCAATGTATGTTTAGCTTATTAAGAAAGAGAAAGAGAAAAAATTCTGCTTGAATTTGTCTCATTCAATTTAGTGTTTGAGTCTGTCATCTTCAGACTCAAGCTTGAAATTGCCTAGGGACTTCTGGAATGCCTATTTTTGTCTTTAGAAATTTGCTTTCTTTGCTCTTAATAGTATGTGTTGAGAGATCCTGTTTAGAGGTAAGACAAAAGATTTTCAGCTCTCTCAAACAGGAGAAGAAAACAAACTGATGTCTTGGAATCTGCAGGAGCAAGCTACAGGCAAGGCTGTCAAATAAAAGGGCAACAGCACTACCAGCTCCTGTAAGCAAAACAATTATTTCCTGTTCTGAAGCAAGACTGTAAGAAGCAATGTTAAATTTATTTCTTGCTGGTCTAAACAAGATAAAAAAGTAGATTTTCCAGTTTTTTTGTGGAATAAAACATCATTACTTTCTGTGATGATGGAAAAGCCCTGCCCAGCACTTTTCTGTGGCTATCCAAGTATCTCTTTTGGAAAAGCTGACAAACTCAACTAATGTATCTTGCGTACCATCCCAGCCAATGAGAAGATTCTGTAAGATAAAAAAGTCCTGCTGATATAATGAATCCATTATATATAGTTTTTTCATCAAGGAGCATTGTGCTGGAGATTAATTCAGTAAATTGCACATATACCCATGATGCATCCAAAAGCGTTGTGGGAGCTGGCTGCTATCATTGCAAGGCCACTGTCATCTTTCAGAAGTTGTGATAAGCTGGGTTGTACTCCAATACCTTGAAAAAATCTAAAATATTCAGATCTTAGGGACAGGAATTCTGGCTGCATACTGGTCTGCATCCAAGAAAGTCAAAAGCTCCAGGAAAGTGATTGTTCATCTCTTCTCAGCATATAGGAGGAGGCGTGTTGGAGTCCTGTGTCGAGCTTAGGGCTCACAGCTCAAGGGAGATAGTGACAAACTAGTGAGAGTTCAGTGGAGGGCCGCTAAGGAGAATGGAGAACTTGAATGGCTGAAGGACTAATGCAGATTTCATGGAACAAAGGAATTTTTAAGTAGATACAGAGGTACATAAAAATCATTGCAATCAACTTTGGTAACATTTCAGACTAACTGTTAGTGGAGCTACAACACATATATGTGCTTTGAAGTATGCAGGTGCTATCTAAATAATTGTATGGAAAATGTATTCACTCTGCTCCAACTCAAAAGCCAGAATCCTTGGCACGTCAGGACAATGACACAATAGGATTAGCATTTTCTTAGCATACTTCTTGTGCAGAAATATGTGTGTAGTTGAAATCTTCCTGCTGACCAGAGTTTCAATGATATCTGATGTTCCCTCTGCTGTTGCCGTGGATTATTGTAAATACTAGCGTCTGAACCAAATGGCATGTTTACAAAATGAGGTGTGTACTATATTTTTTAGTTTTTAATCTCAGAGCAGTGAAATTCCATGAGTACATTTGTTGCTGACACCATAAAAAATGATTTGTGATTCTGAGCCAAATTCATTAGTTCCTTTAAACAAAGTGCAACAGGTGAAGTCCCATCACTAGTAGATACAGGTACAGAAAGTTAAAAGCAGTAATTCTGAAGATTGATTTTTATTTGGCTTTTAAATATTTGTCCAAACAGTATGATTTTGCCCTTCCCCCAGTGAATTTTCTCTCTTAGTGAGAAATTTTTCACAAAGAGGAATGTGCAAAATTGGAATGAGGAAAATTGCCCTAGAACTTCAGATAGATATGTGGAAATGTCTTAGAATCTCAGAGTGTATGAATTGCCCTTGGTTTACTAGTCTATAGTGATCTATCCCACATTTTTTTTCCCTCAGTAGTGACATAAAATGTTAAAAGAAGAGGAACATGAAATGATAAATGTTAAATGTACTTAAAAAAATTAAGTAAATATTTTGACTGAAAATAGGCACAGTTTTAAGTGAGTCCAGATTCATTGCTTTTCAATGCAGCTATCTTTTGAAACACTCCCGATTGAAGCTTAAGCCAAAATTCATGAGAAATGAAAATTTTAGTTTCAAGGAAAATAATCTGAATGGAAACAGCCAAACTCTATTTTCACTCTACAAGATATTTTCCTCCCCAATGTGTCAAGTGCATTTTTAATTTCAAGATCATTTCTTGGGGTTTATTAATTGTATTTCAGAAAGCTCTAAGACAGCAATCAGCTTTAAAACACAAAAACTGAGTGTCCTTTAACATGAGGTCTTTCCTTAGAACATGAAGACTCCTTTTGAGAGGCTGCTCAGTGCAGCCTCTTGGATTAAGGTAATGGGCATAGTGAGTTGATTTGCCATGCATCCTCAATATTCTCACTAAAATTTCAATGCATTCAACTTAAATTTTATGTTGTTTAAGACCCTTATTACTTTCCAGTCTTGCTTTCCTTTTTTTTTTTTTTTCTATAAAGAACATTCTCTCACTCTCAACAACTCAGGTTGATATTAGATAGGAGAAACAGGATGCTTTCCATATGTGCTCAGAGTACTGCACATAGAACAGTGAAGAAATCATGTCTGCTTTTCTCCCCCTCTAAATCTTTTCAGTTTTATAAGCAGATAAAGAAGTTTTCTGTGTGCTTTCCTCTCCTAATTTCTCTAATGGCTTGTCCTGTTTTCAGATCCATTGATAATCACAAGATGAGGTGATGCAGAAAATAAAAACAGAGTTGTTTTAAAGCAAACCTCAATAACAGACATTTTTATCATCCTTTCTCCCCTGTCCTTTTCTGTACATTGTTGAAATAAGTACAGTTATTTGTTTTCTATGAGAAGGGGAAAAATACTGATCTAATAACAGTCCTTTCCCAAAGGTATCCTTATTCTTTTCTGGTAAATAAACTGCTGATCCAAAGAAAATAAAGTGAGAATATGAGCACTGGTACAAGCAGTAGAAATATTGGAGATTAAATCTAATTGAATGTCAAGCTGCCAACTAGATTTAACTCCATTTACCACAACTCTCTTGGATTCTGATCAAGACAGTTGTCCCACTTATATCCTGGATGGGATGCACCATTATATCTCTCTTGTTAGCCTTTGCCCTAATTCTTAAACACCTAACCTCACCATCATCATTAAACTTTAAACAGTCAAAAAGCTCCCAAACGTACAGGTTACCCCACTGCCCCTCTGTCCTTGCTTGTCCCTTCTGAACACTTTGTAGCCACTGCAGCACTTCAGTTTTGAGTCAACCACCATGTTCCTGTGCTGACAACTGCGTCATGGTTTTCCTGCTGCACAGTGGTTTCCAGCTCCTCTAGGTTTTTAGTCATGCCATGTGCATTGGTGTAGATACCCTTCATTTGGGCTATTGATGCCACCACATTTCTGGAGAAGAAGCCCTAATTTCTGTGTGTCAGCCTTGGGCACTTGCACGGGTTCTAGCAAACCTATAGCCCTTGCATCTTTGTTGCAGGTTCTCCATCCCCTGTCTCTACTGAGATGGCAGACTGAAGGACCATACTAGCACACTGTCTCTCAGACACTGGTGTGCCATACCTGGTATTTAACTTTGTCTTCACATCTTCGTCCTGGTCTCTAAGTGTCCTAGGTTACCATACAGATGTATTTAGTATTCAATTACCACCAGCTGTGGGCCATTAGCTGTTATCTTCTGCTATGACTCACCCCTGATAACAGACAATGGGCCATCAAGGACCCACTGCATGACTCATGGACTTATCCTATTGTGAGATGCTCTACCCAGGAGGGAGGAGCCAAGCATTCCCACCTGGATATAACCTGGCCTTGGAACTGCCCAAATCAGCCCTATGTACTGGGTTCCCAATGGTCAAGAGCTACCACTGGACTTTCAGCTGGAGACCAGACTTTCCACAGGATCACTGCTTCAACTGAACTACTTCATTTGGACTGCTACCACCACCCTAACAGGGTGTCAGGTTGTTTCTGACTTTGTCAGTGCTTTATTTTTTCTTTTTTTTTTCCTTGTATTATTTCACTCATTTTTATTTTTTCTTATTAAATTTCAATCCTGACTTGCTTTCTGACTGGTTTGTTTTCAGACTAATGCACTAGGAAAGCAGCAGATTTCCCCTAAGAAGTGAGTCCATCTGCATATCTGCCCTTCAGAAGGTAGTCTCCTTTCTTCCTTTTTAGAAGAAGTTTTGAAACAGGATATAGATTAACTAAAGCCCAGTGACACCTCTGGCCTAGATCAACATCGGCATTGCCATTGTTTGGTTCCACTTGCGGAGCCTCGTACCTGCTACGCCAAGGCATCAGGAAGGTTGGACAGTCAGAGTGGAGACTTGCCTTCTGCATCCAGCAGGAACTTTTCACCATTGTCTCTTACTCCTTAAGTCACCGTGTTCAGCCAAGTGAAGAAAGTATAAGGAATCCTCTGTATCACACATCCTATCTACCCATGGGGCCTGTCTTAGGAAAGTGTAAGGGTCGATCCAAGAATCGAGTTCTGTCTGAACATTTCTCATCAGAAATTACAGGTGAAGGACTTATGCAGAGAATGCTTTGTACTTACCTAAAGCTGGTGCGGAGCGAATGCTTTGTGCCCACCTAAGGTAGTACGGAATGAATGCTTTGTGCCTACCCAAAGCTGGTAAGGAGTGAATGCTTTGTACCTGCCTAAGGTGGTACAGAACGAAGACTTTGCACCTGCCTGAGCTGGTACAGAACAAAGGCCCTGTGCTGCCAAAGCGGGTATGTGACGAAGGCTTTGCACCCGTTGCCCTGACACCCATTGTGAAAAACCTGCCGACCATGCCTCAGACACTCTTCCCTTGACCCTGCCAAGTGGAGTTTGGCATATCTCCACAAGAATTAAGGGGGAGCAAAGGCGGGTGGCAAGGAGGGACCAGGTGTATGGACTAGCATAAAAGACAGCTCTGGAGTGACTGAACTCCGAAGATCTTCCCCACCAAAAGATCACATCGATCTTTGCAGAGGCCAAGGAACGCCGACTGGACGGGACGCCAGGGACGCCGGATGTCTGTGGACCCGTGGTGGTAGCTATAGTCCCCTTTCCTTCCCTTTCCTCCCCATCTTTTCCCAATTTTCTCTCTTTCTCTCTCTATCGCAGGCTGCTTTACAGGCCAAATTAATAAAGTTCCCCCTTGGATTGAAATTTAACTCCCTTGACTTGTTGCATTTTGTGTTGTCTTTTCTTTTTTGCACTCTGAGATCGTAGCTGGTATGAACCATCATGCGTCTGCTTATGAGTGGACCGTGGCAGGATATGATTCCAGTAGTCAGTCTCTCACTCTCCCTGATGTATTCTCAACCTACTCACCTCCCCCAGGGGTTCTGTCACTAAGCAGAGGAGTTCCTCTACCTTGGATGAGCCTATCTAGCACAGGCACTTAGGTCCAAATTAATCCCACTTAATTTTAGGCCTCGAATTTTGAAGCATATTTACTTATGTATCTTCTATGCTCAGTGGAGAGATGCAGCTGAAGAGGGTAATATATCCTACCCAGGTGTATATTGCCCTCTACCCAGTAAAAACTGAAGCTTGAATTCAGCATTTTCCAATCCAGTGTGGACACCTTATCACCAGCTTACCCTCTTGCTGCCTCTCCATTTTGTCCAGATACTCAGTGTACAGCACCCCAACTTCAACAGGAGGAAGGAACATTGCTCTCTGCCACTGTAGCTTTGTGGTATTGTCATGCTCCTACCACAAATTTTTGTGATTCCTTTCTCCCACTGAGGTATACCTAGAGTTAGCCATCTTAGCATTTGGCTGATACCTTCTACCCTGTTTCCAGGAAGTTACTTTGGAGGCTAAAGTAAGCTGGTAGAAGGATTTGTGTTGGAAGTTCTTTTTATTTATCTTTGTTCCACAACACACTTGGTTAAAAAGCTGTAACTGTTGCTTGTTTTCATTGTTCAGCTGCTGGTACTTTGATTCAATAGAAACTTCCTGTTGGAGGGAGAGACTCTATCTTCCCAGGAGTCAGCTAAGAGAGGTCTACTGGAGAGAAGTGTCAAGAGCAAATGAAGAAGAGGTAGGGTGAGCTGGAGTTTGAAGTATAAGCAGAGTCTAGGAGGATATTGAACAAAGGCCCAGACCTCAGGGGACCAGGAAAAAAAAAAAAATTCCTGTTACTTTGAGATGACTGTGTAGAGTTTGTGAACATAGGAAGCCAGTAGAAGTTACTGAAGGCAGCTAAGGAAAAGATACATTGCACATAGAAACGGGTTAAGAAGAGTACTTAAAAAAAGATATTCTTCTGATAAAAAAATATATTCCTTTCAGGTAGTTGTAGAGAGCAATAAGGTCCCCCCTCACTCTCCTTTTCTCCAAGCTAAACAACCCCAGCTCTCTCTCAACCACTCTTTATAAGATTCTTGTTCCAAACGCTTCATTGACCTTGTTGCTCTTCACTGGACACTTATGAGATGATGAAAGAACCTGAGTTCTGTGCAAACTTTAAGTTGTTTGGATACTGCTAAGTAGCAAAGGAAATGGAAATTCTTAAAGTTTCTTATCCTTGCTGGTCAAGATGTATTAAAGATTTGCCATATACAGACGTGACAGGAGAAAAAGATTTGTGGTCATTGACTACTGTTGGAATGTTATGAGTTTAACCAATACTCTGTTATTCATACAACATTTTCAGGTTTTAAAATTTATATGTATATGTGAAATTTATATTAGGTTTTATTTGATAATAAAAACTTCTCTTTAAGTTTAATGTTAGGCTGCATGATTTTATAATTATACCATGGCATAAATTTATACTATTAGCCCTAGAATTTGTTTTGTTAAGTTTCTGCTGAGAGTTATTAAGAACCACTCAATATCAGAGAAAGCTGATAAATTCAGAATACACTGCTTGCTTATTGTCATCAATCTTTTAATAAAGCTTTTGTTGCACTGAGTCTATTTATTTGATTAATATACTCCACATCTTGGTGTAAATTTTTTTCCTAGGCAATATGCTTACTTATCCTTTGCCATTTTCTTTTCTATTTTGACTTTTCTTTGCCTTAGTTCAAAGGAACTAATGACTTTTGTGTATTATTTCAGCACACTGTAAAATGATTTTAATCTATTTTTGAGAGTGAGCAAATGCTCTGACCCAAATTTTATCATCCACTGGCATAAAAAAATTTAAAACTGCAAAAGTAAAAGCTAAAATAGTAAGGAAAAGGCACAGCAACAAAGAAACTTGCACAGCTGCTCCAAAAAGGCTCCTACTAAAGTGGAATACAACTTATTCCTTGTGTATGTTTCTCTTTTCCACATTTTCTCTGTGGCTGGGAGATAATGTCATTCATTTTTTAAAAAATCATTGCTAATCTGATTTAATGGTTTTGTGATGTCATTTATGTTACTGTGTCTGACATTGACATTAAAATCTTTTCTGTTTAGATTTTCACAAACTGAATTTTGTGTCTTGTCAGTCTTTATAACACTATTAAAAACGTGTAAAATAGGCCAGAACCTTTTAGTCTTTGATGGATGTTTGGAACTGGGAAATGAGATATGACCTGGATGATACAGAGTGGAATTCAATAGAGTTAACAGAGCCGAAGATGTCTATTTGAAAGACAATTACACAACATTCATTCCACATATTACATTTTAATAAAAGATGTATCTTGGCTTTGTGTAAGTCAGCATAGATTCATGAATACCAAGAGAGGACTGTGGAGCTTTGCCTGTTAACTGAGAGCTTTCAGTGTTAGCAGTTTCAACCTTTTGTTTTCTTTGTCTTTCAGATGGAGTGGGTGGGTCTGGGATTGTAAATCAACAAAACCTGTTGTCTGTATTTTATGATTGCATTACTATTTTAAGACAGATACATGAGTCTAATTTCTTCATATTTTGTTCCAGGTGCAATGATTATAAACTGATTAAGCGATGTGATTCATCACAAATCATGTTTCTCTGGTTTTGTGTCGTAAGCAGGCTAAACAAGACGCATAACAGTATCAGTTTAGGTCCATATTATACAGCAACTTTTCAGATTCATGATTGAGAGAAGAGGTCCTCTTTCTCATCCTGGATATTCAAAACTCATTTTGAGCTTATTTATCCAATGCTATTCTAGGCTCACTGGATGAATTTACAGTTAGATGATGAAAGCTCTGAGTTATACAAAATGAGAAATTAATGTTTAACTATAAAATATACTCTGATATTAAGCTGTGATTTTCTGTGAGGGATTTAAAACAAGCAAACAAAATTAGCTTATTTGTTTTAATTGACACTGTTATTCTAGACCCTCTTTTTCTTGTTTTCACGTTCATTTCCCTTTTACAAGGTTCTGTATTGCTTTAGATGCTTGCAATAACTATCACCATCTTTGAACTCAGAAAAGGTTCTTCAAAACCCACCAGTAAATCAAAATTAAAAGCTACCTTTTACAGGCATTATAGGATGCAGAACAGAAGTTATTTTCTGGAGGGCACTGATTGTGCTAGGATGAAGTCCCTTGTTATACAAGACTTTTGAGTTGTCCAATATTCTAATAGTCCCTTTTATCCCATTACCTCAGCATCACTGTAATTCTTACCTTTATGCTCACTGTGCACAGGGCCATCTCATGATGAGCTAGTTAATTTAAACTGGGAACCTGGTTGCTGGGTATAAAGCTTGTGTTGGACTGATGTCTTTTCCTTATCCTAAAATTATGAGTCAGACACGGTGATAAAATGCATTTACCTTTATAAGGATCCTTTATGGTGTACAAACGCTGAAATACACGCCGAAAATGTGCCAAAGATGCACACTGTAACATAAAGCAGACACAATTTTATATGTTTAGCGAATTACCGTAACTGACAAGAATCCCCAGTTAGAGACACAGGTGATGAGGTTATTCCCCCCAGCTTTGACCCTTTTCTGAAAGCCCCCTTTTAGAAGCTAGCTACACTTTGTTTATGAGAAAGTGTCTCAAGAAGCCATTTTAACCTTGGTTCCCAGAGAATTCATCCTTGGTCCTCTGGGGATTGGAGCCTTTAGGAATGTATCTTGTCTTTCTAACAGATTAGGAGAAATGCTAGCTACAAATCTATGTATTTATACAAAAATGGGCTACAGAGTTACAATTGCATATAAAGAAAAGAATATATAAAAACAAAAAAAGCAAAAATCAGTTTGGCATCAGCCCACTGTTTTTGTTTTTTAGTCTCTATAGCAATTTTTTTTCTGATTGTTTCACATCTCAATATTAATTCTGACTGTAATTCTTACAATTAAAGAACTCTGCAATCTAACTGAAAAACCCAGGGCTAATTATGACTTGGCGTTTCCTTTTTTTTTTTTGAAGGTGAGTTTACAAATGTTTTGATATAGCTGAAAAATTAAATGCCAGCTAACCATGGCTTGTTCTTGTTTTGTGCAGCTGTGTGCAGCATTTTCCATCTATCTAACAGCAACACTGCAGATGTATTTTTGTGCTGGTTTGACTGCTTAAATTCTCTCTCTCTTATCCCACTGATGGGTGAGTGAGTGAGTGGCTGCATGGTGCTGAGTTGCCAGCTGGTGTTAAACCATGACAAATTTTAATTCACTTCCTGACTGGCTGATGCTGATAATGATCTTTAAACCAAGAAATTTTCATTGCAGATTTTCTCCAGTTCAGGAAAAGATCTTTTTTTCATAGCTTACCAAATCTTTCTGTCTCTTTCTAGAGGTGAGCTTTTGATGGAGTTCTAGCCTTTCTCTTGTGTAACTACTGCTTGGGCTGGTAAGGAATAACCTATGGAATAGTTGCTGCACAAAATGGAAGTGTAGCACTTAATGTCTCTGGTTTTGATAATGCGGACCAACATGTCTTTTGAAAAAATGCAGGCTGTTAGTCTTTGATCCCACAAACTCTCCCAAATGAGCTACTCCAGGGTTTTAAGGCCTTTAAGGGTAAGCAGGTTGTTACAGGATTAGCATACAAATATGGGTTTTCTGTGTTCTGACGCTTATCTTTATTATTCCATATTGTGCAGCAAGGAAAAATGCCAGAGTAAGATCCAATCCAGTTAGGACTAAGATGTGGGTGCCAGGACAGAAGTATGACATGCTGATCTGTCAGAGATATATCAGCTTTAGTGAAAATGTCCGTCAGAAGCATTTTGGGTAGCTTAAAAGCCTTATTAAAAATGCTAATTATTTTTAAATTTTTGGTAGAAAACAAAAATCATAGCAATTTATGCCTACAATTGCTCTAATTAGATGTATAAATGCAATGTGGGGAGTATTGCAACATAAATATTTTGGAACTGCAGCTCTAGGAGGTATCGATTTATGTTTCTTCCTACAGTTTGGTAACCTATTTCATTTACTGTCTTGAATTAGCTTACTCAGTCTCTTGCTGAACTCAATATTTAGATATTAAATAAACAAAGTATTTGTTTATTTAAAATTATTAAAAATATTAAAAGGCATTAAATATATTTATTCCTGTTTCTTGCATTATTGAGTCATGATAACTTGAAGAAAGAACAAGGCAACCATCAGAATCATAATCTAATTCAGTTTTATTGAAGTAAAAACACACTTAACTAAAAATAATTTTATTTCCTGCATCACTTCCTTTAGAAAAAAGAAAAGAGAAACAAATTCACTGTCTACTCAAATCATCTGGATTCCTTGGTTTGATTCAGTGTTCATTCTATATGCCAGGAATTTGTAAAGAATTCTATATGTAATCAGTTTCATGTTATTTTTATTCATAACAAGATGGAAAGATCTAATGCAAAATGAATTTTAATGTGGTTCTTCAAAGCACGTAATATGCTACTAGTTGACGTGTAACTTGCTACATCAATTTGGATTTCATGCATTAGGAGTAGGGAACAATGACACAGTACTTGTGCTCACATTACATCAAGCTGTACCACATTCATACGAGTTATGTGGTGAATTAATCTGTTGCAGTTTTTCCACCAGCAAATAATGATTACTCTAAAGTCATTATGATTTCAGCCTTTTCCTGACATTTGTTGTAGTCTCAGTGACATGCTATTACCCTTGTCACAATTCGGTGTAAAACATCTCTCATTCAAACACTATTCATTACCCTTGGGCTAGACTTACATTCACTATGTGTCAGTAAAGGGGCAGCAGGTCAGGTCTCAGTAAATTAGCTGTCCTCTGTGAAAAAATAACTCATCTCAGAAGATAATTTACCTTTAAACAACTGTAAGATTTCCACTTCTGTAGAGTTAGATTCAATTTGGGCTCTATACTGAAAGACCTGCTTGCAAAACATGTTTACACAGTTTTATGTTTCCTGGGTTGTCCCCAGGTACCAATTTGTGCATACTGATCTCTGTGTGACACAGTCTGAATGCATAGTATTGTAGTCTCAACAGCAGCTCTGAAGTCCACAGCCTGAACTGCATTTTGATTCTCCCACCAATGTTAGAGTGGGAAATTTTGTTTGGGAAAATATAATCTCTTCATTTTATAAATAATCTCTTTGTGTACAAAATGAAATCAACTGTTCTTTGATTTTCATCTTTGAAGCCACCTCGTATTAAAAAATACTGTGGTTTTACACTCTGCTTGTAATCCTGTCAATGTAATTTATCCAACTGGCTCAAACTGGAATTTTATGCCCCTAGTTAAGTAGTTGTCATGAAATATATAGATACATCTAAACAGTGGATTACTTCCTAGCCTGTAAGGCTGCTTTTATGGTGTGGCTGTGCCTCAGATTCTTTCTCTGAAACACCTGTGTGACAGAGCAAAGAGTCTGTTGCTTTCACAGAACTTGATTATGTGGCATAATTTCTTGCTTGGTGGCTTGGTTTCACAAGAGTTTGGAGTCTTCTGCAATTTCTATAGTGGAAGAAGGTCAGACTGCTTATGTTCTGTGATGACATTATATCTGAATCCTGGATTTGGTGCTTCAATCCCTATGTCAACCCTCAGTGCTGTTGATTGTGTTGAGTTGGGAGTGGTTTTGGGAACAGTTCTCCAGATTCACTTTTCTT
The DNA here is from genome assembly GCA_024500445.1 of Entomyzon cyanotis. Taxonomy (NCBI): domain Eukaryota; kingdom Metazoa; phylum Chordata; class Aves; order Passeriformes; family Meliphagidae; genus Entomyzon; species Entomyzon cyanotis. Next base: position 55,299,561 of record JAKEPQ010001016.1, on the reverse strand, counting down.
CCCACCCATTTGCACAGGCTCACATTCAGTGATCCCAGACAACCCTGAGTGGAGGCACGTGTAATAAATAGAAAGGGAGGAGCTGATGTTCCTGCCAACTCTCTCTTCTCAGGCTGGCTCCAGCAGACATGAAAGGAAAACACTTTGTGTGGTTTGAACTCTCCAAGCAAGTCTCATCTCCCGTTCACTGAGTAAGAGATCTTGCTATTGGATGATTATATCGTAAACATGTGTTCTTGCCTCCTTTGGGCACTTTGCAGAGGAAGAGAGTTTGTTTTGCTAAGTTTTCTGCAAAGCACTAAGTCTTCTCCATGGAAAGGGCCATCCCTGTGCTTCTGAATCCTTGGCTAACACAGAGTCCTGCTGGTCTCCTAATGACCTGCACAATGTCTCAGCTTTGACCAAATATGTGTCTTTAGGTGACTAAAGACACATATCTTTGTTCAGAAACTCCTGCTGACTCTCAGCAGTCCTTTTCCAGATTGCTCTTTTAAGTGACTATTTCTTCCTCAGTCAGAAGATGAAGACAGAGGATAAGTGGCTTGCCCAATGAATCTGAGAGCCAGAGCCTTCCTTCATATGAGCTGTGACAACAGCCACTTTTCAAAGCTAACCGTAAAAGATCTATATGTCTTTTTCAGGTTTGAATCTTTAACACTTGACTTACAATGTACAACGACTTCTTTCAGACTCATTAAAATCAAGTAAGTTAGAGGAGGGTTGGTGGATTCCTTTTATACAAGCCACATCCTCATTCCCTGATTTTTGACTATTTCTATGAAATTAAAGACAAAAATCCAAATTCTTTATAACAAATATTGTACCTCATTAAAAAAAATTATAATTCCAGCTTTCACCATTATGTAAGCAACTTTTGTATAAAAAAATTAATTGAATGAGTCACAGAGACTTGAAAATCAGGGTTCACAGTGGAACCTGACAGCTTTTCTAAAATGTTTTTAATCAGGTTTAATTGTTGTCAGCTGAGTAATCTATGAAGGTCTTATGTAGCAGTGGCTCCTGCTCAGATGAGCTTGGAAGCAAATGACACCGAGGAAGGGCCCTGGGTGTGAGGAGACCTTTTGAATAGAGTGACAAAGCAGTGCACACCCAGGACACCTTGCAACTGGCGTCCTCAATATGCATTAGAGAATGGATACAATGGTTCTGTACATCTCCTCTCCCCTATCCCATATTGAGTTAAGGGCTAGAAAGTTCCTCTTCGTTCCCTCTAGCTGAGTTTCCCCATTGGGTTTCAGAATTTTTGTACCTTCCCTCCTCACTTCTGATTCCCTGGAATCCCTGTCAATCCTGTACCTATCATGTTCCAGTTGGTCCTCCTGTGTAAACCCCTCCCATGCTGCAGCCCCTCTTAACCCCTTGCACGGTCACATTTTGAGGCTCTCGTGTACTGAATCCAGCCCATCTCCAGCCCCAGCTTTCCTCCCCGATCCCATCTGCCTTCTCCGCCCTGCTGCTCCTCCCAATAAACCACTGGATTCTGAGCACGAGAGACTGCATTTCTTCCATCATCGCCTCGTCTCCTGCTGGCCTCTGTCCCCAGAGGAACTCCGTGCCTGCACCTGCAGGCTTCACTGCTGCACCCACTTGGTGCGTGGGGGTCACGGCGGCTCGCCCGCTTCTGTGTGGCTTTGGGGCGTGCCGCCTGACGCAGAGCGGAAGCCACAGTCTTACATGTATGAAAGGCTTGTAGGTGTGGGTTTTGCTGTTGTTGCTATTTTGGGGCCAGAAAGTTGGGTATGATCAAGGATCCACAGGTAAGGTGAGATTTTTTTGTTCATTGAAAGGGACTTCGCAGGGATTCATGTGGTGTGACATAATTTTGCTCATTAGGATAAGAAGCTTATAGTCTTTTACTGTAATCACCTCCACGTGATAAAAGCTAGAGCTCAATACTGATTGACTAGAACTTTACATGGCCCTGTTGTTGAGCACTGAGCATATTCTGCACTGTTTTCTAATAACATTACATTTTCCCACCTTGTGCAAATTGAATCCTTTTGTTAAAAAAAAAAACCAAAAAAACCCACTGTGAAGATTTTTACATTTCATCCCAAAATGTCATACACATCATATTTTCTCACATGTAAATACACACATAAGATATATACTTGTATCAAGCCAAAGACACAATCAGAAGAAATGCTGGCTGAGCAGCAAGTAATAATATAATGGAAGCATACTTATCTGTAAGCATAGAAGAAAAACTGGTGTGATGTTATATAGGTTGATTTTTGGAAAAACATTTCTTAAAACATTAGGAGGTACTAAAATCTCGCAAGTCTGTAAACTGACAGCCAAAAGGTCATATAGACTAGCCACTAAGAAACAAAACAACAGCCAAGGTGTTTGAAAGTCAGGATCTTGCTTACAGTTTTTAGGTGACTGTAATGTGATAAGAGATTACCAGAGTCACCATCCCCTTTCTCCAGTGGAAGACAGGAGTAAAGGAAGTATGCAGATATAGTGGGACCAAACATGCAGGCAGCCAGGCTCTGCCTGCGTTTCCTTTTCCCTTGTCCCTCAAGCAGACAGGTGCCTTAGGCACCTTTCTACTCTGATTAAGCCTTGAGTCATTTCTGACTTCAGGGTACTTCATGCTGAGCATGCTGAGCATGCTGATTGTCGTTTGCTCACTTCAGAGGGTACTGACTCCTTTAGATCTTTCTCTGTGGTGTCTACCTCTTTTATATGGAGAGCCTAAGCAAATTCCACTGGAAGGGTGAATTGCCTGTAAGTCACAGATATATAACTCATGGTACTTTGATACTTAACTTTTGGATAACTAAACTTTTATGGGAATTGGCCTACTTTTCATACCGACCTTGTTAGTTTTTCCTGAAAGTTTTGTAGTGTAACTGTGGAAGTGCTGTCAAGATATAAAGTATTAGTGAAGTAAAATGTGCATCATAATTTATATGCCAGCAGAAGATCAGGGTTTAAATGGCTGATGGCTCCTATTCCTATCTGATCTTTACTGGTGAGACAGAAAAGAATTTCTGATCTGGGAAAAAGTACCAGAGGGACCATAGAAAAGACAGAAGACTTCAAGACAAGACAAAAGACTAGACAAAACCATGGCTGACTTGTGCTGGCAACAGTCCAACCATGAGTGGAAGATTAGATAAGACGACACCCAGAAATCTATTTCAACTCAACATTTCTCCTAGTCTATATTATTTATTTGAAAATCCTATTCAAAAAACCAGAAGATTTTTCTATATTTTTTTTTCTGAAACACTAGTAAGACTACAAAAAACTTCATTTCTTTTCTAGAAGTGTAAGTATGAATGACTATACAAATATATTAAATGTTATATGTTGTTATGTTTTATTAAAGGAAGAACAGTTCCAGACCTGTGAGGAAAAAGAAAAGCTGAATCTCAAAGACAGGCTCTTGTTTAAGGAAGAGCAGGAAGGAATGCCTCCGAAGAGGCCTAATTGGAATGGAAGTCATTTGGATTCTGTCTTAAATGGGTTCTTGAACTTTAGGCCAATCAGTAGAGGAGCTGTTAAAAGCTGTAGAAGTCAAATCATTCCTATAGTAATAAACATGTTCATAAAGGAAAAGATGTTACAACAGAGCTTTAGGTATTTGAAGAGCAGCAGAGAGAAGGGGACTTTTGTAGACTCCTGCAAGATTCCAGCCCTTGTATCTCAAGGAAAAGAGGGTTATCTGCTTGCCTTCTTGCAAATACCAGCTGTCTGAAATTCGCTGTCCTAGGAAAAGCAAGCTACCTGTACAGGAGTATTATGGATGCTAACTAGATTAAATCACTGCGTACCGCTATTCTTTGGAAATACCAGTTGCTGAACTGAGCTCCTCCATTCTCACTATGTCCAAAAATTTGAAGGAAAAGCATGGTGGTTAAGTATACCATGACATGTCTGAATTTTTCCCTTCACAGTATTCTTGAATATATTCTAAGCCTGAGACTGAGCTAGCTCTCAATCACGAACAATGACATGTCTGAATTTGAACAGACCTGTGCTTGACTGACAGTGTAAATTCACAGTGCTGCTGGAAGCTTAAAAATACCCTTTATTACTGTCTGTAATCAAACTGCACTATCTCACCCTTAATGAGGTGGTGGCAGGAGAATGAGATATGCTTGTGTAAATGTATCAGGAAAAAATCAGTACCACTCTAAAGTAGGTCCATTAATAAATGAGATGGAGAATTAAATTGCTAATGACTTTGAAATGGCTGAGATAAACAAATTCCATGCCAAAGCTGCCTTTAATAAGACAAATAACTTTAGGTCACTTAGGAGTGCCGGAAAACCCACACACAACTGTGAATTCAGTGTCAGAGAACAGCCAAAGAAATAAAGTTTTGAACACAACTGCTACTATGCAATAAAATAGGGTTCTCTCTAGTGCACCTGCAGTACTGAAACACCTCTTATCCTCTGCACTGGTTAATATTGGGACTGTATTGCCCAAAACCGTCTTAACTGGTAATTCTATCAAAAGAAATTACTCTACAGTGCCTTGGCCTCTAGATCATCTTATTCATGCCTTTTCTGTTGTCCCGTTGCCCTACCTGTTTTGACAGAAGTGTTTTCACTACCTTATATCTAACTGCATTTTTGTAGTTTTCCACCGGGACAAATAACTTCTACAGAGTAATGAGGTTTATTAGCTTGAGTGAAGGTAATTCAACTGTATTTCTGCCATTAAACAAACCAGTTTGTCAGCTCAGGTATGTCTTCATGGCACAGAATTCATTGTACTGTTTAGATTTACTCTAATTAGATGTTAAGCTGAAGATTTCTTACTGCTGCTGGAGCTGACATTGACTGCCATCTTTGCTCTTATCAGGTTTTATTCTAGATGTTTCCTCCATATTATGCCTTTCATTCTCTCCTTTTCTACTCAGATCATTAAATCCTACCTGAGTGATTTTCCCAGTTACACTCTTCTGCCTTTCATACACCACTTTGAACTCTCTCTTCTTTTTGAGGAATGTGGTACATTAGGAAAGCTCATTTGGAAATGAAATGCACATCTTTTTTATCATATTTTTCATGCTCATAAAAATATGAAGTGCATTACAGTAATGTAATCTTGAAACAATCGCCCTGAGAGGTGTGAAATGTCTCTCTTTATTGAGAGTTTCCTGTTTTAATATCAAGGTGATTAATGATTGTAAGGGTCAGTAATTTAGCAGAAGCATTTGGGTGATAGGTTATTTTATAAGCCTCAATTTTTGATGCTGAAAGAGCCAACTATTATTTATGCAAATGCAAATACTTTCAAGCTGCTTTTCTGGTAACTATGCTAGTTCTGTTTTTTGATGTAAACAAAATAAGTTGAATGATGAAAAACAGAAATGTTAAGGCCAACAGAGATAATTATACTTTCTACAGTAGAACCAGAAATGGAACGAACATTAACTTTATTGCAGTATTTATCAGTATGTTGAACTCAAGGTTTTTAATTTACAAGGATCTTTCACACTTTTCTAATTCTACACAGAGATGTTCCAATGAAAGCAGCAAGTTATAAATCATAAGCAGAGAATGATCTTTCCTAGAAAAAGATTTAAAAGGAAAAATCCAAAGAAACCAGGAAAAAAAAAAAGCCAAGGGGAGCCTCATTTTTCTGCCTCCCAGATAATTTATTTTATTTCTAAGATGTTTTCTGAGCCATATTCATTAGCCATTCCTCATCTGGTGTTCCTGTTCCATTTCATCTCCCCCAGAAGCACTATTATTTCATACCAAGAAATGGTTGCTGGTTAGGGAGGGAAAATCAGAAGATGAGAGACTGCAAACATTGCCTTTCTGCTTGCAGATATGGGGAAAGAATGCCAGATGGTGAGGGAGCCTTTCTTTGGGAATTCAGTGGTGGATAAAAGGACTAATACAATATCAAATACTGAGAATTATCTGGAACTATAATGGAAAAAGAAATGGTATTCCCACTGCTTTAGAAACAAGGTGTGTGGTTCTCTGCATATGAATTTCAGTAACTTTCTTGTGAATTCAAAGCTCTTGTGCACTGCATACTTTGTTGAATATTCAGACAACCTATAAAAAATTCCTTGACTACCTTAAACCAAGAGTAGCACATAGATCTGTCATTAATAAAACATTTTGTAACTGATGATAGATCTAATGAAATCTAGGAAATGATTGAAAATGATTAGTAAAAGGTCAGACAAAAACTTAGAAAATGTTAAGCACATTATTTTGGCTTCTCATTTGCATTCTAAGAGTTCTGTGAATTTACATTCTTCTTTATATCACTTTACATTAAAGTAATGGCATAAGGTAGCCTCCTTATAAATGAAAAAATGGCATGTTCTCTGTATCTTACTGTTGAAAGTATTGATAATATAATGATGCCAGGGAAAGAAGTCTAAGGAAAATGATAATCAGATTCTCACTGGATCTGACAGAAATCTAAGAAATGTGGGTTAATAAAAATTAGGCTCCTGAATTTGACAGAAACACTATGATATTCTCCTTGAAGAAGTGAAGATTGGTAAAGTATTTTTAGGAAAAATCCTTAAATACCAGAACTAGGGTACCAGAACTGAGAATTGTAAACAACATCTGAATCTTCAGTCAATTCACCTTGTGAAAAGAATCATATTGTATCATATGTCTCACTTGAATCATACTGTAGCATATTTACATCAAACCTATTAATAGTCTTGTTTTTGAAATATGTAAATGTTCTGTTCAGAGAAGCTAAAGTAAATCATGTTAAAACACAATGAAAGTACTGCTTGCACAGTCTTGCAAGGGGTAAATTTACCCTGTAAGTCTGATTCTGAAAGAAGATTGCTATGCATAGCAAAGAAAACTAAGACATTTCCTTGCAGCATGTATCGAAATATTTTGAAGAATATTTAATTGCATGCATGTTGTTCAAAATTCATGGTTTTTATTTCTTTAGTAACTTTGATATCAAGAACAGGTGAAGAAATGTTTTGTTAAGTTTTCAAATGTCAGACAAAAAATTAATTTTAGTTTTTTATGTTTATGTAGACTTCAAAGACAAGAGAGGGGTAGGAATACACTCACTCATGAAAACGAGTGTACTCATTCACCTTCATACTAATGAAGTTTATTAATAAAACCACACTTCTTTTCTGTAAAATTATCTAATGCCTGTTAAGGATTTTTAGTGTTACATCAAACACACAGATTTTTGTACTGAGCGCTCACGCTCACTGGTGTCTCTTTGGGGATTTAATGCAGTGAAGATATACTAACATTGTTAATGGGTTTTTCTGAAATGTGAGAAGAAGCTCACACAAAGAAATTTATTTATGTTGGTATCTATAAAGCCATAAGAAAAATTGTTTGCTGAAGTTAATTCCTTTTTTAAATTTATTGTTCATATGTTATGCAACTACTGAAGAGTAAAATATGTTTTAAAAAAAAAAATCTTTTTCTCAGTGAATTCCTGCTTTATAGTGTGACTTTAATCCTACCCACTGAATGATAAAAAAACTTTGAATCCCTATGATGTAAATTGTACAGAAAAATAATTTTTGAAATGACAAAAACTCAAATAAAAATTCATTTTATTTCATTACTATCTAGCATATTTGTTGTCACAATAGTGCATGCATGATACCAGCACATTACAATACCACAATCCAGACCTGAACTGTCACTTAGTTATTTTGCACACATACTTTAAAAGTCTTACTCTTTTAAGCACAGTTGCACTTGAATTACTGCTCATTCACGCTATGTGCCACTGCAAGGCTGATTTTTGAAGTTCATCCAATAGTGATTTAGAAATGACTTTAGAAAGACTATAATTGATTGCAATCATAAAGTGCAGCTGTGTAGAGGGGAAAAAAAAGCAAAAAAAATGGTCTCTTACAAAAGAAAGTGATTTAAGATTTAATTGAGGTCTGGAGCAACTCTAATTATAGTAAGATTTCTCCACCTGTTTGTGAAATGGAAGACAAGATAAACATGTGCTTATAATTCAAATTCATTAATACTGTGATTCAAAATACTAAATTTTATATTTTATACATTAAAAAGTTTTCAATATTAAGTATTATACAGGGCAGGATAGAGTTTGCAGCTTGAGACACCCAGATATAGCTGTCCACATGCAAATATCTGTGTGTTTAGCTGGGTCAAACAGGCCAGTCCCATGCATATGTCATGGGTGCTGCTGGGCATTGCAGGTAGCACAAAGTGACTTTTCTTCTTGGCAATTGAAGCTCCACCACGTCCAGTTCAATTAATGTGGCCTAGGTAATGGCTCAGCTCTCCAACCACCAGACATCTGATTTAGGGTGAGAGAAACAGCTCTTTGGGGCTCTATTCAGTTGACTAAACATTGGTATGTGGTGTCATCTGGGACATCACAGAGATTCTGAGACATCACCTCACTGCTGCAGACATACCTTAGGGCATACAGGAGACTGTGTGGACAGTGGGGATACCTCAGGACATGTTAAACAGCTCTACATGCCTATGTGTGGGCAGTTCTGTAAAGGGTCCATCAACTGTACTGACAAGAGGCTTGATTTAGTTGCCTACACACAGACGATTTGGAGGTGGGACTTTTTGCCTCAACATGGGTGACTTGAGTTACAAGATGCCCTAAGATGCATCTCCAGACCTCTCGATACTTCTCTACAAGGTGTGGCTTCAGTCGTCACCAGGATGGTTCCAGTCACACAAAGACATATCAAGTGACACTGGATGCTACACTGAGACAATTTAGTTGAGACCCTAATGTCATTTAAGAGACATTTATATTAAACTGGCAAATATGACAAGAGAAGCAGGGGAGACTCTTACCCTTAGGGAATAGCAGCTAGAGACCAGCTGGGATGACTTTTCACTCCTGATGGAAGTGTTGCTTTAGATCCTTGATAAAAATTCCAGGTCTCCACTGCTTATAATGAGTATTTTTACACTTAACTCTCAGGTAAAATCTTATATGTAGATGCCTAAATGCAGGTGTCTTCGTGATCTGAATTCTATCAAAAAGGAAGCCTAAAAATGTCTATAATAAAAACAGCTGTCAGAACCACGAGATTCGGCATTAGTGTTATTTTTAAAATTAGCCGGTAAAATATCATGCTAGCCTGTTATAAAATTATTTAGATCCAATACACAGTGTTTCTATAGCTTTGTGTCTATTTAGGTCTTTTCTACTACAGCATTACTTGTAATTTCTTTGGCTGCAAAATAAAGTCAAGATCTCTCTTCCTTAGAAATGTATTTGGCTAAAGCTATACCCTAGCTCTAAATTAATACATATTAAGTCTATCAGGCTCCTTTCAGCCTAATAATATTTCCCAAGATCATGTAGGTACAATTAGTCTAGCTCACCATAGGGGAATTGTGGGTCTTCTTTTGATATTCTGTGTAAAGAACAAAGTTGAAGGAATCATAAAATGGTATGCATGGTTTCTTGCTGCATGTCCAGAAATATAATAATTTTGGTAATGCCTCTACTGTCACTTGCTTACATTTGGTCAGACTTCATGGTTTTGTCCTCTTTGTATTTAAGTCCACAGGCAGCTGTAGACATAGAGCTATACTGCTAAACTCATGTCCAAGGACAGGCTCTGGCACAGGGCTCTGATTTGGTCTGTCTGCCTAGGTGTTAGCCCACTCCACAGACTAGTTTTGGTCTGCTTCCACTAGCCATCTCCAAATGAAACTTGCCTTAAAGGAAAGTAGCCCTAAGCAGAGTAGATGTGTGCCAGTTAGTGTTGGACTTCATGGCTCTCTTTCATTTAGCAGTGCAGCATGTAACCCCAGTGACTGTAACCCCTTTTATGAATTCACCGTTTCCCCAGGACAGTCCTTCTAAGTTCCTTAGGTCCAATCCCTCCGAGCAAATATGTATCCTCTTGGGTTTGGAGATAAGGTGGATGGAATCAGTTTGTATTAATCTGCAACTGCCAAAGTCCATGTGGCTTACAAGAGGATATGTAAAGAGCTGCCTTTGATGCAGAAAGAAGTTCTTATAATTGCTTTTTTGTCTAAGTCACTGAACAGCAACCATAAAATTCTGTGTCATTGTGTCACTTGAAATGGCCACCCTGACACTTCATCAAAGAAGGATTGCACCTTTCTCTCGAATTATTTGATGCAGAGCCTGTGTAAAATAGAAATTTCTAAAAAATGGTATTTTATATATTTAAAAACTTTGCAGGCCCAGATTTAATTTAGTTTTGTTTGGAATCCAAGATAATTAACCCTGGAATCAATCTATTTTAGAGAAAATGTCTTTAGTTGCAGCTGCAGGCAGATTTTTTCAGTTTCAGACACAATAGCCATAGTTAATTATCCAGTCAACAATAATTCTATTTAGTCTGAGGAGAAAAAAGCCACCCAGGTTTTCATTTTCAAGCTTTAAATCAGCAGATGCTGGAACTTAATCAGTGTTTGTCTAATGTGAAATTAAGCATTGTCCTTAGAAAATAGATTTCACTCCTGTCTTCTAGTGTGAAAATTTAAGTTTAAATTTACCCTAAGGAAAAAAAAAAAAAAAAATCGCATTTTTAGCAGCTACAAGGAAAGTGATATGAGGTTAAGCTGGGAAAGGTCATGCATTACAAAAGATCACACTTGGCATGGAAACACCTTGAGAGATTTCAGCTGGAAAAACAGCCACAAAAGAACACTAATCTATTTCACCTGAAATGCTTTACAGTTAAAATGCAAGAAAAACATTAAAATAACCCTTCTTTTCCCCCTAAAGGAAGTTCACTACTAATTCTAAAATATCTAGCAGCATTGGACCTCTAACACAAGAATCAAAATCCTTAGACAGTGGGAACAGAATAAAACTAAATATATAATAGGTGCATTGAAAAGAAGCTTTTGCTTTCTTATGTAATGTGCACATGGTCTGCCTAATATCATCTTCAAATCCCTTGCTTAAGAAGGAAAAAGGTACAGTTATGCTGCAGAACTATTATACAAATAGTAAATATCTGGAAAGGAAGGGTCCATAACATGAATAGCCAAAATAGTTCTGCCTTTCATACTCTAGTTTTCTTTGCTTGTTGGAAAAAACCCCAGTGTTTTGCTTCCTGTCCCTCAAACTGCCTAAGGTGACCTGCAGACAAAGGCATCTATTGTGTGTTGTGATCTTAGAGGAAATCATTCTTCTGGTTTGGACCTGATGTTCATCTGGCCTATGCATTCAGGTTTCTGTTCGTGAAAACCAGGGCTTGTGGGAAAGGTGGGCATATGAGTGGGAAACTAACCTTGTAAACTGCTGGTTTGTGCAGCGGGTATGCACATTGTCCATGCTTTTTAATTTGGTTGGGTCTTGCCTGCTGGAGGGATGTGTAAGCAAGCAATGACTGTGGACATTCAGCTAGAAGGACTCAATGTGTGGAGGGTGAGTAGTTCCTGCCACCTCAGTGATGATTTGCAGTTCCTGCCACGTCAATGATGATTTGCAGCTCCTGGCAGTCTAATGAAGCTGAAGCCACCTAAAGGCCTGTGTTGTTCCTGCCCAGTACAGATAAACCATTACTATATTGAATGCATTTTGAAGGTGATAACATTTTTCTCCAGTTACACCTTTATATCTCCTTCACTGCAAGAGTGCTGCCATTGGTTTGTCCTTTCTTCAAGACAGGAGGGCAGAGGATGTTTGAACTTCTGCTCAAAGGATCCATACCCATCTCCTACATACACATTGACTTTCCACTGTTTTCACCTCTGTCCTATTCAGTGTGACTTACAGTACCAAACCCAATGATTGTAATTTCTTCCCCCTTATCCCAACTGATATTACATGTGTTTTGTGCCTTCTCCATTTTAAAACTGCAAAAGTCCTCATTTCCTCCTGTGCTAATCAGTGGAGTGATGCTAAGAAACCCTCTTCAAAGTATGGCCTCCTGGAGCTCTCTTGGTTTCTTGTGACACAGGCAATCACAATTTCACTCAAGTGCAGCTTCTCAGCTACAGGACTGGCTCCAACAATGCTTTGCAATAACCATTCTGTCTATGTGTTTCAATGTCTCATGGAAGGGGACTGTAACACTTAATTAAGGAGATGATATAATCATTAAGACAATAACTGAAATTAGTAGTCTTAACCTGTATTTAATTAATGGATATTAAGTCATCAGGTGTTAGGGACTACTTTTTTGTAAGGTAACCTTGAAAAGGCTGGGGAAAAGTTGAGCTAAAGAACTATGTAATTAATAGATCTGTTAGAAACAAAGACATTTGAAAAAAAAATTGATGATTCTTATTACTTTTTGACTACATTGATTCTGGGTGTCATAAAATCATGTGCTTTTAGAGGGGGACACACAAGGGCCAGGTGGCCATAGAACATTTATGAATATTTATGTCCAAAAAATGGAGAAAAACCATGAAGAGTTAGCTAAGGTAAAATATTATATTTCTTTTTTAATACTGGAAAAGAATATGTAACTAAGTATTTTTGCAATCAAGTTAGACTTGAGCAGAGGCTACTTTTACTTGCATACCTGATGTCACACAAAATTTTCTTATGATTTCAGTCATTTGTATGTTCCAGTGCTAATCATAATTACTCCAGTTAAAATAATTCTTTGGTTTTTCATGCACTTTTTGGATTAGTAAACCTCAAAATCAGTCTGCAGATATAAATAATAGTCTGTAATTTGGATTAGTACTGAGTTGTTTGAATTAAATGAAATAGTCTACTTGGCTTAAAGAAAAATATACAGATATATGCTTGCTATTTTTTAAAGCAATTTTGAGTATACGTACCTGCTGTGCATATACTGATATATAAATTAAAGGCATTATGTATTCTCTTTTTTTTTTCAAATATAGCAGCTATTGACCAAATAGATAGCAATAACTCAAAGTACAAAATGAGTCAGGGTTTACTGTGTCAATGATCTGTGGATTAAAGACTCCCAAAGTACATATTCATAAGATAAACCAAATTACTCTTATGGAATAAGACTAGGCTATCATGGCAAAGAACTGCAGATTAAAGATCACTTGGAATAGTTAGAATTGCAGTGGGGCAAACATAATGGTTTTGTTATTGCCAAAGTGTTCTCAATTACAGTTTTTATTTTCTGTTTATCCAAAAAACAGCAGAATAAACTGAAGATGAATGTAAAGGCTCTCAGCTTGGATGAAGGTACTGAGGAGACATGGACAATTTGAGTCAGGTCAAAATCCCATTAAATGTAGTTGCTACATGTATTAAAAGACTGGAGAGAATGAGAAAGCATCTCAGGTTTTTTGGGATTCCTCTGTCTACTTTAACAAACAGAAAGTGATTCAGACCACTGGGAAAAAAATGACTTTCAGAGGCTATTTAGTTAGCATGAGGAGAAAGAATCTTCTCTACCTGTGAAAAGCTTTGGATCTCATTTTTATAATGCAAATTTCCCAAGCACTGCCACAGCATAAAGACAGAGCAGAAAAAGAGGTCAAGAGTAGAGAAAGAGCTATGGGTAGACATAGCCTCCACTGTACATGAGCAAGAATGGATGCACAGGCAGGAGGGTAGATCACACCCTTAGTGAAGAAGGAAAAGCAATTTACATGCACTAAAAGAATGAACAATATTGTACAATGATGAATGGAATAATCATGAGTTGTGTACTGGCAATATAGAGCAGCTTGTTTAACCTATGTCAAAATGCAGAGGGTTTCTTTTTGTAAATTATTTATTTTAGGTGAAAGTTACATTGACAACTTTAAAAACTGAGAGGTCCTTCATTTACAATCAAATGTACATCCTACACTTATTCGTAACAACCATTACATTTTTGCTTGTTAGTTTAGTCATAAGTATAGCAAATGAATGAACATGACAGCTATTATTTTTCTATACATGATATATTGAAAAACTTCCCAGTGTTCATATCCCAGATTTTTGCTGTCTGTTTACCATTCTGCCTGTGGACCCATATACCAAACAGTTGCACTTCTCAGAGAACAGTAGAAAACAAAAGCCATATAGAATTAGAAGTTCAGATATAGAATTTTAAGGTTTAAGGGGACAAACTCACACACTACTTGAGTAGACAGCAACGATTTATCTTAAAATATGTTACACTGAAATCTTTTAGTCTGTGTGTTACTGCAAGCAGAAATTTAAATCACATTGAAATTTGAGATGCTTACACTCATCTGTGTTTGCAGGATACAAGACCCCACAATCAGTTCAGTGTGATGGAGAATGTCCAATGGAAAATCTATTTTGATAGTCATGGAAGTAGAATAAAGAGTATGTATAAAAGCGTATTTTCTAAAGGGAACTAGCAGAAGTTCCTCTAACACTGATTGCTTCCCCAAGTACAGTAAGCATCACTAGTTAACGCAGTAAAAGAGCAGTACACGAACTGTGTTGGCAACAAAAGTATTACCTCTTACAATACTTCACACCATAAACATAGCAGACTGATAGACTTTCCAGTGACTTCTTATAAAACTTGAAGTCTGCTTGATATTATTAATTTTTTTAAAGCAATTTGATGCTGTATGAGGAGAAAAAAAAAAAAAAAAAGAAAGGATCCAAAGCCATGATTTATTTTTGCTTGAGGGTAGTTAAGGAAAATGAGAGTATAAGTTTTGTAATTTGTGAATATTGGCATGCATGGTCAATCAAGGGGGAAGAAAGCTGAGAGCTCGTAAAACACAAGCCATCTGTCTTCTTTGCAGAGATAATTAAGTATAGTACAACCTGTGGCAAAATGACAAAAGCATAGATATTCAGTATGGGGATATTAAGGACTCTGATTTATAAGTTAGTAGTTAGCTAATAATTATTTTTCCTACAGCATTCAGATAATATTTCTTTTCTCTTGAAGTCTATTTTCAAGGAAATATTATTGGATGGAAGCTAAAATTCAAGAAAATATTATTTTTGATCATGTCTACAATTGAACTCTTATGACAGTGTTCAGTTATTTAAAATAAAAACCCATTAAATGACTTTTTATAGATTAACAAAATAACTTAAAAATATATATTATAGTTAATAATATGAAGTCTTCCTCAAAATTGGCTGAAGTTGAAACACCCTTTCAGAATGGAGAGAATGTAATGAAGAAGAAAATGTATGCATCTATTTGCTTGACTATGTTAGAATAGTGCCTAGTCCCCCTAAAAGATACTAAAACTTGTCCTAAGCATAATATTTGAAATATTGTTAAACTGATGTGCAATTTAACACAATTGACCCTGTGAGGTCATGTTGTTCCTGGGATTTTGGGTTCTTCAGCCCAGTGCACTTCAGAACTCAAATTTATTTGATTGTATTTTCCCCTGTAGGATGTTTGAAGGGCAAGTGAAAGTGTTTCTCTGTAGTGAAAGCTCAGGTACCCTACAAAACTCTTCATTGTAAGAATCACCAAGGGCTTCCTGTAAAGCCCGTGAAGACCTTATGAAGACATTATCACTACTCTGTGGAAGTTCTGCAAAGTTCTGCTGTAAATGAGTTGGGTCCTGGTTTCACTGAGATTACTCCTGACAGTAGACTTTTAACCCTCTATGTCTTTTAGAAGTTACCATCATCACACATTAAGTATATACCTAGACCACTTGAAGGTGAATGTGTGGAAGTCGGGCAGAAAAGTAACTAAAGCAGAATTTTGATGGTAGAGAAACTGACTCCACTAAATGTGCTTAAGACTTTGACATATAAATCATCACAATAAAGCATAAAGTGTAAAGGAAATGCAATTAAATTTGAAGTTGAGAAGTTGGGTATATGCTCAGTCAGTATTTACAGTCCATTAGTTTTTCTCAATGTGACAGCAGTATCCCTCAAAAGCGTTTGATTTGCTACTTAAACTTTAAAATCACTAAGAGAAAACATTACAAGGTGACTTGAGTGATTGACCTTCATTAGTCATTGATGAAATTTCTTCTGCTGCTCATTGCTTTTCTAGGCATTGGCTAGCGCCTTGCATTTTTCTGTAGAGCTCTGTTGGCTTTGCCATCTTAATTTCTTATCCATTGCATCCCCATTCATCTCTTTTGATTACTTCCTGAATATTATGCAAATCTTAGATTACATTAGATAAAATAATAAATCATAAATGCATTGGCATAGCAACTTTTAAAAATTTTGTCTTCTTCTCTGTGTCAGCTGATAGAATACAGCCAAATGTTTGGGGCTTGTAATCACTATCATTTATAAAGGATATTTTGTTGTGATTGCAAATAAATTAGTCCTTGCTTCCAGAGGAAATAAAACCTCACAGCCCCATTAAATACATCATTTGAAAACTCTGAGAAAACTTAAACTCAACTGTCTCTGGCTTTTAGGAGGAAAGTGGAGTTTATGCAATCAGAATAGATAGGTATTTTACTGGTAGTCTCCTGAAAATAACACAGACAATGAGCCCTTCCCCATGGCATATGGATACACACAGAATTAACTTTACAACTGCTTTTCAGACTGATGCCAGCTATTGCAGCTCTGTGCAGATGCCAAACACAGTCAATATAAAGAATGGTAGTAAATTTACTGTGCTTTTTGCAGTGCTATAAATCACTAGCTTAGTACATATGTGGCAATGGTATGCATTTATTGTGTTCCCTCATCTTGTACTGCTGCATGTATCTGAGTAATTTGTTACTTCTGTAAATTAATAGACTCTTATAGATTCTTGACTATCCAGAAAATACATGTGAATATTTAACACCTTAACAGAAGAGCAGGCTCTTTTGAGGAGACCGGAGATTCTTCTAGAAAACTATCATGGCTCTGAGTGTAGCATCACCAAGCTGACTCAGATGATGATGTAAAATCATACATTCTGACAACTGTAGAATATTTTGTCTGCAATGACAGGTGCTTTGAACTATTAGTATCTAATCTGTGGGATTTAATATATCACTACATAGTTTTGAGATGGAAATCAGGCTGGTAAGCTTTTGTGGGTTCTGCCACTACTACACTCTTATTATGTGTAATGTATAAGGTACTACTCATCCACTTTAGATATCTTCCATTTGGGAAGCAGTTCGACAGTGAGACAGTGCAATTCTTTTCCAGAAGTCTTTACAGAGTACTGTATCAGAGACTGCTGATAAATTTGCAGTCCTCCCAAGTACATCTTACTGAAGGTTTATAAAAGATTGTTGCATGGGGAGGAGATCACTAGCTCCTATGGAGCATATTAACTAAATCACACATCATGCTAAAGAGTTAGCACATTCAGGTCAAATCATCTCTGTCTTTTAAAATAAGATTTATCATCACTGAGTTATTAAAGTTTTGTCTATTATCCTGAATAGTCTTTTATTGACTCAGACAGTCCTTTGTACCTTCCTAGCATGAAATTATGATAAAAGGTTGAGTCCTACAGATGTCTAAAATGTCCTTGAAATGGAAAGGGAAAAAGGCCTATGTTGCATTTCAAAAATGAATACATGTCACTCGTCACAGAAAAATGAATTGACTTTGTATTCATTAGATGATCTGTGAAATAATCCTCAATTAAATGAACAATAGATTTCTAGTTCCTACAAAGATACAACTTTAATCCTATGTGGTTTTTTACTTCCTTTTTTCCACTTGTCAAAACTGTGTTTAGCATCCATTCATTATGAAAATGTTTTTGTTAAGATAGAGAACAAAAATAGAGTAGAAAAGCAGCTATAAGAGAACTCTCATAAACAGCATGGTAACTGACACTCTTTTACATTTGTTTTAGCACTCTCAGAAGAAATGAAAGGTTTATTTGGCCACATAATGTTACATAAACTCATAGATATAACATTTCCCTTTTATACCAATTTACACCTTTAGGACATGACCTAATGAAACTACACCATGCATACATGGGGAAGAATGATAGCAGCACTTATGGTTTTACTTGCCTTTTGAGTTCAAGAAAGATGATCTAAATTTCTCTTCGGCCTTTACATGTACTATAAAGATTATTTGAATTACAGAAGTGCCAATGGACTCAGCCATGAATAGGACAATTTTTTTTAGGTACCACATAAATACATAAGAGACCTTTACTTCCAAAAATCTGAGCGGTTAGAAGACTGATGTATGCTACAGCCAGATAGTGGGGGGTGGTGGTGGGGGGGGTGGTGAGGGGGAAAAAACAAACAGGGGAAAATTGGAAAATTAAGCATTTTCTATTAAAAAATACAGATCAGAGATTGAAGGCACATTTTCAATAAAATCTGAAAAGACTGCATCACAGGAAAATACTAATAAGATTTTTTTGGGAGGAACAAAAAACTACTGAGTGTTCAAAGGTGTGCTGGTTTTGGCTAAGATAGTGTTTCTTTTATCCATGGTAGCTGGTATGGGGCTGTGATTTGAATTTATGCTGAAAACAGTGTTGATAATATAGGGATGCTTTTCTTAGTGCTGAGCAGTTCTTATGAAGAGTCAAGGCCTTTTCTGCCTCTTGCTCCATTTCAAGGAAGCTGCAGGGAACACAGATGGGACAGCTGACCTGAACTGACCACAAAGATATTCCATGTGGTATCATGCTCAGCATATAAATCCAGGGGAAGGAGGAGGAAATGGGGCAACATTCAGAGTGATGGAATTTGTCTTTCCACATCACCATTCTCCATGATTGAGCCCTGTTTTCCTGGAGATGGCTACCACCCTCCTGCCAGTGGGAAGTGGGGAAAGAATTCTTTGTTTTGCTCTGCTTGTATGCACAGATTTTGCTTTAAATGGTCTTTATCTCAACCCATGAGTTTTTCACTTTCACACTTCTGATTCTCTAACCAATCCCCAAGATGGATAAGTAAGCAAGTGGTTCTGTGTGGCTTAATTGCCAGCTGGGCTTAAATCACAACAAAAAGGTAGAACTGAAGCCAAAGCGTGCTTGTTTCTCAAAAGTGAAACTGGAGTTGCTGTTTTTTTCTTGGAGACAAGTCGAAGGTTTATTAAAAAAAAGAAATAAAAAAATTAGGGAGTATTGTGGCAACGCACGCCTTGTCTCACAGACGGACACCCCACACCGCACAGAGGGGAGCCGTCCAGAGCTGAAACACTCCGGGGCACACGTGGAGACAAGGCACTGCGGCAGGCAGTGGCACTCAGGGGGACGTGAGTCGTCGTGGAGGCGTGGCGAACAGAGAAGTGCGGGATCGCAGTCTGTGGTTCCAAGGGAGTTTATTAGGATCCACAGGCACAGGGCGAAGGGACAGGAAGAGGTGTAGCAGTGAGATTAACCCAGATGAGCGTGGAGGCTGAAATAGCTGACGAAGTCCCCTGGGTCTGAAGAAACCTTCAGGTCAGGGTGACAGAAAAGTATTCCCCCAAGATACCTTGAAGCTAGCCTCATGAATATGGGTCAGGAATCAGAAGTATTGGTTTCTGGACCTCTCCTCCCCTTCATCCTTTTAGAGTTAATAGCCAGAATGTTCCTTCACCCGTGGTTTTATTATTGGTTTTTGAAGTTCTGTACCTGCCCTCCTTGTACCCCTATTCCCCAGTTCCCCTGTAAATTCTGTATCCCCTGCGTCCCGGTTGGCTATCCTCTCAAAACCACTCCCATCCTTCCATCCCTTTTAACCCGGTGTTCGCTTCTGCTCTGGGCGCTCTGAGCTCTAGGACCCAGCCACGCCCAGTTCCCCGCCGACCCTCTCCGACCCCACGCACCCCGCTCCGACCCTGCAGCACCCTCATAAACCCTGGATTCCTAAAGCTTAGCGTCTGCATCTTCTAATCGCCACGTCTCCTGCTCTCCTCCGCCGGGGAGTTAGCCCTGGCGAGGGTGCCACGCTTCCCGGCTCCGCTCCGCGGCCTCAGCGTGGGAGCTCCCTGCGTGGACCTCGTTTTGGTGAGGTTTTCTGAGGTCTTGCCTCCTCCCCGGAGCGAGAAAACCTCAAAGAGGGATGGAGAGCAAGGGGTGGAGAAGGCGCAAGGAACCCAAGGCTGCGAATCCCGAGCTAAGAGATGCAGAGGGTTAAAATGGAAGGGAAAAGGGGCGTGGTTAGCTCCAAAGAGCCAACCAGGGAAAGCCAGAGGGGAGGAGATAAGGAGGTGAAAAGGGGTTACAACCAATAAGTTTACAGCAGAGGAGGGTACAAACTTATTGAACTAGGGAGAAATTTCTAGAACATAAACCATATACGGAATGGGAGCGAGGGAGAGCGCCAGACCAATGATCTCGTGCTAATAAATCCTGCTAGCACACTGCAACAGAGTATGACTTTTGCACAAGAAATGTGGCCCAAATTCAATGAGTGCTCTCCAGGATATTTTATATTGAAACTGAAATATGGTTGAGAATGCAACCCATGCTTCCTTATACAAAGATGCTATGTAAACTTTTCCTGACACTGACATTCCTTGGGCTTCTTTCCCAGAGTGCTCCCTGTGCACTCTCTTAGTGGGACAGGAAGAGGCCCCCTAAGTGCTGGGAGGTCATTCATTGACCCCTTGTACTAGACCAAAATGAATAGTGAACATTAATGATAATTATATCACATCACATCTCTGAGTTTATTGTCAGCGCTTTATAAGCTTTTCCCTGTTCCTTCACTCTGAGTTGCTATAGAATCATTCTTGCTTTAACACAAGCAATGACAGAATTTAGTGAAACAGGAACTATCAGAACTACCAATCCCATATTTCTTGTATTTCTCCCTTCTCAGCTGGTAGGCATAATCTTCCCTTGATTTTCTTCTCCAACATAGTATTTGCCCAAGACCTTGCACTGAAAAAATTACTGAAAATAAACCTCTTCTTAATAATGTGCTTTTACTCAGTTAGTGCAACAGTTTAAGGGCATTATCTGCACAGTGTGTGGATTTCATTTTTGAGACTAAGTGTTCTGTTTCTGCCTGACAAATTGCAAACTTTATTTTTACTCTGAAGACAATCATTACTTTCCTGCAGTAGTTGAGCCTGAACCTCAACTAAAATTCATAAGGGGTTCTGATCCAGGGCTAACAGAAGTATTACTGGCTTAAAATGTATCACTTATACGTAATTGCTCTGACAATAAGTTAAATCCCATGGAGGAGAATTGTTTTGTCACCTTGGCAATAAAGTCATTTGGAAAGGATCAGAGAACAGCTTGTAGGGCTGATCAGGGATTCACCAGGCAGAGCAGCTAGAAAGTTATAAAAAAAGAAAACAAGTAAGTTGTTTGATCTGCTTTAGTCTTCTTCAGCAGCTAAGGATGAAGGAAAGCTGTTTGTCCCAGGGGCATAATAAAGCAGAGAAGGACATAAGTAGGTTCTAAAGGGGTTCCAGAGAAGGGCTAAGACAGAATAAAATACCTAATGTTTTGAAAGAATGTAAAAAGGTATTTTTCTTTAATTCCTTTATAATTTGTTTTGCTTTATTCTTTAACTAAAAACAATAATATGCTTACAATTTTTTTTGTCTGTAATCTCCCCTCATCCAGTTGGCAACAAGTCTGGAGAAGTATTTTTGGAAAATCCTGTGGCTATCTTTATTTTTAGCCTACTAAGAAGAAAAGTCATGGCTTTTTGGTTTTGGATTGATCCCATTGTTGGAGAAGTATCTGCTCTGTCTTACTAACTTCAAGAGCAACAGGACCAGATTTTCATTGTAAAGGTGAGGAAGCATTGACAAGGTCTTCTGAAATACCTGCACTGATTGTGGCTCTCAAAAGGCTTGGATTGTTTACAAGCAGCTACAAAGCCAGCCCAAGCCAAAACATGCTGATGGAAATACATCCATTTATTTAAAAGAATTTAAGGAAGAGTTTTCACTGCAGATTTCCTGACTATGATCCCTCCCATCAATTAACTGATGAGGACAATTTTTTGATTGTTAGCAATGTGACTACTCTTCAACAGTAATGCAATCTGGTGGAAAGAAAACCAGTAGGCTGAAGCTTAATATATATTTCCTTCTTTCTTGTCAGCTGCTCATTTTATATGTATATATATATGTATATATAAAAAATATATGAGTCTTATTTGGCAAAGTACTTCCACCTCAGGTATTCTGGAGAATTGCCTCCAAAGCACTATTAAAGGTATTCACTTCTGGGACAAATATTAGAAAAAGTATTTCAAGGCATGGTGGAATATCATAACAAAAAATACATTTGGACTTTGGAAACAACCCTTAAAATAAAAAATAACCAAAGCAAAAACCAGTGCTTTTAATATGTCCTGGATGTGACAGAAGAAAAGACCAAGGAGAAAGGGACAAAATGTAAAGCATTATTTATAATTTTCTTTCTATGCTCCAAAGAAGGAGTATTTTTCTTCACCTTGGGCTCCACCTGTATTGTGCTGAATTTGTATTTTTCTCTCCAGAAAATAAAATTAACTGTACCAAGTATAGCTTTTGTTTTTGTGGAGGCATTTTAATTTTCTCTAAAAAAGCAAAACTGTAATTTCTCTTCCTCTTTCTAACATCATGGGCTCTTTCATCTGCCTTTAATAAGATTTAGATGATTATGAAAAGTCTTGTGTCATTTGAATCAAGTGTTTCCAAACCTTGAATGACTACAAAAGCCTCTTCTCCTTTCCTTCTGCTGTTTATCACAATGTTTATATTCAAATCTAAACCAATTTCCTGTTGTTGAAACATGACTCAGCAATACTACAAATTAATAACTAATGCTGAGTCAGCCACAACTGATTTTCTTTTGTGCTGATTCTGATTTTCCCAGCTAATACCATAGAATCATTTTTTGGGGAAGAGAGAGAACTCTATTTTCCATTATCTACATTTCAGATGCTTTTTGGACTGGGTATGTGTGCATGTCTTCAGCTGATTTAAATAAAAAATACAAAACAAAAATCAAGCCATAAATGGAAGAAATTTTTTACTGTGAGGGTGTTTAAGCCCTGGAATAGGTTGCCCAGAGAAGTTGTAGAAATTTTTGCAACACAACACTGGAACTTCATCTTGAAAAACACAAGATAAATATCCCACATTTGCTCTGGTTTGAATCATTGAACTTATTTTGGACGTCAGAATTTGAAGATACAAGCTTCAGATACGACTGTACATTTACTTTAAGAGGAGTCTAGGGCACACAGCTCTTTGTATACAGCCATGGCATCTACATTATTTATACGACACACAACCAACATTTGAGTTCTTACAGTCTGAGGTAAAAATCTGTACCTTCAAGAGATAGTAGAACTACACTGGTCACAGATAAAGCCCTGTGGTACACTCAATTTATATTGTGATTTTGCAGATCTTCACACTTTATTCACTTTTGCCCTTTATTTTTTCCCATGTTTTTATTATCATATGAAGCTATGGGTTTTTTTGTTTTTTGTTTGTTTGGTTCGTTTTGGTTTTTTTTTTGTTTGGCATTTTTCATTCATACTCAATAATTCTCTTTTTATAATTAGAAATACCTTAGAATACCTTACAATACCTTAGAAATACCAGTTTCATTTTAATAAAGAAATAAGTAAAACCACAACTACAAATGACACATAAACCTTTAAATCCTTTTGGTATTCTCAATTTTGCCCTTTCATCCCAATTACAGAGTGATTCATTCATCTTAATAGACAGATATGATTTTTCAAAATCAAATTAGGTAGCAGATTGCCTACATTGGTACATTTAACTGCAGTTATTTGCTTTCATTCTTAACAACTACAGAAGTAAGTTTTAACTCATGCCAAAAGTCTAGATTTGATATACAAATTTTGTAATGCCCTGAGCAATATCTTGAAGAACCATGGCATTATGCATGAGGTGTTTTGCAAGGAATACCAGGGGGAGAGCAAAGAATTATGAACCATGAACTATAGGATCAAATATCTGTCTTTGTCTGCCTTATGCCTCTTCAATTAGTGGGTTAAATAAATCACTCAGAAGAGCTTGGATGCTGATGCATACTTCATTCCTATTGGCGAGCTGGCTGTTGGAAATCCTCTTTTCATCCTACGGTAATTACCTTTTTTTTTCCAGCCCATAGAGATGTACACTTTGGCTGAAAGGGTTGCCAAACTTTAGACAGTGCTGAACAACAGCTACCCTAATTTAGCTTTGTATAACTACATATAATATATGGAGTGCATCTATAGATATGTATGTAACATATCACGAGTATATATGAGGAGGACTTGTCCTGGAGGTGTTTAAGAAAAGACTGGATGTGGCCCTCACTGCCATGGTGTAGTTGACAAGGTAGTGTTTGGTCATAGGTTGGACTTGATGGTCACAAGGATCTTTTTCAGCCTAGCGGATTCTGTGAGATTCTGTGATTCTGTGATATACTTACATTCATAGACTTCATGATAAAGTCAGTGCTAGGAGTCCAAAGGACTTCAGAGGACAGTCACTGTGCACGTTTCCAGAAAGACTCCGTGTTGTTTGGTACACAGACTAAGAGTGATGATGTGTCTGCACTTCTGTCTTTTCTTTGTGAACAATTGTTTCTATGTTCCACAATATAGACATATTCCATCTCATAAATCTAAGTCATAAGGAGTACATTGACTTTGAAACCAAGACTATGAGTCCTAGACCATAACGTCTGTATGTATTCAGTGCCATATCTATTGTAATTACCACAAAAACATGCAGAATGCAAATGTATCTTCCTTAAAAATTTGCAGTACACAAGTACATCGGAGAAAACCCTAACATTTGAGCCAAACTTCCAGAGTTTCATTTATGAGCTTACAGTAGGTGAAAACAAAAGAGAAATATTCTCTTCAAATCTTAAAGAGTTTTTAAATTTAGTTTTACTTTAAGAGATGTAAAGAAGCAAACAGGAAAAATATAGAAAATATGCTTTTCTATGATATATCACCAACATAAATTTTTGTCACATTTCAGCAAAAATATAAGAATCTTTTTTTGCAAAATGCAAGAAATGCACCTAGTTTTTTTAATTGTGTCAAAATGTAACGAGGTTTTCACGGGTTTTTTTTAAGACGTACAAAAAGTAGTTCCCTGCAAATAAAGTATTTTTAAATAAATCACATACTAAATTATTTTAAATCTTGTTTATCTGACTTTTTTTTTTTTTAATGCATGCTTTAAAAGAGCATTTTGTATTCTCTAAAAGTACTGAATTTGTAATCACTAGCTGTGTTGATGGCTACTGTTTAGGGAAAATATCTCAATACATACCGAATTCAGTACAGATTCTTGGACCTCTGTGATTAGCAGGAGTTTGATGTTGGCTTATTTATGAAAAAGCTCAATAGGTTGGCCTATTTCCACAGTGTAAACTACCTCATGTCATTGCCCTGGGGGAGGTTTATCCAGCCAATGGAGTAACAGCCTGAACTTGGTGATAAATTTAATGTACAAACAAAACCAAAAAATAGAACCAACCAAGCAAACAAAAAACATTTAGTTCACGAGAAGGCTAAAACTACAGTGATGAAATTACACTCACCATTACTTCCAAGCCTTTTGCAGATAATGAGTAAAGTAATCAAGTGTTTTCTTCTATGGAGGTAAATGTACTAGCAGATTATCTTGCCTAAAACTCTTGATTTAATTTTTAGTAAGGTGCCCTCCAGCTCTGCTATGAAAAACCTTCTCTTTCAATAGCACAAATCTTTATTATTTTCTCACTAAGGCTTAGAAATTTCATATTTTTGTGCCTAAGAGACACACCTGAGTGCTTATTGAAGGTAGCTTTTGATTCTCCTTCTTTTGAGAAAGATAACAAAGAAAATACATAAAAATAGTATTTTCTTTGTTAATCAGTGTTTTGCCACATTTTTCTTTCACCAACTTTTACTCTATTTATACAAGTATATAGCAATGGTTGTGTTGGGTTCCTCTAGCCTTAAATCCTGCATCTGACAATGATTGATTGATTGATATTTAGGAGGGAGCACAAGAATAAGGCAATTTTATGGATTCTGGCAGTCTTTTGTTCAGAGAATTCCTCCACTAGAGATTACACCCATCGCCTTCCTTCAGAAGTATTCTAACCACTTTAAAATCTCACATAAACTTTCAGAATCTGCAGATTTTGTAGCAAAACTTCTACATTTTACTTTTATATTATATCATTAATGTAAGGAGCATGACATTGTTGGATTTAAAGCTTCTGCCTGAAAATTCAACGGAGTGCCTCCTGATCTTCATACTATGAAAATCAGTAAATAATAGCTTCCTCACCACTTTTGCTGTAGATGGTGAAAGCAGGTGCCTATTTTCTCACCTCTGCTGGTGGCAAGGAATATTTTTGATCAGAAACATGCATGTGAGGTTGTGAGAATCCAACTGCTCTTTCTCAGTGTGTTTTTCAGGAATGAATTAAGGTGTGTCAATAATTCTTGAAGCTCATTGTCTGCTGGGATGGTTGATTTATTTCTGGGCTATTATATTACTGTCTTCTGAAGTAGGAAGGGAGGTGGGTGAGTGACTTTTCTATTCTTGCTTGCTTTCACACTTCAATCAAACCTTGCAAAGTCTAGGAAGCCAGCTTGTAGCTTTCAATCATGCTTTAGGTAGTCCCCGGAGTATGGTTGGTAAAAGAAAATATTGATGCTGTGTTGTTTGGTCGGTTTTTTCTTCTTTGGTGGGAATGTAAAAAGATTTGTTTTCTTTAGTGAGTTAATTTTAAAGCTAGCCATAGATCTTGCATGAGATGTTATTTCTACTATTACGTATATTTTTGAAGTAACACTGATGGTTGTCTTAGTTCAGACATGAAATTTTGATGCTGTGTTGTTTTTTTTCATTTCAGTCATCATATTTAAGGTACTCTAATGATACTGTTTATTACTCATACTCTTAAAATTGTATATCATACAATTCTGTGTAGTAAGGATCAAACTGCTGATGCAAGTGTACTTGATTGGGTTGAAAAAAAATACTCTAGATATTTTGTATTGATTAAGATGAGACAAACACAAGCCACACTAGAGGTGTTAATAATCAGTATACTTCTGTTCAATGAGCAGCAGGCTCAAATCTAAATAAGAGGACTGGAATTAAAGATACACCCATCACCACATACACTTGTTATAAATCTGAAATTTTATTTGAATACTAACATAGCTCTTTGAATATTATTCATATTTATAGATCAGTACCTGACATGAAGGGACTGAATAACATTTCTTGAAGTATTCTTTTGAGGACATCCAACTGAGCAGAGTAGTTATTTTCTTTTTTTTTTTTCCCTATTGGATTTCATTAACACACAATGGCTTAATTTTAATCAGGGGATTTATTTTCACTTAGTTGGGGATTGTTTGCTAAAATATTCTGAGGGCATTCAAGTTTTTGAATGTACATAGCCTATATAGCAGTAAGTAATCTAACAACTCATTTACTTTCGGATCCACCTACACACCTAATATTGCCTTTTTGCTTGTGTTTGCAGTTAGCTTTGTTATAAACACTCATACGTTCTTTTGTACTAAGGAATAAATTGTTTCCTGAAGACAGTATCTTTGGGTTTTGATTCCTACAAGTGTTAGTTCTGAGTGAAAGGATACAAGAAAAAAGGGATATATGGAAAAAATACTGTAGAGAAAATAGTTCCCAATGAATGCAAAATAAATTAAGTATGAAGCTTTCTAGAGGAATTTGCTACTTTGCATTTAAAAGTTTCCTAAATCACATATATGTATATATATAACAAATTCTAATTAACTCCTCTACAATTCAGCCTTTCTCTTCTGAAGCGTAGAAAAATATCACTTTACACAATTTGCTGTGATTTTCTGATTTTTTTTATTGACTAAATAGATTTTTAGTGTTTTTTCCCCAACAAATTTGACTTCCAGGTCTCATTTTCACTATTGCTCTCTCTGTGCAAGAAAATAATAAAATGATATGAAGATGGAGGTTTTGATAGTTACCTCAGTTTAGCCTGAAGGGTATTTATTTTTTTTTTTTAAGCCTTTGACTACTGTGGAATTTTGTACATTTTGTAGTTTTCAAACTTGTAATATTTAATGTTTTTGTGTTCTGTGGTGGAGAGATGTTAGCTGTTTGCTAAGACCCCAACCATTCTCTCTCTCTGCCTCCTCAACAAGGCAGGGGAAGAAAATAAGATGAAAAGCTCTTGGCTCAAGCTAAGACATGGACATCAGTCACACTGGCTACATTCATGGGCAAAATAGACTTGATTCAGGGAAAATGAACTTAAGTTACTCTTAAATGAAATAGATTTGAAAGCTACATGTGCAAAAATTCACAAAAACCATTTAAGTAAACAAATGATGGAGGGAAATAACCACAGATGTCAATTAAGCAGTGCTATTTGGTTTCCCTCTATCAACTCAAAAGGAGTATATTTTGAAGTGTGTTTTTAATGGTGCTTTAGAGACAAATTAAGTAACAATTTAGAGATTGCATAAAGCTTTTAAACATAAAACATAGCTTTTGATTTTCCCTAAAAGCATCCATTATGTATAAGGAATCTCTATTGGCAAAATTAGAGATAAGTTGCCTACATTTTCAAAGAGAAGCCAGTGTTGCCTTTTTGTCTGCATTCTCCTCTTGTGCATTTGACAACTTCTCCAAGTTTGGAGAAGTATTTTTGGAAAATCCTGTGGCTATCTTTATTTTTAGCCTACTAAGAAGAAAAGTCATGGCTTTTTGGTTTTGGATTGATCCCATTGTTGGAGAAGTATCTGCTCTGTCTTATTAACTTCAAGAGCAACAGGACCAGATTTTCATTGTAAAGGTGAGGAAGCATTGACAAGGTCTTCTGAAATACCTGCACTGATTGTGGCTCTCAAAAGGCTTGGATTGTTTACAAGCAGCTACAAAGCCAGCCCAAGCCAAAACATGCTGATGGAAATACATCCATTTATTTAAAAGAATTTAAGGAAGAGTTTTCACTGCAGATTTCCTGACTATGATCCCTCCCATCAATTAACTGATGAGGACAATTTTTTGATTGTTAGCAATGTGACTACTCTTCAACAGTAATGCAATCTGGTGGAAAGAAAACCAGTAGGCTGAAGCTTAATATATATATATTTCCTTCTTTCTTGACAGCTGCTCATTTAGTAAGAACATTGAACAAAACCTTACAGCAGCCTTCCTAAACCAGTGACTAGAAAGAAGCAGAATCACACAGAATCTCAGTATACCTGAATTTTAGGTCATATTTATCAAACAAAAATACAGCTTTGAGACATATATCAGGCTATTTTGACATGTTTTCATGTCGCTGTTGAGCCACTAGCAGAGAAGAAAACCCGGATTCTCAGCGTGGCATGAAAAGAGCTTTATTATTTTGATTCCAACTTATATAGACTTTTCAGCGGTCACCCAGATTGGTCAGTCATAAACCTCCCCCTAGGCCTGATTGGCCAGGCCTGAACTGTCCAAATCTCGAGACACTGTTTTAATAACATCCAAACTTTATCTTTGTTTATAAAACACAAGAGAAAGTTCTCATGGGAAAGACCTGTGCTAGCCACATTTTCTGAGAAGTTATGCTGTGATTTATAAGTACCTGTTTGTTTGTTTTGAATTCTTTTCAGCTATGGATTTTGCTTGATAGCTTTTCTAATATCCTAAATTAGGTTTTGCAAATGTAGAAGCTATGGATGCATTAAGCTTTAGGGATTCATCTGCAGAAAGAGTCACATGTCTAGTCTGGATAATTCCTCATTTTACAGTGTCCAAAATAGGCAGAATATGATGACCAGAAAACTTGAAATTGGGTTATTCTAAGGAGTTAAGAATGAAAAAGCTCAACAATAATTTAAGCAGGTTATGTAGAGCATCTGGGATGTGGGAATTTCAGTGATTTAATTACAGCTATCACTAGGTAAATTGGTTTATAGAAGATACATGAGCCTGGAAGACTGGGATAAGTCTTTGTGTTTAACCTTTGCTGTCTGAAAAGTTGATGTCTTGGGTAGAAGGCTAGCTGAATACTAATTGTTCCGTGGTGTCATGCTAGGCAGGCTGGTTGATATTTTGGATTTGATTTGGATGTAACTTAGCTATCTTATGAGACTGGCAACCCACTTATTCTCAGTTGCATCTGTGCATGCTGGAGGACATACATGAATAGTTCTTATCCCCAGATGTTCACTGCTGTTTTCAGCAGAGATTCCAAACTTTAAACACTGGTACCTTGCCAGAAGTTCAAAATGCTGGACACTATTTGCATATAGTCAGGCAGATGGCAGGTGCCTTCATTGTTAATTTAGAAGGTTACAGCTCCTGGCTGAAAATATTCCATCGTGATGTTAACACTTGGAAAAAACTTTCCTTTTCTCTGTGGCTGAAAGCCTATCTGTTTTGGTAATATATCAAGTAGTATACCTACACATATAGTTCATAGGAATAAAAATACACACATGTAAATCCCCACAGATAGATCATGACATCTTGTGTCATTTCTATTTGTGTGTGCTTTGATGTATTTTTCTTCATATCAGTATATAAAAAATACATCTGTTGATAATCAAATAAAAATATTAATTTTTACAGGAATTAGTAACAAAATACCTGGCCACTTTCAAAGTTTGTTAGTCTTGATCTAAATGTAAATGACTGAGACAGGTCTTCATTTTACCTAGAAATTAATTTCTTTTTCTGTACTGCTACAAAATATTTTTAAGCACAAATGGACTCCATCTGTTGCCAGGTAAACAACCTTTCATAATTTACACTTCAGTGTGGGATAAACTTCTAAACTTTGCTTATTGGCTGCAGTAATGAGACCATCAGATCGGAATAATAGCTCTGATGGAACAGAATATCAACTTTAAAATATTTTGGAGAGGCACGATGAAATCTATAATCCATCCAACTGATTGTGTATTAAGCCATTTGACATCAGAACACACTCCTGATGGTTACTAGAGTTATCTTAAATACTTCATTTAAAATCCTAAGAATATGGTTGATTATTTTGTTAGCCTCATCAGTAGCATACATCACTGAAAGAAAAAATAATAATAAAAAAGAAGTTGATCTAATCTTTTCTTTCTCTTTATGTATTTGCCTTCTAAATTTTAGTGCTTTGCAGTCATCCATTACACAAAATATATTAATATTTCATCATTAACAAACTCACTCAGTGCAGATACTTCCAGCAGTAAAACACCAAGACTGTGGTGTTAAACATTGTTTCTTTCTCATCAGATTCATTGGGAAAGGTGAGTTTTCCTGCTTTGACTCTTGCTGTAGTATTGAAGGGCCCACATTCAAGCCCAGATTTTTTCATACTTGTACCATGTAGAATCTTTGCCAGTATTATTAAAAAAAATTACCCAAACTTATGGTAAAAGCAATGTTAATAGATAGTAATGTGGTAGTCCTATGGCAACATTTCTTTCCTCAAGCAGAGACAAAAAAAAAAGTGAAAAGCAAGTGACTTAAAACTCTGAAGCATATTTAGCTGTACAGTCACACAGCCTGAAATTTTACATCATCCATGCAATATCTATAAAATGAAACAGGGGAAAGAAAGAGTAAAATTTTATCTTTTAGGAGTTTCTCATTGACTAGACTAATACCCACAGTTTATCATTTTAGACAGTCAAAATTTTGTTGTATTTAGTCTGCAGCTACACTGAC
Source organism: Entomyzon cyanotis (assembly GCA_024500445.1). Lineage (NCBI taxonomy): Eukaryota > Metazoa > Chordata > Aves > Passeriformes > Meliphagidae > Entomyzon > Entomyzon cyanotis. Next base: position 55,268,136 of record JAKEPQ010001016.1, on the reverse strand, counting down.
CACAGGCTCTATCTAACAGCATCCCAAAAAGCAAGAAATCTGATCACATTATTTTTTTGTAACACAATTGTACCTATACCAAAGGCTTGGATAAGAAAAAGGGAAATAAAGGCAGGCTAAAGAACAGAAGAGAATTAAAGATAAATCCAGTAAAGTTGGTGGAAATTTGTATAGATCATGTTGCAGTTGTAGGTATCAAACTCAATGAAGTCAATAGAGATGCACCACTTCACCTGAAATGAAGTTCTGTGCCAGTACCAAGTCTCTTTTCTTGCCTGGCAAGAAAAATACAGTAAGACTAAGATGCAGATTGAAAACACAGAGCACACTTGTAAAATTTTCTGACTAGAAATATGATGATATAAATCAGAAAATATATGAAAACTCTGGAGAGTAGCTGATAGAAGATTTCAACCTCACTATGTATTGGGCATCTCCATTTCATTTTTAAGTCCAAAAGGTACTTTTGTAATTTGCTTAAACTTTCTGAATATAAAGCAGGTAATAGAATTTCTCTGAGAGGTTCTCTATCAATTTTTGGATGTATATTTTGTTTGAACCATAATGACTCACCCACCGTTAATTAGATGATTTTGCACATTTCAAGTATACATCCTGAAAGTGCTTTTATGAGGAGCTGACATTTTTATTTGCCATAATTTTGAATTACAACATGATTGTGAGTTTTTTGGTGTTGTGGGGTTTCTTTTAAGTGCTTTAATACTGTTTGCAAAATACTACGTTTGAAGGACATTGTATATTTGCAGTTCATTAGTCATCCCTAAGTGCAGAGACCGGTAGAATAAACCCCAGAATGAAAATCCCTGAACACCTTGAGTTTCTACAGTACATGAACCTCCATAAACAGAAATCAGTCAGGTAATGAATTTTATTATTTTAATCCTTTCAGCTAAGCAATGGAAGAAGTAGTCATGAAGTCTGAAATTATGAAAACAAAAATATGTCTTGATGTAATGAGCCAGACAGCATACTAATAAAATCCTCAAACACAATAATTCAGTCAATAAAAATACAACAACAGTTTGCAATACAATTCACAAATACATGAAAACAACCTTTTTCCCAGTACATCACATGAAGTAACTAAGATTCAATGTTGTCTTGCAAGGGAGACAGGAATTTTATGAGTTTTTGCAGTTTGACAGACTTTAAGATAGCTAGTTCCCCAAGATTTAGTCCCGTTCGCAAGATTCTTTGATGCTTGGCCGATTTGTCTAAAAATACCATTTATTTGACACAGAACATAACAAACATACAAACATAGAACAGATTGACACACATAAACACACAATGAATACATAATTGCAACACTATAATAGTTGAAAATGCAATTATGGGGTAAAACCTTGCTTGAACTATAAAAATGGTTAAAAATGCAAGAAATGCTTGCTTGAGCTAGCTGAAATGCAAGTTAAGAAAGGTACCTATAAGTTAGCCGGAATAATACAATTTAGGAAACTCAAATGATCTTACCAAATCCAATTTGGAGCTGGAATACATTAAAATTTCCTCACTCAATCCCAGGGAAGTAACCACAGGGCTGCGTCCAACCCTGGAGAGAAGACCCCACTTCACGCTCCGATGTCCATGTAGAAAGGCTTCTGCCTTTCTGAGATTTCGTGAGCTTTTTATAGGATAAAAGTGTGTATTTGTAGTCACTGAAAATTTCTCACATTCTCTCTACACTCTGCAGGGGAGTGTCTTTTCAGACTTTCAGTCGCCAGCAGCAAATAGCTGTTGATTAGGCTATCAACCTAAGTTGAGCCATCAATTTCCTGGGACCAATCAGGGAGAGAGAAAAGGGGGAGGTGTGAGCGTCCTGCCACAAATGTGATAGACACTTCAGTTTTTTTACAAATACCTTGCTTTTTATTTCCTGTTACATCCAATGAAAATATGTAAAGAAACCTCTGCAAGAATAAAAAGGAGACTATAATTATTTTCAGTTTATTCACCTTTCTTATAATTTGCCATTTTCAGTAGCTTTTCCCAATTAACCTTCCTTTACTGGGAGAGGGCTTCCATTTGGGTGTTGCATGTTATACAGTCATCCTCTTCCTTTGAAAAAGTAATAGAAAGAGATATACACCCCCAAGGACTAGCAAGTAGTCCCTGAGACTTCTACTTGAGGAACAGAATAATCATCTTCTACAGGTGCCTTCTTCATCCATTAAGGATGGAAAGAAGCCTGTAAAGGTATGTGGAAGGAGAATGTCTGCTCCTTTAATGGTAACTGATCAGAGAAGGCAAGAATAAGATCATACAGAGACAAACATGATAAGGGAAATCTTGATAAGAAAAACCCTGGTCAGATACACTGAATTATAAGGATATGTGGAGTGTGAGGATGTTTATTTTCTCAGTTGGGAAGATAAAGAAAAGGAGGGAAAGGAACACAGTTATAGAACACAATCAAATAGCACTAACAAGGACCACAACTGGAAACAAACCTTGTTAGTCACATTAATTGGTGGAGTATCAAGAAACTGCAAGACAAACCAAAACTTTGCAATGGGTAGTGATGCAAATCTGAGTGTCCAGAACATTAGAAGGGGTTCAGTGGGACTAAGCCAACTGATGAGGACATGGGCAGAGGAAAAGGGAGCAGGGAGGAACAAACAAAGATGGACAGCCATCCTATGGAATTGCAATTCCTGCATGGATGCTCTCACAGCAATGGAAAATATTTTTTAGTAAACTGTTGGTTAGTGATTGGTTTCAGAAGATGATTCTCAGCTTCTTGGGAAGAATTGAGTGATACCTAACTTTTTTGTCCAGCTATTGGTTTATAAGAATACATACTGGTCTCTCAATAGTCCAAGAATTTGTGGTGAGCCAAGTGTAGGCTAGAGTACATTGTGGCTGGAGAGGCTGTTACACAATATTCTGTGAAATATTAATAAGGTTTTTCACCACTACATCCCATAGTTTTCTCATTTGGAAGCTAAGGAAGTATGGACTGTTAGATGGAGTGGAATTTGGATAGATCCCTGAGCTTAAACGGTATTTACTAACAGCATAAGATCCAGATGTCAGATAATAACAGAGTACCTTACTGGGACCAGTACTTTTCAGTAGATGAGGATACATAATGCAGCCTCAGTGAATTTGTGGATCAGACTAATATATGGAGAGTGTCTGACACAAGAATTGGTAGAGCTTCTGTTCAGAGTGAGACTGATAAGCTTGAAGATTCAACCAACAGAGACCTCACAAATTCCAGTAAAAAAAAGGGCAGAAATCTGTTTTTCAGGCCCAAGAACCTTACACTCTATTGGAAGCCGAGAAGGGACTTCCAGATAACAGTCTGGAAAGGATCTGAGGGTATGGTGGATGCCAAGTCAAGTGTCAACCAATATCACATTAATTTCAAATGGTGTTCCATTTGAAACGAATGTAATGTCAAATTACATGAATTACCGAGGGATGGGTATCATCCCTCTGTAATTGGCACTGGTGAGGCTGCATTTGGAATATTGTGTCTGGTTTTAGATCCCACAGTCTCCAGTTGAAGAGGGATGTGGAGAAACTGGAGAAAATTCACTAGTGAGTTACCAAGGTATTCAGGGGCCTTGCATGTCATATATTGTGAACACTGCTCTAAACCATGTCTCTGTGGCAAATTTGGATTCCCTGTGCTGTGGATGGCAAGTCCTAACCACAGACTTACTACCTACTTGTACTGTCCTGGCAAAAGAAAGAGAATTAGCCTAGGACAGGATCCTTGCTTGATGGGCCTTTCTTGATCTGCTGAGGGCAGTGACATAAGCAAGCAAGTTGTGTTCACAAATAAAAGGTGGAGCCTGGGAGCAGGTACAGCTGAGCTTTTCTTCTCTTGAAGAGGTTAGCAGGTAAATTCTGAATGGGATGCAGACCTGATGGCCTCTTTTGGCAAGTGCAAAGTTACTAGAAAGAGTTACTTGCTGTTGTAGAATTATACAGCAGTGCAGTTGGGATGGCAAGAACCCCACAGAAGAGAGTATTCCCTCCCTAGTATAGAGGTAACCTGGACCCATAAATTATTCAATGTGTTCAGATACCAACAGAAAGGAAAAAGGAAAAAAAAAAAGGAAAAAACGCACAAAACCAAACCTCTTGTGTCAGGAAAAAATGCCAGAACTAAACCAAACCATAAAACGAGTGAGGTTATTTCATTCCATAAACACTTCAAAAGTAAACACCTCAAAAGTAAAACAAAAATAGCTTTGAGGTAATCACAGCACAATTTAAACATTTAAATAACCTTATTCTGGATATTGGAGGACAAGAGATAAGCTCTTAATTTATCATCACTACATGTAAACTAGAAATTCATTGGAGGCTGCTTAAGTATACAGTCTTAGTTCATTCAAAGGTATTCTGTAAATCTAGCTGGTTGGGCACAAACGGAGGTAATATCAAGAAACTGTGTTGCAAAAGCCTTGTGTTTCCTTTTACAAGAAAAATAAAGATAAGAATTGAGAAGGTGATAGTAGATGCAGAGATGAAAAACACAGAAAGTTGAGTTTATTCTGAAGTTTGGTCATCAGCCGCAATTGGTGACACATAGGTTTGCTTATTCCACTATGCATTGCTTTTTAAATTTTAGTAGCCCACCAGGAACAAGGCTCTTGTCAGAATCATGGAATAAAAAAGCTTGCTTGGGGTGCATGGTACATAAGAGGACACCAACCGTGTCAAATGAGCTGCAAGAGCACTTAATTTGCAAATTCTAAAAAAAATGTATTAGATGCAGCACCATAGAGGATGGAGATCACAATTGTGACACTGCTAAGGAACATCCACTAAATAAGTAGAGTTAACTGACCACTTACCCTTCTGAATCCTCTAATACTGCTGCTTATGATAAAATACTATTGTATTTGGGAGAGATAACAGAGATTCAGAAAAATAACCATTTCAGCTGATTTGCATTATCTCAGTCAAAGCCAAAGTAGTCATAAGAACCTGGAAAGATCCTAAACAAAGTTACTACTCCCAGCAGTAGCCACCACAGTCAATTGCCAGTGCCTGTAGCATCTAGACTCACAAGTACTAGACAATTTCTTCCTACCTAGCACTACATAAATTTATAACATTGCAGACAGGAAATAGGCAGTTCAAAGATACAAAACAGATTTTCAGAACTCAAGTCTGAGCAAGAAAAATGTTCTAGTGGTAGGGCAAAGAAAAAACTTAAGATTTTACTTCTGGTGCAGCATTATTACATGGAATGTGGAATATTTTCAACTTTTCTAACAGACCAGCAAAGCTAGTCTCCACTGACATGACAGTGAGTAATGCTTCCTGTAATTTTGGGCTAGCTAGAGGACTCTGTCTTACTATAGCTAGTCTCACTTATTCATGCTTTTGTCACCTTTCAAGCTATACGATTGTATAGCATATCTCACCATGAAACTCTTAGCATTTAGGAAGTACTACGATACACCTCCTTCACATCAATGACTATTATTCAAAAAAGTCTTCATATTGTCTCTCTCTCTCTCTCATCAGACTAAATCCAAATCTCCTTCCTTAATAGGAGTCTTGCTAGAAGCTCAAAACAATGCACAGAAGTGACTAAAGGATAAAGAAACACTCTTTTAAAAAGACACATTGCAGTTGTATTTTTTAATAAAAAGCACTTTCCCTAGTCCATCTGGAGACTGCTCTCAGCATCCACCTCAGGATGATGAGAAGCATTTTAAGAAGTGAACAAGATTGGCTGAGAGAGTGTTTGAAGATCAAAGGGTCCCTGTTTCATTCCTGGGATTTAGCAGGAATGTTTGACACCTCTATGTGTAGGTGGTCAAGGCCAGATTAGATGGGGCTTTGAACAACCTGGTCTAGTGGAAGGTGTCTCTGCCTGTGGCAGGGGGCTTGGAACTACATGATCTTTAGGGTCCCTTCCAATCCAAACCATTTTATGATGGTGAAGAGGGCCAATGTTTCACACCTCCTACTTTAAACACCTTTCTAGCTTCACTGTCCATAACTCTCAATTAGCAAGGTGTGGATTACAAGATGTAAGGTCTCTGAAACAAGTGTTTCACTGCATACAATTCTTCAGCACAAGAAGAGTATAAGAGAACAAATACGTTGGAGTTGTTTATTATTTAACAACACATTTCTCAGAATTTATGATGAGCACTCCTCAGCAGCCAACACTGAAGGGTTTTTAATAGAATTTTACTATGACATGTAACCCATGCTATAGTATCATAATCACTCCATTTTCAAGTCTGACTTTGTCAAGGACAAAAAGTTGTTGAGATTGGTTTTGTTTTTTTTCCCTGGAAAAAGTCTGGAGAACAAGCTTTTATATTGTTATGCTAATCAATAAGTTCATAATCTAACAAGTTAGTAAAATGTGTTTAGATCAGTTTTGAATTAATTCTGTTGGAAAATTCACTGCAATAATGAAAACTGAAAGCGTTAAAGTATTTCTAACTCTTTAAAGGGCATTGTTGTTGCTTAGCAGAAGGTATTTGATTTGACAGAAATGACTAATAAAACCATTAACATGAGCTGATTTTTGCATCACTAGAAGGGTTTTACAAGATTTCTTCAGAAAGTAATGCTTACATTTCCTTGCAATCAATCAATCTTGTTAAAATAATCACAAGTTAAATTGAAGAGCTTGCAATCTCTGAAAGTAAAAAAATACATCACATTGCTGCAAAAGAATTACATAGACTGCTTTACTAGAAAGAGTAGGAGTAAAAGAGCTTGCTTGGCTGTATTCCTGTTTGCCAGCCTACATATGTCGTTATAGATGACATTGATTTATTGTGTATTAGCTGCAGTGTAGTTCACTGTTTAAATCTAAAACTAAAACAAAACCCAGAAAATCAAAGTATACAGGATATTAGATGTAGTGTCATTTTTGGTGAATCTTCAGAAAGAATTATTCTCATTGCATTTCACTAATTAGTGACCCACTTGGATTTTTTTGTTTGGTTGTTTTGTTTTGTTTCATTTTCCTTTTCTTCTTACCCCCTCCTCCCAACCGTCTCAAATCCAGAAGGATAAGATGATTCTGTGTCAGGATGAATTTTAGACAAGATGTAGGTCCTTGAAAAATTTGATGAGAAGTGTTTTTACATCAATTTGTTAACAAGAGATCTCTTCAAGGAAAAAGAGACAAAGAAAGGAGAGCTAAGTCTAGAAGTATGTTATTAAAACTTTTGATAGAGCAAAGTCATTGCCATGAAGAAACTAGTAAAAATATCTGTAGAGCAGGATGAATTTATACCTGCAGCAGAATATTGATAGTGGTCTGACATAAAAATGAAGACAAATGCTTTAGCTGAAATGTTGTTTTTGAATACCTTGCAGATGCTTGTTTCAACATACTGTTAAAAGTAGTTGATAACTTGGGACTTTTTGTTTGCATCAGATGTCCTCATCACAGAAATCACTGATTATGTCCTGTCATACAACTGTATTATGTTGGAGAAAGGTGCAGTGTATGGTGTGATTCTCATTATCTGAAAGCTAACAAGATTACCACACAGAGGAAATGTGCATAGTACCTTTGAAGACAGCCTCAGGCCAGCCTGCACTGATGTGGAAGAGGAATGAATCCCATTTCTCAACCTCTCTGGTTTTGCCAACTGCCTAGACTAAATTGTCTTTAGGCACAGCAAAAATAAAATTGCTGCATGAAAAAGCGGAATACTGGAACAACCTAAGAGCTGTGTTTGTGTTGACAGTTGTTTTCTTATACTGAAATCCTGTAAGGTCAGGCTGGTCATGACTGAAGTAGCAGAAGCAGCAAGTCAGATTTTCCTGAATACAGTGATATGTCCATTCATCTCTGCCCTCCCCTCTAAATCTCCATTTTTGATGGCAGGAGGGAAATGAGCTGTTCTTTCTGAAGTACCAAAACTGCTTCTCATGTGTTCTTCTATGGAGCTTCAGTCAGGGTTTGTGCCCAAGGAAAGGAGGTAATTATGGACATAGGTTTGGCTTCATTCCCCTAAATGTGGGTACACCCACATCTGGGTAGCTCTTATACAATTTTTAAAAACAGTGAACAGTTACCTTATACGCTCATTCCTTCTGACCTCTTATAGATGCACAGTGAGGCTGTGAAGTCTCTGTCTGCTCCTTTCCTCTGGGAAAGAGTGAGAGAGTGGGAGCTCTTCAGCCTGAAGAAGAGAAGGCTTCAGGGAGACCTTACTGTGATCTTTCAATACTTAAAGGGGGCTTTGTAAGAGAGATGGAGAGAAACCTTTTTAACAAGGTATGTGTGATTGGACAAGAGATAGAAACTAAAAGTAGGTATATTCAGGCTAGATATAAGGAAGAAATTTTTCATGGTGAAAGTAGAGAAACACTGGAATGGGTTGCTTGGAATGATGGTAGATGCCCCATCCCTGGAAACATTCAAGGTTGTGCTGGATGGGGCTCTGAGCAGTCTGACACAGTGGATGGTGTCCCTATCCATTGCAGAGGGGTTGAACTAGACAGCCTTTAAAGGTCCCTTGCAACCCAAACCATTTTACAGTTTGTCGTCAGCCTTGCTCCTTCGCAGAGCCCACGCTGTGTGAAGGATACTTGTGTCTGATAAACAAAACTCTTGTGCTTTTCCATCTTCCCACTGTCATCACTGCAGTGTATATTAGCAGATTCTTGTTTTCATTTGACTTGTGTTTCTCTTCCTATAATGTGAAGGTAACTTCTGCCTTACAAATGATACAATATTCATTCAGTACTTTGGAATACTTCATGCCATAAATGGTATGCATTTTTTGTTACATGTTTATTACTAATGTACTATACTTACTTTTTATTAATTGACATAATATAGGAAATTTGTTTTGATTAAACAATTAAGCATCATGCAATCCTTTGGCACCAGCTGACTGTATCACTATTTGGTGGAATTTACACTAATCTTATCTCAATTAAGCAATAATCATTACTATTGTATTAAACTGGTATCATGTGAGAAGTCCAAGTATGTTATCCCTCCCTGTCTGAGCGTATTCGCATTAGCTGGAATATATTTTGCTATGAAAAATATTTGGGGAGAATTCTGACTTTATTTTTACCATGAGAAAAAGCAAACCTTTGTGCTTGACCAGGTGAAAATTAAGTAACAACTGAGAAATATCATACATAATAGTCTTCCTGAAAATCAGTCCTGTCACTTAGAGTTATAGGGAAACGTCTGTTTTCCTCTCAAGGAACAAATATACAGAAAGATAAAGGCTCTCCTAGACTATGGAAGGAAGCTATTTTTGGACAGACTGAGACCACTGTTCCTGCTGTCCTCACAGCAGAAGTCTGTGTAGCCCTTTCCACAGGAAAGAGCAACCCCAGGGAGAAAAAAATACTTGCTTGACAGACAGTCCCCATGCAGAGATGTTGCAGGTTTTCACTCTGACATGCCAGTTATCTATACTGTAAAAGCTGTCAGCTCAAAGTCTACAGCAAGTCCCTTGCCCTCTTTGCTCAGGACCTGGTGTAAGTGTGACAGAAACACCTCCTTTACTGAGCCATGCTGTCTGTAATCTCTGTGTTTCACAATGATATGGTGTGTTCTGCTGGGATTTCTCAACCAAATGCACTTCAAAATTTCCAGGTGGGGGAGCATCCTCACTCAGGGGGTACAAGGGATAACTCTTCCATCTGCTCTCTTCATGGCCCACGGTGGCTTGAGTTCATTTCTGCTCATGGCCAAGGCTACGGTATAAATGGTTGAGAGACTCCGTGCATGCACCGTGTTTCAGTTTGGCAATTTAGATTCTCTGTTGGAAAGTAGAAAAAAAAGATATGAGCTCAGGGTTGAAACTAGATTATCTTTAAGGTATCTTCCAACTTAAACCACTCCATGATTCCTTAAAGGCAGCAGAAAAGACCAAGCTTGGATTCCTTACCTCTTGTGAGAGCACACAGTCACAAGGATGCACCACCTCAACCCTATGATGTTGGCAGAGCTGGAAAAGGCAAAGTGAAAGAATGTCCAGTGGAAGAAAGGATAGTGCTTTCTCAGCCCTGATCAGCTAGAGGTCACACAGACTCTCTGGCTGTGGTAAGCAAGAGCCAAGATTTCAGGCGAGGCTTTCTCCTCAGTGCTTCATTTAGGGAAACTCTCAGCTAAATTCACACAGGGTTCGCAGAGTTTGAGTCAGCCTTCTTGCAATGTCCTGATATATTTTGGCCTCTGGTGAGACCTTAACTCTTTCCAGATACTGGTTATGGAGCCTAGGCTCCCACATGTGTCTCAAGAGTACAGCGTCTTAAAAGCCACCTAAGGAATTGTGTACAATTTTGCATAAAGAAATCCTCTTTTAAATGTAACCTTATATCTGTACATGGAAACAAATAATAACAAAACAAATCAAACAATCAAATTCATATTGTATTTGATCAGGTAGGTTCTAGTAATGTATGTGCCACAGGGAATGGCTAGCTTTCTCACTGATTTTAATTTAAAATGAAAATAACATAATTGTTATAATGAAGGAAGAATTTTTCTCTTGCCTTTTTGTATTTTCCTTTCCCTTTTTGTATTTATCTTTTATGTTTTATATACTGAAGAATAATATGTAACTGTATTATAAAACTAATCATAGGGTTCAACAAGCTGTTTAGATAACAGCTTTTGGATTGCTTTGGGGAATATGGAATAAAATCTGTGATGCAGATTATACTGTCTCTTCTGGGTAGGAGGAAATTTTAAGTGACTAAAATTTAGATGACCAATGTTGGCAAATGTTACTAAATTACTTGCCTCTGCCAGCTAATTTTGAAAGATAAAGCCTTATATTATTATCACTATTTATGATATATTAACAATATTCAGGTATGGCTTACAACCTTTAACTTTCAAAATTGCTGAACTACTGTAAATGTGTCTTATTTGCTAATGTTATTAAAGCATAGAGCACAATGATTAAAATTCTACATCCCCACACTCTCTAAAAATGTGGTCAATGTGCTCAATAAACCTGTTAGGTTTTTTTGGCACAGCCATTCTTACCTGAATTTATTATCAGGTTAGTAGAGGCTATCTTTTTCTGCTGTTGTTTTCTTTAATGAAAAATGGGTGTTTATGAATCATGCAGTAACCTGTAGGCATAATTTCACTTCTTTTTCATGGATTCACTGCAGCTGCTTGTTCCACATTGGCAGCCTTTCCTTTAATTTGTAGTCAATTGCTAGTTAAAGGTATTTTCACTGTTTCTCACCTGTGCTTGAAAAAGTGTTTGATAACACATTTGCAGGAGAATTTTGGTTTTGGTAATTCCCAAGTTTTTTCCAGACTTCTAGATTTATCTCACTGACATAAGATTGCTTTTTATGAGCAACTTTGTTTTTTAACAGCTCCCCAACTCTATTTCACAGGTGACTGCTACAGTAGTCTAACATACAGTTTTGGTACTGCTCTTGAGTCCAATGGATTCTAGTTTCTGTGGCATTTGAACTCAATCAAAGATAATGTCTCAAAAGAACACAGTGAAGAGAGAACTTCTGCTTTCACAGTAGCTAGAAGAACATTTTTGTGATAATTTTCCCTTGGTCAAATATTCACTAATGCATGAGTAACACAAGGAAATAGAATAAGAATAGTAGCTGCTTTCTCTAGCAATAAAAATGCTGCATCTTTTTGAATGCATGCATTTCATTCATTGGGAGATTCCAGGTAATAAGGCCCTGGAATGAACTGGGGACTCAAGAAAGCTGGCTAAAATTCAAAGATCACCTCCTACAAGGTAAAGAGAGTTCATTCAAAATGAATAAGACATCAGGCAAAAATGGCTCCTGGCCAAAGTCAAGCAGAAAATGGAAACAGGCAGAGGGTGGAAGAAAGGATGGGTAACCTGGGAGAAATACAGGTTTTTTGAATGACCATCCAGGGTTGAAGTTAGGAAAGCTGATGCCCAAATGGAACAGCTTCTGTCCAGGGATGCCAAAGGCAACAAGAAGGACTTCTGTAAGGATGAGGATAGCATAAAAGAAAAATAAAAAGACTGTGGAATATGTGGGTCCATTACTCAATGAGATGGGGGACCGGTCCAGGGCATGGAAAAGGCTGGGGTTTTGAATGGTGTCTTTGCCAAAGTTTTTACTAACCAGACTGGCCTTCAGGAATCTGAAGTCTCAGAGATCAGGGAGGAGGACATTCTATTGTCTAGGTCAGGGAATACATAAGCAAAGTGGACATCTGTAAAGAGTGGTGCATATTGTCTAACTAGACACTGATGAGATCCTCACAGACAGGCTATGTGTAACTCTTCATGTTAGTCTATTCTTACTTTCCTCAGGAGATACAATCTGAGTAAATGTCATGTTAGTTGCATTTTTGCATGAAACAGTAAATAAAACACAAATATGTACAGTATGCTCTCAGCTCCGTACAGAGCAAATTGTTACAGATACCTTAGGAATTTTTCCTTCAGACTGTGCAAGCTGAGGAGACCATGAGAGAGGTTAGTGTAGGTTACCTGCTGCAAAGGCTGAGGATGGACAAGTATAATTTTCAGTTTTCTATCTTCGAAAAAAATCATGGTTGTTAAAGGTACTACCTCAAGAAGAAAACGTGTAGTTGTACTGTGACTGAAAGCTGAAAAGCTATGCTTTTCAAAATTGAGAAAGGACTGCAAATAGTTTTCAGGTCTAGTTTGGTGCCTAGGAGAAGAATTGGAATTGGAGATGTAGGATGCTATTTTTTATTGTCTGAAGATCCTTATTTCCCTTCCTTTCCTATAAAAGACCCTTATGCTGATCACCCTCAGACAGGAACAGAACTGCTACATGAGTCAGATTAAATAAATCTTATGATCATATCCAGAAGAGCTGTCTAGATTGCCTGTCCTCCCCTGCTTCCTGAAGCCACTGTAATTTTACTGTCATGTTAAGGCCTATTGTAGCATTTTATGTTGAAGTCAATGGGTGCACAGCTACTCTCCAAAGCCCTGTTGCTAACTTCCCACAATTAACAGCATGAGAAAGATGTAACAACTGTTCCATGAATTCTTTTCTGGAAGTCATTGAGACTAAATGTCAATTTTCTAACATTTCTGCACAGCTTTATTTGATTCCCACTTTTGCTGTATATGAAATTTTGATTGAAATAAAGAACATTTATATCTTTTTGTTTCAAGGACTTCTGGAGTCTTTTTTATTGCCATTTCCAGTGAAATGAAACCTCTTGGACAAATGCACAAACCACCTATTAATTTCTAACAAGCAGATAAAAATATGAAAGCTAAAATTGTAGAGATTGAAGGACATCTAAAGAGCTTTGGTTTGAATGGAAGCTGAAGTGGTTTTAACTGCTGCCTCTTATGATTTCTCCATTCTCTGTAACAAAGAAGCCATATAGGACACCTAGGCATTTGCATTTAAGGTTAACTCTTAAAATGACCTCATCGTAGATGTTTTTCTATTACATTTAGATTTACTTGTATAGGAAGAGAAGAGAGGAAAACCCTTCCTTAAAACAAATTTTTAAAATAAACATAGGAAAATGTTTCTGTGAAACTTGATAAACTTGTTAGAAAACCAAAGAATTTGCTTTCTTCTAAGACCAAAGAAAGGGGTTTCCTAGAATAAACAAATGATTTTATCATCAAAGCTATTTGCTTTCTTTGTTTCATTAGAGAGTCTATATGTAAACTTAATTTAGTTTTAAAACTTGCATGAAATAGTATTCCAAATTTTTAGAGAAAATCTTTGGCTGCTGATCATGGGGAAAACAGGAATGCTTGACATCTTATGACTTAAAAACAATAAAAATATGTTAACAGTGTGGTTTTAACCTGAAATAAGAAGGCAGGCAAAATAATTCATACTTTTATCTTCTGTTCAAAGATGCAAAACAAAGAGCAGTGGGATTTCAGATCTATGCAATTGTCTAAAGAAATGAAAAGCATTAATCCTTTGCAGTTATTTTTCTGCAACTCTAGTTTCCTAAAGACCTTTTATTCCATCCCCACACACTCAGTTGAAGGAAGGTGAGCTTGAGGACACAAGAAGCATGCCTAAGGTCACAGTAAGTTGATGATGCATCACAGTCACAGCAAGTTGCCTTCTTAAGTGGGTCTATTTCTCAGCTAAAACTGAGTAAACAGGAAAAATGATTTTCCTCTTGTCAGTATCTCATTGCAAGGTCAAAAGAAATAAAATAAAACCAGCACATCTGTAACTGAGGTAGCACGTTGTAGTATATTGAAGCACATCATAAACAAATGCTAAGACCTGAAATATACTGCAGACATTTATTTATGTAAAAGATAATGCATTTGTTTCTTTAAAGGGAAATAATATTTGTTTTGCATTTGATGAATGTTAAGCCTTATGTTCAATAATTGGTTTTATATTTTTTTATAATGCTTCATTTATTTCTGGAGTTTTAGCAATTAGACCCTGCTTTGTATAGTCAATACAATAAAGCAGTCTGGAGTTTGTTCTTGAATGAACTTCAAATTTGGACTCAGAAACACACTACAAGAAAAATATTAATCATAATATTTTTCCAGGCACAAAAAATAATGTTCATAATAAAAACCAATAAATTATTGTCATATGTTCATTCACTGTATTTCTGTCCATATAAATTCTACATAAAACCCTGTCTCTGATCAAGTTGTACAGTGTTTTATGAAAAATTCTGAAGGAATCTGATTCTGCATTTACAGAACCTGACCCTGATCTGTACAGATGGTTTGGGATGGAAAAACTGGGAATGAAAGGAATAGGAAAGAAAGAAGTTCTGAGTTCTTACAGTGTGACTCTGATCTCATATAACATGTGCACTTTTGTGTTATCTTTTCCTTCCTTTCCTTTTAATAGACACTGTCTTTTGTTTTAGGGTTTTTCTCCCATTCCTTTTAATAGACACTGTCTTTTGTTTTAGTGTTTTTCTCCCCCTACTACCACTGTATGTTTGTATAATAGTAAATATATGCTGTTTGGAAAGAAAATACTTCATTCCCTGCAGCTACTAACAATTTACTTTTCTCAGAGTTAGAATGCAAACATTCTATTTCTGTTTTTCTTCACCTCAGATCATTCTGACAGTGCTTTACTCTGTTGGAAGGACATTTTGATGATAGGTGAAAGAAAACATAGCAAAGTCTCCTTGTTAATACAACTCGGTTCTGAGCTGATCTGACTGATGTGATTGTGTGACTTGAGCACCAGTCTTTTAGTTCATTTCTTAGGTTCATTTCTTATACTTTAGAACAAAAACTAACAAGTGAAAATACAGTAATCTATAACAAATAAATAACATTTCAATTAATAAAATAATAAGGATTAACTTCAGTGCCTTCTTCCAGTTCCTGTAAGATCATGTTTACCAAATGAACACTCAATTAATAACACTTATTTTTGGGTCTGAAAATCTTTTAGTGTGAAGAGCTGAATATTATTCCAAGTCTTCAAGGTCTAGTACCACATAGAAGAGAGGTTATTTTAAATCCTTTCAGAAGTTTTTGATTGAGTGAAAAAAAATCCACACACCCCCCAAAATCAACAACCTCCAAATCTATTAAAAAGTCTGCAAAAAAAATTTAAAAAATAAAGTGATTGGTGCATGTGTTTGAAAGGCACTTGTGTTAATATATTGTTAGAGAAAGTTACATCAGCATATTTTCTTATTTCATAAGAAGGATTAGAAAGCATAAAGTGGCTGCATCATTTGAAAGTCGTTCAGACCCTTAGAAAAGCCATGAATCACACAATTTAATTTACAAAGTCTGCAAATCCTGTCATTCTTTTACTTTATGCCAGATAATCCTATCCCCAGATACATGATTTTGCTTACTGTACATTTTGATTAAATAATTGAGAACGAGGAAAGAAATTTAACCGACACAGCAGATTCATTTGCTTTCCTCATTTGAGTACCTTTTACCTTTAGCCCTAGCTCAGTTTTTGCTGAAGATCAATTCAACAGAGAAGAAAAATTTAAAAATAGTTGACACTTTTAAAATTAAATAAGAAGAAAGAAATAGTGATAGACTATCTCATCATCAATTCCCAAAGAATTTTTGCACAGAGACGTGTGCATTACTGTACTAACCATATCTCACAATTTGATATATTTGTAGATACCTTAGGAACCAGATAAGATACTTTTCAGATGCTGAGTTTCATTACGTTAAAATAATTTGAACTCAATCACTATTGACTCATAAATATTTAATGCTATAATAGCTGTTTCAGCCCTGTTTTTGAAGGAATCTTGTTAGATGCTTCTAGAACCTGAAATAATATATTAAAACACATTTATGAAGGAAAATAATTGCAGTTAAGGGGTTTCTCTAAATTGTCAAAGAGAAAAAACACATAGCTTGATCTGCAGGATTGGAAAAAACCAAGCAATGAAGATGATTACAAAATGCAAGAGTAATTGGTAAAGCACATTTCTGATCTGTGATTATATCATTATAATCTTTATAATCCACTTAGATTCTGGAGAACTCCATTTATTAAAGAAGGGTATGGTGCATTATTACAAGGTTTTATATTGAAAGGATTTATTTGGTGGGACTACTAGTGCCAACACCATGAATTAGCAAACAGAGAGTATTCAAAGGGATTGAAAAGAGTTGTAAGTAATGATTTGAATTTGAAGTCCATGGCAGTATTATCTGAGTGAAAAATCTCAGTATTGGCTTTAAGCTTACTGAAATATGAGCAAAACAGCTGAAGTTTTACTGGGAAATACATTTCACTTGTGCACCTCCATTTTGTTCTGTTACTTACTTATTTTGATAGTTTTTAATTTTATTACTTAGCTGAAGACGATCTGTACAATTATCACTGAAACAACTCAGGTTATAAGATAGTGGACTTTACTACCCAGTTGATACGTTATCTTTAAGAAGAAGTCAATAACCTCCTGTATAGGAAAAGGGCTTTGGCATTTCTCCTAGTAACACACTTTTTGTATTAGAGAATTTGGATATCTGGATCAGAAGTTAATTAAACTATGCTGAATAAAGAATGCTTTATGCTGTGTACAAATGAAATGTAGTTCATTTGAATACTTTGTGCTTGACTTTCATGCAGAATATTTATGGACCACAGCATTGACTACATTGTTAAAATTGAACTTGGACTTTTGAGAAGTTTTAGACTTGCCTGACTTGGTGAAATGGCATGCAGAATGTAATCTGGAAAAAACATCGCAATAAAAGCTCAGGAAATGATTAAATGAACCGGCTTGGTGAGAAAAGAGTTCCCAGGACAGAGGTTAATTACATTTGACTTTTGTGGTGCAACTCACTTTCTTAATCACATCATGTGTCATTTTTTACTGCTTAGGATTTCACACTTAGACACATGCCTGCCCCTATAGGTACCTTCTCCCATATGTCTGTTCTGCATAAGCTTTCAACATCCTGAAGGAAAAACACTGATGTATTGGACTGAATCCAATGGAAGGCCACCAACATGACTGGGACTTGGAACACATCCTGTAGAGGTAGTGACTGTGAGGACTGGGTTTATTCAAGAGGACAGAGGGAATCTTACTGCTGCCTTCAACTACGTTACAGGAAGATGTGAAGAATATATAGCCAGATTCTTTTGGGATGTGCACAGTGTTAGATGAAAGACCCAAGTACAATTTACCGATGGAAGTTCTGATTCTGTATTAGTAAAACAGTGTTCAGCATGAGGAGAGTCAAACAAAGGGAATAGTTGTCCAGAGCAGTTCTGGAGTCTCCACATGTAGACATATTCCAAATTCCACTCAAACTGAGCAACCTGAGCTGTGTTGAGCCAGACAACCCACACAGGCCCCTTCCAATTCAAATTATTTTGTGATGCTATGTTTGTGCACTTGAAGTGTGTCCTCTAAGTTTACAGAGTAGGCAGTTGTGTGTCACGACCTATCTTCAAGCATTTCCAATAAGAATCAGTCACTCAAAATATTAACTGTAGTGTAATGGCTATAAAACAGTGCTATTATGAATGTAGTCTTCTAAAATTCATTCATATTAACCCTGTTGGTAGAATCAGCATGACCACTGTAAAATGACACAAAATGTGAAAATAATGTATTTCAAAGATGTTCCTGTATCCTTTGAACATCAATATTCCTTAAGCTCTTTTATCATCTTTTCTTTCAAAATGCCAACTCTGATCCTTCTTCACTAGTAAAATTTGACTAAAAAATTTGAAACACTCTTTGCTCACCAAAGTGACTGTAATTCTCATTGAGTATGGAAGGCAGGTGCTTCATGACCTCAGCCAGAGGATTTTCTAACCTTCCTGAAAAATGAACGGTCTAGTTAAAAGACATTAACTCTAGTTAAAAGGCATAAACCCTCTCCCACTGAGCTGGTGACACCAAGGTTGCCCTGTCTAATTTTTACCTTCCATCACAGTGAGAGGTGGGGTTTCATTGACTTCTTCCAATGCATGCCCTAGTTTCAAGGGATTCCAAGAGATGCCCCAATCTGAACAATTGCTAGATGAGTATGTCCTAGTGTATCTGTCAAGCCAGTGTTTACAAATTTATTTTTCCTTAATTTACAGCAGTCACGCTGCTTTCCACTTCGTGAATAGCTAAGATGCTAAGCTACTTATAGGTATAGCATTCACTCCCTGACATTAATCTTTCACAAGCAACAATGGAGATTTCTGTTATGTAGTTTCTGTTACTGGAAATGGTTATGGACCATGAAACACTGCATCAATGAATAAATTCTCATGCTCCAAATACAAGAAAAAAATTGCAAAAAAATATGCTAGACTTCATGGAAGACAGAAATTGAGAGCTTTCTTTTTTTTTTTTTTGCAAAAACTTTTCTGATGGATGGATACCAGCTTGTTTCCTTCTGCTGGTTTTTCTTTTTTTTTTTGCCTTTTCTAGTTGAGCCAATGTCACCTTAGAAACTCAACATTAGACAGTTTCCTGCCACCCCCACAATTAGCAGGGCTGTCTTCAATATGCGATGTCAACGTGGCCTTAATCTCTGCCAGCGTGCATAACTATAAAACAGGTGTAGAAAACTCTTTATTCTTTCCCTGATGCTTAGAAAGTTTTAATCTTGCTTCTGGTCTCTGAAGATTTGATACTCTTGAAAAGGACTGAAGAAAGGGCTGATGATGATATAATCAGGGATATAATGCCTTAAGATGCTCAGCTTGAAAGTTTCAGTCTCTTATCTCTCACAGGAATGTAGAGTTGGAAGTTACCTCTAGCAATTTTGCATCCAGTGAACTTCTTCACAGGCAACCATTTAATCCAATCCCTTTCACTAAATTTTTAAGATTGCTTAAAAGAAGCTGAAAATCTGCTTCTAATTTGAAAACTGGTTTTGAATTTCAATTCCAGCATGTGAAAGATTTTTTTAATTTTTTTTCAACTGTGAAAGAAATTTATTCTTGGTTTTCTGAACATCTTATGTAAATCCTTCCCTTAGCTGATATTTTCACCAACAGATTTACAGAGCAATCATACCTCCTTCTCTTCTCCATTTTTCTGTAATAAGCAAGCCATGCCCTTCTGTCTTCTAATCACATGGTTGTAAGATGTATTACTATTCCTAAAGCCTTCTTGATAAAAATTCTTTTACAGATATGAAATCTGAGCTAATCTTTCTTAAGCACAGATGACCAAAATTGTGTGGGGTATTCTCCATAGAGATTAATGTATGTCTCATCTCATATCTGTCCTTATATGAATACTTTTTAGATCATATTTGACATTTTTGTGTTTGCACTGCTTTTGCCAGTCTACTGTCTCTCCTCCCTTTAAAGTGCACGATTTTTCCTCCCCTCCCCTCCCCTCCCCTCCCCTCCCCTCCCCTCCCCTCCCCTCCCCTCCCCTCCCCTCCCCTCCCCTCCCCTCCCCTCCCCTCCCCTCCCCTCCCCTCCCCTCCCCTCCCCTCCCCTCCCCTCCCCTCCCCTCCCCTCTCGTTGTGTCCTGTTGTACCCTCTCCCACCCTGTCCTATACCAACATTCCTTTCATAATCCTTAAGGATATTCAATGCTTCCTGTACAATAGAGTGCTCTGCCTCTGTTTGACAAGAAAATGTTTCCCGAATTTGTGTTGCTAGCAATGTTACTAGCAATGTTCAGGGAACTGATTTCTTGAATAAATATCATTAAAGAAATTTTCAAATACTAAATAAATTTATTTTTCAAAGAGTTCCATGTGGTTTTTGTTATAGTAACCGTAATTTTCCAACTTCCAATTCTATGTATGAATTGCTGTCTTCTCAGGTTCAGTGAGTAATTTCTCCTGTGGCAACATGTCATCTGCTTCACTGAAATCCAGACATGTTTCATCTACTACATTTCACTACTTGGAATGGTAGGTGTCAAAAAAGGATATATAGCTCACAATCTATGCCCTGTATCATCTACCCCATTTAGCATTTCCCTTCATGTCTCTAATTATTCTTTCCTTCCAAATACGTTCTAAAGCTTTGCATACCTTTAAGGCCTGCTTCGTTACTGTCCACTAACTGTCCATCATTTTATTAGCTGTGCCTGCTGTTCCTTGATTACCTAGAAATATCTGTAACATGATGCATTTATTGAAAAATGTTGCCATTACAACTGCAATTTCATTTGCAGTTTTCTTCGGGAGACAATGTTTCATCCCTGACTGCATTAAGTTGCTTGATTTTACTGTCATTTCAGATATGAATCTTTTAATTTTCTACTCTCATCTTCTCTTTGATACTATATTCAATATTGTTGCCTATATTGAAAACTAATGTTTTCATTTGATTTTTAGAACATTCCACAAACAATTTAAATCTATATTCTACCCCTCAAAGTATAAAGGTCTTTTTCTTTCCCTCTCTTTTTTTTCTTGTTATTCTATTTCCTGATAAGAAGGCTGGAAGTTATTATTCCTAAAATATGCTGTGCATTGTTTGCATAAACTAGAAGTGGAACAGGAATAACTTTCAGAATGATTCAGAGTGTATATTGAAAAATACATATGCAGAACTGAAGTCAATTTAAAAGCAAGAAAAGCTGTAAAATATAAGGATTATTTGGTGTTGATTTCATGTTGTCCTTATTTGCTAGGTTAAGATCAAAAAAGAAATAATGAACACATCCATTATCAGTTTAATTCATAACAAATCACAATACGATGATTAATCTTCATTAGTGAGTAATTTTATTATTTTAAAAAAAGTTAATTTTTTAACTGTTTGGGAAAGTGGAATGACTTTTTATGTGGGTGTATCAGCTACTATGAATAGCCAGTCATATTGGCTTTACCCATTCTAGTAACTCAAGAAATATTTGCAAACAGTCACAGAGTCACAGCATTTCAGAATCTTAGAATAGCTGATGATGGAAGGTGCCTCTTGAGGTCATCTAGTGTTATCCCCTTCTCAGAGCAAGGTGAACTAGAGTAAGCTTCTCAGTGCCATATACAATCATATTTTTATCATCTCCACCAAAAGAGACTCCACAACTTCTCTGGGCAGTCTGGTCCAGTGTCTGACCACTGTCAGAGGAAAAAAAAGGTTTTCTTATGTTCAAGTGGAATTACTGTATTTTAATTTGAATTCATTTCCTCTTCTCTTATCACTTCAAACCTTGAAGAGGAGTATCCATCTTTACTCACTGCCCCATCCAAAAGGATTTAGAGAAATTACACAGACTGGGGTGACTGAACATAAGGCTCATTAACACACAACCAGACCCTTTCACACCACTTTCTATTTACCTCCTTTAGTTCCTCTCTGATCCTCTTTTCTCTACACACCACAGCATGTGTCTTTTACAACTCTATTGATTCCCACAGCCCACCCAGACTGCGTCTTCCCTGGTTTAGAGGTTTATCGGTTGCAAAATCCAGGTTGATCTTTCTGGAAGTGGTGCCTGGAATTCCTGGATAGCTCTTCAGTGAGTGTGACAGGTGAGGTGTGTCTCTTTTCATTGTCTCCATGTGTGTTTTGTCACATCGTGTTTGATATATTTTGTTTCTGTTTTCTCTATTTTCCCTTAGTTTTCCAGTTGACAAGAGTGCCAAGCAGATACACTGGAATACACTCAGTGGAATAAACATTGTCACACTCCCACATGCCCTGAATTACTGTGACTGAATATGTTTAGCTGTTATCCCTGCCTCCCCTATCATTTGTCAGTTAGGTTTGTGTCCCTGTATGTTCTTGTTTATGTCTTTCTCCTTTTCTTATTATCCCCTTTATTAATAGGAAAATGTCCTTGACTAGATACCCTTAAAGGAGCAAAACCATTCCTTTGTAATAATGTTTCATAATGGACCTTTTCATGTCCGATTTCTCAAACAGGCCATAATCTCATCCTTCTCCATCAAGGAATTTTCCAGTGTCACAGGCGCCTGAGATTCATGATGGATGGTCAATACCACTAAGGACTGGTGCAAGGGTGGCATTGAGTACCTTGTCTATTTCTCTATATTTTGCCAGCCCATCTCCTAACTTACTTTTTTCCTTTTGCTATTGATATATCTGTAGAGGCCCTTTTTATTGCCCTTCACATGCCTCACCAGATAAAGTCCAGGTGGGTTTTGTCTTTCCTATCTGCAATCTTGTGTCTTTCCAAAGTGTCACTACATTCCTCCAAGGTCTCTGCTTCCCCCTCTTGTATGCTTCATTTCTACATTAGAGTTTTGTCAGCATCTAGTCTAGTTTAATTCTTGCTCACTGAGATGAGCCATTCTTGACTTCAAAGGAGGTGAGTCTTGATCTTTTTAGAATTCAGGTCTCAATTACCCACTCTAGAAGCCAGCAGACTGGTTCTGTGCTAAACATTTCCTCAGCATCTGTGATGGGTTGACACGCACCACAGAGCTTTCTCAACAAGCAATTCGCATGCTACCATCCTGTCTGGTGAGGTAAAACATGTTGGAATAGGTTGTAGGTGATTTTATACTGCTTGGCCTCTGTGACAAAGAACTGTCCTAGGCACATTCAGCTGACTGGAATTAGCATAGCAATGGCATCTGAATCTCCTGCTTTTCGTACTTCTGGATTTTTAGTTGTCTTCAACCTTATATTTCCGCTCTGATCCTCACTAGTCCATTAATTCTTAGAAATCTGTTGCTGGTGCATTTGGTAGATTTCATAAACCAAAAATGCACTTCTATCTGGAGACGTGGACTATGTCTACACTGGTAACTAAAGAAAACTATTGGGTGATTACATTTGTTCCTCTCTAAGGGCACCTGTTGGAGACCATCTGATACCTTGTGTGCCAAGGGTTGGCTACCCGAAGCACAGCAGCTGCATCCACGCTGCATTGCACTCAACCCTCTGGGGCCTGTGTTGTAATTCTTTGGGCCTATCATATGGCTACCAGCTTCTGTGCTTTTTCAGCTGAATGTGTCTGAAACAATTTGGTGGCTGAACCTCAGCCAGGCAGAGGAGTGTTTTCACAGCATGACAAACCCTGGAAGTTACATGAGAGAAAAGCTGCCATCCTTCGGGGTGAAAAGCCTCAGGTGGTAAAGGACTGTTCAGAGTGAAAGCAGCCAAATTGTGCAGATCAATTCTAGTTTTTGGGGTAGTGCCCAAAATAATCATTCAGACCTCTGTTCAGGCATTGTTGTGGAGAGTGCTAACTGGAGCAGTCTAAACAAATACAGCAAATGGACTGCCAGGGGCTCAATTTGTGAGCTTGCTTCCTGCTCTCTTTTTCTCATTAGCTGCAATATACTCACAGAATTCCAGATGAATACATGGAAGTTATTTTCTGTCTGTATTTAGCTTACTCAGTACTACTCTTAGATATTCTTCCTGGGCATGAATTCTAGGCCTGACAGTAGAAATATAATGAGAGAAAAATGTAAGGTGATGCTTTAAATGAGATAAACTTGATAACGAGTTTTTGATGTCGGGCACATAGAAATAGGACAGAGACATCTCTCCTCAAGTTTCTAATCAAGACTAGATAAGAGGGTAGCTAGCTTCTGAAAGGGAGTAGCTAAAATAGTAGGATCAGAACTCACAAGTCAGAAAATATTATGTAAGATAAAGAATTTTTTCTCTTGAATCTGAGGAGGGAGTTAAAAAATCTTTTTCCTGAACAGAGCAGCAGTGAAAATCCCTCAGGGATCACATTTGCCTAAATTTTTTTCTAGTTTCTCTGATTTTCTTATATTTTTACACCAACCTCCCTTATTCTTGTCTCTGTTTTACAAGGCCACATCAATTTTATGCTATATCTTATTGTTTTCTTAGGAAAATAAGACCTTACATATGAAGAGCTGTGCTAGGTTCCCTAAATCTGTTCTCACAAATGCTTCTGGAGACAGCACTAGAATCCAGGTAGTCATCTTTTATATGATGATGACTTGATCATGGAAGAATCAGGTCCTTTTATGGCTTTTCCCTTTCCTAATATGTGGTTATATTACTCTATCACTGTCTGTGCATTGAAGAAATTATTCATTCCCTCCAACAGTCATCTCCATAATAACATATTTGATCTGCTCTTCCATTTCTTCCCTTCACTTCCTGCATTCTTTCTATACAATCCATTCTCTCATTTTTCATTTAATGGGAAAGTATTTTTTCACATCTCTGGGTAAATAGTTTATTTGTTTCAGAGACCCAATGTTTGATAAAGGTTAATATCAGACCCTTTATATTACAAGGAAAATATATCTTTCTATGTATTCTATGTATAGGATATGTACATTCTACATACTCTAATGTTTCTGTATTTTCACTTATTACCCAAATATAAAAAATAGCAATTTTATTAAGATGTGGGTTCCCACTGTATCTTGCTTCACTGCTTTCAATGAGATGAAAATCTCTTCATCGAAAGCAAACTAAAGCCAGCTTTTTCAGAGCAATATTTTTATGAGATATCTTATGAAAAACCTGGAGAGTTATTTTTGCGATTTAAATGGGTTTATAGATAAAGCCACCTATCTTTTTAGCTCTGTATTCTCTCCCCACTGAGAAGCCTGAGGCAAAAATAGCTAAAAAATCCTCTCTATGTTTCATCTGTTTTATGTTAAATGACTTCATGCTCTGCACATTAGGATGCTCAGTTTCTTTTTTCTTTTGCTGATAACAACTCTTAAAAAACATCTAATTAATGTTGCCTGGTCTGGGCAAATGTACATAGAACTACCATCCCTGGTTATATTCAGAACTCATGCCATAAAACAAGACAAATTAAAAAATTAGGGAAAAAATACAGAAGACTTGCTGAGGAAAGGATGACTTTCATTCTTTGAAGTCACTCACACTGATGCCATTTCCAAATTTCCATTAAAGTTTATTTCATATAGATTTGCATGTGGATCAGAACAAGGCTGGATAACTTACTTCATTGTATTCTGATAGTTTTATCTATCCAAGCATGGAACGTGGATTTATAACCTGAACTAGATGATTCTTTATAACTCTGTTTTGATAATGATTTCTAGTGACTAGAACACCAGTCACAGTTTAGCCACTTTGAAAATACTTTGATATTGCTTGATAATCTTAGAAAAAAGACACCCATGGAACAAAATAATACTAAGATATTGACAGGAATAAGAGTGAGAGAATGTTAAGTATGTCTGTCTGAGCACTGTATAGGCAGGGACCAACAAATTCAAAGTTTTGTGTTTAACTGTAGTGCATAATCAGTGTTCCTAAATTTTAACAAAATATACATAATAAATCAACACAATATCTTAGAATAGCATCTGTATTTTTCTGGTACCAGTGTCCAGGACAGCTATGATTAGGTTTTTTTCCCCCTCAGTCTTCTGTTATTAAACTGAAGCATATGTAAGAATAAGTGTCTTGTAAATCCAGCCTTTTATATAACATGTTCTTTTATTGTCTGTGGTACATATTTGATTATATCAACTCTCAGCTGTTCAGAAAAACCCTAGAACACATACAAAACTTTGCTCAACTTCAGTGGCAATTAGGCAGGTGTTTCAGACTAATCACTTGCTGCAATGCTTTGGGGAATGGGATTTTAATCAGCAACTCTGAGATATATTTTCTTTCTAGAAGTATAGATTTCTTTCAATGTAATTGAGAGGGTGAGCCAGTTAACTGAGCTAATTTAGTGGCATATGTCTGAGAAGTGCTAGTTTTACTAGGTGCCTTTTAGAAGTGATGTCCATTAACTACAAAACTAATAGCCTGATTCTGAAAGCATTTTATTTATAGAGAAGAAATACTTCATGTTCCCACCAACGTACAGCTCACCAGAGTAAATGCAGGTATTTGTACGTTCAGATCTTTATTTAGCCATTGTTCACTGTTGTTCTACATAATATACTTAGACTGCAGTGCATTATTTAGTCACAATACGTGGCATGTTTTTAACACCATATTTTCTAACGACTGCTCCTTGAACTCTCAGCAATAATGGTGACAATTTTTTGAGCTGTAGAAGTTGGTGGTAATACCTAAGAGCTGTTTACAAGCAATAAATACACAGAATGATGAGCTTCAGCTGCAGTTTAATTCCTCTCAACATGCTTTAATGCAGGTATATAGGTGTTTATGCCTCATAAGATGAGTCTGTTGTAGGACCTTGGATGTTGGGCCGTTGTACTGGGGAGGGAGGCACAACCCACACAGCATCTTCAGCTGGGTTTTTCTACTTGCCATTCATTAGCTGAGAATTATCTCAACAATTTGATGCCAATACAAAAATTTTACTTAGATTTTATATTTCCAAAACTGTTAGGGGACAGTTTTCCCTTGAACTGTTGAGCTCTCTAGCTATGTGTACATCTTACTCTGCAGATGTGTTTCTTAAGGAGCACTTTACTGCTTTACTTTTGTTTTACCTGGGGGGAATAGAACTAGAATGAGGATATTGCATGCATTTTAAAATCTGTATACTCCTGTGAAATTGGAGTAAGTTCTTCATAATTTCCTAAGGGATTTAATGAAAGATCTATTGCTTCAAAATTTCAGAGTCCTGCTTTTAATTCTTTCACTGACAAAGCTGATAAATTACAAAAAATTATCCACACCCACCTCCCTCCCCTTTTTTTTCCTTAAGTGGAAAAGTACATTTTTGTATTTGGCTATTACTAAATGTAATTGCAGGGATTATGACTTTTTCTAAATAGAAGACACAGCTCAATTGCAACACTACTGAAACTGGGAATTACTGTTTGAAATGATATATTGTGCTGGGGGGGTCACATGAGATATGTACAGGTCCTTCTTGTTCACTACATTTATGAAGCTTGAGGGAAAAGATAGGCAAATTGTCTTTGCCCAAAATTGCACTGTATGTAAACTCTGCCCCATGAATATAAAATTTCATAAAGCTGCAAATCCTAAGATGAAGAATTCTGGGTGAAAAAACAGTTTTCATTCTAATCACAGTGACTAATAGGTCTTAATTAAATATGCCTTATCTGCTGTTTTTATTTAAAAATAAAAATATTTTCAATATTATAAATATTACATAATCAATTTTTGCATAAAACCAGTTTAGAAGATAATACAACCAAATTAATTTAAACTGTTCTTTGCATTCAGGTTTCTTTTTGATATTATCAGGAATTGGAAGGGGACAAGAGTGCCTGTAGTGAGGGTCTTTTAAGCCGTTTTATACGACAGGGCATGTGTCCTGCCTGGGGTTTCATTATAATGTCCTGTGTTCCTCTTTTATTCTATCATGGGATTCTTTTCCATTGTTTTCCTGCTGTTGATATTTTTCTTTATATATTAGCTGCTTGTTTGTAATTAGAGATGGGAGCTGCCTCAGCTACAGGGAGTATTTCCACTCAAAACCCGAGGTTTACCTTGGTTTTTTTTCCTCCCTTTTTGAGAGAAGTTTTTAGTCCCAGAAGCTTTACTTGGTAAGTCTTATTACAATTAACATTCACGATTCTATTTATTGTTGACTACAGTGATGGGGTGATTGGGCCATTAACGCCTGAGAACATTTTTGGCTCATTAACCAAAATGGACAGAAGATGTTATAAAACTCTATTATTTCCACTAGATTGATCTCTATAAAAATGACCATTTAATAAAAATTAGTCTTCGCAGTTAGTAAGTCAAAGAAACCTACAAAAGCCTTTAGTCCTTGAAAGACAACTGTGCAATCTATAGCATTCTCAATTTCAAGAATACCTTTGTAAGCATTTTGTTTTAAACTGTATTCTGTGAACTCTTCTTGAGTAGGAAAGCCAAAAGCAGAACTTGGTATAAACATTTAATTTTGGCAGAAGAGTGTGATTAGATTGAGACCCAGGCTTTTTGTCAGCCAAGACACTTATTGTTTTCTGTCACTGTGCTTGGATCATGCTAAGAAAAATTAAACTGATGAGCAAATGCTGTTTAAATGGTTTGGCTAGCAAAGTGCACAGCTGCCACTTCTGACATGATATATACTTAGTCCACACAGCTATAAAACTGTTCTACATAGTATTTCCTAGGATGGCATGGATGGGAAAAGTTTTTTTGTTTTAGTAAACCCAAGACAAATTTGTTTAAGTATTATAAGTTAGAGCCAAAATGCCCAAGTGTTTTGGCATTGGCTTACAGGTTCTTCCAAACTCCAATTGCTCTTTTATTGAGAGAATAAACAAACAAATAAATTAATTGCCCCCATCTTATGAGACTATATGAAAAACTTTACTCCTGGTTACCGTTAAGAAAAACCTAGTCTAATCAGATTTTACTCTAGGCTTATAGTCTTGGAATTTGAGCACTTGCAACATTCAAAATTATGAGAAAACCGTGGAAGAGAAGCAAAAGATACAATGAATATGAACTACAGGGCCTCAGAAGCATGATCTAAACAAATAACAGAAGAAATAGTTTGAAGGTCAGAAAAGGTTGAGACTTATTAAACTGAGTAATTAGTTCCTCAAGAACAACAACAAATGTTCAAATATTTCAAAACAGAATAGAAGTACATGTAATATCAATCCAATGCACTAGCATTAGGATTTGAAGGATATTTCAATGCTTTGTGAAGCATGCCTGATGTAAATAAATATAGTTCTTATCTACATAATTATTATCACTTTGTTTCATTAAAGCAGAGGTGTTTTAAAAATATAATGTAGTTATTATGGTTTTATTGCCTCAACTGAGCTAATGACTTCTTTTCCCTCTTTATATGAGCAATTGATACTCCAGACTTCTCATTTGCAAATACTCTAAATCAATTTGAGATCGTTAATAACAAACATGCTGACTACTACTGCAATGTAACATGAAACCAAATTTTCTGACACAAGTTGAGGAATCTCAGTCTCTGCAGGTTTTTAGGATTTAGATAAACAAATTAAGGCTTGATCTGACATTTGTGATGGTCCATAAATTTCTATAGTCCTTATACTAATAAAAGTTGTTCTAAATCAATGTCAGATTAACAGATAGTTCTTCCCCTATGATTTTCTGGGCGAATGAAGAAGGCAATGTTTGCTTTTATTACCCAATTTGAGATGTGTGAGAGAAAGATGGAGATGTATGAGTCTTTCTGCAAAGCGAATGGAGAATGATATGGTTCAGAACACCCTGCTCAGGCTTTGGTTTTTATTGTCCTATATGAAATCTGTATCTTGACATAGCTCTCTCTATAGGTGGCCAATGGAGCCAGGGTCACTAATTTAGGCACCCAGAAGAGATTTCATACATTTGAATGTAGATAACCATATCTGGGCTAGGCATCCTGAGCTCTCTTTGCAGTAGGTGGAGAAACAAAGTAATTTTAAGGCTGCATTTTGTCTTTTCCTCTTTCATCTGAGAAGGCAGGGCAGGATGGCTGTCACACCATAATCCGATAAAAGTTTTCTGAGGACTTATCCTCTAACAGATCTATGCCTTAGCACACACTAAGTAGAGAAGATGGCATATGGCATGAGATACAGATGGATCATCTCAGCATCATCTGAAGTCTGTCGTCGTCAGAGCTATGGTGTACAGTGGCTTAAGCACACATTTGTAGACAAATTTTTTTGTGGACTGCTTAGACTTACTCTATGAAAAAGAAATAACACCATAAAATAAAAAAAATCATCAGGTATTGAAAGAGTCAACCCTAAAGTCATAGGTATGATATTATTGATTTATTGTACATTTTGAAGAGATCTCATTTGCTTTATTACCCAGAATAATTTACAGAAAATGGCAGCCTAATTTAGCTTTATACATGTTAGATGACTCAGTGCAACATTTCAGAAAGTGACATGAGCAGGTGTGAATTCTTGAATATAAAAGAGAAAGTCAAAGATGGGAGAGAGGGTAGGAAGTGCACCGTTGAGAAATATGGTAATTTCACAGTTCTGTGACATGATTCTGAAAAGCCAAGTACACAAATCATACTGTGCTGTCTAGTGCCTAAAACAGGCAAACAGACTCAGAGAAAAACAGGCTCACACGCTCAGCTGCAAAGCCTTCAGTCAACACAGTTGTATAGTATAGACATGACAGTAGGAAACTAATCAGTTAAATATTATGGCTTGCAATATCCAGATTTCAATAATAATTTTAAACTATCTTTCTATGCCAAACTATTCTGACATGCCTTGAGAAGTGATAAATGCATGGGATCAAATGCAATAAAAGTTATCCCCTGATGGAGTGAGAATAGGAACATCCTGTTAGAATAGCAAATTTTCTCTTTCTCATTTACTTCTTTCTTGTGAAGACTTTTGCAATCTTCATGAGGGGCAGTAGCACCTGAACCAAAGCAGAGGTAGTCTTGAGAAAGAAAAGTTCAGCAATAAGAAAATAAAAAGGAGCATTAATGTCAGTATCTAAGCAATAGGCAGAAGATAATTTGTAGGTAGGCAGCCAGGTTTTAAAACATTTAAATTATTTATGTCATTGTGAGGTTGCTATACATTGCCAGCCTGTTCTGCTGCAAGGAATGTAGAGTGGATTTTAAAGCAAACAAAATAAAGATATTCTTGACAAGTTATGATACTTATAGTGAGTAGAACTTTCCTCTCAAATCCCTTACAAATCTATTGCTATTTAACCTGAAGAAGATAGAACACAGGTATTTTCTTTTTCCATTTATACATGCATGTGATTTGCACCATTAACAGCAATATTTTTTCCGTCTTTTTTGTGGGAGCACAGCAAATATATAATGTGTTTCCAGACTAGGTTCATAATTTGTAAAAACTAAATGCTTCCAGTCAGTCACATTATTGGAGTTGGAACAGAAATCCAGTCTCTGCTTGGCTTGGATACTTAATTTGTTGTATTTTAACCCCTACATTTAACCCCTAATGACATTTTGATCTCTAAAATCGGAAGTTATCCTCAGATGAATATTATCTGCTTTATAATCGGAAATAATCAGCTCTTCTGCTGCAGGCAATATGTGTTCTATTCAGAAAATCTGTTGCATGATTCACAGTTCAGCACAAAGAAGACATTCTCTTATGTATGAATACTATCTTCTCTCCAAACTTTACATTTCTCATTCAGGCAAAAATTCTATTGATCTTAGTGTTAACCTGAATGAATATAAGGGATTAGGATCTCCAGGTAGAGTAATGAAAAAAACAAGAACTATTATATAAAATTTTATTCAAAAGAATATTGCTGTTTTCTGACTGCAAGTAATTCTTACACCACTTATACATACCTTCCTAGGGCTTCCAAGGAATTATAGGGTCCCCGTGGAATTAGGGAGCCCAAGATATGCCATCTGCTGTGAGCAGATCTTCATCCTTCTGCACTGCCACCTCAGATCTCACACAAAATTAATAACCATGGACAAACACTTTCTCCAGATAATAAACACACAGAAATTCCTCTGAAAATACGTAAAATTCTCAGGAGCAGACGGTCAGTCTGTAATTTTTTTTTTCTAAATTTTAAAAATTTTTTTAAAATTAGTATGGAGCAAAATGCTTAGGAAATTTGTGTGTACTGTAGCCCTTTCCCATTATAGACTCTTAGAAACTATGCTCTCCTCATATTCCATGCAGAAAAATTGTATAATGATTCTGGAGATAGGTGCTAATGTGAATGAAATGGGATGTGTTGTGGAGCATATGAACTCTCTTACTGCAAATGTTGGACAATAGGACTAACTGTAAGTAGGCTTGTGACGGGATAAACTTTTCCACCGGTGGCTTCCAGAGTTGGAAAAAATAATTTGCAATGTCACAACACAGAGACTCAAGCATCAAAGCATGTACTTCTGTGTCTTGCTGGAAAGAATGTAAGCTTTTTGTGACAGCTGAAAATAATGGGTTTTCCTGACTCCTACTCTTTGAATATAGAAGCCAAGATTATTCCAGGAGAAACCAAAGTTTTGTTATTATGAAAGCTGTTGAAGAACCTGAGTAACTTCAACCCTAATTTTGTTGTCGATTTGCATTGCCTTTAGATCCCATCCCCCTCACTGCAATTTCCTTTCTTAACCTAATTCTCATCTAACTAAATAAATGCCTCAGCTAACTTTAAGTCCTTCCCCAGGTAAAGAATACTTGAGGGAATTCCTTTAAGAGACTATCATCAATATCAAGATACTATTTGCTTTTGCAGCCTTTCCTTTGTCATTAATTATTTCCATGTGTGATTATAATATAGCTTCTGTTTGAGAAAGACAAGATGTCAAGTAGAAAGCTGAATATTAGGTTTATTTCCGCAGAACTGAATTACGTGAGGTTGACAAGTAGTACCACTTGCTTAGTACTAAATAATCAATACCATTTATTCTAATATACTTTTCATAGTTAAACCCACTGTTAACACTCCACTTGCCATCACCATTCCATCTTGCATATGATACTATAAGGGAATTCTAGTGGTGGTAATATGTGAACTTTCTAGAAGATGTATTTCTGCCTGTGCTATTGTTTGAACTAATGAGCAGCAAACATCACAGATTGTAAAATAATGTGATACTATGAATTATTAACAAATTTAAAAACCCCCAAACTATTAAAAAAATTTTATAGTTTATACAGCCTTATTTCTGAATGAAGAGTAAATTCAGAATTTTCAGGCTCTTGACAGACTTACTGGGTAGTCATAGAGACTGCTGCACTTTTTAATGTCAGTGAATCATGGCTAATATTTATGGTACCTTAGTCAAATACTCACAGTACAGACTGAAAACATACAGAATATGCCTGACTTTATTTAAGAGATTATGATCTGTGGTGGCATTCTTCAAGGGCAATAAGAAAACAAGCTGTGCAATGTAGTCTCCCACATACTGCTTTTGTGATTCCCTTACACTGTTTCAAAAATTCTGTCCTCAGATAGCTTTTGACAAAAAATTCTACAAGGTGTTGGTACTTGCTGATGTATCTCGACCAGCTGAAGACAACCCAAACCCAATTAAACAGAAACCCCAAACTCACAGAAAAGAAGAAGCATAAATGATTAATAATGGATTTCACAGCATCATAGAAAGACTTGGGTTGGAAGGAACTTTTAAGGGACTAGTGCCAAGTCCCCTGCCTTGGGTAGGAATTGATGTAATTGACTATAGTAGGCCTTTGAATCACAAGCCATTAATTTCCATGTTTTGATTCAGTATCAGGTGAAGCTTAGTCATGAAATCATCTGAGTTTTCTCCTAAGGCTTGAATTTGTCCTATATGCATTTTCTGTATGTCTTCCATACATTTACAAAGACTACAAAGTAATTTAATTTCTGGGACAAAGTGTTTATGAATAAATACATGATTAGATAAGAAAGAAGCACGTCTGCATATATATGCAAAGAAATATCCCTTTACATAACAGGAATTTTTTGTGTTAGAATCTGCTTTGATGAGAGTGTCTGAACAAATATGATTGGATGGGGTTGAGACTAAGACCCTAGATTAAGAGATCAGTATGCAACTTCTGGCTGTGTAACACATTTCCTGATACCTCAGGCACACCATCTCACCCTTCCACAGTTCATTCCTCCTCCTCTTTTATTTTCTTTTTTTTTTTAGTACTAATATATGAATCCATTTTAGTTGCAAATAATGCATGGGAAAATTTGCTAGCCAAAAACATGCCACTGAAGCAATTATTCAAATGAAGCAGAGGAAGGTATATGACCTTGATATTCACAAACAAAATTAAATTTCATATATATATAATTATATGCATACATGCAAATTCAAATGATTTCTGTAAAAGTGATGGAGAGAACTAAAATCTGCTGTACAGAGCCAAGAAACTTTCTTCTAGCTGTTTATTTGTTTATGACACTCCCATTTCTTCAGTCAGAAAATAATCTGAGTACCAATTTCATTATCTAAAATTGCTTGGGCCGATCAATTCCTGCTGTAATCTTGAAGAGGTTCCATCCTTTCCTCAAGAATTTCATAGGTCAAGAATTTCATAAGGACTCAAAGAAAGAGGTACAAACTGTGTCCAGCTAGTACTCCAAATAGGTATTTTGGATAGTTAATACATGGCAAAAGTTGACAGTTTCACTACCATTATATGAGATACATTTTCAGAGGATCATGGCCCTTAAGCTTTGAAAAAAAACTGCACTGAAAGTCTAGAACAACCATTAAAAATAATTGTTTGGGTTGGAATGACCAATATATAGCTGCTTTGCTCAACATTTTAATGATTTCTGTCACAATCTTTCTTTAAATCTTTGATACTCTTCTTGGTCAAACAGACTGCTGAAATCTTGCAGTTAGAAAGAGCAAAAAACCTTTTTTCTTAGTTCATGAAATGCCACAACAGGAGCATGAACTTTTATTTAGCCATTTAAAAAGAAGATTTATTTTATTACTTCTATAGTCTTTGCAGGCCAAAGCAGCATGTCTTTTATATGAAGCTGAGAAGTTACTCTTAATCCATTTAAAATGTAAATCTACTCAAGCTGCCATAAGTATTATTAGTAGCCTTGTGTAATGGTGCTAAGAGCTTTACTTGAAATTGTCCAATTAATCCAGAAAAAAAATAGTATTTATATCATTAACATTGTTGTACAAAAAGTTTCACATAACTCTGTTTCTATGGGATTCTGCTTGCACAACCAATGCTCTTCAGAGGGTGTTATTGGGAATTGTAAGCATTCCAACTCCTTCACCAGGTTACAGATCCTGGTGTGGGGATCCAGATGTTAGTAGTGGGGCTTTCTTCATCACTGTTGAGAGCTTTTTTGACACATTGAGAACACCTCATTCTCTCTTCATTGCTCTGTAACTTCAGCTACATCCACATTTACTATACGTGGTGTGGTTTGCACAGTCTAAGTACCTCTGTCTTTCTCTGTTTGTTAACCCCTGAAACAAATTCTATCCATCTCACAGGGCTGCACTCCTTTAATGTTCATTATTAACCAACAAGTGCTGACCTATTCTTTGACTTGAGGCTTTTGATGCTGTCATGTGTACATGCTTACAAGGCTTCTACTCTCATCCTGTGCTTGTACTCCTCTGCATCCCACAGCATTTTAGGGTAATAGATCCTACAGGAAATACTTTTGATCAATAGCTGTTATGTAACAGAAATGAATCAATGTTTTTGTAACAGTAGGCATTGTACCTGCTATACAAAATTGTACAAAGCTAAGCATGACTAAAACAAAAAAGATAATATTCACCTGGCTACTTGAAAATGGCTATTACAGCTAAGCAAGTGAAAAAAAACACCAGAAAGCCCCAAAATAAGCCCAGACAAATAGATATTAAGATAAAAAAAGATTAAGTCATGAGGCTTACAGAGTTACTACATCCTGTGACCTGTTAAAGCAATGGCAATCCCATATTTTCAAACCTACAAAAGGCCAGTCCTCTCTGTGGCAACAGCCTTCAAAACTCATAGAAATAAACCAGCTCCTCAAGTGGTATGCTGACAGCTGGTATTCCATACCTTCTGCCTAAAATAGAGTGATGGGGGTGACAGCTGAGCAGAAGTCAACTTGAGTGTACGGTTAATTTTCACTCAAAAGAATTCTGTACAAAAATGTTATATCAAAAGAAAGGTGGTCTGGATGAAGAGACAGCTCTGAAGAAATAGATCTATCCTATGAATTGCAGCTTTGTTACTTCTTGCCTATAGATAAATTTAATATATCTAACAAGATTATTGTCTTTCTGGGCATCTCCCTCCCCTCTTCAGATCTTTGCTCTTGAAGTTGATGATAAACAAAAAGAATTTAGATCACACAAGTAAATTTGGATCTGCTGTGGCCTGCTTATTCAGTCTTCAATTATCAAGGTTTTTGGTTGAATAATCTGCATTGTCACTTTCAGGCCATCTCAGAATTGTTCCTTGATCAACTGCGATATTTGTTTAAGTGGCAGAAATTCTCACTGAATGTATGGCAACCTTGGGTTCTTTGGAAATTTTAGTTTTCATTTCTTTATAACAAGAAGAAGGAAATTAATTCCACTCTGAAAGAACAAAATGGGAAGCTGTTGTAAAAGCTAACACAACTATGTCATTAGCAGAAGTGGTGCTTAAGCTCCTGTGAGCACTTGCTCCTTTCTTTTACATATTGAATGGAGCTGACTTCTTATTTAATACCCCATAGATATCTCGGAGTCTTGAAATCCTGGTCTCTACACACATCAATTCCGTGAAATATTCTTAATGTAGCTCTTACAGAGGCTTGTATATAGCTTAAAAGCATATGAGTTTGTGTGTTTAATGAAGGATAATGTCAATTTCATAAAATTTCACTGAACATAGCTGTATCAACAAACATTTTTGTGCAGGTGTTTTGCGATGATTTGGCAGACTCTCGACTGAAGTGTGGTCCTATTTTTCATTCCTCTCTTATTCTAAGACTGTGAAGAATGAAAACAAAGTATAATGCTGATACAAAGGAAATAACTAATTATATTGAGACAATCTGCTAGCACTCAGGGTGGATTAGGTTTTTTTACAATCAAATTTCACCAGTATCAAGTTCCTGTACTTGTTCCACTGTATGGCTGAACAGCTAGGTAGGTCATTTGTCACAGAACATAACAGAATTTAGTCTTTTTGAAGCAGGGAATCCAAGCCTGCAAGACCATCAGTAATTCATACTCTAATTCCCTCTTTGCATAATCAGAGAGATTAGCTGCCAGCAGCCTGTTTATGCAGTTAGTTTTCCTTGTAAGCTGATAAAGTTTTATGAGGTTTATAATTTTGGTCAGGAAAACATATTTTGAGGAGGAATAAATGTTTCTTAACCTAAATGTATTTTTTTCTTTTTTTTCTTTTTTTTTTTTTTTGGAGACCTGTGGATATGGGTTTGGCATTTTTGTATGGGAAGTAGCCAAAAGCAAATTGTGTTCTCTTTTTGTGATAGACAAGGTAAAAGCTTGAATTTGGGACTGTTAAATGCAGATGACCACTGAATGAATTTGAATTTCAGTGCTTGAATCAACTCAGCTGGAAAAATGGATATTAGCAGTATCTGACTGAAAGACAGATGTAGTAGCACAATAGATACAGTTTTCATAAAGAAATCACAGCCTAAAACTATGTGAAATTACATGTAGTTACTGTAAAGCAGTATAAGGAGAAATAGATTTGTAATATTTTTAATTGGAAAAATCAGGGACATGTTCAGAGTTGGGTTCCAATACATCTTTGCAGTGAGAGGTTAAATAGCATGACACTGCAAATTATCTTGAGGGGAAAAGTAGTACTTGAAATCTGGAAGACCTAATGTAATAGAATATCATCTAATAAAGAATATATTTGGCAGAATCTAGTCAAAATGATAAGGCAAAATATCAGATACTTTACACATTTTTTAAAATTTGAAATAATTAAAGAAATCCTTTATAATATCTCATTCTCCTTTTTATAGTCTTCATGTTATTGAATCTTTGCTAGATCTCACATATATGCTTATAATACATTTCTTTCTTGAGTCCAGGCCAACATCTTTTGGGTTTTTTTCAGTCAGTGATGTTCATTTATGTGGTATAGCAAGAAATATATGAACAGCTTAAGGGGCCAGACCCTTCCTCTCTGTAGGAGAGGTTGTTAGTAAGGAAAGTCTCATTGAAAAAATGGATGCAAATCTCAGTGGCTTTAATGATGTAGGTGCATCGCAATTTATGTATCACCAAGGGATACATATCTAATTAATTCCTAAATCCCAACAGTTTGCATGATTCAAATGTCATGAATATCTACATGTTCTTTTAGGAAAAAACAGGCCAGTAAAGCAAAGTGGTGCAATTGCCCTTTATGCCAGAGAACATCTGGAATGTCTGGAGCTCTGTCCCAGGGAGAAGGGTGAGTTCCCCTTCCAGCTTTACTCATTCTATTATTCTATGATTGTGTGCATGGGTGTGCATATTAATAGTTTCTCCTTCTTCATTGTAGAATCCAGTTGGGATCCTTTCCATGTATTTTCTAACACGCTTTTACATAATTTTCTTCATTAGTCTGCAGCAGATTGTATTTCCAAATACATGGTGCCTTTAGGTATTTTAGGTATTCTTGTCCTCTTTGATAGCCGTGGGTTTGCCCCAGCTCCAGGTCTGCATTACCGGAGCTGGCTGTGGGTGAGTTGTGTGCAGCTGTGAGGTCTCCAGTGCCAGTCTGTGCCTGTGCCACCCCCTCATCATTCTGTGCCTACACTTCTGCACTTTGCATCCTGTGTCCTCGCTTCTCAAGGCCACTGTTATTGTACTGTATCCCAATTTCTCTACACTGCATCACTGTGGTACAGTCATAAATATCTCATTCTCCATAGAAAAACTGCTTGTAACTGCTATCTATCAAAATCCGTGTTTTTACTATGCAAAGACAAACACAAAACGAATTATCCCCCACATCAGTTGAAAAACCTCTGTCACAGCTAAAGTAAAACAGCTGTAGGCAGGTCAAAGTAACTTCAGACAGCCTCAGTTCTGATGCTGTGCAAATTCAGTGTAAATGACTTTATCACCTGCTAACAGTCATGACAATGCAGTATTAC
This sequence comes from Entomyzon cyanotis, assembly GCA_024500445.1. NCBI lineage: Eukaryota > Metazoa > Chordata > Aves > Passeriformes > Meliphagidae > Entomyzon > Entomyzon cyanotis. The sequence continues at coordinate 55,229,346 of JAKEPQ010001016.1, read as the reverse complement.
AGGGCTTCATGATTACACCTCTTTTAAACTTTAGGATGCCTAGTAATTTCAAGAATGAAGCCAAACATGCAAGGAGAGGTAGAATGCAGTGATTCAAATATCATTGTATTTATTGTTTTATTGTGTATGTGTGTATATATATATCTGTATATAATTTTTCACCCTATATGCTATCTGCCAAGCACACTTGGAGGATTTTGACCTTGTAATTCAGGCCAAGGATGAAATAGTTGTGTTTCTGCCTGGGTGGAAAGTTCCTTTAGACATAATTCTTCTTCTAGGTGAAAAAAAAAATCATACAAAAGTAGAATTTTTTTCCTTTACAGCTTTTTTTCTTTTCCCCTGTGGGACCTGGTACAAAAACTGTCTACCATATTTGTTTGTGTATTTTTATTTAGACAGCATATGTACTCAAATTTAAGGCTGGTTTTAATCTATACACTGTACATAGATAAGATATTTATATGTAGATAATTCAACTCTTATTTTGTATCTTGGAAGAATTTGTTTTTTACAAAAACCCTGAAAAAATATGATTTAATTTATCTTGGCGTTACTGTGCTCCTCATATATAATTAGCAATAGTCAGATATCTTAAATGTATTTGAACTCCCTTGCCTAAAGCTTAGTAGGTTGGGGCATTAGAGCGAGACCTCTGCAATACAGTAGAACGTATGTGGTGAGATTTTGAAAGCTCAGCTGTGTTTTCAGATGAATTTATAATAATTGCTTTTGACTAGAGATTATAGATCTCTGTGGGTTGCTCTTCTGAAACATTTCTAGGCAGTGATAGACATACTGCAAAAGGCACTTGAGACAGTGTTTATGTGAAGCCCTAAAGGTGCTTTGAAAAGGCTGTTTTTTTGAACAGATGGTGTAATTTGCTTCCTGCTGCTTTTAAGGGATGTCTTTCTTATCCGGAGGTATTCTAGTGCACTCTCATGCAAATCCTATTTGTCCATTGTAACTGGTTTTGTTTCTCTATCTTAATTCTCCTCTGACTTATCTTTCACTTTTATTATGTAATAATTTTTTCAGGGGATTACTGGACTAACAAGCCTGATGGTAGCCATGACCATCATGCCTCTGAATAGTAGTAACAAGGCTCCTCCCTCACTTTTATTATTCTGAAATAACACATTAAAAATTGCTTCTCTGAAATTATAGAAAGAATTGCTGATATAGTGTAGTGATGAATACATTGCACCATATTCCCAAAGCTTCATGTGAAATTTACCTATAGCAAAGACTATTTTAAAAATGTAATTTATTATAACTATTTTTATTCTTAGAAGACATGACTTTTGTACTCTGGAGAGCTGTCCACTTTCATCACTGAAGAATAGAACCCTTTCCCTTAAAACTGCACAACCCTGAGATAGCAATTCTTGAAATCCTGCCTTTCACCATACGGTCCTTTTCCAAAAAGGAGAAGGGCAGTCAGAGAGAGCCATGGTGCCTGTTTTATATCTGGCTATTATTCTCTGCTGGAGAACATTACAGCCAATCAGGACCACCACTTTGTTAAACCTTCATAGTGTCCCATGATCCCACCAGTGGTGGCTGTGAGAAGGGGATGTTTATGCAATCCCATGAAATGTATGAATTCTGTTATGCAGATGCCTTTATTTTTTTCTTTATAATGATCACTGAACCACTACTTCTGAAACTGAGGAAGCAACTTCAGGGGCAGCACTGCATAATTGCTTTTTTAAAGGTGTTTTACCATGCTTGCTTGCAGCTGCATGCTTAAGGAAATTTAAGTTTGTGTCATGTACTGGAAGATTCAGATTTTTCTGATATCTCTATTTTCCTTGATTTCTAGATCCCTAGCAAAGAAACTGCACAATGAAAACATGATTTGGTTGATTGTGTGTGACTTTGAGAACATTTGCCACAGGCTAAGGGTGTTATCTACTTCAATACATCTACGTGCCCAGATGTATGCAGTTGTTTACTGAGTCTTCCAACATTGAGCTGCCCAGTCATGAATCAGCTCCAGCTCAGAAGCTATCAAACTTAATTTGTGAAATGCTGTGTCTCATCTAAAGTAACAGCTGTAAAAATATAGAAAATGAAGGAAGTACAGATCTGCTTAGATCCCTCTCTTAATTGTGATGGTGAGACGAGTAAATAGAATTAGGGTCATGAGCACTTGTGCTCATCAAGGACTACTCAGCAGATTATACTGAGCAAATCTAATTAGGATAATTATTAACCTCTTACTCAAATGCTTTTTTTTCATTAAGTAAGACAGTTTAGGCTTTTTCATCCTATATTATTGTTGTGATACGTTAAGCAGTTGCAAAGTTTTACCTCAGATGAGCCCTGTATTTTAAGGAAATATTTCAGTGTGGACAACATACAGTTATTTATTAACAACCTTCATGATGAAAGAAAAAAATGAAACAATGTTACTTATTGTTACATATGTTTTTGAACTGCTGTCAGTTTCTACTGAAATTTTGTTTAACAACCCATTCTGGAAGCTGCAGTCACCACCAACGAAACACTCAAAACCTCCTTATTTTAGTTTCAGCAATGGCTTTTCCATAAAGTAAGTGCTTTTATATGCTCCTGTTCTGTCAAGGTTATTTCTAAAATTGTGGAACTTTCTTTCAAAATTGGAGTGTTGTCATCTGCAACTTTTTTTTTAACATGTGGCAAGCAGAAAAATATACACCTTTTTTTTTTTTAGTAAAAGCTAGGCACTTAACTTCAAATAGCAAAACAAGAAGGGGAGAAACAGATGAAGTTATTTCACATCACAGTACAACTAATGATAAAAGAAATAAGTGGCAAGCCAATTTAAATGCAATTGAATGTAGCTAATATGATTCAGTAACTCAAGGAAGGATAGGTCAAGGGCATACTGTACTCATTATTAATACTTAAGATCCAAGTCTTGTAAGTGGTTGCACTTGTTCATCAAACAAAATGAAAAAAAGCACCAAACCAAATAAAAACAAAAAAGGATTAATTTTCGTAATACTGAACTCCCTCAGAAAGACCTAAGAAACCTAAACTAATACTGAAATGTTATAAATATATATCAGTCCAAACATCATATGTTATTTTAATGAAAAGCACTTACCAATTAAATATAACTTTAATGAATAATGCTACTTTTTTAATTCTTGCACCTCAATGCTTTCCAAAAGGCAATGTTGCTCTACTTGAGTAAAGTTTCTTTTAAAGCATATTCTATTAAACATAGCAAGCACCTGGGAATAAAAATAAGCTCAAAGACATAAAAAGGGTTTCATTTTTTTCAAGTTTATTGTTGAACATCAAAGAATAAAAATGGATTACATAAGACTATTCTTTTCAAACCTGCATACTAATCATACATGTGAACTTCAATAGAAAACACGTGGTAGTTGCTGGGCATTCTTTCTAAACATTGCTTGGAAAATATACTTGTGAATACAATACAGATCTCTCTCTTTTCCTCCCATTCCCCAGTGTGAGATAATCTCATACACCAAGGAAGTGACAGAGCCAGGTGACAGGGAGTTTAATTTGGTGCTCAGAATTGCTGTATAAATTTCTCCATTACTGACTTTGGCAACAAAGGGTTATTTCAATCACTTGTGGAAAATGCCCATTTCTCTCTGACAATAAGAGCTACTCAGACTTAAAAAGTTTTTTTATATCTAAGAAGGGGTAGTTATACGTCTTACTGCATTGACTCCTGCTGAACTGCATGTTAGATGTGAATGAGTGAAATGGCTACCACCTCCCCTTTCCCCCTGATTTTGCTTCCCTATAAATATGGATTCCTTAACATGCAGAAGTTTCTGACCAGCCACTGTTAGATTGATATATTAGAAGGAGCCAGAGTTAGCTGCTGCTCAGTCATCGGACTAAATTATAAGCTGCAGTGATTTGGGAGGTTGGAGAGGATCAATGTGGACAGGGCAGGGTGATGAATGCTTCAGCAATCCCAGTTTCAATGGCTACTTTAAGTTAGTCTGCACGGGAAGTTACAATCTTGTAATAGTTGGCACGAATACAGCCCATCAATATGATCCTTCAAATCTGTGTGGATTAGCCCTGCATAAAATGCAAGCTTGGCAGTTAAACTATATTTTTTACAATTCTGATGTGAGCAAAAGCATTCCTAGTCATCCTGCTGGCTCCCAGGAATGTGTTAATAGTGACTGACAGGTTACTCAGGGTCCCATCAAGAAATCCTTCAAGGCAGGTACAGCAGCCCTGAGTGCAGTTACCCACAATATCCTCTCACAAATGTCATCAGTCACTGGGCTACCCTATGGATTACCTGGAAAGCTGGTCATTGTTTTGGTGAAGAAGGGGAGAACAGATCTTGTGTAAACGCTGAGAGCCTGTCCCTTCAAGTAGTTATGGATCAGGTGATGAATGAGAATGTTCAGTCCTGGTTCCTTCTCTCACTATGTACAGAACTGCACAAGTGGTTACAAAATAAAGTTTTGTAAAGAAGGGAAGACACATCTGTGATCCAGCTGGGAAAAAAATTGTACCACAAGCCACCACATGACTGGCTGACACCAAGTGCTAACAAAAGAGGAGCTTTGCTGCATCTTATGCAGACCCTGCCTCTGTAGACTTCAATGGGGAAGAAGAGGATAAAGATTGTCATGGTCACATGGTTGTCTCATGTCAATAAAGGAGTGGCATATAAGTTCACTTTCTTTTTTATGTACTCATTACATGATGCAATTCTTGTGTACACTTTTGTATTGTACTAGTAGAATTATTTACTTTTACTGTTACATTCATTTTTCATTTACATGCCACTTTTTTTGGAGACATGTAATTACACTTACACCAGTATTGAGAGAAACAATAAAGTAATCTGTTGAATAAATTTTAATATAACTTATTTTTGTTGAGGAAAGTAAATTACAAATACCCAGTGTGTATTGTTGGAGTGACTTTCCATTCAGATTTCAGAACTTAAAAGACAGAGAGCATGGAGTGATTCTTTGTATGTCTGAGCTTGGTCCTACCAGCCTTCCTGGCCACTGTGGTTATTAGCAGGAGTGTATGGTATAGGTTTCCCAGGGAGGATTAAGGGGGGAAAGGAAATTCCTTGCTTCCTCCTTTCTTTATTCCTGGTAAAAGCATTCCATTATTTTGTGTTTTTTCTTTTCCTTTCCCTCCCAACACCATGCACTGTCTTGTCCAAAGATCCCAACAGCTCAGCAGAGAGCTAAGTAGATAGGTGACCTGAGAGAAGAGTGTGGTGAAGTTGAGGCTTCTCTGCTCCTCATGAGAGAAGGTGATCGGGCAGCTCTAAAAGTTTCTGCCTTGAGACCTCTCTTCTAAGAGATAGAGAAAACATGCACTGTCAAAACAGTTTGGAATACAAGGGAAGAAGTGAGTGAAAAGTGCTGATGTGCTATTCGTCTTGTCTAACTTGAGCTGCTTAAAAGCAGGTATCTAGTCTAACACAAAGATTTCACAGCTGACAGAGGGAAACAAGGGTGTACTCCAGAGGCTCTCATCCCATCCAAGGTATTAATACATAGGAATAAATTGTTCTCTGGAATTACCTGTTTGTCCTAACTAAAGAAAGAACCTAATTAGAATGTACAAAATGCTTAGCTTTTAGATGGCTAAATTTGAGTGAGATTACCATCTTTTCCAGTATTCCTTCAGATTCTCTAATTTCCTTGTCTTCATAATTAGATATTAAGATTAAATTACTTACTTTTTAAGAAAACTACTTAATTTGCATTACTACTGTATAGCCATGTAATAAACTTGATACAGGTGACAACTTTGGCAAAGTAAATCTAACCCTGACTGTAAATGTGACGTGATACTGTTATGACCTGCCCCAGAAGGCAAGCACGTTCTTGCTAATAGGTCCTTTGGGGCAGATTAGAGTGAAACAACTCTGAATGATCCCTGATGTAAAAATATACCTGTAGGGTTTATTCTAGAACAATTTGGCTGCAATGGAAAGCAGGTAGGTAGGCATTTTGGTTATTATTATCTATAGTGATATGGCAACATGAAAGAATAAAAATATCACTTAGGAAAATGCATAAGGGAAAAGGAAGAAAGAAAGAGAAAGAAAGCATAAGAATAGAAAGATGCATAATCACCCAGGGATGTACAACAAGCTTGGATTGTTGCTGTTTGTCTGTTGGTCCAAGTGATGGTCTTGCTCTGTCGTGATCCACTGGGGGTGAGGAAAGAAGCCCCTGAAACACAAAGTCTGATGTGTTAAAATACACTCAGCCTTGGTGGGAATGCCCAGGTACCTCTTCTGGGGGTGAGCTGTCAGTCCCCTGGTGGAAGGCCTCAGAAATTTGTCTGGGGACATTTCAGGGGTCTTCGATTATTTATGACACCTTCTAAGACATGACAGCTGCCTCTCAGTCAGCATAACTGAGCCAGTTATGCCCCATCAGACTTTCCCTGGGGGCAGGTGGGTGGAAGTTTTACAACTGATTTGTATAGGGGAGGGCAATTAGTGATGGCTCACCACCTCTGTCAAAGGCAAACTAGTCATTACACACCCAAAACCTCATCTCCTCGCTCAAGGGATGCAAACCTGGCTCAGCAAAGCACCCTGAGAAATTCCACAAATGGGCAAATATTTGGAGTCATTAATCATTAATAGTCCAGTCTCTCACAGATACCTAACTGGAAATATTCAATTGAATATTCATTTACACATAACAGTTTTTGGTGATTCCACCACATTTCTTTTGACACAGTTGCAAAAACAATACCTTGAAAAGTAAGGAGGCCCTGAGATGTTATAGCTATGGTTATGAAAGGCAACCCTAAGCAAGGCTTTTAGATAAACATAGCCTTCTGCAGAGTAGGAATGACTATTCTGATGAATTGCCCATCACACTCAAGATACTCCCAAAATTGATCAAGATATTAATTTAGATGTTTAAATGTTAACATCACAATTGACCATTAAATTATCCAACTTGATCGTAACATACCAAATATCTTATAATTATCTTTTTTCCTAGCTGTTTTTACTAAAGCATACACCCCTGAAATGAATTTTTTTATGATTTGATGCGATCAAGAGATGACAAATCCACTACTTCAATTTCTTTCAATTGTTAATCACTCTTAATGTTAAAAAAAAAAATTAAATTTCCCAATCTCTGTTACTTCAATATATAGTTCTTGAGACATTTTAGGATTTTTTATACCATTTTAAAGACTACCTCTGTATTCACTATTTTGCCTCTCCAGAGATACTCCACTTACTATAATCAAGACATTTGTCTTTGATCACCTAAAAAGAATAATTTCCTTAACTTTTTCACTGTATGGAATAGTTCTCCAGCTCACGAATCATTTTTATTGCTCATTTCTTCCCTCTCTCCAGCCTTTGACATTTTTTTTTTTTCCCCCAGATGCACTTCTTGCCTAAGTTATCAGCTGAGAGCAGAGTTTTTGATGCATTCTGTCAAATGAATGAATCTCCCCAAGCATTTTCAGATGATTATTTATAAGTATTGCCATATGAACTGCAAATCAGCAAAGCATGCATGGGTAATTAATGCCCATTTCATATGAAATATGAAGAGTAAACATCATTAATATGCTTTGCATAAAAATCTTTAAAAATCGGGATAAGTATTCATTACTTTTTCATGCAGATAGAATTTCTTTAAGCTTCTCACCTCTATATCTTAAGAAATCTGTCATTCAATATCATGCATACTGTGCATAAAAGTATGACCAAATAATAAAACAGTGACCACCATTTTTTTTTTGTGGAAGATCTAACAACAGATTATTCTTCTGTAATCCTAAACTTCTATGTGAAGAAATGTTGCTGCTTTTCACAGAATCTGTTGATATTAAGCATAGTTAACTTCAGAGTCAGCAATACCTTTATAAAATTAAGATAGTATGTAGAAAATAGCAGCAGAAAAAAGCTGCTATGAAAGATGAAGGAAAAGACAAAATCATGATTCCTTCAATTTTCAGAAGTCAAAAAAATTTTCACTGCTTGGATATTATTTTAAAAGACGTTCCAAAAGTTTGGATGTCTGTAGAATTGTTCTGAGGAAACTATTCCCATACATGCCTATCCTACTCTTTTTATTAATATTAAGGATCACACTGAAACATTACAAATAGAATTGACTTCTGCCATCCTTGAGGGGCTGTGGGATGGGAACTATCTCTCCTTTTTTCCCCAATTACTTCTTCTGATGCTCCATCAGTACAAGCAACATCCTCAAAATGGATGAACAAACTGGTCAATTAGTCAGAATAAGTAATTGTGCAAAATAAGAAAGATAGGGCATTTACTCATTTTCTCTCAGATCTAAAGGGATACAAAGGGATTTTCTAAGCATGGCCAGTTTTTCTAACTGTGGGGAGAGCTGGGACAGAGCAGTTCTACAAAAATATGAAACCTGCAGATTCTTCAAAATTCTTGGCCTTGTTGTGTCTTTTCTGTCTCCCAGATTAAGTATCCCATATGCTCAAGTGATTGTACTTCAAGCCCTTCCAACTTGACTTGAAAATACTTCTTTTTTTTTGAGTGTGGTAAAGAAATCACAGAAGTCTTGGACCTTGGTCTCTTCAGCAATGTAAGTAAAAGCCTGGATTGATGGTGGACTGCTACATGTATATTCCTAAATTGAAAGACTGTGGAAAAGGAATGTAACAAAGTATTAAACTATAGCTAGAAGACCAAGAGTGTTTTGTAACCAAAACAAGAGAAAATTCTTTTCAGTGATAGAAGCAATATTTTGCAGGAGCCTCTGCCTTTGGCTATTTCTCAGCTACAGGCAGTAGATCATCAGAGATGTAAGTTTTGAGTCTTATGGCCACAATATGCAATTATATTAGGTTTGAACTTAATTGGAACTCATTAAAATAAAGTCCAAAATTGAATAACATTCAGGGTTTTTCCAAGGTGTTATAATGTCAATTTAATTTCCATCTCAGCTAGACCTGTCTTACCCTTGGCATCTGCAAAGGGATCCAGTACTGAGGAAATAAACCATCATATACACTTACTATCCTCCCTTTCCATACCTGTATTCTGTTTCATTCCTGCAGTTATGTAGAAGAAGCCATCAGCATCCTTGTTTGATTATGTTATATTGTTCTGCTGGATAGAAATGGGATATAGTGATGTTTACCTTTGTAAAGAACTTACAGCACTTCTAGAAATAGCAATAGAGACTTCAGACAGATGCACAGCTATACTTCAGCCTCTGAGTTCTGTGGCACTTCAGAAACCACTCAACTTTCTGGCTTCTAGTACATGAAATCTGCTGAGTTCTCAAAGTGAAGCCTTGCATTGATATGGTGGTCATCTCTTATTCCAAACACTGCATTGCAGGGTGCTAAATAAAATACTGAAATGGTAAATGTAAATATAGGCCATTCCAGTCCGCAATATGAGAAAGCTATAAATATTTCAGTAATTTTCAAATAAAACTATTAATAAATGTAAATGTATCTCTAATTCTATAATATGCATTATTTTTTATTTTTTTGTAAGCATGTGTAATTCCTGAAATTGCATTTTTCTTCTGCTTTTATTTTTGGTAAATGTCTGAATATACTAACTGAACTGTGGAATTCAGAGATGTTGACTCTGTGCCTGGAGCACAAAGTAGAGCCTGTAATCCAATAATGGAAGAAATGACCCTATATGAAAGAATGGATGGGTAAGAGAATGTTTAAAATATTTATCTTCTGTTTACAAAGCCTTTCAAAGCAAATAAATTGGAAAAGGGATAAGTGGCCATCTGAAGAATAGGATTTGTGAATAACCTACTTCAGATGATCTCCTAAAGGTCATCAATCCATTTTAGTCAGGATGAAACAGAACCCATCCTAGCTCTAAAAAGAGCACTCTCTACTTCACCTCTTGAACTCTAATCTCACACATTTTGCTAGTGATTTTTTTTTTTTTTATTTTTAGCCCTCTGAAACATCTGGTGTAAGAAGTTATTGGAGAAAGTATCCTGGTTTTGATAGACCTGTCATCTGTTCTGTTCTGACTCATTTTATGCTCCACCTGCTTTGTCATACTGAATCACATTTAGCATCTCTTTGAGATGTTGCTCAAAACCCATCCAAACATTAATCAAAATGTGTACAATAAAGGTGGTTTTTTGCGTAAATACAACCTGTCAAAATGTTATTACGCAGTCTTTTTCCAGAACTGAAAGTGCTGGATTTTTCTTTCATATATTTCCAATAAAGATTGCTTCTCAAAGAAGATGTAGCCATTCTAATTGCTGTGTGGAGACATAGTGACATGCTAATGTTTTTATTCTGAAGTAGGTAGAAATAAGGTGTTCAAACCAGAGAAAGAAAAAAAACCAGAATGAGGTTTCTGTGCAATTAACTGATAGAATGATGCTTCCATTTATTCTGCAGAGTTATTAGCTCCTCAAGTTGTTCTAAGTTAATGGGTTTCTCCTCAAAGTTGACTTCTACTGAGTCAGAATAAGCATATCGGACTCCAGCTCTGCATGTTTTGATCATTTTTTAAATGGAAGGGCATTCATTGTTGGAGGGTTATATTGAGTCATTCACTGGAATAAAATGTCAGATCTGTACATGTGTATTTGTAGACATTTTTATCTAGGTTGACAGTATTTTTCATGTATCCCATCTTATTGTAAATTCTTTCTGGTACTATTAGTGTAAGTGCCTGGTATTTATTTTTGTCTCTTGCTATGTCCAGTGTCATATGTCTACATTGCTCATACTCTGCACAAAGAAAGAAAGGAACATGAAGAATTTAAGTCAAACCCAAAACAACAGGCACAGAAAAGCAAAGCCGAGAAGGAATCCATTAGTGCTTCTCATCATCAGGTAACAAATTATCACTTTGGCTTTTCCTCCTCATTAGCTAGGCTAAATAGCAGTACTTTGTTGCCAATGGGTAAGTAAGAATTTAGTCTCACTTTACACGAAGATGAAAAGTAAAACCACTTTGCCATGACCCAGGAGCTGCATCAGACTGAATAAAGAATGAGATAAATAATGCAAGCCACCTAAACTAGGATTTTTTTATTAACCACATTTAAATATTCTTTGATCTTGCACTCTGACTCCTGCTCTCAGTACCATGTGAGAGACTGGCTGGGGGCAATGCTAAAGATATCCCCCTGAACAAATAGATTGTTGTCTGTGATCATGGAATATATTAGCAGACATTCTGCTAATGTGAAAACTTGCACATCCTTTAGTCTCCAAACTGCTACTGGTTATGTGAAGAGCAGAGCGAACTGTAGCAGAGGAAGTATAATTGCTGGATAGAAAAAAACAAAGAAGAAAGCAAATTGTTTGGGTTTCCTTAGGCTGACTAGTCATGAAATACTCTTTGCTGGGGTGGTTTATTATTTTTCTAGTTTGCTCATTAGTATGTAATGACAACAGATCAGTTTCTCACGTGTTTCTTGTTGCTTGTAAATTTGGTTCCTGCTGTCAGCGTACCACTGGATCTGCTCTCAGATTTGAATCTGTAGGAAGAGTAGCAGCACATGATCAAACCAAGACCTGGATCACCTTATGTTCTACTGTTCTTCTATGGAGTATGGGTATTGATTTTATTTCTCTTTTTTTCTTTATGACCTGGAGAATCTAGATCTAACACCATCTTACAATATCTGGAGGATGCTGTGGTAAATTCTTGAGTAGAGCAAGGTGTATAGTGTAGCAACAGTTTCTTGCCTTTTTTCCCTCTGAGGCTGTCTTCTATTTTCTGTTTCTGCATAGGATGGATTGACTAACCTGAACTTTTTGAGAAATCCTCATTACTCAGAAAGGAAGTAAAAGAGCAAATCACACTAACCTGGTTGGAAAACTATCTGAAAATTTATGAGTTATGGAAGTGAAGGGGAGCTGGGGAGCTCTCTCTGGTTCCGCACAGTTCTCTTGTAACATGCTGTTCAGGATACAGAGATGATTGTCTCAAGAAATACTCTTATAGTGTGAAATGTCATGTTCTTTTCTCATGTTACTTCTTGTTAAGTAGATAGAATTTCTATTTAGACTGGTAGACTATTTCAGAGTTTATTGCATTGAAGACTTTTATAAGAGAAGTGTTCCAGAGATAGAAAAGCAGACAAATACCTGTTGAAAGCTACAAGGGCATTGCCAGAGCTTCCAGAGATGCAGTTAGAAAAGTAAAAGCTCAGCTCGATTTGAAATTGGCTAGAGGAGTCAAAACCAACAGGATGCTAGATTGTGTCAAAAAGGGCATCATCTTCAGAGATAAAGAAGTCATTATCCTACCCTACTCAGCATTTGTCAGGCCATGCCTGGAATTCTCACTTCAGTTTTGATTCCTGCTATGCAAAAAAAAAGCTCTGGACAGGCTGGAGGAGGTCCAGATAAGGGCTACAATGATGATGAAAGGACTCAGAAACCTGACATGTGAGGAAAGGTTGAGAGAGCTGGGTTTCAGTCTGGAGAAAATAAAGCTTAGTGGAGACCTTGTCACAACGTTCCAGTATCTCAAGGGTGGCTACAAAGAAGATGGGGACTCCCTTTTCACAGTTAGTCACATAGAAGAGACAAGGGATAAAGGAAACAAGTCACTCGCTGGGAGATTCTGATTGGAGAGGAGAGTAAATTTTTTCACATTGCAAATGCCCAGCCACTGGAATAATTTCCTGTGGAAGTGGTGGATTCCCAAATGTTGTATACTTTTACAGTTCAGCTGGACAGGGGGCTGGGCCATCTTGCCTAGACAGTGCTTTTCCCAAAGATCTTTAAACCAGGTGGTACTTGAGGTCCTTTACAACCTGGTATTTTATGATTGTAAGATACTATAATGACAATGGCTCATCTGAAAAGCTGAGAGAAATGAAGCTGTCATGGTTTAAAATGTTATATCCTCTCATGAGTACTAGTTAGATAAAAAATAAGAAAGAGGCACATGGAAAAAGAAACAAAAAGCAACACCACAAATAATTTTGTCCTGGTCCTATTCAGTCTGTTCATAAATTATCTGGAAAAAGGAGTAAGTAGTAAAATGATACTGTATGGCTGAAAGATAAAATGTCAGATGAAATTCAGTGTCAATAACTACAAAATAAAGAAAATGTGGGTAAAAATAATTTATTATATAGAAAAAACTGAAACCTGAATTATCTATTATCATTCAGGAAAGAGCTCTTGCTGTCATAGTGAATAGTTCTTTGTAAATGTTAGCTCTGTGCTCACTGGCACTCAGTAAGGCATGCTAGGAATTATTATGAAAAGATTAAAGAACACAAGAGAAAACAGCATTATATCAGTGGATAATCCCATGATGAGTGCACATCTACAACTTTTTGCGAAGGTCTATTCAGGCTTTCACTTTCTCAACTTCAAAATATATGAATCTTGAAAAGGTGGCTTGGCAAGGATGATAGGAGATATACAAAATTTTGTTATGACAAGCAATTAGGCAGGGAATGTGTAGCCTGGAAAACAGAAGACTGAACAGACTTTTGTGATGAAGACTTGTAAAATCATGAATGGTATGAAAGCAGTGAATAGGACAAGAGTTGGGGGCAATTATCTAGACTATTGATTATTGATAATTGATTATTATCAATTTCATCAAATGAAATTAACTGACGGGTTTTAAGGAAAGATCAGGAATTACTTTTCCATATAATAAATAATTACACTGTGGAAGTCATTGATACAAGATGTGTATACCAAAACCCTCAAGGGAGTTCAAAAGGAATATCAGACAAATTAATGCAAGAAAGTGTTATTCTGCACAAGGAGACAAAGATACATTAATCTCAAGAATCCCTTGTTGCAGAATCTGACACTGTTAGCAGAGGTGATATATCAGACCAAAAATAAACCCAAAAATCTATTCTTATCCTAATCTCAAGGTTTTTTCCACAGGTATCTGCCATGTTGTTGCTGTGAGACGAAGGACTATATTACAAGGCTATTTGGTTTAATCAGTACATACATCCCCATATTTCATGGTCTTATATGCTCTCTCAATTCTTTCTGACACTGCCTGCATGACAAATTTGTCTCTCAGTGACTCAGTGTTTTTGGAGTGGTATCTGTATATACTCTTTCTCTTCTCAAATGAAATGTATGGCTCTATGGCTATACAGTAAAGTAAAGGCTTTGTGAGGCATACAGAGTTTGAAAAAAGAAGTTAATGCATCTCTTCTCAGCCTAGAAAAGACCATTTGTTTTCTTATCTCCTCTGCTTTCTTCCACCTACACTCAGTATTCTGACATAATTTTGAAATATGTGATAAACCTTTCCCAGATCTCTGCTTATTTTGAGCTTACAACATTTTCCATTATAGTTTCTTGCCTTCTCTATATTATGGACAAACTCAGTATTTTAGTATTTCAGAAGTACAGACCATGACCTTTAATGATGGCCTTAAAGAGCCATCTCTTCTTCTCCTACACACTGATATGTTGAAGTTAATATGAACTTACTTTAGAGGGACAGAGGAATGAGAAAGACCTCTTGGGCCCTGGAGTCTGATTCCCTACAACCTCAGTAAAAGGAGGACTTTCATGCCAGATGGAACCCAAAATTAAATGCTGGTGGTACTGCTTAAAGTGCATGCACACACACACAGCACACATTCACTCACTCTCCTACCCAACATCTTCAGGCCAGATTCACATCACCTCAGATTCACATCACCTAAGGCGGCACAGTAGTGATCTCAGTCTCTGACAGAATCAGCAGAGTGATACACAATTCCAGAGTTTAACTGAATCCACCAAAGGTGTGGACTCTTTGGAAGCACCTCTTTGCACTGATTACTGATGGTATCTTGTGAGTGACATTCCTACAATGATTTTCTTAATGTTGGAGCTCTAAATTTTGGTTTAATCATTGTTTTCATAAGCTCACCCTCCAGAAATGCAGAATACAATACTTTCTTTTCTGCTGTTTCTGTTTAATTTATGGACATTCAGGTCTGAGAATGTATATGGAGAAGAAAAAATATGATCTTTATATGGCCCTCCAGATTTTATCACACACTTCAGCCATAACATAGTATGAAGCCTTAGTTTATAAAAATTATCTAGGAAATGGTAATAAACTGTATAAAGATGACAGAGCAGTGATTGATAAGGGCTGGAGGTAACTAACCTGCTTTGAGCATTAGAAGGAAAGGGCAGTTAAGAGGTCTGTAAGGAAAAGGATTGTGCAAACACAGCTCAAAGCAGGATCAAAATAAAAAGGGGAGTAAATTCTTCCAAGACTTTAAGTATGACAAAAAGTATATTTGTATAGCAGAGAGAGAAACCAAAAAGGATGATTGAAGCAGAACAAAATGCACAGAATTAAGCAAGACACATTTTTTCTATTTTTAAGGAATCTAATGACGTTTACATAGTCATATATACATATAATACATATAATTTTTAACAACACATAAATCTCCAATATGTCTTTACTGGAGATTTCTGTAACACTTTTATATGTAAGTTACAGTATGATTAAAAATCCCTTTCTGTTCAGATAATTTCCCCCTCACTGCATCTGCCTCTCCATCTTCCCTCTTTTCCCCTTCTCCACTTCTGTGCCCTTTGTCATAGATAGCTTCCCACAGTTTTATATTTCTGGTTTATATTTATTGATTATCAATGTGGAAAGTATTGTTGTGAACACTTGTGAATTTCAGTATTTTCTTAACAGAAAAAACCCAAGCAGTTCAATTAACCTATTTTCCTTTTTATGTAAATCATGTTATCAAAGACTTCAGGGTGATCTGGCAAAGAAAGAAAAAAAAACCAAAAGAAAGAAGAAACATTTTCAGTTATACAACATATTTGCTCATAGAATTTACTTTTATATCATAAGGTACATTTAGTATTTACAAGCTCTTTTTAATAGAACTGCTTAATTATCAGAGCATATTAACAATAGCAAATAAAGACTATAAAGAGTGCAAAGTCAGAACATATGCAAGCATACTCAGAGAAAGGATGCCTGAATTATTAAAAAGGAGAAAAGCAAGAGGGTAAGTTAATTTTGTCATATCCAGGTCACTGTTCTAATCATGATTTCAATGCCATGTAATGCTACCTCTTACTTTATTGACGTGGTAATTGTTTCTATTTGTGCCACAGAGAGAACAATAATGCCCATCTAGAAATGTGAGCAGTCTAGAAGCAATGCTAACTACTTGCTGTCCACACAATTAAATAATTAAATGTAATTTCAGATACTCTAGTTTCCAGAATGGTTTGGTCAGAGGTAAGACAATATTAACTGCTCTGCAAAATCAGAGGAAGAGAAGGAAATTTTCCAGTTTGGAGCAATACTAGCCAAAGTTGCTTTAATTCTTTTTATACTTGCTGTACTTTGGGAAAAAAACAAACCAAACCCAACAAAAACCCTAAAAAACCCTAAATTACTGTTAAACTGTCAGATATATTATACTTGTTCTAAAAGTAATGGTGACACTTATTAATAAAAGCTGTCTTTTTACATATCTGGCAAGTATGCAGCAAATTAGACATGAATACTGGTTGGTCCTGGAGTAATTTGCAAGTGTTAACAGAGAAGCTGAAGTTTGGTGAGTGCTACAGTTGCACAGTAAAGTATAGAAAGGAACATTTATCTGTCTCAAGATGTACATTTTATTTTCTGCTAGTCAGAGGAATGCAATGTTCTTGTCACTGCCATTGTGAAAATTTTTGATGGGACAAGTAACAACAGCACTCCATTTATTTTCACTCCTGTCTATAAATATATAGTATGATTTCTGGAAGTACACTGATGCAAATTATAATAATTATTGGATTTGAAAAGCACCTTTCTCACCATGCTCTTCAGCACTACATAAGTAGCAATAATTATGACTTTAATGTCTCTTTGTGATAAGAAAATATGACATATTTTGTGTGTGATGGAATATCTTCCATAATTACAGTGCCTCCCATCTAAATCTAAGGTCTAGTTTCACAAAAATGAAATTTTTGAGGTGAATGCCATTGTGTTATTAAAATATAAGTTTAAAGACAGAAGAAATGCCATATTGATCCTATTTGATTATTGATACAATTATTTTAGAATAACATTTTACATATATGTAGAGCCATGCAGGGAAATATTTTACTGCACAAAGACATGTCAGTGAATGAACCATCTCACTACCTTTCTGTGTTTTGTATTATCATCTTCTTCCCTCAGAAGGATAAAGTAAGTTATCAGTAATTTGTCCAGGACACAGCAACAAATTATAAGCAGAACTAGGATTACAATTAAATCTTTCTTCATCCTCTGTTTGAAATACCAGACATTATTTTTTTGTTCTCATTCTTCAGAAGATGTAGTCAGAAACCAGATTTTGAAATGAATTTATGTGCATATTATGCTAAGTTTATGATTCAATATAAATTTTAATTTTTTTAAATTATAAAAAGTAACCTGAGGCACGCACTGTAAACCAGAGGCAACATTTATTTCAGTGAGATTTGCCTATGAGCAAAGTATTGCTAGAACCACTGACTTTCCCATAGATTTTTCTTTCACTCTGGTGTGGCTTTTTTTTTTCTGGTTTGTTTGTTTTGGTTTGGTTTTATTTGTGTGTATGTTAAGCTAGTAAGAAATTTACTCATCTAATAATCAAAATAAGTCTCAGGACATGGTGACGAATTTCCACTAGGAAAGTTTTAGTAACAAGATTTTTGTTCTCAGAAAATATAATTTTCCTCAAACCAGGACTTTTGCTGTGATGAATTGGTTTTAATGAAATACTCTAGGAAATGTTTCCCAAATCTTGGATATAATATCTGTCAAGGAAGAGACAAGTGATACCCCAGAATAATAAGTGACCAGGTAGTAAGGATATTTAACTGAGATGTAGAAGACCTGGATTAAATTCCTCCCCTAAGTGATTTAATACTTTCATGTTTTATGTGTCCTATCAATTTAGTTATTCAGAGGCCAGACTCTGAATAACAGTGCAATGTATCTTTACCACACAGGAATTTTTCTAAAATTCAAAATGCTCTGGTGAATTGGAAACAGTATTTCCTACTCATTCCTCCCCATGTGGAAAGAAGGTAAATTTTCATAGAAGATTAAAAGTGACAGCAGACCATATTCTGATGGGTTTAATATGTATTATAAAACACAGAGGAATTTAAAAATTAAATCTGGTTATATGAAACTTCTGCCAAGGAACCAATCAAGCAGTGGATTTTTTTGCAAACCACATATTTGTGCCATAGCCTTAAAAAACAAGAGAAAGGAGAAACCTCATTTTATCTCATGAGAAGTAGGTAACTTTAGAATGAAACCTGTATGTTCCTGAACTCCTAGGACTTGGGTGAGATATGTTGTTTTTACAACCTGAAGTATATTTAATCAAAATAAATTTGTTTTGGTTGCAGGTAGCAGCACTACACTCCATCAATGTAATGAGGTCACGGTTGAACTTAATTAATTTTACATGGATATACTGTTTCCTCTGTAACTTCTGGTTGTACTACTGAGGGCAAGTAGCATTGATGGATGATAGATGCAAACTTGCCAAAAGGGCTAAGCAATAAAGTTCAGCTGTAAATTGATCCTTTTGAGAGCAATTTCATTTTTAATTTTCAGACAAGTAGCAAGATTTGCTAGAAACCCCACCCAAAATAAAAACAATCACCTTGAATAATAACCCCAGCACAAAACCTGTAAAGATGAAGAATTTGCCAGAATTTCTGAAGTTTTTATCCCCTGACTAGAAGATTTAATTTACTCTATATGAGATCAGTGTATTGGAAATGGAAGGCTTTGGTGGATCCTAGTCCACTGTGTCAGCTCCATACTAATTTCATTAAAATCAGTAGGAACTTCATTGGTAAAAGGTATCTCCTTTTTTTGGGCTTCTTTGTCATTGCACTTGCAAAACTTTTAACAAGTAAAAAAAAAAGAAAAAAATGTTCTAAACATGTAGCAAAAACAAAGGGGTTTGGGAATAGGATTTAGACTCTCTAACTCTAGAGATCTGTTCCTTTCCCAAAAAATTGTGTGATCCTCTTGTGAATTTTTAAGTCATTAATTGATAACTCTTAACGTATATAAAATAGTAAGTACATAACTCCCTGTTACTTTAGCAACTAAGAGTTAGGCTGGAAATATTGACTTGAATTACAATTAGGTGAAATATAGTGGTTCATTAAGCAAAATGGTCTATTTTAATCAACTGAAAGAACGTATGAAAACACTGTGATATAACTTGGATGATGTGCACAGCTTGTAGACGATGACACTGATCGTCAGAGGGCAGAGCTTAAGTAGCCTCAAGTTTATGACCTATAAACACAAGAAAGGAAAAACAGATTCTTTAAAGAAGGAACCTCACTATCTTTTCTTTCTCATATGAGTAATGGGAAATTCTATTTGTATCTGTAATTTCTGACTTTGATAAACCAGAGTGCCATGCTACTTTGATTCAAGTTCCCTGCAGGAAAGGAAGGATGAACTCATAAAAAGAGATTACCTCTGGCTTTATGACTAGATAATTATAGAACAGGAAAATATCTGTTTTTCTTGTATGCTTCACCTGTCCTCTAGTCCACAGAGCTATTTGGGAAAAAATATTAACAGACCACCTAACACTGAACACAGGGCTCAGAAACTATGGTCAGATCGTCATCAGTTCTTTACTTATTTTTCTCTGCACACATATGATTATACAGTGTCTTACATGTGAAACAACAGATGAAGCACTTCACAGTTCCGGCAGACGCCACCCTTGTGGAATTGTGGGATGGCTTCCTCCTGCCTTTTCACCATGTGTGGGGTTTACTGATTACACAAGATATTTTTATTTGATTTAAAGGCTAGTTATTACTGTTATTTAGGTCTTAATTACTCATTTCCTTTTATCCCCCTCTCTTTATCTTAACCTTCTCATTAATGTTTTAATTATTCTTTTATTTAGAAAAATCACTTAATATTCCAGTTGGTAATATGGCAACTATAAATATATTCCTTTATTTATCCAACCACAAAGGAAGAACCTAGTTTGATGCAAAAATCAGCAGCAAATTAGGAACTTTCACAGTCATCAAACAAAGGAACAGGAATGGACAGGCAAATAAAGAGCCTCACGGTCACTATTCTTTCCCAGCAGATAAGACATCTGAACTCTATTTAATATTTAATAGTTTATTCAAAGTACAATATCAATAGAAGATATTAAGAACATCCAGCTGTGCTAAATAAAGTGGGTATTAGGGTATTTTCTTTAGCTATGGATTTAAATATCTGCATGCAAAGAATGTGAATACAGGTCTTCCACAGAGAGAGAGAAAAATAAGTAAATAGAATAAATAATAAAGCAGCAAGTTTTAACATCTTCTCTTCCATTAGTATTCCCTTGCTTCCTAATTTTTTTGAAAGAAACCAAAACTTTAATCTTTCATGAGCTCTGAAATAATTTTTATTGTATTAGGATATATTTGTGTGGAAAATTGCTTTTTAATTCTAGGTCAATGCAAACAAATTTTATATGTTTTTTAATATTTTTCTCAGCTTGTCTTTCAAGACTTCAAGTCAGGCAGATGCAGAGCTGTTAACACCACAGACATGGAAGTGACTGTCCCTTATCTCCTTTCTCTAAATGTATACTTTCTGTTTTCTCGCATATTCCCCCAGCTAATGCAGTTTTTGAGCATGTGATTTTTTCCTCTGGAAGACCAAGACTTTGTCTACAATGTATTGTGGATAAGTGCAGGAACTTACCCAGTGCGAATGTTTTCAGCAACTCTAAGCCTTGTCTTAGTGAGCACTGATTATTATTTTCACTTGTCAGTGATTACTGATAAGTAGAATAATGCGATATCCTCAAACCAATTTATATTTCATTTTCAGAGGAAAATACCTTCAACTACTACAAAAAGATTATTAAAATCTATTGAAACTCTGTATTTGAAGGCTTTATTATTGTCACAGGAACTGGGAAATTCTTGGCATTTACATGGGGATGTACCCATCCAGTCCCATCTGTCCCTCCAATGTGCCTCTGAGAACTTTTCTCTGGCATACTTAATAGATGTACACATTTATTTGGGGCAGGGGGAGAGGATTTTCTGCCTGGTTGGTTTGCTGACTAATATAATTTTTTTGTTGAGTTGTTTGGGTGTTTTGTTTTGCAACAGCTCACTTCTAGTTATGCCAAAGTACTAACACAATGAGTAAACCCTGTCATAATCTGAGTAATTTCTAGAATGCATAGAAATTATTGTAAATCCCAGAACTGCCTTGTTGAAGAATGGTTAATAGAAAAGGGACATACAGACTTAGACAAGCTGTTTCTTAACAATAGTCGTACTCAGCTAGTTTAACTGACTCAGCAGCTAACTATTGTCTAAATGCCAACCCTGTGCCCAATCAGCAATTAGGGCACAGTGACCTTGCTGCAACATTAGAATAACGGTACCGATAGGGATGTAGAAGAACCAATAAGAATATAGAAAACCAGACAAAGTTAGTATGTATCCATACATAGGGCAAATAGCCAGACTTAGGGCGTTGAAGCAAATAGCCAATAATAATATGCGGTTACAGAATATGCATTATCTAATCAACCACACTATAAGTATGTATGCTGAAATTCAATACACTGAAGCTTGTTGTACATTCATATTGGATGTGTTCGAGTCTTCCTTTAAGTCTGCTGCACTGCCTGATGTCCTTCACAGACCCTTCACAAACCAAGATACACACTTCCATTTGAAAGTGTTTATCACCTTACTTCCTTGGGTTCTCACCATGTCTGCTAGGAAAATTAAAGCCCCACTGGTCACCTACAACAGAAAGGGAAGCAAATTGCCTGTTATAGAGATCAGCCATGAGGGTGGCACGGATTAAAATGAAAATAATTAAAAGCTGGCCTTCTATGATGAGTTTATTAAATTTTAAGTCATTGTTATAATAGCTCAATAAAAAGCAGACCTGGCTACATTTGGCGTAAATTTAAAACCATGACTTATCTGGACTGGATAATAGGTGAGTAGGACCAAGATGTTATTGTATAACTGCAGTCATTTGTTTCATTTGAAACTCTTGAGGATTGTAAAAGTATTTCAGAACAGCTAGAGACAATGATAATGCCAGTGACACTACTGCTTGTGGGAGGAATGACAGTTCCACAAGAACAATAGTTGGATATTGGGCCCATCACATTTGAATTAACTCAAGCCAGCCAGGTCAGTTATACAGCACTACTTAAGTTCCTCTGCCTAATGTACCCATTCATTGCAGTCATCTTCCCAATAATTCCTGAGTGTTAAGATTTCACAGAATTTTCAGTGCTACCAAATGTCCAGTTAGATGCAGATGAGTAGAAATTTATTTCCAACCTATCCTGCCTCAGTTTCCCATGTAATACACCACCTAGAAAGTGTATACACCAGTTTCCCTCACCTACAGAGTTGAGAAAGAGAAGCCCTGTATGGGATGCATCCACATAAATGATGGGCAAGAATCCTTGCTCTGATGCTCCCTTCTCTGGATGGCATCCTCGATGGGCTCTGTTTTGAATTTCAAAGAGTAGTTCCCCTCAGTTTAACCATTTAACCAAGGTAAATGGAACTATGTGGCCAGGCTGTTCAAACAAGTGATTAAACTATGGGTTAGCAGTAGGAGGGACCTTTGTGCTAGAGACAAGGCTTTCACGCAGACTAGGATAAAGCTGTACTACTTAGATGCAGAGCCGAAATGTATCTTTACAATTTAGGCTTCATGTCGTGTAGTTTTCACCTGTGTCACACATATTCATATATGTTTGCACAATTAAACATGCATGAATATTAATGCTCACTACACCCCTATGCTTGTATTTTCCATCAGCTAATTTCTGCAGGGTGAGAAGAGACACAAAGAGATTACTTGGCTTAAAAAATTAAATAATTTAAAAACTTCAATAAAGTGTAAAATTATATTGACACATTTGTATTCAGTTTAGTCCTCTAGAAGTAGTTCTACATATGGAGACTGATTATGGAGAAAGGTCATTTCACATGTTTAGGACAAACCATGTCTTTCATTATTTTTCTATCTTATCTCAAGGAGTAGTCTCAGTGCAGAGGTCTCTGCTTTATACTGACCTCTTTTTTTTTCCTTTTGTCTGGTGGAATCTTTACTTGTTAATGTGTTTCTCAACAATTAGTGTACAAATATGCCGATAGAGAACATTTTATTTTGCATTGTTTGAGAACATCTCTGTGGTGAGCTGACCTTTGTTGGCTGCCAGATGCCCACCAATGGTCAATCCACCACACTGCTCACTTTTTTACTCTAAGTATTTCATAATTACAGTGACAGAAGATTTTATAGCTAGTAGGCATATCAATGAGTGAATATATGAAGAAAGGGTATTCACTATTTAAAATCTGTCGCTATAGTCTAGAAAACCATAGGCTTTATTATGATTCCTATAGTTCAAAGTTCATATCAGACACTTAATTATAAGTGGTTTTCATTGAAATTCTTAAAAAATATCACTTGTATTTGATTTCAGATACATTAACAGATAACTTCAGTTTGTGCATCTAACCATTCCAGTAACATGGGGAGGGGAAGAGAGAAAAAGGGGCAAATCAAGGTAATATAAAATCAATTTATGTCATAGGTCCAAAAGGTTTAGCACGAAATCACTACATCTAGTTTTCCCCTTTTTCATCAGAAGTTAAAACCACACAACATTTAATGCACTAGGTATTTTTTGTTCTCAATTAATTGTGCCTGACTGTTTCAGGTTACATTTCAGAATTTCATTCAGCTTTCATCTAGAGACACTAAATGCCTACTTTTACTCCTTTTTTTTTTCTACAATAAAAAGTGTGTTGTGTTGAGGACTTATTTTCAATGCAATTAATCCATTACTTCCTTTAAGAACAATAAAATATACTAACTCTCCAGTTTCTGAGTTTAATTAATTTTCTCTAAATTTCAAAATAAATTTGTGACTTATCTACATATCTCCCATTTTTAAATGACCTTTCAAAATATAACGCCAAAATTGGATGCAATGTTCCAGCACTGTTCTGACTAATGCCTTGTACAAAATAATATTATTTCTCTATTTCTGTTTTTACTTTTCTGTTTATAGAACATCAACAACAGAAAAAAAAGCAAACTTAGGCTTTTTTCCTTGCTTTTTCTATTTCATATCTTTATGGGATTACATTGAAGTACAAGTGGAATTGTTTATTCATTTGCATTTTATTAAGGAACATAAAATTAAAACTTATATCCAGAGAATCTGTCCATAAAACCTATCATTAAATGATATTTTTCCACTGAAGACATTTTGCCTGACAGCTGTCTTTAAGGGGTAGTAGCTGCATTAGCTTCAGAGATTGCTACACTTGTTTTATTGAAATCACATAATGTTAACTTTTGAAGTACATAATTCACTTAAAAGTGAAATATCTTATACAAGTTTGACTGTTACATCTTGAGTTCACAAAATTTATAATTTAATCAAAGAGTAAATTCAGGTTCACTGTGCTGAAAAGATGAGCTTCACACAGGATTATTTCTACTTTGATTAATTGCTATATATTCTTATCTTTTAATTCACAGAATCCTAGAATAGTTTCGGTTGGAAGGAAGATCATCTGGTTCCAAACCCCCTGACACAGAAGGGACACCTTTCACTAGACCAGGTGGCCCAAAGCCCAATCCAACCTGGCCTGCAACACTTCCAGGGATGGAGCAGCCACAGCTCCTTTGGGCAACATCTCCCCAAGCCTCACAACCCTCACAGTGAAGAATTTCTTCCTAATTTATAGTCTAAACCTACCCTCTTTCAGTTTAAAGCCATTCCCCCTTGTTGTATCACTACATACTGATGTAAAATGTCCCTCCCCAACTCTCTTGTAGGCCCCCTTTAGGTTCTGGAAGGTGCTATAATGTCTCCCCAAAGCCTTCTCTTCTTCAGGCTGAACAACCCAGCTCTCTCAGCCTGCCTTCACAGGAGAGGTGCTCTAGCCCTGTGATCAACTTAGTGGTTCTCCTCCGGACTCACTCTAATAGGTCCATTACCTTCTTATACTAAGGGCCCCAATTTGCTACCATATTAGTTGTAAAACAGCTTTGTCTTTATTTTACCTGAGTGTCATGTATCATTTTACTTGTAAATATTTGGGTAGTCACATCTAACCTTTCTAAATGTTGGTATAATATCTGTATTCTTCTAGTTACTCTGTGATTTAAACAAATTGACCACTACCAAATCTAGAAAAAAAGGTTAAACTCTGGTGTCTGTTGTTCAGTATTCTGTTTGGTATGTGAAATAAACTCTAATCCTCATGAAATAATGAATATAGTTTCTCTCCCACTCACTCATTACCAGAAGAATGAGAATTTCTCTCTCTACTGCACTTCAACAGATAAAATATTCTTTTACGGAAAAGCAGTGGTTCAAATCCCACATATAGAGACTATGTTCAAAGACTGAAGATGAAATTGAAACACATTATTAAAAAGCTACAAGAGTACCCTGGAGTATCTCTGTGCTCTTAGGTGGAAAAAAGAACCACATTTTCCTCTAGAAGTCTTTTTGTATCTGTGCCTTAAAAACTACTTTTCAGACTAATTTGTTTTACAAATTTGAGCTAAGTTGAAGTTACCAAGTTTGAGCTAATGATTGGGTGTCCAAACTCACTGTTTAGTAGTTGTATTCTCAAAGGGAAATGCATCTTGATGGACTCAGGAGTTTTCTACCATAATTTTGTTGGTTTGTTTTCATTTCATGGCCCTAGTGCAATTTTATTCATTGTCCAAAATTAATAATTAATTGAATGCTTACAGCAGCATCTTTATTCTATCCCAGTTCCATGTCTCAGCTCTACTGGTGTTAACTCCCCCATGTTAGTTTCTTTTCTCTTGGGATCTTCAGTTCTTAAACATATGCCAGAAGTTTCACTGCAACACATATTTGTCTTTCAATCTTCCCCTATATGTATTGCCTGAGAGGTGAGAATCATTTTATTAAGAAATTATGAGAGACCACACCACATCACTGTATATCAAAGAAAAAAACCTTAGAAATCAAAGGACAGTGAACACATTAATGTACTTTTATAGAACACTTGTAATTGAGGTGATATTCACTCAGAGTAATAGGCATCAGTTTTACAAAGTAGAGAAAAAGGAATAAATGCACATGCATCTGGATGTACAATTTTTAGATTTTTTAATCTTTTACTTACATGTCAATTCTCAAAAATTGAAGTCTTTTCTTTTTGTGTTTCGTTTCACTCACAATTGTTCGTCTGATACGTTTTGGTACCTTGTCTAGTATAATTTCTGCTGATACTTTTTACTCTATTTTTTTTGGCCACTACAGCAGCTTGTTTCATTACTCCTAGGTACATCTAATTTCCTGGTATTCTTCTAAATATTTTTCTTTTTTTTCCCTTTTTTTTTTTTTTTTTTTGAGGGAGGAATGAGGCGAGGAGGAAGAGGAGGTGTATCTGGCTCAATAAAAATTATTAACGGCTTCTTTAAAACACCTGTAAAATACTCATACATCCAAATTTCAATGAAGTATGGACTAATGCATATTACCGTTTCTAATAAGTGATTTAAGTTTGACCCTTAGCGGAATTCTCAATAAGGCACTTCCTTTTACTGTATTTAATAAATTTCAGATAGTTCAAATTGTTTATGATTCCCATCTTTTTTTTTTTTTCATGAAAGTTGATGAAAAGTGACCCAATCCCCATAACACTGTGAAATAGTTTTCAATTTTACAGTAGCATATTGTCAACCATTATCTGAAAAGAATTCGTAAAAATTGCATGTCTTTTGAAGACTGGTTTCACATATCAAATACCATTTTTTTTCACCCAGATCACCTTGCAGAACACTTGATTTCAAAGTAGCCTGAATTCAAGTAAATTATTTCTAAATACTGCTTTACAGTGAAAGTGAAATGGCTCACCTAGTTTTGCCTGTTGCTTTCTGATACATGCTGAAGAGGCAATGATGTACAAGCTGTTGTGCTCTATCTGACCCATGCAACAGTTCAAAATCTTACCAGCAATCTGTGCATCTTTATTAGGCTAGAAGGAAATATTTTTCACTCCCCTTCTGCAGATTTACACATACTGGTTTTGCAATTCCCACATAGTATTTCTTATCACACGAACAACTTCCATTGAAGAACGGCATACTCAGCACACTGCCATCTATCACCTGCAGACTTGAGAAGACAGAGCAGGAAAGAGACTCCTTTCTTTGCCTCTATGCCTGCTATATTTACTTCTTTTTATGATTTGTGGGTTTTCATTTCTACAAACAGCAAGTGACATGGCAAAAACCTGCCAGTTCCATCAAATGCGGCTGTCCCTATCACTTCAAAGGAATTTACTTCCATACTTACAGAGATTAAATAGAAAAACAAGCGAACAGTAACACAAAAACTTCCATAATTGGAAAAGAAAGTTGTCTCAGCATGTACAGAGATTTTATATGTGGAACTACTTCAGGAGTGTTTCCCATCTCCTGTAACCAGGAAAGGGAAATATGATACTTGGTTATCTCTTGTTCTGGTACATAATCTAGATTCATTCTCTTTAATTTCAGATATTTAACCAAGGTGCCTTTTCGAGGGCTCTGCTGTAATGTTTTTCTACTGTGAACTGAGAGCAGTGGAGATATGTCATAAGCCACCCACATTCCCAATAAGAGACTTGTAGGGTTGCCTTCATTAGAGAAGAAATCTTAGGTGTGTGTACTCCCAAACTGCTTATACAGATCTAGGAAGTTTAGATTACATGAATCTGTGCTGGGAATCACTCATGACTTGGCATTTCTGGATGTTGCCAATACTGAAATCTTTCCCTTCATTAGTTTTTAATTTCATAATATTACAAGCCAATGTTTAAAAGTGGGAAATCACAATATGCTATCAGGCTCTAAAAAAATATTAAGAGAAAAATCTTTGAATGCTCTGTAAGGGCCTTACAATTCTGTATTATACCTGATAATATGAAAAAAGCTATTTATTTTTAATAATGTAATTTTTATTCCAGAAAATAAAATTGAGGGAAGAAAAAGCCTTGTGGACTTTGTTCCAATATTTTGTAAGTGATAAAAACATTGTTGATTAAATTATTTGTCCAATATATTCAGTCAAATAAAATTACTAGCACATAGATTTTGAGATTCAATATCAAATACAATAGCAAATGGAATTTACAACCAATACAAATATTCTGACCCTGTAATGTTTGATTTTTGATGCCTTCAAAATAGCTGTAATGGAGATGGACAATATAATTTGGTTTGATATTTTCCATATTAAACAGTAGTTTAATATGAATACTTGAACACTTTTAAATTAGATTTGCATTAGAGAGAGAGGAGGCTACTCACCTCCAAAAAGGACTGCAGCAAGGACTCTGAGGGTGTGTCCTATGTACATACAGCTGAAGGTACTGAATTGTCTTTATTGTGTCTCAGCACACTGAGAAATATCCTTGAAGAGCTTAATACATTTGTTACATTATGTTGAACCTTCAAGATTGAATTTTACTCCGAAACATTTATTTTTCCTGCATGCCTCCTTCCTTTACTGTTTTTTCAGATATTTGCGTATCTACTTTTTAGGAGCTTAACTTTATATATGCTGTTTCAAAATTCGGACTCAAAGAAAAGCCAGCTAAAGAGGAGCATTCCTGCATTTTCAGTTCAGCTAAACTTACCTTGGTAAACAGAAATAAAT
The DNA here is from genome assembly GCA_024500445.1 of Entomyzon cyanotis. Taxonomy (NCBI): domain Eukaryota; kingdom Metazoa; phylum Chordata; class Aves; order Passeriformes; family Meliphagidae; genus Entomyzon; species Entomyzon cyanotis. Next base: position 55,200,655 of record JAKEPQ010001016.1, on the reverse strand, counting down.
AAAAGAAAACACCAGTACAACTGTGTGGCTTTTGCTTTTCTCTTATGACTTATAACGAAAAAATTAGACACTCTCAAAATGGCTAGATGGCTTCTAGAAGTTCTACACAGATATGCAATGCAACCATTTGAGAAAACATCTGCAGCATGTACACTGCATTAACACAGTGGTGTATCAGAACCCTCTTGTCCTACTGTAATGAAATGTTTATTCTATTCATAAAGATGAAGCTTACCCTATCATTATGCACTTTGGGAAAGTGGGGACAGAACCATATCTGCTATTTGTGTATTGATGCAAAAAAATATCTCATTACATTAACAGCATTCACAGGAAGTATTATTCCACAATATCAGCTTCTGTATTGGCTGAGAAAATGCAAATGTTTGTAATAATATGGTTTTGTCCCAAGCTAGCAAAAATGAATGCACCCAAAAAAATAACACTACAGAAAAGTTCCATGAAAAGAGAATGCTGTTATCATAATAAAACAGACACTTTTAAAATATTTTACTCAAAGCCTTGATTCCTCTATACAATTGTGACCTGCTGACAGTGTGAGTCAGTTTTTAATGTATTTTGTGTTAGTGCGTTGTGTCAGGAAATCCCAATGCTCTGCAACAAGCTCTCATCCATAGGTTAAGAAAAAGTATGCAATATTGGTGAAAGGGGACTCTTAGCACTGCTCATGATACACAGTAAATCCAGTAGATCCAGAAAAATTCTTTTTATTGTTTCGGACCACTTATTTTTGTTTCCCACATGCAATATTAGAAAAGGGCCATTTCATTTTGACTGCATTTATTTATTCTTGCTGTCTTCTATTCTTTTCTATTTCCTCCTGAACACATCCTGAGAAGCAGTCCTGCTTTGTACTCTGTCAGTCAGACCCTTTATAAACACTTTCCTCAGAAAATAGACATAGACAGAGGATGACCAACCTTTATCTCATAAATGTCTTGAGACTGTAATTTTAATAGGATTGCAGCATGAATAAAGGTAAAAGGTTTGAAATTATTATGAAATTTGAGGAGATTATTACCTCTGAAAAAGATCTAAGGGAAGTGTTTCAATTTTTTTGTGTACATGCGTGAATATCAGAATCTGCTCATCAAGGAGCAAAGTGCACAGAACTGTGTTTTCCCTGGTTTTCTCATCCCTCAACTGCCATTGATTGTTTAAAGAAAAGTTTTGAAAATGTTTGGAGCACCATTTCAAGGCCAAGTATCTCCAGTTCCATGGAATGCTCCTCTAGTAGACAAGCATGATTGTGTCTCTTCAGCCTTAGAAGATTTTGACATTTGAGTCTTTGTATTGAAAACAATGGCTCAGTTCCCAAAAGAAGGCTAGAGAGTGTCCTTACCAAGAGATGTCTTTAGCATCAGCCCCAAACACATAACTCAAAACACTTGAAAAATAACAAAATTTTCTCACATCCTCAACGGGGAGTGCTCTGCCATCTTATAAATCAAAGGTATACCTTCTTTTACTGTATGCTATAGGAGTGACTTGCATGCCATACTACATGCAATGAATTCAGGCTTCTCACCTCACTGTCTTGCTCTGAGGATGAACACTAAACCCACACTTTGAAGATGGAAAGTAAGACAAAATATTTAGGACAGTACATTAAATTGATACTACCAGGGCTGCTGGGGATAGACAAACATCCAACTTGATGCTTAAAATGCAAGTCCTCTTGATTTGAACAGTTGAAATAATTCCTTACAATGTATTTCAGTTAAGTGTTTGCTACTTACCAGCAGTGTTAGCTAGCAATATGAAAACCTGCAACTTCAACAGGTAAGCCTATATTTGTTTTTACAAGCAGTGGAATAAATGACTGAATACATTATAAATAATTCAATGTTTCTTCATTCAGAACAATGTTTTCTTAGCACCTGTTCAAAGTACTCTCATCAGAAAAAATTAAGAGTTAAAATTTGGCCTTCAGAATTCATTCTGTAATGAAACTAAAATGCAAATGTAGCAGAAATCACTGAAACATTCAGATAGAACATATTAGAAAGATTATGTAAGTTATCAATCTGTGCTATAGTATTTTTCTCATCCATAAAGTGAAAAACAGAGCTGTTTAACTTTACATTTGTTTGTGAGCTGAAATCCTTGAATCCCACCATCTCAGAATGCAGATGACAGCTTTATCTTATCTGCCGGTTCAGTCTGGTACAGAAAGTGGAAAGGAAATAGCAATGCTGCCTGCACAAGTATTTCTGCATGTTTTAACTCAGAAAACTGTAAATTATGACATTGCAAACACCTTTCAAATAGTTTCCTCAAAATATTTCCCACACTATTAAAATAAAGCATAAAACTAATCCCTGAAACTTTTATCTCACTGAACAACTACTACTCATATAAAAATTACATGAACTACTCTGTAGGAAATGAGGGTGCCAAATATTTTATTTACATTTTAAATTTCACTAGACATTTCCGCTAAACTCAAATTATTTTGGTAACGGAGATAAACATGCTTAGCTCCTCAAACTCCAGCTCTGAAGGAGAGTGGTCTAAATCAAAGTTTTTAGTTTCAGCTGGAAAATATTTAATAATTACTTGTTTTGCATTGTTTTTCTCTCCAAGTTACATAGGTGAGAGGAATGTACGCAGAAACTGATGTCTGTGGGAAGATGCTGAGAAGCACGGTACAGGGAAGGTGGCAGCTTTCAACATGGCTCTTATAATGCACATGAACCATGAAAAGAAACACTCTGCTTATTAAGCTGATGAGTTTTTTGCAGCAGAGATACTTTGTATCTCCACTTATGCCAAACCACAAGGTATTTCTGTGATGCAGGTCACTGCTCCCAGAAAGTTCATTGCTTTGAACCAGGAAGTGAAATATTAATCAATTCATCATCTTCATGTGTCAGAGTATTTCAATGCAATCTTCCCAAAACAGCAGTTAGGGGCAGAAAATTTGCAATGGGACCCCAGTCAATAATCAAAGGTTTGTCACTGCTGTCAGGGAGGCCAAGTTTTGGTAATACTGTACCTCTCCTTCGATGTCCTGCTAAGAGAGTGGGAGCTTTTTGCATTCTTCTCAGTGGACTCTGGCACAGTTGGCATGTTTGAACCCTGATACTGAAAAATGGAAATAAAACACCATAAGATTAACTTTTTCCTGAGTTTTGTCACAAGAAAAAGCAAATAGCTCTAATTCCCCTTCCCCACTTAGATCTCATCCTTCATTGCTATTCAGCCAGGTGTTAGGTTAAGTTTGCATCAAAACAGTAAGTTCAAAGAGTTCTTTTAAAAAGAATAGAATGAAGCAGAAAGAGAAGACTCATTTTCTCTGTCCACTGCTACTGGGCTCACTGCCCATTTCTTGTCTTTCATTTTTTAATTTGTTAATTCTAATGAAAAAGTGTTTGCATGGCAAGTTCAGGAGGCTTTGGAAATACAAAAGTTAGGACAAGCTCATTTTTTATAAAAATGAACAAAGGGCACCCACTCACTCTATGATTGTTCAGTGGATACTGTAAATGAATGAGACATTTATTTTTGTGCCAGCTCAACTACCAGTGTTGAGAAGATTTGCATATATTTTGGCAAGTGCACTGCACAAGGTGGTAATAAAATAGGCCTTTTATATCTGAGTCTAATTTACTTTAGTTATACTCATTAAAAATGTGTTTTCATGTGAAAGGAATTTTAGTAAGGGATACTTTGGAAACAGCAACATCACAGAAATGTTTGCTATACAGCCAGTATCAAGAATTTTACAGCTGAGAAAGAGCATATTTTTTATGAAGAAATTCCCAGGTTCTATGAATGTAAGACTTCTGCTTTGTTGTTTTTTAATCACTGTTAGGCTCAACATTGCAGGTTTAACTATCATGCTTATTACTTGGTGTTAATAGGTGTATGTTTTTTAAGTAACACAAAATATGGAGTAAAAAACCCAGCTCACTGCATATTTTGCCATTTTCAGTGACATTACCCATAGAAAGGCTACTCACAGAAGGCAAAAATCTGCTCTATGAGGTCTTATTCAGTGTAAATTCTTTTGCACAAGTGACAGTATTGGCTGAAGGTGTAATTTTAAACCCATTTTCTTTAAATCTGTAGAAAATCATGAGTGAAATGCTTCATGAGCAGTACTTTGGTTTTAACAGGCTCATAACATTACATTTTATTGCGCATTAGGAAATGTGCTTGATCTAAACAAACAAAAAAAAAGGCAACAAGAACAGCATGTTTAAACAAAGCTTAATCAAACAGGGTCAAGACTATACATTTGTCAAATCTGAATAAAACTATCTTCCCAGTGTCACATGAACACACACTAAAGGATCAGGATTATCTTTTTATTGTATTCCTTAAGTCTCGGGTTTGCTCCTGTTTAAACTGTCTTGAGAATATATTGGACTGCTAATTGAAATAAGAGAAGAGCAATGAGAAGAATCCTGTCTTTGAGTTACCTTGCCTCCTTACTGAAGAGAAAAACGCAGAGGATCTAGCTTCATTACCACAGCATTACACAGCATCTGTAATACTGAAGCTGTTTCCAAAGATATAATGTAATTTTTCTTCATAGATAAGAAACAATGCCTTTTTGTGGCAAATGCATTTCAGGAATGCAAACCACGTTCATATTTTGATAATATGAAAATAAAGGAAAAGAGGTGATTGACTACAAAGCTCTGACAGGCTGAATTATTTTTTCATGAAACACATGAAACACAAATCATGACCAAAAAGAAATTATTCTAACCTAAAATAAACAGTCTTTTTACTATAGCCAGAATGGCAAAACCTGGGTATTATGTAAATACTGTTACTTAGGCTAAGTAGAACCAGTATCTATTAGAAGCTCTAATATTTCAATAAGTTCAAGGTGAAGTAATGTGCCAGTCACAGAGAGAAACATCAAAAACTGCCTCAAATTGTATTCCCTACTTTCAAATCAGGTACGAGCTGCTGCACCACTTATATCAGCTGAAATACAGTTGTCTTAGCTGGTAATCTCAAGAAGCACAGCATAAATGGTCACTAATGATTTTGAAGTATACTAATTTGTGAAAGTATTGTGACATGTCAGACAAGATAGCCAGCACCTACGTATTTGTGAAAAATGCATTAATTGTAACTGAAATAATATTTAGCTTAATAATTAAAATTCTAGGAGAGAGAGAATAAGTTATTATGAAAATATATAGCTTTAATTTGCAGACATATAAACACTTTTGGTACATTACAGACATATGATGCGAGAAATCAAAATAATATTTTTTAAGCATAACACTAATTTATCTTGTTCACACAGAAATTTGATGCAATCATCATACAAAAGATAGTTCTCAGCTCTTTAAGTGAAAGTAATACATCACTGATAAAATTGCTGCCTTGTTGCAGAGGATACAGCAAAGAATAAATTATCAAGAAAATATGCCACCAGTCTTACAAGTCAGATTTTGGATCTAATCCAAAATCAAAGCCAATGAAAAGGAGCCAGGAATGGTTGCCAAAAGTCAGAAACAAGATCATTCACATGAAATACCAATCCAGAAAGGAGCAACATTCAGAATTGAAAAAGTCCTACAATTCCTTAGAATGTGAAGTGATTTTCGTTTCCTCTGGCAGATCAGATTCAGAATTAACACACAACAAAAATCTACTACACAACCAAACTGATGGAATATTACCGACAGATTGCTCAAAATACAAAAAAAATACCACCACTTTTGTGACAACTAAAGGTTTAGCCATTCCCTTGCTTCCTTGCATCTGGCATGTTCATGAGGATGAGCATGGGGCTCTGTCATTATTTGCTTTAGGAAATATTAAATATAATTTTTCATAAAAATGAACAGGAGATTGCTGGAGCGAATGATAATGAGGGTGAAATCTGGAGAAAAATGAATGATATGTCACAGCAGTTCAGATTCTTATTACAATATTTTGCATTCTTGCTCAACAGGAATTGCACTTCTTGTTAATGCCTCTTCTATCCTACCCTATAAGCTTTACTTGTGAGGTAATAAACATTCTGGTTTTCATTACTAGTGCATTTTAATATATTTATTCTTTTTATTATACATACATTGGGACAGACTTTTTTTTTGGTAGTGTTTTAAATGTCTGTATGCCAATAGGTGTTTTATATTAAAATCAATGTATTTAAAATATATTCTGTTTATCTCATGGACAGTACCTCAAACAGTTCTCTGCTCAGGAGCATCTGATGCCCTCTCGTGGCTAAAAAGACTTTTAAAACTTGAGTTTAAAAGAATCATCTTACCTTCCCCTTTTTTATGTTCACTGATCTTACTGATTTATGAAAGCTGGAAATGATGTCCATGTTTTTATAGTCAGGGTGCTAGCTGTTAGTTACTAACATTTCATAAAAAAGCTGTACACTGAAATTGAATTTAAAAAATAGTAAACAGCTATTTACAATTATAATATTATTATTAAGTTATAAATTAGCAGTCCTTCATCGCAACCTCTGACAATACAACCTACAACTAGGTGTTTTAGTGCTGTCCGGGGTTTTCTGATGTTTGATTTATACACAAAGAAACATCAAATGTTAGAAATCTCCATTGGTTTCTTCTCCAACATGTGCAGGTTAATTCTTCCATTTAATGGGATTTGTACTTCCAAGTTTTCATCTGCTCTGTGATGCTTTTTCCCTTTTCTGAGACAAATGTAAATTCCCATCCCTGTTACTAAAGCAATTGAACCCAAGCTTATTATTGAAAGAGCTACCAAGGTAGGCATGCAGGAGGCTGACTCCATTTTTTTATGAGTAGGCTCTATGGATATTTGTGGCTGTTTTTCTTCTACACTGATATCAGGCTCCTTTCTTAACAAACTTTCGATGTAGCTCTCATTGCTGACGGTATCATTGACAAAAAGGTTCACCATGACAGTGGAATGGAGAGGTTCTGGGTAGCCGTGATCGCTAACTTTTACAAGCAGACGATAGAGGCCATAGTCATTCTGCATCAGTGACTCTTCCAAGGTGATATTACCAGTTTTGGGGTCAATCCTAAATGATTCAGGTCGAGGGCCTCTTCGTCCTATGATACTGTAAGCTATGACTGCATTCATGCCAGTGTCCTTATCGACAGCATAGACCTCAGTGATGGGAGAGCCGGGAAGAGTAGAAGGAAGGACCAACAAGTATGACATATTAGACTGAGGAAACAAGACCAAAGGAGGGTTATCATTTATGTCCAGAAGAAGGATAGTTATTTTTGCTGTGGAAGACAGGGCAGGATCACCGCCATCAACTGCTTCAATCCACAGAACGTAGGAGCTTTGCTGCTCCCTGTCCAGGGAGACTTTAGCTCTCAAAACTCCTTTTCCAGTATCTATAACAAAAATATCACTTCCATTCAGAACTGAAAGGGCAACCCATCCGTTTTGCCCAGCATCAGCATCTGTGACACTTATAACTCCAATTTCACCAAAGCCTGGAAAGTTTTCTGGCACAAAAAAGCTGAAATCCTTATTGATAAATCTTGGACTGTTATCATTTTTATCCAATACAGTGATGGTGACAGTTGCTATTGATTCTCTTGGAGGGAATCCAGAATCTACTGCTTTAACAGTGTATCTGTATTTCTCTTTTTCTTCTCTGTCCAGTTGGGTGGAAACTGTAAGAACTCCTGTGGTTTTATCTAAAGCAAAATAGGAAGGGGCATCAGGACCTAAGAAATAGGACACTTGCCCTCTTTCTCCGCTGTCAGCATCAGTAGCATGCAGTTTGGTCAAAAAAGCATTGGGAACATTGTTCTCCTCAATGGACAATTCTATCAGCTGTTCAGAGAAAACTGGTGAGTTGTCGTTGTCATCCAGAACCTGTACTTTGATAACTTTCTTGACATGAAATCCTTCAGAGTTCCATGCAACTACGGAGATTTCATACAGCTGCTGTGACTCAAAGTCCAAAGGCTTTGTGGTCTCCAACAGGTATTCATTGTTGTATGGCTTGTATGGTGAAAGTCTGAAAGGCCCATCACCATCCAAATAGCAACTGACTTTGTATTTTTCATCAGGGTCTTTGATGGTAAAAAATGCTATGGGTGTGTTGATGGGCTCCAGTTCCTTTAAGTAGACCACCCCTTCCACTTCATTAGCTATGAAACGAGGAACAACTTCAGGTGGCCTCATCATGACTTTGATGATGGTCACCAGCACTGTGATCACGGCAGGAATACACCCAGGACCGTTGCCCAGTATGATCAGCCTGTGTAATCTTGGAGTGTCCCCATCAATTTTAGTGGAGAGTGTGATGGCTCCTGTGCTTTCATTCAGATGGAACAAGTCTCTGGATGGCTGTGGGACCTTCTGGCTGTAGGAGTAGGTGATCTGGGCATTGGATCCAAGGTCCATGTCTACTGCGTGGACAGTAGCCACGTGTGTCCCTAGGCTGGAATTCCCATAAAGGGTGACGTTGAGCTGCGAGTCATTGAACTGAGGGCAATTGTCATTGATGTCACTGATGCTAATAGTAAGGGTGGCACTGCCCACGAGCGGAGGTGTCCCCCCATCCTCAGCGACAATGACTGTGACATATTCGTCCTGTGTCTCCCTGTCCAGTGCCCCCATAACAATCAGGTAGGGAGTCCTCTCCCCGTTCTCATTCTCCTCCACGTCCAGAGTGAAGACACCGTAGTTGTCTCGCAGGCGGTAGGTCTGGACACTGTTGGTGCCCATGTCAGGGTCAAGGGCGGGGTGCTCGATTGCCAGGCGGGTGTTCACCGGTGCATTCTCAGGCACCGAGAGACGGATGTGGGGCACAGGGAAGCAGGGCGCGTTGTCGTTGACATCTCGGATAGCAATTTTTACCTTCACCAGGCGAAAGTACTCCTGTGGCAGTACCAGCACGTCCAGCAGCAGTAGGCATGACTCTGGTGAGGGGGAGGAAGAGGAGACAGCAGCTGATCCCCCAAGGATGGTGGCCCCGCTGCTTTCCACACATAGAGCTTCCCGGTCTATCTCCACGGCTGAGGTGTGCAGCTCCCCGGAGTGGTTGTCCAGCTGCACGTACTGTTCCCCCAAGCCATGGGAGGCCAGGGTGAAGGAGAGTGGGGGCTGCAGGGACGCAGGGGGCTGCCCACCAGCCGTCAGGAGCCGCAGGTCACGGGCCACGCTGCCGATGAGCACGCCAGCAGGCAGCCCCTCGTTGAGGCTGTAGAAGAGCTCAGTGGCACGGCTGTAACTGGCAAAGCAGTTGAAAGGCCCAACGAAGAGCAGGAAGAGGAGCAAGTGCTGAAAAGAGAGAGGCACAGGGGTGTGAGGAAGTGCTGGCGCCTCCCCCCCGCCCACGGCCTCCCCCACTGTCACTTGGAGCAGAGAGTGCTGCATCTGCAACGTGAAGCCATCCTCCCTCTCCCCACCGTCCTCCCAGTACATCAGCTACTTCCAGGGCATCACCATCTGTACCCTCCAGCCAACACCAGCTGCATCCCCCACAGCAAATCCGCACTGCCAGGATGGCCCGGGGGCACCCTGCCTCCCCCCGCCCCCCCAGCAGCACTTGCGCCCCAACGTGCCATCTTCCCCCTTGCCCCCGCCCCAAGCTCGCCCCCGTCTCACCAGCGGCACCTTCCCTCCCAAACACAAGCGCATCCCAAACCGGGGCATCCCTTTGCACACCGCGAAACATTTGCTCTCCCCCTTCCCCTTCCCCAGCAGCGATGCGAAACGCGCGCCCCACTGCCCCTACCCCCGGCCACGTCCCGAAAGCTGTTTTTCCTGCACATCCACGGGCCCCGCGGTGCAGCGGGGAGGCGGCCCGCTCCGCACAGCCCGCGGGGTCCCGGCGGAGGTGCCACGCTCCCGGCGGGTCCCTGCCTCCCGCGGCCGCGGAGCCAGCGGCTCCAGCCCTGCCACCACGGGCCCCCGGCTGCCCCCGCAAGATCCCTCTGCTGCCGGCGGACAACGCGAGCTGCGGAGAGGAGCCGCGGAGGGGCTGCGCGGAGCAAGTTGCCCGCGCTGGCGAGCGCGTCGCCCAGTACAGACAGATGGAAAGGGGGTCCCCGAAAGTAACTTCGGGCATAGTCTCCACGGAGGAAATTTTTCTTCCTTCCCCTCTTTTTAATCACCCATTCCGCCTTTCCGCGGCTCTCTGTCACAACCCGCGTCGGCAGCAGCAACAAATATAAACTTTTCGCGGATGCCCTGATCTTTGGAGAGAAAAAGACCCAACGACCATATAGACGTATACACGGTTTGGGTTGTTTGTTTGTTTTTTGGTGGGGTTTTTGCCAATTGGTCGCCAATTTCGCTGCTGCGTGCGAAGTCGGGCTGGGTGGCCGGACGCGGCGCGTCCCCCTCCCGCCGCCCGGCCCTCACCTGCAGGCTGCCGCGGGCGCTGGAGCTGCCGCGACCGCCCGGGGGCCCCATGCCCGGCCGCCGCTGCCGCCTCAGGCTGCGCCCCGGCAGCCCGCCCGCTCCGCCGCCCGCCCGGCGCTTCTCCTCCCCGCGGCTGCCCATTCCCCCGCCGCCGCCGCCGCCGCGCTGGGCTGGGCTGGGATGTGCGCGCCGCCCAGGACACTCCCCCTCCGCCGCCGCCGCCGCTGCCGCCGCGGGAAGGGCCGGAGCGGGGAGCGGGCACGGGCACGGCTGGGAGGGGGCGGGCGAGACGCGGGGGCGCGTCCGCGGAGGCTGCGGCAGCGCCGCGGGCAGCGGGCAGGGAGGGAGGAAGCGGCCGCTGTTGTGAGCCCAGCGGCGCGGGCAGAGCGGAGAGCGGGCATGTGGCAGTGTGTGTGCGCGCCCGGGCAGCGCCGGGACCGGGGAAAGAAGGTAGTCCCGTCTGGAAGAAGATATTGGAAAACAAAACAAACTCGTCTTCTTCTTCGTCTGTGGAAAGATGGAGAGCGGCTTTTCACACGGGCTGTCAGTCATCGGACAAGGGAAGCAGTTTTAAGCTAAAAGAGATTTAAATTAGATGTTAAGGAAGAAATTCTTTACTCCGAGGGTAGTGAGGCACCTGAACAGGTTGCCCAGAGAAGCTGTGGATGTCCCATCCCTGGGAATTGTTGAAGGCCAGACTGGATGGGGCCTTGGGCAACCTGATCTAGTGGGTGGCACCCCTGCCCTTGACCAGGGGGTTGGAACTAGGTGATCTTTAAGGTTGCTTGCAACCCAAATCATGCTATGATTCTGTGTTGAGGCGTGCGTGTCAGCAGGCAAATCGAGAATTAGCAGCTGCATTGGCGTTGCCGAGCCGTGGTGAATAGTGAGCAGTTTGTGCCTGCACGAAATGAAAGTCATGTTTTTGAGGAGTTTGTGAGCATTTGATTGGTGGAAAGAGCGTGTCCTGCTGAATTAGAGCAGCAACTGTGATTTGCTGCTGGCTAAGAACTCAAAGGTCCTCTGCGGCAGAAAATTATGTGTTTTCATTTTATAGTCTCCAGTCACTTGGCTAGACTATAAGCCTGCCATAGAACTAGACATGAAATTACCAGAACTCAGGGAACTTTAGAATAGTGCAAGACCAATTAAACATTTCTTTAACATGTTGGACTATCAAAAGGATTGCTAATCTCCCCAGCGTTACTTACACTGTCTGCAACATTCCAAATGGAATTTTAGATGTCTGTCTTTCGCTTTAAGGTTCTCAATCCAGGCTACTGCTGAGAGCTCAGTTACTGGGACTCTTGTAGGCAGCTGCATTTGTCAAGCACAGTGGAGCTGCCCTTCACAGAGGTAAAGTTTGTGTGGGAGTCTGAACTCCCTAAATCACATGGCCTGAAGACCACCTTAAGTGTCTCCATGCTCCATGGCAAGCACAGCGTGCAGACATTTGATCTCAGCTGAGGCACTGAAAACAGAGGACAGCAAAACATTTTCCTTCAGTCAAAACAAAAATTACTCTTCCCTTTTCCTTTTACAGCTCCATGAGACAAACTCCATATCCAATCCAAAGAAGCAAAAACCCCTGTAATTAGAATCCCAATCTAAAACCAACTTCCAGCCTGAGTCTTCTGTAAAGCTGCATCTTTCAAAAGCAAATAAGTGAAACATACAGAACATATTGTCTAGCAACTCTTGGGATATTCTCAGAGGTTGTGAGGATGAGGACAGTGGCAAAAGGTGAATAGAATAGAATAGAATAGAATAGGACAGAACAGACGAGAAACAAAACCTTCCAAGACTGACTTTCTCTGGGGATGTAAACAAATCTTGTTAATACCTTTGTCCCACATTCTCCATCCTTAAAATATAAATAGTGCAATAGTGTTTTTCTGAATTAGAGCTTTACCCTATTCTTGCTGAAGTCAGTGGCAGCGGAATCAGGCTCTGCTTTATTCAGTGAAACTCTTGGAAATATACTGTGATTTTAATAACCATTTCACTCCAAAAATGACATTAGCACAATAATCATATGTGACCTAAACAGTGAAGCATTACAGTACTAACAAAAGGCCATACTTTATTTATTATTCACTAATCTCTAGGGTTTTGAAACCACTCAGTATGTACTGCGCTTATAAATTGTTTATAGCTTTGCCATTCATTTCTCGCACAAATAGAACAGACAATGCAGTGTATGCAGTTCAGAGCAAACATGTATAATTTAAGAAAGAAATCAAACTACCCAAGTCCTTTACTAAAGTCTCATCCATGTGCACTGTTCTGCACATTGCTTGGTGTTAAATGTGCCCATAAACTCAATCCTGTTTAAGTTAGTTTGACTGGACATGCATGGCAGATGCTTTTAGTTGACTCACATCTGCTCTAATTTTATTCATTTCAACAGAAATATTGACTCATTTGGATTTCAGTCAGATTTTGACACTGATTTATGTAGAGGTTGAATTTCATAGACTGATAATTTTAGTTTTAATAGATCAGTAGTCTTCTCATGAATGAGTCTGAAGTCCCCATAAAATTTTACTTTAACTTTTGGGTTTTGTTTCTCTGATGTCGCATGTTCCTCTTCTGATATTTCTTCCTCTTATGCTCTTGGAATTACTGACCTATTCCCATACCATTTTTCATACCATTACAGTCACCGCATTTCCCTTGGGCTGCTGATAGGGTAAATGATGGCTCTACTGTTATAGTATTCAGGTTTTCATTATACTTGATGACTTTTATTTTATTAAAGGACAGGTGTAACAGCAGAATTAAAAGTTTTCTGGAGCATCTGGTACCCCTATAATATTTTATTTTGTTAGACATCAGAAACATCTAGTAAGTCTTAAAGGTTCCTTAAAGACTAATGTGTCCAATAAATCTCCTGGTTTAGAAGTACTGTTTAGAAGCCTGTTTAAGGAGAAGTACTCTAGCTGTGTGTGGGATATGGGTTGAGGGGTATAAAAGAAGTAGCAGTATGGAAAAGATACCAAATTGTTTCATTCACTCCTAGCATTATTTTGGGGGAGAGCCCCTTCCAAAGTTGTGGGAAAACATTGAACTGATTTCATGATATTTATATATTGAGTTACATTTTCTACGACAAAGATGTTAGCAATTTATAAGCCTAGTTCAATTCAACCACATATAGTTAAACATATCTTTTAAACTTGCATTTTACTACATGAAATCTGATTAACACTTCATTCAAGATTTGTGTTGCAGCTAGTGATTAAGAAGGAACAAGTGAGAGCATTTCTGTGGGATTCCTGATTGTCTCAAGTATGTTACAAACCACAAGGCTGAGATCTAGTGACAAGCCCTCCAAGAAGTGTCATAGTAATTGATAAATACATCAGAAGAAGTACATCATTGCTAAGGTAAAATAGAGTATTTCTTTTACTTTATCCTGAATAAAGGACGAAGCAGGTATTGATAGTCAATTGAAATGCCTTGTTTTTGAGGGCAGAGTTCCAGTGGCAGGTGGGAGCCTTCCCAGGTGACCATCACTTTGGAAATGAATGTCAAATAGTTTCTTTTGGCATGGTGGGCAACTGTGGCCAACTTTTACAAGAGATAGGGATACAGGTACGTGTTGCTTCTTCAATCTAGCAAAAAGATCTCTGTTACAACCTGTGGTTGTAGAGAAGAAGACTGTGGCATGAGATTCCCCCATCAGTGAAATTCAACTAATTCAGATGACAAACTTTGTAAGACTCTAGTCAGTGTGATGTTTTGAGACAGGTGCTTTTCAGTGGGGAAACAGTCACATTTTGCACTTAAAGCCCTGGTGTGAGTATTGATTTCTAGTCACAGAAAAACTGAGCAAGGCACGTGACTAACAGACTGACACTTCTCTGAAGATTTTAGACTGCAGAATATACAGGGCAGGTAAAGGAGATCCTTTTAACTCTTAGCAATATACACTTTTTATTGTTTTGCTGCTTAGTAAGGAAAATGCCTTATGCCCTGAACTTCCTGTGCAGGATAGTGGATTACAGTGTGAAAGACTTTATGAATATTAGATAGTGACCTTCCTTGCAGAAGTACTGAGCATCTGGTACTCATGCTTTACTGAAAGCTGTGATCATTCCATGTCACTGTAGATCAGACCTAGCATGATCATTCTGTTCTCAGCACAAAGCAGGAGCGTGGCCTTGGCACTGCTTTCCTATGTGTCACTGTAAGACAGCAAAAAATTCTGGGTCCAGCTTGAATAAAGGAACAGTCGAACTGGAAAGTGGATGGCTTTTCAGGGTTTATATCACTCAAATCTCCAGTAACCCTTTCAAGGGGCTGGTTCTTGCAAGCTCTTGCAAGGTGAGCCTGCAAGGTTCTGCTCAGCAGCTTTTCATGAACGAAACTGCTACAGTCATGACAACCTTACAAGAAAGTAGCTAACATGTGAGGAGTTTCTAAACTTACAAAGGAATACCCCACGAGGCAAAGCGGTGTTTGATAGGAAGTCTGGCAAAGGTGGATGAGATTTTCCTGTCTGGTTAGCTTAGCGCCTTTTGGGGACTGCTGTGTTGAAGTATCACAAATCAGAGCTGCTAAACACTGGCAGAGAAAAGGGACTTGGGAAACAAAAGGCCTCCTGCAGTCACTAAACCAAGCATTTGACACACCTGACCAACTTCTTCCTCAGATTCTTTTGAGGTTTCATAGAAGTCTGAGTTTTTTGGTGATGATGTTTTGTAAACATCTCCATGCATTTTGTGCTTTTCTTTTTACCTTGAAAAAATGCTGATATAGTCCAGCAGTGTGAAAGATTGCCTTCAATGTATTTTTAGTCTGATCACAACTTTATTTTCAAAAGAAAATCTAATTTAAAATTTATTAGCTAAGCATAATTGTCTAAAAATATATGAGAGGATGGAAGGCTTTTACTCAGATTATAATCCAGAACATCTTTTTACCATAGTTTTTAATACTGTGTTACACAGCATATGACCATTTGCTTTCACTGACTTCTTGTGTAAGGCCTAAAATAATAACGAAACAACTCTTGCTTAGTACAAGCCAAAGCACAGGCTGAACTACAGTACTAATATGACACTGCTAAAAATTATTAATACCATAAGTCCTTCATTACAGTCCTTATCACATTAGTTCAGGGACAGCATTCCAGCTTCTGCCAGCTCACTGTGTACATGTCTGCGCATTATGAGAGTGTCATGAATATGAAGATATTTCTTAATTGACTTCTCATTGACATTAAGCCATGTCTTCTGAGCTGAAGTGACAACCTTTTGGTGTCAGAAGCCACCTCTCAGGGGAGCACACTGAAAAACCCTGTGATATGCCAGGTAGCCAAGAAGCCAAGACATGTGTCAGATAGTTCCTCTAAGCCAACTACCAACAGCCTTCAATCCCATTCAGTTTTCTGTGATGGAAATGGTTAGAGAGTGGATATAGTGCAGCAATGCAGAGCTTTTTTCCCATGATTTCAGCAGCTCCAATGATATTCCAGCCTTTCTTTGTTCCTCTGAAACAGACAGTTGTATGTTTTTCCTTATCAGTTGGACTGCCTAGCTCTGCTCTGAGAAACATACAATGTGTCATAGCTTAACCTGAGCTCTTTGGCCATGCAGGATGGACATGTGCTTCCTTGACAATAAATTGTTATATGAATTTTCCAGGAACCAGATTCTGTCATCTTCCCTCAGTCTGTATTCAGGTAAAAAAAAATTCCTAATGAAGTTGTTAGCTCTAATTCCCTAATGCTAACTTATTCCTTGCTCACCAAAAATCTTAAATAACCCAAAAAGTTTTTTACTGAATGCACGATAATTACTACGTATTCTGGAATTTGAGCTGAATTGTGTCTTTTATTTAGAGAAGTGAATTGACCAACTCCCAGTGGGATATAACACATTTTTATGTCTGTGATGGAATGAAGATAGTAAACCAAACAACTTAATGCATAAGCTACTTTTTAGATAATAGGAAAACATTCTGTCTGTATACTTCTGAAATCTTGCAGCTGATAGGAGCTTTATTGTTCATGTTGTCGCTCTGATCACTCAGCTCCCATACTGAGATAAGAGGCAATAGTGTGTTTTCTGCAAAGCCCTGGTTTCACTTGGCAGAGCTGAACAAATGGTTGGAGCCAAACCTATTCTGAGGTTCATTCAAATACAGATTTTCTTGAGTTTGTAAAAGCCTTCGGTCACATCAAAACCATACCTCTGTCTTGTTCAACTTTCACATGTAGTGAAACGAGAGTATTATTCATTAGAAAGAGTGGGATTTGCTTGCTCTAACTTTGCTGTCTCAAAACCAGGCATCCAGTCTGGGCCTTTCTTTTTACTCCCTGAGTTATAGACATTTCCAGGGTATTAAAGTAAAAGGCAGAGGTGTCTAAAACAAGAGAGACAAATTATTTTCTGTTTCTCTTGCAACTAAAAATTCAGTCTAGAGTGAGAAAGTCAGATATAGATGTTTAAATTTTATCTGTTTAAAAGTAGATCACAGAGAAAGAGAATGCCGAGTGTGCAGCCACAGGAGTTACATTGCAGATGTGACTTTAAACCATACTCTTACAATAATTAGCAATATACTTTGAGAACACTGTTAAATCAAAAAAGCCTAAATGTAGGACACTAGCACTTTGCTTCTCACAAATTACCAATCAAGAAATATTTACAGATGCTATATCACAATAATTTTATACAAGAATTACATCTGATAGAGAAAAAAAAAAAGGTGATCTATCCCTAACAGAGTTTCAGAAAGTAAAACTCGTTTTATTAATTAATTTTTTAAGTGTTTGCTTTATTCACCAGACACCACTTTTTTCTTCATTCTTATACAATGTAGCACAGGTAAGTGAAGAATTTAATTTGTAGGAAGACAATGTTTGAATTTTTTATCCACAATAAGATAGCACTTTCATTTGACAAATATGAGATGATTTTTCTTTAAGCAGCACTGAAATATTGAAAGTAGAGTTTAACAACTCCTCTATTCCTAGTTCTGCACATCTCTAGGACTCCACATAATAACCATTTGGTTCAAGAAATCAAAAACTCAGCAAGCAGTTCAATAAAAGTCAAAAGGCATTTCCTTCAGCATAGAATAAAATTATCTAGTGTTTTACTTCTTTATACAGTGACTTTCTTCAGGGAAAAACAATTTATTTGTTTTGGTGAAAAATGGAAACGTATAATTCGTGGGAAAATGAGCAGCCTCTATGCAAGGGTAATACCTTTTCACTTATGGTAATAATGGATTGTGAAGGAAATAGCAATTAATGCAAATTTCTCTTTCAAATTTTATTTTAGTAATGTACCATCTAACATGACAGTGTTAACAGCATAACCAACATGTTAGTGTTTTCCCTATTCCTTAGGGATATAAAAGCTCAATTTCAATTGTCTACCCAATGAACAAGAGCATAGAACTGCTAGCTGAAATAGCTTTTACATGGTAGATTGCTCTTCTGGTACATCTCTTCAAAAATTGGTCTGTGCATAAATAGTACCTCTATGTATAGAATATGGATTGAAGGTAAATTGACTGAGAAGATCTTAAAGCAGAGCAAAAATTAACAACCCAAGGAACCCTACAGTAACAAAAACGGAATACATTCTGATTTGAACTCTGTGCATCATGCTGCAAAGAAAGAAAAATTAAAACATCTCTGTTGTATTTTCTGCATATTATTCAAAGTAATTTTCTACATAGGATCATTGAAAATAAAATACTTTTCTTGATTAATTCTTCATTTGATGGTAAGTGATTTGTATGCCTTTTAAAAATATTAAGCAATGGGAAGAGCAACACAGGCAAGGAGACACTTACCAAGTGAACTATTGAAAAGAAGCATTTTTCCCCCTATCCAATATTAACTCAGATCTCATTCTGATCAGTGTGAAACTTTAAGGATTACCTCTACTCTTTTACCGAGTGAAATTAGAAAGATCAGCTTCTGAAAAAACATGGTTGCCACTGTGTTAAATTCTTTTGATGTTGAAACCATTGTATGTATTAAGATCCTTAAATGTTAAAATATCTGATATGTATGCCATATATATATCCAGCATATATGTTACTAATTTTTATTGAGCAAATTTCCTCCTCAGTTCTAGATTGCCATGCTTGACCTTCTGCAACAGTAACATCCATCTGTCACCTTTCAGCACAACCTGATACTAGCTTTTGTAAACATAAACACAGTTGTTTCCACATATCTTAGTATAATGAATATTGATTTTGGGTTTTTTCCCAAAGATATAAAATTATCTTTGTTTATTCTTCACAATTGTCTATTGATTTGTATTTACTTATTAGACATTCATCCATTACCTTCTGGTTTTATGATTATAGCTTTATTGGCATCAAAAGATAACCAGATAAAAAATCTGACTTGTCTGATGTAGACTGATATTTGTGTGTGTCTTGGAAAATGGAACATAAAAAAAATTGAAAATGTGCTATTGAATGTTGCTAGTTCCAGTGCAGGGCAATCATTACTATGGGTCAATGGAAATACTAATAATAGTTATTACAGGTCACTGGACTTCATAACATCAGTGGCTTTGCACTCTTCAGAAACTATTTTTAGAATTTATAAAAGGACTTTAAGTTCATGAACTTTTTTCTTCAGTAATTTGTGCTCATAGCAAGTTTCAAGGTTGTTATTTTAAAGTGAAAGCTACGAGGAGAACTGTACAGCATCAAGACCTCCCACCAATTTAGAATGGATTCTTTTTCTCCCTTTACTGTACTGGACAAGAAGTTCATGCCAGAGAGTAGGATTCAAAACGACTTGTTGGTTGATCAGGGAGTCACTTAAAATTGTCATGGTCTCTGTGGAGTATCTAAAGCACACTTGAGAGAAATATCACACCATTTTACTCACCAGGTATGTCTTACAACTGCCTTGTAAGACATACAAGCAGTTAACTTGTATGTCTTACATACATACTTAAAGCCACCGATTGCCATTGCTGGACATTGAAGTCTCAAAAGAGCCTTTGACTTAGCAAAGAGGCCTCGATTTTACCTGAGGGATCAAGGAATAGGAAACTTTTTTTTTTTTTTTAAAAGACTCTGTTAATGGCAGATGAGCTGCCAATCCATTTTTGTAAAATAGGCTAATGTTGGAGCTTGCTAGGGAATATACTTTCAGGAATTTCTTCTGAGACAACTATTTAAACCAAGAGAAGCTTTGTAGGAGTGTAATGAGGATGAATGAGGCAGAGTGCTTCAGACTCTGGTTCCACATTATATACAGAATTTAGGTGATTTACTTCTCCGTGCACTTGTCAGATTAGATTCCTTTCTGAGTTTCTAATTTCTGCTGGTAGCCAATGTATTCTTCACATGTGATCTGGGCAGATACCTAATTATTATATTTCTTGATCAAGGCCTAAGCAGTTATGGTGAGTTTCCCTTGTTTAGATGCCATCTGCTCACCCAGACTGCTCTATCTCTCCCCTCCTCAGTTGGACGGAGGAAAAAGAGTGTAACAAAAGGTCTGTGGGTCAAGATAAATACAGGGAGAGATCATTCACCAATTAACATCATAGGCAAAACAAACTCAACTTGGGGAAAATTAATTTAATATACTACCAAACAAATCAGACTAGTATAATGAAAAATAAAAACTAAATCTTAAGACATCTTCTCCCCACGCCTTTCTTTTTCCTGGTCTCAACTTCACTCCTGAATTCTCCACCTCCTCCTCTCCAGCAGCACAGGGCATGGGAAATGGGGACTGCAGTCAGTTCATCACACATTATGTCTGCTGCTTCTTCATCCTCAGTGGGAGGACTCCTCACACCCTTCCACTGCTCCATCATGGGGGTCACTTCCACAGGAACCCCCATGAACTTCTCCAGTGTGAGTCCTTCCCACAGACTGCAATTCTTCCCAAACTGCTCCAGGGTGGGTCCTTTCCATGGGCTGCAGGGACACAGCCTGACTCACCATGGTTTGCACCAGAGGTTGCAGCAGAATCTGTGCTCCAGACCCCAGAGCGCCTCCTCTCCCTTCTTCTGCAGTAACCTTGGTTTCTCCATGGCTGTTTCTCCTGTGCATTATCACTCCTTTTTGAAGTTGCTGTTGTGCAGGTTTTTCCCCTCATTAAATCTGTTATCCCAGTGGTACTACCACCATCACTGATGGGCACGGCCTTGGCCAGCAGTGAGTCCATCTTGGAGGCGACTGGCATTGGCTGTGTTGCACATGGAGGAAGCTTTTGGCAACTTTTGATGGAATTCACCATTGTAGACTCACACTGCCAAAACTGTGTCATGCAAACCAGATACAGAACCTCACATGGCTTTGCGTTTTGTCTCAGAGCTGGGTGTTACTGGGTTCCCAGGAGAATCAGGGAGTGAACTTAATGCTGCACCCCCCCAAGTCAACATCTTGGCTCTCATTTGGATGACAGGAACCGAAACGATAGCTGTGATGTTGCTGGCACTAGCTAATACAAAGTTGGTGCTGCATGATGAGGGATAGAACATGGATTGCTTCGTGGTCCTTCTGTATTTATCAGCACAGATGGAGGCACTCAGTTCACTTCCTCTTCAAAAGACTGTGGGTATGTGGGAGGAGGAGTGGCTCTAAGCTGACTCAAAGCAGCATATGTGCTATTCCACTGGCCTCCATATACAGAGATGGAAATTTCATATGTTGGGAAACAGGCAGAGAAACTTCCCTCATTGCAGGTAAGAGAAGGCAAATTAATTTCACTTGCTGCATACAACCAAAAAGGCTGCCATCTTTGCCAGCATGCTATGCTGTGTTACAAAATGCTCTGGCCTTATTTAGGAAGCTTCAGGAGAAAGAATGGTGTTTGGTGTCAGGTGAGCTAAAGCACTTGCTAAAATGTTAAAATGCCCCATCTGAAAAGAGACAACTTAATATCTTGCTGTACTATGAGTTGGCTGAAGCTGACCAGCTTCAAAACTACCTCATCCATAGAGACAATCACCAGTATGAAGTAAACACCGTAACTAACACAGGAGTCAAGCAGAGAAAGACAGGCACTAAACTACATCTTTATATTACTAATTTCCGACATTTGGTGCACTTACTTGTACAAAAATTTAAAAATATACAAATCCAAACCCTGCAAATCCTTCAGCTTTCCCAAGCCATTCTCTTCCTTTCTGAAGAGATAGCACCTTCCCTTGGCCTCATGCTGCTTCGGTTAATCTTTGGTGATTTAAATATAACCTCACTGTGTTTGCAAATAGTATGTGTTAGGGAGAAAGTTAAAGTGATTCCTTCACAGGGATAATAGGAAAAACCCGAAAACAAAGCAACTTCAGAAAAACAAGATTATTTTTGATCACAGCATGTGATGGCAGAAGAGGCAGATCAGACATTAGAAATTGGCTGACTGAGGGATATGCTTTATTGTCACATGCATAATTCATTTTCAGGATAATGTAAAGCCTCATATATAATGTTTCTTGAAAATAAATATGAAGATAAACAACATATTTATCTGTTCCACTCATGCAGCACACCAAAAGGAGAAATCTATTCCTTTTTGCATTGAGGGAAAGGAGTCTGGTGGATAAACTTATACTACCTGCATACACTGGTAAATTAAATTTTTTTGAAAACTTTGAGTTATGTGTAGGAAAATATTGTGACTTTCAGAGAAAGATCGTGACTTCTCGCCATACCAGTGTGTTTATTTATAGGCATCAAAGACAAAAATAGCTTTGGAGGTTATGATTCAAAAATGGTTTGACTGCTTGCACTTTACTCAGACAGCTTGGAGCAGAGGATCTATCCATCTTAAAAAACCCCATCTCTAAGTTAAAGTGATCATACCTGTGATCACTTTAATGAAATAATAGTCTTTTACATTTTCATGTGTCTCTAGGGTGCACATTATTTTGCTTAAAAAAGGTTACAGAAATTTCTCACATGATTCCTGACCTCAGATTTCACTTGTAAAATATCAAGCAAATATTATTTATATTTATATAACAAGACTGTTCTATGATTCATTCAGTTTATTAAAGTAAAAGATAATTTTTTATATCCACAGTATTTTTTGGTCAGTCCTTATCTGAACATGCTTATATTTTTTTAATATTTTTATTTTGCATGTCAATTAAAGTGAGTACATTTACTGTCTCACATATTGTTGTAAATGTGCGTTGGTTTGAAAACAAACCGGTGGGAGATCACAAGTCAGGATTAAAATTAACAGGAAAATTTAAAAATAAGTGAAATAATACAAGGAAAAGCACTGACAAAGTCAGATACAACCTAACACCCTGTTAGGGTGGTGGTAGCAGTCCAGCTGAAGTAGTTCAGTTCAAGCGGTGATCCTGTGAAGGTCTAGTCTCCAGCTGAAGGTCCAGTGGTAGCTCTTGTCCTCTGGGAACCCAGTAGACAGGGCTGGCGTGGGCAATTCCAAGGCCAGGTTATATCCAGGTGGGAACACCTGGCTCCTCCCTCCTGGGCAGAGCATCTCACAATAGGATGAGATAAGTCCATGAGTCATGTGGTGGGTCCTTGATGGCCCATTGTCTGTTATTAGGGGTGAGTCATAGCAGGAGATTACAGCTAATGCCCCACAGCTGGTGGTAATGGAATACTTAACTACATCTATATTGTAACCTAGGACAAAATGTTAGCAGAAATTCCAACAAATGAGTTAATTTTAAATGGTTTTGCTGGCATGCAACATGTGTTTAGCAATGTACTTAATGAGATGATGAGTCAATGGCTAAGTACTGATATTTTGACTCACCTAGCATCCCATTGTTTTTTCATTGCATTCCACATCTGTTTTCTTATGGTATTTGTGCAGTGGGTATAATGCAGCTAAAAGGCTAAGAGCTTGATAGGTTAAAAAAACCAAAATCTATTCTTTAGTATTTATAAAGACAATTAATAATATTCTACTGTTTACAACATCTGTGTTTCTCTGGTTTGACCATAAAGATGATTTGCCCAGCTCTTAAGCATTTGTGGTATTGGTGTCTGGACACAAATTAGAAGGCAAATATTTTCATTATCAATCAGCTTATTTTTCTCCACTCCTTTTTTTGTATGAGTTGTGCTTCTTCCCCTTACTCTGAATATGTTTCTTCCAAGTGGTGAATCCATGTCTGTGCACTGTTATAAAGGGATTCTGTTAATTATCCTCATTCTGGCTTATCAGGTTACCATACTAGTGATTATTCATTGCACTTTTGGCTTCATATTTTTGCACCTGTTAAGTCTTTCTTTGGACATGTTATTACAGCAATGATTTCAATGGTGGAGAAGAGCTTGTTCAAAATGAAAAGTTTTTATTTATTCAGGATGCTGCAGCAGCAACCAAAACCTAAGTAATAACCTCCCTTACCTAAAGCCTGAAATCTCCTTAGAGATGTGAAAATTTCCATATAACCAAAGTTCTGCTCTCTTCCCCTCCTTCACTTTGCATTTGGCCTGATACAGCCTTGATTTCTCCATTTTCCCTTTAAACTCTATGGCCTATGGCTTGTCTCTCAACTATTTTTGAACTCTGCAAGATGTTTCATATGAAAATCCATGGAGGTATCAAGATAAGGATGCTCTTTCCAATTAGATCGCAGTGAATCTAGCCAAATTCAGGAGTCCATAGTGGTGGAAATAAGTGATAGAAAAATTTATGCCAGTGCTGCCCGTTAGAACACTGAAGATTTTGTGGCTTAACTAGCAATGCACAGATTATTAAATCACAACATAAAAATACATAACATTCTTTTTTTCTCAGCATTAAAGCTGAGTTAAAAGAATGAACTACTGTCCCATGATGCTACTTTTCATTAAAGTTATTTGTTTGTTATTTTCATTAGGGTACTCATTTCATTTCATATACTGTTCTACATGTACTTCGGGGACTATTTTATGTGACAAGAAGACTGTGAAAACTTCATAATTACTTTGGTGGAAACAGTTACAACTCCCTACTCTACCTCTGTAAAATAGCTCATTTTAACGTGGGCTGAAATACTGATATCAAATGTGTAAGTGAGCTTTTGAAAACACAAAGAATTTCTTAGAATTGCTTTTACTTGAACTAGGCTAAGGGATAAACCTGTCAAATACAAAGCCATTAATATGTGATGTTTTACATGTTTAAATATACAGAAGCAGGATTTTGTAGTTTGATTTCTATCAAAATTCAATAATCCAGACATTCCTTCTACCAATGCTCTCAGAAAGGAAGAATAAAGATAATGACATCATTCTAATTTGCTACAGTTAATGATTGGTTACAGTAGCATAGATTAGGTTTGGAAAAGTCTTTTATTTTTTTCTTTTCCCTAACCTCTACCTTTATTTCAATACAGAGATTGAAATTCACACTCTTCCTTTTTTTACATTTCTAAATTTTATAATAATGTTTTTTAAAAAGTCCAGAAATGCATTGCATAATGTTTTCCTCATAAATCTTCAGCATAATATGTCAGTTTATACTGCTGGATGATCCCAGCCTATGGCAAAGTAAGCTGGATTAGCAGATTTTTCTTGCTGTGGTATTGGCTACTTTGATGAATATAGCGATAAATGCTCTCACTGAACTCTTCTGATAAAATATCAGTTGAAAGTTTGTGGTAACCCATGTAGAAGAACAGCGAGGCTCTTTCCTGAGCACATCCTGCACATATCAAGTTATACCACAGAGGTAGCTATAGGATGCAAATATTCATTTTCAGTGAGACAAACTGATGCCATGCTTATTTTTCAGGATAGGGTGTGTGGGTGATATTTAATGATCATACAGATGTAAAGGTTATTTAAATTAGTAGCAGTTACTTTTGCTGTCAGGAATGTTTTTGCTATGTAATCTATTTGCCTATTCTTTTTTTATTGTTTGTTTCCTTTGTTTCCTTTTCTTTTTGCTATTTGGTTCTTTCTTCTCCCTTTTATCTATTTTTTTTCTTATTTTATTCTTTTTTTCCCCATAAATTCTTTTTCCCTGCTCCTCAGTTAAGGACATAGATTTTTACTGTACCATTTTCTAACAAGAATAATGTTTTACATCAATATACTTTGATACTTCAACTGGATACCTATATATTTCTATTTTTCCTATTCCTAAATGTAGTTCCTTTTGAGTTTCAGCTTTTTATTAGATTACTTATAGATATTTTGACACTTTTGTTCTTGTATTTTTGTTCTCCAGTTCTTAAAGTTGGTTTTAGCTAGTGATGTGGGTTAACCCGAACCAGCAATAAAGCCACTCACTCACTCTGCCACCAGAGTAACTGAGAGAGAATCAGAAGTGTAAAAGCCAGAAAAATCGTGGTTTGAGATAAAGACAGTTTAATAGGGAAGCCAAAAGCCACACACAGAGGCAAAGCAAAACAAGGAATTAATTCACCACTTTCCATGGGCTGGCAGGGGTTCAGCCATCCCTGGTACAGCAGGACTCCACCTCACATAACCATGTTTTGGGAAGACAAACGTCATCACTCCAAATGTTCCCCTCTTCTTCCTTTGGTCAGTTTGGGTCACCTGTCCTGGCTGTGTCCCCTGCCAGCCTTCCAGGCACCCCCAACTTCCTTGCCAATGTGGCAGTACAAAAAGCAGAAAATCCCTTGGCTCTGTGTAACCCCTGCTCAGCAATAACTAAAGCATCTCTGTATTACCAACCCTGTGTTCAGAACAAATCCAAAACACTGTCCCATACCAGCCACTGTGAAGAAAGTAAATTCTACCCTAGCCAAAACCAGAACAGATAGTCATTCTAGTTCATATTATTCTCCTTCACTGAAAAGCTTTTTAATGAATGCTTCCCAAGAATTATTTTTTCATATCAAAGTCAGTTTAACTAAGGCTGTGATAAAACATGTTAATATTTATGTATATTTTGGTAATTAAAAAAATTGTCTTCAGTTTTTGTTTACTTTGATTTCATTATTTTATAAAAGTACTTTTACTTATGCAATAATTTTATTATTAATATTAGCATTTGCTACTATTCTTTTTTATCCTTTGGGAATTTTCTTCATCCATTTGCAGCATCAACACTTCAGACTGGAGAGGTCTACATGTAGATAATACTGAAAATTATGCCTTCTATGGTAGATGATATTTGCAAAGCCATCTTCAACAGTGAATAGTATAATATATAATTTAGTGAATCACTCAGGACTCAAGGTACTTTTAACTGGATAACTGCATAGAAAATGCCAGTGCATTGAATACTTTGGTGTTTGTAGCCATTATAGCTCAGAATAATAGCTATGAATATCATATGAGCTATAATAACCTGGTTCGATAAAGATCCATGAATAAGAAAAAATGTGAGTGCTGGGTATATTTGTGGACAAAATTTTATTGTGTTTATACATTTTGTTTTACAAAATGTTTTCTCTTACTTGATTCATTGCACAACGTCAGGTAATGTGCTGAGAGTTCTGTATTGTCCTGTATTTTACATTTTCCAATCTCTTTCTTGCTTGCATAACTCAATCTTTATCACACTGTCACAGTAATTTCATAATAATTGTCTTTGTTGTTTTGTCTTTCCATGACAAGGGGCTTGTCTTTATGTATATGTCCATTTCAATTTACTGCAATGTAGACTATTTCCTGCAGTTCACATTAAATAGCTCTTGAGTACAGGCAATCAAAGGCAGCTTCTCATTTTGCTCTGGAGAACACATGATTTGGAGGCTGAGGACTCTTCTCTCAGTCAAAGCCAAATTTCAGTCAATCTACATGATTTCCATTTACTTTAAATAGATAATGTATTATCTTTATTCTATGATTTCAGTGTCTTCTTACCTACTCAAAGAAAAATGCAACATTGGCAGTGTAGGACTGGATCTATAAAAGGGACTCAGGCTCAGTTCTGAGTGCTATGGTACCCTTTAAAATATGTCTTTCGTGCATTTAGTCACCAGGTGTGTTCTACAGCTTGACCTCTGAGCTGTCTACCATTGAAATGGTACAAAAGACTTTTAGGGGTTCCAGTTGCATTATCCAGTGAGAAGTGCTAGGAAAATGCCTGCATTCTGCCTAGAATAATCACAAAATTCAATGTCTATTTAATAGTTCCTAATTTTTAATACACTCATAAGAAAATTTTTCATTCTTTCTTGGTCTCCTTTCTCCCTTTATTTCAGAACATTGCAAGGGAGTAATATACTTATTTTTAAGTCAGTTTCTTCTCTTTCCAGTGAGTTTAAAATCTAGTAGTGAAACGGATGAGAAATTTGAGAAAGGTGCCATTACACCTTTTCACTCATTTCCTGCTTCATGCAATTGAGACAGTGACTTAAAATATTATTTGATATTAAGATATTTTCTGTTCTTCTCTGAAAGCTGACCCTCACTGGACAGCATAACGAAAGAGAGAAAAAAAAAGTGGGTGAAAAATGGAAAAAATTATTCTGAAACTGAAAAGTATGGAATAGAAGAGGTAATTATAAACTTCCTGTTTGCTAAACTCAATGCCCAAGCAACAAGATTGTAGATAATCTTCTGATTATCTGTCTGATTTGATAACTGTTTTATTAGACCATTAAAAGCTCAGCCTTACTCTGAATACCTAGTGCCTTCTGGTTACAGTAGGACACAAATTCCTAGAAGCAGGAAGAGAAATTTAATGCATATATCATCTTGTCCGGGCGAGTACATTTTCCTTCCTGTTTTTCATCTGTATGTTCTGATCATGCAGAGTTGCAGGTGGACCAGCAACAGAGAATGAGGCACTCCTAGCTTGCAAATCCCAAAAAGGCTTAGATATGAGACTTCAGCTGGGGGGGCATTGCACTTGTTTTGCTCTTCCTGGTCCTTGGACACCTTGTTGTTGTCACAAATGTGGCTTTCTCTGCTTCAAAAAGTTCGTAAATGTTTCAGGGAATTGAGTAAAGGAGAAGGATGCTGAATCTCTTTGCAGTATTAGCGCTTCCCCTAGATTCTTTATCACAAGTTACTCCAGTTTTCTATAGTAACTTTTCACACTTTTCTTGAGGCTGTGGACCACAGTCAACTGAGCGTATCTTCACCTAACATATATCTATGAAGTTTCAAAGGCAAATGTTTTGGGTATTTTTCTTGATTTTTAAGCCTGTCCTCTGGTTTTCCAGAAATTGTATCATACCTGAAGCAATGCATATAATTAGGTGCATGAAAATAAAGATAAAAGCTAAAGTACTTATGAGCTACAGAGAAGCTTTGATTCTTTAATGCACATCTACTTTTGCTATACAGTATTTTTCAAACCTTACTGTAAGATGACAGATAATTCATGTGGAAAACAGTGTAAAAATATGTAAAAACTAATCTTTGTCTTTGATCCAAAACCAATGGTATCCTGGGGTGCATTAGGAAGAGCATTGCCAGCAGGTCAAGGGAGGTATCCTGCCCCTCTACGCAGCCCTGGTGAGACCACGTCTGGAGTGCTGTGTCCACTTCTGGGCTCCTTGGTAAAAGAGTGTTGTGGTAGAGACACAGGCGGGGAGGCAGGGAGGCGCGGCGGCAAAAGGACGCACAGCCAGCAGTCTGCGGTTCTCCAGAGGTTTATTGTAAGGCACATCAGGGAAGGTCTGGGGAAGGAGAGACGGGGCGGAGAAGCGGGGACGGGCGCAGGGTCTGGAGCTCCGGAGGCTGCAAGCTGTTGGCGGCAGTTCTCATGGCGGCGGAATGGCGGCGGCGGCAAAGAGGCCTCGAGCAACCAGTGGCATAGGGTTTTAAGGGGGAGGAGAGAGGGAGTGGTTTGGCTCGCAGGCCAACCGGGAAAGCCATAGGGGAGAGGGACAGGCGTATCAACTAATGATTACGAAGGAGGGGAGGATACATAATTCAAGCCAACCAATGCTGAACAACTTAAGAGGGGAACAAAGGGGAACAGTCTAGAAGCAACCTATATATGGGAAAGGGGCGGGGGAGGCGTCTGGGCCAATGATCTTCTCTGCTGGCGCATACATTGCCGCAGGGGCTCATGGGCTGATCTTCTTGTCACCATGACTGAGACAGCACAGGCTGTCCCTTCCCCCACGGCCGGCCCTCTGGCTGACAACTTGGAGGCATAAACCTCCATACCAGAGAGGCAGGGAGATCCTGAAGGCGGTACAGTGGAGAACTACAAAGATGATTAAGGGACTGGAGCATCTCTCTTATGAGGAAAGGCTGAGGGAGTTGGGCCTGTTCAGCTCTAAAAAGAGGCAGCTGAGAGGGGACCTCATCAATGTCTATCAGTATCTGAAGGGAGGTGCCAAGGGGATGTTTCCAGGCTCTGCTTGGTGGTGCCAAGCAGTAGGACAAGAGATAATGAACAGAAAATGAAGCGCAGGAAGTTCCACCTGAACATGACAAAAAACTTTTTTACTGTGCAGGTGACTACACGCTGAACAGATTGTCCAGAGACATTGTGGAGCCTCCCTCACTGGAGATATTCCAGAACTGTCTGAATGCAATCCTGTGCCATGTTCTCCAGGATGACCCTTCTTGACAAGGGAGAATGGACAAGATGACACCCTGTGATCCCTTCCAACCTTATCTGTTCTGTGATTCTTGATGAAGTGATTGCCATACAAATCTCAATGGTTTACTGAACATCTCAATGGTTAATGAACATTTAAATACTCATTCATTTGTAGGATGAAAAAGCAGGTGTTGTCATGAGCATGGCATAAATTGTGTGGGCAGCAAAAATATGTTTTCTGGTCTTTATCAGTTAAATAAAATGGCACATTTAGTTTTGTCTCTGACTTCACTGGGGACTGCATACCTTTTACTGTTGACAGTAGCTGAGTGAGTTTTGAGCACTATGTCAGATGTAGCTTTCATCACAAAATTTGCCTGAATACAAGAGAGGACATCTATTGGGACACCTTGTAAACAGTGCAATTTATATGAAAACACAAGTAGCTCTCAGAATCAATAATGATCATTGTCAATCACACCATCATCATGTGCAATTCTGTAGCTGCTTTTAAGTGAGATCACAAAGAATTTTACAAGTAATTTCATTTACACTTCAGCAGCTCCCTGTATAGTAGTGTACACTTTACCAGTCCCACACATTATTCTTTTAAAGTGGTGATCTTTAGTTTTGGAATTTTAAACCATTTTGATGTCATAAGAAAAATATAAATAGAACATTTGAATATAAAGGTTAAAGAATCAGTACTGTAAAGCTGCAGAGGATAGGTATTTATTGCTCAACAACACAATTTTTGACTAGCTTGCTAATAATATTTTCAAGAGTGTTCTAATATAGGAACACAGGTCCATTTTCAGAAGTGAAAATTAAATTCCTATTACAGTATATTCATATACACTTCCACCTCTTTTCCCTTAGAAATCTCACTAACCAATAAGCCACAATTCAAAAATATGGCCCTTTGGAACCCAAGACTAATTACAATTCAATTCAACCTGGGCTTTTAATTACTTAAGTTACTTTTGAAAATTGAATCTCTAAGTCATTAATGTCCAGATGCTTACAATTATAAAGGCTCTTAAATCCCTCTGAAGTGTCAGCTAAGAGCCCAGATATTTTTCAGACTCTGATGTTCAGTGATGTTCACCTTGGACGTACTTGTGCCTAAGTTGGAGAATGGGCAGTTTTACAATGCATGACCCTTACAAAGAAATTTTATCCCTTATTGGCTGCATTGTGTGAAAATGTACTCCACATCAAAATATATCCATGAGATATTTTCAAGAAGAAAAATGAAAAGTATATCCTACACTGTCATTTTTTTTCCATTTTAAAAATATCTAGACCTGCTTCAGGCCTTTAGATTGTGTGGAAAACTCTATTATGTCTTTGAAATTTAGACAAATGTAAGGTTGAGAGCCCTTGTGTGTTTAATCATACATACAAAGAGTTAATTGGAACCATCTGTTTCTTCAGGATGGAGCTGAGTCTTCTTGTGAATCAGCTAGTAAGAATCTCTCTTTCCCCGTCAACTTTTCTGAAGCAACTTTTAATATAGTATCAGACACAGGAAGAGAGTCCTATTTTTATATTTGCATCAGATGTTTTGACAAAGTCAAATGCTAATACAGTTGCAGCAATATTTGGAAGAGGAAAACATGGCAAGGAAAGGATCAGAAAACATACAGGATTTGTCTTGGAAGTTTAGAACTGTATAACTTTCAGCATCAATATTTTGTGAAAAGATGGCTAATTCTGCACGACTTTCAGCATCGTTCTATGCCTCAGTGCAAAGAAAGAAAATTGTTTCTTTGTTTCTAAATAAAGAGATGTATTGCTGTTGTATTTAGACGGCTTCATATGGTACATAGCACAGCAGGAGCAGGCACATGCTTTTCATACACACTCTCTCATATACACACTCATCTGTTGTGTGTTATGTGATTGTTGTTGAAGTGAAAAATCCACTCTTGTAACCAATGAAGCCGATACAAGTAGTATCAGCCTTGTGTTTTGCCTTGTATTTTGCAGGAAATTCTGATCCTAGCTTCCAGCACTGTGGTAGCTCTGGAATGATTTATAATGTGCAGGCATATGCATATGTATATGTATATATATATTTTCATATTCATCTCATCAGGATTTTAGTGACTATCTGATCCTGGCTTGTATGTATAGTCTTTGTTCTTATTAATAAATTTTGTGGAAGTAAGACGTTAATTTCTATTAATATAGAAGGGATATATTTTGGGTAATTATTTTTATTTTAGGTTTCCAGAAATAAACAGACTTTCTTCCTCCTCAAGTGAAAGCTTATCATTGTCTAAGGATAAATCTATATATTTTTCATATATAGCAGGCCATCTCTCTTACTATCCAAGAAATGCAATCACTAAAGTTCATATTCTAAGGTAAATGGCATACAACAGTGAGGGTGC
Organism: Entomyzon cyanotis; assembly: GCA_024500445.1. Classification (NCBI taxonomy): domain Eukaryota; kingdom Metazoa; phylum Chordata; class Aves; order Passeriformes; family Meliphagidae; genus Entomyzon; species Entomyzon cyanotis. The sequence goes on along the minus strand of JAKEPQ010001016.1, from coordinate 55,168,519 downwards.
TGCCTGAAGACAGGAGTTCTGCAGCTGTCTTCAAAGCTTGTACTGCTCGTGTGGATCTTAATTCAAAGCTTTAACATACTGCATATGATGGGTTGAAGCAATTCACAGCAACAGCAGGAGGTGTTAATGGCAACTTCTATATGTGATGTTTCAACATATTTCAGGGGATAGAAAGTAATTGACACTTTAGGGTCTCACGTACGTGCGACAAAATTGAACTAATTATTCTTTGTATCCTGAGATTTAATTCTTCCAGGTGGGAGAATTCATGGAGTTTTGATTATGACTTAAAAAAGAGATAATTGATTAGGAGATGCTGGTTTGGTTTTTTTTTTTAAAATTACCTTAAATTAAAAGAAGTGTAGTACTTGACTCCCAGAAAATAAAGAATGAGTGACTAAGAAATGAGACCAAAAAGAAAATTTATCCATTGGTTTCACAAACATGATTAAGGCAATTCCAAAAAGCCTACAAAATTCCCTGATCTTGCTTCCACTAATGAAAACAAAAGTCAGTGGCAGAGACATTTTTTAGTGGTGACAATAAATATCCCATCTGTTTTTCACTCATCCAGTAAACCAAATTTGCAGTTTACTTGTGAGGGGGGAAAAAAGGAAGCATATTTAATGTCAAATATGCTCCTTTTCCAAGCATGTTGTTGGTTGTATTAGCTCCAGTATTTTATTTTCCCTTGGGAACAGAGAATATATATCAATGTGTATTACTGTTCATAAGGATAGTCCTGAGGATTTCTTGTATCTGAGCCATTGTTTGCACAAATGAAAAGAACAAGCAAGACAAAATGTATTATTAAAAAAGTGTATAAAAGTTCTGGCTTGTCTGGAAAAAATACACATTCTTTGTGCAAGACTAGGGAAACCAGGATATGGCTAGGGAATGGGAACATACCAGGTCCTGTTTAGATTTGGGACCTTGGTGTTCTAGCGAAGTGATTCCTCAAGAAGAAAGGTTTGGAAGAGAACTAAATGACTCTTGACTCCAATCTCCAAACAGCAGAGGCAACTATATTTTATAGACTGTAAGGATCTATGCCACTCACATTAGGCTTTCTTTCTTTTTTTCCCCCAAACAATTTCAAGATTAATAAATCTTGCAACTATCACCTTACAGGTATAAGTGACTAGTAGTGGTGCATTTAGTCTTGTGATCTTACTTCCATTTTATGGCTTTTTCTCCTTGTATTTGTCTTGAGCTGTTTGTATCAAGCAGATTTCTTCTCAGCAGTTTTTTTTCTTTTGATTGGCTAAACATGTCTCTGTTTCATTCTTTGTTCTTAAATGAACAGAGAGTGGTATGGAAGGAATTCACTGGGAGCTACAAATATTTTCTACTATAAAATTCAGTGGAAATGGACAGATGACATTGGGCTGATAACATTTTCTCCATTCTGCCATCATTTAGTTTAAAAAAAAAAACAAACCCAGCCCAAATCATCATTGTTTGTTTAGTGACAAGAAGGTGGCTGGATATATGATTGTTGTTCTAAAACAGCATCCAAGTTGACAGAAAAAGCATTAGAAATAATTTAACTAAGAGACACCACCTTCTATAGATGCCTGCAGATAATTCTCAAACCCAGACTCCTCTTTCCTAAGTTAGTTACCTAAAGTGCATTTACATAGATTTTCAAAAGAATTGCTTATTTTTTAGCAACAGCTCACTTCCCACAGGCCAAATGGAAAATTATTCTTTACGCTTGAGGGACTATGTTTGGATGAGTTGATGGTCTGCCTGAATGTTGCCTTTTAACTTGACTACACTGGGTGGGTAGCTGTGGGCTGATAAAATGCTCTCATTTCATTCCTGCTGTTGACTCCTTTCCATCTCCTTTACCTTTCCTGTGCGCAGTGTTCTGTTCATTCCTGCCAGTACTTGACTAGAGGCTCCTTTCCTGCATCTAATTTAAGGCAGAAAGTAATATGTTCAACATCAGGCACTGCAGTGAGAGCATCTGGCAGTCACTAATTTTTTCCTGGAAAATCAGAAAGGACACAGCTTGTTAAGAGCCTTTCAAAGCACTATTTCTACTGAAGACTCAGTGGTCAGACTAAATTGGGAACTCTGTGCCCTGATAGTGTCACAGATATGCAAGCATGCCCAGTCAGTGAAAATACTTTCTAACATGTAATACAGGAAATATTAAAAAAGCCAGCTCCCAAAACTATGGGGTACAGTTCATGTGTGTAGTTCCTTACTCTGTCCACTCTTCACTCTACTCAGAAACAGCTCAGAGAGAGGGTACAAGGCCTCCAGAAACCAACCAGAAATATCACAATAACCAATATCCTTAAAATTTACCCTTTTAAAATCAAACCTCTTCTTTTCAGATCAACTATTAACAAAATTAAACAATCATGTCTGCATAATGCAGTTAGAAAATCTGCTGCCAGTGACATTTTTCAGGCTTGAAGAAATCTCCATCCAGCAGTCATCTATCTGCTCTTGGGCAGTGACACTGCCATTGCACTGTCTCTATAGAAAAGCTACTACTAGTATATATTTCTTCCTTTGATGGGATCTTCAGATTTTTGTCATGCTAGCTTCTTATTGCCATCTAAGTTTTAAATTTTTCCTTATGGTGTAGTTTGATTTTTCTTTTCTCAGAAGTAGTGAGTGGGTTACTTGATCCCTCTTTTCTATCTTCTTTCTTACTCATGGCTAAATATCTGTTTTATTAATTAAATTGAGTAAGTGCAGTCTTCAGATTTTTTTTAGAATCTAAAGGAGGATCATTGTAATGGAAGATAGTTTATAAGTTACATGGGACTGAACTTCCTTAAAGAATTATAGTAATACTTTGCATTTGACTCAGGGTTCTGTGCAAATGAAGAGAACTGAGTAGAAGACTCCTGTAATTATTTGCCATAGACAGCACTGATGATGAAGAAAGCCATTTCACTCTATTATGATGAGAGACCCATGCTAGTTCGGAAGCCCATTCATCTACCATGGGGGTCATTAAAGCCTGAGTCACAACTGAAATAATGGAACAAAATCCTCCGGACCGCTACAGGTGTAATTTTTGCATTTGATTAGCTACTAGCTGAGAGAAATTTGAGAAAGTGGCAGAAATGCAAATATATTTGATTAATTAAATAATATTTCTGAGATCTCTTTTTGGCAGAAAATGCCTTTTTTGAGCAATAGAACTTAGTAAATAAATCTGTGTCTTTCCTAAGCTGTACTTTTCTCGAATTCTCTCATCTAATGATTTTGCCTGGGCAACCATGGTGTGGCTTATATATTCTTACACCAATATATTAACCCTTCCCTATGCTTTTCTCTATTCTTACTTCATTCTTTCACTAAGAAAACAATTTAACAAAAAAATTATTAGTGTAAGTTATATGTACAAATTCAATATTATTAAAGATCTTGGAAGACCACTAGTGCAACCCATAGATGTCAATGAAAAAAGATAGTAATAATTTTACCAGTGCTGTTAGGATCCATGAAGTATCTTGTTAGACACAGTATTTTCAGACAATCATTGAGACTATATTAGATTGCATGAAGCCAATATTGGTTGTATTTAACAAACTAATCAAAAGAGCATTTGGACTGATAAAACTGGATAATGACCAGTTGGCACTTATTCTTAGATATTGACTGAAGTTTAGGAAAGACTTGTGAGTAGCAGTTTACCACCACCTCAACAAAAGTACTTTCCAGGGTCTCAGTATGGAGCTTGCTAATTTATTTTCCTTAGGACAAGAAACAATTTGTCACATGAAAATATGCAAAGAACAAAGGAGATTCTGAATTTTTTTAGAGGGAGTATATGTCTTTTAGTGCTGCCACAGCAGAATATTTTTACTAAGATTCTGGAATTTTGGTGTCAATCAGATATTCACCTAATAGCTTGTTTTAGCTCACAGAGGATTGTCTCACCTTTGAAACAAAACTGAAAATCTCATTAGCAAAGGACATGCTTTTGCTTTTCTGGCATATCTGAGTACAAAGATTTGTATAAACATCCATCATTTCAAAATAATAGGCTTTTTATTTCAACTTATGCATACCAGTTTTAACATTAGAAGTATCCATAAATGAAAGCAAATGTTTGTGTTTGTGCTGATTTTTATTTAGCTCAGTACAGCTTGGTATGATACTGACTACATGAACACTGCATGTGGAAACAGAGAATTTCCTTGGTGTGTAAAATATGCCTCTTCCGGTGATTGGAATAAGCTATATTGTTTATTTCACTGATTTTCAACCATGCTACTATCTTTGCAAAACACTAGAAAGGAGGGAGATTGTAGACTTCAAGTCCAATGAAGCAGAAGGTAATCTTTGGAAAACTAACTGATTACTCGAAATAGCTGACATTGAATTTCAAAATACCTTGTAGGCATCATCACATTCACATAAATGCAGAGAGATGTATTTATGAATATAATAGAGCTTATGTCAATGTTGAACATTTCAGAACCATTCTGACATCACCCACTGAAAGTGAAGAAGATAAAGACACCAGAAAATGGCATTTTCTGCCTAATCTTTAGTGTGAAATAAATAAAAGAGAAATACAGAAAAAAAAGTTATAAATGTCTATATATCTATAAATTTCTATAAATGCCTATAAAGAAAATAGAATCTCATATATTAATTGTCCCAGAAAATAAGTATTTTTAGTATTTTAAATATTTTTACAGCCTAATGATTTTTTATATCAAATATAGAAATTATTTAATAAAGCTTTTTCATGTTCTCAAAGCATAATTATGTCATTTGTACGATGAATAAGTACTTTTATCTAAAAGCTATAAAAAGTTTAACATTGGCACGACTGATCACTAGATACCACTTAGATAAAAGATACCAGAGTTTGTGGATTAACAGAGCTATATGACATTCCTGTGCAGGGATATAAACCCCTTTAAAAGTATGACCTACATGGATCCCTTAACGTTGCAATAGGATGATTGTCTATATCCGTAATAGTAATTTTATGTCATCACAGTAACTGTGATTCAATTGGTTTACACTTCTTCTTTTAAACTGAAAACAAAGGCAGCATTGAATTAGCTGTCACAATCAAATGTTTGTGAAATGATAAAAGCACATGTTTTTAATTGCAAATAATGAATGCTGATTAGCATAAGGTAAAAAGCTTCACTGTGAAGCATTACAGACTCATTGAATAGTCACAGTGAGGTCACCACAGTCTCAATAGAGTGGTCATCTTGTAGCAAGACTGAAAAACAAACTTGATGATTCTTTGAGATGGTTTTCTTATAGCCTGCATTAATATCAAAAGAAGAAGTCAAACCTAAATATTTCTTGGACTGTGTTGTAATGTTAGAAAATAGAAATTTGGTGGGGGACAAATTTAGCATGGGCAATTTTTCAGAACTATGCAGTGTGAATATTTAACATCCATGCAATTACTTTTTCTATAAAAAGGCACATTGGAACATTTTAAATTACAATACTTAACGTTTTCTGTCTTCCACATTTGGTTATCAATGAATTAACTAAGCTCTTCGAGTACAGAAGCACTTATATTTGGTTTCTTCTGATATAGGTTATCTGATGGACTAAACACAGAAGGAACAAAAGCATCATTTGCCACAAAAAGAAAAAAAAGCAACAAAGATTTATATTGTATCTATAGCATCAGTTCCTTCTGTTTAGAAGATTTGGTGCTTTCAAGGTAAAGATGAATTAATGTCTTTTTTTTTTCTTTTTACTTCTTTCTCATGTGTGATTATTTTAAATGGATGGTTAGATGGACTTTCTTTAATTATCACTACTCAAATCAATGAGAGCTTATGCTATGTTTTTATTAATAATGCAATGGTTAAAGAAGAAGTCCTACAAGGTTTGGCAGCTGTATGTAATAGGTGAATCATGAACACTGAAGATGGCACAGATCCTACTCTGAGGAGCTGGAGTTTCTCTGCAGTGAGTGGAAAGACCAGGAATGACCATGACAAAAATAGAAGGAAGGAAATAACAAATTAGGGTTAATTAGATCATGCAGTCAGCTAGTTATTGCACAGCACATTGATTCCATGGACTGTCCCCTAAGATAAATTCTGAATAAACAAATTGTAGGAAAGGGAAATGTTTTCCAGATGAATGATAAAATTAGCTCAAAGTTATAGTAAAAGTGCTTTGGTATTTACAGGGTGGGATTGGTGGGGTTTTTATTAGTTTTTTGTCATTATATTATATATGAAAAAATGTGCCCAAATTATATAGGATCTGAGCTACATTGGCAACTAGTATCCTTTTTTTTTTTTTTTTTTTTTTTTTGAGGAGAAGTCTGTTACTGACATTCAAAAGATCAGCATAAAACAACAATCTTAGTGCTCTCCTGTTGCACTATACAGCCTTGAGAAACTGTATTGAAATATTATTGTGAGGGAAACTTCACCTGTTCTCACGTACATGATTTTTCCAGGAAACCATTATTATTTACTCAAATATATTTGTTATTTGGAATGGTGTTAGGAATTAGCATGAATAACAGCTGGCCTGGTTTTTGCTCATAAGCAATCATTTGTAGCTACCTCATGTGAAGAAGCACAGCTACTTTGAGTACCTGGAAATGTTATGCATTATATTCCTTTTACTTGAACAGTTTAATATGATTCATGGAATGAAATTTCCAGCCTGATGATAAGACTCACATCGTGTGAGCACCTGAATGATTCATTAAAGATGGAAACTTCTGGGTAAAGCTTTCAGATAAGTCAGAGTTTACTGCTTCTATTAGCTGAAGCCAAAGTAAAAAATCCAGTAGATAGATACATAGATAGATAGATAGATAGATAGATAGAACAAAGATAGGTAGACAGATAGACAGACAGACAGACAGGCAGGTAGTAGATAGATAGATAGATAGATAGATAGATAGAACTTGTATAAAAGTATTTCCTCTGATCACCAGTCCCAATCTATGCTATTTTACTAGCTGTTGAGACAACAGTCTACCTTAAGAGAACAGAGCTGAGCATTATAATTCACCCGAATTATAATCAGCAATTGTCAGAATCACAAATTTACAAGCTTAGTATTCTTATGTTGCTTTCAAGTGAGTTTTGTCCAGAATATAAAACCCCAGTAGGCTTGAAAACTTGGAATAATGTGTTTCTGAAGGCACAGTGATTTGAGAGGTGCCTGGATGTACAAATAAAACTTTCAGTCATTGTTTAACAGAAAAGAAGCAGAAATATCAGTAGAAAAGACCAACAATCTACCAACTGCTGTGAGAGAAAATGTTTTAGTTTTAAACCTTTTCTATTAATGCTTATTTTCCTGTGCTACAGGTTTTAAGCACTACTGGCTTTTTGTCTTTGATTTACTGACAATGGTACTGACACTTTTCAAAGGTCTTTTGCACACTGCCTGTCTTTTTCTGAGTCACAAAACAATTTATCTTTGCTAATGATATTTATAAACCCCTAAGAGATTTGATATGTGCACAGCATATTCATATTGTGTCGGCATGTAGGAATTAAATTCTGAGTGAAAAAAAATTATTCTCTTGTGTTGGGCAGGAGTTGTATATTTTTTCTCAATGACTTAGACAATGGATGAGATTAATTTTTTTCCAATTTCCTAAACAGCAAAAATTGTTCAGTTGAGAAGACAGGTGAAAATAACATGCATATATGTGTGTGCACATAAATAATACATATCCATATACACATGCATTGTTATTTATGCCTCCAGAAAAGGTTATTTTTGAAAAAATACAAAAGAGAAATATTCAGACAGGTTGTAATTAACTGCAAAATTGAGTCTAAACTCTAATTAGATAATCAGTGGTACTCTATCATTTGAAACATCACTTAATAATTTACATTTATACAATATTCTTAAATCAGCTCAAAAAGTCTGAGAATTATCATTGTTTATACAGAAGAATTTGTCCTTAAACAACCAGTAGTTTACCACATAAAGGCTCCACACTGACTCTCAGATCTTTAGGGAGGACACTGACTGGTCTTTTAAATGCTACAGCTCATATTATGGAGTCATTCTACAATGACTTTGAAGTGATCTGACTCTTGAAAGAGTGGAAAATTCACTGTGAATGAGGGTTTCTATTAATCCATTTATATAGTCATAGTCTGAGAATTTGAGATCTTTAAATGCCCAGAGACTAAGCAGTATATTGCTTGGATGCCTGAGGTCAGGTTGATTGCACCCATTTCAGATGTCTGCAATATAAATATCTATTTTTAAGCAACTTTTCTGTACTTCTTATACAGCTCATGGAAAGAAACAGGGACTTTTGTGATACAAAAAGTCTAATGTAGATTTCTGCATTAGGTCAGGCAAGACCTGTGCTAGATTTCTGGGTACAATTGTTTTCTTTCTCCCCTAAAATTCCTGCTCAGGCTCGCAGTAGATGTTCTCAATTCTCCAGGTTCAGGCAGAGGATCAAGGACTTCATATTCAAGCAAACAATCTGAATTTAATGTCCTTCTCTTCATCAGTGCCTGATCTTTGCCATCATTGGTATATCTATGGAGAATTATATCTATGCATGTTTCTTCAAGAATTATTCTTTCCACTACTATCGCAATTACAAAAAACAATTTTGGCACAACCAATTATATTATGTCTTACTATAAAATAATAAAAAATTTGAACAAGTTGTGGAGGATGTCTGATATAAATGGTACACTTTGATGTTGCCTGCAAAAACTGGAGGGTAAAAGGAATTTTGAAGGTGTCTTTTCAGCTTTATTGTGTTACTAATGTGAGGCAATACAGTTCATACATACAGTAATGGATCAAAGCTACTAGGAGTTTCTAACCAAATAGAATTTATTCAGCACATCATTGTGTATTGATGTATATAAGTGACAAATAAAAAAATCACAATTTCAAGAGGTAACCAAAAGCAATCAAATATTCAAGAAAAACAATATGGTGTCTCCTATTACTATTCAAATGGAAAAAAAAAGACTTCTTGGGAAAGCTGAGCTGTTTCTAGTTTTATTCTTTTTAAAAAATGCTGCTCTAAGTTAGGAAAAGTGTATAACTTATATATATTAACAAGATTGCCATTTATGTCATGTACCACAAGCATTGCCTGGGTACTGGTTACAAAGCACTTCTTGTCTCAACTGACAATGAGAATACTGGCATTATTTATACAGGTTCTTGATTCACTGGCACTTGCAGCTTACTGTCAAATCATGCCTGCAGTGTGTATAAATGTAAACAAATACTCTTCAGACATGAATATTCAAGCAACAAACAGGTGAAGTTCAGTCATCTAAATTATCGAGAAATAAAATTACAATTTTTACCCAAGATGAGAGCATTCTACTTTTTACTAAGGAGGGAGCATATGGGGATTATCAGATTAGACAAATAATGTGTTGATGTGCAAATTTAGGCAGGAAAAATACTCTCATAAGTGACTTCACATAATTTTAAGATTTCTAGGGATATCTGTAGATTATTTCCTCAAACGTCATTTTGATTCTTGATATTTGAATCCAAACACTTGCATTTTTTACTAGAATTTTCTCTCTCTCTCTTTCTCTCTACTGCACCATTTCAATGGGTTCTTTTGACACTGCAATTTAATAGTTTGCATTTCTTTTATTTTAGAAAACACCTTAAGTGATCTGAAAGTGAGAACTTCATTGTACTGTTTGATAAGTGTGACGTGTGATTGATGTTACTCATTGCTTTTTATTAAAATCCGAGAGGACTTAAAATGAGCTCGATTTTTTCCAGCAACCAAAGTAGCAATTAGCCTCATATTAGACTACATAAGGGAAGACTGCTCAATCAGAAAAGTTGACATGAAGGTGTTATAATTATTTTTCATATGAACAATTCTTGATAATTTTTGATTAGATTTTATGAATGGCTTTATGATATGCATTGTAGAAAAAGGACTTAGAGAAGGACTTAGGGGTGGAGATATGCTTACAGACCACTGCCATAGGTGCTGTCTCTACAGGAACTTCTGGAAGAATCACAGGAATATTTATGGGAAAAGACGAAGAATACTTATGGGAAGAGACTGGTTTCTCCTCACCCCCTCCACGGGTCCTCAACTCACTGGTTAGTCCTGCTGGGTACTCACTGCAGACTCTGGCAGAGTAGATTTCAGCCCATACCAAATTGTATTTTACCTAAAAAGTATCATGGGCCAGGAAGTATAGAACTGAGTCATGATCAGAATTGCTTCGGTTGCTTCAAAAACTTGCACTTCTATGTGGCACTGGATAAACATGTAAAAACAATGGCCAGTAAATTACTGAATAACTTAACTGGGTTACATGCTCCTCCTTCGTGCCTGTGAATCTGACTGGGATCTGCAGAAGTGGGGTTTTATGACAAGGGAGGACAAGCTGAGATTGTCCTGTGGGGTCTGAGCATGGTGGGCAGAGCCCAGGGCTGGTTACAGGGTCCATAGGCAGCCCCCAACAGGGTAGGTGACAAACCAGGTCTGAGGTGCAGCCACAGGGTCCAGTCAAGAGCAGAAGGAGAGGGTGACACAGTCAGGGCTGGAGACAGGTAACCCTCCACTGTAGCTCAGGACAGGTTTGGGTGCCCAGACCTGGGCTTGAATCTCAACACATGTTTTTGGACTTTTACCCTTCTGATCCTCTCTTTTGATTCTTCTCCTCACTGGTGGGAAGTGAGTGATTTGCTGTGTGGAAGAGAAGTGACTACCAGGAGCAAGGTACAAGAATGGGAAAGAACTGAACTCTGTTCTATATGAGCTGCACTGGTGAGGAGTCCACAGGGGTGCAGTCAGGGCTTATCCAAGAGAAGGTAGTTATATCATTTATGCAGCTGATCGACACCCATTTCTGTGATGCATGGTCTTCTGATGTGGGACATACCTTGCCAAAAAATTCTGGAGCAAATACATTGTCAGCTGAACAACAAACATTTACAGTTTTGCTAAATTCACAGTTTGTATCTCTAATAACAGAAGAAACATACAGTCAGAGATTAATTTCTTTTCCTATGTAATTGTGTTAATCTACTGTTTTTTACATCATGCTTTGCAGAATTTTTAGCAGTTTCTATCCCACAGTACTAATGAATACAGTATTAAATGAGTATGAAGAGAAAGATGAATTTGTTATAAACAATTTATATATTCCCAGCCTTTTAAATGTACTATCAGTACACTTTTTATTCACATTAATCTCTTCTAAAAGAGCCCTGAGACAATTTCTGCTCATTTGTGAAGACATATACTTACTTAATCAACTGTTGTGACTACTTTTGAAGTAGTGCCAGTGTTTCAGTAGCAGCTAATTTCTTTAGACCTAGAATTACTCAAGAGATGATTATATAAAAGTCAGACTCCCTCATAGTTGAAAGAGAGTGGATTGGCAATTAAACCTCTACTCTCAGACCTACTCTTTTATCTTGAAATGAAAACGAGACTACCCCCTATTCCACTGAATACTGCACTCAGTGTAGAGATATTTCTGGTGTCTCCACGAGCCAATAACACAAGTGGCAGCAGTGTTAAACAGAAATTAATCTCATCTCATTCCACTAAATATATAAGATGTAAGTAACTGTTTCTGGATATCTGTGTCCTTCACTCCTTTGATATAAGTCAATGGAGAGAAATAGGCACATATAGAATTTTTTTTTTCATACAACTGAATTAAAGAAGTTCAAGGAGGAAGACTGAGTACTAATCAGCCCAAAAATTTTAACTTGTTTTCTGTCTTTGCCTTGAACCTCTATCTCTCCTGCACAACTCTGCTATGTAAGGAGCAAATTCTAGGTAGTATTGATGTGGATATGGATAAGTTTTTGATGCCATTTAGGATTAGCACCCAGACTTTTTTCCAACAGTAAAAACATAGCCAAAGACTGGAATTAATCTCATCCTACAACTGATGTTGAAACTGCAGGTAAATGGGTTCAGATATCTCTGCTTTTCCTTTCCTGTATAATCATACAGGACCATAGGGTGACATGACACATTTCTAGATGTGAAAAGGTCTGCTAAGGACTTATAAGCGTGCACTTAGGAACATATACAGTTTTCTTAGGCTTCTTGAGTTAAATCCTACATTGTTTCTTCTTTCAGTGTCAAACTTCTTTTCCTGAGTAGGTGAACGTTAGCTCTTTATCATGTTTGCATTGAAGCATTTTTATTTAGGATGGGAGAAATCTAAACAAGCTATTTTTCCTGGTTTTGTTTTGTTTTTTATTTTTTTTTTTAATTCTGTAAAGTTTTTCTATCAGACTCGCAAGTTTTTGTGAACAGTGTCCAATTGTCTTTTGCTATTGTAATATTACTCATGATCTTATTTTTGAGAGGTTAAATATAATTTATAAAGTCATAGAATCATAGAATCACAGAATGCTATTGAAAGGGTTGAAAGGATCTCATAGATCACCTTATTCCAGGCCCCCTGTCATGGGCAGGAACACCTTCCACTAGACGAGGTTGTTCAAGGCACCATCCAAGCTAATATTGAACACTTCCAGGGATGGGGCATCCACAGCTTCTCCGGGCATCCTATGCCAGTTTTTCACCACCCTCACTGTAAAAAATCTTTTCCTAATATCTGATCTAAACCTATTCTCTTTCAGATTAAAATCATTCCGCCTTGTTCCATCACAACATGCCCTCATAAAAAGTCCCTCTCCATCTCTCTTGTAGCCCTCTTCATGCACTGGAAGGTGCCATAAGGCCTGGAACCTTCTTCTCTCCAGGCTGAACAGCTCCACCTCTCTCAGTCTGTCTTTGTAAGGGGAGGTGCTCCACCTCTCTAGAGAATTATCTTCCTGGCCCTCCTCTAGGCTCACTTCGACAGGACCAGAGCCCCAGAGCTGAACAGAATACTCAGGTGGGGTCTCAGCCACTTTTGGCCACAGTGCTCTTGATGCAGCCCAAGACACAGCTGGTTTTCTGGGCTGCAAGTACACAGTGTTGGGTCATGCTGAGAAAATCTTAAAGCTAATACAAGGAGGAACTGATTGAGTTATACAGGCATCTATGAGCAAAAGTGTGAGTGTGAGGAGGGAAATTAACTATAAAAATCTCAAAACCTAGGGCCCATTTAAAAATTCAGAAAGCATATCCCATTTAAAGAGAAAAGTCAATTGCAGTACTTCAGGGATGTGACAGAAATATTTGCTGGGAATTCTTCTAAGAAGTAACCTTCATATCTTTTGCACTGTAGATGCTTAATATTACCTGAAATAGATCCCAATCATTCTCTTCAGTTCCAAAAGAAGCACTATTTTAAATAAGTGCTCATTTAATATCAGTCTTTGATTCATTCAGAAGTGTGCAGTTCAGCTTGCTTAGTTTTGTCTGCAAAAGATAATTACAAGGATGTGAATCACTATGTTTTCAGCTGAGTCAACTACCCAAACTAATAAGCCTCTTAAGACATTCTCATGAGTAGGTTTTCAATATCTGAATACAGCTTATGGATGTGTAGTATTTTAGTCAGATTAACAAAACTGTAGCAGCTTTGCACAGGCATTGCTTTGTGTTTTTGTTCCTGCCACTCCAAATACTAAGAAGACAACCTTGATCATCTATTCCAGCTATGTAGAGTTTGAGAGCAGCATGGAAAGAACAGTATGGACTAATGAGACTTTGGAAGCCTTTCATGCTTTTCTGAGCTTGTAAATACCCCAGTCAGCTATGACCTATCATGAATTAAATTGACCTTAAATCTGTCTGATAAATCCTATCCTGTTGTTTGTCCCTGGAAGAGCACTCTGTGCTAGACACTGAAAGCTGTGAAATGGAAGCTTATAAACAGAGCCAAATTTTCTCTAATTTTGGGCTGCTTTGTCATAATGAAGTAGCAAGAAACAGAGTGCCAGATGAGAACTATTAGAGCCTCACAATACAGATATTCACATCTGATAATTTGTTTCAGTGCAAATACTACTGCTATTGTCAAGATTATTTTAGACAGGTTTCCGGAAATTAACTTCCTTTTGTACTCTGCAAAAGTATTTTCCTTGCTTGAGTGGAAAAAACAGGCATGTACTATTAATGATACACTTATCATGTGAATTCATGAAGGGTTTTAGGGCTATTAATCTTTCTGTGCTCAGACAGGCAACAGATTCGCTATAAAAACCAACCAAAATCAGCTTCTGAGCTGCTCGTATTCAGGAGCATCCTCACTACTAAAGTCAGGAAAAACATTTAAGTTGTCAATATAGCTTGGAGGTTAATATGAGATAAACCTCACGGATGGTAAATAATTGTCCACTAGGAAAGTGTCACAAACATGTCATGTCTACCACAATAAGTCCTGGCCTAATACCAAAACTACAAATTTGTGGGAAAATAAAAGCAACAAGCTAGGATTTATTCCATATCACTACACAAATGCTATGTGTCTGAAAAATGTCCATGAAGGAATGATCCACCAATGTGCATTAATTGGATGTGGCCAGTGGGGCCAGGTAGTAAGGAGCTTGCTATGGACAGATACAATCTGGTTTCAGGTTCTTACTCTGACTAATCTAGAGAAGGAATCTGAAACCTTTGGGCATGCACTATTCAGAATAGAAATGTGCTAATTTCTTCCAGGAAAGCTGCTCAGCATTGTTTATATAATTAAATAACCACTGAACCAGGAAGAAATAGAAAAAGGGGATATATAAAACTTGGTGGTTAGCATGTACAATCAGACTGTGAGGGGAATAGACTTTCTCTGAGTTCAAATGAGTCTTCAGGGAACAAAAATTGAACTGGAATCTTCTGGGTTTCCACTCATGTCAGTACTATCAGAAAGTTACTGCTTTTCCTTTTCAACATGTTGCACCAAAGTGAAACTTTCTGAACAAGGTATTTCTTAAATAAATTCCCTACTTGTTTGATACTAAGTGACCTTAAGCACTCAACTGTACTAAAGTATGCTTTAATTCAGTGCTTGGGATTCTTACAAAGCTGAATCATAGAATGGTTTGGTTTAGAATGAGCCCTAAAGATTCATGTTGTTCCAAGCCCCTTGCCACAAACAGGGCACCTTCTGTTAGACCAGGTTGCTCACAGTTCCATCTAGCCTGGCCTTGAACACTTCCAGGGATGGGCCATCCGCCACTTCTCTGGGCAACCTGTGCCGATGTCTCATCACCCTCACAGTAAAGAATTTCTTCCTAATATCTCATCTATACACACCCTCTTTCAGTTTAAAGCCTTTCCTCCTTGTCCTATCACTACATGCCCTTGTAAAAGTCCATATTCTTCCAAGGCTACCTGTCAGTTCTTCTCTTTGGTGTTTGAGTTTGTCCAGGAGCTCCTTGTTGCTCCACACAATCCTCTTGGTGTTTTTGCCTGACTTCCTCTGCATCACTGCTGAGCTTGGGGGAGGTGATCCTTGAATATTAATCAGCTTTCTTGTGCCTCTCTTCCCTCCAGGTCTTTATCCCTTGGTACTCTAATACGCAGCTCCCTGAAGATGCCAAAGTCTGCTCTCACAAGGGCTTGATGTACACACTTCTTTAATTCCTCTTTTTTATTTCCCCCACTATATGCACTTGCATAGAGGCATTTATGTTGGGCTCCCAATGAAGTCACTCACCAGCTAGAGTGGCTGGAATTCCTTTGTGTGGCTCTCCAGGTGTTCTCCTGATGACTTGTTATCCCTCTGGGAATCTCTTGTTGTCCCTGGAATCAAACTGCTATGAGTGGGATGGCCTGAGGTTCCCCTCCCCAGTGTGTACTAGAGGTGTGCTGGAGGTGCACTATTTGTATTTACTGCTGTACAATTTTGTGCCCAATTTATTGTATTGGGAGTACTTCCCCAGACATTGGGAAAGGTTCCTGGGCATATTTGAGAATAAATATTCACTGCCAAATGAAAATAGGCTAGAGATAGAGCTCGAGTACTAGACCCCTGATCCCCACCTGCCTTGGATCCTTCCAAGTGGCTATTTTCTACCAAGATCATGTGTAGGTGGAGCAAACACTAAGCTGGCCTGAGCTGTTCAATTGCTCTTGCATCAATTTCTGGCTCTACTTTAATTAGTATAACCAAAGGTAACCTTCAAGCAATGATGGTTATAAAACCTGAGATCTTCTTTGAAGACACATATTGGTTGAGTTGGTGGAGATTTATTAAACCCACTTAATACAGAAAGAATAGTTATTAAAGATGGGATCTATGATGCCTAAACCCTAGAGAAAAAGCCAAAAGACTCATCTTTTAATATTCAATCATCTCAGCATACGTTTTCATTACTTCTCAGTGCAGGCTGTGTTTAGAAAGTAAGTTCTTTTCAAAGATCTCTTATGTGCTTTAGTTCAATAGCTCATTTTTTACTCAGTCTTTCTAGTTTTCTTTTGGGGT
The DNA here is from genome assembly GCA_024500445.1 of Entomyzon cyanotis. Classification (NCBI taxonomy): domain Eukaryota; kingdom Metazoa; phylum Chordata; class Aves; order Passeriformes; family Meliphagidae; genus Entomyzon; species Entomyzon cyanotis. Next base: position 55,152,203 of record JAKEPQ010001016.1, on the reverse strand, counting down.
GTTTCTCTAATTATAGAATCAGTCTTTGAATTTTTGTGTTCTTTGTGTGTATTATGAGAACATTTCTCAAATCAATTTTAGATGTCTCTTCATCATATTAAAAGACTTCATTGAAATCACTGGTCATTGGAAGATGGATTTAGCTCTAACTTTTCAATGATGTCTATTCAGAAGCCCTTGCATATCATCACAAGTCATCTGTTAGCAAGGTCCCAATTTATCTGAGTGAGAATAAAATATTTTCTTAAATTAAAGCAAAACCCATTTGTAACTATCAAGCCACACTGTTGTACAACCCCAGACAGACATTACTGAGATCAGGCTTCTTTTCTCTGAAGTACCTTTGCTAGAAGAGAAGTAAACACTTTCACTCTGGAGAGTTCTTAGAGCTGGGTAGTTTACTACTCACATACTGCATACCCATCACTGGGAGGTTAGAGAGTTCAGACTATTAGTACTTGTTCTCTATGAATGATTTAAGAGAAGACAGAGATTAAAAGCAGAAGGCTTATTTTTCCTTGGCTCAAAAGCCAAGTGTAGTCAATTTTGCTTGATCTTTCTCTAATACAATTGTAAATGTTTTAATTTGAGTCTGATTACCAGACAGAGAAAATCACAGTCCTTATTTCATTCTTGGCTTTGGGCAAAACCCAAAGCTATTTGAAATTAATAAACATGCATGCTTCAAATATGTCCAAAAGATTTGTCTGGAGAATGCACATCTGGGACCTTACATGTTCTTCTCTGCCTTTGCACTGCTGCAGTAGTTCCTTACCTACTTATCTCAGAATTTCCCCTTTGTGAAAATGTAAAATCAATATAGATTTCCTGTGCAACACCTAGCTTCCTCTTGTCAGGGATTTTATATGAGACACTGGAGGTACACATGGAGGTGTACTGCTATAGCCTGACAAATTCTGTAAAAAGGGAAGAACTGGAGGGTATATGACTTGTTACTACTGATTATAATAATCCTAAAGCATCTCTATGTTGCATCAGAAGTCAAACCAGACCCAGAGATAAACAGAATGTAAGAGTTATTTAAAATTCCTCCTCTGCTGAGCTGCATTAGCCGTGTTATGATGCATTTCTGGAGCTTTCTTAACTATTTTTCTTGAAGTGAAATGCATTGGTGGTATTCTTCTAAGATGCAGCTATTTTCTGCAAATTACAAACACTTTTTAAAACTTGTTAAACAGAGTTTATTTGAGCACTTTTTGTGGGTAATCTATTCAATGGCCCATGGTACATCCAAATATTAAATACTAGAAAGCAAAATGCTTTTACTTGTGCTTTCCCAGACTGGGATCGGGTAAAGTATGCATTTGCATTTATTTCAAAAGCATGAACTATCTTCAAGACCGAACTCTGATTTTTCATCAGTTTTGTTCACAACCCCAGAAAACAATTTGAGACAGAAGAGCATTGGGATGACCTGTGTTCTCTAATTTCATATGTTTTTTTCATACAGGAGTGCATTTTCCTAAAAATAAAATAATAGAATGTAATATGGTACAGCAAGGAAGTATTTCAAATCACTGTATATCCACTAGGATACCAAGGCAAGTTCACTTATTCTGTATCCACACATTTTCAGTCTTAGCAGAAGTGTAGTGTAATTTCAGGAGAACAGAGAATTCTGACACAAGAGAGGTTTTTAGTGTTTTGGGGCTCTGGGTTGTTTTTTTTTTTGAGGCCAGAACAGCGTTCTGGGAAGACAGAGTTGTAGAGACAAATCTCCTTAGGTTCAGTCATGCCTAAATTCAGAGTAAATGGCCTAATTAGAGCATTATTCTGTAGAAGATGGGTACCCCAGCTACACTATAAGCTGGTAGGGACAGCCTGCATGTATCTAGCTAGTTGAGTCTTTTATGTTGCCTAGGCACAAGGATACCCTTTTTTTCCTGGATCCTGAAAGGGCTTTGATAAGATGAATGTGTCTCAGCACTCAGCTCAGATAAACTGACAGTGCTTCCAAAGATGTGGAGTATCAGTACTTCATATCCTTAAGGGAACTTTTGCCAATAGCTTTATGAAACTCAAGCACAAGATCAGAATTATTTTCTGGCACAGTGCTGTACTTGACTTCCAAGCTGGGTTTAAGGTGCATACTAAACACTTGCCTTCCCTCTCTTATGGATGTTTCTGCACTGTTAAATAAAAAAAAGGTCAAAAGGGAATTAAAGGACTAAATGCAATAACATTCATGGAAGGGCACCAGCCCCATCTCTTGTATGTTGTTCTTGGAGATTGGTTAAATACATTCTGGGGTGGAGCCATAAATAGGGATTTATCCTTTCAGTTTTGTCAATTCAATTCCTCAATCCTTAAATAACACTGTCACGGCAACTACCGTATTACCCTAAAATTCTGTTGGCTTGAATGCTATAAGTTTGTGTTGACAGTTGATCACATATTTCAACACATTGTGAAACTTTTCAACATCATCTTGTATCACAAATAATATTATCTTAAATTTATGCCCAGGAAAAACATTATAGAATACTAATATAGTATGATTCAAGTTATTTTTCACAGAAAACCAACTTTTTGTTTAGCAATCAGACTTTTCATAGTTTGCATGAGTTTCTGTAAGCAGTGCTTTAGAGGGAAAAATTGTTTTCTTATTGAGTGATTTTATAACCTCAGTAAATGTTAATCTATAAACTATAAAATAATGTGTTTATTCTAAATGTAATATATGTATTTACAGGTATTCTTGCAAAGATAATGGCCATGACATGCATAATTTTATGTCTGTGAATTGATTATTTATGCTATAGCTGAAAGAAAAATAGCTTAGTGGGAATCAGAACTCAAACAATAACAAATGTCAATGTGTTTTATTTTTTACATGAAATATTTACCAAATATTCATGGTAACATTCAAGCATGTTCCAAAATGATTGACGTGAGATTTTTCACTTTGAAAAACTGACAAGGTATCTGAGGAGCTGGAATCTGTGCACTGTTTCATCAAAACTTGCAAATTAATTGAGAAACAATTGTTTCTTTAACATGTGGAATTTTAGTATTTCAAAACCCCACGATAAAATAAGATTATGCAGTCTTTTATTTATTAATAAACACTTTATTGTTTACCATAACCTACACTTGAATGCATAAACAATAGGTTTTTGGTTGTATGGCTCACCATATGTGAGACCAGAGTCTTATGGTGCAAATGTTTACACACAGAAGTACATAAATTAGGAATATTTCGTAATCTATAATGAGGGATAGTTGACAGATGGGAGCCCATCCTGGGGTTCATATCTCTAGAACCCATTATTTCTCTTACATGTCTACAATTAAAGAGAATAATTTGGCTTTGAGAAGACATTCCTTGCAGTTGTGGCTACTATGAGATACCTCCCATGGCAGGATTGCAATATATGTTTACAAGGCTCAAAATAAATATTTTGATTGCACTTAACTCTCCCCAAGAGCTAAATATCAGGACTGGAATGGATGACAAATGCACTGTCAAGGAAATGCCAGAACAAAGACACATGTTTTACATCTGTCTTTGAAAGTTACAACTCCCATATTGTTTTATAACTCCAAATGGAGCAATTTGGAATTAAGGGTAAAACATGAAAATTATCTGCCAATATATGTCACTTTTTTTTTCTATGACAGTAGTTGAAATCTGTCACCTGACTCAACTGTTGCAAAAGGCACATAGTTATTAAATCAGTGTAATTTCTTCATGAGTTGCTTATCTTTAAAGATATTAAAATTTAAATAGTGCATAATAATTATAGTTAACTACAATTCTGTAAGCAAATAAGCCGTTTTTAGGGTATGTAAACTGTAAATGGTCTAGATCTGTTTTCACCTGAAATTGCATTCAGTACTCATCATGGTATTCAGAACATTGTGATTGATTCAGATTTTTATTTACTCCATCAAAATCATAATGTCTAGACTCTGGTAGAGAATTAAAATGCCTTTCAATATTGCAATAGATTTCTAACTAAAAGGCAGTCTGACTTTATTAAGAATCCTTGTTAAAATATACAAAATCTTGATAAATTCTGTTTAATTTAAGCCTTGGAAGTTACTTCAAGAAGCGATGACTATAGTGTGGGAACAACATTAGATCACAAAGAAATTCACTCAATGTATTAACTACAAGAATAAAGAGCATTTAAAATATTCATGAAAGAAGAGAGAGCAGTAGATAAAGACGACCTCTATTGCTGAAAATGTTAACTCCGATTTTCATGCATACAGAGAAAATGTTAAGTTAGAGTTTAATGTACATAGAGAACTAGCCACAAACAATAAATGAAGACAAGCGCTGAAGGGTAATGCTTACAGATAGGTAAAATGGTACAGAAGAAGAGTCATTAATCACCCCTAGTATATTTAGCATTTAAAGCCTTTATGGGTGATCTGGAAAGACACTAAATGTCATGCCATCAAAATAATGGATGATGAAAATTTGCAAACTTTGTTAAAAATGGCGAAGGAGTACCAAGGGATGCAAACAGGAAATACAAACAGTGAATAAAAGAGATCTGAGTTTGTTCTTCAAATATTCAGTGTCTCTGAAGCTTTTGGCTGGACTTGACCTTTGAATAGCACCTTTCTCATCTATGTTCTGATACAAATTAGAAGAAATTATGACATGCTCAGTAAGTTGTGAAACCATAAGAGGATGCAATGGACATTATCTAAATTGCTCAATAAGTGTCTTGTTATTATTTTGCTTTAAATCTTGTCAATAGGACTGATTATATTGGTACAGACTCTTTGAAGGTGGGCAAATACAAAGAAAAGAAGGAAAAAATTAGTAGGAGTCTATTAAATGAAAATTTGTAAAAACTGGCTTTTATCCTCGTGTAAGTAAATTTACTTTTAAGACAGCAGAAAGCTGGAAGTTAACTAGGAATAATAAGTAATAAAGCAGTGTATTTTCTTCACAAGTTGCTGATTTTTAAACAATAACAATAATTTAAATTTAAGCAGTGCATAATAATTTTAATTAAGTATAGCTCTATAACAAGATAAGCAGTTTTTAGGGTAAGTAAACCAGTTATATCTTAAATGCTTGTGATTGTTTTTCTAATATTCTTACCATGGAATTTTTTATAACTTCACCTTAATACCTTACTCAGTGCATTGCATGTTTGATCATTTGTTTGAGCTGCCTCAAAATCAATGGAGTTCCTTAAGAGAAGTCAAGACTCATCTATCCAAAACTCATTAGAAAGGCCTTAGCTTACACGTAATTTGGCATACATGCCAAAGTTTTCATTTTATTTTACCTCCATTTAATTCAACAACAAAAGTAGAGTACTTTTGTTACATTTACAGGGCATTTATTTTAAACATTTTCTCTTCTGGTTTAAAATAAAACTAGATATTAAAATAATTTTACAAATTTTGATATTTGTCTATCAAAACAAATACTAAATCAAGAATTTGGTCTAGCAAGCAAATGTAATTGTAATAGACCAAAATGCACATGGCTAATAACTGAGATTCAGGTGATGTTTAAATAATAGCTTATTTATTGGTTATGAGAGAATTGCACCTGAGATTTCCACCAGTTACCTTCCTCAGATATTCTCCAAAAGAGCATATGGAGTAAGTGGCACTGAAAACCTTTAGCCTGACAAGGAAACTGGATGAATTAAGACTTGTTAAGGATCAGGACTTTTAATGGGGTTTGTTTGGGGGTGTTTTTTTGGCATAGAGGAGCTGTTATGTTTTATATTTACCAGTGAATTTACCATGTACCACTGTTAGTCTGTAAGCTAAAGCTCCCTGTAAAACTTTTGTGGAAAAAAAGGAAGCTGTATTTATACAGGAAACAAAACTGTAAACAATAAAGCTTATTTCTCATTAGTTTCCTCCCCTACCCATCTTAGAGATGCCCAAAATCATCTATTATTGTACAGCCTTGAAAAATTCAGTTAAAAGAAGAAGACTTTGCTTAGGTACCCATTAAATGTGCAAGTATGGGTATGGAAAACAGACTTCACAGCAGATAGATTCTAATTGGTATAATGGTTTCCTTTCATTCTCAGTGATAAAGTTCTAATTTTTTTTCTCTTGATGTGTATAGTCCAGAAGTGGGAAAAAGATTTCTATTGTATTTTTCCCCCCAAACATGTTCTTGTACTGAATTTATAAAGCCAGCCTCGAGTAAGTTTCTAAATGTTACAAACCCTTGAAAACCTGATTGACAATGAATGGAGATGTATTTTAACCTGTAGCAACATCTTGGATCCTTTTAAACCTCTTAAGGTTAAAGCATCTTTTGAATTATTTTATTGCATTTTAGTGCATTAAAAAAAAAAAAAGGCATTTCAGAAGAGTCTAATTATTTGGTAATTGCCTAAGTAAAGCAGATTAAAGATGTTGATTCTCCACTGCCTACACCTTATTTTATCCTCTGTTACCATATGAAGCACATCAGGAATATAATCTCTCTGATTATTGCATTTCAAAGTGCGATGATACCAAAGTCCCAGAACCTGTTCAGCCAGAAAGAATCTTTCATTCTCAGGATTTAATGCCACCTTGCACCTCAGTCTTCAGTCTGGGAGGTTGCTTGTACTGCTCCTAGATCTGTCTTAACTCTTAGCCAGCAGCTCAACTGTTTGGTGATGGTGCAAGCTGTTGCCTTTCAGCTAAGACAGCTGTTTGATTCAGAGAATCAAAGCTGAATTAGAGCTGTTTGATTCAGAACTCCTTTCTGGTTTGCTGCAAAGGCAGAGACTATCTTGGCTCAGCTGAGACTTAACAAGGCAGTTTAGCTTTCCAGGGGAATGGGAGAAAAGCACTCATGTAGGCAGTGATGGACTTGGCTGTGGAGTAGTATCTAACAGATGTGTTTCCACTGATATGGTGACAAATGAAAAGAGGGACTTGGACCCCTCAAGTCCTGTCATGAAAGTAGCTTGTAATTCCTTCTTTATCAGTGCATCCTGTGATGTTGACATTTTAATATCTGAGAGGTGCTTTTAGAATAAATAAGCTGGTAGAAATAAAAGTGGTATAACAGTCATGGTTTTCACAGCAGGGTATGAAATGTTTTGATTTCAGCTTTTTGGAAGGACTAAACTGTTCAAGGCGAGTATGTTCTCATGTCCTCTCTGAAATGGCTTGAAGGGAATAAGCTAAACAATTGGAAGTGGCATAACCCAAGTCCTTCACATCAGTATTTTCTGTCTTCAGCTCCTTTACATATAAGCCTTTTTCCTTTGCAAAATACTAATTTGGAATTTTCTCTGCAATGGAACACTGCTGTAGTTTTTTTAGATTCCCAGGACTTTTTCCAGATTTGCTCTGTGGTAAAGCTCTGCAATTTTTCTCTTCCTTGTTTCTGCTGTTAGATTCTCTGCTGCTCTGAACAAGGATAAATCTCTGTCTCACAGCAGAGTATCACGATTAGTTCCATTATGTTCCCTGTCAAGTACTGAATCTAAAGCTTTTTACTGTGTATGAGTGTGCATAGACATAGTAAAGATGTTAGTGGCACATGCTTGCACTCTGGTACCATTGCCCAATATCAAAGACGGTTATCTGAAGCATAAAAGATATGCTACAAAAGGATTTGCTCTTTCTTTTTTTTTTTATAATTGAGATCTGTGTTTTGGCTTTATACAGGCCTTACATTTGGCATTAAAGTCCGAGTAGCCAAAGAACATCCTCAAAGGTACTAAGCCTGTGTAACTTTCCAAAGCCACAGCAGAGACTTGAGTGCCAGAGAACATTCTTTTCACAAACCCAGGGTATCTTGAAAAGAGGAAAGCTAGCACTTTCTCTTAAGTACAGCTTTACATTAGAGGTGTAAAGTGAATTTTAGGCAGCTCCTAAAAATTGAGTCAATACAGCCAAAAGTTTCTGGGCCTTATTGTCTGTTTCCTTGCAAGTGAGATACCTATGCTGATCGGTTGAAAACCTCTTAAATATCTCAGAATTTGTCAATAAATTTAATTTACTAAACAAAGGTTCCCACTGCCATTTCGCACTCTATGGCACTCAGGCTCTGCACCTGCCATGGTGCACAGGACACAGGGTGCTTGTGGGACCTGTGCCCCACTGAGTACCTTCTGGAGGCTGTGTGAGAATAGAGAGTTATGAAGGATAGTGTGCCATGCAGAGGAGGTAGCATGTTTGCAATCTTATCTTCTTCGCTTTCTGACATTGTGACCTGGAGAGCACTTCTGAGTGAAAGAAAAGACAAAAAAAGAGAAAAGAAGTCAAACAAAAAAGCATCTACAATTTGACATTCATTGACTGAAGGAGGTGCAAACAAGACATCAGAGCTATCCAGTTTATCTCTTATTAATATCATCCTGTGCCCAAGAATATCATTAAAGTGAACAATGTGTGTAGCAAGAGGCATGAAGAAGGAGAATCTGTTGCAGACATAGCAATACATTCTGTGGAAATGTGAGGAAGAAATGAGAGGTGGCTGGAAGAGAGATGGGCAGTTAGAGGTAAGTGGGCCTTCATGAGTGATGTTTATTGACAACATGACCACTGATCTGAACATAAATGGTTTTATTTACTTTTAAAACTTGCTCTTGGATTAAGAGACCTTTTCCCCTGTGTTGCAATAGTAGAGGCGTTTTTAATACATCAGCTTTCCCTCTTCCCTGTGTGTGTTGTTACCTTGATAAGTCCTCCATCATGAATAGTTAGATTCATTGCCTTCTTTTAGACTTCCATTTGCCAGTAGGGATTTTTAGAGACTGCTATATTCATAACTCTCTGACAGAGAGAGTACATTGTCGTATTAGTTTAAAGAAGCATAAAGTGTAGCTTTCCATCTAAAGTTATGTAAAGGAGTCTTCATTTTTTTTTTTATTGATTTACTAAATTAATGGGATTATTTAAATTGTTTATTAGACAAAAAACTTTAAATCTTTGAGCCTTCAGGCAATTTTTCCAGGAGCTTATAAATGTTGTGGAGAAATATTTCAGTTTATTACAGAGGGAGCTTTTTCTTGATGTCAAGTCAGCACTGAAAGTGAAGAATTAGACAGTTGTTGATTTATCTGGTTTTATTCCTGTGTTGAGAGGAATTCTAGGGCTGATTGTGTAAAAATGGGTTATAATGAAGTTCTGTTTTCCTTTTAATCAATATTACAGAGCCTTTCTATATAAAGAAGTTGAAATACATTCATTAAACTTCACAGTACTTTAGAAATACCAACCTGCGAAGTACTGTTACATCATAACAGCAAACATGTCATTCCCCAAATCTCTGTTTTTCTTAAGCTACAGAACAGTGAAGTAGCAACCCTGGGATATAAACAAAAGAGGCAACAGTGAATTTCTGTTATCTGTTTGTAAGATCAATAGGAAAGAAGTTTGAGGGAAGTATATTGTGCTTATGAAACTGGCACAAGATTTTATACAAAGAATTTCTCCTTTGAAAACTTTTAGGATGCCCTTGCTACCCATGTTTTCCAGAGGCAACACTGCAGATAGAAGGCTTAGTTAAATAGGCAGTAGACTTTTTAGAGTCTCAAGAGACAGAAATAAACACATATATGAAAAAGTGTGAGGTTTTTCCTTGCGAGAAGAGTAGCTGATTGATATATGTGTTTATTTCTGTTCTTATATCTTTGACTCTTAATATAATTTGAGTGTAATTTTATCCATAACAATAGAAAGAAGCATTAGCACAAGGAAGAAGACAGTAGTCTCTTGTGCATGGCAAAGTACGTGCTGTTCCTTTGCTGTACAAGGAGTGTAGCATGACTGTGAGTCATGAATGCAGACCAAAGCCATGTGCTGCATAATGCTTGCTTCTTGTTTTCTGCAGCTCTCTGGTTAGGAAGCAAATAAGATTGGTCCTCCAGTTCAACAAATATTTGTTTTAGATACTTAACAGAAAATATACACTCAGATTGAAAATGTCAGTGTGAAGCAGCTACTTAATTAATTACATAGTTGTCAATAAGTGATTGGTAACTCTCTGTCTCTGCTGCTAATGGTGCTTTTAGTATTCATCTTGCACATAGAGCAGTGGTGGATTGGGTACAGCAGAATGTTTTTAATGGTTTTGTTATCTGCTGCAAACAGCATTTTCTGCATAGAAATTCAGACCCTTCAAAAGGGAGAATGCAAACTAGATAGGACATTATTAACTCTCAGAATACTGAAAAAGGTATAAAAGGGGAAAAATAATCAAGGTAATAAAAAGTGTGTCAATTAGAAAATCATTCAGGAACCGAGAATCAAGGTTTGGGCACACTTCAGCCTAAATAAAATGTAAAGTGGCTTCTAATTTTCTGAAAAATAAATTAAACTCTTTCTAGTATCATTCTTAATTAACAGAAATGTAAATAATCTCATGAAGTAAAAAATTATCATGTCCTTCACATTGCACACATGAATGCCAAGACAATTTAATTTCTGGTTGTAAGAAGGGAAAATTGTATATAAAATAACTGTGATGTATTATTTCCGTGGGTTAAGCCTTTCTATCCATAGCATGGGTTACACTCACTACTCTCTCACTACTATGTAATCATCAGTCTTGTGGATGGAAGGAAGGAGATGGTTTAATTCTCCTGTCATTTCTGTCTCTCTCTGTGTGACTCAGAGCATCCACAACCTATAAAACAGAAAACAGTGTTTTAACTCATGGTCCTTAGAGAGAAATTATAAAACTTAAAGTCTATGACAAACCATTTAAGCTGTATAAAACTGCAAGTATCAAAAACAAACCACAGTCAACGCTGAGGTTGAAATGCATATTCCCAATGAAAGTGGTTAAGAAGCATTGAGAAAATGCGGTCTATTTCCTGAAATAGTAGCAAGGAACCTGATAAACAATGCAGAAAGTCCTATACATTTTTTTTGGTGCTCATATCCCTGCCTGCCATTGTAGTATTGTTTTTATTTCAAATCAACTATGCAAACTACTACATTAATTGTCTTTACATCCTTTATAGACAGTGCAGAGATAGACAATTCTAAATGTCTACTCAACCCATCCTAAGATGCATAGTGAAGAACAGTTCAATTACTTCATGATTTTTTTTTCAATAGACAGTGCTTAAAGGACCAGATAAAACCAGATAAATATTATTTTGTTAATGAAATTAGTTGGAGTTTCACCTTAAGAGTCTATTCAGCCTTGGCAGATGTTCTTGCAAGCTACATGGGAAAATTCAGTATAGACATTACAAGTAACATTAAAATTAATGGAGAATTGGCATACCACAGCTGCTGATGGTTTCTTCTGTAAATGTACTAAAAATTCTCTGTTTGATCCCTTATAATTTCCTTTTAGTCTCTCAGATCATTCTATGCAATCTTTTCACTATTTCCTCTTGTTTCATACATATATGCAGTCCACACTGCTTTGACATGCTCAAAGCAGAGCTGTCTTCTTTTGTCTGAAATAAAGTACTAAATCCATAATAAAACATACATATGAAGATAACACTCACCAATACATGTAGACAATAGCTAGTGATATACTTTGTTTCTATTTTGGCCTTTTCACATTCTTTTTCTTTTCCTAATCCTAATAGTTCATACTATCCTTTTGTCAAAGTGTAGAAAAGACTCTGTATTTTCTGAGCAGTCAGGGAATAAGAGTACTTAGATATCTGAAGAATTACATACATGCAGTTTTTCCAGTAGCATATGGATCATGTATCCTAGTCTGGATTAATTTTGTCCATCCTGTCTCAGTGCATTGATGCTGCATTAGTTCTTCAATACTCTGAAAGATCTGTAGTCACCACTGCTTTTTTTGAATCCCTCACTTTTTATTGAATACCAGTTTGGCTGTTGGCATTTGTCTATATTCGCTTATGATTTTTTTTTTTCTTCAGGTGAATTAATTAGTTTTATTGCAGATTGAATTTACTTATCCCTTAAAGATTGATGAGGTCTCTACTTAGCTTATTTAAATAATTTTCCTATTTGTTATCATTGGAATTTTTTAAAGTAAAGGCTCCCTGGGATTTTAATAATTATTACTGTGAGACAGAGCTGTGTTATTACATATTCTGTGACTTAACAGATATTTGGGTGTTTATCTGCTTCTTAAAGCTGTGGAAGCTTGATGCCAAAATGTCTCTGCAGATTTTGACCTGCACTCTGTTGCATTATTTCTCTGTGCTCTGAGTACTTTCAAAGCTGAATAATCTAATTGCTTTTATTGTTGTATTGGAGTTTCTCTTTTACACCTGCAATCTGTAATCCCAGGCATTAGCCATGATATTATAGAAAACCATATGTCATTTCACTGCTGAATACTTTCTTTAAACCAGGGCTTGGTCTAATACTTAATCTTTTTAATAGCTTTTGAAAGTTTGCAAGCAGTTTCAGGTACTGATGTTTGTTCTTACAAGAACAGAAATTATATACTTTTATGCTGACTGGTTAGTGTGCCAAAGTGTAGAGCTACAGCAAAGGCAAAAAGTCTTTTCTAAAGAATAGCCAGACTTTCCAAGGAAGTACCTGATGACCTGAAGTAATTAGAATACCCATTAACTCTACTTACTTCTCCACTCTAAATTGAGACACTTAAAGTAAGTCATCATAGATTCCCCATATAATCGATGAAGGGATGTATAGACAGTGAGAGGATATCAGAGGAGAACAGTCAGAGATCTATGAAAGCTCTCATAGAGAGTTCATTTGTGACTTCATCAAAGGGCTAATAAATTCAGTGGCAACTAGTGAAGCAGCTGAGCATACAATTATAGCTGGGATGATACCCAAAGGCTCTTTAATCAGTCTGTCCTTTGTCTCTATTTTTTTGACAACCTAGTTGTTAAATATTCTTTCTCTGAAATAAGACTCTGTGCATGAAGATATATAAAATTTCCTCTTTATTGGAATGGTCTGTATCTACCAATTTCATAATGAAGGACATGTCTGGACAGTGGGGTTTTTTTTTTCTTTTTTTGTTTGTTTGCCTGTTTGTTTAATTTAATTTTTCTTTGCTGGCATTGTCTATATTTACAAGTGTCTTATCAATGAAGGAGATTCAAAGAGTCTTCCAAAAAGAGATTGAGAATATGAGACACATTTAAAATGAAATACTTTCCTGTATAGGCTTTATACTAGAATGTGCTTCCTAATCTAGAGTCATATCACTTTCATAAAGCATAGGGATTATTTGATGTGGGATCCTTTGAAAAAGTGTTTTTAATTGGATGGCTTTTTATGTTGCACAGGAGAACAACATGCTGTAAACACTGGAAATTCAAAAGATGTTTGGATTTCAAGGCTTAAAAGCAAATGCAGTGTTATCAGCTAAACAAATTTGTCTAATCATAGGTAGATATTTAAAAGTAGTTATCTACTTTATAATCTAAGTACTATAAAAAAAGCTTTCTTCAAACATTCAATTCCTTTAAAAAGAAAGACAAAAATTAACAAGTAGAGAAAACAAGTCTGTACATACATGCCCATCAATTTAACAGATATTGTAAGACTTTAAATATTGCAATGTCCTTATTGCTAAATTATTTCCATGTGGAAATGAAAATCCTCCTTTTTCATCCTTTCCCCCACTCAACTCCTGTTTGTTTCTTTGCTGACTTAAGAAAAGGAAAAATGGTAATGCACAAGGTGTGTTCTATGCTCAATCCTCTGCCTCTCATGAGCTTTACAGAATGAGAAGTGGGCAAGGGCCCCCACACTCACGCCTATCCATGGGTAATTTATTGCTGCAAGTACAGGTCCCTCTGGGTTCCTGTACTTGTTCATGGAAAGAGAGGCGATGATAGAGGAAAGGAAAGAAAAGGATGGATTGTTGTGTGGTTAAGTGTTAGCATCTAGTTATGTGACTCATTTTTCCCAGTGCAAGCAGACTGCAACAGCTTCATGGCTTATTATCACTGTGTTTCCTCATAAGGAACATTTTCCTGAGCTCTGTGGAGGCCCTGATTTCCTCTAAAGTGAGAACAGAGTTTGCTGAAGCTTTTTGCGCTAAAAGTACCCAGTGGGAAAATAGGAAATAAAAATTCTCTTGCAACCATATGTTTGAATGGTATTTTGATCTCAAAAAAATCAAAGCAAACAAACGCAGTATGAGTTTTGAAATCAAGAGTTTTGAACTCTGAGGAATTTACAATGGAAACAATAATTTCAGTATGTCCAAGCTCTCTTTGATCATAACTGCCAAAACTTTATGTTTCAACAGTCCGAGGAATAAATTTGTGGAATCACCAGTACCTAAAATAATTTATATAAAAACTTGCTGTGCTTAAATGTCAAAATTATTTCAAGTCTTCAGGCAATAGACAATCCAGCTTTTCAAATTTTGAATAGCTATATTCACTTCCCAGCAACTCAGTTTCTGTAGAACTTGTCATGTGAAGCAATGAATCATATTTTGTATACATATAAAGAACAGTAGTGCTACTTTTAATCAATCTTTAGAGCACCTAAATAAGTCTGTGAAGATAAGATTTGATTTTATCATACATAACTCTTTCCTAAGATAGGTGCTGAAGTCCTCTATTCCTACCAGAATCAAAGATGCTTAAGTTTTATGTATAGGCATCCAAAATCTTTTAGTATGTGCAAAAAAAGAGGGCACTGAGGGGAGACGTCATTGCAGTCTACAAATTCCTCACGAGGAGAAGAGGAGCACAGCACTGGTCTGTACTCTGGTGGCCAGTGACAGGACCCATGGGAATGATCTGCAGTTGTGTCACAGGAGGCTTAGGTTGGATATCAGGAAAAAGTTCTTCACCCAATGACTGGATGGGCCTTTGAATAGCTCCCCAGGGAAACAGTTGTAGCAATGTGTTTTCAAGATCTCCACGTGGCTTTTCCCTTTGTTCCCCTGCACTGTATGTTATTGGTTCATTTTGAAATATGCATCCTGCTGTACCTGAAATCTATTGGTGTGTTCCCCTTGCCAGTCTTCCCTTCAGACCTCCCGGGACTGGCGCCGGGGGAGCCAGGCCCGCCCCCTTCCTTTCCCTTATAAGCCAATGTCTGCATCAGTTCGAGGTCCCATCTTCGAGCTACTAGCCCCTGTTCCTATCCCTTGCTTTCCTCCCCCCTTCCCGTCCCCGCAACCCCCTACCTAAGAACCCCTAATAAACCTCCCTGGCAGAAAGGAGATGGGTCCAGTTGGTTCCTTCGTCTCACTGCGTTTCCTGCTGAATTTCTGTGACTCAGAGACTCACGCCACGCTGAGCGGACCCCGGGGGCCGCCCGCCCTGAACTCAGTGGAGATATGCGCCCCAGGGACTTCGTTTTGGGGGTCTGCCAGCTCCTGCACCCCCCCCCCCCCCCGCAGCCCGTTACATCAAACAGTCACAGAACCAGCCTGACAGAATTCCAGAAGCATTTGAACAATGATCTATGACACATGGTGTGACCCTTGGGGATGGTCCTGTGCAGGATGATACTTGTGGGTCCCTTCCAACTCAGCTTATTCTGTGATTCTATACAAAATGCAGCTTATGATATCTTCATCTTCCTCATTCATAAATGCAAACACTGTGGATACGCATGGGAAAAAGAGGTGCATGGTTTCAGTGTCATGGAAGCTGAAGCTATGAGAAAAGAGTGCTGCTATTTAAGTGGGACAAACACATTTAGTAGTGCTGGAGACTTTCCTAATAGAAAGTTTAGTGAAAAAAACCCTTGGGCGTGAGGAAAACAGAACAATCCATTGAAAAGTACCAGTTATAACAAAAACCATTTTGGCAAACATTCTTCTCTAAGCAGACAACCAGCACTGCAGTTATATGAGCAACCTATGATGCTTTAAAAACAAGAAAGAAAGATCCCCAGGTGTCATCTGTCTTCAAAATCTTCCACCTCTGCCTCTGAGTAGATGAAAAATGCAAGTGGTAGGTTGGAAACGGAACATTTCTTGCTACCAGAAAATCTGTACACTTATCATTCTATTTGAACTTATTCTGACCATATAGAATGAAATAAGCACTGTGACTCAGATAATACATTTTAACTCTGCTCACTATGTATATTTTGAGAATAGCCATACTATATGCAATCATCAAAAGAAGCTCCGAAATACTGGGCTAAACATTCAAAGTACCAACAAAGCAAAAAGAAAATTGTGGAGTGATATTTCTTCTGTTTCATTTTGTTTATACTTACAATTGAAAATAGGAGGCTCATTTAACTTCTGTACACAGGCAGATGTAGGAACACATAGGCATGATGGAGGGTATAATTGCATCGTGTTAATTAAAGTGTGTCATAATAATGGCTTTTGACAGTCTTTTCAAGGGCTATGCCCATTTGGGTTAACTTTCCTCTGATTGTTGTTGGTTGGAAAGAAATATGTAATGCCATTTCACATTCTAAAAAAAGAAAGAACAGCTGAGCTGTGGCTCAGTCACCACATATTTTCAACCTCTGAGAACTCAAAAAACCACAGCAATGAAAATTATAGGAAAATGTCTGAGGATTCAAATACCAAAGAAAGCCTAAGACCAAGTGCTATAAAATCTGTAGGTGGCTGCCCAGCTAAAGCTACAGGCTACCCTACACTAAATAGTGGTGGGAAGAGGTATTATTCCATTAAGCCTAGAGCCAGGAATGGCTTCTTGGAGCAGATGCATTCAAGAGTGTAGAAGCAGCCAGTGTCTTCAGTCATGTTTTTCCCCTTGGAACAAAGAGGTTTTTCTTTTCTGGAAAGGAGCACACTGGCCAGTTTGTCGTATGTGATTCCAAATATCAAACCTCAGAGCCTGATAGAAAATCCTGAAAAAGATTGCAATAACGTGAGGAAGGCAGATGCTATTCCTTTTGTGCAATAAGACAGATCTTTATTTCAGTATTTATTCCTAAAATTTGAGATTTCTTCTGTTGGTTTGTAACTCTTGTGAATACATCTCATTTGCAGAGTTTTTAAAAATGGCATCTATTACATTCAATATAATGTACAATATGCAAAAATTTGCTGTAATCATAAATTATTATCATGAACACTCAGAAAGTATCAGTGCTTATTTTTCTAGTACCATATTATGACTAATTTTAAAAAAATACCATCAATTATGAAGTATTTTTCTTCTAATTTTTTGTCTTTTTTAAAGAGCTCATGAGCATGATGAGATATTCCAGGGGATGAATTATGATTATGCACCTATTACAAGATACTATGAATAGTCCTTTAAAGATGTTTATTCCTCTTTGCTGACTAGGAAGGGAGTTAGAAACATATGTGTTAACTGTACTGCAGGATAATTCAAGTTATGAAGTGATACTTCTGCCCATACATCTGAAGATGAAAGTAAGTTTAATGTTTTGTACTAAATATTTATGTTTTATTAACATTTAGAAGTAAACTACTATTTTTATTAGCTTTATTGCACTAGGCAAAGCTATGGGGTGTGTGACAGAATAATGGATAATGTATGCTTCCTATAAATAATTCTTTATGATAACACTATATGACAGTGTTAGCAATTTGTTATAGTAAAAAATTTTCTGTTTCCTTTTCAGCATTAGTGAACTGGAAGTTCTTGTTTCAGAACTATTCCATGACCTGTAGCAAAAATACTAAAAGACTGGATATACCCTCATACGTACTTATGCACTTGCACTCATATGTGGTTTTCCTAATGAACCAGAAGCTGGAAAGACTAATTCTTAGTTTTGTACACACAGAACATTGAAAGCAAATGCTTCCAGGTAGAAAAAGTTACTTCTAGCTGATTATGAAGGGAATTTTCTAATGAATTATGGAAGGAAGACAACATGAAGTGCAAATATAACGAGGAAACTGTCCTTGCATATAGATCATGTTGAAATACTGGGTAATTTTACAAAACAGTAATATTTTGACTTTTAAGAGCCCAGAGGATATGCTGGATGTATGGTGATTTCAGGGAATTGTATAATTGGAATTGTGCAGAAAATTTCAAAGAGCAGCAAGATCTGGCTTTTCTGATAGCTAACAAGATTAGTGGAAGTACCTATCAAGAAATAAAATCTCTTTCAGATGTTTGAAAGACAGGCTGCACTGAGGAAAAAAAACATCAAACAAGGAAAGAAAAAATAAGTTTCTTAACTGGAATGTATTGATGCATAATAATCTACTGTAGGAAAAATAAATCTGGTTTCAGTTTTAATGTCAGCTCATAACGCAGTTTGGGGTATAATGCTATTTTGACATAATAAAGTTAAAAGTTGAAATGGATACTGTGGAAATAAGGACACCAGTTGCTGTGGAAATGACACCCAAATGAGGTTTTGCATATCTAAATCTCTGAAATGAGTGGAAAATTTAAAGGAGTTTTTTAACAATCAAGGGCTATCACCGTAGAAGATGGAAAATGACCAGTAGGGCATTAATATGTCAATAATTTTAAGTGAAAAATAAACCCATAAGGAATCAAGATTATATAAATAGATTTATATATATGAGTGTATGTATGTGTGCAAATTTGACTTTACATAAATTACAAATCAATTACAAATATTTTTCTTATAGATTTAAAAATAATAATTAAAACAGCTCATTGTGCACTAAGATGAATATATAACATTTAATTCTTGATATGTAAAAACCAGAAGAGTCCTATCCTCTTCATGACACAGCCAAGTGGGACCAGACATGCAGGTAATACTGACCTCTAGGAGAACCATCCCTTCCACATTAACAACAGAATTACATCTCCTTAATTCCCCCGTTCTCCTCTTCAGCCTCAGAAATTAATTGTGGAAATATAAATTTTCTTCCACCTTTATAATTATCTATAGTGGATTTATAATTAATTTAAAACTAATTGGGATCTATTATTTTCCCAGAAGCAGTATCGAACCTCCCTAAGTTAGTGCTTCTATATATGCTATTAAACTGGGATACTGGCATGATCAGATATCTCTCCTTTAGAGCCATTATGAATATATTCCATAATTTTAATTATTGCTAAGTTGCCTGTTACCTACGATTCTCAACCTGAACATATTGATACTATGTGAAAAATAGTTACTTCTTAGTAGTTAGTAGCTTGTTCAAGTAATTTTGAACAGGCAACGCTGTGATTTTGTGCAAATGAAGCTGAAAAACAGTATCTCAAGTGGACACAAAGTTTTCCTTAGGACTGGAAATGTAAGGCAGATGAATGAAATCTCTCTGTGATTTCATTTCACTCTGTGGGATATGTGTCACATACAAGACATATGAAGCTTTGAGACATTCTACATAATCAAAGGTTTGTTACTAGAACCATTGACTTTGGAGAAGTGTGACTAAAGAACCAAAAGTTACTAGAGGACTGCAGTGGGTTTAGGAATTTTTCTATCAGTCAGTGGTGGGACTGGGTGGCTGTTCTTAATTGTCTCTTGAGTCTAATATGAGCAGGACTTGCTGATAAGACAGTTTTGTTGTGTTCACTTGCCTTTTCTTGTTCTCTTTCTATCTGGAAGGATTCTGTTAAAATTTAAGGAAGACATTTTATTAGTTGGGATACTCAGTGCTCAGTTGGTAGTGAGCATACTATGCTTACATATATAATCAGTAAATGTCATTTAGGGTGTGAGAGACTGAATAAATGAAGACATCATATGCTATAGAATATTACCTCCTAGGACAGAAGCTCTGATTTTCAAATCAACATTTGTTTAAGTGAAAAGTATATGAAAGTGGCATTCTGAATTTTAATCCATTAAGCAGAAAATTTTAATTTGAGACTACAGTTTTGTCTTTTAGATAAGGACATTTTTCAAATGTTAAGGGATTTTAAAGTTGGCTTTAAACCAGATTTTTTGTATATGTATTAAAATGCTGATGTAAAATTATAAACTTCTTCCTAAAATGTTTGACTGCTAAATTTTTACCCTCAGTAATTCAAAGAACATTTTTTTTTGTGATAAATATTGAACCAAATACTTTAAAATAAATGAGGAAGAATGAAAATAGTGCCATCTGCTTGCTCAGCTTGTAACACATTACTACTTAGCCTACCCAGTAGTGTTCTCATCATTTTACAGTGGCTAATTTATTTTCTATTTGCAGTAAATTTGAAGAAAAAGTTTCCATAGCATGTCCTAAATGAGTTAAAATTACTGAAGGCAAATGCAGAAAAAAAGATTGAAATAGATTCTGGGTGGAGAATGGATTTACTGATGCAAAAAATGCAGAACTCTGCCTAAGCTTTGTGCCAAACTTCAAAGAGTTCCTCACTGTTACTTTTATTTCACATGTATAGAATGTCTTAAATTGGCATGGTTGTTAACTAAAGATTATTCTTTACAACCTGTTTTACCTCAACTCCTGTGAGGGAACAGCTAACAAAGGCCACCATAACAATGCTTTTTTTTTTTTCTTTTTTTTTTTTTTTTTTTTTTTAATGCAAAGCTTGTGCTTCAAGACACTGCATTGCTGGATTCCATCTGTTCAGGTTGGACATCTGCAGGCTGTAATCTCTGGCTATGATGGGCATTGTTCTTCAAATTGTCATAGAGCCCTGAAGATATAATTTTGGCTTCTTTTGAATAAGAGACCAGCTGCAGAATTCTTCTGCCATTACACCTCACCATTACACTGCAATGGAAGATCAAATCAAGCTAAAAAGCCTCTTTTTGGCAGCTAGAAAACAGACATACTATAAAAAGTGTACCCAGAAGTACACATCATCTGGCCTTTGACAAGGTTGAAAAAGTAGATGAGCCTCGTGGAGAGAGTTGGAGGCAGGGAGAGACAAAAGCTGAAATGAAACAGGAAAGGCTTTTTATGCTAAGTAGCTTTCTAACAATTTCTAGCACAGTAGATCTTGTCGACAGGGATGCTTTATTGAGAGGGAGTATAAAGAGGAATTGGTGGGTGGTCAAATCATTTTCAGTGTGAAAAGTTGGGAAAACCAAGCAACCATTTTACAGAAATCCTACTCCTAAAAAAAGAGTGGTCTGGAGATTAAAAAGAAGGCAATGTGCTTCTGAAATTACAGTTTCTAAGTAACTAAACAAACAGGCAAACAAAAACAAACAAAAAGCAACCAAAAACCCCACCTTCAATAGCTTAATATTTCAGTGTGTTTAAGGCAGGTTTACTACTAAAAGAGAAGAGAAATGGTCTAACGAGTTTTTTATGTTTAAGACTGATGGCTGTAAAGGAATCTGAAGTGAGTCTCTAGGGCATGCATGTATGAAATCTAACCTGAATGTGACCCTATTTTCCCAGTGTAGTACAGACACGAGTTACAGGCCCCTCCACTGAGGACAGAGCACTGAGGTGGATCTGATTGTGTATTTTCCTCTAAGAGTGCATCTTCTGGAGCAAAGGAATTCCTGAACTGAGATGTTCAGTTTTGTTAGGACACAGTTTAGAACACTGGTCTTCTGACTGAGGTGTTCTGCTGGGCAGACAGAGTAAAACTAAAGGACACTGAACATAAAGCCCACCATGTATTCTCTGTGCCCTTTTCTTCAGTCTTGCTCATATCAGCAGCTTTCACAGCTTCCTGGCTGCCATAAACTGTCTCGTTTGTTCAAGAGCAGTTCTGTGACATTAACTCTCATACTGTAATACCGTTCATGTCTGTGGAGCACATCAAGGACTCATTTTTGTTTGTGTTTCATGGTTATCTTACAAAATATCACATTTGTTTAGCGTTTTTTCCTTTTTTTTGTTTTTCCTTTCAAGGATTTTTTATAGCAGTTGATATACGCTTTAGAGCTTTATGATTAGATATGTTTTTTGCAAATGGATGAATAGGGAAAACATGCCTCATCACATATTGACAGTCTGATAATGAAAGAAATTATCATATTACAACTAGTTGTTTAAAATTCTAGTTCCTCAAAGAGAGATTTTTGCTCTCAGGAGTTCAAAAGCTCTATAGGTCAGAAACACTTTTTTGATATTTGTTGCTTCTATGATGGAAAAGATAAATCCAGCTTACTCAGCTAATTAAGAGGGGTTTATGGTGGTTTACTACCAAAATTCAAAACCAGCTTCCTCCCACAATGATGAGTCAGAGTTATTAAAATTAATTTCTGACTCTGAGATCCATTTGCTGGAAAAAGGCTGTGAATAACAGAGAAGGTGAAATTTTCAAAAGTGGGTTGAAATCCTGAATACTTTCTGTCTTTATCGGCTAAACTCAAAGGCATTACTCCTTGATACTTGTTCCTTTTCTTTTTTCCTAACTTCCCCTGTCCCAATCTGTGAATTTTTATACAAAGTACTTCCACTTTTGATTATAGCTGCTCATCAACTGGCTGGCTTTAACCATTGTCTAGAGAGGATGGAAGATATTTTCTGAGCTGAAATGAGCACTTTTCTGAAATATAATTTTCTAGGACTACACACTACTTTTTCTACTGAAAAGTTCACTGAAAAATGGTATGATTATTTTTAGGATTTGCACCACTATTCCTAATAAGCCAGAGCTGGAAAATCGTGCAGAAAAAACCAAGGATTTTTCCATACAGATGGAAGCAATGTTAAAGTTGTTTTGAAAATTAGATTTTGAAAGACTTAGTTAACCTACTGAGATGAAAACAACAAGAATTATTGTAATGTTTATTAGTCTTTAAGTTATGTGACTTTAAAGGAACATACTACTCTTCTGATAAGAGTAGCATTAAAATGAAGATTATTCCATTGCTTTTCTGCCCTCCAGGAACAAGCAGTTTGAATTTTACTATGATACAATATACATTAACTTTCTGCTCAACAATCAAACAGGCAACATTTGTGTTTTGCAAGCACAGCTATATTTTCATACTTTTCCTATAGCTTTCCTGTAAAACACTCATTATAAACTCCGACCTATAAAAATTATTACTTTTCTTCATACTCTTCCCATGGGTTTTTTTCAAATTATTTTAAATTATTTTATTTTCCTATATTACCTGTGAAGTGAAAGAAAAAAAAATCTTATAAATATGCTTAGAAAAAGTATGTCAAAACCAAATTCCACTTTGTATGCACATGAAAAAATGAAAGGATTTGCTCTTAGGGATAATGCATATAATTTGCATACATATCTACATTTATGCTCAAATATATCTCATTAGGATTTTTTTTTTTTTCAGAAAATCAAAGCTTTAAATTCAATTTATGTGCAACTGTGACTGAAAACAATTGCAGAGGACAAACTGTGTAGAAGTTTTTGGTCTTTTTAATAGCAGTTGGTCTTTAATAACACAGTAAGCTACAGATGTTAACAGTGGCATATCTGCAAAGCAATGCTTTCCTTGCTCTTTAATATAACCCACATCTCACTTAGTAGTTGCACCCATTTTAAGAGCAATAGTTCATAGTCACAGGGCCTTGAACATCCTGACCTAAGTCTCCTTTCAGTAGAGTGTAGGACAAAATGATCTCCAGGGGTCATTTCCTGGATTTCCTACACAGATATTTCTGTAGTTCTGCACTGTCCTTTAGTGAAGTTTAAGCAACAGAAATGCAGCAGTACAGTACATTCCTCTGCTACAAGATATTTTCAAATGAGTAGGAGAGTCTTCATTAGTGACACAGTCCACAGCTGATGAACAAACCCTTTCTTCATATATTGCCATTTCTTCAAACTGAAACCTGCACAAATTTTGGCTCAAAAATATTTGGCAATTTTTCTTTCTCTTTCTCTCTCTCTTTTTTTTCTTTTTTTTTTTTTGTTTTTAAACTCCCTTGACTATCTCTCACTATCTAGAATTTACATTGCCAGGAACTTCTTGTGTGATGAAGTAGATTCACCAATTGAAAGACTCCATATCTATAGGAAATATGTATTTCTTTAACGTAATCAGAGATAGAGCTTGCCACATTACTGCATTTATTTTAATAATCTATTTTAATTCTGTCAAAGAGGACCCAACCTTTTTTATTATTATCCAAACTGAACTGAAACTCTTCCTCACCTTTTTTCCCACCACTAGTTCAATTTTCTAAAATGCTTACAGAAATCAAATTTCACTAGTCAGTTTTAGTGAATGAAAATTTGCTTCTGAAACTTTAAAAGCCTGCAGTTTATCATTAATTCAAACAGTATAAATCCATTTAATTTGTTTGAAAGCTATCTCATGATCAAGTAAAGCACATAAGGCTAGAGTCAAAAAGAATCAGGCATCCAAATTCAGACAAAACTAAGATAGCAAAGCATGCAAACTAAAACAAATAAATAATAAAATAATGGTTTGACATTAACAATATCTAGGACCACTGTGTTCTTAAGCAAGCACAGGGCAGTACTCCAGGCAAATATCTCTCAACCTCTCTTCCTGCTGTGCCTGACCTGCACTGATGAGCTGGGAGTTCTCCTGTGTAAATCCCCATACCTTACTGGAAGATACGACCTAAGGGAACTGGTAGCATTAGGTATGCAGCGCAAGTGCAGGTGTGAGAAGAGATGAGCTAGATTGAATGATCCATCAAGATGTTCATGATCAGCACAGGTGCACAGGCTGGGGAGTGAGATGCTGGAAAGCAGCACCAAGGAAAGAGACCTGGGGGTCCCTGGTCAATGGCAAGTTGAACATGAGTCAGCAGTGCTCTGGCAGCCAGGAGGGCCAACCCTGTGCTGGGGGGCATCAGGCACAGCATTGCCAGCTGGGCAAGGGAGGGGATTGTCCTGCTCTGCTCTGCTCTGCTCTGCAGCAGCCTCACCTTGAGTGCTGGGGGCAGTTTTGGGTGCCACCATGTAAGAAAAATATTATCTATTAGAGGGCATCCAAAGGAGGGCAACAAGGATGGGGCCTTGAGCAGAAGCAGTTAGAACTTCCTCATGAGGGGAAGAGGAGGAGCAGACTCTCTTCACACTTGTTACCAGAGACAGAACCCAAGGGAATGGCCTGAAGTTATGTCAGGGAAGGTTTAAGTCGGATATGACGTAAAGATTCCTCACCCAGAATGTGTTTGGGCACTGGAAAAGGCTCCCCAGGGAAATGGTCATAGCATCAAGCCTGGCAGACTTCAAGTAGTTTGGACAATACTCCAATATATGATGCAATTCTTGGGGTATCCTGTGCAGGCCCTAGTGTTGGACTTGATGACCTTTGTGTGTCTCTTCCAACTCAACACAATCTGTGATTCTGTGATTTTTATTTACTCTTTTAATAGCACAACCTTGCTGTTAGAAGCCCTATGTATCTGTTTCTTCTCGTACGGCTGTGCTACCTTTCCAGATTCTGGTCCCAGGACTGCTTCTGCATTTGCCCACTTGTGAGAGTTTGGGTGTTGGCTGTGAGGTCCAGCAGCTGCAGAAGTGTTTTGTACCAGTTAATGTGGGACCATTAAGAGAAGTTAACCTAAATAGCCCCTGGCAGGGGCAGGAGACTGATTGAGGCAAAACGCTAAAGTTATGCTTTGTAACTGTATAAAACCATGATGTTTCTGTTCAATAAATGGAACTTCACATGAACCAGGCTGAGTCCCCAAATACAACGCTGACACACACTGAAACTTAAAGTTAATTTACAAGTACTTTTTGAAGCAGTGCTTGGAAGCCAGGTTTCTCCCAGCTAGTGTCCTAATTGCTAGAAAGTATAAACTCAGCCTATTCTTCAAATTATTTTCCTCTGTCTTCTCCTGAAGTGGCAACTTCCAGGAATAAGTTGATATAATTGTTTCTGGTTATGGAAGCCCTCTGTCACTAGCTATTTCTCTTATAATATTCTGTAGAAGTGAATGGTAATGTTTTATACATATTTGCATATGGAAAAGGCACTGTGCCCATTTCAGTCCTATTAGATCATGAAATTCTAGTCATGCAGTTTATAGTCAAGCTGTTGGAGAATGATTACCTTCAATAAAAGTAAGAACATGATATGACTCTGTCCTATTACAGAAAATTCTATCTATTTCCATTTCTATTTCTTGTCTCTTATAGTTTATAAGATAGAAAATTAAAATGAAATTCTGGTTGGTATGCAGAAAGATTTTGAAATGTGTCTGTCAGACTGCATTCAATCTCTTGCTGAGGAGAAAATGTAGATTGGTCTCAGAGAAAAGAAAGAAAAAGGCTTCTGAGGCTAGTGGCTCACTTGAATTCATACAAGAAGCATTGTGAGTCCTTGTGTATATAAGCATAGTGACACTCTTCCAGACCCCTAATTTTAAGAAAAACAACAGCATTAGCTCCTGGGAGACTGATCCTCGCTGCTAACTAGAGAAAATATTCTGGCTGCTCTCTGATAAGTGTTATGGAATCTGGAGAATATTTCAGGCAGCAGTGATTTACTTGATAGTTTTACCAAACTTTAGCCTAGCTGTGTTTGATGAAGACTGTAAGATCTTATTTCCTGGCTTCCCCTTCCTGTCCTCTACTGGTTACACGATTTCTGACATACTGGTATTTTCCAGAATGACTGTCTGCAGACAGCTGGGAGGAATATCCATCACAGATTTAATTTCCCACAAAATGTCCTCACATAGCCCTAGTATAATTGTTGTCCACCCTTCTACACAGTGGTGTCATATGTAAAAAAAGGTATTTGTACAGATACTTGGTGATTTGTTTTAGAGCATTTCTTTACATAATTTCTTAGAAAATATATAGACTGAACAAAGGAATATTCAAAACCTAATCACATACATTAATTTCAACTGACAGACCTGAGGTGTAGTCATCACAACATCAGCTCCATTTACTTTGGAGTTCTAGTTCCATTTTGATGGATCTCTCAATTCAGATGGCCATATTTTGTGGCCAAAGCTCATAGACTCATTTGCTAAAGGTACATATATTGCCAGTATATTGCCAGATAAGTAATAAAATACTTCTGTAAGTACATAACTCTGTAGCTTTGGGCCACTTAGGAAATATTTTTGAAAGCAAACTATACAGCTTTGGAATGAACCAGAACACTTTCTCCTCAGATGTAACAAATTCTTTTCAGATTAAATTATATAGCTCACACACTGTGCAGTTTAATCACAGATAAATGTAAGTTTCTATATATAGTTAGATTATTTTCTGCCAGGTTTTTTTTTTCTTTTCAAGATTTCATGGCAAAACTACAAACCAAAATTTAGATGCAAGGTATTAATTATTACTTCTGATTCCTGCAGTGCCAATTAACGTCAAGTCATTCACTACTGAATAAAATCAGAGATTCTGAGAGAAGTCCTTGGCATTAACAAGAGCTCAGCAGCCATTATTTGCTTCATATACTCCAAAGTTATCTTGATTAGTGCTTAGGAAGCAATGTGCTATTACTCTAAGCTTAATGTTGATGTAATTTTAAAAAGAAGAGGAATGACTCTCTGTTATCTGATATGAAGATATTTGAAGGGTGTATTTTGTGCCCCTGATATTAATTAAAACAAATGCATTTTTAAATGAAATTAACTTGATGTTGACACTTTGCTTGTGAGAGAACATAACAATAGAGAAAGGTTATTCTTTCTATTTGTTGCTGGTTGAGACATAAAATGACAAGGGAAAAACAAAGTTAAGGAACAGAACATGATCTGATGAAAACTAGGGACATAGATTTCAAAACAGCAGTGAAATTGTACAGTTAGTTAAGGAACAGCTTGAAAACAGTGAGGACGAAATGCTAAAGGAAAAGACCCAGGAAATGAAGTTGTGCTGTATTAGAACTGTAAATAATAGACTAAGACTACTTTTTTAAAAAAAGACATAATTTACAGAATTTACCTTCCTATTTAAAGCTGTTTCTCTTATCACATTTATTACAGCAAATTAAATTATTAAACTTTCAGTCATTGGTAGCAGAGCATCTGATATGGACCAGCAACTTTAAAGTTAGACGCATTTCTTGTATGTGTGTGATGCCTTACTGGCCTGGGGGAGATAGGAAGAGAGGAAGGATTAGTCACTCAGTTTAGTTGTGCTGCTTTTTAGACCTCTTGAGTCTGTTGAAGAAAGTCCTGCTCTCCTCTTTCAAACCCACTTATTTCACTGGGATTTTATGGTTCCCAGAGAGAGAGATGCCTTCCTGCTGAAAGAAGCAACAATTTGTCCTGGTTCTGGCCAGGACAGTTAATTATTGCAGTAACCAGGAGCTGAGAAGGACAGGACCTGGAGGTTGCTTCATGATCCACATCATGATATCCAGGGATGAGGGAAGGGCTTGTTTCTGGGTTGGCAAAGTGTGGTGGAGAGAGCTCTCAGGTATTGTCATTTGTTGGGGGGGTTCCATCTGGATCATTCATTTTTCTTGCCCTCTGTCATTAGTGTTGTTACTGTTGCTATTAATTTTCTTACTGCGTTGCTGTTTCCAATAAATTGTTCTTATCTCAACTGGTGAACTTTACATTTTGCGCCTCCAATACTCCTCTCCAGCTGCAAGGGAGGGGGAAGAGAGGCGGTGCAGCAGTGAGATCTACTCGGGCGAGTTTAGAGTCTGACCTAACCAACAAACCCCCCTGGGTTTGAAGAACCCTTCAGGTTAGGGTGACAGAAAATCGTCTCCCCAACATGCTTTGAGGCTAGCTCCATGAACATGGGTCAGGAATCAGAGGTACTGGTTCCTGGAGTTCTTCTCCTCTTTATCCCATTTATAGTTAATAGCTAGGAATGTTCTTCCACCCGCAGTGTTATTATTGGTTTTTAAAGTTCTGTGCCTGCCCCCTTGCACCCCTATTCCCCAGTTTATCTGCCAGTTCTGTATCCCTCTTGCTCCTATTGGACCTCCTGTGTAAACCCCTCCCATCTTTCCATCCCTCTTAACCCCATGTTCGCTTCCGTTCAGGGCTCTCCGTGCTTGGAATCCAGGTGATTCCGTCCCGCTGCGTTCCTTCCTGGTTCCACCCGCCTTCTCCTCCCGGTCATCCCTACCAATAAACCCTGGATTCTGAAAGCTGAGAGACTGCATCTCCTTAATCGCCAAGGCTCCTGCTACCCTTCCTTTGGGGAGTTAGCCTGAGCTCAGGTTCCGCAGGTCCCGGACCTGCTCCGCCACCCGCAGCGGGGGAGTCCCCTCGGGGACCTCGTTTGGTGAGGTTTTTGGGGTCCCCTCGCTTTCCCAGACCGAGAAAACGTCAAGGGGGAGCAAGCAAACAGAACATGGTTGGAAGATTCTCAGTGGGAGCTCTAAATTCAGGAGTACCAAGCCTAAACCATGACACAGTTTTAGGATCTGACAGAGATGAAAGCACTTTGGGTCTCTTGGAAGCAGTCTGTGCTTTTAGGTTTTGAGGGCAGTTATAGCTTTGATGAGATTCACAGTCCTTGATAACGAGGCAGCAGTTATTGAGGGCTCTGGGACAGGTTTTCTATTCCCAGGAACACAAACATTGGGACATCTTGACGCATGCCAGATACCAAAATGTACACTTTATGGTCATTAAGTAATGGTCCTCTCATGCTGCTTGCTTGCAAATTTGCTTCCAAGGTCAGCTCACCACTAGACCTTTCACCCCACCTTCCTATTACCTGGCATGTGAAAATTCTGATCAGCCTATTAGACAGTCACAAATCATCAAGGCTGTGATCAGTGGGTTTCTTCTCAGTGAAGTGATGCAAAGGAGATCAGGCCTTACCTGTATTCCTTGACATGAATATTTCAGTTGTTCACCACCATTTCCTTGATCTGCCCTCTGTGCTTTTATTTTTTAATTCTACAATTTAGAAACTAAACTGTCTTTTCACTGACCTACTTAATTGATCTGGAAAATATGTGCTACCTACTTTTGCTTACAGTTGGGTATCCTACATCTAACTCTGAATCTTGATACTGAAATGACTCTGAATTGGTCTTAGAAATTTCAGTCTCCAGTCATTTTGTTTTGCTCTCAGTGAAGCTTTATGCTAATGTTTAAAGCTAGGTTTCTTCCATTGTGAGTAATTCCCTTCATCTGAATTAGCAAAAAAAATCATGCAATAATTTTAGTATTTATAAGAAGATCACTTAATATTCATCTACTTGTTAGCCACTGTTTGTTAAGCAGAACATAAAGTCTTATTTTCTCCTCATTTTCCTGTGTATTGCCAAAGCAATTTTGCTTGCCAAATTACATTCATTCTTTCCCAGAAAGCTTGTAAAAAGATATGGAAGACTATTATTCATCTATACTCTTTACTTTCACTCTGGTTTGTATTGTAGTCAGAATAATTTAATCTACTATCATGAGGCAAAGTAATTCTAAAGAATATAGTACTATTACTAAATTATCTTATTTGTTTTCATATCTCATTGTATGCAGGTTATATCACCTCTGTGTTTTGATATCTAGCAGAAATGTCATTATTTTAAGCAATGAAATAATAATATGAATAATGTAAATAAAAGTAAAATACAAGATACACTATAATATGAAATATTCTTCTTCTTCTGTTGCACAGATATCTTTTTTTTTAATAGGAATCCATTTTTCTGTAACATCTATATTTGCTACAATGGGAGAAAATAAAAATTAGCACTTACAGTGGGATAAATATAGTACAACTGAAATTTTTTAATTCCAAACCACTGTTCTCATAATTATCATTACTTTAAAGAGAAAAATCAGACACAAAAATACAAGCATTAAAAGTTTAGATAATTTGGTTTTTTTCCAGATCACCTTGCTGTATGTATTCTAGTTCAGTAACATACAGTAGTTAAAGAAACAAGAGAAAGAAAAACAAATTTTAAAGCATAAATCTGTAGCTGCATTATCTGAATTTCTACAAATTTTGTAGGGTCCCAGCAGTCATTATACTATTTTCTGGAAGAATTTAGCAATCCAAAAATGGCACAGATGAAAAAAAAAGGGTTCCACTAGGAGAAAGAGGAATCTCCCTTGTGCACGCTTGGTCAACACCTTAGCAGGGTCTGGCAGTTTTGGTTTGAAGTAATGGAAAGAGAAAGCTGGAGTGTGCTCCAGAGCACTGGAAATCCAGAGGGATTTTCCACAAGTGAATATCTCCTTTCTTTCATAGCAGATATTCAGCTATCTTCAAGAACTAGGCCTTTTTCTTTTCCCAAAGCAGAATACTGATTGTCAAGAATGCTTTGTGTCTACCAGGATTTTCCAAAGTAAAGTTTTCACTTTTGTTGAAATATACTTGATTTTTAATGTACATTTTATGTTACATCTTCAATGTTTTAGTGTAAGAATGTTTCAACATTTCATTTAATGTTTTACTTAATTTCATTTTTTACGTTATTTTTATAATCTTTAAATTATTTTATTACATGGACTTTTGCAGCTGATTGCCTCTAGAGATATGGAAACTTTTAAATTTTGTTTTATTATTTAAATTTCTGGTTTATTATGTAAGTTCACTTAACGACAGGCTGTTGCAATTTTGTTAAGCAGTAACATTCCTTTGTGATTTAAAAATAAAACCATGTCATGAGTTTGTATATTAGTAGCAGTTATTCACTTTTCTCTGTTTAATCATGTGCTGTAAAAAATCCAATGGGTAGATACAGGTAATGTGCAACAAAAGAATTATATTCCCAAAACACAGAAATAAAGGTAATTGTACTGAACTTGCAGAGGAAAATCAGTGGCCTAAATCTGAGAAAGTCAATACTCCATTATGAATATTTTCAGAAAACTTGTGCTTTCAAAGCAACCTATTACTGACTGTGACACATTGTAGTATATTTCTTTGCTTGCATGTAGAAATAAGGGGTTAAGGCTGCCTTTCTTCAAATGTTAATGTAATTTCTATACCATTTTAGGGCACTTCTACTATCTTACAGATTTGCTGTAAATGCTTCTCACAGGTGAAATCTGTTGATCCCTAAAGGCATATATGCATATCAAGGTGTTTCTATGGATTTCAGTTCATATTTTTCAGGAGTAGATTTGATGTCTAAAGAAACTGTCTTGCTTAATTTGAAATTTCTGGTATAATAGTACTTCTTTACATATCAAAACATCAGCTTTCATCCATGTATTCATTAACACAAAAGTTTTCCACTGTAGCTGATATTTTCAGCAAATTATTGTGATTGCATATTAATTGGAAATAGAGAAGACTAATGTTGCACAGGTCTCGATAAGCTCAAAAATCAGTTTTTTTCTATTACCTAATTCATATTTTTCGTTAAATTACAATTATATGTGGATTTAACCTTCAAGATACCAAAACATTTTCTTTTGGAGAATATGGATTTCCAAATAATTTGTAATGAGAACACAGCATATATATACATATAACCAGCAAACAAGTGAGAAAGCAAACAGAAAACACCTTCTCCAAAAGAAAACAAAAGATAATGTGTAGATTTATACTGAAGGAGTAAGAAACACACATACACATTTGTTTATCATGTCCTGTGTAGAGCAGCCTTGCCTACTTAAGCAAAGCTCCCATAAAATCAGTAAGAGTAACAATATGTATTAATGTTTAATAATAATGAGGAAATGGTGAGCTACTAGCATTTACTACTTGGAAATTCTTGACATGTTTTTCAAAAATGTTCAACAGAACTTGAGGACAGAACTTATATACTTGGCCCTCCTTGAGTTCAGTGAGAAGCAGCTTACACCATGAGCAGGAGAGCTCTGCTCTCCCCAGCTCTGAAGGCATTTGAGAGCTTTTGTGCTGCCCTAACCTTCTTCTGGTGCAGCAGAAGCTGGTGCATGTCCAGCGTTCTTCATAAGTTATGGACCAAATGTGGCTTTCTCCTTTCCACCCTGTCATTAAGGAAGGTAGTATGGACAAGGTAGGGGAATGAGATAATGCTCTGTTCACTGGGGCAGTGGCAGCTCTCTGTCTCTGCTGCTGCACAGATGTAGAAAAGCAGAAAAGTGGAGGGCTGGTGAGGGAAAGCTGTAATATTTGCTTCAGAGACAAAGCTGGCCAGAAAATCCCCTTCTAAACACTTTTCCACTAAATAACGATTTACCAGATTTGTAGCACATCTCAGTGCAGTTCAGTTCTATTTCAACCAACACTGCCCAAACCCTACCATTTTACCTGAAAGTGTGTTCACCCATCTGCTCACTGCTCTGCTTCCAAATCTGATCTGCTTTATACCCCGGGTTCTGAGTGTCTTTCTTTCTCCTGCCTGTGCTGATATGGGTCTGGACACCCAAAAGCCATGGTTGAATAATGCCAGGAGAATGCCACCAGAGGAACTGGTGGTGATCTATCTGGCCATTCAGGACTTGTATGATTTGTCTGTTCAAGTTAAATAAACAATACCAGTGGCTTCAAGCACTGTCTCAAGCACAACACTCCAAGAGCTCCTTGATGCAAGTTTGGCTTGTGAAAGAAATATTCTCCCAGAGGTTGCCTGAGCCTGGTTGAGGGATGACACAGGGATAACAAGTTAGCTAATTTGGAAGGGAAGACAATTTGTCAAGTGGAGACAAGACACACCGTGGTTTTGCTGAGGGACATTTCATTGTGCCTGATTTATGAGTTATTCTAATATTTTTTCTCGATTAAGTAAACTGTTTTCTAATGAACTGTACCTCAACATTCTCATTAATCTCCTCTCACAGGAGGTAACTGTGACACATGCAAGCATATTAAAGTTACCTTTATCTTGCCAGCTGAAGAACTGAAGAAATGTGTGTACCTCAGGACATCATACCTGCACGCTTTCTTGAATCAAGACAGCTTTGTTGTTATCAGGACTCAAAATAGCTTGGTTACTATTCACTTTTCTGATTGCAAAAGTGACATACCTTTAGAATACAAAAAAGCAAAATTGGGGTAAAATTATTAAATAGAATTACTTTTAAATTTCACTTGAAAAGTGCTTGATGTCTAAAGAGATAACATAGAGCATAATTTAAATTTATAGCCTAACAGCCCCAGTACAGAGCAGTAAGTTCATGAGTTCTATCATTGGCTCTGACAGAAAATCCTTCTAGTGTTGCTTAATTCACTCACCCTAGCTGATTTATCATGGAAATGCTGCAAGACATTGAAAAGAGGTTTTATTGTAATAACATCACTGGTATTTATGTTAAACAATTCACTGTAAGTTTCACATTGTCAAGTGGTTTGCAAGCACATTTACTACAACTGTTAAAAATTGCATTAGCTTGTGTCCCATATTTGTACTTTCTGCTCTGCACATATTTTCTCTGTAGGACTAAATAGCTAAAACTTTTGAGGAAATTAGTGAAAAATGAAGCTTATACATTTAAGCAATCATTTGAAAATGCATGCTATTGCATGTCAATTTTGTTGTGGATATGAGAATCTTTAAAACATCAGAGCAAAACCAACTTTTATTTTTGGAGAATCATCCTCAGTTAAATTGCATCAGTCATAGACAGACTGCTGCCGGTACCATAAATAATTACTTTTGATTATTGGTATTCCCAGGTTTTTTTCTAATTTTTAATCATAGTGACTGATCTGATTTTTCTCTCTTTTCATCCTAGAAATATCACATTCTGTTTTTGGCTTTACAGCTTTAGAGTGATTAAAAACTCTTTCAGTGGCCTGAAACAGTATACCTGGAGGCTAAAATTTTGAGTCAGTTTTACAGTCAGTCCATCTGTCTCATGGAGTGAGTTAGCTCTGAAAGCAAATGTTGTCTGAAGCACACAGTGAGTATTGAGTCTGAAGGGAAAAACTCTGACATGGAGTAGGCAAGGTCAGCTTCAGGTTTGTCTTGTGGAATTAAATCGCATAGACTTGTTTTGTGACTGGGCTTTTATCTCTGCAGCTACTCATCTCTGAGGGGTTAGTAACATTAGTCAGTAGCAGAAGGCAGAAGGTGGGCACATAGGTTTCCTTGCAATACTTGGATACTGCTTGTGAATACTTGGGATGGAAATCAGTCACCTTTCCTCCTCCTTCTCCCAAACCTTCAACACTGAACATACATCTCCATGATTCACCTGTCTGGACACATCATCGGTTGCCCATCTTATTCATGGCTGAGTCTTTTTCTTCACTCCTTTAGAAACAGTGACTTTGGACTTGATTTCAACTGAGGTACACTTGCTGTTACTTGACTTCTCTGTTCTTAAGTCAAAATTAGACAAAATTTGACAGATGTGAATGTGTAAAAAAAGAGTGTGGACAACATCTACTGGCATATATTGACAATTTTGAGGGGCTAGAAAGAACAAAAACTCTGAGGTGAGGGAAAACAGTCTTTTTAAAAGCTATAATTATGCACTGTATAATCCCATTTGAAGACTTTTTTTCAAGTTACTTCATTATTGTTTTCTATAAATTAATAAATATGTGCCCAGATTTTCAATACAAGTCTCTAAAGCTATCCAGGATGGGATTTGCCCCTGTGGCTGCCAGGACACACTGCTGGCTGACACTGAGCCTGCTGTCTACCAGCACCCCCAGATAATTTTCTGGATGTCTGTTCTTCAGCCACTCCTCTACCACTTTTTATGTTTGTTCCTGGTGTTTGTCCAGGCATAGAATCCAACATTTGATCATTGTCATTTCATGTGATTGATAGTCGCTCAATGTTCCAATAAATCAGAACACTCTGCAGAGCCTCTTATTCCCTGTGAAAAGGAACAGAACCTCCCAGTTTAGTATCATCATCAATAGTATTGTTACAATTATTATATAATCCTTTGAAGTAAAAGAAATAGTATTACATAGAATTA
Source organism: Entomyzon cyanotis (assembly GCA_024500445.1). Classification (NCBI taxonomy): domain Eukaryota; kingdom Metazoa; phylum Chordata; class Aves; order Passeriformes; family Meliphagidae; genus Entomyzon; species Entomyzon cyanotis. Next base: position 55,116,811 of record JAKEPQ010001016.1, on the reverse strand, counting down.
TTACATAATATTTGTAAAATAATTTCTTCTCATTCTCTTCCTCCTGCAATAACATAACATGCTCACATATGCTGATCAGATTAATTCTACCACCAAGAATTACTGAAAGTAACATTTTATAAAGAATATCAGAAGAAAGTAAATGTTTTGCTATATTTTTGTGTCGCACTTTTCTGGACTCTACAGAGTGGTCTCTCTGAGACTGATATGAGGAGGTGAACTGTGTTTATTAACTATTGGTAGCTTGTAGCAGTGTGTCTGCAGGTTTTAGTGGAAGCAAGCACCATAGTCAGAGATGATTGGCACTGCACATCCCCCTTCCCCTATCCCATATTGAGTTAAAAGCTGGAAAGTTCTACTTTGTTCCCTCTGGCCGAGTTTCCCCATTGGGTTTGAAGTTCTGTGCATTCCCTCCTCACGTCCCCATTCCCTAGCTCCCCTGCCAGTTCTGTATCCTTCGTGCTCCTATTGGTTACCCTCTCAAAACCGCTCCCATCCTTCCATCCCTCTTAACCCCATGCTCGCTTCCGTTCGGGGCTCTCTCCGCTCGGAATCCAGGTGTTTCCGTCTGCTCGCATTCCGTCCCGGTCCCACCTGCCTTCTCCTCCCCGGCGTTCTTGCCAATAAATCCTGGATCCAGAGAACTGAGAGACTGCATCTCTTTCACATCGCCCCATCTCATGCTGGGCTCCGTCCCCGGCAGCACTCCACGCCTGCACCCGCAGGCTTCACTGCAGTGCCTGATCCAGTGCGTGGGGGTCACGGTGTCTTGCCTGCTTCTGTGTGACTTCACGGCTAGCTGCCCTGACGCGGAGGGAGAAGTCACAGTAGCTCTTCTTCCATGAATTTCTATAATTGCTCTTGAACTTATACAACTTTTTATGTGCAAAATCTTATTGAAGTGAGTTCCATCATTTAATTGTGTTTTATGTGGAAGAGTGTTTTTCAGATTGACATCTGACAATTTTATCTGCTGTTTTTTCATTCTGAGACACTCCAAAAACAAAACCAAAAACAAACAAACAAACAAATGAAACCACAACCAAAAAACCAAAAGCCAAACGAAACAAACAACCAAAAAACCTCCAAAAACAAAAAAAGAGAAACCATAAACACCTGAACCCCCAACAAACCTGTTTTAACTTTCTTGGACATTTGAGGTTTGATAAATCTTTATCGTGTTAAAAATTATTTAAGTTTTTCCTAGGATTGCAAAAATGGCATGGTTTTAAGCACTAATTATATAAGATCTTTTACTTTTGGTCATCGTGTTACCTTTCCCTCTGCCTTTTCCAAGAATTTGTTTTGCTTTGTTTTGGGGTATTTTTTTTAAATAAGGGGAGCAAAAATAAGCCAAATATTCCTGTTCCAGGAACTTTGTGTATTCTACAGTGCCACAATATTGTTTTCTGATTAGGTCTCCATTCCTTACCCAATAAATTGTAATACTCAATTTGCTTGTTTGACTGCTTCTGAACATTAAGATGATTACTCTGTTTTCATAGAATAATGTATTATAACTCTGAAATATCTTTCCTCTGTAGTACAAGCTAGTTCAGAGTCCTCCACTGTGCATACAAAGTTAGAATTGATTTTCCCCTTCTTTTGCCCCATGAGTATCACTAACAATAATAATTTTCAGCCTATGAATCTAATCACCATAAAATATCATTAAGGCTAATTGAACATTTATATAGATAATCACAAAGCTTACCCTGTTATATTAGAAAGGGAAATAGATAAACCCTCATACTTTTCGACAGAGTTGTTTGCAATAAAGAAATTAAGTTTTATAGAACTTTCCCCCCACTTCCAGTTAGTTAGGAGTAAAATCCAATAATTTCTGAGTCTTCTATAACAAAGCTAAGAAATAATAAAATTTTTGTCTGTGAAACACTTCAGCATGTTGTCACACATCTGCTCAGTTTCGTGGCTAAGCATTCATTTGAATTAGTGGATAGAAAACCAGTCAGAATTTGAAGCCAGCCTCTAAGGAAATGTTCCATTAAAACACATGATATCCAGAGGGAAAAATGTTTACATTTTGTCTGATTGCTATATATTTCTGCTTAATTTTATTAGCAGAATATAAGAAGTGTTTGTTGTAACTTAATTATTCAGGCTATGAATCATTTGCATTTTTCCATAGCATGCCTGGCGTGACACATGTAAGAGATGAGGCACCAAACAAGAAAGTCTTATATATGTGTTGACGTAAAAATTCCTATGTTACAATTATAAACTGTGGCAAAGTCTACTTGCTTTAATAAAAATGAGAATGGTATGGAAAAATAATTTTGCAACATGTTTTGAAGATAAGACACACTTTGCCTTAATGCTTTCTCTTCTTTAACCTATTTCACAGCAGAGTACCCTTGACTGAAAGCACTTAATTCATTGCTGTCATGAAATTCAGCAAAAGTTTCTATTATGTTATAATGTTAAGCCTGGTTATTATGAACCTATATGAGAAACTACCTCAAATTAATGGAACAAATTGAAATTTTAATTGCTATCCGGGATCTAGGCATACAGCATATGAAGTACTGGAACAAATGCCCTCATTAATTTATCCAGAGCTGTGAAAGAAATGCTTTTCATGAGGAAATGCAGGAGGAGATGCTTATTACCTTCAATGTCACAAGCAGGGTGTTCTAATCTTGGAGAATATGATTTCAGACAGAGATAAGGATGAAATATAAGCTTTTTTATGGTAGGAAAGCAGAATGTAGAAAGAGAATTTTGCTCCTTTTGGTATATTTGTAAGTGTATTGGATGACTTCAAATAATTTTCAGTTAAATACATGGGTTTAAATTGAGGTCAAATTACACTAAACAGAATAGGTGGGTCACACACAACAATACCTGTAGAAAATGTAATGAGATAGAGCATAATAATCAGATATTATTTTGAATATGGAAACTGACTGTCTTTTTCGTTATTTCAGAGACTGATTTAAATACAAAAATGAAAGTCATGGAACAAAAAATATATTTCCTTCATCTGCCAATCTCTTTCCTATAAACTTCTAATGACAAGGCTGTGACAGATGGCCTTTAGGCCTCTTTTGGCCCTACTACTTTATGATCTCTAATTAACTCCAGATCACATCTTCCATCTGGAAAACACTTTCTGGCAGCAGGAATTCTGGTTACAGAAGGCAAATAAGAGGCTGCAGGTTTAGAGACTCTGAGCAGCTAAAGTCTCCTCAAGCTGCCCTTAATTACATGTAAGCTTTAGCACTAGTTTTAATATTAGGCATATTTGAACACATATATTCCTATGTAAAATGAATTAAAATACAGCATGGATTCATGCAAAATTGACTATTCCAGTACAACTTGATAATTTTATCTAATAAATTGGATGATTTTCTAGGTTAATTAGATGAAGGAAACCTCATTGATTTGTATATCGGAAATGTAATCAGTGAAACATCACACAGAGGGTGGCAGCTGATTTGAAGCTCAGATAATCCATTCCAGGTGTACGTGCGTGGGGGTGGAACTCAAATGCCTCATTCTTTTCTGGATGCCATAGGACATCCAAGACATTCATGAGGAGCTGGTTGCAATAGCATAGAACCTATGGGAGATCCATACTTCCTTGGAGTGACAGTTGAAGATGTGGTAGATATGGTAAAGCCTCAAAGTGTTATTAAGCATCTGTGTTTAAACAACCAAATCTCAACTAGCTCAACTAGTATGTATCAAAAAGGAAAAACATTCAGACAAAACCTTTTACTAACAGATTTTCATTTGAAGAGCTGATTTCAGTTTTAATTAGTGAACTGACCCTTGGAGCGTTCTCTCTTTTGCGTTGAAAAAAAGAGCACTCAGGTCACTGGACTCTTTTCAAGTGGAATTTGTTTTTCTAAATGCAGCTATTTTGTTAGGAAATATGTATATGCCCAAACTATCTCTCCTACTCGGTAGACTATTCAAACATCACAGACTTTTCTTATTACTTATATGAAGACTAAACTTAAGTAGGAACTGGAAATATTAAAACAATTAAAATCAGTTTTTAAATAAGAAATAGGAAAAGTAATTTGAAAAAAATAATTAAAATGTTACCACATCTCCAAGCGTGACATTATCTTACAAAGATAAGAAAAAGAGCAGTAGTAAACCTGGTCTTCATTTTATATACACGTTATAAAACTTGCAGGAAATAGATAGAGCTAGAAGAGATAACTGACCTTTATAGTAGCTTTAGCAGTCACTATACATAGGAAGAAAAATTTAAGATTATGCCTGGCTAGTTCTGTGTAGCAAACATCTATACTGTTTTTTTCTGAATAGAATGAGCAGTTTATGTACAATTTTTGCAAACCAACCAAACCAACAAAACCAAAGATTTCCTGCAGACCATATTTCCCAATGTTGCTGATACAGCACATAACACACTATGTAAGGCTTCTGGTACTGGGGCTAGTTTCTTACTCTAGGTTTTTGAAGTATCAATCATAAACTTTTGTTAGGGATCCTGTGAAACTTAGGCTGTAATAAAAATAAATATTTTAAAGTATGTATTGAATAAATTTTTAAAAAGCTTAACCAAGTTTACAGGAAACAGACTAAATATGACTGATTTGGTTTAAAAACCTTATGTTATCTATGGTGTAAAATGAAACCACAGAGAGAGTAATATGGAACATCTAACCTCTCTGATCACAGTAGATGAGACACAAGGTACAAGTTCTTAGCAGATGAGCAACCCTCTTCTCCATCAGTCCACCCCACTGCATTTCCATAGAGGCCATCAGAATATTAGATATTAGTTGCTACAATACTTGAGTTATTCCAAATAATCCACTTTCATTCAGCTTCTCTCAATGGATTTATGTCCCTTTTTACTCGTCATATCCAGCCTTGCTGCCTCAAAGTCATTTTGCCAAACTTATACTTTACTAAATCTCTATGTTGCAATATGCTTAAGCTTTTATCTCCCTCCAGTATGATTCAGTCAAACAGCTCTGAAAAGGTGGAACACAGATATGTTGTCACTTTCAAATCTTATTCCTCCAATACTCTGGGAGCTATTTTGCTGTGTTTCTGGAAGGCACAGACATATTAGTACTGTCTGGAATTCCTTCTATCTAAGGAAGTCAGGGTGTAGTGGCCTATCAGCTGCACCACTTCCCAAATTCCCTCATTAATTAGGCAAGACTCACTGGGACACACAAAAAGATGCAGGAAGATGAACTTGGAAAGGACAAGAATACAAATGTGTTTGGGAGATGCACTGCCTTTATGAGCCAAATGCTAGAAATAGCTGCTCTTGCCTTAAAATAAAAATTGATGGTCATTCCATATCCTACTCAAGCCATGGTAAAAAAAAAAAAGCCTTTAGGATATTTGGACAGTTTACATCCTGAGGGCTAATTTTCTAGGATATGTGTTCTCCTGAAAGAGAGAAGTGAACAGATTCAGCAACTTTTCCTGCTAGTGGATGTCAAAACCCAAAAATTAAAGTCTTGAAAGAAGTAGCAAGGGAAAAGATATTTTGGTAATGAAAACATAATTACAGTGTTACTGATAAAGCAAGACCACAAGAAACTAATTTCCATAACAATTTTCTGAAATGCATGAAGATTATATTTCTTTCTGTGAAAAACATCTATTTTCTATTCACATTCCACTTGTGAGATTAAACTTTTTCTAAAATTTTATTTCTGAGTAGGAACAGAAGCAAATACATGGATCCTGTGACCTAACTGTATCTGGGAACATAATGTCAGAAAGCAGATGTCAGAAAACATAATTTAGACTTCCTTATATGAATTCAGTCTTATACATCACACTTGTTTTTCTTTTTTTTCCATGTTTAGCCCTAAAAAATGAACTCTAAAGAGTCTTACTTTGGTATAAATAGCCAGAGAAACCAGGGTATTTTTCTTGAAAAAAAGGCTGGGAATAAATTATTGGTTAATTTTTCAGGATGTTGTTGCTGGAATTCTTGTTTGCCCATCTATCCTTTTGGACCTGTAAACTGGAAAAGTCTTAAAGCTGAGTTTAAGCCATCTCAGCTGTGGCTGATCTTGTATGCATTAGCTTCTCATAAACCAATCAGTGGATTCTCTTAGGCTCTGTAGCTGAAAAAGAATGCATGCAAAATACTTTGCCTAATCCATTTGTATATTCTTAAATTACTGAGACAGGAGTTTCTTTTTGACTATTAAAGTAATGAAGAGCTATACCTGTGGTATTTATTCTTCAAGTTTGATAAAAAAGACCTAATCTTATAAATGATTAATAGGTTTTTTTCCCTCAGAGCAAATTTGGTTCCTGAGAGAAAATGATTTTCATCTTGTCAGTCTAAATAGTAATTTGAAATAGAGATGATCCAATTATTTTGATTGTTTCAGTGCAAAACAACAATGAAAGATTCTCTACTTAAATAATTTTGTTATATGAACTTCTAATTTTAAAAATGCAGGTCTTCTCTTGCTACAGATCAGGAACAATTAAGAATGTAAGAGGAATTTTAACTTCTTTTTTGTGTGTTAATAGCAATATTATTAAATGGCAAATTGTAGTTCAACATTACATCTACAGGACCACTCAGAAGGACCAGAAACTGAGTCACTAATAAATGTCTTGCTCCTGTTGGTTATTGATTAGATTATTATACATATAACTATATCATCACGATTAGCCAAGTGGAGAAAATAAAAAATATTCTCTGATGGTTAATATCAGAGTGAATCATTGCTAATATTTTAATCTTCATAAGTCACTGGTAAAGTATATCAAATCTTACCTGGCTTCAGGGACATCATGAACACGATTTTAAACCATGTTCATAGCAAAATGAAATTTCTAGAAGTTGAAAGAATTTAGGATATTTAAGACTCCCTGTGGAAACTGTCATATTCCTTATTTGTTTAAAGAGTTTCAAATAGGAATATTTTGCAAGGCAATACTTGCTATTATTTAGGTAAAGTTACAATCTTTCTGTTGTGAGTATTCAAATGGTCTTTAGTAGTTCCTGTAAACATCTACTTACTAGTCACTGTCCCCATTAGTTAACATGTGTCATTTTAAACCAAGCTGAGTGACCAACCTGCACTCCTTACATGAAAACACAAATGTTTTCAAAACCAAATCATAAATGGGATGGTGCCATTTTTTAATGATTTCAGTAATGATTGTGTTTTGCCCTGCACTTCTACCTTGCTTGTGCCAAGCCAATTCTACATAATATCAAAAACTGAGAAGTAAAAAAGTTCTTTTTTATGGTCTCATAGCATGCATATGTATTTCAATTGAATAGGGAACATTTTCTCAGAGCTTTCTCAGCTTTCTCAGAGTTATTTTACTTACTTACTCAAAGCACTGAAGAAAAGAGCAGCATGGCCCTTTTCTAGATATACTCAAAGTACACATGAAAGTTGTGTACTAAGCTGTCCTGGTTTCAGCTAGGGTAGAGTTGATTTCCTCTCAGTGGCTGTTACAGTGCAGTGGTTTGGATTCAGAATGAGAATTATGTTGGAAACATGCAGATGTTTTTTATTTTTACTAAGTCGTGTCTATTCTAAGTCAAGGACTTTTTTTCCCTTGTCCCATGCTCTGCCAGTGAGGAGGTATGCAAAGAAAAAAACCAAAATAAAACCAAAAAACCAATAAAACCCAAAAAAGACCTTTGAGGGAGCATAGTCAAGACAGGTGACCCGATCTGACCAAAGGGATATTCCACATCACACAGTGTCCTGCCCAGTACGTAAACTGGGGGGATTTTCCTGGAAGGGGAGCCAGTCTGAGTTTGGGAAGGGGGGTCTGGCATCAGTCAGTGCATGGTGACCAATTGCATTGTGCATCACTTGATTTTTTCCTTTTTATTATTGTTATAATTATTATCTTTTACTATTATTATTGTATTTTACTTTATTTTCAATTATTAAACTGTTCCTATCTCAACATACAAATTTTGCTTCAATTCTTCTCCTCATTCCACTGGGGTTGGGGGGAAGAGGAGGGTTTGAGTGAGCAATTGTGAGGTGTTTCATCTCCAGCTGCGCTTAAAACCACAACATAAACTTATAAAATGGGACCATCAGTGTCAGCATTTAGCTTTTACATGGGTTATTAAAATCTTGTGAAAGGTATTTATGTATTGCTTGTCACTTTCTAACACAAATCATCCTAATCCCCTGTAATCTGAAGGAACACATTTTGACATCTCTTTCTTTTACCCTTCATAAAACTTTCCTAGAAATACTGTAATACTGATATTAAAAACAGTGGGTCCAATGTCGATGTCCATATGGTTTTTTTACACAGAGAAACATAGAAAATAATGTTTTTGTCTCAATGAAGCTGTGCAACAAGGGCTGGGAACTGCAGCATTTGGCACAGATTTGAAAAGTCTATTTGCTGTGCACAACTGTGCAACTGTGTTGCATTGGCAGGGCAGGAGTCAATTTCATACTTGGTGGAGCTCTAGCACACTCAGATTTGCCCTGTGAGGGATTTTAATCCATACTGTGTCTTCATTAGAGACACTTCTGAAGTGCTCTGAAAGTATTTCGCTCTTCTGCATACTCACCTTTCTATTGTTATGTATTTCTTACCCGCATGGCCCTTATCTCCTGACTTCCAAGTCAGCACTGAAGCGATAAAAGTATCATGAGGACTGACTTTAGCATGCAAAGCTTTCTTTAACTAAATCTTTTCTCCTCTGTTATCCTCAGGCACTTAGGCTGGTGACAGAAGCATATCTACAACAGCAGATGGAAAAGATTCAAACGCCACAACCCAGGAAAAAGGTATTTCTTCATGAATATTTCTCTGTTGCTTAGACCAGTCTCTTAACTAGAACAGACTGCAAAAGCAATGCGACTAACATAATTCAAGATAGGAAGCTAAGTATAAGAACTGGCACAACATATTATGAGTTCATAAGATACATATCAGTCAAAACTAATTAGATATACAAATGGTAAAGGAATTTAACTTAAAGGGGACAAGAAAAGGAGAAAACTGGCTCTTACTGGAGCTTTCAGCCCTTGAGGAAGATGGCTGCTATTGCCATAAATGCCTATGGATACGAATAACACAATTATCCTTCTGTGAAATGATTTTGAAGATTATGTGCTTTCTTCCTTATTTTTCCCCAAACCACTTGGCATCTGATTTCAAACTAACTTGTAAAAGAAGTGGCAAAACTGTCTCAAAAAGTATAACAACTTCTAGAGGTGACAGATAAAGTCATTACTTAGTCACATATCTAAATTCCACACTGAGATCTCAGATTTTTCTTTTTAGGGACCTGCTGGTATTGAATTTTTATCAGAAATACATTTTATATATCAGCCTTAGACTGCAATTTTTAAGAACTAATTTCAAACAGAAGAGTACCCATAAGTGAGGAGATGCTCATCCTCTGCTGTTTTATATCACAGCCGTGCCAGTTACTCAATACCCTAGGAACAGTTAATACTAAATGAAACATACTTCAGTAGTTGGCAATTGCTATAATATAACTGAGGCTTAGAATATGAAAAATAGTATCGGCATACATGTAAAAATAATCTTTTTATGGTATTCTAGAAAACATAAAATACTTTTTTTAGAAAAGGCCCGCATAACAGCGAGCAAATATTTCAATTGCTGCATGTGGGTAAACACAGGTTTCTTTGTTGAGAAAAAACTAGAAAATCATGCTGCCATGCTGGTCTCTGGATTTTTATTTTTCTTTTTTAATAAAGCCTATTTCAATAGGTATCTGTGCTAGGAACTGAACTCGGGCTTCTTTGAGAAAATAATTTCTGCACTAAAAATGTTAGTTTTGTTGCTTATGAATTAACCTCTCTCAAGTAATTCACAAAATGATGGAAGATAATTGCTGGGAAAATAAGGCAAACTATTTTGGTTATGAAAATTTATGCAAAGATTTATAAGAGAAAAAAATGTATTACTAAAAGTTGTCTGTCTATCTCTTCACTTTCCTGTTTTTGAAAAAGCATTTTCACACCACAGGTCAAACAAAAATGCATATTATGACATAAAATGAGTGAACATCTCTATTTCTGCCTGAGGAGTAACAAATTGCTAGTAAAATTCATCTGAGGTGTAATTTATGCCATCTACTCTAAAAACTCATCAGCTAATGGTATCTAGGCTTATTTTCATTACTTCAATTTAAATAAAAAATAAAAGGTGCTATGGCATACTGCATTCAGTATTAAAAGCAGTAAGAAGTGTTCTGTGGAGTTTACAGTAGCCCATATATGTAGAGGTGGCCACAGAAGTTAATACTATGGAGTGAAATTGAATTATAAATTAACATATTAATATAAGCATCCAAATGAATTCTTTGCATTTGAAATAAGCAGAGACTGCTGTAAAAGCAGAAACAGAATGAAAAAGAATCCCCAAACATTTTTACAAAAATTATAGCTATTTTATTTATGAAAATCATCCATCCACAGAGAGGCAGTGGGAGACATAGAGAGGACTATGAAAATTCTTGCATTCTAAGGTGCAGGCTGAAGTAGCATTTTCAGGCTCTAGAGTGGTACTTCACAAGTGTAACATAGTAGTGGTGCTCATTCTGAATATCAAAGAGGTGTTTTACTCCAAGTGGGGTGTATGGTGGCACGTATCCCACTGATTTTAGCATAATTTTTTCACTGAACTCAGCAGAGAATTGAAATAATTGTATACATGGCAATATGAGTTATCTATAATTTTAGGATGATGTCCGTACCTAAAATATGAATTTTTTATAGTTGAAGTGTGTCTTTTAGAATACCATGATCTAAATTCAGCCAGGTGAGGCTGAGTGGTCTTTATGTTACACTTAGTCACACAGGTCTGCTTTAATGTGACAAACCTCAGAATGTGGGCTTCCAACTTTTTTCTGGACTTGCTGTGCCATGTGAGCTGCCTATGAACCTGTAATGCAAATTCAGCACAGAAGAGGATGGCCATGGGAAGGTGGCAGAGGGCTTGAGAGCAGAATAGGATGATGCCAGAGGCCAAGGGCTATAAACACTGCAGCAGTGGGCAATTAGCGGCCACCTCTGGAGTGTAACCTGTACAGCTGGCTTCACAGATAAAAACAGGGGAAAAAAAAGTGCCCAACATATAGAAAATGTACCACATAGAGGAGATCTGAGACAAAATGGAATCAAAGACCAATTAAGAAGGTGCTGTTAGAAAACACATGAAAGTATCCCAAAAAAACCCAAGAGTAAGGAGGAAGACACCCCATACCTCCCCAAAACCACATCATATTCCTTCTGGAAAATGATTTGGACCAATTATTTGCCCAAACAGCTCTTGTGTTTTAAGGAAAATGGAAAACATCAGTCTTAGAACACACTGGGGAAATGGAAGGTTGAACATAACATCAGAGAAAATGGTAGATATTCTGCCAGTAATAATTTTACCTATACTATTAATGAGAATTAGCTGCAATAGTAATTTAGTTTGTAAATGTTAGCAATTGCTAGAATACCAAGAATTCTATTTATCAGAATACTATAGCTCTATTAGAAAATTAGTAATTTCTTTATCATAATGCCAACAGACTGGTATACATATCATTTGCTGATATAAATTCTTCATTGTGCTTATATTGTGAGCTTCTTCATCACACACAAGACACACAAGGGATGCTATCACATTATACATTTGAAGAGAGTCACTCTCATGTGGATAAAGTTCAGGCACTAATAGAATCATGTCTATGAGGCTACTTATGACGCAAAACAGTTGTATTCATGTTTTATTGTCATAATTTCCTATACAGTCATGTATTCGAATATTTACACGGTATCTTTTGCATGAAACATAATTTATCCCCAAAACCTTTTATGCTGCTCATCACTGAAACAACCTTTTGAACTCTCAAGTTCTACTGTTACCATTTCACACATGGCAAACAGGTATTTAGGGTATTACTACATTTTATTTCATCAAAATATCAGCTCTCTCTCCAAGCAAACGTGTATGATTAGAGTCCCCCAACATGATGTGGAAATACCAGCTGGTAACCCAGCTGTGGTACCTTGCTCCTGACTGCACCCACACTAGTAAATGTTCTGCTCATATGGCTGTAATCTTCCCAGGTATGGATCGAGCTGCCTTCCTAAAAAATCTATATACACCCTGAAAGCCTTGCACTCAGAGTCTTAAGGTACTTAATCATATAAAAAATTCAGATAAATGACTGAGGAGGGTTTTTTAAATCAACCCCCACACGTTTCTCTGAGGACTTGAAGATCACAAAAAAAATTGATTTTAATAAAGGAGAAATATAAGCCTCTTATCCTCAGTTACTCAGAGCCTTAATCACTGCACTGTCCTTCCTTATTTACATAAAATGATGATCAGTAATGTACATTTTCACATCAAATTAATCCCTCACACTCAGCTGACATGCATTTCTTTAATAAGCATCTTCAGTACGAGTTCTGCAACTATACATTCTTTGGAGCAATATTAAACATTTTAGTCATTGTGCATAGGAAAGAAAATAAATTTAAAAAAAGCAAATTCACCTTCTACTTTTCCTTCCTTAGCTCTGTTTTTAATGAAAAATACAAGATACCTCTTTAAATTCACACAAGGGACAGAACTAATGATCAAAATGAGCCAATTTGTATGCAAGCAACTGTCAAGTTAAAATTCAGATATTCAGATTTTATATAGGAACCCACTTCCACAGTGAGTTTGAAAAAATCCCCAGATTTTCAGGCAAGGATTTTGTTTCTGCAGTTTTTCTTTATTCTTTCTTGATACATGCTATCATGAAACAAAGCTTTGTGTATGGCTTGAACCCACTTCTATCAGAATAAAAGATAGTTTAGCACAGAAAGACTTTTGCAGTAGTATTAACTCCATTTGAACTTGGAAACAGAGTCTGGTATGGAAGTTAGTGCAGGGTCAAATCCTGGAGCTGGAACAATTTGATAGATGATTTTGTGAGACTGAATATCACCTTGGTTCTTCATAACTAGTTTTTGAGATAATTTTGGCTATAGGTGCATTCCGTAAGTGGTAGAATTAGAATATACCACAGAAGACACTTTTCATTTGTTCATAAAATCAATTAATTGTTATGAAATCTTTATGGCACAGATTAGGAAGAGAGCCAGTGCAAGCTGACTCACAGGAAACTGTTTCAGAGTTGAGTCTGTTTTAGCATAGTAATAAAAGGGATTGTCATTCCTTGACAAAAAACATATCCCATGCTTGTACAAATGGTGATAATAGCTGAATGAATAGCTAAAACTATATTTTCAAAGAGAAGCATTTGATCTTAAGGACTCCAGAACATTTTTGGCAAGTAGGAGAGGACTGGGAAAGGCCATGCCTGTGTCTGTTCTTTACTCTTGTTTTATGGGTCTAGCAATCAGTATATGAGAATATATAGAAAAAAAATTCTAGTTTTCTCCTCTCAAAGAAATTGGATTAAAAGTGAATCAGACTGGATAAACAAGTTGAAAAATTGACATTTATCATCTCAGTGTCTTCTGGAGAACATTATGGAAATTGTGTAGGATGCAAACAAAATACTGAACAGAAGATATGAAAAAACCTTTAATTCACTTACATGCATTTATCAACATGCTACTGCTAAGGTAACCTAAAGACAAGCAGAAAGAGTATCATGACATCTGTGAAGCTGACATGCCATGAGCAGCCTTTCAGGGAAAACTAAACAGTCAAACAAGGTTCTAATTTGTTGAAACAATAGGAATCTGTGCTCTAAGGCCTCTTGTATCCCTGTGTTTTGTTCCAAACATGGTCTTCAAAAATTTCACAGGTGCTGTTCTGATGTGACTGGGTTGACTAAGGATAGCCCTGTGGCTCTTTCTGGTCTGAAACAAATAGGTGTCACTCGCAACATTCAGTTCAGCTCCCATTCTGTCATCTGAACTTTGACAGCGTAAGATGTTTGATCTAAGAATGCCTGAAGGTGGCAGTTAGTGATGATCTGTACCTCAGGACCTGAACAGAAAAAATTTTAAAAAATTAGAAAAAAAGAGAAAAAAAAAAAAGAAGGAAAAAAAAGAAAAAGAAAAGGATTGCAAACAGAGGAGTTTGATTCAGGCAGCTGAATAGGCATTAGGATAATTTCAGCAGTAGAAAATGCAATAAATAAAGCAAGTTTTACTCTACATGCTGCTTTTAGTATCACTCAAATTTTTCTTTCTTCTACCTTCTTCCACAGATTTGCTTTAAATGCTTTTCTACTCGGAAAAAAAAAAGAATGAGAGATAATTCAATTTCTATTTTGTGTAAATATAGTACAAAACCTTTCTTCATCTAGACAATATGGGCAATTTAATCTCACATCAGTTTTGTACAGATGTTTAATTGTAAAAAGGTAAAATATAAGCTTGTTGGAATTCTGTCAGGTTTGTTGTCATTCTGTGGTGACAGTTATGGACAGGGATAAAAAGTTTCCAGAAAAATAAATATTATTTTATGTTTTTACAGGCACAAAATTTAGATACATGTGTAATAAATGCTGGTTAAAGATAAGAAAAGATCTGCAAAGGAACAGACAGTAGCTGACAGGTTCTGCAACTAATATAGCAGTGATGTGATTGACAAAGTTTAGGTAATTGATTCTGAAAAAAAAGTTGAAAAATGACAGAAAAAAGCACACATATGCAGAAAGATTTAACCTCTTTGATAAAACAGGAGCTCAGATTCTCCAGAACAGAAACAAACATCTTCAGTTACTGTTGGCTTACTGAAACCATGCCAGCAAGCTAATTAATTACTGGCATTAATCAGTAATTAACACTCTCTTCCCCATCCTGCTATAACAGTTATTGGGTTGTTTTTCATAGCTTCAAACATTATATGCATGCTTTGGCTTGCGTTTTGGCTTAAGCATGATGTGTTAGACATGGGAAGATTACTTTCCAGAGGATCATACAAAGACATATGCATCAAAAGTAGACTGTATTTACAAAAAGTTGAGAATTGATTTTACGAATCTCAGCAGTTCTCTGAACTCTGTTAAGTGGGTGATTAGTTTCAACACAAGCTGAGCATTTTCTGAAACAAGTAATAAGCCAGTATCTTTTCCAGTTCATAATACTTGGTTAATGTGGTCTGGCAAGGGAACTCTGCAGGAGCACAAAACAAAATTTGTGTCCAGGAAAACTGGCCTCCAAGCTGACTAAATCAGTTCTCTGCTCTCTTTTTTTCCTGGTAGAACAGCAGACATCCCCATCCCTGGACTTTTGACAGAGAAGCTACCTTTAGTAGAGAGGCTGATATTAATGATATGGTTTCTACTATTATGCCCAGTAAATTTCTTCTTCATTAGTAAAATAAAACCCATTAAAATTGTTGGCTATCTGCTCCTCAGTGATGCTTTGGAAATGATAAGATTGAGATTTTTGAAGGAAGAACACCTTTTAAATGATTTTTTGAGTTTTACTACAGTGAAAAATGTAAATTTGGGTTCTTCCCCAAGTAATAATTATTTTTCTTTGATTTTCTATCTCCATGGTAACTGTTTTTGAGAATCTCTTTCTATGTTCTCCTGGAAAAGCCCGGATGGGATCACCACCTTACAAACAATGTAAATCATTAACTTTTTGCAGTCTTTATTAAGAGGTAGAAACCTTTGCTTCTCTCTTTTAACTGAATACTTGAGCCTGAAGGAGGTATAACATATGTTATCTCTGCAAGTCTCTACTCAGTCATGTCATCTGGGCTGATTTCTCTTTTTCCATACAGTAATTAAAATAATAGCTCTTCATGCTCAATTTATCAATGTAATAAAAACCAATTTCACCTAATTTCTTCTCTTTGAGCAGTTTTGTTTCTTTGGTTTTTTGTCTTTTTTTTTCCCTCTTGTTTTCCTTCAATAAATTTAGTTACAATGGAAATACAGGCACAGGAATGTTATTGAAATACTGTGGACCATAGATGTATAGTCAATATTGTGTCTTCCTGTCTGTTCTGTGCTGTCAATATTTTGTAAGAGTAAACAAGCCAAGTCTTGGTACACCAGCTAAAGATTTGCATGAAGCTGATTATTCAATTGCCTTAGATCTTACGGAGTTATAAAACAGGAAAGGAATGTGTTTAGATACTAGGTTTTCTAAATAATTTTGGTTTATATTATTATTTTAAAATATGTATAGGTTTAATAGAAGATTTTGTACTTAATAAGAGCAAAACTATTTTCCTACAATCAATGAACTCCCCAAAATCTAGAACACCCTCCCCCATCTTGTTTTGTATATGTCCAGTATTCATTTGAAAAATTCATGTAAAATTCACCATTTGCTATAGCTCTACATTGAATCAATCCTATTGGCAGTAAAACTACTTTAAAGAGTAGATACAAAATTACGTGAAAATATTTGTTTTGTTATTATTTGTTTCTTTACTTTCTAGCAACTCACCTTAATTTCTCCACAATATCTCTAATAACAGCAAATTTTAAAATATCTTGGTCTTTTTATTATAAAATATTTAAATATTTCTTTTGATGAAGCATTTTCTTGACCCCATTCTGTTGACAAGTATTTAGCATTCAATAACTTTTCCTTGAATATGTCAGCTGTATGATCAAGTTCTTGATTGGTGCTCTGCTTTAAAGGTTGAGATTACAGATCTGAGCTCAGCTTCTGACATCATTCCTGAACAGTCAAGAACAATTCACAATTTCAACAAACTTCTTTAAAGTAAACTTATTTATTAAAATGCTTCTGAGACATCAACTCAGATGTAAGTATAGTCAAGCAAGATGATTTATAAAGTAAATGAATATTCATGGTCAGCATTTTTTATGCTTTCCAATCAACCTCCTGCTGCCAAGAGAAGCCAGCAGAACAAGTGCATCTTGCAATGTGCCCAGAGACTCCCATTTGCTCTCTTGCTTAATCAAGAGGGAGTGCAATCATTTAGTGAATCCTGAATGCTCAGTATCCAAAGAAAGCTACTTTTATTTACTTGCAAACATATTTTCTCAATTTTTTTTCCTCCTCTTCACAGACACCTCATTTCAGCCACTTTTTTCAGAAGACTGCACCATGAGTTCACAATGAAATTAGGTGAGGGAACCAAGCCTTTATGTTGTTATAATCATTACTTCTATGAAAGTCAAACAAAGCTTCCCTCCCATAAGCAGGACTGGCAAGCTGGTAATAATGGATGAGAAGGCTGAGGTACTCAACCTCCTTGTGGCCTTTCAGTACTTGAAGAGGGCCTAAGAGAAAGATCAGGAAAACTTTTTAGCAGGTCCTGCTATGAAAATACAAGAGTTAATGGTTTTACACTGAAGGACAGTAAATTTAGATTAGAAATAAGGAAGGTTTTTACAATGAATCTGGTGAAACACTAGAACAGGCTTCCCAGAGAGGTGATGGATGTTCCATTCCTGGAAACATTCAGGGTCAGGTTGAATAGGCCTCTGAACAACCTGATCTGGTGGAATATGTTCATGCTCATTGCACGGGGATGCTAGACTATTGCCTCTTGTCCTATCCTGGGGATCAAGTGCCCCCTCAGTCAGCTGGCAGATGACACTGCCTTGGGTGGAAGTGTATCTGCGTGAGGGTACGATAGGCTGGATCTATGAGCAAGGCAAATTGGATGAGGTTCAAAAAGCCTGGGTCCTACACTTGCCTCACAAAAATCCCATGAAAAGCTACAGGATGAGGAAAGAGTGTCTGGAAAGCAGCCCAGCAGAAAAAGACCAGGGGGTCCTCTCTGACAGCCAGCTCAACATGAGCCAGAGTGTGCCCAGGTGGCCAAGAAGGCCAATGGCATCCTGGCTTGTATCAGCAATAGCGTGGCCAGCAGGACCAGGGCAGGGATTGTCCCCCTGCACTCAGCACTGGTGAGGCAACACCTTGAATTCTCTGTTCAGTTTTGGGCCCCTCACTACAAGAAAGACATTGAGGTGCTAGAGTGTGTCCAGAGAAGGGCAATGGAGCTGGGGAAGGACCCGGAATGTAAGTGTGACTAGGAGTGGCTGAGGGAGCCTTTTGCTTAGCCTGGAGAAAAGAAAGGTCAAGGGGACCTTTTAGCTCCGTACAACCACGTGAGAGGAGGTTGCAGTGAGGTGGGGGTGTCTTTTTCCAGGTGAGAAGTGACAGACGAGAGAAAATAGCCTCCAGTGACACCAGGGGACGTTTAGATTGGATGTTAAGAAAAATTTATTCACCGAAAGCTTGTTAAATATTAGAACAGACAGCTCAGAGAAGCAGCTGAGTCACTATCCCTGGAGATACATAAAAGATGTGATGTGGTGCTCATTGTCACCATTTAGTGGCGGACAGGCAGTGCTAGGGTAGTGGTTGGACACAATGATCATAAAAGCTTTTTCCAACCTATATGAGTCTCCTTCTATTCTCTGAATATGTCCTAGTAAACTGTCTCTTGCTGTCTTCCTTTTAAGCCATCTTTAAGTATTGAAGAGGCACAATGAGGTCTCCAAGCAGAGATATCCCTACTTCACTGTATGATAAGCAGTCCTGAAATGAGACTGTCTCACTCTTTTTCATCCTATCTTCTTAAGTTTGCTTACAATATTTGTTAGAATAAACCCTCAGTCTCCTCTAGGATCATGACAACAAGTAAGATATCATTTAATTGTCTTTTTGCTGCAGTAAATACTTAATCAAATATAAAATCTTATAAAGATCAAATTTAAAGCATGTCATCACCACAAGTAACTCAAAGCACTATGGTGACCAGCCCAGTGACCGAGGAATTATGTTAAGCAGGAAAAGCATACATAAAGAGGAATTTTCCCCATGTCACTAGGAGCAGAAAGTTGGGTCTGGATACATTGTCTTCAGGTAATATTCCAGGCCATGCTTTTTTTTTTGTTTGTTTTTTTAGTTTTTCAGAAGACAAGCCCATGTTTTGAAAAAAAAATTCAAATTGCACACCACGCTTAAGGTAATCAGAGCAACACCTACATGAGAATATCTTGGTGAATGGTATTAGACACTCTGCCAGTTGGCGTATTATGTTGGAAATTATACAGGTTTTTATGAAGTAGCACAGATCCAGGGAACCTTACCAGAAAAAAATTAACATCTTAGAAAAAGTAGAAGTTTCCAGTCTTAAGATGCATGTGTGTGGGGTTTTTAAAAGATATTTTTCAGGAAATCAACAGTTTGGGGAAATTATCTCTAGCCTCAAGGCCAAACTGTTTGGTGCAGAAAGTTTAGTTTCTGCTATGTTCTGGATTTATTCTTCTGCAGCAGACCTGTGTGATCACTGCACACAGACTTTGGCTCCAAGTTTCTGCTGGCGCCTTGCTGCGCCCAGTGGCTCCAAGGTATAGCTATTTTTGCAGGGTTTTTGTTGTTTGTTTTGGTTTTGGTTTTTTTTTTTTTTAATCAAACAGTCTGAAATGCTGTGCAGAAACTCAGATGGCCTTTTTTAATAGCTTGAAAATGGAGAGGTGTGTTGTGTGACCAGGAGGCAGGAAGCAGTAATTAGGGACACTGAGACTGCAGGAGCTCGTGGTACTAGACTGTTCTGATGTAGAAGACCAAGTCTGCTGTGGTCATATTCTTCCTGTCTTGTGGGAGGAGTCCCAGAAGAGGAGAGTGCATTATTGGATACATACTGCAAAGATTTTGTCTTTAAGAAACTTGGAGTGCTCCAAAATATTCAAGAAGATAATATCGGTTCTTTAGTGTGATGGTTTATTCCCTCTGGTTTATTCACTGGCCATCTTTTAATTCAGCATTGCAGATACCTCCTTTTTGATACGGAATAATTGAAAATGGATCAGGGAGCATTTGAAGTGAAATTTTGCTCTGTGACGAAATTATCAGTGCATTTGACTCCTCTTGCCTCAGTTTCACCAACAGGAGATCTAATTATATTTAACTTTATCTGCAGAAAACATTGCCTCCATGTTCCTTCACTCATATGACTAGTTTCCTCAAAGCCCAGACAGTATATTTAATTTTAAAAATAACACCTCTGGTGGCATTTATTTTGAGATCAAGATGCTGAAATGTAGCTGATTCTATGCAAGTATCTTTATATAGAATAATGAATAATCCTCCATTTAAAGGCTTCGTTCATTTTCCCCTAAATGTAAATGTCTAGTGCCATTTGAGATAGCCTTTAGTATCACAGATATACAGAAAGTATGGAAACTCATACCCTTCCAAGCAGTTCATGTGAGACTACATCTCAAATACCATATGCAAAGGCAACTTAAACATGGTCGAGTCAGTGCCAGATGATCAGAGCAGTTTAGGTGACTGTGCAGAAAGGGTTTGAAACATACATCCTAACACAGGTGCCTAGACATGAGATGACACATGGGAATCTATTGGATCTCTAGAACCATTCCGAGAAAAAAATTTCCTTCATTTTTGTGTAATACCTGCCAGCCTTGGATGTTGAGTGCATCCCAGTCATTATTAGATATTTATCTTCAACAACCAAGCCCCAATATCTTCCTCAATTTCATAATTGTCTGGAAAACATTTGGTTAACCAAGTGACTGACTTGGTTTTAGTATTATAAAGGGAGATTGTTGAGCTAGATCATAGGCAGATTCTGTACATGTAGATGCAGAAATTCCAGTACCTCAACCTTGTAGCAAATTCCATTTTTTATGCATGTTTTAAGCAGATTTTCTTCATTTTGAGAGAGGGTTTCAACTCAGATTTTAAGTTAAAAGTTGCTAAAATGTTGGAAAAAAGCGTTGTAAAGCCTACTCCATAAAATACTAAAATAAATTATATGAGCAGATATGTAAATATGCAAATCCTCCACTAATTGATTACAGTATTAATTTACAAAATAGTGTTTCTGTGTATAAAACATCACTCACTTCACATGACACTTCTTTGTTTTGCTTGGTGCTATTTGTGGATTGAAGGATCTGTGTTCATCACATTTCTAGAACTGGATCAGTAGGCTGGGAAATTGTGTTGCAATGCAATGGCATTAGGATACTAAAAACTGATTTGGTCCATGACTTTTTAGAGGAAAGTAAATTCAAATATGACTTAATGGAATTAAAAAATTATCACTAAAAATAGTTATTTTTTCAGTTTTATGGAAAATATTTGCAAACCATCTGAAGTGAAAATCAAGCAATGGGGGAAAGGTGTGCTTTAAAAGTTTTGGAATTTGTTTTTAAGAAAAGAATCAGATCTCCAGCTACTAAAAGATTGAGGTACAATCATAATTTATAATTTATTTGGCAAGGACAAGTATTGATAAAAAATCTTTAAAGTTAAAATGAGCTGATAAATCCACCAAAATATTCTTTTAAAATGTTTCAATATTCATGTATCTTCAGTTAATATTAATTTTATATTATTATTAAGAATAAGATATTATTTATGTAGTGTTTCGAAGATGCCTGTTTAATTTATGCTTTGGTTTTTTTTTTCCTTTGGCTCTATGACATTTGCCTCTGTATGAAATTGGATTCACTTTTAGAAATAGATATATTTTTTTCAATCAACAACTTTTCCATCTTTGGGACAAGATCCTGAAATGATATTAATCAGAGTTGTACCCATATGAAGTCAACCATATCACACAAATAGAGCAGAACAGAGATTCACAGAAGCAAGAGCTCTGTCTCCTGCTTATACAGACAATCAAAAGTACATTAAAATTAGCTTTTATGGAGATTTAAAGCTGGAGATGACCTAAAATAGGTGGTTTTTCCATCTTTTTGCTTCAAAGAAATAATACTATCTACAGCTTTTTCAGTCTGTTTCTAAACTCTTCCACAGTTGTACATCCAAGCCTTCCCAGACACACTAATTTAGAGTTCTATTATCCTGCCATTATTTTTCACCAGTGACAATGAGGACTCAAGACTGTTTGTTATGAATTGTATCCCCACCTCTAGTTCTGCAGAACTTCTATCTAGTGGGTTGTTTGCTGTTGATAGCAGTTATTTTTGCCTAAACTTAGTGTATTTCATGTAACCTATGGAGTAATGTAAAATGTTACCCTCTTATTAATTCTTTCAGGGTCTAAAAATCCCTTTGAACACTATTTCTGTCCTCTAATGTATTTGAAGTTTATGCTACTTTGATATCAACATGAAAAACTAATATTCATATTCATGACTTAAGGTCATTAAGTCAAATACTGAAAAGCAGCTGTCCTGGGACAGCACCATAAAGAACTTAATTTGATTAATTCTTCCATTTGGACAGGGAAACATCAATATTCTCTGACTGTACAATTTTCTTTAGTATGCATATATGATGTTTACACAAAAATAAAGTAAAAAACATTGTCAAAGCCAAATATAAAACCCTAATCTATTGCTTCCTTTTTGTCTGTAAGGCCTGTTATGTTGTCCTGGCAAGAATTAAACTGGTTTGGCATGATTTGCTCTTGACTAATCCATGTTGGCTGTTACTTACTGAAGGTCTAAAATGCACTGACTAAAAGGCTGTGACTTGTGAAATCAAAACAGACCTTGTCATAAGATGACACTGCCCAACACATCTTGCTATTTCTTTTAGTAAGGCTTAGAAAATGTTATCTGTTCCAGGGATTTTGTGTCCAAAAAATGTCACCTGGCCTTATACTTTGATTAAGTTGATTTCCTCTGTTGAACTGATGTAAATGAACATAGAATAGATGTAAATTACTTGGAAAGCTGAGTGATGCTCTTTTTAATCTCAGTAGTAATTTGAAATGAAGATAGTGTTTGCTTGACTAAGATGTCAGGGACTGGTATTATGAACATTGTAATCTTCAGTTATCAATATATGAAGATATCAATGACCTATGTAAAGAAAAAGAAAAAAAAAATCAAACCCTCTTGTTCACAAATATAATACAGTTATCCAGAGGTATTTTTACTCTTTTCTTTTTTTAGCTCATGAGTTTAATAATATTAGACATTTTCATGGTTTCTGCATGTCAGTGAGTGAAGTAATTGCCAAGAGACTATTCTATGTGGAAGAATGTATTAATGTATTCATTTTTAGCTTCTCATAAATGTCCCTGTTCTCTATGCACTGTATACTGACCAGGAGGCAACTATTTGATCTAAAGCAGAGAAACCTGTGGGATGAAATTAACAGATAGATATACAATATATATACACAAAAACATAGATAAGATCAGCCAAGCACAATGACAAAAATAAATTTCTTTAATCACTTTTATCTGTGTGAGGACACAGAATAAAGTTCTAAAGCCTTGGCAGGGGTTTATAGGTAGGTAATATCCATACGTAAGAGCCTGAGGCCATCAAATTTATTTGTTTTCACTCCTTTAAGTTAGAAATTAAAATAGAGGCTTTGATGCTTCTGTCAGCTGTACCAAAATGGCTGTCTACTGAGAATAATGCATTTGGGAATTGAGATCTGAGGTAAATTCTTGTTCTTCTGTATCTTCTGAGAAAATGCTACAAATATGTTTGAAGAGAGAAAATTTGAAAGAATAGTTTCAAACTTTATTTAGAGCCTAGAAAACTAGACAGAGAAAAAATGTTGGTGCTCACTAGATTAATGGTCTATCAGATTATCAGAATTTATCAGAGGTATTTTTCCTCCATGATGCGAATCCCCATGCTACCTCTTGCCTGTATTACATCTATGTTCATCACCAGTACACAAACTCAGCTGAATGCAACCTTGATCTCATCAAGAGTTTAGTCTCCTGTTACAGGCAAGAAATTATCTTACTCCTCAGAAGGAAGTGCTCTTGTCTGTAAGACCTGCAGACTTGGATGCCCAGTTTTCCACCTTTCATAGGCTACCCTGGTGCTCAGAGCAGTCCCCTATGAAATGTAAATCCTCTCAGAAAGAGAAGTAAACTGAATCTTAGCTTCTCAGTCTTTTTGCGATGAAGAAGGAAAAGCAAAGAGTAATACCACCACACTTTGATTTATAAAAGAGAACTGTGAGATCTAATCAGTTACTGGAAAAAGAATTCATCAATACCTTTTTCTGGACAAACATCAAGGTGATGGATTCTGAATGTAAGGAGGTATGTCTCTGTGTGCCTTTAGGGTTCAATGCATACTAAATTATTTCTTTAGCTAGGCATCTAAATATTGATTTTATATTTCTACCGTTTTTGTTGGTGTATTGGACTTCTGTTTTCCTTCAAGGCATCAGTGCAGACTGGCTTTGACCATACCATGCAAGCCTCAGGGCTATTTTGTCAGCTGCTTCCTGCACACCAGTGCACAGTCCTGGCTGGTGCAGGAGCCCTCTCTGCATTCCTCTTGGACACCTCTGGCACAATCTTACTCCTAACTTGTCTGAGAGGATATGAATTCTACCAGGATTTCAGGAGGACCATGGAGAAAATCCATAATAATTCACGTTCCAGGACGTGTGAATACCATCATTAAAAAAAAAAAACCCAAACCAAAACAAC
This sequence comes from Entomyzon cyanotis, assembly GCA_024500445.1. Taxonomy (NCBI): domain Eukaryota; kingdom Metazoa; phylum Chordata; class Aves; order Passeriformes; family Meliphagidae; genus Entomyzon; species Entomyzon cyanotis. Next base: position 55,092,469 of record JAKEPQ010001016.1, on the reverse strand, counting down.
CCAAACAACAAAAAAACCCCAAAAAACAACTCTCTTTTCAGTGCTTCTCTGTGATGCTATGCCACTTGATTTCTCCAGTGAGAGATTAATGTCAGCAAGTGCCTTCTGAGAAGCACAGACTCTGTCTTTGCGGTGTTTGGGTGTCCCTGTAAATAGTGCAGCCAACACTGATAGACCTCAGTACCTCCAAGGGCAGTATTTTCTTCATGAATGGTGGGAAAATTTGCAGATTAGCACAAGCTTCTAAAGTCATTTTAGGTGCCAGAAACGACATTTTAGGTAATAGCACAGTTATATATTAATTCTGAAAGATCGTGACATTGGATTGCAAAGGTCACATTGTGGTTATAGCCTTGAATTTTGTTGACAAACAAAATTAACGAAATTAACTCCATAAATTATCCATGAATGGGCACAAAAACATGAACTAAGGAGAAGATTCTTATCACTGCCCTTCCTTTTTTATTCTATGTGTTTATTCCATGGTCAACATGGAAAGTGCAGTTGTGAGCCTTGTATTTGTCCTACAAGAAATGTTCTGTCAACATATGCAACAACTAAAAGTGGTCCATGTACACTCTCACCCTTCTTAGGTGTTTGATGGCCTGCAAATAACTCTGCCTATAGGTCTTGTAGCTTTTACAATTTATGTGTGTTCTGACTTCTATGTTAAATATAGACAAAAGGTAAGAACTGGGAGAGGAGAGGTAGCTGTAAGCCTCCAGGATGTACCCCCACATTCCATGCAAGGTTTAACCAATATAAGTGTGTAGGGAGGAAGCGATGTTCATTTCTGGTGGCTAATGCTTTTTTCTCCTGCATTAGTTTGCTTTTTGGCTGTGTAGCTACTCAACTTAAATTTGGGTTATATCTGCCTCCACCTTACACACAGGAGTATTGTATCACCAACTCAGAGGTACAGCACAAAACCTCACTTTGTGGGTCACTTCAGGTGCTTTCAGCACAGTAACCAATGAACTGGACATGAATTACAAATATTGCAATCCTATAAAAATTCATTGATAATCTTTCCTACAAAATTTTGCTTTTCTGCCTGGTTGATGTAGTTAATCTCAGCTACTCAAACATTCATGGAAAATAAACATGAAATGGTAAAGAATGTGACTGAGCTGAAATTTGGTCTAGAATCTCAAGAAGCAGTTTCATTTCTGTTCCCTTTACTATTCAGCTAGTTGTAGAAAGAAAGGTAATGTTCATACAGCTTTTAGCTACCAGTATTTCTGCTAAAACAGTTTAAAAACCCCAGGGAATGTTACAGATGGGAAGAAAACACACAAAAGTTTTAAATTGTCCTTTGCTTACCATACATCAACCTTTCCTATTTTTATCTTTCCTCCAGAAAAGTAACTAAGAAACAAAATCTCAAAACTCTATGTAGAAAGCAGATCTTAGAAAGTACAAAACTTTTCTTCAGTGGCCAAACCTCTGATACTTTGGCTGCTACCCATACTTATCCTTATTTTCATTTGCTAATTTCCTTATGCAGTTCTCAATGAGGAAAACATGGTGTGGGATTATTTTTCACTGAATCCTGCTACCTCTCCTCTTTAGGATCATTTTATTGAATCATCCTTTGTACAGTGCAAAGGAACACTGCATGAGACATGTTCTCAATTTGAAAAGTAAGAAGGAATTATGCTTTTATTCAGTATGCACAGAACATAGCTAAAATTTGAGGATTTAATAGTCTATTAGGCTAAGCATTAGTTTGCTTGTCAATACTCTTAAGGCATGCAAAGACTGCCTGTTGACTGTCTGATGACTGTTGGCCACACAGTCATCAGTCAGAAGGCTCAAAGCATCCTCTGTCATGCCTTGATTAGGTTGTCAGTGAGTCTCTGAGTCACCAGGTCTCACCTGCCCTCTCATCACTGGTGACACTGATACCTCAAATTAAAGCCCCAGTGACTTCCAACTGCTCAACTAGCTGTCCAAGTTATTTTTTAATATTTTATAGTTTTTCATGTTAGTGCTTTTCTCCTTGAACACGTGAGCCACTAATTGCCTTGCCTCAATAGAGCTACCTCTGGCTGTAATTTTATCTTATTTTTCTGTCCTCTTTTCTCTTACATCTTTAACATAATAACTTTTTCAGAAGTCAAATACAAGGTTATGCTGCTGGGCCAGATCATAGCTGGGTTTTGAACTCTTGGCTGCTGAGCACAAAGGAAAAGGAGTTTACAAAAATATGTACGAAGAAAGGTTTATAAGCTTTATATGTAATTTTTATCTATGTGAAAAAAATCAACAGGCAAGTAAAAGGCAATAAAGATATAAACAGTTTAAATATACATTTTATAAAGTGAAAGCTAATCTTTCCTCTGCTGAAATTTGTGAATCCAGAAGCACTTATTGAAACAAACAACTCTTAATGTTTGGGGGTTTCATTTGTTAGTGTTTCCAGCTTCAAAACCATGAATTCTGAGAAATAAACTTGGTGTATGTATTAGTTTGAAAACAAACCAGTGGGAGATTGCAAGTCAGGATTATAATTTAAAAGGAAAAAATAAAAATAAGTGAAATAGTACAAGGAAAAACACTGATGAAGTCAGATACAACCTAACACCCTGTTAGGGTGGTGGTAGCAGTCCAACTGAAGTAGTTCAGTTGAAGCAGTGATCCTGTGAAGGTCTGGTCTCCAGCTGGAGATCCAGTGGTAGCTCTTGTCCTCTGGGAACCCAGTAGTCAGGGCTGATTTGAGCAGTTCCAAGGCCAGGTTATATCCAGGTGGGAATGCTTGGCTCCTCCCTCCTGGGCAGAGCATCTCACAATAGGATGAGATAAGTCCATGAGTCATGTGGTGGGTCTTTGATGGCCCATTGTCTGTTATCAGGGGTGAGTCATAGCAGGAGATAACAACTAATGCCACACAGCTGGTGGTAATAGAATACTCTAGGTATTAATAGTAGTATTACTACTACTCTGGTAGTAATAGAATAAGCTAGTCCTATGTCACAAGGAATAACATATATGTGAACAAATTTCTGATAGATTATTATGTGAAATCATTATGAGTAGGTAAGGGGTTGACCATGTGCAAGAAAAATATTTGAGTTTATTTGAAATTTTCTTATTCATATTAAAATGCTTCTATTTGTACACTAATAAAACAAAGAACCTCATTTTGTTTTTCAGAGAAAATGAAGTCACAGATGTACATAGGAGAAAAGAAAAAGAAAAAAAAGTTGTCACTTTACCTAAGCAAAACAGTTAGAGCAAGTTCAAATAATTCAGAAATGTTTATACATATATAGGATATGATATATTTATGTATGATATATATCTAATGTATTATTTATGCTGCAATTCTGCTATGAAAACATGACACATTTGAAAACTGTCGGAGTTCTCTTCAGCTGCTGCTTGTTTCAAGGGTCAGCAATGAAAAATCAAATGAGAAGTAATTTCATCTATTTAGTTTACTTTTTTTGTTAATTGCTTTCCAATTCAGAATATCTATTTGTGACTATGATAAAACAAGACTGTATTTATCTTCTTACAAAATGAACTCTTGAACGTTAAGTAAAACCATATTTTCTGCAAGTCAAATTTCCTTACTTTGCTAATAGTGTTTATAGATTAGTGAGAAATGCTCATGTTCCTCCATACAAGCAATAAGAAACAATAATTTTAAAAAATTCTCAAAATGATTGCGTAAGCTAACCATCAGCGATCATCACACATAAAGATGCTAGACTTAAATTGGTAATATGTCTATTCAGAAAATGCCCAGTGAGATGATCAGCACCCTTTTCCTAGTGCACCTTCTGGGTGATAGATAACTCAGCATATGGCTCATTTGTTTGGCTCACTGATTTTATTATTCTCACTTTTGCAAATATTGCATGTTGCATTTAATTACTGTTAATCATCTTCCAGGTACCAGCAAACACCCTCCCAGTTCATGTTACAGACCTCATCTCGGCTGCCTCCTTTGGAAAGAAGAATGCTGTAACTCTGAACGATGGATGTAATGTAATATCATAACTCTTTTCTAGGAAGAATAATGTACAGTACCACCTGTGCTTGTAAAGCCACACTGAGCCAGATTTGTTATATTAAAAGCATGCAGCTGCTTCAGACTGCCCTGCAGCTCAAAGCTTTGACTATTATTCTTTATAATTTTTGTACTCTTTATTTACTGAGAGCAGTTAGATCTATAAAAATGTAGATGTAGATACAGACACAAACACCTAGACCTTTTTTCCCTTCACTCAGAGTTTTCTCATTCATTGTGGTCAAATGTCTCTGAGCCATACCTGGAGCTTTGATAGCACACAGCTAATGCAACCCTTTTTCTAATTGAGAACACAAGTGGACTCTTTACCTTTTGGTCAGAGGTGAAAGGACTGAAAACTCCAAACTGTTGACTAATTAGCTCCACAACATTCATCTGCATTGCTTGGAGTGGCTCTAATGAATTTCCAAACACTTTATTTAGAAAAATTCATATGACTTAAACATTTTTAAACCAGAGCTCCAGATAGGACCGAGAGACAACCATCCTGGCTGTCTCTCTGAGCTTAGATGTAAATAAGGAAAGATTCACAAGCTATTCCTACTTCCAACCAGGATAAATAAAGGCCCATTTTCTGTGGCAGGGAGAACTGAAAAAGTCAGCTGGACCCTGAGAAGAGTCAGATGGGGAGGTAGGGAAGGCTGTGAATCAAAATCTACTGTTACAGTACAGAGTTAAAAAGGTTCATGAGAAAGGTGAATTTAATTATGTTAACATTGATACTGTTGCATTTACCTGGATCTTACTGTTTAGGCAGATATGAACAAGTGCTCTACCCTTGAAATAACTGAGTCCCATATTTAGAGGCTTTATGTTTTTTTATTCAGATATTCAGGCATTTCTCTACTCCAGTTTTTCTGAAGATATTAATTTCTTTCTCCCTCTTTATTAAGACTTCTTGTTTACTAAATATGAGAAAAAACACACACAAATGTGATTGCTCCATTGTGTTCCTGCCCTTAGCATGGGTGCTTTAAGGTGAGGAGCTCCATACCAGTCAAAACACTTAGGTAATTCTCTAATCCCCCCCAGACATTAAAATCTTCCCGTTCATTAAAATGTTAAAGCTAGGCTTCAAAGGCATTTGTGGGCAGAAACAATGCATCACAGGAGAAATCAAAGGAAGTGACTTCAAGATCTTATTATAGAAGACTTTTTTTTCTCTCACATACAGCATCCCTGTCAGAATCACTGTTGCAGATTACTTTGCCCCCTATCCTAGCTGGCACCTTTCCTACCTTCCACATCCTCTATTTAAGAGTTGACATATAGTTAACTTTTCTGCTATCATGCCCATGAGGGAGTCATACTGCCTGGTCTTTTACTTCTCAGTATGTCCATGCCTATTAGAGCTGATTACCTAGGAGAAATTGCTCCATCTGCCATGCCTATTAATATGCAGGTTTCTACTACTTGGTTCCTGTTTTTTGGAGGGTGTTTGTGTTGTTGCTGATTTTTTAAAACTAATTTTTTTTTTCCTTGTTACATTAAAGAGAAAAAACCACCACAAATCAATGCTAGCACACAAAGAAAAATCCCTGTCTTCACCAGCAGGGAAACCATTACATGATCACTGCATCACCTGAAAACAAACTAACCCCAAATTTCCTGCCAGTACTGTGGTAAACAATAACGTGACAATAACACAGTGACATAAAGGATTCTCAAAAACATTTTAATGATTTAGTATATTTGTTGCTGTCTGCTTTGTCTGCCAATCAGTTGTATAATGTAATTCACTTCAGAAAGAGCTGTTAACTACTGCTGAAAATGATCTAGTACATTTAAAAAAACCCACCAGAAATATAGGAAGCAATATTTTAAAGACTTTAGGTAAATCAGTTGAAATTTATGCCAAAATATGCTAATTTTAATAAACATAAAACCTTTCATAAGGGGAGCCATTTCCACAGAGTGTCATTTGCCTGTATTACCTTACTATCAATGTCAACTCCAAATCTTTTATTCCTTTGTAAATTTGCTTCCTCCTTTATAAAATCTGGCCTTCCCTGGGTGAGCTTTTCTTACCTTTCCTCAGTTCTTTTACCTATGTCTTCCTAATGCATTTGGTATTCTTCTGCCTCCCCTATCTGTTTTGGTTAGTCATCTACCCCTAAAATAGCCCAATAATGACCTTTTCTTTATAATGTTTTTCTAGTGTTGTATCTTTGAGTACTGCAGTTCAGATAAACCCAGGGAACAAGGAAGATGAAATATTGTGCAATATGGGAATATAAATACTACTTGTCTGGAAAGGAATATTAAACAGTTTCAGCTTCTTTTACTATTTACTTTGCAACAGAAATCATCAAAGCCCATCAAGGTCATTACATGGGCAGAAGGTTTGGTTGCTTTGAGAACCTTCTCATCACAATATGTAAAAATGTACCTCTGTTATATTTTTGAATAGGTTGTATTACTATTAATTTTCTTTAGGGAGCACTTGCTTGATTTGATTAATTTGAATCAACTTTATTGTGCCATATATAATCTTTGTTTTTATTAAGTGGTGAATATTTGCTAGGATAGCATTTCTTTAACCTCTTTGCATATTGTGCTTTTGACTGTTTTCATGAGTTACAATTGCTCTGAGCTCCTCTTCCTCTTTGCCAGCCCTCTCAAGACTAGATTTATTTGTCAATTTTCTACAGCTGCTTTTTCATTTTTGGGATATCCAACATCAAGATGTCAGTTGGTTAGAGTGTGGTGCTAATAACTTCAAAGGTTTCGGGTTTGATCCCTGTACAGGCCGTTTGCTTTGAGAGTTGGACTTGATCATCCTTGTGGGTTCCCTTCTAACTCAGAATATTCCATGATTCTGAAATTAATGAAAACCAAAAAGTTACAAACCATGCTTTTCACAAGTGTAAGGGGCAAGTGTATATCGCTACGCGGCACTAATGGACTTTAGCAGAAAATAAGGTCTTGCAAAGGAGATGGCTGTTAGTATCCAAAAGTACCTCAGAAAATAGAGGTCGGTGGTTAAACTATCTTTTCAAAAGAAACCTATGAGGTCATAATTTGGCACATTCCCAATTGCCGAAAATATTTTAAAATCAGATCACCATCAGTCTTACGACACCCAAGATAGAATTTCCCAAATTCTAGAATTCAACCCTGTCAGGCTTTGACCCTGACTAAACGCTGACACTCCAGCTCTCTCTGGCTGCAGATATGCAGGAGAGGGGAAAGAAAAAAAAACTGTAAAAACACACACCAATCTCATGAGTTAAATGAGATAGGACACTGGTAGGAGGACGCATGGAAGAAAAGGGCAGATAGGCTCCAAACTTAAAGTTCAAAAGTGATTTAATTACCTAACAGAGTTGGAGGATAAGTGCCAGGCAAAAATAAACTTTTCATACACTATTTTGCTCACTCCCCCCTCCCTCTTACAAACCCATTTTTATTCACTCCCTTTCCTCTTTTTAACCAGCAAGCTTGGGTAGAGGGGCACGGTGTGGGGTATTATCTCAGTCCACAGAGCAAGTCCATAAATCTATTCATCACCACAATTCTTCTACTACAAATACTCTTTATCTCTACTTATCTCTCTCCAGACAGTTTCTCTGCTCTCACACCCTCCCTCTTAAGAAGCAGTCTCTGCACTCACTCCCCTTTCCCTCTTTCCAAACCAACAACAATGGGCAGGGGGCAGGGTGAGAGGGGTTCTCTGGTCAGTCCAATCAGGGAGAGGGGTTCTCTACTTAGCCATGGGGTCCTTCCCACAAGAGACAGTCCTCTGGGAACTTCTTTGGCATGGGTCCCATCTAACGAGCAACATCCCGCCCGAATTCTGCTGCAACATGAGTTCTTTTGTCCATAGGGTGCTGTGCAGACTCTCCTGAGCTGAGGCCAGGCTGCTTCCATCCCAGAAGCAAGGCCTTTCTCTCCCTTGCAAGGCCTTTGCAGTTTTAACTCTTTAGATGAGACTCCCACTGGTTCACAGTTTTCTCCAGGCATCCACCTGCTCTTCTGGCATGGGCTGTGGGTGGATTTCTGCATCCCTGTGGACTCCATGGGCTGCGGGGGAACCTCCTGCCCCTCCATGGCCTTTACCATGGCTAGCAGAGGGTTTTCAGCTCCAGCACTGGGAGCACCTCCTCCTCCACCTTCTTCACTGACCTTGGCATCTCTATGTTGTTTTCCCTTCACATATTTTTACATCCACCTCCTCCTCCTCCAACTACAAAAAAGTGTGTGCCTACCTTGTTTTGATTTCTTCTTAAATATGTTTTCACAGAGGTGTAACCAGCACCTCTAATTGGCCCAAACTTGGCCGGCAGCATGTCCATCACTCTCAGAGCCATCAGAGATTGGCTCTGCTGGACTTGGTGAAAAACTTCCAGAACTTTCACTCAGGACACACAGGAGCCATCTTTGTGCCACTCTACACCCCTCAGACACTTCCTCAGGCCTACCACAACAGCTTCTGAGGGGTTTAAATTTCCCTTAGATGTTAAAAACACCTTGCTGATGTTTTGGGCCAATCAAAACCACCACAACCCCCTGTATTGGTTTGCCCAGGCAAGCAGCTCAGCATGCCATCACACACTCTTCCCCAGGATGACCAACCCTCAACCAATCTCTGAGCAACAGCCACCTTGGAAAGCAAATGCCACCTGTCCCCCTCCCCCATTTACTCACACTTTCTTAATTTACCCTTAATTTTAATTGCTGAGCATGACATTGTAGGGTACAGAATCCTTCTACCAGTTTGGCTCAGCTGTCCCAAGCTTACCTTCAGACTATTTGCTTAGGGGACAGAGTGGGGAAAAAAGAAAGTCTTGATGCTGTGCAAGCACTGTTCAACAGTAGCTGATACATCTCTGTGCTGCCAGTAGTTTTAGGCGCAAAACCAAAACATAGCACTATAAGGGCTGCTATGAAATGAATTAACTTTGTCCCAGTCAGACACAATATACCTATGTTTCTCAAAATTATCTTTAAATTTTGGAATGTCAAATGATGTTTACCTAATACATCTTATCACTTATTATTCCAGTAATTGACTAGTTGACACTATATGTTATTCCTTTTTTTTTGTTGTTAATTTCTGACATAAACTCAAAACCCCAAATTATAATTTCAGTGAGTTGTGGTATGTTTGTGAGAATTCTTGCTGTGACAAGGTGAAGAGTTTTTGTAAGTGAGAATTCATAGAGAATTAAATGAAATTTGAGATTCTACTTCTGCTTTTTTATAAAAGTGAGGCTAAAGAAAAAAACAATAGATTCCTATAATTATGAGAAATATTCAAATTGATTTGAACACTTGTGGCTTTAATTCATCTGAATGAAGTATTGAGAAGGTCAGTACTGAATTCAGTTAAGGACATCTAATATTTATTGTTCTGGTGGGAGGAAAAATCAGGCAAACAAAAGCTAAAATTACTTCCTTTTGCCCTCATGTTCTCTGTGGGCTCTGCAGAGAGATCAGTGGGATTATGCAGTGGCTAGACTCTGAAGTATAGTAACTGCTCATCCTGGTTTTGAAATTATAGGGGGTCACATTGTCTCAAATCAGTTTTGCTTTCCAGCTGCTTTGGGGCAGTTTGTGGTGACTCTCAACTTGCCTCTGCTTGTTGTCACTAAGAGAGAGACAGTTGCTCAGCTAGAGATTACAGGAGGTCTTTCTGCTAACTACATCATTATTCCATTGCTGTACAGTAAAATCACTGAATTCAACTCTAGACTTTGTGAGTGCCACCAAGTTCCATCATCTCAAAAAGCAATTTAATGCATTGGTATTAGTGTTTATTTTAATCCCAGTGCAAAAGGCACTCAGACTTTGTAAGATATTGCTTAACACACCACAAATTGAAGATATCAGGAGAAATAAAAAGAGGAGAGTATAGATAATCTTCCTCTTAAGGTGTCAGAGACCTCCAGGTTCTGCAGCATCAGACAGACCTCTTAGCGACATAGGTCATGCTGTGCAGAGACCATCCATGGAGAGGTTTGCTGATGTATTGGTTTTTGCAGCTCATTTAAGATTTTCTTAACAGAAAACAACTCTGTTCATCAATTCTACTGCTCAGCAAAAGGATGTTCTCATGTGAACATCTGCTGATTCACTTCAAGGTAAAGGCAAGGGCATGTATGTGGCATAATTGCCAGTGCCCATAGGGCGTTGCCTCAGAGCTCTCCACTGTAATTTACTGCTTAAGCACATATGGTAATGGCCCCTTCCAGAGGTTCAGGGGAGACCTTACCACCCTCTATAATTCCCTGAAAAGAGGCTGTAGCCAGGTGAGGGTTGGTCTCTTCTCCCAGGCAAGCAGAGATAGGTCAAGAGGAGATGGTCTCAAGCTGAGCCAGAGGAGGTTTCGGCTGGATATTAGGAAGAATGTCCTTTCAGGAAGAGTGATTAGACATTGGAATGGACTGTCCAGGGAGGTGGTGCACTCACCATCTTGCAGATGTTTAAGGAAAGTCTGGATGTGGCACATGGTCTAGTTGGCAAGGCGGTGTTGGGTCACAGGTTGAACTTGATGATCCCAAAGGTCTTTTCCAACCTAGCTGATTCTGCGATTCTGTGATTGATCTTCCCCCATGTCTCCATTGCAGGGCTATTTTCAACCACTGGCTTCTCATTGCATAAAAATTTGGAGAACAAAACAAGGAAGTGTTTGAGCTGTGGTTGCTTCCGTCTCCCATCTTGCCTTTATCTGCATGAACTTTTGAACCACACTCACATGCACATGTGCACGGAAGAAAACTTCCTCACTGATAAAAGGAGGGACACAAAATGCTTTACTTTGTGACCCTCTAATGCCATTTGGAAGACTTCTACTTGGCCTTGGAATTTATACACCGTCATAGGAATGGAGTAACTATTAACTCGATCTGAAAAATTCATGAAACTTTCTGGTCTTTTCACCATTTCAGGAAGTCAGCAAATTTCCAACATTTTATGAATGCTTTTAAACATGACTTCAGGATTTTGCCTGGAGGCTTTCATTGCACCAACTGTTAATCTGATTGAGATGAGACCGAGATGCAGCCCTGCTTTTACTAATTATTTGTATTGAAATAGGGAGTGAACTTGTACTTTTTAGATGCCACATTTGCTTTAGACACTTTTAAAAAAAATTAACTCTATCAAGGTTCCTGGAATAGCTTCACATAGATACTGAGATCACTGAGATTATAGTTTGGCAGTTAGTTTAAAACAGCTTAAAAGTAAAAACAATTAAAAGGGCACTTTTGCTGGCAGCCTTTCCCAAAATTGTATAATCTGTTGCCTCCCTGGTGCCATGGATTATTTTCATATCTAGGCACACAGTCCTTGTGAAGATAATGTACCCTTTTAAAGTTATGTTAATGTTTTATTTAGGATGAATCGGATATGATTAAGGTACCATGAAGTGGGGAAGAGAGAATGTTCTCCATTGCTTCAGATTGCAATGCAAATATTTTTTACTTGCACTTTTTTTCTTTTCTATATGCATGAAAACGATTAGCAGCAGCTTTTCACATAATAATAGTGATGGCAGCAATAAATTCCATTTTGCATCCTACCGTCAATATGAAGCAGCTGATCTCTGTGAATTTAAAAGATCAAAGATAAATATTTAAAGTTAATGACAGTGGTTTGCCTTTGAAATTAGTCTGTCCATATCTCCTGTAAATGGACAAAAAAGGAACTTAATCAATCTAGCTCTATCCAACATGTTTCCTACTGGTTTTGGTGGAAGGAAATAAACACATACAAAGGGTGATTCACTCTGCCTGTCATGCATATTTATATTTTGATGGGATTCTTGCCTTGAAGATGCAGATTTTTTTTCCATGGCATTCCCACCCTGCCCTTGGCTCAGGACCCCATTTCAGCTCCCTGGACCAATGAGTGCAGTAGGGCTGATCCAGCTCTCCACAGCCCTGCCCTGCCTGGAGTCCCTGCAAGTCTGACTCACCTGGGGACCAAGTCCCAGTCCAGCCTTGCCCTGTACCCATCCAATGCCTGGGGCTGGGGTGTCCCCTGTTGTAGTTGGATTTAGAAGGCGAGAGTGAGAGCAAGCGACACGTCCCAGTATGGATCATAAAGCAAGCTCCATTTATTTTACCATAGGAGTGGCTTATATACTGTTACAAAGCTTATATTTATTGATTATTAATCTATTGGCTAATTACACATGTTACAGTTTACATTCTATTGCATTCTATTCTCATACATTCAGGGATCTGCCTCAGTTCCTCCTTAATCTTCTCACAAGATTCTCTCATAGCCCAGAGGCACAGCTGTGCCTCTTAGGTATCTTTCTCACGGCACCTTCTCAGGGCTTTACTGAGGCCTGTTCAGCTAACACAGGTCTTGCTCGCCCTGGCACAAGCCTTTATTCTGCACAAGCCTTTATTCTGCAACACCCTGTTGCCTCCAGTTACCCTGCTCTTGCCAAGCTGTATTGGTGTTTCCTGAAGTAAGTAAAGATTTAGGGGAGAAATTTGGCAATCTTCCTTAGTCCCCCTGTAGCTTTCCTGGAGCTCTGCGGAGAACTCTCTAAGAGGTAAATAAATAAATAATAAAAAAACCCCAAACATTTCCCTCTACTGTGAGGGAATGGGTTCAGATCTAAAGAAAAGAGGATTTGCAGAAGCTCTGAAATTTTTCCTAGCCTGCTAGCTGTGTGGCCAATTCCAAATCTTCTCTACCTTTATGAATTTACTACCCATAAAAACCCTGTATTATTCCTGTTTCATTCCTTTTTATCTCCCTTGTTACTTATATGAGACCAAATTAGTTTTTTTAGTACTGTATTTTCATCATTTCAGTTAGGACAAATAAGGAGCTTTATACTCTGGTTGAGGAATACTTCCAGGTGCTTCAGTGGATTTCGTTCTGTGGATGGGTAGACAAAAACATGGAAAAAGATCCTTGCATTCTATAAAAAAAATGTGCCTTATGAAAAGGCTTCTTGTGATGATGAAGAGTTTTTAGGTAGCATCCATTTTGTCAACTAATTCAAGCTAAGCTATGAATTATCCAAGAATGGCAATTAACCTGAATCTTGACCTATCTGTGAAATGATTGTTGAAGATCCCTTAGGCAGACAAAGCCAATATTAATCAAATGCAGTGGTGTCAGCCAAGCCAGGAATATTTTCATAAGATGAGTTCTCTAATTTTCTTTTTCTGATCTCTAAAAGACAAACAAAAATAATCCTGACACTGAGCCTGGCCAAATCAGAACACAAAATACAGCTTTATTTACTGGCTCTGTCAGACCAAGTTTAAACTCTGCAGAGCTGATTTATAATTTTCTACTTGCAGTAAATACTGTTTATGATAGAAAATAATCAAATTTTATCTCATATTATTAGAGATAAATAGATTTTGTGTATTAACTCCAGAGAGATAATGAATGTGAGAAATAAAGTATGGTGATACTTTATAATGCAGCAGGAAAAGCCAAAGCCAAAGTGAAAAATAGAAAGGAACTCAAGCTCCCCCGGTCTCAAAACAACAGATTAATAGCAGCAAGAATAATAACTATTCTGATGGAAATGCAGGGTGGAGATTTTTTGTCAAAAAAGCAAGGAAGAAAAATGGATCCCTATGTAAAAATTCTACTACTGAGACAGCATTTTAACAATTGATATCTTACTAAAATAAAAATTAAAAGAAAATAATTTGAAATGCGACTATGTGATAAAATTTCCAAAATTGAACATATATGTGTCCAACATAGCCAGCATTTAAATTAATTCTTTATACAAGACTGAGGAGGACAATTTTGGCACTGACGTTATTTTTGTATGGAGATAAAATTTCTTATATAGCTATTGTATTGTATCTGTTGCACTGGGGTTTCATCTGAAAGGCACAAGATCCAAGAAGTTTGGGTTTTTTGCACAAGCCATGTTGCTGCAGGGGAAAATACTCTGAAATACCAAGAAAAACAAAAAACATTATATGAGTTTATTTTTTTATACTGCCTGTATATAGGACACAGAATATATTCCATCACCATAACTTATTTCTTGTTTCCACTTTTTTTGTTAATCTAAAGCTAAAGTATATGAAGATCCCTCTTTAATGCTACTTGGGATATGAGGCATTTATATGGCAGTGGAAAGATGGAGTCAAATACTATTAGTTATCTTGGGCATCACCTGGGACTGGCAAATGTAATCTAAACTGTGATGTGACATCTTGAGACAGGTTTCTCTGATGATTCCAGATGCCTGTTTGTGGGCAGCTGAAACAAGCCCAAAGGCAAGGATTCATTTGCATATTCCAGACACACAAACCCAATTTTGTTTAAATGAAAGGGCCTATAAGGTAATTAGGTGAGCTACAGTTTTGCAGTAGTAAGAAATGCAATATGAGAGTTGGTCACTTCACATGTAGTTACCAGTTCTTGTTTGAAATACTCTTTTCCTCATCTGACTTCCAGCTGGAATTCCTGAGAACCTGACTCTCCAGCAAGCTCAAGCACGTATCTACCATTCCTCGGTGCATGTGCCCCTGCAAAAGTAACAGTTTTCTACACTGGCTCTGTCCTGGAACTCTATTCAAATCATGTGACCTATATAGTGAAAAAGAAATCTGCGAGTCCGTGACTGAACAGTTTTTTCAATTTATCTAAGGGAATGGATTTTACAATAATGAAGTTCTTGTCTCTTTTGCAATTATTTCTCCCCCATATGAACAGAAACCTCTTGTCTTTGCATGAATAGGAAATATCAATCCACAAATCTATTTTTCACATTAAAAAATGAATAATATTACAAAATAAGACTAATCTTAAAACCTACCCTTGAAAAATTTCACTGCTCACTTCCTTGTACAATTATGTTTTCTCTTTCCACACTGTTCACTTCCTCACTTTAAAACTCAGGTTTTGCATACCGCTGTGGCCAGTTTGGATAACAGATTTTCACATCGAACCATATGAAATATTTAGTTAAATACAGCTAGATTAAGCCAATTTACAATCCTGTTGCCAAGAAAATCAATAGTCCTTCTGAAAACTGTTATCAAATTAGTCTATCACAATGTAAATTTTACACCTATTTCTTAACCCTATTTGTTTCTTTAGTTAACTTTTCCTTTAAAGCTTTTGCTGAATATTTTCAAACCACTGACACCAGATTATAAATTGTATAATTACTCTGATCACTGTCCCACCCTGTTACATAAACAACCTAAGTTTGCTCTTCTCCATTTGTTTGATTCCACTGTGATTACTCTATTAACATCATCATAATTTACTGTGAATAAAGTGGACAAAGTAGGCAGGCAACTGCTATTTAGGCAGGAGCAAAGTAAGTCTTAATTTCTCCTTCTTCTACATGCATTGCCTGGTATACATTCAGGTCTACTCTTTTAAGGTTATTACTGGAATAAAACTAGCAATTAACTTGAGTTTATGTCCATTTCAATAAGTAGGAGCTATACAAGTCTTTTTAAAATTTTAATCCAGAAATAATTGTTTAAATAAGGATTCAACAACATAGTGAGTGTTACACACGTGCCTTCTTGCATATACATTAGTTCAAAATACAACATTTGTATGTTGGTCTTCCTAATTTTAGGGCTGGTTTTGTTGTTTTTTTCCTTCAGAATTTCAGCAATATTTTATAGCATGTTCTAAAGCCCATGTTCTTTGCACACAATAATCAATTTTATTCTGTATCTGTATCTCATCTCCCTATCTGTTGTCTTGAAGCTATTTCAATAAACTAAAGTTAAGAGAGATAGATAATTATCTTTAAAGATTCATAGAGGTTAAGGCAAATAGGATTATTAGGATCATTCTCTCAAGCCTGCAATATACTTGGGGCCATTAAATTTCATCTAGTGTTGATGTATGTTGAAAATGAGCTGTGATGATCTATATTTATTATTATTACTATTACCGATTGTATTTGTTGTTGCACTACTCAAAGCCTAAAGAAGAAAAGAACTACTCTGAGAAAAGCATTATATGAACACAGACTGCTATGTCCATGTTCTGAAGAGTATACAGTCAAGGTATGAACATGCTGCAGTAGGAAAATGGAAGATAGAGCACCCTATATAATAATAATTCTATGACAAAGACAGAAAACACCTTAGCTATATTAATTTTATTTTTTCATAAGTTAGAGGAATATCTCTTGAATTGAGCTATCTGGAAGAGGCTACCAAACACAAGTGGATGGGATAGCAAGACTGAAAGGAATGTAGGGTTGGAATGAAATTATTGTGAAGAGATGTGGTACCCCTTTCTTATTTTTCCTAAGTGGTTAAATGTACTGACTGTTTCCAGGAAGACCAAAAAGCTGCACTCAGGGAAGGATTCTCTTTATCCCTTTCTTTTCATGTTGGGTAATGAAGAATACAAAAAATTACATTTAGTAGAAATATTCCAGTTTAATTCAATATTATGTATTTTTACACCTCCTATTTGATTATCTCTATGCAATATGGTATAGCTAGACATACAAATGCTTCTGATAACAGGATCCTTGTATCTTTCAGTACCCTATTCCCCCAGAAAACTCTCAAATGCCACCCAACCACCCCTGGATATAACAAAAGAAACTACCTACGTTGTTGATGCCATACTTGTAAATAATTGCCAGATATGCTACCAGATGTGTACCTTAGTTTTGAACAAGGTGGAATGTTTGGCTGTCTTTTCTACTCTCAATAATCATGCTTGCAATATAATTCTACAGTTCTGACTTTATTCACCTTGATAAATTTCTCTATGAAAAAGACTGTTTATATATTGGACTGCATTCTGCACATTACAGTAGGTGCTACATTTTGAGATAATCTAAGAAAGAGCTGGGTAGGTTGCATAGATTTCAGAATTTGCATTTCCTTAAAGTAATGGAATTATCAAAAATCATGTTAGAGTGTATTCACATACTTGGTGTCTGAGACCATTTTCCTTATTGTCATAGTGCAAAACTGCAGCCCTACAAGCTACACATAATATGCAACATCCTGATTATCAGGTCTGAAACTCAAATGCACTAAAACTATTATTTTTTTAATAAATTACTGAGTATATTAAAAAGGTTTTTAGTTACCAAAGATAAGTTGGATAGTGGCAGTGGTATAATACAGAAAGGTGCATTTCTCTTGTCAGAAGCAACTGCAAAACAATTCTCTGAAAAGAACTTTCTTTGCTGATATTAAGGGTTCTAACTTCGGTGAAATAAATGAAATTAATTTTTATATCAGGAAATTTGACTTCATTGGTCTGAGACCAAGAGGAAAACGGGTAGCACTTTATTGTTCTTGCACAAATTAATTGCTTATCAAGGTAAGGACAATGACTTTAAGCAAAAACAACTAGCAATATAGCTTGATCATTGGTTATAAAGATGCAGTAAATATGCATGAAAAGAAAAGAGAAATCAGCTTTCAGACATTAAATTTACATTTTTCTAGTTGTGGCAGAAAGAAAAGTGTGTTTATTTTTTCCTATATAAAACAAAAACCTAGAATAGCTCATCTGATCTGTCAGTGATGCCTAAACAGTTCTATTGACTGAAGTTCTAGCTGTTGAATTGCAGTTGTCAAGAAAACTTGAATTCTGGGCAATAGTTTTATGAGCCCATAACCAGTTGCCCATGAAAACCAATAACTCATCTCCAACATTGAATCTGGGGGAGAGATGAATGAATTATCAAACACTCAACCTACTTGGCTCAGCACAGTAGCAGATAAAACAACCAGATTGGATCCAGAAATATTATTTATGTAGTTGTGCACCAAAATGAATGGATCCTGCTTGATAGCCTTCAGCAGCCATTTCATGTGAACAGAACCACACTCACTCCAGACGTGGGTAAGTTTGTCTCCAGCCACCCTGAGCCTACTAGAGCCCATGTGATTTATGGATCTGTGACTAGTACAGACAGAGATAGATAAATTGTAAAGTCATCTTGGACATATCTGTGAAATTTTGCACTAAAGACAGGAAAGAAGGGGAAAAGTGTCACAAACTTTCCATATTCTTATGCTGAGAAAATCTCCAAGGCTGTGGATGAGATGAGAAAAAATGAAAGGCTGTTCCATGAGTCTGTCCAGGCTCTTGTTTGTCCTCTAACCCCCCACTTTTATGCCAAGAAAACTAAGCTGGGTCAGGAAAAAACACTATGGGAGAAGACTATTAAGAGAAATCTAAGTGAAAGAAACAAATTTTGCATTTAAATCTGAAAGCTGTGAAATCTGAGCTCATTTCACAAGCTCGTGTCACATGTAAAAGAGAGCTCCTCAATCTCTGTGCAGTTCCTGCAAAAGTTCTATCTCCTGTGCTTGCAAGTCTTTTCTTCTTGACAGAAAACTTTATAGTTTCTTTCAATTATAACAGCTGTCAAGGGAGGTCAGGATTCCTGAAAAGAAAAGCTTGGTCCTTTGCTATGGAAGACTCTGAATATTAAGATAAACTATAATGTGGGGTGATGTATTCAGAGACCTATGTGTCACTAAGAAGATGGGTTGATGAATTTTGAACTGTCTTTTTTAGCACCTGCTTGGATTCGTTCCCAGACATAATGATTAGAAATAATAAGGTCTGGAGGTGAGGAATGTATGGCTTACTCTGGCAAGTAATTATTTTTTATTCCTGATATTTCAAAGTTATTCTATGCTTAAATGAGTATAAAGGAGAGCACAATATGGGCCCATTTTATTTTTTCTTATTATTTAAACAAGTCAAATATGAACACAACCTTTTAATCTTACTCTTCATACGTCATATTCGTTAAATCTGGTTTCTGGATAAAGCTTAAAATCCCATTGTATTGAACTCAGCACTTGCAGCTGCAAATGCCATTGAGTTAAAGTAGGTGAAGACCTTGTACAGATTAAAAAAAAAAATCAATGTTTTTATTACAGTTGGTAATATGCAAGAGGAAATAATAATAGTAAAAGAGAATAAATTGTGCACATCCCCGTTGCATATTGTAAGTCTGCAGCATGACATTGTACAATATTGTTATCTCTACAGCAAATATATATTTGTGCAAAAAATTATCTATTTGTGTAGAAAATTCTCTTCAGTTTTCTTGAAATCTGACATCTTTGATTTGATTGTTATTATTATTGCTTTGATAATTTATGTTATATGCTTATTTAAAAGGACTTATGGTGCAACTAGAAATTTATAGGACTTAGCTAATAAACAAAGGGAAAAATGTTGACTAGAGTAGAATGGAATGGAATAGAACATTTTCAATATTTGAAGAAACCCATAAGGTTCATCAACCACCTCTCTAGGAAACCTGTTTCAGTGTTTGA
This sequence comes from Entomyzon cyanotis, assembly GCA_024500445.1. NCBI lineage: Eukaryota > Metazoa > Chordata > Aves > Passeriformes > Meliphagidae > Entomyzon > Entomyzon cyanotis. The sequence goes on along the minus strand of JAKEPQ010001016.1, from coordinate 55,073,185 downwards.
TCACCCTTATGGTAAAGAAACACTTCCTGATGTCTGGTCTGAACCATTCCAGACAGAATTTCGAGGCATTCCCATTAATCTTGCCACTGGATCCCAGGGAAACTACATCAACAATGAACAGCTGTTTTCAAGCAATAGGTGGTTTCCATTTCTCTTAGGCGAATTTTGCACTGTCTTAAACTAGTGCAATTAGGAGCAATTTCTTCATCAAGGCCAACTTAATTTAAAATTACAACTAGACCCATAGATATCCTCATTAACATTTGAGATTAAATCAGACAGACATTGGTGTTCTGATTAGTGAAATTAGCCCTCTCTATTATATTTCTCAGTGACAAAGAGCAGAGTGGTGGAAACTGCAAACAAGTTGATATTCTAAGTTCAGGAGACCAATAAAGATCACTGTATATCAGAAATAATATATTTTATCAAAGATATTCTAGAATTACCTAGTGTATTATTTAAGACAGCATGGTTTATGCGTAATGAATTAAATATTTCACAGTTATTCAAGCACCCTGAAGGAATCCCTATTTAGACAGATTAGTCTAACAGTGTTTGAACCAATTATGTGGTTCAGGGGCTGAAAAAGAATGAGGAATTGAGTTCTGCTTAACTGAAATGTCAAAATGGATTACTGGTTGCATCACAATTGTCTTCAGAAACTCTTTCACCATTTTTGGCCAAAAGCCCAGGAGGACAGTCAGCATCACAATTTTTATTCAGCTTTAAAAGAAACTACAGCCAAATCTCAACCATCATGTGATTTGTGCCTTAATTTTTGGATGGGATCACAAATCTTTCCATTCCTTTGAAGGCATTTGGATTCCAAGTTTTACCTTTGCTCATGATAGTAAACATTACTAGTTCACCTGTTTAAAATTGCCACAAAAGCACTACAGTCACTCTGTGAATTCCTAAACTTACAACTCAAGAGAACAATGTACATATTAGTCATTGTAAGATTTAGCTGACCTCTCTGAATAGGTATAAATGTTCTAGGGCATGTAATGCTCAGGATTCAATTCTGGCACTATGATGGCATGGAATAGCATTAAAATACCAAGGTAGCATTCAGAGAAAGTACCTAACAGCCATGAAACAACACTGTGTTTTTTAGATTTAATACGGCAGATTTTCTCCCATGTGTTTAGAGTTTTGCAATGTGAATTTAATGGGTATATGGCCTGCTAGTGACACATCCAATCATGAGGGCTAATGCAAGACACTTTCTGAACCATCACTAAGTTTTCCTAACCTTCCTCTGATTATTTGTGTTTTTACTGCTGCAGAAACTAAGGAAAACAGAACTCCCACATGGGATTTACCTTTGCTTGTCACAGTCATGAAGAGTTACCTACTAAATTGCTTCCAGAACACTGGCAGAGGGAGCACTTTGGCTGTCTCAAGCTGATAAAAACTCTATTAGTGGACCATTTTCACATCTAATGGCCGCAGGCAAGTCCAACACAGAAATTCACCAATGCTTCAAAATGGATTACAGCAGCAATATTGAGAGAGCTGACCCCCCACTAGGCAAGTCACTGCACCAATCTTTGCTGCAGTCTACAAATCTGTAAAATGGGGAGAATAATAGGTCCCTGCTTCATAAAGTGCTTAGAAAGCTAACATCACAACCTCATAAGATGGATTGTTTACAACAGACAGACTAAAATGGCATCAAACACATAAATTTTAAATGAGCATTAATCATATAAAATGGATTTTCCTTGTTATAGTCCAATTACATCCTCACAACTGATCAGTCAGAGGAGGGATTTTTTGTTTTGTTTTGGCTTTGTGTGTGCATGTGTGTGTATAGGTGTTACTCTACAGCAAGCCTGTCTTTTATAGGATTAATGGAACACTAAAGAAGTTCCAGCAGCAGCAGCTGTAGCAATACCAGCTCAAGCTCAAAGAACTGTGACTTAACCTAGTGCTTTTAAGTGAGGTATCAACCAAACATAAGACCAGCTCACTTTATCAAAATTGTAAGATCAAAATGTCTCTTGCTAGTCACCTTTTCAGAAATGCAGACAAATCAAAGACAAGCATTCCTGATCTGAAGCACACACAACTTCTGAGCCTGGAGAACATAGTGGAATGCACTATATGCCTCCCAGCTCAAAAAAAAGTTAATAAATTCTATATAGGGTGAATATCTAGCTGGAAATTATTATATAAACAAGTAAAGAAATTTTTCTTTAGCCTAAGTTTTATGTCTTCTAAGAGACAACATAAAGGACTATGCATACAATTGCTCAGATATTCTCAGGGTCAGGGGCTAAAATTATAACGAGGGATAACATGTTTTCAGTTTCTTTCCTATGTAGGAGAAAATGTGAGTCAGTCAAAACAGGAGCCCAAAGTTCTGACTCCTGTGCCTTATACCACTGAAACCTACACCATTTATACATTACTAGTGTTTTCAAGATTCAGATGCAAAGATCAGATTAGTTTAAATGAATTATGCTAGTCTCATTACCCAAAAATTTCAAATTTCATTCATATATATCTGAAGTCTTCTTGACTCTGAATTTCTGCAGTGTGATTTCAATGTGAGTCTGAAAAATGCTCCTGAAATACTCTGTGTGCAACTCACTTGTGCTTTCTACAGTTATCAATAAAAACATCCCCTTAGGGACAGTAGAATAAACATTTGCTGGAGTAAACTGTGTGCTAATGTGATACATGACCAACAAGTTCAATTTGCTGCTTGTTTCTGTTCACATGGGTGTACAAAACCCACCCTCACTCCCCATGTATTAGTTTTCAGTCTACAGACTGTGCCCTGACTTTCAGTTATTATATCAGAGATGTAGTTAACTATGGTATTAGCTTGTGAAGCCCATGAGAACAATGCTGCAGTTTCCTGACAGTAAAAAGAAAGAATGAGCAAAAGATATAGAGAAGCTTAATTCACTTGACCAGAGGTAGGAGTCTATTATGATTTGGCACACCTGGAAGAATTTGTCTGACTTAGCTGCCGGTGCAGGAAAACAAGGTTAGGATTCAGTTATCCTAATATTGGTGACTAGACTCAGGTGAAACAGGCCAGGGTGATATTATAAGACAGGCATCTGCATTGGCTGCCACTTGCGATGAAAGACAAGAGACACATCAACTTTGTGGAGAGGCTGCTAGACACCAAATAGGACACTTTGCATTACTAAAATAACACCAGGAGGTCATGGGGCGTGGCTAGCACAGGTCTTTCCCATGAGAATTTTTTCCTGTGTTTTATAAACAAAGATAAAGTTTGGATGTTATTAAAAACAGTGTCTCGAGATTTGGACAGTTCAGGCCTGGCCAATCAGGCCTAGGGGGAGGTTTCTGACTGACCAATCTGAGCGACCTCTGAAAAATCTATATAAGTTGGAATCAAATAATAAAAGTCTCTCTCTTTTCTATGCCACGCTGAGAATCCAGGTCTTTTTCTCTGCTAGCGGCTCAACAGCGACAATGGGGGACTTGAATTTTGCCCTAAGCATAAAGGAGAATAAATCTCACCTTAAATTCATTACCTAGGGTAGGATTCAATTCTTGAACATAAGTTTTTAGTGTTATTTTCAGTGCCTTACAGTATGGCATCCAGCATTCATTTGCTGCACAAGTGATGCTTGACATGCTTGTCAGCCTTCTGCATTTCTAGGAAAATGAGACAGCCTGGCCACCAGAAAGCTAAACATAATAGTCTAATATCTTAAATGTCTACAAATGTCTATCAAGTGTCAGGGAAATGAAGAAAATAAACCTGAATTTTTTTGCATCAACTAAGCCAAAGAATAAAATGCTGATTTAAATATTTTGCATTTAAATGTTTCTCAGATATATACACAGCTCCTTCTAATTGATTCTGTGGCTGAGGGTATGACCCAGTACCCTCTGTACTTCTTTATTCCATTTGTTCCTCATATTAGAGATATCTGAAGATCAGTTCTACAAGAATATATAGTTCTCAAAAAGGTTGAGATGTTAACTTATCAACAGACATGACTACCTCATAACTAATCTGCTAACTAACAAATGTTTTCTTTCTTTTTGTTCAAAATTTGTTCAAAAATGTCTCTTTCTAAAAGAGACATTTTTCTATATACTTGTTAGTCAAAATGTCACCATTGCCTATTAATCTTTGAGCTGCAGCTTTTCCTTGGAGATATCTTCTTTTATCTAGCATGATGTAAAGTATATTGGTGAATTTGGAAAATCTGGTTAACGGTTTTCTTACTCCATGACCATAGCATGTAACTCAGCATGCAATACCTACTGAATAGTTTTCACCTGAATATAAATCTTGAGGTATATATTAAAAATTTATTCATGATGGCATGTGTGAGTTTATTGGAAATAATGCAAGGATTTTTTATTTAGCAAGGCAATAGCTGTCCATGGCCAATCACATTTCAGAAGACTAAAAAATATTTATCTGACTTATAATTATGAGGTTATATAATCTATATATATATCACATGTTAAATAATCCTGTTATTTTATGATACCCTGAAAATTTGTATCAAAATATACTGTTATAAGAACCTTTTTGTATTAAAAAATATTGGTATTTTTTTATTTTGTTTTACAAACTGAAGCCAATATCTGCAGGCTCAAGGACATCAAACATAAAATTGGTTGTATAAAGAAAAGGGTGTGTGTAATATTTTCAGTATATTCTGGTATGACAAAGCAGCAAGAATGAATGAGACTAGTTTGATAGTGAAAACTGAGCTTTTGAGAACATATTATTAGAAGGTCAATGACAGAAGAAAGTTCTCTTAGTTTGAAGGAAGATGGTGGTGCAGAAAAAAACTTTAAATAAGCATTCAAAATGATCATAGCTTCCACAAATCAAAGCTACAAACATTTCGAGGTTTGTATATTGCTTTTTGACACCCTTAAGCCTTATCCTATGATGTGTGAAAGTGCTGTAGACTCTTTACTGTTAATAGAAAAAGGCAAACACAAATCAATACCTTCCTCTTTAGCAAGCAGCAATGTTGGACAAGTCCTGTCTGCCCCTGTTAGTGTGTATTATTGCTTGCTGGCTGAAGATAAGATTGATTTACTTTCCCCTCAAATTCTCGTTATAAATTTCCTGCTACAGTACATTCATTTTTGAGAGAAGAGTAAATGAATTGCTGGGTTAGAGATGACACATACTTCTGGTGCAATATAATAACTGTTAACATCCTTCTGGGACAACAGGGATATTATTTCCATGTGACTGTCATTGTTCTCTGTCTCTGCTTTAGTAAACAAAGCATTTTCTTCCTTTTGACATGCAGTCACAAACAATGAGCATGGAACATCATACCTCAAGGTTACTCTTGTTCTACTTATGGAGAGACAGGCCAGGTAGCAAACTCAAGAATTGAGCTCCTCTATGAGCCTAAGCAGGGGTTATGGTGCAGCGCACAAATGACATTTTTTTTGCCAGAGCAGGGGTTTCTTTAACAAAATGCAAGCAATTTGGGCATAGTTACCTAGATGATCACCCTATCAGCCATCAGGTTAAATATTTTTGTTGTTGTCTTTCTGTCTAGACCTTTCTGTCCTTAGGTGAGGGTAAGTTATTATGTGTTTTCTGGAATCTTACTACAATTAGACAGATTAAATGATTTTGTTTCTTAATCTATAAAGCCTTTTGCTGAATGTATTCACTGAAACATTTAGTGATTCAACTTCAGGTCATGATTTAGAATTTTAACAAATGTGATTGATCATAAACTGTGGAAACTTAATCACTGTTTTGTAGCAACACACACACACACTTATAAACATACAACCCTCGCTACCTCCTATGTCCCACAGTATCTGACAAAGCAAGGTTTATAGCAGTAGCACATATGTGGTATATTTTCCATAAGCACAGCTATACTCTTTCTCCCTATTTTCTTTGAAAATCTACAAGGACAGCAGTCATCATCCGTGCGTTATCAGCAGGGCTGGCTGAAAATCTTCAGTCAAAGCTGTAACAAAAACCCAGCATCTGACAGAGTTTTGTTTATTTTTACACCAGTTTTTTGTACTGTGAATGCTCCATTTTCTTATGACCTTTTAATTCGAAAGTATCCTTTTTCTAATTAAAAGCCTCTTAAAATGCTTAAAATGTAAATATTTTGTGGTATTCATAGTCCATAACAAATCTATGAACAACAACGATTATTAATTCTTTTTTTAATCACAAAAGAGGAAAATATGAAAAAGAATTATCATTCCCAAACTAAATATACTTATACACATGATTCTCTACATATTGATGTTTGACCATTACTTTTTTTAAGGCATGGTAAAAATATGAATGGCTATATCTTGCTGAAAAGAAAAGAAAATCAATTTAATATAATCTCCTTCTGGAGATAAATTATCTATATGCTTTACTATGACCCACAGTAAAGACATTACTCTGAAAATAATGAATTCTCTGAAAAGTTTCTGGGCATAAAATGCCTTTAGTTCTTCCATATCTTGTACTCAGAATGGCTCTTTTCATTCCTGTACATCTATTTAAGCCAAAAGGTACCACTTAGGATATTCTCCATGAGGTCTAATGATCTCATGTATTTCTGCATTTTGAAGTTTAATGCTGAAAGAGATGTCCCTTATTCTTCTTCAGCCCAGTATCTGCTGGCATAGGCCTTCATATGGTACCCAGCAGAAAGAAAAAAGCTTAAGCTATACAACATTCTCTTGACTAACTGTAAACAACCCATGATGCCACCTACATATATTTAAAAATACTTTAAGTTAGAAAATCTTAAAGTGATTTATATCAGGAGAGAGCACTGGAGATCATCTGATACAACTCCATGATCAAAGGGGTCAGTTTCATGCAGGCAACTTGGGGCTCTGTGTGGTTAAAATCTGAATATCTTTAGGGGTGGAGATTCTGCACCCCCCTTGGGCAACCTGCTGCCATATTTGACACTTCTTACTGCTGACAATATTATTCTAAGTACCTATTTTGAGTATTCTCTAATGATTTTCTTCCAACTTGGTCCCCCCTAGGTTCTCTTATGCAAAGTGTGTTTTAGCTTCTTGTTACTGAGCCAGTGCTACTGTGATCAGTGCTTGCCATGAGGACATTGCCAGTCCAGTGTTCAGTCACTGGTGAGATATGTGGTCATGCTTACAGGATATCCAAAAGTATTCAAATGGCAAATGCCTTTTGATTATGAATCAGTGTTCTGTTTTAAGCAGTTCTGCAGGATCTCTGCTCTGTGGATCTCATTTATGTGTTGCACAGGGAGCAGCACAGAATTTATGTCTTTATGTGTAGTGAACAACACAGAAAATAGAGGGAAAATAATGTGGTCTTATTGCATATGATGGCTGTTTTGATGAACTGGACTCTTTCTTGCCCTTGGCCACATAGTCCTTATGTAATGCTTGATAAGCACTCAAAAAAAATTGCTCACAAGTGATTGCTAATGATGTGATCTTCATTTTTCATTTGATAATTTAAGTTCTGATTTCTAGAAGTGTTGAATGTTACTAGCAACACAAACTGCCTTAAATGTGTGTATATCTTTGCAACCGTTCAGTGTTGTTTTCTGTCTCATCTTTTTTTTTTTCTCTATGGCTCTCTATGCCCATCCCCCTATACACGTGATATGCAATTGGATTTAATCCAAGTGTCTAAGAACCAACTGAACAATATTCATATAATTGAAGCATTTAAATGAGTCACCATCATTAAGATGAAATATGCCTTCCTTTTTGTTCAATAAGAATAGCACATTTGTCACTTCTCCATTACAATTTATTTAGACTTTTATAATTTCATTTACAAACACTTGCATTCATTAAGGGATTCAGTAAGTAAATATACTGATGATAACTAGCAACTCTATTCAATTATATAATGAATATTTTCCAATTTTTGAATAAAATAATTAATTCTTGTGTTTTATCTCACAAGCAAACAGGATGATGGCTAACAATATAAGTTTAATGATTCAATAGCCTTGGAAAAGTGAATAATTTTCCATGCATTTTTAAAGGGTATCGCAATAAAATTGCAGTGCCAACAAAACAGAAATGCCTCTGAGTTCAAAAAGATTTGGAGCAGGGTAAAGAAGATTGCTTTGAAGGAAAAAAAAAAAGAAAAAGCTTCACAGAGCTATAAATAGCCACAAATGAGATGCTTAGAAATTGTTTCTTTGGTTTTTACTGCAATGAATTAGGAGTGAATAATGAGTCTATTTATGTCATGGTGGCCAGGCTCCCTGTTTGATAGGGTAGTCTGTTTGCTAAAGGATTTTTTTGGATGGTAGGCCATATACAATTTTTTTTTAAAATACCAGGCTTAAGAAATATTTATGGTTTTTGTTAACAACTAACACAAAATGTGAATATTTCTCAGAAGGTAATTGCTCCCTTAAAAAACTCTACAAACCTAAACCACAAAAAACAATCAAAATCCCAAACAAAAAATGCCGGCTTCAGTCACAAAAAGCAAAGTAGTACTTATAGCTACTGTTTTTCAGAAAACTCTGACTTGTCTGCCTTTTACCAAAGTTAGATTTATGTCTGGCAGTATCCGTGAGAAACACAGCTTCAACCAAATAGCACAGAGCAGCTTCCATATAATGCCAAGGGAAGAATAAAATCTTTATAGTTTCAAAAGCTGTAAGAGCCTTACTTTAATATGTAGGCAGTGCCTTTTCAAAAGCCACCAAGCCCAATGAAATTGCACACTTTATTCTTGGAATAGATGTGATAGCTAGAGAATTTCTCAAGCAGTTCAGGGAACAGTCTTCATAAAGAGGAGTGTATTTAGTGGGCCTCTCATCACTGCCAAAGAGCAGGTAAGAATAAATGACACAGTCAAATGTGTCATGGAAAGTTTCATCCAGTGATGATGCAGATGTGGCGTATTTTTTATCTTTCTGCGCTCGGGCAAAGACATCCTCATGAATGAGCAGGATGTGTGTTTGATCATGCATGTGCAACACAAAACAGAGCAGAAGGGACAAGCTCCATAAGCAAACCTGACCTTGCAACACTGTTTATGCTCTGATTTTGTTTTAGGGAGTAAAACATATTCTGGAAGGGTTCTGGCCAGATTCTAGTATTTTATCAAACTAGAATTCCAAGTGTAATCCATGGCAGTTTTGCAGGGAAGGATTACAGGTTTTAAAGGTAATGTCACAAAGATTAAGAGACACAAGTGTGAGCCTTATGCCCTAATTTCTTGAGTTCCAAAGGTCTTTAGAATAAAATTATGGATACTTTATATATGCAAAACTGATGGATATTGAGAATAATTCCTAACGTTGTCTTTATTTTTGAGAAATATCAGGGAACTGAGTATTTGGCTGCCTTTCCCTCGTGAAAGTTGTTTGTTTTGATTTTTTGGCTCCTTTCTAATCCAAACATCAGAGAAAAAATGGAGCAGTCAGGATGTAATACCTCTTTTGCAACTTAAGGGAAAGAGAAGGAAAAACAGAAACATGAAAGCAAAGAGGCTTATTGAGGCCTTTTTCTTTTCCCACTGATTTTGGACCCTTTTCTTAGTCTCAACTCAGAGTAATGGAAACTATGACATACTGCATTCAGCAGATACTCTAAGTCCAAAATAGCTCCTTACATCTGGCAAAGGAAAAAACCCACAACTAGCCTGCATTTTTTAACCAATCTCTGAAATTTTAAAGTAATTTTTGCCTCACTGCAGAAATAAGAGCTAATTGGCACCTAATCTTGCTTTTTAATCATATATTCTCAATTTGATATACTCTTTCCCTTTTTTGCCTTTTATATTTATTAATCTAAAATTAAACAAATTGTCTAGTAGTGCAGCTGTGGTGACATCTCTTCCTTTAAGCCCAAATACTGAACTCAGATGTTCATATGAAACTCATTGAATGAGCACAATCTCCTCTGACAGTCACAGCCACAGGCATTTGGCCTTAGTTGTCAATTCCTTCACCACCGCAGAACACAAAACAACGTTTTGGATCCACTGTATTCTGTGTGTCATTCTATGAAGTGACACAATAAAATGATGCTGAGAATAAACTTGGCTTGTTTTTTTTTAGCTCAAAAGCTTTTTTTTCCTACTGTTTTGTAAGCAAGAACATATAGAAATATATCTTCTGTTCTGATGTGAAATACAAATTCTTCTTTAGGACATACTGCTTTTCTTTTGCTCCCTCATCTTGTGCTTTGTATATATTCTTAGTAGAACCCATTCAAGTAGGTACTGTTTATTTTTCGAGTCCTTTGCCTTTCTAATGTTGAAGATATGCAGTTTGGAGAAGGAAGCTTCCTTCTTGGTAAGTAGAAAATTCTGCCAATTAAATCCTGATACTCCTTGCATCTCATGCACCTCTTGTACTTTTTGGTTCCATCACTGCAGAACATAAGCACAGTTCTTTATTACAACCTGTAATGCATTTGAAAGACATGAAAACAATTCTTCTAGTTCCAATCCCCCTGCCAAACTCAAGGACACTTTCCACTAGACCAGATTGCTTAAAGCCCCATCCAACCTGGCACTGAACACTTCTAGAGATGGGGCACCCATAATTTTCTGGAAAACCCTTTCAAGTGCCTCACCACACTCACAAGAAAAAGTTTCTTCCCAATATCTAATCTAAATGTGCCTTCCTGCAGGTTAGAGCCATTCCCCCTCTTCTTATCACTACATGTCCTTGGAAAAAGTTGCTCTCCAGCTCTCTCTAGTCAGCCCCTTTAGGCACTGGAAGGCTGCTAAAAAATTTTCCAGTAGATACTGTAAATTATAAAAGTTGGTTCAAATCATTATGGATGTTCCCTTCATTAAACCACCTGGAGTTAATTTCTTACATGCCAAGTGCGCACACTGCCTTTCAGAGCCAGAAGATCAGTGGAAAAAAAGAGACAAATCAATTTTAAAGACCAATTTGAACATTTTATGTTCTTCTTTTCTCTTCCTTTTCCAATGACATATTACAGTCATTTTGTTTCATTGGCAGCTCTTCTATTCTGGTAATTCCACACTGCAAAATTATCTGGAAGATACAATTTCCCTCTACCTTTCTCTTTCTTTGGCCTTTTTCATTTTAAGTTGCTGGATTTCTATCTGACCTCTTATCCATACTACATGAATTATTGGCTAAGGCTGATGTAATTTAAAATTGCATATATGCCATAGTATATTTGAAACCTTTGCCTTCTTGAGATGGATATTTGGGGGTTTTGTTTTTTCTTTTTTTCCTTTTTTCCTTTAAGCATAGCTAAATTTATAGCCTATCTTACCATATACTGCATTATTCCTACCTAGATTTCTTCAAGATCAAGATTCTTATAATAATGACTAGAATTTATAAAAATATGAGACATACTCCATTATAGAATATCATTACATTCCTTTAGAATCATATTCTGTTGAGTCATATGGGGAAAAAAATTGTTGATTTTCTGAGTGCTTCCTGAACTTTTCAGGACAGATTTAAAGCTAAAAAAATTATTATGCTCAAGTCATAAGCAATTTTTCACATTTCAACTTTTCAATTACTTTTATTCTTGAGGGATGTCTGCTATTTTATTTTCTGCTAGAATGGTTTTAATCCATTAACACACTTTATACATTTGTGGTTGTAAAAACAAGCTGCATGTAAGATATCAGAATGACTTCCATTATAAAATGATTTAATTTGTAGTTTCTAGTAAAATTTTTGTAAATCCAACATTTGGAATAGAAAGTCATTAAACTAAAAAATAATTTCAAACAGGTTTTGATGAATTCCAGTTCTTTATCTTAGAAGGAAGATCTTCAATATGTTAATGAAAAATAAAAGATCTCATCCAAAACTAAGTCTGTCTTGATTTTGAAATTTCATAGTTCAAAGGGAAGAACAATGTAGTTTTTAGTTAAGTAGCAGTACTTCAGCTGGAAAAAAATCTAGGTCCAAAGATTTTTAATTTGACTTCTTTTTTTTTGGAGGGTTTTTTTTAATATAAATTATCCACAAAAAATGTATTTGATTAATATAAGATTTTATTGAATAGCAAGTTAAAATATTAGGTTATTACTCATATTAAAACCAGAAATTTAATTTGTTTTGAAAAATATGCATATAAATATTATTACATTGAATTAAATAATTGATTAAAAATTGCTTTGGCCTTTTATATTATGTAGAGGCTCACAATTTCAGTGTGGATCTAGTCAGAAAGCCAGTGTCAGAACTAGCTAACAAAATAGCAGATTAGATTGATAACATGTCCTTAAAAAACTCAATTTAAGCTTGTAAAGGTATTTGGCAAATTTGTTTGATTTACAAAAATTGCCACAATTGTTCAGGAAATTTATGAGTCCCAGTGTATCGAAAGGAGTGGAAGAAGATTCTGTGCTCTTGAAAATAATCTTATTTTTTGATGCTTCATATTTCAAACTCAGTTTAAAATGTTCACATTCCTACCTATAATATATAAATAAACAAAGGTCAGTCACTGGTTTAAAATTTGTAATATATCATATTTAGACTACCAGGAAATTTTTCTATTTTTCTCCTGTTGAAGGATACTTTGGGATATATTTGGTGTTTGTTTACAGATGTGTTTACAAAAAGATGCATAGAAAAATCTTAAGATTTTTACTTAAAATGAAAAGAGATATTTTCAAATAAATTCTTAAGTTTAGGAGATGACTAACTTGAAAGTTATGAAGGATTTCTGAAATCATAACTAACTTGTAAGTTATGAAGAATTTCTTGATAAAAACAGAGCAGGTAATGATACAGATATGAACAGCTCAGCTTAGGTTGTTCTGTCCAATGATATATTTTAATGTTGAAGTTGGACTACTGGTCACAGCATTGCGGAACAACCAATAGGTTGCTGGTAGAGACAGAATGAGCTGTACTACTTGGTAGAACCATTAAGTGTAACATTTATTTGTTCTCTAAATTTCTCTAATGTCACCTCCAGCCTTCCAAGGTGGGGAATCTGACAGTATTGCCAAAGGTGTTTTCCATTCCATGTTTTATTCTCCTAATAAATCCCTCAGATACAGAGCTTTGTGTCTATTTAGGAACTGTCTGATATTTGGAAGGGGTTAAGAATCTGGTTGCACTGACAGATTTCTATTGTTTTGGTTTGATTTTTATTTTGGGCCATATATAATCTCCACCCCTGTTTCTTAGGGCACAAATAATTCTCCTGAGATACATAAACCTGAACAGAGCTTCAATGTATCTTGCTTGCTCTCTGAGCTGCATCTCTGTTGTGTTAACTGGTGCTGCAAATTACTCATTCTTCTAGGAGAGCAGAACTGTAAAAAGCTAAAGAACAAGATTCACAGATGCTTCACTCTAGAAATTACTATTTATGATGTCAGGTGATGCTCAGTGTGAGGAGGAGGACTGAAATTGACAGTCGGAGATTTGAAGCACCAAATATGAAATATATTTATAGTACTTAGGTCTGCATGCCCACTGCAAACATTCAGAGTGCCCTAATCTAGGAAACTTTGGTTTATCATATTCTGCCATGCTGTCAAAACATGAAATAGAATGAACCAGTGCACAGTAATTTTGAAATACTCCTTGATATTCCATCATATTCTGATATTGTATACCTGGAATTATCAAAATGACTTCTCTATTTCAAGCACAGTTCAGAAGAAAAATGTGATCAGAGTGGTAAAATTTAATTTCAAAGGCTTATTTTGCAGAGAACACTTGCATAAAGTGAACAAATCTCTGAAACAGCATTATTATCATCATGTAGTTTCTGTCCAGCCCTCCTAGCATACATGATAAACTGCATTTTATGCTTTTGTCCTTTTTTTTCAAACTGGATTGTTAAATTGTTTCCTTTACTAATCCAGAAGCTATTGAACACAGTGGAGAACCAGACATAATCTGAATGCATAGTTTCCTCTCTGAAATAGTGTTAAGGAATAAGATTTCATTGTTGGTAAAGGCTTCCTGAGGGCTAAAGCAAACAAACCAAGATCAGCAAAGTGGTTTATTCTATTTACATAACTGTTAGCACTTTTCATTTTTCAATTTTACCTGATAATATAATCTTTTTTCCTTTTTACCTCCAAGGCAGCATGAAATGATAGAGATAGAAAATGTTTCCAGAAAATGGTACTATTAAATTCTTTGCTTGATGGCAACAGAAAGAACACATTCACTAAAGCACTTATTGATGTTTCATTAACTTGTAGCAAAGAATTAGAACCCACAGTAAACTCTTAAGTATGATCTATACCAGATGTCTGTTACGTTAAAGAAAGAAAAAATGTATGCCACTTCTGCTACAAAAAAAGTCCCCAAACCCCCAAAATCCCTGAAACTGTAAGAAAAATCTGGGAAGAATATTCATCCTGCTTTCTCCTTTCAAAATACCATGCAGAATATGATATCTGTTTGAGGTTTCTGAGCTCACACCCTATAATAAGAAACCTCTAGATAGAACTTTTAAATTATTATTTATCTCTACATTAGTTTTGAGAAAAAAAATCTTAGAGTTTCTTTCTCTCCTCAGTGTTCACAGTCTCTTGTTTGTCAAAATGATTTGCTATCCCTTTTCTTTTTACACCTTTGAATTTATGTTTGTACTAAAAATTCTCATAAAAAATTTCAGAGAATTGCAAATATTTCCACAGAACGCTGGTTTAAAGGTTTCTGAAATGAAACCAGAACTTTATGAGGAGCTGTTCTGATCTTCACATAGATGTGTGGCATTTCTGCAAGTAAACCCTTTACTATATATGCACTTTTTCCCAAATTCAGACTGCTAGACACCATCCCTCCCCTACTGGGCATTAACATAAATTAATGGTAAACTTTAAGGGTGGGGATCTACCTGTACTGGCCCAGACTGAGATGTCTATACAGAGTTTTGCTCTACAGACATTTGGTGCACTGCTACAACCACAGATACAAACCACAGTCCATTTAGGTCCTTCCCCAGGCATGCTGGAGATTCCAGGGTCTTCTCTAGATAAAGCCAAGCAGGGAAATGAGCATTTTTTACCTTCCTTAAGTACAATAATAATAAAGTTGAAGAAAAAATGAAGCTTTCTCCCACACTGCCCATTTGAAACATACCAAATGTATAAAATACTCCAATGCTTTGTAAGGTTTCTGCTGTGGAGGGCTTGGGCATGTTGTTGTGCAAGTACAGATTATAGCCAACATTTTTGTAGTTGAATTATGATTCAAACTTACCAGGCCTTTTCCATGGTCTGGGTAATGGTGGGTATACGATAATTATTGTATTGCTTCTGTCACCAGCAATTGTAGTATACTACCCCAGACTACAAATGTGCATTACTGCACCAACAGACTGCAGTTTGCAGTCTACAGCTGTGTTGCTCTGCAGGGTGAATGACATTAATCAGGTTATGAAAATTTGAGGGGAGTTAACAAAAATATTTATGTAACAGAAGATGACTCCTCAGTGAAGATGTAGTTTGACCAGCAGTTTGCTCATTCATTGAAATGGAAGTCTCTGATTAACTTTAACACAAAGAGAATTAGGCTGCTGTCACATATGGAGAAAAGTCTCCAGTTAACAGCAAGGCCTCAGAAAAAAAGGCACCCTGCACACCCATACTCAAACTTCTTAGCATTTTATGCACATCCCTTTAGTCAGTGACAGAAATGAAATGCAGGAATAAGATCTCATTAGTTTACAGGAATAACCTTGCTTTGCACAGAATAGGGGCAGATGGTTTCAGTCAAGACATTCAAGTTTTCATTTTTTGCAGCTCCAGTGCAGCAGACTGGCTGATTTAAGATCTCTAAGGTTTAGAAAGGGGCAGATAGGGAAAAAAAACCCATAACCAAAAAAAATCATACTTCATGAGAGAACATGAGAAAAATTTTTTTTTCCTTTTCTATATTGACTTCAAAGGAGATGGTCAAAGGCATAGTGATTTTTAAAGATGAAAAGTCTGGTTTTTTTCAGAAGCAAATGCAAGTTTCTATCTCTAGAAAGAGTTTTCAAAGGAAAGTGGAACTAGGAGTATTGCAGCTACAGATTTTTCCCATGTTAAGACGGTCATGATTTTTTATCAGACACACAACTGCTACTACCATCTGGAGGTTTTACATGACACTACTTAAGCATTTGCAAATGATTAAGAGGTCTCTTGAAACACAAATATCAAATTAAATTGCCA
The DNA here is from genome assembly GCA_024500445.1 of Entomyzon cyanotis. Lineage (NCBI taxonomy): Eukaryota > Metazoa > Chordata > Aves > Passeriformes > Meliphagidae > Entomyzon > Entomyzon cyanotis. Next base: position 55,057,065 of record JAKEPQ010001016.1, on the reverse strand, counting down.
GAATTAAGGTTCCAGATGTATTAATACTCCCTGTCCCAAACTGACTTGTGGTATAAACAATCCCAGTGCCATCTACCTCTGCTGCTTGTATTCTGAGCCTTAGGGATGCATTGAAATCTATCAAATTGTATTTACTAACTTCAAGTTTTAATTCTTATATTTATTTCCCAGGTGAAAAGGTGAAACTCATTACTGGGAATAGACTTAGCAAAAGGTCTCTGACCTTTAAAGCCCTCTAAAGCTTCAGGCAAAGTAATTGGGAAGACTGAACTTAAAAACAATATCATGTTTTGATATACTTGTCAGCTCTGCACAAGATTTCCAAGAGATGGAAAGAGAAACAGAGGCAGAGAAAAAGATAGAGATAGGAATGTCCCTGGGTATTTTCATTTTCTGATCAAATTATTTGTTTAAATTCTTGGTAGGTTTTTTAATAGGAAAATCTGTATTTTGTGCACTGCATGAGGCAAAAGCATTTTCCTTAATTATATTTGATAGTTTATCCATCTTCTTATGTCTCCCTTAGGGAATAAAAAGATAACTGGTTTCTTAAAGCAATAAAGGCAAACTGTCTAAAGCAAATATTAAGTTGTGTTATAATAGCCTCAACTTTTCTAAATTACTTCAATAAAATCCCCAAATTGCTGTAATCAAGATGAAGATTGGAGAAGCTTTGCAGGTCAAATGGCAACTTTATTAATGTGTAAAGCTAGCAAAAAGAGCAATAAAAATAAGAATTAAAACATATAAACACATTAAAAAGCAGCAAATACAGAACATGAACTGCTATTTTATACCATCAGTGGGAATGTAGAACACACATGAGAAAGAAATTCACCTAGTTTTGCTGACATTGAAGAGTTCATTTTTCTCCACTGAAATTGTAGGGAACCACCACAAACAAACAAACAAACAAACAAACAAACACAGCGACAACCCAAAAACCCCTAACCAAAAACAAAACAAAACCAGCAAGAAGGGTAGAATAATTAGCATTGAAATTTTTAGGAATCATTACCTTTAAAATGATTTTTTAAAATTGCTTTTATAATTTTATTGCTAAGAGTAAAAAATACCCAACCCTAATCATATAATTGACAAAATATACCCTAAAGAAACTACATTGAAAGCAATTAATTTATCCAGGAGGTTTTGCCAGGTTTTGACTGTGTAAATGTAAACAAAATAACTGTGTTTTATCATAGCCACTAGTGATCATTACTAAACTTGCAATGCCGAAATGAGGAAATTTTTAAGCTACATTGTCCTCATTCATACACACAATTGCTCTGTCCGTTTTAGTTGGCACTTTTCATATAATATACCCCTTTATATTATCTGACAATATCCTGCACATCCCCAAGTACTACCTATAAAAATCTATGTATGTGAAGGGGTACATATTAGTCTTTCCAGTCCTATTTATTTTTATCTATTTTATTTATTTGCTTACTTATTTATGTAATATTTCTCTGTATATGTTCTCCCTTATGAAGCCTCCATTGTTCAGAGAATAGTGTTTCAGCCTACTTGCACTATTCTGTCCACATGTGATCCTGTGCAACCTGCTCTAGGATGTCCCTCCTTTTGGGGTGATGTTGGACTAGATGATCTCCAGTGGTGCCTTCCAATTCCAACCATTATGTGATTCTGTGAAATGTACAACACAAAAGTTCTATATAAGAATACACAAATAAGTGGAGCAATAAACCATTAATCTTCTTGTTCCTATATTGTTTCTTTTCCCATACACAAATGAATAGATATAAAGTTAAATCAGCTAAATTAGTTCATTAAAGTATTATTTTCTTATATTTGTCTGTGTTTTCTATGTACCAATACAACAAGTCTGGATGAGCTGGAACTTTCCATTTTACATCAGCAGCTCATGTAAATTTGTTATGGTTTTCTTCATGATGAAATGCAATTGATCATGAAGAGAAAAACAGCAGTATATGTGGCAATAAACTCATGAGTTCAGCTGGATTTTGAAAATCAATTTTTTGTTTACAAAGTCTTACTGAAACTTGTAGACACTTTTCAAAAAGTGCACTGGATGTAGCCACAATGTCACTTAATTAGCTGCTAACCTTCTAAAATAGAATCTCATTTTTTAAATTTTCTCATGCTTTAATAAATGACATGATTTTATTTTGCGTTTTTAGAAAAGCCCTTGTAATTGTCATGCAGTATGTAAACTTCAAATAAATGTTTATAACTTTAATGCCTTTTATATTGTCTCTATGTTGCAAACTAAAAACCAAAAAATATATTAGAATCCATACTCAAATGGTAACACTTCAACATCTGTGTTAAAACTGTCCAAAATACCAATCTTTCATAAGAAGCACGAAAGTAAACATCTTACTTGAATATCTGTAAACAATGATGAATACCATTTCCTTCCTTTTAGAGTAGGAGAACACTGTCCTGGCTATTAAATTAAATGCAGACCAACAGTAATCTGCAAGTTTTATTTCTCTGAAGACAGAATATTGTCACTATCTCATGTCTAAAACTTCTATGATGTGATACAATTTCAATAGTTCAATGGTGCTAGTCCTAATTAGCTGTGTTATCCTCAGGCTGGATTCAGCTGCTAAATCCAGTATTTTTCTATTAAAATTGCTTGTAAAACCGATGAGGGATAGATAATTTTAGTAAAGCATAGGGTTTTTTTTTTTTAATTTGTCACAATTAAGGTATAAGCATATTCGGTCATGAAACGCTGAAGTTTTTTTAAGAGTGTTATCTGTAACAAAAAAGTACAAATAAAGCAGACTTATTTAGGAATAATTTGTTTAACTTAAATAAGTTCTTTTTTTTAATTAAAAATATTGATATTATTCAGAAATAATATTCTTTATAAGAAGAGGGGAAAAAAGGAAAAATGCAGAAAAAGGCCAAAATTCTTCTGTTTTAAAATTTTTTTGGTAGAATAGAATCTCTAAAATATCTTAGTAGGTTTTGTAGCTTTCCAGGTGTCTAAACTTGTTTTGGGCTCACCACTCTCTCAAAACCATGTGAACAAAACTTGAGTCTATGTAGCATTTTGGTTTTTTTCTCTAAGTTTTATATAACTCTTTTCCTTAGTAAAGAAGTGTCCCTGGTAAGAACAGAAATTATAACAGAGACCAATTTGAAATGGTTTTTATGATTCTTTAACTAAGGTTAGCTTCATGAACCAAAATAACCAACGAGAATTGAAAAAGAATTGGGATAGGGCATCTGGGAGATTGGTGGCTTTTTGCCCAGCCTAGTGGTTTATGACTTGTTCTTTTTCATTACATGTGCTGTAGTTATGACTCAGTCACTGAGCTGAATTCACAGTAGAGAGGATAATAGAAATCAATACCATGGAAAAGAATAAACAATGAAAGCTGTCTATTAATGACATCTTTTTTCTACACAGATGAAAATTGTGCACTTTAGTCAGATCACAAGAACTTCTACTTCTTGCCCAATTTTAAACTTAGCACAGTGACAAACCAAAAAACTTGAACAGTAACTCCAACCAAGAAAAACAAGTCATTCCATTAAAGTCAGAAAGTCAGAAAGTCCTATAAATTCTGATAGTAAGGTCTTAAAGTTAAACTTTATGTCTGACTGCTCTGCACAAGACTTCATGGTATCACAGAATCACATAATAAGCTGAATTGGAAGGAACCCACAAGGATCATCAAGTCTAGTTCCTGGCCCTGCACAGCACCATCCCCAAGAGTCATATCATGTACCTGGGAGCACTGTCCATTTCTTGAACTCAGGCTTGGTGCTGTGACCACTTCCCTGGTCCACTGCCCTAACCCTCTCTGGGTGAAGAACTTTTCCTAATATCCAACCTAAACCTCCCCTGACACAACTTCAGGCCATTCTGGTCAGTCCTGTCACTGTCACCACAGAGAAGAGATCAGTGTCTGCCCCTCCTCTTCCCCTCATGAGGAAGCTGTAACTGCAGTGAGGTCTGTCCTCAGTCTCCTCTTCTCCAGGCTGAACAGACCAAATTACCTCAGCTGCTCCTCATATGGCTTCCCCTCAAGGCCCTTCACCATCTTTGTTAACCTTCTTTGGATCTCTCTAATAGCTCAATGTCTTTCTTACATGGTGGCACTCAAATTTGCCCCCAGCACTTGAGGTGAGGCTGCCCCAGTGCAGAGCAGAGCAGGACAATCCCCTCCCTTGCCCAGCTGGCCATGCTGTGCCTGATGTCCCCCAGCACAGGGTTGGCCCTCCTGGCTGCCAGGGCACTGCTGACTCATCTTCAACTTGCCATTGACCAGGGATCCCCAGGTTCCTTTCCATAGCACTGCTCTCCAGCATCTCATTCCCCAGTGTGTCTGTACATCCAGGTCTGCCCCATCCCAGGTGCAGAATCTGGCACTGCCCCTTGCTGAACTTCATATTCTTGGTGATTGCCCAGCTCTTTGATTTGTTAAGGTCTCTCTGCACGGCTTCCCTGCCTTTGAGGGAGTCAACACTTCCTCCCAGTTTTGTATCATCCCTGTGACATACACCAGACCTGATAATTCTTCTTCAAGGCTAAGAATAGGCTTTAAACTGTTGAGACAAGCTATTATAAAGGCAGTGGATTAGGCTACACTTCAGTAAAAGACTGAGCTCAGATATCTCCTGCTTCACATTTGTTTGGATCTTTACCAGAAAGCTTGCAAGCTACTTGGAAGAGAATTCTGGACATGATGTCTGGGTATGGCTTTTAGACACAGAACAAAAGGTGAAATTCAGTTTGAGAGTAAATGTTGCATTCAGTTTTCAAAACCAGGTGCCTAGTGCTCTTTTGCTGCTCTTTGTTGGGCTAGGAGATATAACCCAGGATGTATGGATTATCTGCATCTCTTGGGATCTGCAGCTAGGCTAGAATACCACCACACACCTAAAATGACAGTGAGTGATTGCTCTTGGGTTCATAAAGTTAGCCAAGAACACCGGAGTTTGTTTCCAGAAAGCTTTCTGGGTTTGGACTGTTTGTTTGTTTGTTTGTTTGTTTTTATGGTAGCTAAAAGTGAAAGCTCTCTTTACAGTTATTGAAGAGTTAGTGAAGAATTTCATGGGAGCTTAGAGTAAGTAGGCTGACAACTATGATGGATGGGATATTTTGCCTATGCGTGGACATTTGAGATATATATTATACCTTATTCAGGTTCCAAAGGCTGCTTCAGAAAATCATGGGAACTGGGCTGAACCTGTGTTGTATCTGTGCTGAAGAGGATGTCCTAGACATGAAGAAATCTCAAATAGTGTTTTAAGTATAAATACTGATATAAGTAATAAGAAATACCTGATGAGTATTTTTAATCAGCTGAAATGCTGTCTATGCTCCTGAGCCTTTTTTGGAGGAAAGGCTGAGGTACTATCAGATACCATAGAGCAGGCATTTAAAATTGTAGCTGATGCCTGTGTTTAGGCAACTGAATTTCACCCTTTCCTCACATACTGGCATTCAGATTAGAGTATCACAATCACTAATGGAAATAAAGTTTTACAGTGGCCTTTGTGACTATTTGTCCTTAATAGTAGAGGCATATTCTGTGGGCGTTTTGTTTGATTAGTCAAATAATGAGGACACTCCTTAGCTTTTCCAAGCATTGCTTTTATAGATATCTTCATATATAAGAAAAATGCCTAATTTCCCTGGTATCAGAATATTACTTTAATATTTCTAACTCTTGTGTTTATTTTTTATTATTTCTACTGACGGAGCACTAAGTTACCTGAAAAAGGATAGAAATCTTGTGCCAACCACTTTAGTCAATATTTAGACAACAGAGAGTCTGCACAACAGCTAATGTTACATGGCAAGTTTTAGGACATCTTGCTAATAACTTAAAGCACCTAAACTGAATCACCATTAGTCTTGTTTGTTCTACTATCAACACAAAATTAAAGAAAAATAGTCTAGTATTGAGCAGTCTCACTACCTCTAATACGCCTTACTCCACACACACATTTTTTACACAAAGAGCTGCACCAGTAATTAGGACATTGTAATTAGGGCTACCCATTATGCCTAGCTACATTAGTGCTACATCCACTGAAGCTCATACACAGGCAGAAGACATTATTGATGTGCTCAGAGCAATACCTGCTTTTTGGTTGCCAGCTCCTCTAATTTATCAAAAGTGCTGTGTGATGGGGTGAGACTGAAGTCTGGATACAGACATCTAACTTCATAATACAGAAACTCAGAATACAGAATTCTACCAAAAAGAAATTCACACATCAGCCAGGGGTGTCACATAATAGGGCAGTTAATGAAAGTTAGAAGGGAGATCCAGTGGTCACCTGCAAACATGGAATGCAGTTTGAGAGCCTCTGGGTTACCTCTCCCAGCCTCCAGCTGACCCTCCAGAAGGTGACAAATATTCTCTCCACCTATCAGTTGCCTCCAGAAACCTTAGAAACTCTCAGGTTGTAGCATGAGAATGGAAAACCTTTTCCAGGCTACAACACTAGTCTTCAGAACATCAGGATAAGCTGATGAGAAATGAAAACTATTACATTCTGTCTTACAGGCTTCACCTTCAGATTCTGATGGAATAGATCCAAGACCATAGGAATCTTATCTTTGCCAATTTTTATATAAGCACACAGAATTTCACAAAGTTTGTGGTTTATGAGATATACCTCTTCTGTTGTTCTACTGCCAGGCAATAAAAGGCAGAAAGAAGAACTTCCTCCAGCAGAATGCAATTTTTCCCTTTCCAGCCTATGCTGACAAGATGTTTTAGTTGTTCCTTAGATTTAGAAAGACTGTTTCCTTTGAGAAGGCCATCAGCTTGGGGATGTTTTTGTTCCAACATTTGCTGTGCTTGCCTGAATGTCCAGATGTTTAATATGACCAACTTCTCTGGACATGATCAAGGGTTGCTCCTGTTCCTCTTTTTCTACAGAGACACAAACCTTCTATTCATTCAGAACCTTCCAATCAATAAGAACCCAGGATTTTTCTTGATTTGATTCTTCCCTTTTCTGACTCTGTAGTTCTGCTCAAATAAGAGCATGTTAAAAGGAGGAAAGATTGTTTATATTTTCAGGGGCAATGTAGAAAATAGCTTTTTTGCTACCCAACTTACTTCAAAACATATTTTCTCAGACAACTGTATACAGTGTTCAGTTCTGTTTTCAATTAATTCTCTCTCCCAACCCCTCATACACCTCATCCCCTCTTGTGGCTTTCCAGCTGTCCTTGAAGATGCACTTCACAAGACTCTCACCCTGTATAAACAGGTTCAAGAAGAGATGGGGGACATGGAGCTCTAAAACTAACATTTCCATTCATTTCAGCAGTTCTTAAAGCTCCCATGGTGACCCTAAGTTTTAATTTTCCACCAGTTTCTGTTGCTAGTGCACTGTTTCCAAATTTGTTTTTATGCAAGCCCTAGTGAACACAATCAAACTTGTAATGCAAAGTGCCTTTGTGGGGCAAGCTCCAATCAGTTTATGAGTTCTGAGGACTTTTTGCAGCCTATTTGCTAGATTTTATCAGCAAATGGAGAAGTTAACTGCTGTTTTTACAATGGGATTTGAATTTGTTCTCTTTTGCAGATACTTATTTCCATCACTTACATTGAAGCTATTGTTGCACATGAGGGTATATCGGTTTAAAGCCAATTCTGCATTAGTTGGTGAAAACAGGAAAAAAGGAAAGAAATGTATATTCACTGCCAGTTATTCATACCTATTCTTAATGCAGTCCTGCATATTACACCTCCAGTATAGTAATTTACTCCTATATAAGTAATGAGAAAATTGTTATTAACTCAGAAATACTATGTTTAAAAACAGAATTAAATTTAGAATTCTGAGTCTCTTGCAAAATCAATGTGGAGAAGGGAGAGTTCATAGGAAAGCTGGTAATTCTGCCTTTGCTCTCTAGAGACAGTATGCCTCTTACTGTTTGAACCTGACATGTTCTCAAAAAGGGTTGGAAACTGTAAAATGTGTTCTTTTTTACTTGTCTCTCTCTTTCTTATGTGAGTGCAGACACAATGCTGCAGTCAGCTAATGGTCAACTTACTTCCAGCCAGTTTTACGTATTAGTGATATCAAATGATCTTGTCCAAAACCTGACATGGCCAGTGCCAGCACACTTAGAAATTGGGAAAAATACTGAGATTTTACTCCTAATACTTACTGGTACAGATAGACATAATATTTTTCTTATTTAAATGTAGCTGTCAGTAAAGTATTTAATTTTGAAACTAAATCATAAGTTTATTAAACTTCTTTCTTTCTTCTTTCTTTCTTTCTTTCTCTCTCTCTCTCTCACTCTCTCTCTATTTTTTCTTTCTTTCTTTTTCTTTCCTTCTCTCTCTTTCTCTCTTTCTTTCTTTCTCTCTTGTGTTTGTATGAATGTATTTAATTATTTTTTTCCTAGATATGAACTTGTGATAATAATAATTCAGATGAAATAAGCAATATGAAATAAAGTTATGTTTTTTATGATTAGTGGACTCTGCAGGTGGAGAAGAGTACGACCTCATAAAGCTGATTGAATACAGTCCATTCTTGATCAGTGTACTGTAAAAATGTGAATAAAAGTTAACAGACTGTGATGGTTATTTATTATGATAAATTTGGAGGTGGGTATTACAAAGAAGATGATTTTTTTTTCACTACCATAAAAAAATCATAGTGTCATTAACTAGATTTCAATGAAATGTGATTCTGTGCTGGTGAAATGAAAAACCAAACCACACCAAATAAGCACACTAAAATATGCCTTGGTCATAAGTTCCAGTTATATTCCATTTTCTCTGCACTGTTCTCAGTTAAAGAGAGAGACATCAAGGAATAAATGAATGCTGTTAAATAAGAAGAAAAGTAAGTTTCTTATCAGTTTGGTATCATATTTCGTGCTGAAGAATTCTGCATACTACAGTGTTTCATCCACTGCTTGCAGTACATCCGGAAATAGATTAGTATACAGTGAAGACAGGTGAACAAACCCAGGTTCAGAGTCAGTCTGTAGCAAAATTTAGTGATAAAAGTGATGAAAGCCTCTGGAGCCTAGAAAGAGGGAGTAGAAAGAGACTATTTTTTTTAGTCCAAATGAGTATGTGAGGATACAGCATTTTCAGGGGATTTTAGAAAAGTGAAAATAGTAAAATATGTCCTTGAAAGCATATAAATGCACAACATCTATACCCATGAGAAGTGGAGTACTTCAGTAACAAGAAGAAATAACTGTGTGAAGTGCAGAACAGTGCAAAAGCAGATCTAAAATCAGATTGAGCAAAAAAGCGTAATAAGACTGATTTGTTTTTCATTTAAACCTATAAAATATTTCTGTAAAATTAGACGTTGCTTCTCCGTAAAAGACACAAGATATCTGTGAGGCCAAAAATTAAGGGAGAATTCATTTAGCAACTGATTTCTGCAACACAAGGGGTACTGCAGGACTTTCATACGCTGGTCTAAGCCACTCTGCACCATGGTCTACAAATATATAATTTTTTTGTCCAGTGGGATTTTTTGTTAGCCCTTGCACATGGGAAATGAGATGTTTATCATATAAAAGTTTCCTTATAATTAGGTTGACTTCTACGCTGCTTCTATGAGGTAATGCTGCCAGTGATACAATCACTCTTATTTCATGTCTGAATCTCTTCTTTGCATCTTCATAGACTCCAAATGCATTATCTTATATAAAGACATTTTTTCCCTTTTGACTTTAATTTAGCTCCATTATCATGTACTAGTGGAATAATTACCACTGTATTTTTTTGCTTTAAAAAACCTTGCTGCCTTGTGAGTTTTCCCAAACTATCACAGCTCTTTGTCTTAAATTTTATTCCTTCCATAATTGATCACAGGAAACAAAATGTCTTTTGGCATAAGAGTATCAATTAGGTCTTGGTGTGAAGTCTTTTTTGATGAAAAATAGTTTCCTGCATGAAATCCAGAATGGCAACAACAAAATCACTTAAATATTTTGTACAGAGGGCTGTGTAAGAAAATCTTTTCTGTGCACAGGGAATATCAAGCCCAATGTCAAAACTCAAACTGGTACACTGAATAAAAGCCATGCCTCAACTATAGGAAATCTTTAGGGACATAGAAAGCCTGCGTTTTCATTAAGAAATAAGATGACCTGTGAAAGATGATGTCTGTACAATCCTTCTGGGACGAACAGCAACAAAACAAATCAGTTTTTAAAATAGAAAGGTCACACAACAATACACTTGCTCACAGACAAAAGCTGCAGAGCTGCCAGGCATTTGGGAGATCATTTCCAAATGCTTTTCCAACCTCAGCTGGGAAAAACCCCAGAATAGAAAATTAAATTATCTCCAAACTGTGCCTAAGGAGTGTCTACAACACAGAGACTGCTGTGATGTGGCTATGAAAGATGCACTGACTGGTCCTTACAGGTGACTCCCAGCCCAGTTTGGCTCACAGATCCATTCATGGCAAACCCATAGCTGCTGCACAAGTAGGCTGTGTGGCAGATCTACTTCCCTGTCTCTGCAGATCTCTGGGTCTCTCTTTCTTCCCTCCCCTGTGACAGAGCAGCCAGAGAAACTGTGTCAAGCCTACGGCATGGAACACAGCTCAGACAGGAAACTCCGGTGGGAGAAGGAGAGATAGTGAGACAATATTTCTTCTAGCCTATGCTTCAATAATTAATAACAAATAATAGGATTCTGGTCCCTTGCTTCATTCTGATGATGTCTCTTTCTAATACGAGCAGAGAAACCAGAGAGGAAGAAAGGGATTTTGCTTTTAGAGCAAGTCTGATGAGTGCACTCTGGCTTGCTCTGGGAAATTGTTTTGCCTATGTGAAACAGAAAACAGGCCTTTCCTGCTACAGAAACATGTTGCGGGATGTCAGAGACCTCTCACATGCAGTGAACTGAGTAATACAGTACCAAAACCCCACAAAAACCTGTGGAAACAGGTGATGGACATAGAGACTCTGAGTTTGAAATAGGCAGTCCCAAGAGTAAGAGACGCTTCCAGGATATGTGGATAAGAGCTCTAACCGGTGTCGAATACAGGGCTTGCACACTACATTTTCACCTTGAAGCACGGAATTGACTCCACAACTCAGATAGTTATGAAGTAGGTATGTGTTTATTCCAGCTGGGGTGCATGGGGGGTAGCCCCTCCAAAGACATGCACCCCCTCAGCGGCACTTCACAAAGTTTATATTAGGTTACAGATTACATATGCATAAAGTTAGACAAAGCCCCTATACATATTCAATACCTATCCTCGCTTCGTATTATAATGAGTTCAAAGTTCATTTAAATATGCCCGCGCAAGCGCAGTGTCTCCAGATTAATTGTGGGCGAGGGTCCCAATGATTAATTATGACAGACTCCATCCTCTTCATCACAATGAACTGTTCACCCTGTTCCCTTGTGCATGCTCCCTTGGTCCTTGGTCCTAGTCCAAGCCTGAGAACCGACTCATCCCGGTCCTGGGGTCCAAGGGCGGGATGCTTGGTTACACTCAGTGGTTTCTCTCAATTATTTGGCTCTCTTCTCTCCATCCTCCTCGATACCAGGTAGACACAAATTCATTAAGAGAATAATAAATGAATCGCAGCTGGCATATCTTAGTAAATCATTACCCAATCTCTGGCTCTCTAAATCAGTTTAAAAATATTATTATTACTATTATCCAGCTTCTAGCTCTTTTACTTTAGTAATTTCTATTTTACCCTAAATCACCTAATTAATTCCTGCCTATGCATGGCTTAAGTGCACAAGCCTTGATAAAAAAACTGTTGCTTCTATATGCTTTTAGGAAGGCAGACGTACAGAAGAAGATAAGTCTTTGCTTACACAGAAGCACAGCACTTCTGAAGGCTAAACAATCTCTCATCCCCTGAGCTGGCCTAGGGATCAGAAGTAGCACATCAGGGGTAATCACTTGTTCCATGTTGGTGAAGGAACAGGATTATGTGTCTGTAAAACAGAAGGAGAGGCCGTAGGATTTTAAGCCTGCAGTGGCAGAAATTTTCTAGAACTGATCATACAACAAGGATGGTGAATCTGTGGCATGATCAGGGATCATGAGTGCAAATGGTGCGCAAGTAGGGCTTGAGATATCTGCTATTTTCTGGCTGATATGGAACTTTTGCTATTAACACTGTCTGGCAAGCAGTGGATAGTTATAGGAAGCATTCAAAGCATCAGCTCGAAGATAAGGATATTACTAAGAGGTTGTAGGGAGCAGAAGGAGATAAGGCTGATTAAAGAGCAAGTAGGGGGAGAAACACTTGCAAAATGTGTGAAAAAAGTTCATCAACACATTTTAGTTTCTACAGCACTTTTCACACAAATGTATAGTATTTAAATGTAATATTTAATGACAGATATAGCCAAAACAGTAAAATTGTGCTCTGAATGGTATATTAGCTTAAAGGATGTCAGCTCTTCTCCCCTTTTTTTAATCTGCTTAGACATCAAATTTCCAGATATGACAAAAATTCAGGAATCATTTATAATAATACTTTAATATTATAAGAATTAAATAGTCTATAACAATAATTTACAATTTTTTTAACATCACCAACTGCACTGATTTATAGCTACATCTACGCCCTTTACATACGCACCAGTGCATTATATAGAATGATTAAAATGAGAGAAACAGTCTTTCAAAATCACATTAAAAATACTATTGGCAGCTATCCAACCTAAACATGATGAGGTAAATATATCTTCAGTGAGTTGTGAAATTTAAGAAAAGTGCACTGGTCAGCTCTTTACTGGTAAAAGTGGCAACATTTCTAGTGAAATGAAAGGACTTCTCCCTGAACAGTTAAGCCTTGAGACCTGTGGTGCATTTTATTTTCTCCCTATGCATCTTTTGTCTGTGAAGTTAGTGGTAATGTAGAATGACAGAATAATTACCGTTAAAATATCTTTTTCCAAATAGAATGTGATTACGTAATGAATCATCTGTACAGAGAATAAAGTATATTAAAGCACCTCACTTCAGTCAGTCAGAATCCAATTGAGAGTTTAAAGCACCATAAAGTTTACAATTTTCTCTTTCTTTCTTCTTTATTTTTTTTCCATTTTTCCCCCATCTTTCTGGGGAAATCTTAACCCTGATTTTTTTTTTTTCATTTTTAGCTCTAAAGGAGCTTATGCCTCAAATAATCTCATTGAAGAAATAAAAGCAGAACCTCTCCAAAAGCCTGCATTAGAAGGAAGAAAAGTTTCTTCAGTTGCTGAGAAAGACAAGGTAGGGTCATTTCCTCTGATCACCAGCTATTCTAATTTCTGTTTCATAGCTGTGACCTGGGTTCATGACTTTTGGGTTTTCTGTCAGCTTCACATCATCACCTGCAATTTGCATAATGGAAAACCACACGAAAACGTGCAGTAGGACAAGCTTAAATTAACCTTGTAAAGTCTGAGCTTTACACTGGCTCATTAATTTCAAAGCACATGTAGTTCTGATACCAAATGAATAGAGAATGCTTTCAGCTGTACAAATTAACTGTAATAAAAATATGAAAGATTGTAACTTTAGTACTAAATCTGATAAGAATGAGAATGTGATATGAGTTTTTTGTGTTTAGTTCCCATTTCTCATATTAGAAACCAAAATGCTGTAATGTAATCAGTTTTCTTTGTATTGTGCAAGCAGTGAAAAACTGAATCTTAAAGCTAAGCTGAGGAGACAATATATCTTCATTTGCTAAAATCCAGTCTCTAGTATCCAACTTTGATAGTGTGCTTGGTATTATGTTTTAAAGGAAATCGCATTAACCACTTTACTTTATCAGATTAGAATTTTTCTGTGTTCTTCAAGCTTGCTGTGTTCTAGTAATTAATATAAATACGTTTCACTGCTTCTGAAATATAGCATATGTACATGATCCATGGAAAATTATCCTGGAACAGTATCTTGGTAAATTACAAGTGTAATTAATTGTTGCTTTCACCTTTACTGAATTTAAATATTGTCAGGGTTGCTTCAGAGATATTTTATGGAACAACCAATTCCAGCATAATAATACTTCCTGTGATAACATTAACACAGTAACATATAATGTATTTAGCTGCATCAGTCTGCCATATAAACCAACTGCAAATCACTGCCTGACAATCATTGACATCCCATGTTTGGCTGTTCTGGGTTAAGGATATATATTGATTTATGTACACAAAATATTAAATTATTTCTCACTCATGTCCTGCTGACAAAGCAAAATATTTTAATTACTTAAAATAACCAATCTGTTCTCTCAAACAATTTCATACTCCTGTAATTACCAGTCTTAACACATTTTCAGAAAACTCATTAAAAAGGAAACAATCAAACAAAAAGAACAAACAAAGCAAGCAAGCAAGTCAACAAACCCTAAGACACTACACACATGCAAAAGCATATTTCAAAAATTCAGAAACTCCCAACTCTCCTAGAAACGTTGACCTAGTACTAAAGTTGCTGTTCCAACTACTCCTTCTGAACTGTTTCCTCCCATGGTCTTCTTCACATTAGTTTCTTGGCTGAGAGCTTCTCAATGAAATGGTTACAAGAGGTTTTTGAAACAGTATGTTTTCCCCTCTTTCTCTGATTCCTCTTGGTATAAATATTTCAAAATAAGATTCCAGCCTAAGGCAAATACACGGCATGGAAAATTTCAGTACAAAGAAGAAAGATTAGCAAAATTAAAAATAACTGAAAATAGATGTGCTGGCTAACTTTAATAATGATAAAAAGTACTGCCTTAAACATGGTTACCAAAAAAAAAAAAAAAAAAGGCAGGAGAGAGCAGGAGGTGTTTGTAAGATTTGCTTTACTTCCCATTATTCTGATCTGATTTTGATTGGTAGTAATTCAGTTAATTTCCCCAAGTCATGTTTGTTTTGCCCATGACAGTAATGAGTGAGTGATATCTCCCTTCCCTTAACTCCTGAGTCTTTCATTATATTGCCTCCCCACTGTCCAGTTGTAAAGGGATGGAGAGAGTGGCTTTTGTGGGCACCTGGCATCCAGCCTGGATCAAACCACCACACATGGTCACAATCTTACTCGTTGCCTGATTCCTTCTCACAAGGTACTGAACTCCACCATCTCATGGCTATGACAGCCAAGGCTGGTGTGATGCCATTACAGATGCTCCCATTCTTCATGTTTCCAAGAAGGCTTTCCTCTTTGGTTAGTATGAGGTCAGGCAGCACACCATTCCTTGTGGGATCCTCCTTGCTCTGACAGGAAGTTGTCATCAGTGCTTTCCAGGAACCTCCTGAATTCTTTGTGCTTTGCTGTGTTGCTCCCTTAGGAAATGTCAGGATAGTTAAATTCACCCTCAAGAGCAAGTGCCTGTGGCTTTGCGGCTGCTTTGAGCTGCCTATAAAATGTCTCACCCACTTCCTCCTCCGGATCAGGCAGTCTGTAGCAAATATCCACAACAGTGTCACCCTTACTGCTCTACCTTTCCATCCTCAGGTAGCTCTGAGGGCTACATCTCCACTGAGGGTCAGGAGTGATCTTGGCCTGTAGACCTTGGTCATAGGCAACTTATTACTGAATTGTCATTTCTATTCCTGGTTCTATCAGTCTGACAGTTTTACTGTCTTCTCTACTTCTGCCCTATGACCTGTTCATGCATCAACTTCCGAATTTCTCAAATGGGCTTTTTACTTATACTTACTGGTTAAAAGTTGAGGGTGAGACATCACTGCAGTGTTTGATATTTGCCTTGAGCAGAATGAGTCATAAAAGCAATTTTCAGTTCAAAAGAATAATGCTGTAGAGGGATGCTTTAGCTCAATCTAATTGTAAGGAAATTGCTTGCACTGTAGGTTCTTTGTCTGAGGACTTCCTTTCCTGATAATTACCAAATGCTAGACACACTGAAAATTTGGCTAGTCTAGGGAAAGACTTGGATACAACAGATAGAGGTCTCTGAGAATGTTGAAGATAGTGTATAGTGTAAGAATTTTGGGTTTTTTTCAACTTCCATCATGTTTAGTTTAGGAATGGCTATAGTAAATGTGTTGCATTTACAAACATCCTGACTGGGAACTTCTACTCCGATGTATTTAGAAATTAATACAAGCATTTCAGAAAAAGGGTATTTGTGGCTTATTTTGCTACAGAGTATAAGGAACATTGAATAACCAATGTTTATTTTCCCTTCTCTATTCCAGTGTCCATTTCACTGGGAATAACACTTCTAGAGGATGACTTTTCCTCTCCTGATATCAGAAATTTACTGGTTTATGGACTGTGTGGCTTCTCATTTATCCAGGATGAGACACATTCCTGATGTCAGTGTCATTTCAAAGTGTCAGGAGGAGAGTGACAGAAACACAACACATTCCTTCCAAACCTTAACAAAAGAAAGAAAAATTGCATCTTCTGTAAGATGCTTATGTGTGAAACTGTCCTCTTGATAGTAATAATGCATGTGGTGCAGGTGAATACTTGCAGCAAACAACCTTTGCAGTTGATTAAATGTCTCAGCTCCACCAAGGCCATTTATTGCTCTGTCTATTCCAGCACCATAGAAATTCTCCTTTAAACAGAAGAAACGTCAGCTCTGGAAAATGTGACACTCAAACCTTCAGTCCTAAAGCAGAAAAACTTGACAGGAGATGCTTTTTTCCTTCCCCCTTGCATGGCAGGTTCCAATACATTTGCCTCAATGTTTCAGATTACCCTTCTTTCAAAACTGAGAAAATATAACTGGACAGAGAAAGTTGACAGGGATAGATACAATGATTTTTAATGTATTCAATTTTCCAATCCATTTGGATTTTTGCAGCCTTGGAGAAAAACTATGCTTTTGTTGTGCAGAAACAGATTTAAATATTATTGAAAACCCATTAGTAACAGTTAGAAAGTCTTTTCAGAGCTGTAAAAAGTTGGATATATACACATATGGAGTAAAATTTTAGTGCAGTGTGTGTGGACTGAGATCCAAACTGGGTAATTTTAATAAATAATTTTAATAGCAACTGTTGCTGAATGTAGGCATATGCTGCACAGACTTGTTATCAGAAAAAAAGTTTAGTCATAAAACTGTATATAATCTCAGAAAAATACAGAGAATGCATGCCAGGTTTTGCTTTTTTTAGTTTGGCTGGTTTTCTTTTCTTGTACAAAGTTCAAAAACCTTTTTCTCAAGATTATTCTGTTTATGGTATTTTTCCTAAAATGTGTAGTATAAATGTCCTAGTGTAGATGCCTGACAGTATATATGACATAGCCATGTTTTTTGTGCTAATGTAGCTATAGTAAAAGTTCTGTTTTGAATCTCAATTACAGTAGAAGATGTTTTATAGCTACCTCAATGTACCTACTTTCTATAAGTGATCTGTACATATGAGTTAGGAATGTACCAGTAGAACACTAGACTCCCAAATTTGGGAGAAAGCTCTACATCTCAAGGAATAGTTTATGACTTTTCATTATCCCTTCATTCCTCAAAGACTTCCATGCAACTACTTTATATGGTGTAGAGAAGTCAACATAATAGACATATTTGCTTTTTAGTGAAGACATATTTCAATACTGATGCAACTGGACACATGTAAAAATGAATCAAATAGCTTTAATGACAGAAGGCACAAAAAGGTGAAGCTCAATATCTAGCAGCACTAAATACTTTATCTTTCTTACTCTGTGCTGTAAGTGACTTGAGCTTAAAATTCAATACTATGATATTTAGACACATGAAAGCAGGCTGTGAAAAGAGCACAATCTTTGTTTTCAGATTTATAGTTATGAATTCTGGCCTACTATGGCTGTCAGAATTTTATTATAATTTGCATAGCAGAAATGATTAAAGAAAAAAACTACTGCCACAAAACCTGCAGCTGTCATCTTTTGTTCCATGTCTAACAGAATAAATTGTCTGATTAGTTTCCAGCACAGTTCAGGAGAGATGTTTGGTTCAAATATCTATTATATACTTCAAGGTGCCACAGTGGACTATTTATATGTAGCTGGAATAAAAATAAAAATTAAAAAATAAATAAATAAAGCAACCCCAAATACTACAGGAAATGCACACAATTAGTCTTAGTGAAAAAAAAAATTCCAAAATTATACCAGGGAAAGAATCACATTTGTCCTTTCGCTATGTATCCTCTGTCTGGTAGACGTTCATCTACTCCATCAAAATACTCCATTAATCTTATATGTATTTAAATATTAAGAAATCTATCATGATCACTGCAAGGTTGATGGTGCTATAAAAAATTTTCTAGGCATATGATGTTGATTAGCTTAAAACCCTTCAAACTGGATAGACTCAAACCCATGGTAGGCATATTAATTCAGCAAAGTCCACTGCAATTATGTATATGATCTAAAAAGGGGATTTCATGCCATAGAAGTAAACCAGATAAGCAAATATTTCACATTAAAAGGGCAAGTTTTAGAGAGGTTTAACCTACATTGTAAGATACAGAGAAGTAGCTTATGAAACTTTTTATAGTTACAACAAATTTATTTATTTAATATCATCCTTTAAAGTTGCTATATGTGTCTGCAGAATGAAAGGAAAAATGACATGTCTGCAGAATCTCTGGTACTCTTTTTTGCTTTACAGGAAGAAATTCACTCAGGTTAGAAGCATGTGGCTGTTCCTTGTGCATGAAGATTTTAAACACACCACGTGAAGAAGACAAAATAGCACACAAATCTGTTTTCCAAGAGTTGCCTGGCTGTTAAGAGAAGCAGTTGGACTGTAACAGATGACTGAATGTTCTTCAAGGTGACTTTAAGTGCCAGATGGTAATGTCCTAGGCTTTTTTTTGTCACCAATTCCTACATTCATACCATGTTCTGTAAATCCAAACCAGACAAAAGTGAAGAAACATTTTCATCGTATGTTCTTACACTACTTAGGGAGACCCTAAATACTCATATAGCCTGCTGAGTTATATTCCAGGTAGCCAGGTGAGACTAGATCAGGGGCAAAGAATGGGCAGGTAATGGAAACTAAACATTAAACATGAATGTGACTTTCTGATAAAAGATCACATGTTAGGGTATGACTTTTGGGCAGTAATATGCAAACTTCAAGGAAACCAAGACCAGTGCAGTCAGCTGCTAGACAAAGCATAGCTGTCCTCTTAATAATTAAGTTGGTAAAGTGTCACAGTTTTCATTTGAATTAAGGAGAAAATGGTCTCAGAATCTTTCTTTTATGGCATATACAAAAGTGTTCAAATGCATGCTACTGTTTGTGTGAATTTATCATCCTTGCTGGAATAGTTTCACTTTGTGCAACTAATTAAATATTTATAGGAACAGAGAGTGCAAAAATAACTCTGTGTGACAGAGGTTGTGACGTGGGAGAAGAAAACCTCAGGATAAGTTCTCTTACTTAAGCAAAGCAGATTTGGATCAGGGCACTGACAGAACAGGCAATTATTCTCTTCTTAAGGTATAGGATATACTGCTTTGGGGCTGTCTCATCATAAATTACTCTAAATTGATGTTTTTTCTCAGTCCAGAAATAAAAAATTTAGGTATTTCTTTAACTTTTACATGAAGTGAGACAATTCTTCGCATTTTAATTTTATGCAGTGTGTTAAATTTCCCCTAGACTATTTCACTGCAGTTAAAAAAGAGATACAGAGGTGTTATGAAAGTTATGAATGCTGACCTGTCTAGTCATATCTCTATTAGCATTTCTATTCAGTTGTTAAATAACAAAGAATTGCAAAAGTAGAAAGAAAGTTAAGCAGTAAAATTTCAGCTAATATGCAACAGGCAGAACTATGTAATTCTCAAATATAATTCTAATGCTGAAGATGAGTCTGAAAAAGGACACTGACAGACTATATAATTACAGTGTTTGAAAGAACACTTTTTTCAGTTTCTGAATCTGAATATAATGACACTTTTCAGTTCTCAGAACTAGAAGACTGAGAATGAGTCAGAAGAGCAAGCAGTAGCTTCCATTAAAAGTCTCAAAGGAAAAAACTAAAAGGAAATGGAATTTAGAAAGAGACACAACATTAGAAACAACAGAATCACTATAACACATCAATAAGGATGGAAAAACTTCAGAAGTTTCTATATTGAGGTTCATTTAGTTGTTAACTGTCAAGCCCTGCTGGAAATCTCGTGTGAACAGATTTTGTTTTCATATTTCAAAATTTCCATTCCTTGTCTTAGCAGAGCCCAAATTTGCAGAGATTCATGAAAAGAGGGAAAAATATGTCGGAAAATCGGCTACGTAAATAATTTTCAGACATTAAATAAGTCCCTTGGATCAGGTTAGACTTTAATACAGAGTGATTTCTTTTTTAAGTGGCTTATTCTTTTTCCATTTTATCTAAAACAGTGCAGTAGTCGCAGTAACATATCAGCAGCATAGAGGTCAACTTAACTTTACAAGGTTCTTCACAGTGCCATAGGTGGAGAGATTCCAGTATCTGAGATAACATATGGATACTTGCATAGTATCACGTAGTCTCTGCATAGACTTTAAAACAGTATTTCAGGATTACAACAGGCTTGAAATCACAAAGGAGGAGAATTTTTTCTTCAGGTAGCCAAGGGAAGTCTCTGACTGCAAGTCTGAGCTTAAAAGATGTATCAAGAAGTGACCTGTGGCTACAAGATGCACATGAGCACACACAGTATTCAACTCCAGTCTGCTGGGCTGACTAGTATACTACTGTATTCTGCAGAATGAGGTTGGTTTTATCACAAGTCTTCTAAACTAAAGTAGCACTGTATTACAAAGAGTCAGAATTTCTAGGTGAGAGTTTTCTAAGAGACAATGGTTAACGAATGCTCTAAGTGCTGTTATTTGTAGCATGTGCAACAGTTCTAGCTGAGACTGAGGTACTAATTTGCAAAAACTGTAGAAAGGTAATGGAATCTGCTTGAAAGAAGTTATATTTTCATTTCAAACAAAAGGTGGGAAGAAGTCCAAAGAAATGGACTGATTTTCTAATTATCATAACCAAGATTTTTGGAGAAAGAGTTTTGGAGACCATGCATGGTACTCCAGCTTCTGGTGACCATACAATATCATCAGTGGAGGACTTATCTGCAAGTGTATATAGATGTACAATACAGCCTATCATTCAGAACAGGTTTTCCTCAGTGGTGTTGTGAAAAAATAATGTCCAAGGACCCAAAAAATTCTGTCATGTGAAGGTGAGGCTGCAACCTGTTGTTTGCTCGATCTGTTTTTGTAGTCATATATTCTTTGACCAATGTGGGAACTCTTCAATCATATCTTTGTGTTCTTTTCCTTCTGAGGGATAGTCTTACTAAATGTTACTAAATCCCCTCCTGTTACTAAATGAAGGGGAGAGTCCTGAGGATTTACTTCCTCAGAAGCAGAATAGATATTTAGGGCTTAAAGAATGACTGTAAATCTTAGTAAATGTCTGTTAAATACTGTAATTGCACTTCAGACTTTGGGAACATTCTAAATCAGAGTAGTATGAGCAAGGAAGTGGTATTGCTGCTAAGGTGCTGCCATGTATAGAGGACTGACACACCTAGCAATGCAGAAGGAGAATTTTGGAAATGTTAGTTCACTAACGTTACTTGGAATGTGGTTCAATGTGATTCATTAAACTGCCTGGGTGGGGACTATTTTCTACAGAAAATACAAAAAGGAACAAGGAAAGTGATAAATTAAACACATAGGTATACAGACCTGAGAAGGTGATACAGCTGTATTTATTGTTTCCCTGGGTAATTTAATCCTGTGTGCATGTTTGTGTATGCTAAATTCAGTAGCAAACTTCAAGTCAGACTATTGGGTGAGTAGGAAAAAGCTTCATATGTGAAGTCTATGGTGGGTATGGAGCCCAAGGTCTGATCATGGATATTGGCCAGGCTGAGAAACCCGTGCTAACATTTAAGGGATCTGTGGGAGTGGGGGTGATTGTGAAGCAGGTGGGTGATTTCATGCACTTTTTTGGTAGTAAACATCAAACTGGACAAACCAGTGAACAGGAAGAGGCTCATTTGGAGGGGAAAGGGCATGGCAATCCAGACAGGGATGGTAGGTAAATATTGACTTGAGGATGTGGGTTCTCTTGTGAAGGTGGAGAGTGAGGGCAGGAATGATTTCAATGGTGAGCTTCAGTCACAGTCAGAGAGAAGGAGCAGGGTTTGGTCATCTGTATCTATATCTTAGGAGAGGCTTGTTTTATGTATTCTATGTGAGTGCTGTTAAAGGATGTGCTCTGATGTGCAGACTGGAAAACAGCAGCTGCATCCATCAGCCTGGGATGGAGACCCCTGAGCCATGATGCCTTACTCTGTGCTTACACTGATCTATAGATAGTATTAAGATGTGAGTAACTATGGGTACTACTAAAGGAATTGAAAAATGAAACTGGTAATCATATTTTCAATAGAATTTCTGGTTTTAATGCATAGAATTCAGTCATAATGTACCATTTTTTTCTAAAATATTCCAGTTTTTAGAAAGTTTTGTGTGCTTATTTCCATTTGAGGGTATTTTTCCTAAATTCATTCCTGTTTGCTTGCCCTCTGCAAAATTTTGCATTTTTAGGGTAACCATTTCTTTTTCCTGTACAATGTAATATATTCTTCAGATATTTACAATGTTGTGTTAGAAGTTAGATAAATAAGTGTTGCGTTAAGGCTGGCATAACATTTAATAACTTTCCTGACTTACTTTCTTATTTTAAGACCATGTTTAGGCAAACTTAAAATAATTCCTTTATTTGTGTTTCTTCTTTAGAAGAAACTGTTGGTTTTATTTACTTTTATTTCTGCTTTGGTAGTATTTTAAAGGTAAGATCTTTGGTAGAATCTTAAAGAATAAATCAGAATCTTGCTTATATTTTTTCATGTAACCTGTCAGGTATACCTCAATTTACAAACAAATAAACAAGACGTTAAATTTAAAAAAAAATCAGAAAAATCTTGACCCGTCTACAGAAATTTTATGGGGTATTTTTCTGAATTTTTAAGATAATTTCATCTCAATTTATTGAGTAGATAGTATTATTACAATTAGTAAGTATTATTAGTTATTATAATAAATTGTAAGTATTAATTAACAGTTTGTGACTCCTAGGAGTATATGCTATTTTTTGTGATAAATAAAAAAAATACCTTTTTTTTGACTAAGAAACTAAAATAAAATGAAAGATAGATGAACGCAAAAATTCACATCTTTTAACCATTCCAAACATATCAGCTGTAAAGTGAGAAAAAAGCAGAAAGATATATTAATGGGACACATCAGTTTAAATTATATCAGGCATAGAGACTGGTGAAAACCTGATGATACGCAGATACATATATACTGTTTTGATTAACTAACCTATAAAAATAATTTTATGCAATCTGCAAACAAGAAATATGACTCATAGCATGTGAAATTCATGGGAGAATTAGAATATCATATTTCATGTCCTTTTCCCCTAGATCTTGGAGAGCCATTTGCCACACAGTTTTGTGAATTACTAGCATCTATGTACCCACTGAGTCTGTTTACAGCGTAGCCTGCAGTGGAATGAAGAGACACCTGAACCAGCACATGTGCCAGATGCAGTGGAGTCCCGACAGCACTGAGTGCAGCATGAGCTTATTCCTTCCACTCATGTCATCACAAAACAGTCAGCTCTCTGTTATCAATGCTAATTGGAGCCTTACAGAGTTTTGAAAACAGAATTAGTGCTATGGTTTCCACATTGAGCCAACTTGCTCAGGATCAGCCCCATGAACGGTCCCTTTCGCTTTGTGAAAGATGCTGTGCTGTCCAAATGCATGGAGCCACTTTGGGTCTGAAGCTCTGTCCAGCATCTAAACCAATAAGCCCTCCAGATATGACAGAGTGCATGGTGTGAAGAGGGCTGGAACAGCTCCTGGTCACTGGCAAGGGCTCAGCACAGCGTGGAAGCAGTTAAAAGGTTCTGAGCCAAGGAAAGATGCCGTTGCACTCGTGGCTCCGTACTTGGGCAGCAATCTGTGCAGCATTTGTACTGGCCTACTTAGATCAGCTGGGATTTTTGTGCACCTCTGGCATGATTTAGCTACAGCATGGATAGCTACTTCTCAGATGATGCAAAAGTTACTGGATTTGAGTTGCCTCTGACCAGCTGTAGATGTTAATAATGTATGCATCTGAGCTACTCAGCCCAATTCCCTGTGTGGTCAACTGAGAAAAATACCAGCTTTCAGGTTGTGATCTATTTCTTCATAATCCTGATGAGAATTGCTCTTCAGCTTTCCTAATCCTCTACACTGAATAGAAGAAGCCTCTGTCTCAAATGTGGACATATTATATAAATGTGGACACTGAGTCCAGAGCCAGCTGGCATAATCTTTAGCATCTAGCATGGGTCCTGTGCCTTACTATTTTAAAATGCCTTATCAAACATCTCATGTAGAAAGAACAAAAAAAGCTGACTTTTTATTTACAAATTAACATAGGAAGGACATGGTTTATGTGTGTGGAGTTCACAGAAGCTGCAGAGAACTGATATTATTTGATGCTGTGAGACATCCATTTGTATTGTCAATTTGGGAATAAGCAGAACACTTTGCATGGCACTGATATAAAATACAACAGTGGCTTACAGGATGATGTTTCTGCCCATAATTAGGTTCATAACATCAAAGCAAAGCCACTTATTTTGTGAGTTTCTTAGGCTCTTGTGACACTGGTGTAAAATGGTAGATCATACTGCTGTGCAGAGAGTTATAGATGCATAGGGAAATGCATAAACTCTCAGTTAATCGAGTAGATAAAAATTAGTACCTACATCCAAAGGACAGCTTTGGATGAATGAGCCTCAGCTAAAGGGACCATATGGTAGGTTTGTAAGTAAGTGCACATACTGTATTCATCTTGAGAGTTGCTAAGTACTCAGCCCTGAACTTGAAGAATGGGCTGAGAGGAATGCTGCGTAGAACGCTTCACACATTTTTGAAACAACTTTTTTTTGTTGAGAAAAAAAATTAACAACAATGAGTTTGGAGGAAAGGAACAAAAGGGTGGAAGGGAAAAGACCAACTTCAGCTTTTTTGAAAGACAAAATATCAGTGTTGAAATGTGCTGTTTTGACACCTTCAAACTTCCAAGTTAGTAACAGCAGTTCCTTTTAAGAGTAGAAAATAATTACTTGCTCATGTCTAAATCTACTGCCATTGTAAGTATCATGCTTAATATTTTACTTGGAGACAGTCTGAGGGCAATGCTCATTTAAACACACAGTTTATGACTGAAGCATTTGAAAGTTTTCAGACACGTACAAAATATGCCTTCAACTGGCTATCAGTTATTAATACCACAGCGGTGGATTTTTTTTTTTGCAAAATATGAAATGAATTTTTAAAAAGACATCACTAAATTTGTATACTACTAATTTACACGATTGTGGCTAGCACAGGTCTTTCTCGTGAGAACATTTTTGCTACGTTTCATAAACAAAGATAAAGTTTGGATGTTTTGCAAACAGCGTCTCGAGATTAGGGCAGTTCAGACCTGGCCAATTAGGCCTAGAGGGAGGTTTCTGGCTGACCAATCTGGGTGACCTCTGAAAACTCTATATATATGGAAATCAAAATAATAAACGCACTTTTCTCTTTCCTTACCTGAGAACCTGGGTTTTCCTCTCAGCTAGCGGCTCAACAGCGACACACGATAAATGTATTTTTTGCTTATATGTCCACTGATTTATAAAATTTAATGGGTTGCTGTAATAGAGTGTTATGTTTTTGAAATAAATTGGAGGTCAAAGCTAGGAAACTGTTTGGCTAGGGGCCTGATACAATGACAGAAATGTATGTTCTGATCACTGTACTTGTTTTCAGACAGAAGAAAATAACTGAAAGTGTGCTTCAACACCCATATTCTGTGGCTCATAAAAATTATGCAGGTTGTACAAAGTAACTTTGGCAGTGTGACTCTAGCCAGCAACTAGGCTGATCCAGTCACTCTCTCACTCCTCTCTAGCAGGATTGGTCAGAAAAACAAGAATGACGAGTGAAATGAAGAGCAGAAGAATCAGAAGCGTAAACATGAAAAAAAACTCATAGGCCAAGATAAAGACAGTTGAAAATGTGAAGCAAAGATGCATGCACAGCAAAGTAAAATCAGGAATTCATTCAGTACTTCCCACCAGTGGGCATTTTTCAATCACCTCCTGTAAAGTAGGGCTTCAGTGCACCCGATAAATACTTGGAAAGACAAACAGCATCACTCTAAATATTCCTCATTCCTCCTCCTTTCCCTGTTTTTATTGCTGAGGATGACATGATGTGGTGTATAACATCCCTTTGGCCAGTTAGGGTCACCTGTCCTGTCTGTGTCTCCTCCCAGCTCCATGTGCACCTCAGCCTATGCAGTGCAGGGTCAGAGTGGGAAAAAGGAAAATCTCAATATTGTGTTGCACTGTTTAGCCATAGCCAAACTCTGGTGTGTTATCAACACACTGTGTTGATAATTTGTGATTAAACCACAAATGAAAGACACAACATCCTGCTGCTATGAAGAAAATTCACTCCATCTTTTCCAGTTCCAGTATAATAACTGAGGAGCCTTTAGTCAAATAACAACAAATAAGAAGAAAATATTTTAGGACTATACTTTGGCAGACTTTACTTGTGTTACTCTAGAAAAATAGTAGAACTTATGTCAATACCATTGTGTCAGTTGTGCAGTGCTTGGGATTTTTTTTTTGGTCAGTTTGGCAGGAGAAAAGTCATACAACTGTTTAACTTTTGAGCTTCTAATAGGTGATTGCAAACAAGAGCTTTAAAAGCAGTGTATAAAAGTAGACCATGTCCATTAAAGATAATATATACTGGCTGTTTGTATTTCTTTGAATGGCTGCCTAGAAAATAGCCCCCAAGGAGTCTGAATGAAGTCTAAAGAGAAGAAACAACCAGCATTACAGCCAAAAGAACAAGTTCACAGTCTGTCCTTACCTCACCTTACTGACACTGCAGAACAGTCTTTTGCATCTCTAACAGCAGTCAAAAGGAAGGAGTCCTGCTCTAGAAATGTTAAAAGCAAAGTTAGTGAAGACTGTGGAGTCTCTAAAAGAAATCACATTTCTCTAAGACTTTCTGTTTAAGGGAAAAAGGCCTGCCTAAACTCTGGGCCTAGATATATATCTATGAGTGAAGTATATATTAATGCCTTTAGAAATGGACTAAAAACCCCAAAACCCTGTCTCTAAAATTAGGCATCATATTGTTAGCCAGGTTTATTCCCTACACATCGTGCTCAGTTTAAACTGATTTGGAGCTTAATACCTTTTGAACCTTCATTTTTTGCATTGTTATTGCCTCTGTTTTGATGTGTGTGCTGAGATGTTGTTATGATCCAGTTATGAAAATTATTAGAGAGATGGTGTGGCAGGACGCTCCCCCCAGCCCTCTTCTCTCTCTCCATGATCGCTGGCTGGAGATGGATGGCTCCGATTAGGTTGATAGCATAATCCGGGCTATCTAGTACTGGCACCTGGAAGTCAAGGTGAGATACTGAGAGAATGTGAAAAATTTTTAAGTGACCGCAAATCCACACTCTTTTCCCTATAAAAACACCATGAAATCTCAGCAAAAGTAGAAGCTTTTCTACATGGACGTTGGAGCGTGAGGGAAAGTCTTCTCCCCAGGTGTCTGGATGCAGCCCTGTGGTTACTTCTCGCGAGATGGAGGGAGGAAGTCTAATGTATTCCAGCTCCAAAATTGGATTTGGTAAGATCATTGGTTTCCTAAATTGTATTATTCCGGCTAACTTACAGGTACCTTTCTTAACCTGCATTTCAGCTATTTTATAGCTCGAGCAAGCATCTCTTAACTTGCATTATAGTTCAAGCAAGCATTTCTTAACTATTTTTACAGTTCAAGCAAGCTTTTACCCCCTAATTGCATTTTAGCTATTATAGTTTTGCAATTATGCATTCATTGTGTGTCTATGTATGTCAATCTGTTCTGTGTTTGTATGTTTGTTACATTCTGTGTCTAATAAATGGTATTTTTAGACAAATCGGCCAAATATCAAAGATCCTTGCGAACAGGACTGAGTCTTAGGGAGTTAGCTACTCTAAAGCCTGGCAAACTGCAGAAACTCATAAGGCTTCTGTCTCCCATGCAAGACAGATGGGTCTGCCCAAATTAAGTGACACCATATTTCAAAGTCAGAAATATGGATTTAACAGTAAATATGAGGTAGAGAGGGAGAGATAGAAAGAAATAGGAAAGGGAAGAGTGGGAGAGAAAGAGAGCAACAGAGAGACAGATTAACTAGAAAATATCCCCACTCTGTGGATTCCCATGGCATCCTGTAGATCCTCTTCCCCTGGTCTTCTTGGTGATGACAGTCCCACAAAACACAGTGTTCAATGGATTATGATATGTTTGGCCAGGCTGGGAATGCCCAAAGCGGGGCAGTTTGGCACTGTCTCTTGCAGCAGACGCTGGATCTGTTGCATTACTTTGCATCACATGCAGTGCTCTGGTCCAAGGCCTCAGGAATGAGTCTGGGGGAACTTTGGAGGTCTCTGATAGATTATGACACCTCCTCAGCTGCCCCTCATATGAATGTGCCATGGATGTGGCCTTCCTGTGATGTGGGGGGTTTACAGCTGAGCCAGTTTGTATAGCGAGGATGGCTGTTCAGTGTCTCTGCCCAGAGGTTGTGCCACACACCCAAAACTCTCCTCCTCCCACCTTGGTTGTGGGGGGAGTCTGTGCAAACCTGGCTTCAGCGGGTGAGCCTGTGAGCTACGGCCTCCCCCAGCCCGGGATGATTTTCAGGATAGCTGCTGAGTTTGGCTTTCTTGTGGATATATTCTGCTCCCTCAGCTTTGTTTATTTGTGCCCAGATCTGGGATAATTGGACAACAGTGTCACCTTTATCTTATCTCAGGTTATCTTTGGCAGGTTGTAAAAGTTTGAAAACAAACCAGTGGGAGATCACAAGTCAGGATTATAATTTAATAGGAAAATTTAAAAAAAAAAAAAAAAAAAAAAAGCAATAATACAGGGAAAAACACTGACAAAGTCAGATACAACCTGACACCCTGTTAGGGTGGTGGTAGCAGTCCAAATGAAGTAGTTCAGTTGAAGCAGTGATCCTGTGGAAGGTCTGGTCTCCACCTGAAGGTCCAGTGGTAGCTCTTGTCCTCTGGGAACCCAGTAGACAGGGCTGACTTGGGCAGTTCCAAGGCCAGGTTATATCCAGGTGGGAATGCTGGGCTCCTCCCTCCTGGGTGGAGCATCTCACAATAGGATGAGATAAGTCCATGAGTCATGTGGTGTGTCCTTGATGGCCCATTGTCTGTTATCAGGGGTGAGTCATAGCAGGAGATAACAGCTAATGCCCCACAGCTGGTGGTAATAGAATACTAAATACATCTGTATTGTAATCTAGGACACAAGTTAACAGTCCAAAGTTCCAGTCAGGAGGCATATTCAGGGACGGGTGGGCTTTGGTTGTCATGGCTTCTGCCTGTGGCCTCTTGTCATATCGCCTGGCACCACTGAGAAGAGGCTGGCTCCATCCTCTTGACTCCCTCCCTTCCAGTGGTAAGATTCCCTCTCAGTCTTCTCAATTAGAATCTAGATGATCTGACAGAATCATCTTCAAAAGACGATTCTTTTATCTCAGCCCTACCAGTTATATTTGATCTTTAAAGTCCTAGGACATTGAATTAAAAAGTGTAAACCACAAAAGACAAACAGAAGAAGTGCACAAGGAGGCCTCAGTGCACTAACTTCCTTTGAATTCACAAAAGTATGTCTACTAAAGAACATTTTTCCTTTACTCCTTTCCTATTTTTTAGATCCTGGCATGTGGGGCTAAACTACTGGTGTGTGTTAAACTGAACTGCTGTGTGAAGTAATTGCAATGCTTAATAGCCACCCCACCCCTCAAATCAATATTTTATTTCCCCAGTGTTACAAAAGAAAGGAAAAAATCTTTGAAGTCACTAGTGCTCAATGTTAATTACATCATGCAAGAAGCAAATTTTATCAACTTGCTTTATTCTCAATTGAATAAAAGACTTACAGTTTAGAATCAGGAATAGCTTGGCAAAGTTCTTATGTGAATCTTCAGATAAAAATTTGTTTCTGTAAGTAAAAAATGTCAAACAAAATATTTGTGATTCTGTGATTTAACTACAGTGTTACACTACTGACTCCCTATAGATATCGAGTTATCTCCATGGAGCTCCTCCATGCAAATCAAGGAATAATACCCACCCAAAGGCAAGCAGACCCTTGCCAAAGCTAACGTTTGCTGCTTGCGGCTTGCAGCCATGGGTCTGTCTCCTGCCCTCCATCACTTTGTAACAACAGTAGCTTATGCAATTCTTAAGCAGGCTTTAGGCTTTCCATGAGAAAGATGCCTACTGTCTGGGCTTGTATTATTAATGATGAAACCCATTTTCTGTGGTGTTTTCTGAAGCAGTTACACAAGTACTTTGCCTCTTAACTATTGGGCACTATATCAGAGTCGGTATATTGAAGTGGTGACATTAAAAGATAGTGTGGGCTGGACCTAGTGTTCCTCTTCAAAGAGGCAGCTCTGAGCTGATCCTTGAATTTTCAAGTAAGATCAGCTTTCTTAGGCATGGGAGAAATGTCCCAGTTTGGTCCCGATGCTAAATTTCAGCCTTGAGCAAGTATTTTTAAGAAAAGACTAGCCTGTGAAAAAACAAGAATCAGAAATAGGCTGATAATTATAGCAATGTTTGAATGTACTGTTGTGACTTGCCTTTGTAGTGAAGCATCCCCTAGAGTAAATTGCATTTTTCATAAATACCAAACATTCGGGAATAATTACTGCAAAGCATTTGGATGCCTGAAGGCTCACTCCTTTGTGAATGGAGCCAACAGTGAGAAACAGACATGGAACAGCCATGTATTTCTTATGAGTGTCTGTCTTTCCCAAATGCATTCATTCTATCTAGCTCTTCAAATCCACTTTAAAAGGCTTTTTTTCCCTTTATAAATTCAAAACATCATCAAACAATCACTGCTTTTCTTGTTTGAACAATGTGCTCCTCTCAGTTCTAGATTTAGTGATAAACTCTAAATTTAATTTCTGAAATGAGGTATTTTCAAAATGAGGCATCTACCTCAACCAAGATGATTTTGTACTGTGGTTTTCATCTTCTTTTTGTTGTCCTGTTTTTCACTCTTTCAGATGAGTCAGGTAAAGATTATCAAGTACCACAGTATTGACTTTGCATATTTCTATTAATATAGCTGAATACATTTGTTTTCATGATTTATCTTTCAAAAGTAAAATTGAACAGTCTTTGTAGAAACTGACAGCTTAATAACAAACCTTCCCCACACAAATATTCCCTCTTTCAGATACTTATTATTTAACCCTGTGGTTTTTGTACTTTCTCACTTCCTAAAGTATTTTTTGAGGTTTTTGTTTATCTCTTAATTACATCAGGTATTTTCTCTAGTGATATTGTCATATATTAAGTCTCTTTTTTCATATTTTTTTACCTTTTTATTCTGGCTTGTTATTCACTGAAAATGTCCCTGTGAAAGACGATTCTTTCAAGAGAGACAAGAGACCAGCATTGTTTTTTTAATCTGCCTATTGCTTCTGTTAACTAGTGAAGATGTGTGCTCCCTTGGACATAACCTCTTGTAGGAATGATGGATTATTCCTACAAATATAGTCTATTTTGCTATGAATTTCCTGTTACTGGGCATACTGTCTTCCAAAATTGCTAATTCCAAAGAAGATGCCAGTGTGGAAAGAATGGAGTCTAATTTATCCTGGGAAGGTACTATTTTCAGCATTTCTTGTTTTCATTTTTGCAGTTAGTGTACTTTCATTCTCTAGTTTTATTGATTGCATTTTTTTAGAATAATTCCTGATAATAATGGCTTTGAGAAACACAAATGTGTGAGAGAAGAATTTATATTTTATTACTGAGATGGGATTCAGGTTCAAGTTCAAATATATACATATCTAGGTGTCTACACACAACGTAGTCATACTTTCCCTCCAGTCAGTGGAACCAGCTGTGTTTCTGGATTAGCAGCTACAGAATCACTGGAATGTCAATACATAACAAATTTCAAATTTCATCTATGGAGTATGAGACCTTTTTTTTCTTTTAAATAATGTTGTCACTTAAAATATTGATGCTCAGTAATGCAGAAAGTGTAGGATGGGCAACATTCAAACAATGAAGCAAATTATTTATTAACATTGGAAATTCTGTATTGAAGGACTGAAAATTATTGTGAAAGTTAAGTATTTAAAAAGATCAGGTAAAGAGAGAAAACTACATGATATAAATATTTTGAACAACAAAATGTGACAAGGTTGTTATAATTGACATGCAGTGTGAAATCCAGAACCATGTCTTGGACGTCCAGGATCCATAAAAACAGAAGGATTTAAGTAATACAACGAGATATGAGGTGAATCAGGATGTTGAAACTACAACATGAAAGAAGTCATAAGTCACTGACCCATACAGAAAGGATGAATACAGATACGGACCAAAAATCTCATATTGGATGTGCAACACGGCTTAGACAAAACATTTAAATTTGAAGGTGTAGAAACCTGAACCATTGTCAGTTTTATCCTTTCTTTCAGAGATTTGAAAAAAACCCTCACTTTTTCAAAATATAGACAGAAGATGAGCTTTATTTTAGTAAAGTTGTCTGGTGATTCCTACGCACTCTTCTCATTTTCAATTTACACAGAGATGTGAATTCAATATCCTCCTTTGTCTGAAAGAACGCAAATATATTACTTCATTTTCTAGTGGCATGTAGTGGAGAAAGATGTAAAAGTATGGGATAGGGAAAAGGGAGGTATAGTACTTTTTTTCATGATTTGAAATGCTAAGAAGCGTCAAGAATAATTTTACTGGAAGGACAATCTTGAAGCTCATTAACTCAATATTTCACTTTGTCCGGACAGACATCTAAAAGAAAATATTAGTTAAAAAAATATTGTGAATATAATGAATTTTAGCTTCCTTAGGGCTGTGAACAGTCAAAGTTTCTCATGCTTAAGACATTCCACCTTAATGAATTTAACATTATTAGTATTGCACTGCATAACATACTGAAATATCTTACTCTTGGTATATTGTCAAAGAACTGAAGGAGCAAAACACAAACTAAAAATATCTATATATTTCTCACAAATAGAGACTGGAGCATGAGGCACATTTTGTAATGGGCAGCAAGTCTGCTACCATTCTGATTCTATTTTTTTTTTTTTTTGTTTGTTGGTTGTGGGGTTTTTTTTGTTTGTTTGGTTTTGGTGTTTTGTTTTGTTGTCCAAAGCACCACCAAAGTGTTCTTTACAGACATGGTCTTATCAGAAAAAAGATTGTGTCACAGAATGCAATATCTATGAAGATCACAGTCAGTGGAA
Organism: Entomyzon cyanotis; assembly: GCA_024500445.1. Classification (NCBI taxonomy): domain Eukaryota; kingdom Metazoa; phylum Chordata; class Aves; order Passeriformes; family Meliphagidae; genus Entomyzon; species Entomyzon cyanotis. The sequence goes on along the minus strand of JAKEPQ010001016.1, from coordinate 55,023,725 downwards.
ACTATATATTTTACAAGTGACTGTGCATGTTGTTGTAAAAAAAGAAAATTTAAGTTTAAATTTCAAGATATTTATCTTTAATCAGTGGAGTATACCTTTAATATCTAAATGCTGAGTTTGTCATTAAGCAACAAGAAAATGAACAATAGAGAAGTACTATTTTAAAGTGAGATTGCAGACCATAGTAATCTTTGTTTCATATCAAGTCAATGCCAATTCCAAGATTCCATCAAAGCTACTGCCAGTCCTTGCTGTCACCACATGTATAGTAAATATTACTAAATATTACTTGACGCATTATTGGCTATTCAAAGTGTGTGCAGTCAGATTGAGCTCTTAGATTTGTTATGTTATGCTATGATGCAAAATTAATCTGAAATCAATGCAATATTTCCACTGACTTAAAATAACTTTAAATCAAGACTTTTCACGGTAGTGATGCATCTCAGATTATTTTATATATGTGATGCAAAAGGAATCTGTTCATTATGTTTGTAACCACGATGTTAATATGGAAAGAAGAAGAGCATGGCGACACAACTTCTGCTCATAACGTAAACTGTGTACCACACCATAAAACCATGATTAAGAATAGGAAAGGGGAATGTATCAATGTGAGATTTTACTGTCTGTGATTTAAGAGGAAAAGATGATTAAGGATACATTTTTGTTTGCTATGAACAGTATTGCTTCACTTACGTCCCAAGTGTGGAATTGATCCACAACAGTTTACAGTAGCTGACTATTTAGCTGGTAACACCTAATTCCAGTCTTCTTTTCACCAATACCTACATGGCTGTAAAAGTAGGTGGATTTATAAGCATGTGAGCAAGCTTAGAATTAGAGCCATAGACTTTACAACTACACTATCAAAGCAGAGAATAAAACAAACGCTGATTCTCCTAAGCTCTTTTTATGGCTCCCAACTCTGTACAGTCTTAGCTTTTCATATATATTAATAAATGTAGCCTCACAAAATTCATTTGAGAAAAGGGAATATTTTTTAGGTTCTTTGAACAATTGTTGCTGGGGAAAAAAATCAGATGTATGAAATGTCAAGTATCAATAATTTTATTCCCAATATTACTAAAAATTCATCATCCAGAGAGATGAGAAATGAAAGACTAAATTCAATAATGGTGTCTCAATATAATTTCAGCACTGTTTGAGTTGGTGTCCCACAGAAAGTTATTTGCAGATTTTTTAGAGCAGTTGTTCTTGCCTTTTTTTGAGTTACCCTCAATATCATGATCTTCCCAAAATCCGCATGCCCCACCTCTCTGCCACTTTAGCAAGGGCTCTATCACTGTTCCCTTCTCATTTAGCAGGGTGTAGTCCTTTGGCAGGAAATCAGTGGAATAAATGAAACCATGTCAGTGCATCCACTGAGACAGTCCAGCTAATCTTATTTTTTCCAATTCCCTGGACAGAAAAAAATGCTATAGAGTGCGTTGGTGTATATCTTGAGCTGCACCACTTGTTTCTGTGTGCTGACATAACAGAATTGATACCCCAAGTTATAGGCAGCATGGAGAGAAAATGAAGGCCTGATATGCCGTGCAAGTTGTGCAGGCTGGAATAGCCAGTTTGGAGAGAAATGTGCCTCATGTTTCAGATGTGTTGAGAATCCACATGTTGCAGAAGGGCAAAGCATGAGACAACCAAAGTTGGAAGGAAATTGAAAAGGGCAGTTTGATGGCATATTCAAATGCATGATGGGCATCTTAACAATGGATTTGGCTTACTATTTTCTTACCCACTGTGTTCAGGGAGGATGCAGATGCTTCTGACTGTGCCATCTCTATCCACATGGAGGACAAGAAGGTGACCAAGAGTAGTCAGCATGGATTCAGTAAAGGTAAATCATGTTTGACCAGCCTGATTGCCTTCTACAGTGGAACAACTACCTGGATGGATGAGGGGAAAGAGCAGTGGATATTATCTACCTCCACTTCAGAAATGCTTTTAACACTGTCTCTCACAATATCCTCGTGGGCAAACTCAGGAAGGTCTGGATGAGTGGACAGTGAGTGGACTGAGAACTGGCTGAACATCCTAGGGGCTCGTAATCTGTGGCACAGTATTTAGTTGGATGCCTGCCTCTAGTGATGTTTCCCAGGGTTCAATACTGAGCCCAGAATTGTTGAACTTTTTCACCAATGCCTTGGATAAAAGGGCAAATGTCTCCTCAGCAATTTTTCTGATGACACAAAGATGGGAGGAGTGGCCGATACCCCAGAGGGTTGAGCAGCCGTCAGAAGGACATTGACAGGGTGGAGAGATGGACAGAGAAGAGCTGTCTGAAATTACACAAAGGCAAATGCAGGATCCTGCACTGAGGAAGAATAACCCACCAGTAGAGGCTGAGGGATGATCTGCTGGCAAGCAGCTCTGTGGAGAAGGACCTGGAGGTGCTGGTGGACAAGCTGTCAGTGAGCCATCAGTGTGTCCTGGGGTCCAAGAAGGCCCATGGTGTCCTGAGGTGCACTAGGACGAGCATTGCCAGCAGGGCAAGGGAGGTGATCCTGCCCCTTTGCTCAGCCCTGGTGAGGCACATCTGGAGTGCTGTGTTCAGTTCTTGGCTCCTCAGTACAGGAGAGACATGGAGATCCTGGAGCAGGTCCAGCAGAGCGCCACAGAGATGATTATGGGACTGGAGCTTCTCTCTTATGAGGAAATGCTGAGTGAGCTGGGCTGGTTCAGCCTCAAGAAGAGACAACTGACAGGGCATCTCATCAGTGTCTGTAGATATCTGAAAGGAGGGTATCCAGAGGGTGGGGCCAGGCTCTTCTTAGTGGTACCAGGCAATAGGACAAGGAGCATCAGACAGAAGCTGATGCACAAGAAGTTCTACCTGAATATGAGAGAATTCCTTTACTGTGTGGGTGAAAGCACACTTGAAGAGATTGTCCAGAGAGGTTGTGGAGTCTCCCTCACTGGAGATTTTCAGAAACCATCTGGACACAGTTTTGTGCCATGAACTCTAGGATGACCCTGCCTGAGGTGGGAGGTTGGTCCAGTGGTCCCTTCCTACATTACCCATTGATTCCACGAACAGCTCAAGTGCCTGAACTGGGGAACAAGTAGCAGTTGGATAATGTATATTTAATTTTGATATCATAATTTAGATACCTCAAAGGCCTTGTATGAAGATTTTCACCAATCTTTGGTGAAGTCATTGCAGACTGGCTAAAAGCGTATCTATGAAGAAGATGGTAATTTCTTCCATATTAGTTTCTTGCCCCAGGATAAATATTTTTAATTTGGGTCAGTCATCCACATGTAGGTATCTCATGCCATTTGAAATGCCCTTAATTGTTCAACATATCACTTTCACAAGGCTGGCAGACAGAAAGATGTGGGCTCTTCTCTAGTATCAGTTGAAATACAGCAGAGGCATCCTATTTAATCTCAAGTTACATTATTATACCATGCCTGGACAACTGGACTGAATTCCTTATTTCTCCATTTACATACATTGAAGCATTACACAGAAGAATTACACTCAGTTTAGCTGTCAGTCAGACCACTAAAACATCTACATGTAACTACAAAGCAATAATTCATTTAGGAAAGACAAAAATCAGCTTAGTCATTCTTGCCCTTCATAACCCCAGGCTTTTCTGTACAATCTTATTACTTCATCATATCTGCCCCTACTGCCTTCTATGAAACTACCTTGAAGATACATGGTAAAACAACAAAGGTGCACTGTGCTCACTTCCAGAATCACCATGAACTTTCCCAAGATATTGGGCAGAGCCTGGTGCTAGTTACAGTCAGGCCATGTGCTGGGTTGATCAAGTAGAAAAATCAAGCAGATCAAGCAGAAAAATCACATCAAATATTCTTTCCAATGGTTATGCAGATGGGTGTAGAGCTGGTGAAGTGTTTTCTTTGTGTGTCGACGATGTCTATGAGCATATGAATGCACATGCTGGATGCCTAGACATGAGCAGAGGAATTGTGTCACAGGAAAAGGCACAGATTGTTCTGACTTTACATGTGACAGACACCAGGCTGAAGTTCTTTGTCCAGACACCTCAGTGTAGCCACCCAGAAGCTGTGAGTTTCATGTGTTTTGTGTCAGGAAGACAGACAGATGCTTACAAAGGAATGAAAAAGCAGAGTAAGGAAAAATCATAAATGAGAACTCAGACATCTAGACTTTTAGTTTTAGTCTGAATAATCACAATGTGTCACACTTTAGTACATTTTCAAGGTAAATTTTTTGCTTTAAGACGTCTTTGAAAGGGTGGAATTTTTTTTCACGTAAATCTAGAAAACTTTGTCATTTCAGATAATTCATAGTAGTTCTTTTAAATGAAAACTAATGTTAAATTTTCTTGGTCATTGAATTTTCATTGTGTCTCTGTAATTAACATTGGAAAATAGTTTTTTATCTTCTGGTTTTACCTAGTGTTCTGAGACCTACAGAAACAATTTCTTAGTAATTCAAAAACCATCCAAGTAGCCGTTTATTTTACTAACCAATAAATATCTTTGGATTCCCTATGGATATCGAAAGCCATCCAGTGTATAAGACCCCGCAAATACCTGAATCATTATAAAGTATCCAGCTATAAGCTAGCAATGGAGATAGATAAGTTCATTTGGAAAGAGATTTAGATTTTATCTGTGCTTCATCATCTCCCATAGTGCCTATCCATTTTTACTAACTAGGAAGCCAAGAGCCACCTAGGTATCTCCATAAAACATTTAAAGTTAATGATGTGAATCAATCCATAAGCTTTTTAGACTCACTAAGCCAACACAATATTTCTCTATAAGACTCAAGTATAATGATTTATACACACTGTATAGTGGAATATATTCCTAAAGGTTGATTACTTTCCTAACAAGCTGATTTGAAGTTTATGGTAGCTACAACAACTCATGATGAAAACTGCTATGAAAAAATTACAGAACTTTCATACACTTTCAGAAGCCTTAAGACCAATTTAAATACTATAAACACTGGAAATATTAAAATAACTAACATTCTGTGATATTTTTTAAACTGAACCCAAAATGAAGTTGTTGAATAGAAGCAGATCTCAAGAACTATGATCTTATCTGTGGAGTAAGAGATGGGTTTGTTTACTACAGATTTATGGATGAAAGAGAAACTACCTCCGAAGGATTCAGGCTTGTCACCTATTATGAGAAACCAAAGCTTTCATCAGCATTTCTTTAGTTAACATGGACTTCTCATAAAAAAGCAACCAAATCCAACTGCACCCAATTATTGATGTTCAAGTATTTTTCAAATGAATGTTTATCTTTGAGTATTTCAAAGATGAATAGAAGCGAGAATAAAATTGTAAGTTATTAAAATTACAACTTATATTTAATAGCACTTGTATATGAAAAGATATAGATCTAAGATTTAGAAAAGAAAACAAAACAACATTTTTATATCACTCACCTTCTGAATTGATCTTATGCCATGAGCTCATGTTTGTGTTCCAAGATAGGAGATGATCAACAGCTTTGGATCTCAAGATTTTCAGATGCCAAAACAGAGTTTAAAAAAGAGAAGGTCTACCTCTATTCTCATTTTCAAGAATAATTTGTACTTTTTTTTCAAGATCTAGCTTAACCTAGCCAACTGCTAGTGTCTTTAATTGCTTTCTTTCTACCAGTAGCTGTCAGATATGACCAGAAGAGGTTTAACCAGGGCATCACAGACAATTTTGTCTCATTATCTACAAGAAGATACTTGGATTGAGAATCAAGTCAGATTGTAACTGCTGGCTTTCTGATTGTCTTTTTACAAGTTTAATCATTGTATAACTACCTTCAAAAAGAACTGCCAAAAGGACACATTTTTTAGTAATTTTAAAGTTCTAGAGAACAGTATGGTTATGAATTTCCTGACATTAACTTCTACACATGTTCAAGCAATTTCTAAACTGCTTTTTAAAAATATCAACCCAGTGTTTATGAACCGTGTTTCCTGTGTATTCTAATAAAAACCACAAGACGATAACAGCTTTATTAAGGTTTTGTTTGTAAACTGCATTTGTTTTGAGAAAGATCACTCTGGGCTCTTTTACCATACTTCTCTACTTAGTTTGTGTTTACTTTTGTATACAAACAATTTTTTTTTCTCTGTTTATGTTTAGCTGGACATGAAAAGCTCTTTATTAAAAGTTTTCTCTTTATTATTAAAGTTATTCCGGCTCCTAATTGGTATTTATATTGATTTTTTTTTAGCTAAACTTGTAATATTTTTAACTCCTTAACAAAAGTTGAAGACAAAAAGCAACACTCGCATGTTTGTACACAGAACATGGATTTATAAATATAGGTAGGAGTTTGTAATCGGCAAATCTTTAAAAGTTTAAAGACTTTGATTTAAATTCACATACATACATAGTGTTCATAATGCCAAGGTTGTGTTTTTGATCCCTGTATGGGCCATTCACTTTTGAGTCAGACTCAGTGATCCTTGTGGGCTCTTTCCAACTCTGAATATTCTGAGATTCTGTGACTAATCTGAGCTGTCTAAATCCCTGAAGTCCACAAAAATTGAGTCTCAAAAACTTGAGAGAACAGACTTTTTTTGGTGCCAGCTTGTTTAAGAAGCAGTGGAAATGGCTTTTCTTATCTTATTTTAGCACTGTTCTCTTGGACAGATTAAAAAGTGTAGAGGAAAGCAAAATGAATAATAATAGCAACAACAAACCAGAATTTATGGAGCTTGTAAAAATATTTATTTTGAGTCTACAACTTTTGTTATCTTTCAGTACTTTATATATCCAGGCACAATTGTGTACCTCCCTTCTAGGTCTATCTATAATTATTTAAAACATATGGGTATATTAGTCTGAAAACAAACCAGTGGGAGATCACAAATTAAAGGAAATAAGTGCAATAATACAAGGAAAAGCACTGACAAAGTCAGATACAACCTGACACCCTATTAGGGTGATGGTAGCAGTCCAAGTGAAGTAGTTCAGTTGAAGCAGTGATCCTGTGGAAGGTCTGGTCTCCACCTGAAGGTCCAGTGGTAGCTCTTGTCCTCTGGGAACCCAGTAGACAGGGCTGACTTGGGCAGTTCCAAGGCCAGGTTATATCCAGGTGGGAACACCTGGCTCCTCCCTCCTGGGTGGAGCATCTCACAATGGGATGAGATAAGCCCATGAGTCATGTGGTGGGTCCTTGATGGCCCAATGTCTGTTATTAGGGGTGAGTCATAGCAGGAGATAACAGCTAATGCCCTACAGCTGGTGGTAATAGAATACTAAATACATCTGTATTGTAACCCAGGACAATGGGATTATCCCTTAACGTTTTAATCTGATGTCTGTGAAAAATTTTTCATTGACTTCAAAGCAGACAGACTGAATTGTCAGAAAGTAATGTCATTTCATATACATCATTTCGGGTTTGCGACAATTCAAGAATGATCTGATTCTATGGAGCAATCAAGATTTCAATGCATAGATATTATTGCAAATAAAAAGTATAGTCCATGATGTATTCTGTGCTAAACACACATAAGAAAGGTAACTGCCCCTTTTCAGTCACTTCACTGATTTTCTATGTAAAATAGAGAAAAACTCAGTATCAGATTTATTTCATTTAATGTTATGAACCTTATCCTTGGTGTCTGCTTAGTCAATGGTAAGTATCTCCAAAGCTAATTCTCTTCTTCAGATAGCTAAAACACGGGGACAAAAATAACCATGCAGATAATGATCATTGACAAAGTTAGGCTTTGGTTGAAACAAATCCCAATTTTAATTTCTCCATGTCTCAATGCACTTTTCTTTAAGGTCCAGACTCTGCCCTTTTCTTCAGAAGTTCCTGCTGGAAATTTTGAAGCTACTTAGAATTCCACTTTTACCATGACAGTTGTCATCTAATGTTCCCATTATTACTGATGATTAATTCTAGCTTTTGGGTAATAGACTTTTCCTAAACATTTAGAAAAATATAAATATTTGATGCAGTAACACAGAAGAATTTAAGAAGCTGTTGCAAACCACAGTACCAGGAGACAGAGAAACCTCTAGAGGATAACAGCTGAGATCTGCTACTGTATTTCTCTGTGTGTTCAACTGAGCAAGAATATGCATGTTATTAATGCCATCTACTTTGGAATCAAACAGCATCCTCATCCTTTTTGGTCAGTTTGACAAGTTGTCACTATTAACTTATGCCCTGTCAGATATCACTTTATTTTCCTAAATGGAAATACTTCAGATTTTTTGTCATTCTTTCTTTTCTCTCTTTTATTTTGAACATGTTCTGCTTTTGACTTCATGCTCAACTGCTTTAAACAGCTTTAACAGTCCATGTCTGTACCAGTAAATTAACTTTTTCTAAAGTCAGTTACTTCCTCGTCTCTGTCCTATTTGTGATACTGTCAGTAAATGTAGCCCAGACCACAAAGACCCCTTTTCTCTGAAAAAAACCCTCATTCATAATCTCCCTGGTCTAACTCACAATCCCCCAAAAATCACAGCTCAGAGGACATTTTGTTATGCACTCTTTGTGGAAAAAACATATTGAATTCTTGATGAAGCAGTTCACAATACAAGTCTGCAAACAGACTTTTTTCCCCCCAAGGAGTCACTTGTCTTTATTTTGTTTAAATATTGTCAAACATATGAGCTTGCCTCTATCTAAATTTTCTACTGAAGAAAATTTTATTCAAAAACCTTTTTCTGAAGGCTTAATAGGGCAAAAATTTGAGATTATGGGCGCAATTATGAAAATTATGAGTAAGGAAAAGTACACATGGCTAAAAACAACCCTACATTTTTATCTCCCAGTTCATGATTTTTAAAACTCCCTTGATAAGTTAAAACAGATCATATACCTCAATCCTCTGAATTTTAAGAAATCTTTTAAGAGCACATTATCTTTCTCCTGTAGCAAATAAATTGTGCTTATCTAGAATCCTGGGATTAGTCTTACAACCAGGCAGAGAGCAGAAAGATAAAATGAAACATTTAATTTATGTTTTGTTTAAAATTTCCTGTATATTTTCTTCCACAGAGATCACAGAGTACAATTGCAATTGTTTATTAACCTAACATCACTTTCTAGAGGTTTTATCAAATTTATTAAGCGTGGAGATGATCAGATGTATTTCAGCATTTTTTGCTATGTGATAAGGGGATTCATAATGGTTTTATGCTTGGCTGGTGAACAGTCATGATTCTTTTGACTTTCTTATCTGGTTCAGGGGTCTTCTGCCTTCAAAGTTTATCATAATTGAAGTAGTTTCAAACTTGTCATCATGAGGCGTCAGCATTTTCCAGCTGATATTAGGGTTGTGAGTGCATTAATAAGCCTTAACAGGCCTGCCCAGCCTTACTTAAGGCTTCCAGTCACACCAGAGGCTCCAGCTCAGGTCCTCCAAGGGCTCATCGGGCCCCTCCAGACCTATACTAGAAGAGTGATGAACTTCTGCTCAGTCACAGGTGTCCCCTTGCCTGTCCATGGAGCCCCATAACCTGAACTCTGTTGCCACCCTGAGGGACCTGTCCTGACCCAAAGCCTCTCTGCCTGCTGCAGGGTAGATGCACACTGACACTGAAATCTCATGACCCCACCTCTGTAGCCCTGCTTAAGCCAGAACCACAAGTGGGGGTTGTGATGGCTCCATCCAGTTCACTCTGGATTTTGGGGGACAGATGGCAATAAGGTAGCCAAGGGCTGTCAGGAAGGGTGACCCAGATGTCTTGCTAGTATGCTAATATGAGTATAAATCAATCATCTTACTCCATAAATAGCAGACAGCCCAGAGCCCTTGAGCTCTCCTGCATGCAGTGGGCTGCATGCCAGGATCTCCCCTTGAGTAAGGACATCTTTGAAGGTTACTCCTCGAGGCTGAGATGTTCCTTGCTGCAACAGATCCTTGGCAATGATCAACAGTGTGCTAAAATTTGAAATATCAGCTAAGTGATATAAGGATTGATTGTGCACATATATTCACTTAGAAGTAAACCATTGACCAAATGTGGGACTAGGATTGGACCCAGTTGCACCTAAACTCCTCTCAGAGATGGAGTTGAGAATGCAAGGAAGTCCTTTCTGAACCTTGTGGCTCAAGAGGAGGGTCTTCCTGCTTTATCAAACCCTGTCCTCTGTGCAGAAAACAATCCAGTGTATCGTGCCATGGAATCCTGTTAAACCACTATCACATTTACCACTGAATTTTGATAACTCACAGTTTTATATCAATAAAGAATATTGTTCCTTCTCTCTTAGGATTGATGTGCATCACTCCATTCACGACAGGAGGACCTGTTCTGCCATCTCTCTTGGGCACCCTCAACTCCTGGCACTCTTATGGAACAGCTAGCCCTTTCTCTTCCTAACAAATGATTTTGGATGAAGTATGCATTACTGTTGCACTAGCATATATCTGAGTGTTTGGTATTAATACTGAACTACTGCAACAAGGATGGAAGTATATCTTCAAACAATAAAGCAAATTGGTTTTTAGAAGTAGCATGTCTGAAAAGAAACTGAAAAGTTTCTTCTAATCTCTACGTAATACCACTGCTTTCTTGGTCTAAACATATCTGGAATGCAAGACTGTGGTGAATAAAGCCTATAAAATCCCCAAACAACACAGAAAAGTGGAAGATGTGAGCTAATTTTAACTTTGTTCCACACATTAATTAGCTAAAAACCTCTTGGTACTCTGGAAAACATTATAAAGCACTTGACGCATGTTGTTCACTTCTGAAATAAAAAAGAATAAATTGACTGTTTGCTTCCATCATGAAGCACTCAGATTTGGAAATAAATGCACCTAATAGTTAAAATTAGAAAATACTTTTAAAATATTTTAAATATTTTTTCCTCTTTTTTTCTCTTTGGTGTGTTTTAACTTCTAATATGTACAGTCCTAACATAGTCTATATTTTAAAGAATTTAGATAAATTTTTGTCACAACCAATTTAGAGAACATCATAAATTTGCATTAGAAATGGATACATTAAATTTTATACTGGTTTCTTTTTACCTATGATACTGAACCTCTTCAGAACCTTTTCTGGGCTATGAGATGTCAAGAAAAGAATCAGTATTTTATCAGCTCACAAGTACATTCAACACCTAAGAAGCACAGCCAACAAGAAAATATTTATTGTTACAGTAAACTGGTAATTCAAAATAATTTATTCATTTAAATGGTACTGTATGTTTCTGTGATCATCACTCACAGATCTTTCCATTCTTGAGCATTATCAACGTATAGGAAATTCTGCTTATTTCTTATGGAAAAAAATTACAAAGGGTAGCTTTTCCATTGAAATCTATGCTCTTCCATTATCCCTGTGGAGCTATTTGTGTTTTAAAATTCAGTTGAAAAGAAATTATCTTAATAAAGGTTTTAGGAATTCTTAAAACATCAAATCATCAGTTTAATAGCCATTCAGATGATTTCTTATTTGAGTGCTATCAAAACAGGATACACTTAATGCTGATAACATTCAGTCATAATTTTTTGAATAAAATATTTTCCCCTAGGAAATATCAGTTTGTCAAAATGAAACACTCGATCAGTAATATTAAATTCTTTTGTTTTAAGAAGCAAACAAACAAACAAAAAGAAGAGAAAGCAACAAGATAATCCTTCACCCTTATATGTTGCTGTTTTACAGTTATTAGACTATATTCTGAGATGGAGCCATCTTCTGGGACTCCTCCTCGTATAATACTGCAGGGGTAGTAGGAACATGGGTAATATTGGTTAGGTATTAAAGAAAAAAAAATTCGTCACAGGGAGGCTCAAATACTGGAACAGGTTACTCAGAGAGATTGTAGGATATCTATGACTAAAGGTGTTCAAGATTCATCTACCACAGGCCGGTGTATCTTGATTTAATTAGCTGTGTTTTGAGAAGAGTGAGGGTTGAGTACTGCCAAAATTTTTTCTAACCTAAATTATTCTGTGATTTTGCAGTTCTGAGAGTGATGTCATTTCAGGTCAAAACTAGGGATGCTTATCAATTACAGTTGAACTCTCAGCCCTATGTTTAGGACTACTGCCTGGAATAGCAGGCAGTATATAATATCAAAGTCTCTGACTACTGAAGGTTTGGGTTTTTTTGGGAAAACTTGATCTACAATTTTTTACATCTTAATGCTGTCTAGTACCAGAATCTAGTTTTTGTCAGATATCTTTTTTTTCCATGAAGAACGGAAACTTTTTTCTAAACCTAACACGCGTGGCATGAAACAGCCCTTTCTTGCTTCCATTTTTCTTTACTTTAGGAAATGTTGGCTAAAGTGAAAAATCAAAACATTCCCCAAGGACTGATATACTCTCAAGGTCTAAGGAATCAGGAAATTATTTTTGTAAATCTGCTTGCAATACACCCGTTTTGTATGGTAGTTTTAAATAATTGTATTCTACAGTTTCTCCCCCTTTTTTCTGGTTGGCTTGCATTTATTGTCCTAATGTTTGTTTTCCATTCTTTAACTTTATTACATTTATGTTAGTTCTTTAAGTATTATTTTTTATCTTGGCTTCAACCTTCTGTTTCTAATACCCTTCCTCCTTTTACAATACAGGATCTGGAATTCTATCTTTATCAACCTTCTGATCTTTTGGGTAGGTTTAAATTTAACTCTTTTTTTTAATGTTCATAATATATCTGATGATTCTGCAAAAATATTGATATTTCTAGATATCATAGGCTGTCTCTCAACAGCCAGATGTTTGTTAGAATATGTTCACTGGAAGGAACATCTCATTTATATCTAGGATAAATATTATCAACAGTCTGAAACAAAACAAGGTTTAGTAGGAAATACAACTCAGCTAGTTTTTTTGATTTTCAGGTACCCAGCTGTCATGGTTTAGGAATGGTGTTCCCCAATTTAGTGATCCTACTGAAACTCTCCAAAGCATGTGCATCTCTGCAGTGGGATGGAGAGGAGAATTGGAGGCTCAAAAGGTAAAGATTATAGATTGAAATAAGAACAATTTGCTGGAAACGGCAGTGAATTTAGAAATGAACTGTAACAGAAACAACTTTAATAAAAGGTGTACAGGAAAGGTGAACAATTCACATACATTAAAAAGCTCATTCTGAGGGAACCCGCAATACCCAAACTGCTGCCATTCTACCCCCGATTGGAAGAGACTCGACGGATGCAAAAAATAGATCTGGGTTATCAGTTACCCATGAGTTCACTTTAAAAATCAGATGAATTTTAAAAGAAAAAAAATACATTCAGTTGTACAACAGAATACAAAGTTCACTTATTAATTGTAACCTTTGAAATAAGGTCAAAAAGAGATCAGAAAATACATTCTTAACCTAGTAAAATCAGAAAATGGCACCATGACTTGAAACTAGTCACCTTACTGCTCATAAATTATAATGCCCTGAGATAGCCCATCTTCAAAAGTTACACAGCTTTATCTTTTCTTGACTGTACTGTTATCCAGTGAGAACATCTCTCACTCCTATTCTGCTTCTCCTATTCACCGAAATCTGAGCTGTATTTTCAGAACACTAATTTTCAGCATTTCCTAGGACCTCCAGTTTTTGTTTCTCCTCAAGATGTGCTTGTATTTTTGCTTACTCATGACCTTTTCTGAAAATAAAAATAAAGGATTGATGAAACTCGTCTGGAGCTGAAAAAAAATACAGAGCAATATATTATTATATTAATTTTTATTTCTATGTTCACCTTCCTGAATATGAAATGAGTCGTACTGCATGTAATGTGAGCCCTCAAGTCTTACCATAGATAGAAAAATTTTTCACAAGAAATTTTTCACTTCTTCAAGTGAGTTCATAACCTGTTTGGGGTTTGGGTTGTTTTTTTTCTTATTGTTTGGGGGCATTATTTGTTTGTTTGTTTTAATAAGCAAGTATAATTTTTCTAACCTTATATTTTTACAAGCTGTATTACTATGTTGCATTTTCATATATGTAGTCTATTAATAAAACACATGAGCAGATTTTCTTCTGGAGTGACTATCCAGTAATCCTGAGGTCACTGCTTGTAACTGGCTTGGTGATTCAGTCTGTGTGCAGCTCTCAGATTCCTCTGATTTTCACATCCTCTTCAATTCCAGTAAAATAGTAACTTTAAAGATGAAGTCTCCATAGGCACATGGTATAAGTAGAGATCTGAGGCTCTATCAGCTATGTGTTAGGGTCAGAAAATCAGTGCCACTCAGTGGAGAATTTATTGGGGGAGATTAATTTTTCCTACCATAATAATTTAAAATTTGTCTTTAATATTTAAGAACTTGAGTCTTGGTTCATCTTTACTCAATGAAAAGTGAATTCTTAGAGGGCAATACATTTTCTCATAACATATGTGCCCAAGGACATATGAATTTCTATTTTGATACACTTACTGCTCTTTCAAATATTAAAATAAAATTTATATATCCAATTTTTCAGTTATTTAAATTTAAGTGATTCCCACTTACTTATGCAAGACTATGCTTTCTCTCTGTCATGCAAAGCAAAAGAACATGGAAATAAGTCAATGGTCTGTCTGCAGATAAAGTCTTCTCAGAGAAAGATGGGGACAAATAGTCTCTTGGATTAACTCCTTCCTCTTTCACTTTTTCTCCACAGATAAGGAACTACAGATGCTACACTGCCATTCAAGTCACTGCAAGATCATAACTGTCGCATCAGTTGAGGTTTCATGGTGAAATCAGCACAAATTAAAGGAAATTGCTATGGCACTGCTTGCTCTCGGAGTTCAGGGCCTTCCTAAATCACTGAAAGAAAATATAAAGTATTTCAAGATCTGTTTAATTTAATCTGTAGACATAACCTGTGGCATGTTGTCATAGCTTGTGGTATACAGGTTACCAGAGAGAGTCCTGTCTATGGAACTGAAATTTCAGAAATATATTTATGAGAAACAACAAAAGAAATACCCCCATGCATGTGCACACACACACACACACACACTTGGACCAAAGACTGAAAATAGGAATTATTTTTCCTAACAAAGCAAGATTGGATAAATTGTCACACACTTTGATCCATAGTCTATTTGAGACTTGAAGACATGTGAAGTTGATGTATCATGGTCTGGGAGGGCTGCACAGGCCGGCTCCCCCCCGGACCGGGGTCCCTGGTTCGTTTAAATCCCACCGGCTCTGGGGCAGGCGGCCCCCGAGGTTCTGCGGCATGGCGTGAGTCTTCCAACCACATCAATTCAAGCAGGAATATAGTGATGCTAGGAAAGAACTGGACTCCATCTCTGTTCTGCTAGAGAGGTTTATTTAGGGTAACGGGGAAAAGGGGTGCAGGGAAGGAGAAGGGAGAAGGGAGACAGAGCAGGTAGCAGAAGCTAGCAGCCCAGAGATGGAAGACCTCGAGCTGATCCAGGCTCTGCCTTTTAAAGGGAAGGAGAGGGGGCAGGGGCTGGCTCTCTCTGAGCCAGTCCTAGGAGGACAAAGGGAAGATTGGCAGGAGGGTACACACCAATAGGTTTTGAGGTACAGCAGAGCATATTTTAAAATGAACCAATGGTATACAAAGCAGAGGGACAAAGGAGCACATGGAATCCTAAAACCCCACGTTGCTACATGAAGTGAATTGCCTACTGCTACACAAAGAGGTAAAAGTTACATATTCTGCCAAACATATCCCAGCAAACATGTTTTCAATCCAGAATGCCTCTCCAAGTGGCCACTCAGTCTGTTTACATAAGCATCACATCACAGCTAACATGGTCTCCTTTCTTTAAAGCCCACTTTTATCAGCTGGCATTCCAACAGTCCTCTACATTTCCGTGTTCACATGCCCAGCTATTAGCTGGCATGTGAACAAAATATTAACTACAAAACATAGACTTCTAAGAGTTTTATTTTTTAAAGTTCATGTTTTTTGAAGTAACAAAAATACTCCAAGGATTCCAAGATAAACTTCAAACAAGCAACTGAAATGCTTTCCTCCCTTTGACAATCCACAAGACTCCTTTATCTTTTCTGTTCCTAAGGGTAAGTTGAGTCACTTTCACGGAAAATGTATGTTCAGGCCCTCAGCTGAAATACCTAAGAACCTAATCAGCCTAAGGTCATTCTAAAAATGAAGTAGGAAAAAAAGAGAAGTCTGTAATCCCTCTGCTTCCATCAACTATACAGGCAGCTGTATGAGCTTTTGATATAGTTAAATAGATTTAATCTCAATGTGTTTTAAACAGATTTTAAATTCCTGGGATAAAATCAAGGCACATTTGAAACCAATTGAAAACACCCACTAATTCCACTGCAGCACAATTTTCAGTCCTTGAGTTACTTACAGACAAAATATCTGCTAAGAACCATATTTACAAGTGATTTAAAAATATTACTTGTCCAGTTCCTGTCAGAAAAATCTTCAACCAACCAAATGGAAAAAAAAGAGAAAAAACAACCCCAATAGCCCAATATTGTAATTCTTCATGACTCTGAATATTTTGTTGCTTGAGTATACTTTATATATGACTTTGAAGTACCTGTTGAACTATTACAGTTTACATGAAACATAAAAACAAGAAAATCCACACTTGGACTCCATCTCAACATCAGCAGGGTTTGAAAACGAAGCATGAAGATGAAACAATGTACAAAAGATCTTAAAAATGTTGTTTTTCAAGTTTCTGCACTTTTTTGTTTTTCAGTGCTATCATAAGTATGTAAGACATCTCAGCCTTAGAAAACAAAGATAGTTTAGTTTGTAATTCAAGCTCTAAGTCGTATCAATCAAACCCCCAGTCTTTCAGACCATTTAATATATGAGTATTATAAAATGTCTTCAGAACTGGCTACATTATAGGTTCCTGACTGATATCTTTTCATTGTGGCCCTTGAGTAAGACTAAAAGTGTAAAAACAAAATTGTAAATCTGTGACAAAACATTGACTGCAACTGCAAAAATCTGGGTCAGCTGTACTAATGAGTTTAATTAAAACTATCTGGAAACTACCAAGTCCGCATATATTTCAAATTTTGCATGTCCCAGCCTGTACAGCTTCGTGCTTTAGAATGCACAACAAACATTCCTTTCATGATGGTCTCCATTCGTAACAATGTGAATGGCCCTTTGCTTGTGTTCTGATACCTTTTGGGTTTGCCTGATGGTCACAGTTGACAGGTCATAATTTCCTGTTCTCAGGAGTGTTGTTTGGCAGTGATCATTCAAATAAAATTAGTATCACTGAGGGACTAGAGGCTATATCACACAACTAGGAGGAAATCCATACAGTGCTAACAGCTTACTTTGTGGTTTCAGGCAGGTTCTTTCATTTTTCCATCTGTAAAATGAAAATAGCAGTAGTTCTTCTCCTTCACTGGGTTGCCAGGAAAAATAGATCTGTTCAAGTTGAAGAATTAAAAGTAAGGCAATGATTTATATAAGGACAAGCTAAAGAATAGGAACAAAATTTACATATAAAACACAAGACAGAAGAGAAATGTTAAACTTGAAAATAGAATAGAATGGTTCAAGTCAAGGTAATCAGTTCCATCAATATGAATGTGTAGTTGGGCACTGGGAATGGAACTCATGAGACAAAAGATACATTGATCAGCATCTCAGTGCTTAAATTTTAGACTCTGGTTTGGTAAAAGAATTCAACTTAATAATAAACTTAGGATGTGCCATGAGAGAAGGTGATGATGGAGAAAAAACTTGGCATTTTGTATTATAACTCTATCCAAATTGAGAGGACAGTGTAAATATGTCAACTACTTAGGTGTACTTTTCCTGAATTGGATTCAATGTGATTCATGTTATAATTCTGCCTCATAAAAATTGGTGTTAAGGCTATTAAATTTCTTTAATCTCTTTTTGATATTATGCTGAGGATCCAAAATATTTTAGTTCAATATAAATTTTCTTTTCAAACAGGCAGAAATTATTATTTTTCTTCCAGGGGCTGGTATGTACAAAGAATCACTAAGTATATTCATATTCTACAAGTAGAATGAAATAAAAAATGTTTCATGGAGCAAAAAAAAGTTCAGCTTGACCAAATACTTGGTCTTCATTTTACTATATTTCAATGGATGTTAAAGCAGAGAATGCTTTTAAAGGAAAGTGCCTTGCAATGTTTTGATTCTATGCTTGATTCTTTTCTATCAGTTTTGTGTATAGATAATACAATAGAATCCCAGTAAAGATTTCTGGTAAAAGGAATGGAGGATTAGGCCATGAAGACATGTTTATTCTTTATTGTAAATATTTCAAAGGCTCAGCTATTCATTTAAAAGTTTTCATGTTGATATGTTTGATAATTGCAAGGATATATTTGGAACAATGGCCTAAATATAGAGAAATCTTATCACTATTTGTGAAAAAATATAAATATTTAAATTGTGTACATTGTTCCTGTGAATGCATATGTATCCATCTAAAAAAATACCTGTGACTGAATATCTCTGTGTCACATCAAATGGAAAAGACTGTGTGAAGTGTGTGGATCACTTTAAAACAGAAAGAGATCACAAAGAAAGGCTAAATGTCTTCTGTAGGTGTTTAATAATCCTGTGTTAGAACTCCCTTAGTTGTTCGAAAGTAGTTAGAAAGGCTAAACTAGCCAGCTCTGGCACTCTCTATCCCTGTTGTGATAGGTCAGCACCCACTAAAAAAGAGTACCTGCACATTCCCTCATACCAAATCCTAGAGTGAAAAATGCGTGCCATAATTTTTATGATATTAAACCCCTACCATTTTGGACTACTTTACAGTCTTTACATTACTCCAGACACCCTGACTTGAGAAGGAAAGAGGAAAATAACACCTCTTCAAATAACGATGATCTTTTAGAGCCTTAAGGGAATCAAGGCATGATGTCAGAGGAGACCAAGAAAGGTACATTGCATGGTAAAAGAGGCTGGTTTAGAAGGCAACATCTCTAGGAAGGATGGATGAAAGGCACAGTACTTGTCTTAGGTACATTTACAATTTCTTCATGAAAGCAGATGAATTCTTACCCACAAAATATTTCAGTCTTCAAGATTCTGGCTACATGTGAAAATACAAAGCTGTTGAAAATGTAGCTATTAACATGAGGTGGAGCACAATTTTAACAATGGCTTTTGGTTGCTGTTAATTCTCTGCACGAAGAAGAGGCAATGACTATGATCTGAAAACTTTTGCCGCTGTTAAACCATTTCCTTATTGAAAATCACTCAAACACCATCAAATTAGGTGGTGATAAAAATCTCAGTTAGTTAGTGTGCTAGACAGATGGGTGTATATATATAGTTTAGAGGTAGGCAATATTAAGTGTTTTTCAGTCAAGCTTTTTTTTTTTTTTCTATTGTCCTACCTTTGCTTTCACTTTTTCACTACATTTACAATACTTTTCTGAGTGCTTGAAACTGTATTCTTTCTCTTGGGGACATTAGAAGTACAGGGAGGTTTTGTTGTAGTGCCTGCATCATGATTCAGAGGTAACTTCCCGATGCTTTGCCTTGTAGAGCAATTAGATTTCAAATTAGAGTTTGTCAGAGATCAGGTCAAGCCAGTTGTGTGATGTAAATGCAGTGGAAATAAGACAGAAACTTCATATAATCTATCCAGTATATTCCAGTTACTAAACCGCATACAAATATATGAATTGTGTTTTTTTCTTAGATGATACTAATGTGTGCGACTAATCTTTAACATGCCTGCTTATAGTCCAATAGATTTTATTTGAAGTTGTTTTCTCATCCAAGACATCAAGCCTGAGTTTTATATGTTGCCAGGCATTTTAATTTAAAAAATTTGATAACCAAGCTTCAGATGTCCCTCAGAGACAGTAAACGTGTTATTTTGCTTGGTACGCTGTTGTAACAGGAATTTAAACAATAAATTTTGCAGCAGTTGGTGTGCACTACATCCCTGCATATCACCCTTTTGCTACATACCAAACAGCATGCTGTCTATGCTATAAAGTTAAAATTTCTATTCTAGATAAAGCAAGGTATCTAATATTTATTAATTTAGCCTCTGGGTTTGGAAAGTTGTATTAAATCCTAGTTTCCTTTAAAAATATGGTGTTTCAATCCACTTCTACAAAAAAAGCAGCACAAACTTAAATGTGTAATTCAGGTACATGCTTTTATGCTTTTCCTCTGAACCTTTGATCCTTGTATTCCTGTCTATACATGGGACCAACTTCAATGGACACAGTAAAATACCCTGTAGTTAAATTAGCTGGTGGTCTTACAGTCGATGTAGCTGGTGAGACAGACAGTGTTGAAATGCTGCATCTGGAGCTGGTTTCTCGCTTCATGAATGAACACTTAGTTTTCATGTAATTTATTCAAGTGCCATTATCTCCAGTAGTTACAGAGGGTGTGTATGGTGAGATCCCCTGCCTTAGGTCCATTGGAGAATGTAGGTGCCACTCTTTTAGTTTCTGGAAGTAGATACTGAGTTCTTTTGGTTAAACTGACTCTGGGCATGCAAAGAAAACCCATGCGTATCTTGGAAACTTTCACACTGAAATAGTGAGCTGCTACTCACATGCAGAACTGATGCTTTACTTTTTTGTTTGGGGTTTTGTAACAGTTCAAATAACATTTAGTTTATGGAATTTTCATAACTTCTGTTCTCTGTAACTATGACTTAATAGGAAATCTTTTCTGATTCTCCTACCCTTAAATTTTGTAATTAGGAAGAAATATTTTTAAAATAGTTTTTGTTTAAAAAGAAACCTCAGCTTAGAAAGCCGGCTGCTTTATTTTTTTTTTCTCCAGGAATACAAGACTGCACAAGTAAAATTTTGGCTTTTTACTATGCAGGAGTATTAGTTTCAAAACAAACCAGTGGGAGATTGCAATTCAGGATTATAATTTAATAGGAAAACTAAAAATAAGTGAAATAATACAAGGAAAAGCACTGACAAAGTCAGATACAACCTGACACCCTGTTAGAGTAGTGGTAGCAGTCCAAGTGAAGTAGTTCAGCTGAAGCAGTGATCCTGCAAAGGTCTGGTCTCCAGCTGGAGCTCCAGTGGTAGCTCTTGTCCTCTGGGAACCCAGTAGACAGGGCTGACTTGGGCAGTTCCAAGGCCAGGTTATATCCAGGTGGGAATGCTGGGCTCCTCCCTCCTGGGTGGAGCATCTCACAATAGGATGAGATAAGTCCATGAGTCATGTGGTGGGTCCTTGATGGCCCATTGTCTGTTATCAGGGGTGAGTCATAGCAGGAGATAACAGCTAATGGTCCACAGCTGGTGGTAATAGAATACTAAATACATCTATAGTGTAACCTGGGACAGCAGGTTTATTTTATTACTTCCCATGTGTCATTGCTATAAACAATGTAGTTACCAAAACTGACCACATGCAAATCTCAACAAGAGTCTCTGTAAACAGTGAACTGATGAGAGGCATACGAGCCATGAATAATAGCAGTGTTCAGATTTCTTTAGCTGATAAGTGTGAAATAATATACAACAATTTTAGGCAGTAAAATATATTAATTGATGAAAGTAAATAGATATTTCCTCTTTTCCCACATCCCAGTTCTTTACCATAAAAAGATAACCAAGAGGCAGAAGATCTAGTTTATTTTAAGTGCTAAACTGCAAGTATGAAGTAAGGCTAATTGCAGAACTCCTTGTCAGAATGCATAATGTTTCCCGTCTGAATAGATTTCAGGTCTAGTTGAAAAAGTGTGTTTCCACTAGGCAACTAGAATAAAATGTAAAAAAAAAACCAACAAAAAACCCAAACAAACCAAACCAAAAATAAAACCTCATGATTAAGGAACACAGTTCAAGGTTTCTGAATTGACTACAAGCAAGTTTGTTACAATCAAAATGCTTGACATTATATATCTGAGGTGAAACCATATATTAAACTTGTGTTTATAAGTGAAGGGCAAAATCTCACTTCCATACTCTTATGCTCCACACCACGCTTAGTAGAGCCTGGAGTGAAGCCTTGCAATAGGTTAAATGCAAATTCCGTGGGGGCAGCATCTGTTCCAGAAAACAGCCAGAGACCTAGTACTTGCTAAATCTGCTGTCTTCATACCTTAACACAGAGGTGAAGATGCAGCATGTAGTGTGACAGAGAAAGTGATTGCCATGATAGACCATATGGCAACACAAAGAAACAGCTATGTTTAACAGAAATCCTCTGTCCCCTCTATCCAAAATATATGACAGGAGCTGGGTTAAAAAAGAAACAGTTGCTTTAACTCACTGGTCTTGGAATGATTTTTGTGCTGCACTGCACTATCTCCCCAGGATCTCTGCAGGAGGAAGGATGAGGTTGACATGTTGTATTAAGAGTATGCTTCAATATATGATTTTATTTTTTTTATTTTCCTTGAAATGCTTGATCTGGGACATGAGAAAACGAAGTTTAATCCTTGTACCTTTAAATAAAGGCTAGATAGCCTACCAGTGATGGTGGAGTGAGGGGTAGTATGTGGCAGCAGCAGTCACATTCAGTGCTCCCAGGGGCAGGGTTTCACTTTTAGAGGAAGGCAAACTTCCTCTGACCAAAGCATGTAGAAATTCTCTGTGCAAAGCCAATGTCATGGACTAATTTTTGGTAATAGATATTTGTAAAGAGTTGTTCCTTAATTGAAAAATTCTTACTATCTATGATTGTATTACACAGACAATATATTTTTGTTTCTTAAGTCTTGGAGAGAATAGTTTTCTATTTCTTGAGGGAAGCAAGGAAAAGAGAACAATATTTTAAAGCTGTCACACTAATTTATTTCTCATATTTTGTAAACGTTTTCTCCTCATATAAGCTAATCTGAGTTTGACTGTGAAATGCAGCTTTGAGTTGTCAGGCCTGGAGCCTGATTGAACTGCTGAATAACAAATACAGCCCTTTATACCACAAATAATGCCAGAAAGCTGGTTTAGTGTTTCTGCAGTAGACTGGCATTAGGAATTATCTAAAACAGGTTCCTGGATCCATTATTTCTTGACAAAGCCATCACTGGACTCAGAAGTCACTGAAATTTTATTTGTCAAATTACCTGTATTCTCTCATTTTCCTAACTTGTGACATAATAGAGGAGAAAAGAAAAGAGAGTCATTGCAATGATGTTGTTATTTGTTCTGAAGTTGAGATGAGGCACACTATCCCTTCAGGTTACAAACATGAACTTCTAAGGATTTTGACAGATGATTCATGATTTTTAAAAGGCCTGTCCCCATTGTGTTTGAGAAGTTAAGTGTGAACAAACTTGAACAAACTGTATAAAGATGTTTAGGTCTCAAAGGAAATCTGAGGGATCTGTAGTACTGTGCTCAGAATTGAAAAAAAGTCTAAACATTTTCTCAGGAAACTTTTACACGTGAACACGAGGAATAAAATTATCCTGATGCTTAAGAAAACTGCATACAATGCAGCAAACCTTTTTTATCCTGGGAATGCAAGATAAACCCTCTTTTAGCCAAGAAAGTAGAGCAGATGGTAACCTTAAGTCAAGCAACATAAACTCAAGAACCGACTCATAAAAATACTTGTAAAATAAGATTTGGATGGATAAATCAATCTAGTATTTCTTTCTTTTTGATGTGTTAGCAAATATTTAAAATTTTATTTATATACATAAGTAACTCTTGTAACTTTTATGAAATAACAGACTTTTAGGATTTAAATACTGTGTGTAACATTTCTTTTTGTGTTATTGGTAGGAAAAAAACATTGGGATTTGCATCTTTCCTAGTTTTTCAGACTATTTAGCTAACCCATATAATTAATCCAACCTACTGGGCTAAAATCAGCCCAGGAGTTCAGGTAGCCAAGGAGCAATGCAAAACCTTCTAGGCATGAAAGGAATAAGCTGTCAAGTAGACTGAAAGCTCTGTAAAGGAGGAATGTCTGCTACATGGTGAAATCTGTGTCGGTCACACGACTGTCATGGCACAGTTCAAAATCTGCCTGCACTGAGAGCATGAAGAGAATTAGCATTTCGTTATGACTCTTCATGGAGTACAAAGAAATGTCAAAGGAAGGAAATTTGATGTGGAATTTATCTAGGCAAGCATTAACTCTGTCTCTGTGGCATTCAACCAATGACGGTTATGCACATCTGTGGCACATATCCCAGCAATGGCATATAGCAGGAGAGATGGAGACTCTCTCCGTGAAGAGCAAGGAAATGTCTAAAGTTATGATTATCTCTGTGATGTGATGTCAGCTTGGATTTGAATCCAAACTTGATTTCAAACCTCTTTGTTGTTCATGTGTTGATTTTTTCTGTGGTCTGATGCTGAACAAAGCATCTGATTCCCAGGCAGGGAAACTCAGATCTGAGGCAAGGGGAGGAGCTGGGCTTTGTGTGAGTTTCACTCTGCTAAACAGGACGGATGTGACTCCAGGTCTTAAATTCAGATCTCTGCTTTAATTTTCCAGTCTTAGATTTAGTGAGCTTAATAAGATTTAGTTAAGATCCTTAATACAGCCCACAAGCTCATGTCATGTGATATATGATACTGTGATCCTTCTATTGTTGAGTTAATTTTGTGTATACTTTCCTGCCTTATTTTTTAGGGTGTGTATGGCTTTTTATTTTTGCCCTTTTTTCAATCATCAGGAACATTTCTCAATAATAATGGGCTTTTGAATATAAAGAATAATCCTATAATGATAGTGTTTAGCTCCCTCCCTTTAGTATATTCAGATGCTCCAATGTGATCACACTGACTTTTGTGTGTCAAAATTATTTTGGTGATTTCTAACTCATTTTCCCTCTGCTGTGGGTAATGGTTTAACTCCCATTGGCTGCTGCCAGATTTAGGGACCCGGTGAGCCTCAGAGCAGACCTTGTCACTAAAACTGAGACAGAAGTGGCTTTAAGTCTTTTCTGCATCATTCACCACTAGATCCCTTGCCTATTGAAAAGTGAGATTACATTTTTCTCTGTCTTTCTTTTGCTGCGTGTGTATTTATAGAAATCTCGCTGGTTGCCTTTTGCATTCTTTTCTATTACCAGCTCCAGTTTGAACTTCTGGCTTTCATTTCAAACCTGTATGCTTGAGCAATATCTCAGTAGTTCTCCCAGGTCTATGCTTCTCACTTCTACCTTCTGTGTATTTCATTTTTGCATTTAAGCTCAGTCATGTGTTCCCTGTTCATCTATGCTGGCCATCTCCCATGATTGCTAGATTGTCTGCACTTTGGAAAGGTCTGTTGTCCTTGAGGACAAGCTAGCTTTCCTGACCCTATAGGGCAGGACCCTATGGGCCTCCATGAATCAGATTCTAGAAGAAGCTAAAACCTGGTATATTTGAAGTCCAGATCTGTAGTTCTGATATCCATCTCACTTTTACTTTTTAGAAGGTGGCTTTTTGAGGCGTGAGAAGGTTTGTTGATCAGGTGGTCTGTAGCAGATGCTCACTATGACAACACCCATGTTGGTCTGTCCTTGACCAGCTTGCTCTTTGCTCCGAGGTAAAGTGCTCCATTGCACTAAATTCAAACCCTCCTGCTTCCATTCCTGCCCTATCCATGCTAAAGGGCCTGTATCCATCTGTTGTAGCATTCCATTCATGAGTCATACCCCATTACATATCTGTGATCCTAGTGAGACCACAGCTCTGGAACTGTTCACAGACAGTCTTGAATTTCTCCAGCGCATTTCCCATGTGGTGTGCAGACACTTGCATGTCTCTAATCACGCACCTTTCATAGGCAAGTAGAGTATCTCCATCCATATGGATTCCTCCAGGAGCCTCTTAATTTCCCCTCAGGCCTCCACTTCTCTTCAGGTATTTCAGTGTTCCCCACCAGCCTTGTTTAAAGCTTACCTCACTGAAGTAGCAAACCACTTTGCAGAGATGGGCTTCCCTGGCTTTGTCAAATGGCTTGTGTTACTCCTCAGGCAGTTTAGGGGAGTAGCAGTGTGAAGGTGGGGCAACACCACCTCTAAGCAGGTGGTAAAGCTGTGCCTTGGACTGTAGGTACTCATTAGCTATGAAAACTATGCTGACATGCCTTCCACTGCATCTTAATTTGTCTGCCCTCATTTCCAAATTTGCTCTAGTCAAGCTAATTCAGATTAACAAATGATCTTTGTTTTTCCCAAATGGGTACTCAAGGTAGCCATATTTTGATGTTACAAGAAGAGAAAGAAGGATTTTGTGCATTTATGAACTTGGAGGTTAGGGTTCTGAACTCTGCATAGGCTGATGGTTTCTGTCTCGCAGAGACAAGATGCCAACCTAGTATCCCTGCAATAGAGCTTCTCTGTGTAAGAAAATTTAGCTGTAACTGTGAGCCAGAAAACCCCATTTCTTGCTAGGGAAACTGAGTGCAAGAACAGTTGTCTCCTAAGGAATTTAGAATTCAGTAAATGCTATAGAACCACTGTATGGTTCTGTAAAATTCAGCAGTTTACAGACCATGCTGCTGCCTCGTGTCTTCTCTGTAGTGTTCAGTGACAGCATAAGAAGCAAGAGGTGCAAGTTGAAACACAGGAAATTCTACTTGAACATTAGAAAACATATTTTTACTGGGAGGTTGGCTAGATAATGGAACAGCTTGCACAGAGAGGTTGCAAAGTTCCTGTCCTTGGTGACATTCAAAGCCCAGCTGTGCCTGGCCTTGAGCAACCTGTTGCAGCTGACTTTGCTTTGAGCAGGTGGCTTGGACTAAGCAATGTCCAGAGGTCCCTCCTAGTTTCAAGAGCTCTGTGATAGTCATTAATATCAGCTAAAAAATTGTATTTGTTCAAGATGGTTAATCTTTCTGAGTTCTTGCAAGCATTTCAGCCTTTTGACTTAAGAAGCTTTGTTATGATAATTTTGGAAAGCATAGGCAAATGAAATGTAGTGACACATCCCAGTCCACTTGGAGCACTGACTGTTAAGGAGCTCTAGTTCCATCTTTTCCTAAATCCATTGAAGAAACCACCAATCAGAATTTAAATACTCTTATCTGTTGGTTGCAGCTGAGTTTGCATTTATTTATTTGTTTATTTCCTTCATCTGAGCTCTGGATTAAGGTCAAAAGAAGAAATGATTACTAGGCAGACTCATACTAGAGCAAATAATCAATGATTTTGTTTGTTTTATTTATGTTTGTTTTATTATATGATGCCACTCTTGGTATTTTAAACATGAACGTCAATGTCAATGTTCAAAATTACTTCAGTTTTTAAGACAGAGTCAGTTTTTGAACTAAACATTTCTTTTATGAGATTTCCATTATGAAAATCCTATGGACTGTTTAAAAAATCAACATCATTATGCATACATTATTCTTGGCCCATATTTTCTTAAACCTCTGCCTGATCTTATGATTTCCATTACTCTTTTCCTGCATTTCTGAGTGAAGCATTCTTATGCAGTAGGAAAGAATAATCTTACTTTGGAATATGTATCCACTTGTTTTTTTCATCAGCTGTGTTTACATTTTAAAAACACACTTCATGGAAGCTAATAATTGAACAAATTGATTCTATTTTTTTAATTTTTGCTTTCCTCTTTTTTTTTTTCTTTTCTGTATTGACTAAAATACCAATATTGCTTTCCTGCCTGAAATCAGTTCTTTTGAAGTCTTTCCATTACACAAGACTAGGGCTTTTGTCATGTCCATTTACACTTACTTTTAATCATCTTAGAATATTTGCTCTATATTTTTCATCATAATTATCTATATATTTCAATTCAACCCATAGTCATGAATATTACTACTATTCTTCACCTCCTCCTTCCCTTTTTTGATGTATGGTATGTAGACATAAATGTGATACTGTAAAGCCAAATTGAATATACAAACTAAACATTATGTCAGAGAAAGGGAGATATTATACAACTGAGAAAGTATATTGGTAGCTTGTTAGAGTTGTGGTAGTACCCTAATTTTCCCTCTCGATCCCTAACGAGTGTATGTGAATGTGATTGCTCAGTTTCTATTGTCCATAAGAAAATCAAATAACCAATACACATTCTTCTGGACAGGGGATTATTGGGTGATGGTGGTGCTTTTGATAAAGGAATTAAGGAGAAGAAAAGTAAGGAGATAAGCCTTGATAACATCTGTAAAGTGGCTCAAGTGAAAATTACATAAAAGGCCATATGAGAGCTGAAGGTCAGTGACAAAAGGAGGAGAAATATTGTTCAGAATTCTACTGCAGAAAACAGCCTGACACCATCAATTTCTGATACTCCTGGCTGAAGTCACTTCTTGTTTTTGTTTCTGTAACTCTGTTTCTTTTTGGCATTGATTCAGTACAAATAAAGTCAACAATAAGTGTGTTGAACCCTCAGTCTGTTTTTGTGATTTTTTTTCTGTTCTCTTTGAGTGTTTTTCATCTCCTTTTCTATCTCTGTTGAAATGGGTTTCCTTCTAGTTTGCCAGTGAGGGTAGGTTATCACTGTATATTGTCTGTTGGCTGAGTGGGAAAGTAAGTCTTGGCAAGTTAACATGGGAGTTCAGTTAAAAAACTCAGAAATCTGTGGGTCATCTCACCAAAATCCACTGGCTCTGGTGCAACATTAATAACTGTGTAACTTTATGCAAACAGAAGCAAATGCTTACAAAAATATTATCACTTCAATGAATTAGATGTGCCATCAAATACCTCAGATTGACTTTCCAACAATATTTAAAACCAAAGAATATTTGCAGAAATTTCACTCAGTTACCTTTACAATGAAACAAGTGATCTGATATTGGAAAAGGATTTCCTATGAAGATGATGACTTAAAATTCACAATCCTCTGAAGAAATTCAGTGCTATTTGTTAGACATATGTTTAGAAGACTTTATTCTGCATTGTTAGATTAGTGCCTTTTGAAACAAGTTACAAAGTCCACCAGGTCAGATCAAGCTCATAGTATGTACTTTAAAAAAAATGTTATCTAAGAAATAAGAAGCCAACTTTGACTATTGCTTTTGATCAACATTCTGTTTTACAAAATCTCAAGTTCTCTATATATATTATTAATTTCTATGCTGAGGTAATTGTTGTGGAAAGAGCCCAAAGCTATCAGTACAAGATGTTCCCTTGTCTTACAGATCCCCAAGAACCAATCTAGCTGAAATAAATACGTGGCATTATGAAATCAGAGTTTATTTACAGGGATAAAAAACAGAGGAGCATTACACACCTACATTGCACAGATTAGTGAAATTCCCTTTAAGGATCTTAAATTCTCTGGGAAAGCCAAGGCCCAATGCAGGGCATATGCCTGTGGAAGCAGGATCTTGTCTGCACGATAGTTGTTTAAACTTAGGCAGGCAAAGGCTGGTGGTGTTAAAAGTGCCCCATCCCTCCCCTTTTATACATATAGCAAGTTGGTGCTTTTTCCCTGAGTGCCTGATACTGATGCTTAAGCTACTTTCCTAGACTGCAACCATAATGAAAGCTGTGAGCCTCAGTGGCCGATTGGAACTCAGCACAAAACTGCTGCTAAATTGTCAGTAGAGTGTTGCACTGTGCCACACTGAGCCACACTGAATGAAACACTATGGTTGTTCTGCAGATGAGGCACTTTTTTCAACTTGTATTTATTGTTTATGAACAATGTTTTCTGACAGTCTTGGAAAAGCCTCCAAGATTTTTATAATGACCTGCTTTTATATTCCTTCCTGTAATGGATAAACTGGCAAGGATATAAACATCAGCAAAGGCATGTTGCTAAATGAGTATCAGTAGACATGGTCCTCAGCATATTATCCCTGTACTTTGTGAATATAATTCATCCTTATAATAAAATATTATTTCACAGCAAGCAATAGTGGGGCTGGAACACCACACACTAATCAGTCTGCAGCAATTGCTTGTATCAGCCTGAGCCTGCTTGTTCCACAGCAGAAACAACAAATCTTATATCATCTCTGCCAATTCTGGTTTATGAGGGCAATTATATGTACTCGAGCCTAATGGTATTAATATAAATAAAAGTACCAAGTTTAAACTAATGCATGCAATGGGAACTTTAATTACTCAGCTGTACAAAAATTTGTTAACCTGTTAATAGTACTGTGAACTAAGAACTACATAGTTACTCTTGGTATTCCCCCCTCACCCTTGATTTCTTAAGAAATCCCAAAATGTTTAAATGATGTTACACACATGGCAACTCATTACACACAATTTATATTGCTGGAAGATTTATAGACTTACTTATGCAAATTAGAGGTAATTTTCACAACAAAGTTCCTCCACCATACAGAGTTCTCTAATAACAACTTTGAGGACTATAGCTTAATTAATGATCTTTTGGTATTATGAGTATTTAATTTTAAATTAGCCATTTTGTGAGTCACACTTATGTTGTCCTGTTACCACAGAGTAGACCTGTGGTCTAGACTAACCTTGTCTGGCTGCCAGACACCCATATGCCACTCTCCTTCCTCCTTCTAAGTCTGACTGGGGAGATGAATAAGGTAAAAAAATTGGTGAATCAAGATGAGGGCAGGGAGATCACTCACCAGTTACTTTCAGAGGCATAACAACCTTGTCTTGGGGAAGATCAATTTTTTGTCAACTAAAAAACCAGAATAGGATAGGAACAAAGACAGAACTGAAACTAAATCAGCCCTATTTCTTCCCCAGCATAGCTTTACTTTTTCATTCACAACTCCTCAACTTTCTCCCTTGCTCAGGCAATGCAGAGAGATGGGGAATAGGAATTGCAGTCAGTTCATAACACTTCATCTCTGCAATTCATTACTACTCACGCTCTTCCTCTGCTCCAGTGTGGGATCCCCCTCCCACAGGCTGCATTTTTTCATGATTTCCTTCCATGGGGTGCAGTTCTTCAGGAATAGACTGCTCCAGTGTGGGTTCCCCACAGGATCACAGGCTCTGCTAGAAAACCTGCTCCAACATGGGCTCCTCTCCCCACAGGCCCACAGGTGCTGTCAGGATCCTGCCTCAGTGCCCTCCATGGCAGGCAGCTTCTTTCAGGGTATGTTCACCTGCTCCACTGTGGGGCTCTCCATAAGCTGTATGTGAATATCTGTTTTGCTGTTCTCCTCCATGGGCTGCAAGGGGACAGCCTGTCTCCTCCAGGTCTTCCCTCCATGGGCTGCAGGGGAATCTATTCCAGTGCCTGGAGCAACTCCTCCCCCTCCTTCTTCACCGACCTTGGTGTCCACAGAGTTGTCACTGATTGACTCAGCTTTGGCCAGCACTAGGTCCATCTTGGAGCCAGCTGGAACTGTCCCTGTCCAATGCAGGGGCCTTGGCCTCTTTGCACAAAAACCACCCCTGCAGTCTCCACTGCTCCCCATCAAAATCTTGCCAAATAAATCCAATACACATTCTTAAGAAATTTTTTAAAGGATTGAAATATTTGTAGGTTACAATATGTGCAATGATTGAAGCAGCAGGTTACCGAGATGTGCACTGTGAACATGAGAATCCTGTGTCAACTGCATGGAGTAATAGTAAGCACGGGAACTTGCATAAGGCACAGAGAAGATGTGGGTTTTTTCTCTAGTGAAATACAGTGAGGATAAAGTGGAAAAAAGTCATTGACACTGGCGTGCCTATGAAGCACTGAGATCCTTGAGCTAATCTTCACTGAGCTGAAAAATCCATGTAGAAAAGCGAAGGGCCATGTGGCTGCACCAGCTGGTGTCCACAAATGTCTTATCTGCACATACATGGCCTCCACATCGAAACAACTGAGATTTCTGCCAGCTCTCCTGGCTTATGCTGGGCCACTTTGCTGACTGCATCACAGGATGACTAACAGGCTGAACACATACAGTAGTGACTGAGAGTTGATGGTGCAGCTGGGCAAGTGTGGCAAGTGTTGTACCCTGCCTTTTGGAGGGAAAATCACACTGCTTATAGAAAAACAGAATAATTTCTTTTGGAAAAGTCCTTTAATATCAAGTCCAGCTGCAAACCTAACACTTCCAAGTTGAGCACTTAAACCTGTACCAAAGTTTAAGTACCTGTGCCACATCTACGCATCCAGGGTTGGTGACTCAACCACATCCCCAGACACCCTGTTCCAATGTTTCACTATCCTTTTGGTGTAGAAAATTTTCACCAAAATCCAGTCTAAGCTTCACCTGGTGCAACTTGAGGCAACTTTCTCTCACCCTTATTACTTCTGGTATTGAAGTAATTTTGAAGATGCAGTGTACTGGACTTACCTGACAGAGTGATTTTTTTAAGTTGTGTTTTCTACTTCCAAAAATTGCTGGAATTGTGCAGCATATTCAGATACATTTTGGAATTGCAATATTTTATTGAACTGTGTGAGAAAAAGTCAGCACTATGCCCTTTTAAAATTAATTTGATGAATACCAAGTTCATTCAATGTTGTGAACTTCCCATAGCTGCAGTTCTCAGAGTGAGTTTTCA
The DNA here is from genome assembly GCA_024500445.1 of Entomyzon cyanotis. NCBI lineage: Eukaryota > Metazoa > Chordata > Aves > Passeriformes > Meliphagidae > Entomyzon > Entomyzon cyanotis. The sequence continues at coordinate 54,991,479 of JAKEPQ010001016.1, read as the reverse complement.
CATTCAGTTATACACTTGCCTACATTACATTGCCCATGCTTCTTTGATGAACTTTTTTTCCAGAGAAACAGCGTGCTCTGGCAGATACACAGACATTCGGTCTACTGTGTTTCTTTTTTGCACCAGGATTTTAGATTTATCTCCATGTGCCTCAAACTATAATTTTAAAGTGAGCATCTTGGAGCAGAAATCTGTGACAAGAGGCAAATTTAAAAGCAAATTCTAATATAGTAACTAAATTCTGTAACAGCAAACTCACAAAATCTCCTTAGAGAGCTCTGTGTAGAATGTAGCAGAGATTTTATCTTTTTCCTTTATTTTTTTTTTTTGTGAGGTCACATCTGGTGAAAGGCTCCTCATGCCTTTGACTATACTTCCCACAGCATTAAAAACAGCGCTAATTCAGTCTTTTCAGTCAGAGGCTTTTGGGAGTACATGAAGGTAAAATCTCAAAAAGAGATCATCTGCATGTACATATTAACTTTGTATTGGACATTGGATGTTCATAAGGAAAATGTTAAAAATAGATGATTAGTCACATAAACATCTTTTCACTTCTTCATTATGATATGGGATATTTCTACTTCCTTTAATAATCAGCTTTGGGGAGGATGAAAGCTTGCTTTAATGCAGCAGATGGGAGAACATCAGGGATGGTTTTAGTATACCTACTGCCTTTGTAAACATTATGCTTTGATCTAATTTTAAGTCACATCACATTCACAGAAAGTCCAACCCCAGTCTTCTCTTTTCTTTACATTAACTTACACTGTTACAGATAATTCTTTATGATTCACAGGATATGACTAGATTGACAGAAAAACTCACCACATTCTTTGTCTGCTGCCTGCCTATCCTTAAATGTAGCTCAGAAACATGAGTTATAAACTATAAAATAGTTGTAGCTTCTTGCACAAAAGGAGGATTGTGCTAATATGGAACCTGGAAAAGGAATAATAATGGAAAAGAAAGTGTTTCCATTTTCTCCTGGACACATGAGTGACACAATTTAGTTTAATGCAATCATCAGCACTGCAAACATTTTAAAAAAATAGAACAATTTTCAGAGGATTTTTGTTTCATTTACCACTTGAAGACTCAGTCACTTTCGCCTGTGGTTAGATCACGTCTCACTTGGTATTACCACCCTTTTGAAGAAAAGGCTGAGGAAGACATGGTGTTCATTGTAGGAAAATTATCAGTATTTTGTACTATTAAAATTATTCAAGAGATAAGTTTCTTTCCAAGCCCTCCATTGAAAATATGTAAACTTTAGATTTCAGTTGTTTAGGCAAAGCACCATTCAGCTTGTTGGTGTCACTTCTGCAGGTGTGAACGTGCTGAGGCAGTCAACAGATGAAGCTATTTAAGCAGCAGTTAATGTGGAGGGCTACAAAGAGAAGAACAACACTCCTTCTAAGAGCAGCTGTGGTGGGTTGACCTTGGCTGGATGCCAGGTGCATGCCAAGCCACTATATTATTGCCATCACTCCCCTCCTCAGCTGGATGAGGGAAGGAAATAAGGTTGAAACAACAAAACAAAACAAGCAAACAAAAAATTGTTATGGGTTGATATATAGGCAGTTTACTAAAGCAAAAGTGAAGGTTGTGCACATGAAAGCAAAGGACAAAAAAACCCCAACAATTAATATTTTATTCTCCATTTCCCATCAACAGCTGATGTCCAGCCACTTCCTGGGAAACAGTGCTTTGGCACATGCAGCGGCTGCTTGAGAAGGCAAACATCATAATTAACAAATTCATCCCTTCTTCCTCCTTTCTCTTAGCGTTTATATCTGAGCAGATGTCATATTGTAGGGAATATCGTTTGGTCAGTTTGGGTCAGCACTCTTGGCTATGTCCCCTCCCAGGATTTTGCCCATCCCCAGCCTACTGGTGAGGATGGAATGTTGGAGAGACAGTGCTGAGGCTGTGCCAGCCCTGCTCAGCAGGAGCCAAACGCAGGTGTGCTGTAAACACCTTTCCAGCTACCAGTGCAAAGCACAGCACTGTGAGAGCTGCTGTGAGGAAAATGAACTCATCCAGGCCAAATACACCCACATTCACATCTTCAGCTGTAGTGTCATAAGATATGATCCCCAGCAGCCAGTGGAGCAACTTGTCCTGAGCTGTTCAAGGCCTTGACCCAGTTAAATCTTCAGAAGGAGGCTACAGCCCTGCAAGGCTCAAGCTGTAGGAAGCTGTGGAGTCTCTCTGGGGCTACGGAAGATTCATTTGCCTCCAGGAGGCCTGTAGCTGTTGAGGAGTTGTGCTGCCTACTGAAGGAGCTCCAGGTGGAGATCAACAGACTATTTTATCAGGGAAGATGAGAAAGAGATCAGCGAGTTCTTCTGTGAGACCATGCTGCTTCAAGGACCCAGACTGCCCACTGTTGCAGAAGACTCTGTGCCTGTCAAATTTCAAAATAGAAATTTCTTTGATGGCAAAGACTAAAAACTGGTGACTTCAGACACGAGGAGGAAGGGTTCTGCTACAGCCTAAAATTTGCAGTTATGTAGTAGATTGACCTCTCTCTGAGCTGACGAAGAGCAGGGAGTTTTGACCAATGAAGCATTCATGCTAGCTGGCCCTGAGCCATGCAGCAGAACCAAGAGAAAATAGTGAATGACAGCAGTGGGAGACTCCCTGGGGAGAACAGCAGAGGTCCCCATCTGCTGACCTGATCTGTCATCTAGAAAAGTTTAGTGCTTTCCATATTTCTTGTTCAGACAGATTTGTGGAGGTGCTGCCAACGTTTGTCTGTCACTCAATCATCCCCTGCTGCCCTTTTATATGAGCACTGATAGAACTGTCAGGGGAAACCTGGATAGTATGGAGCACAACTACATGGCTCTGGAGAGGGTGATCAAAGACACTAGGGACCAGGTCTCCTTCTTCCTTTTACTGGGGGGAAAGGAACCTTCTCTGAGGACTGGTGACTGCTTGGAGGAGACCAAGATACCAAGATCTTCACCTGGGAAAAAATAACCCTGTGTCCCAGTATAGGCCAGGGCCTTGCCACGTGGGACATAGCTTTTCCAAGACATTCTATGGTTTGGTGGCCAATAAGCTGGCCCCATGATGTCAATGCACTCTTGCAGCAAAGAAGGTCAACAGCATTCTAGGAACATATCAGGAAGAGTGCCAGCATGATCCTTCATCTCTACTCAGCATTGGTGAGACCACATTTGGAGTGTTCTGTCCAGTTCTGGGCTTCCCATTATAAAAAAGAGCTATGGGAGTAAGTCCAGTGAAAGGCAACAAAAATTATTAAAGAACTGGAACATCTGTCATATGGGGAGAGGCAGAGAGATCTTGAGTGTTCAGCCTGAAGAATACCAGAGTCAGGGTGATTTTAGCAATGTGTATAAACATCTGATAGAAGAATATAATAATAAAAAAAATTTAAAAATAAAAGAAAAAGATGGAAGTTTCCAGCTAGCTCAACAAAAGGATATGAGACAATGGGCACAACTTAAATGTGGGAAATTCCATCTAAACACAAGAAAAAATATTTTCTGTGAAAAAATTGTTAAAATAATAAATTTTTTTAGAGATGAGTGAATAATAAAAGTTGTGCTGAAATCTCAGTCTAGATTAGAATGAACCTATCAAGAGGTAATTTAATTTAAAAATCTTACATCAGAAAAATTCCCCCTTTCAACAACTAGATTTTGGTACTTTTCTCCTCCCAGTGACTCCAGTGTAAATCTGGAGGGATCATACTGAAGATAATGGCGTTATTTCATATTGATATGTGCATAAGGGAAAATGCAATGCTGCCAGTATTCAGCGTTTGATTCTGACTTCCTTACTTGGTTGCAGAGTGAAGAGTATGGATCTGAAGGGTCTCTGTCCCTGGGTTGTCTGGCTTCTCTAAGCAGAGCATTTTTCCTTTCATCCTTTTACACTATAACTCTTTGTGAAAAGAATGAGGAGAATGTCGGGGGTGTAAACGGCAACTCAGAAAGAAGTGAAAATATCGATCTGATCCTTGGCATATGAACTTGGCTCAGAGATGCAGAATTTCTTTTTATGCTTTCTCACACAGTTCTTGTTCACACTGGCCCAGTCTGCAAGCAATCCAATGGTATTCCTTGTATAGCATAAGGGCTACAGACTGTCATATCTCATGAAATTTCCTTCAAATTTTGATTATTAGGGCTTCATAAAGTTCACTAAAAATTTTTGAAATATTTGTCAGTACTGCTAGATGGGATCAACAGTGATGCTTGCATCTTATTTAGGCCTGGCTGATTTTAATAACCCTAAATGAAAAAGAAGTATGGTATGTTTTTCCTATCTATGCATGTTGGACTCTGGCAGCATTCACTGACAGATATAAAGGACAATAGTGTGCAATAACAGGAAAATAACAGATGCTGAGTCATCGATTCATCATTCAGTCACCATATGGGTCCCTTATAGAAAACTAAATTTCTTTGGCTCAGTTTCTCACTGTACTACCCTCATATCCCTAGATCAGCTGCAGTGTTTTTTTCCCTGGGAGATGGTTCCACTGGAAATTTACATAGGTTTACATTCACATTCTGTGATGAACTATGTGGTAACAGTGGAGAAAATTAATTCCATCAGTGTTCAAAAAATAGAGTTCTGATGGTAAAAGCTATAGGATCTGTGATTATTGCAGGCAGGCTGACTGTTAATGTAGTCCTTTTGGTTCCTTGAAGAATCTCAAGATTTCAGCACCAACTGCATCAAACCATAAGGCAAATAATCATTTGATTCACTCACACACATATGTGACATCAGCTGTTGTTTTCACTGAAGTTTCATTTAGACTGTCAGCCAAACAACATGAAGTTCTAAGACTGGGATAAGGGCAAGTCAGAGAACAACAAAATAAATAATCATTTAGGAAAAAAATGAATATGACAAAAAAAGGTTACAATGAAAAATTAGAGCCATTGACAAATATCACAGGGTGACTGAGCACAACAGAGGGAAGTGAACATCCACTTCTTTGTCATGATTGGAAATATTAACAAAACCTGGAAGTTGTAGAACAGTGTTTAGACTATTCCCTTGAAGATGTCTTTCAGCAAAGCAGAGATGCCTTAGGGACTCTTTCCTGCTGAGGATGTCAATTAAGTATCTGATAATATATTCCTTATTGTTCATCCCATTCCCACTGTATTACAAACACACAGGTATGGAAAAGTATACACACATAGATATCCATGTACTTTCACAGCTATTTACACACAGACACACATACACACACACACTTGCAAAAACTGTCAAACAAGCAAGCAAGAATTTATTACCTAATTTTAATGACAAGTAGATGCCTAACTTCATCATGTTCCTTTGAATAAAATCTCATCTAGCATGATCATGTTGGCAAAATATAAAATAATTTTGATATCTCTCAGCATAAAAGCATTTTGATTGTTTTATTTTTTACAGAAAACATAGAAGTTATTTAAACAATTAAAAAAGGTTTCGGCAATTCACAGTTCCACTTAACTGACATAGTTTTTCTGTAAGAAATGTGTCAAATCAAATTTAGTTTCTAAAGTCAGCAGCCCGTATATTTCCCCCCATATTCTCTCATGTCATTACTTTAAATGAAAGCTCATGTTACTTTTGAAAGGTAAAACATAATGCATGTGACACCCTTTCAAATATCAAGTTGGAATTTATTGTTACATTGATAGGGGATGGTGTACCTGAGATGGGGTTATGCTCTTTTACTGTGCATGACCAAACCTAGTGTGTGAGTGCAGCTTTTTAAAGATGTTGTTTCTAATTTGTCATAACTTTTGAGCAGATTCACAGCACAACACATCCCAGAGGCTGGGGCATAGACTTAATAATAAATTACACAAACATTTAGGCAAATCTTTTTTCTGAACTAGATTGTCTGTGTTGTTCATTGGCAGAAAATTAATGGAAAATGCTATTTACAAGTCATTCTGTTCCACGGCTGCTCAGCATCTGCTGTTTGAAGGATCCTTGAAGTCATGATGTGAAGGCTGCATTAGATGAAAGGGCATTTTACAACTAAATGTTGCAAAGACTGTTTTTATCAGACTGCATTGTGAACTGTTACCTCATTGAGTAGACAAGTTATAAATGTCAGCATTAAATGCATGAATTAAAATGTGTCACATGAATAAGTGTTTAGCAGTTCTTAGAAATATCATCAGTTTGGTACCACTGAAGAAACCAAACAAGTACATGACACAGCATTTAATGAGAAAGAAAAATCTTGTTACATAATTACACTATACCACAAATACATTCTGGAATATCAATTAAGTTTGTTTGGGGGTTTTTTTGGAGGGCTGCAAGTCTTCCAGTATTTTCTTGAATATATTGAATTTGTAATGAATATTGACTATGCAATGAGAGATGAGATTATTTATTTTTATATGCATATGTGTAAAACCTAGATTTATCTAAGCTCCTTTGTCCATTCCTAACATGGAAGGATCTCTCAGTTATCAAACAAGAAGTTACGGATGTGCCAAACAAAGATTCATTTAACTGGAATCTTTGCCCTCCCCAGGAAGAATTAAACTATGCTCTAGAGGGGATTTCTATCCACTGACTTAAGGGCAGGATGGCATGAAAAGTTTTGGTTTTCAAACATCTAAAATGAAGGCTGGCAAATCCCACACATTATTTCCAAAACGAGGTGATTTAAAAGACCAATTCTTATGAGCATTGTGTGTGATTCAGCAAGAGCCATAATTTATTCTGGAATTCTCTAACTTCTGGACAAATAAAAAACCCCTTATGTATTTAAGGGTTCAAACCTTTAAAAGTTTGGTTTGGTTTTTGAGGTTTTCAGGGGTTTGTTTAATATTTATGTACAAAATAAATCAATGTTGAGGGATTGGGGGGAGATGGTGGGTGAATACAAGAGCTTGCTTTAATTTATTTTGTTTTCAAATACAAAGCCAGAATTTTAATGAAAAACAAAAATAACAATTTTTAAAATGAGGGAAATATATTTTCATCAAATACATTTAAGAAACTTTGTAATTCCTTGCTTCAAGACATGAAGAGATCAGAAACATTGAATCCTAGCAGTTACCCCTTTTACTCAACTAGAATGGGATCAGGTAGGCAAATATCTTTTTGTGAAACAGATTTCAACTGAGAAAGTCTGATATATTATCCTCAGCCTATTCAAGATAAAAAGTAAAATATTGGTGTCCTCCCAGGCCACAGGATCTACTAACATCAGTGTTGTTTCAAAAGAAGGTGTTTTGTGAATTTAAATTTACAGGCTATTTGGTCAAGATTCAAGTAAGTGAGTTTCCTACATCTGTTTTTGCAGCTATGAATACAGACACATTTGTGCATAGAGATCTCAGGCACTTCATATTCACTCATTTTCCATAGAGAGGGATTATTTTACATAATAGGAGCTGATGTTTATTCACTCTAAGTTGTTTTTTACAGGAGGAAAGGATTTGAAAGAAGGGAGGGATTTTAGGGCTCTTCAGACAGAAAGACATTTCTTTCCTTTGTCCTTATGTCAACCTTTTTCCCCTCTTTGCTTCTTCTTTTCGTTTTGGTCAGTTGGTTTGTTTGTAGGTTTGTTTCTTTTAGTTTTCATCTCTTGTTCAGTGTCAGAAAAAGGAGCCAAACAATTCAGCAAAATACAGCACAGTTGAGTACTTACAGGGCAAGGAGTAGAAACGCTGATGAGGAAGTTTAGGCAGCATCTTTGAAACTGTCAGTTACAAAACCTGAATACTAAATCACTCTGAAAAACTTGAAATTATTTATCTTCAAAGCAAGAACTTTTGATATCTAATTGTTAGCTGTATAATTGCCAAGGTTACAAGACAACATTCTTAAGGTAAAAATCTTTACTGTATAAGGTGTTTCAAACATTTATGATCTCTGTGGAATTACACATTGTATCCTTAGTTAGTTATGATTTTGCCTACAGACCTTAAAGCCTCACAACTTTGTCTCTATTTTGCAAGCAGTGTCTTTAAGTACGTTGTGTTTATAGAGTCTTGAGGGCTGATAAGCATATGTGTCTTACATTGCAGCCAATGAAGAGAATTCTGCATTCCTACCCAATATTAATTGGTTCATATTAAAGCAAAATTCTTGAAAGCCATATTTCCAACAGGTGTGTGTACTTCCTGTGCTGGGGGCCCCTGTGCTGGGTGCAGTGCTCCAGGTGGGGTCCCACAAGAGCAGAGTAGATGGGCAGAACCATGTCCCATAACCTGTTGCCCACTCTTTGGATGCAATCCAGGATGCAATTTGTTTTCTGGGCTGCAAGTGCATAATGCTGGCTCATGCACAGTTTTCCATTCACCAAAACTGCCAATTCCTTCTCACCAGGGCTGCTCACAATCTGTTTATCTGTTGTATTGATAACAGGGGTTGCCCTGACCCAGGTGCAGTGCCTTGCACTTGGCCTTGTTGAACCTTGTGGAGTTCCATGGGCCCCATTCTCAAGCTTGTCCAGGTCACTCTGGATGGCATTCTGTCCTTCAGGTGTGTCAACTGCACTACTCAGCTTGGTGTTGTCTGAAAATTTGCTGAGGGTGCCCCACTGTCTGTTACACTGATGAATGTAATAAACAGAACAGGTCGCAGTACTGAGCCTCTGACCCCACTCATCACCAATTTCCATCCAGACACTGACCATTACCCTCTGCACGAGACCATCCAACCAATTTCTTATCCACCTAGGAGTCCACCCATCAAATCCATCTCTCTTCAATTTGAGAGAGAGATGTTGTGGAGGACCATATCAAAGGCTTTACAGAATTCCAGCTAAATGACATCTGCAGCCCTTCCATTGTCCACTGATGCAGTCACTCCATCATAGAAGGCCACTAGATTGGTCAGGCAGGATTTGACCTTGGTGAAGTCCTGCTGGCTGTCTCGAATCATAGCAAAGCTTCTAGAAGGTTTTCATGAGGGTTCCATGATCTTGCCCAGCACAGAGGTGAGATTGACAGGTCAGTAATTCTCAGTTGGCCTAAGTATAGGGAAAAAGAAATTTGGATCCCATCTATGTATTTCTAGCTTTCCTTCCCTTTAATATAGCCCCTGTAAAATCTGGTTTTCAGATGCTTTTTCTGTGTTTAGTGGTTTTGTCAATTAATTTAAAAACAAACACTTCTTTATTTGTGTTTATTATCTTTTTATTTTGTAGTGCACAGATAAGGTTCATTTGTAGCAATTATATTGTCCTTTTCTTCACTTAAAAAGGCACACTACAAACTGAATTTAATGATTTCACTTGACTGTAAGGATTGAACTATTTTATGCTCCTGTGCTTAATGCAGCTCTTGACTTGTATGATTCCTTTCAGAATTTTGTGGCAGCTTGACTTTGAATGTGGCTGAGAAGTCAGATTTATTTTCACTGCAACAATCTGCCACAGCATTTTGTGTATGTTTTTCTTTTGCCAAGTCCACAGCTTTCATGTTTTGCCCCATCTCCCCCTTAAAGGAACGGCTTTGAAAACAACTGGCAGTTTGCACTCCTGCTATTCAGTGTTTCAGTTCTGGATTTTTAAGCTGGTTATATATCTGCATATTCTCTTTTATGCTTCAAGCTATTGCCCAGTTCTAAACTTAGGCTGTAGCAGTCAGGGAGCTCTACTTTCAGGGGTCAAAAATTAAAACCAGAGGAGAAACAGAAAGAATGAAATGTAAATTTCCAGTTTCCTCTGTCACTTTTACTACTAGTCTCCCATTACTGAACAGAGCTAGGCCTCTTTTTTGAAGACAGTGATCTTTAAGATTTAGAAAAACCACTGCAAACAGTCAAAGAATTTATTTCTTTTTATTTCTGAAAAATGATTATAGGGAAATTGTCCTGTTAATGGAAAAGCAGAGAAGAAGTAGCACGTAACAAGCACATTTTGCAGTGATTTTGAATATGCTTGTTGCTTGTTACATGATTTTTCTTAGGCAACTAGGAGATAAGATTGACACCTTCATTCATCAGTGTGCAAGCATGTGATAGCAGTTTGTGGGGATGAAAGCATTCCTTATTCTGCTCTATCACACTGTCAGTGCCAGGGACCCTTTTTAAATTTTTTTTTCTCTTTTACTAAAAGCAAAGAAAAATAAATGTTTCATTCACAGCTGGTTTTACACCAAATCTACAGACTGAAAGTCAGTATTTCTACATAGTTAAATATGCATGTAATTTTCAAGTCAACAGTTTTAATATGGGCCATTTAAATATTAACAGCTAGGCATATCTGTGAATAGCATGGGAATGTTTCTGAGATTGAGTCTAGTTTTGTCTGCTGCAAGATCTTCCTGCCTCTCTTTTAGCAGCAGCATAGTGAACCTCCAAAAGCAGAGGTGTTAACTGAGGCTGTTGCTCAAGGAAGACCTCAGCCCTTGGAAAGGTCTTTTTGTATAATCATATGCATAATTTTGTTAAACTAATAGGGAAACAGAAAATTTAGATATGTAATTCATCAGTTTCAGTTCTTACACATTTAGTTTTCAAGTCTAGTCCTTTTTATCAACTAAATTCTAGAGATAATAATATGAGTAGGAGTGTGACCCTAATTTCCCGTCTCTTCCATTTGCTTTGTGAGAGCATGCATATGTGGGTGAAACCAGATGATGACAACAGCTGTGAAATATTATCAGTCATCTGATCCTTCGAGCCCACTGTCAGGAGAAAAAGAGAAAATAAATATTCTCAGGTTTCAAGGGACATGGAATACAGTTTAATGTGAGCCTTGCCACTGAAACTGTAGATGACTTGATATAAAATATGCTTACTGTATGCAGTAATGACATTCCTTATCAACCCAATTCAAAGGATTAAAGATTAATCATCTCACATTATACTAAGAGTAGCTTTAATTTCCCTCTCACTTTACTCTTGATTTTTTCAAAGTGTCTTAGACGAACAAAGCCAAATAGTATATGTAATCTTAACTGTAATTCTCATTTCTTTCACCTATCAAAAAGTTAACAGAAAATTAAAAAAAAAAAAATACAAACTGTAAAGTGTTCAGTCACTCAATCAAAATCCTAGTGAAATAAGAATAAAGGATAAGCTTTTATTTTTCTTCTTCCTTTTTTTTTTTTTTTAGAAAAACGTTCAAAACATGTTGGCAATTTACATTTTTCTTTGAATAGGAAAAAAAGAAAAATAAACTCATTAAAATTGGATGTGTTTTTTAAAAGCAAACTATGGGCAGAAAGGTATATTTTTCCCCATTATTATAAGGTATATTGGCTTCTTTATGATTAAATTATAGATAGTAATATTTAGGTTCTACTTCTAGTTATTTCAACAACTTGCTGGAGATGCTGGATTTTAACCTTATAACCACTTGCCTCTTTCAAAAGAGCTCTCAGTTAAAAAAAAAAGTTATGAATTGTTTGCTTCAAGAGTCTTTGGCTCCACCTTGTGTCCATTATGTTTTCCTAAAGAAGCTGGTATGTCACATCAAAATGTGAAAGAAAAATATGGATGAAATTTTCTGCTTAAACTTAGTGGGAAAGTTTTCATTGGTATCTGTGGTGTTGGGTTTGACCTCATTGTCCACTAAGGAGTGATGATACTCAGAAAGTAGCGTACTTTCCATTTCTTTTAGTAGTTATAATATTTAAAAGAAAACAACATTTCAAATGGAGATATATATAAAACACTCAGAAAATATTTGTCTGTATACCAGTAAAGACATTATTTACTGGAATAAATCTTCAACTGATGTAAATGAATTGTTTAATTTAAGTGGAGTTTGACTAGGGAGGTAGGAAAAGTAAAGTGTCAAATGGCAATGTGCTCTGCTTGTTTAGGGTTGTGCCTAAACTTTGAAAGAACCCGATTTTACAAATCACCCTTTCAGATTCAGCTAGGCTGAAGTCAGTTTTATAAAAACCCATCTCTGTTTTTTATGTTCTGCTGTACAGAGATTTTTTCTCCACAAAAGGATTACATGAAGGAGAGGTGTCTGGCCTACCATTAGGCAAATGTCTTTCAGAGATGTCACACATAGAATTTTAGTTCCTGTATCCTAACTTTTTATGTCTTTCTCCTTCTCTTTAAAGGTATGGTGACAATTATGTGCTGGACAATAACTGCTAGAACAGCAAGTGGCACATAAAGATGGGAATATTTCATAGAGTTATCTTCCCAAAAATCAATCAGTGTTTCCCTTTTCCCTTTTAGGTACAGACTCTGGGAGTCACTTGGGGTGGGGGAGCTTACCCCTGTTAGAAGGGAGTGTTACACTTTGTTGTTTCATTTATGTGCTTGTCTTGGGGTGCACATCAGATCACCCAGATTCCTGCAGTGAATATCAAAGACACCAGATAAGAGTTTGGGCTTTTGGAAACTTCCCTCATGAACCTTTCAGAGGCCTCACTATATGAAATGGGTGTACCAAAGCAGCCAGTACTGCTTTGGGTGTTCCCAAACCTCAGTAATCAGGAATATCTCAGTTCTAACTTACTCAGTATATTATAAGTGCAATAGTGTGGGAAAAGGACATTTTAGATTACACCTTAGGAGGAAATGGAATGTGTTTGCAATAAACAAAGTCACTTCTGTGTTTTCTCAGCTTTGTCTATTAATTTCATTCCTTGCTGTATTCGCTCAACTATTTCCATTTGCTCAACTATTTTTCTCCATTTAGTTCTAAGATATTATTAAGTTTGTGTTGGTGTTTTGGGGTTTTTTCATGGTTTTGTTTTGTTGTGGGTTTTTGTTTGTTTGTTGGTTGGGTTTTGGGTTTTTTTTTTCTCTTTGTCTTCCATGGGAATTTTTTCTTGGGCAGGAGATGCTACTTAGAATTTATATTAGTTTTTCTTCTTAAAAAAATAGGGACATCAGGTTTGGTTCTGTGATTTGTATAAACATCCACCCATTTTTTCTTGCTGTTTTTATTTGGTTTGGAGTTTTAATGCATGGTTACTGGTCCATGTCACTGAAGAGAAGAATTTGCCCATCTGAGCTTTTATCAACCAAAGTATGCCGTAATTTTTAATGCAAAGACATTTTTTTACCCCCTTGTTAAGGAAAGATGTGTTGAAAGTAAATGCATAGAGTTCTACATGACCATTACAAAAGTAAACTCAACCAAAGAGAAAAAAAATGAGTGCTCTGTAGGGCAAGAAAGGAAAGGACAAAAACTCTGCTCAGTTTACTACATTTGCCTCCAAATTACATGTTTTTCTTTCCCCAGACCTCTTCCTCCCTTGTCCCTGGGATCATAACAGCTATTTTCTTCTCTGAAGCAGAGGAAAATGAAGGACTCAGCAAACTGCTATGCAGTGCAGAACACAGGACCTCATTATTGACATTGTTGCTCTCTTTGGCTTCTGTTAAAGAGCTGTCATTTCCTGATATACAAGCTACAGATTGAATGCTGATCACCATAGTACCTAGGGACAGATGTCTATGAGAAAAAATCAGTCTGGTATAAAACTTTTCAGTAACCTCCTGGGGCTAAAATATTCAACATTGCTGGTTTGAGGCCAATGGAATTTGGCCTAACTGTTCTTTTTCTTTTCTAGCCACACAGCTTCTTTTCTAGCCTGCAAAATTTCACAAAAAGTATTCAGAACTGTTCTCAGTCATAAGAAAGAAAGTTACAATGTAGGTGGTAAGGCATTTTGAGCTCGATTTTATTCAGAGCTGATTACTACAAGGCACCTTAGCAAAGAGATTTCACCAGTAATAGTGCCACTATTTTTCATGGGCATACTGATAACAACAAGACTCTTCACTTCCTACCTAGACACACACTCCACACTCAATGCAGCTACTGCCAGGTCCACCTTTCAAATCAGGAAGAGGTCAGGAAAAGTCAGAACTAGATAAGGCAATGACCAGAGCAAACCCCATGAAAAATGAAGGTCTATATTATCAAAGAGGAAGACAGCAATCAGTCTGGCAGCAAGTCTGAACAGCCTAGATAAGATAACATCGGATACATTACCTGTATAATGTGTTGATAAATTACTGAAGAAACCACCTGTTACTCACCTTAGTGGCTTCTATTTTGAGTGTGTACTTTTGAAACCAGATTAAGCTTTGCATCTAGTTAGTCCTTTATATTCTATCTTCTGTTTCGTAGTTGCAAAAGCATATGGAAAATATCCACAGATCTCATTGTTGCTACTTTGCACAAGTATATCACCCACTCTAAAAATCTAAGGATTTTTTTTTTTACTATCTGGAATAAATACTCCAGTCATATAGGCACAGATTTAGTTATGTAAGAGCAGATTCAGAGGGGAGCAAGTGTCATGATAAAAGGCTACTCAAATTTTTTTTGGTGTGTTGAAGAAAACCATCTTGACTGTTTAATTGGACAGATGTACTTTGAATACTGGTTCTCTTATATGTCTTATTACTACAGAATGACAGAATCACAAAATATGCTGAATTGGAATGGACCTACAAAGATCATCAGGTCCAAATTCTGGCCCTGCAGAGAACCATCCCCAAGAATCACACCATCTGTCCAAGAGTATTTTCAAAATGCTTCTTGAACTCTGTCAGGCTGGTGTTGTGACCACTTCCCTGGGGAGCCTGTTCTAGTTCCCAACCACCTTCTGGGTGATGAGCTATTATCCAACCTAAACCTCCCCTGACACAACTTCAGGCCATTCCCTTGGGCCCTGTCACTGGAGTAAACTGTCACAGAGTAAAGATCAATGTCTGCCCCTCCTCTTCCCCTCATGAGGAAGTTCTAACTGCAATGAGGTCTCCCCTCAGTCTCCTCTTCTCCAAGCTGAACAGATAAAGTGACATCAGATGCTCCTCATACAGCTTCCACTCAAGGCCCTTCACCGTCTTTGTTTCCTTCCTTTGGGCACTCTCTCAATAGCTCAATGTCTTTCTCACGCTCTGTCACCCAAACTGCCCCCAGCACTCGAGTTGAGGCTGCTGCAGAGCAGAGCAGAGCAGAGCAGAGCAGGACAATCCCCTCCCTTGCCCGGCTGGTGGTGCTGTACCTGATGCCTCCCAGGACAGGGTTGGCCCTCCTGGCTGCCAGGGCACTGCTGACTTGTCCAACTTGCCATTGTCCGGGACCCCCACGTCCCTTTCCTTGGTGCTGCTTTTCAATGTCTCATTCCACAGTCTGTCCATACATCCAGGGTTGCCCCATCCCAGGTGCAGATTCTGGCACTTTCTCCTATTGAACTTCATATGGTTGGTGATTGCCCAGTCCCCTGATTTGTCAAGGTTTCGCTGCAGGGCTTCCCTGCTCTCAAGGGAGTCAACAACACCTCCCAGTTTTGCGTCATCTGCGAATTTGCGTAGTATCCTTTCCAAGTAATTTGTGGAGATGTTGAAGAGCACAAGGCCTACGATGGAGCTCTGCAGAGCCCCACCAGTGATGGGTCACCATTTTGATGTCACCCCATTCACTACAACCCTTTGTGCCCAACCCATGAGCCAGTTGCTCACCAATCACAGGGTGTGTTTATCCAGCTGTGTGCTGGACATCTTGTCTAGAAGGACACTGTGAGAGACAGTATTGAAAGCTTGGCTGAAATCCAATGAGATTGCATCAAGCAGCTTCCCTTGATCAGCTAGGAGGGTTACCTTGTCATAAAAGGAGATCAGGTTTGACAAGCAGGATTTTCCTCTCATGAAGTTGTGGTGGCTGTGACCAAAGACTTAGTTGCTTTTCACGTATTTTTCAATACTTCCCAGAAGAATATTTCTATAACTTTCCCAGGGGCTGAAGTGAGACCAACAGGCCTATCGTTTCTGGGGCTCTCCTTCTTGCCCTTCTTGAAAACTGGGACAATGTTCACCAGCTTCCAGTTATTCATGGTCCAGAAAAGGCTATTTATATTTTAATTGTTTTCATTTTCTTTTTTTCAAACATATTCCGTCTCCAGGTAATGTTCTGAGAAAACTGAAAAGGATGTAGATTCCAAAGTAAATTTTACCCTGAAGGATGAATAGTCCCATCCAAATCAATTCAGATTTAGACGTACTTAAATTTTTTATTTGATCAGGGACTAAAATGTATGCATTTCCGTGTCTTCCTTATCCTTATGATACTTTTTTCAAACTTACTCACGTGTACAAACTGAGACTTTACATTTTAAAGTAATTGATTTCTCTCACTCTTTATGGCCATATCTGCGTACTTGCTCATAAAAACCTTCCTAATATAAAGTAGCTCTGTAATGGCCGTATTTAAACTGTAGCTGTTATAATATGATATGTTAGTCTGTTAATTAAAAAATAGGTTGGGAAAAAAAAAAAAAAAAGAAGAGTTAATAAACATAGAATGCTTCTGCAGAGCTTTCCAAACTGTAAGAGTTTTGTATGTATTTGTTACTTGGAACCATTAGGTGAATCTGTATAGTCACCATTTGAACTGCAGAGGTTTCTAAGCAGTCATCATACTCACAGATTAATCAAGTAGGTTGTCACAACAGGAGCTAGCTTTAAAAACTGGAAACAATAGAAGGCAAAGGACCCTACTAGGGGAAAAATGAAAAGAGTAGTTTCTCTAATAGCAATTTAATTTTCATAATAGCTTCAAGGGCACACAAATGAAAAAAAAGAAACAAAATAACTTTCAAATGAAAACAAAGAAACAAAATAACTTTCAACTTGGAAACCTGACTTTAGAGAAAAATATTTATACTGAGTGACATAGGAAGCAAATCAATTCATACTTGAAGTCCATCTAATTTATGTTAGGTTGTTTACAATATTTTAAAGACAAAATTTTGAATACTCAGTTTAACTCATTGAAACAGTTTTATTGTGAATGAAGCCTATTCAATTAGGAAAACAAATTGATCTCGATTATACTCAGTTAAGGATCAAGCTGAGTCATGATCAAAGTGTGTCAATTACCTTACATATATTTTCATGGTAAAATTCAAAATCACTAGGGCTTACTTCTATGTCCATTCTAATAAGCTATAGCAAGATTAGAAAGTGTCAATTAATTAACAATGTAATATTCATATTCTTCTAGCATGACATAAAATCAGAGTTCAAGGAAGTGATTTCTAAGTGTATGAATACTTTAATTGCAATTATCTTATTTGAGGTTGTGACTAGTAATCATTTTTTCACACACTGTTGAAATGGTTATTGGTATATGTGTGGCTGTCACAGCTCCCTGAGTCTCCCAGAGCTTTGAAGCAGAATAGTTCCTCCTTTTCTCTTGATGTTCTCTGAAAGACTTTGACAACATCTACTCTGTAAAGTGAAGTCCTATTAGTACACAGATGCACAAAGGGATCTAGAGCACTGTAACTCTAAATAAAGTAATGCTGATTTCATCTATGAAATAGTCAAAATATAAGTCTTTAAAGTAAATCTCCCTTTTGCCCACCATGTTGTCCTCTCCTCTTAAATACTTCTTTCCAGTCCAGACACTTTCAGAGGGTTTTGCAGTTGCAACAACTTAAATGCAGACATCTAAGCTTTAGTTTCTAGTCCTGCAGGCAGGTCTCTGTCTTTAGCACTTCCAAGCTGTTGAACTCTAAAGTCCTCATCAGCTCCTATGTTCAGGTATATCCCCCAACAACAACCCAACACCGGGAAGACCGGGATGCACACCAAAGTGATTTACATGGTAGGTCTGCAGGAAGAAAAACCAGTCATAAGCAGCCAAATGATGTCATGACATGCTACGACATGTCCCCCTTCAGCAGAAGCCTCCCAGAGTACAGCAGTGTTTGAAATGTCTCTGTATTGCTGCTTGTCCTGCCTTCTCCAATCTGGACTTCAAAAATGTTTTAAAGGAGAAAATATTTCAAAGATGAAAATATTTCACTGGTCAAAATATTCCAAGGTTCGTCACCAAAGGCTCTTAAAAACACCAGTGAGTAATGGGGCACAAAGAAAGGTTGTCAAATTAAGTGAAAATTGTTGGGAAGAGAATAAATAAGGGGTAGGAATAAATTCTCAATTTGTACAGTGGAAGGAGGTTACAGCAATAGAGGACTGTGGCCAGGACTTGTGTCCTGTCCTCTTTAAGCTGTTTGTATGTGACATTGTTACGAGACTGAGCAATACAAAGGATTTTCTTCACTAGTAACTTATTTAAGAAAATAAAGGCAGGAGCAAGAACTGCAAAGAGACCTTTCTATATTCATCAAGGAACAGGCACATTAAGTTCAGCTTAGATACAGTAATTGCATGCACTTGAAAATGGACAGTCAAAAATAGACACATATAATCATATACTCTGAGCTAAATATTAGAACGCAGGAATGAGATCTTTGGGGAAAAATACAAAAAGCTTATGTTACCTTCTGTTAAACAAAGAATTTGTGTTAAAACAGACAACATTTCCTATTAAAAAAAGAGTAAAACATTTAGGTTCCTGAGGAAGATGGTGTTTCGTTAAGTAGTTCTGCAGATCCACAACTCTGATTAAAATTATGCCTCATGTCTGACACTATTTTGAGTGTATAGTTAGCTTCAGAAGGTTAAAATCTGAATGGCAAGAAAGGCTTAGCCATCTTTTGTTCTAGCTCATTTAACTTTTTGGAGCCTAAGATTTTCCTCAGAAATCTGCAAAATAAGCAATGGCAGCCAATTATTCAAGTTAAGTGGGCAGTAAGAATGCATCATTTACTTTTTAGCCTTCATTAAGTCTGGGCCCACTGTCTCTCAGAGGTGGCACAAAGTGTGTTGCCTAGCAAAGGATAGCAAGCAAGGAGGGGAAGGTGAAGACAGACCCAATTGTCCTATGGCCAGTTTGGAAACAGAACCTATTCATCTATGGGAAGATTTTAATAATTACAGGGGATATTTTAATGCAGGGGGTGGAGGAGGGGTGGAAGCAGGCCTCTGTGTTTACCGAAAGTGTCTCTAAGGCTATGGAGAGATCACTCCAGCCAGCACTGCTCTGGTGCTGTATAGAAAGACCCTTCTCACACCCGAGCTGGTGTAAGGCACAGATTCTCACTCACCCAGAGAGCCAGATAGCTCACGCATTACCAGAGACAAAGAATCCAGAGGCTCAATCAGCTGGATGTTCCAGATATTTATTCTGAAGGGTTCCAGGGTGAAAGAGAGAGGAGACCCCAGGTGTCCCTAGATATAGGGATCACCTGGGGTCAGGGGAGAGGAGGTGGGGGGAACACCATAACCAATGGGGAGAAGGGAGGGATGGAGTCAGGGCTCAGGTTACAGCCAGGGGGATTTACATAATTTGGGGAGGGACTTACCATGTTACTTCGACTGGGATGTTTTGCCACCAGTGAAACCCTGCTGTATTGGGACTACTCGGCTCCCCAGCAGTTCCTGAGGTGGTATCATCCACCACCACAATATTTGGATAGTTAGTTACTGTTGAGTTACTTTCAGAAACTGGTGGGCTAACTTCAGAGGATGAAAATAACATTGCTGTCAAGAGCTTTGAATTTAGCTTATATGATCATATTGTTTTATTACAAGAGACTGGGCAAATTAGAAAAAAAAAAGGAAGACATTAAAACTATTGAAGTGACTTTTAAAATATTTTGAAATTTTTAAAACATTTGTTTTAATTTTTAATGAAAATAATTTTGGCTAAAACATGTAACCAAATTTTACCCACACAAGATTTCACATTTTGAAATACTGTATTGAGAAGCACAGTCATGCACAGATGTTTTAACAAAACTAATAGAAACTACTTGCAGTTGGCTTTCAAAATTAAGTACTTTAAATTCTCACAAATTCTAAAAAAACCCCACAAATTGTATGCTCTTAGAAGGAATGAAAAAACAAGCAAAATGTTGTAATCAAATACAGAGAAAGGGTATAATTCATGTTTTGTGTGTAAACATATTTCACTGTGTCAAATTGTTTTGACTGGTTATCCACACATGTTCAAATTTCTCTTATGGTAGTTATGTCTTTTCTTGATTTGATAAATTGATAAAGAGATTTCAGAGATGGCTCTCTGCTCTAAGATCCCCAAAAGTAGGAATGGTACCTGGGACTTCCACATGTTTATGTGATCACAAAACTTGAATCAAATATTGAAAATTATGCCAATGAGATGAAAATCTCTTTACATTGTCTTGCTGTTTGGCTGACAACAAAATGTTCATCTGTTTTTCTGCTTATTCCATAATCAGTCAAATATTAGTTTTTTGCAATCAAATTAATTTCTGAGAATAGTCACTATGGTTCTTGGAAAACAAGGGACACCAAATGCTTGAATGTTTGTCTTGTGCCTGTAAAAGTTAATGTTCTTCCACATGTTAATAATAGGAAAAATATATTATGGAGAGTGATGTAATTAAAGAGTAAAACAGATGGTATCTGCAGTGATAAAATGATCTGTAGCTGTTGAATCCTAGAGTGTAGATTAACTCATGTCCACACAGGAGACACTATTCCAGCAAACTTGGATGCGTAAAATGAAATATGTTGACTCAGACATGTTGACTCAGCTGGTCAGCCAGAAGCAGGGGCAAATGCTTCCTGATGAAACCAGGTCCTGGTTGGTAAATGCAAGAATAATTTCCAGGCACTTCAGACAAGAATATGAATTTGAGACTTTGTTTTGCAGATCTCTGGCCATTCAGTACTGTGATGTCTTTGCTCTTTTGCAGGTCCAGGATATTTTTAGGTTGCTGCACTATCTTTCCTGTCTGCAGAGGTAGGTGACTGTTGTTGTCCCAGTATGAGAGTAGAGGTTTGGCACATTCTAGTTGTCTTTAGGACAAAATCTGCCATTGGGCCTGGAAGATATAGGATTTAGTTTATTTGTTTGCAGTATAGCCTAGGTACTGTGTTGTATATCCTCTCTTAAAAAGCTGATGGCTTGCATTTGTTTGTGGTTTTGAGCTCTGGGTCAGGTGTGTTGCAGAGTCTGACCCTTCCCTTGTTGCAACTGAAGACACTTAAAAAGAGAAGCTTATGTAGTGCAATGTAAGGTAGCCAGCAGTGTGACAAAGCTAGAAAAGAGGGATCATGCAGCATGAGTGAAGAAATAGTGTAGACAAAAACACATGAAAGACTTTGCTTTTGGAGTGACACAAAACCACAGCCCAAAGCCCAATTTTCCCTGTCCCCCTACTGCCACTTCTTTTTATAACAAAGCATAGCTACTCCTGCATCCTCTGTGTACAAAATACATTCAATAATCTGACCCCATTGCTAGTAAATTAAGATCATAAATTAATAATGAGTTATGTGCTTGGCCTCTTGCAAGCTCACTTGATGTCTCCCCAAACTCAAGGGGAAGCTGTATAGCTGTGGGTAGAGCAGAGCTGAGTCTAAGACAGGAATGAGTTTGGAGCACAAACAAAGCATCTGTGACCAAAATTAACTTGTGTGTTTGCCTGCCAAGGAAATCATGAACAATATGATACCACAGAAAGGAAGAAACAGCTTGTTTTTGGCATTAAAAAGGCAAAACAAAACAAGATACTTAACAGAACTATAATAGTTTCCATCAGACATGATGTTTTTCATGCCAGTGACTCCTGTATTTCTATTGGAAATAGAGGCTGAGTAGCTGATGTGTCAGGGGCTGCCATTAACCTGTGCATTCTCTGGCAGCCATGCTTGACAGTTGTCTACTTACTGCTATCAAAGCCACACTTTGAGACTATTAAAAATCCCATTATAGAATCACATACTTACAAGGCAATGGGTTTCTCCCTTGCTTCCTTGTGATTAATGAAGATGGTGCTGCTGAGATGAAAGGCAGCTCTTTTCTGATTTATAGATGTTTTGTGCAATTAGTGTCCTGTCCTGATAGTCCTGGAATGAGCGCCATCCAAATAATTCATGTTATGAAGAAACAAGAACTTTATTTTCTCACTTTTTGTCCTGTGTAATGGTGAGAGTCAGCTGATACAATTAACACTGGATTGCTTTTCATCATGTAAATCTAAGCTAATACTGTTCCAGAAGCCTGTCTCCAATTAGGAAACAGTGAATCAAAATATTATAATTTCTCCATTGCAGTGATGCCTTTTGGGCTATTTTGTCATTATATCTGCTTTTGTGATGGACCATATGCCACTAGCTCTCATCCATTTTAATGAGAGAGAATAATTTCACATGGTCAAGGCCATTATCTGTTAGCAACTTTGTGCTTTAGAAGAAGCTTTTCTCCCCAACAGGTTTCAGATATATTCTGTGATGACATACAGAATCTGTGCACAAGCACTCTCGCTATTCCATTTGATACTAGGAATTATGTGATACTAAAAATTTCATTATGAGCCTGAGGCTTGATTACTTCCTCTACTTTTTTTTCTTCCCATTCAGCTTCAGGTGCAGTTCCAGGAAAGAGACACACATGATCCGTAAGGCAGCAGGACTGAACTTTGGAAATCCTCTGTTTGAAAACAAATGCTTTGGGCAAAGGATGACAACAAACCAAGGAAAAGAGCTCATCCAGGCTGGTTGTCAGGTTTGTGGATGTTGGTCATATGCTGAGGCTGATCAGAATGTAACAAACTGATCTAAAAACTTAGTAGGAGAAACACTCTGATCAAACGTTTGAAAGAGAATGAGAGAATTCATGAGGAAATATTCAAGACTGGAGAGAAGACTAGGGCAAGATATGAGACTGTTGTATTATTGTGGTTGGACGTATGTATTTCCTGGGCTATACAGCAGAATGAGTTTCTTTTAAATCCTGAATGTTATCATGAAATCTGTGTATTGTGTCTTGTTCTGCAGAAAAAGTCATGGTTCCCACTGGTTTAGACATTTGAGAGTGTGAATTATTTTATATTTAATATGACATACACTTGTCAAAAATAAGTATCAAAGGAAGAGGCAATACTGTAGTCTACTGTATTACAAAATCTTTAACCATGCAAGTCCAACGTGAAGGATCAAAATGCTGCAGCCAGAAAAGCTAATGAATCCCTTGGCCAGGACTTTGAGAGCTGCCAATCTGGAAGCAGAAATAGGAAACCTGGAGCACCAGAAGTACTGAATGTTCACAATTCCTATTAAGGTGAATGGGAGTTAAAATAGCTGCTCATAATCTTTTAAACCCCTGAATTGTTAAAAAAGGGTCTTTAGAAAGTGCAACAAAAGCATGAGTAAATGGAAAAATAAATTATTAAAACTATGAGAAATCTTTTAATAAAGAGCAAAGTACAGTCATCCATCAGTCCATCACCTCCAGACTTGTCAGACTATTTTGGTGTAAATCACTGTGCAGCTCAACTCAACGTAAAGCTTTATACCACATGAGGAAGCAGTCCAGTCTTGGAATCAGTGCTTTCTATTTAATCTATGTGGATCTTTAAATATAAAGTCTCTCTGCTCATGCTTTGGGCAGAGAAATGACGATACCTATGTGAAAAGCAATTATTCTGCTCTGGTGAATTCTTTCCTTTCATTACCCTCCTCCCAAAGCACTTACTGTCTGGAAGTATAAAGCATGCTCCCACCCAATTTCTTACCCCTGAATGAGGAAAGAAATGTGAATATGCTGTGATTCTGTTTTGAGCTACCATGCATGGTCTAAAGTGTCAGTTAACATTAGCCTTGGATGGAGTTTTGCATGAACTTTCCACAGAAAATAGGATATGCTTCCAATCAGTGATGCCCTTAGAGTAGAGAAGGTAGAAAATTGGTTTTATAATCATACAACAAATTGAAATGAGTCTTTTGGTGTTTTCTCTGTTAATTTAGTATGTGAAGAGCCTGCTGCTAATGGAAAACTTTCCCATTATTTTTGAATTACTCATATTCTGTTTATATTCATTAGGTCACCCTCCACAAAGCCTGAAAATGACCACCAGTAATTCATTGGCATGTAGGCAAAGTTAATCAAATATTCACAATGTGTTTTGGTGTTTTAAGTGTCTCTTTCAGAAAGGAGTAGAACCCCATACATATCTGCTTGCATTCAACTTTATCTGTGAGATATTCACAAGTCCTAAGGGAAAGAATTGGCTTGCAAAAACAAGATAAGAAGCTTGACAAGGGCATTCAGAGATAGTAGTATTTCCCTAGACTACTGCCAGAGCTCTTCAAACATTTTATTTGTTTTAGGATGAAGAAGTTTTTTTATTTTC
Source organism: Entomyzon cyanotis (assembly GCA_024500445.1). Taxonomy (NCBI): domain Eukaryota; kingdom Metazoa; phylum Chordata; class Aves; order Passeriformes; family Meliphagidae; genus Entomyzon; species Entomyzon cyanotis. The sequence continues at coordinate 54,967,501 of JAKEPQ010001016.1, read as the reverse complement.
ATCCCCAAAAAGAACAAAAAAAAAAAGCAAAATACTCAGTAAAGGAGGTAAGAAGTTGAAACAACACCAGCTAACTTTAAGTTAAAATAAACCACTACTAATTATTGGCAAAATGTGGCTGTTGTGCAGGAAGGATAAAAAATAAAATTACCACAAAGCCATCAGTGGTGAGGGTCTGCTCCCAGGCTGTTCTCACATAGCAAACGAAATTGTAGTTTATCATAGTAATAGTATAAAGATTTATTCCAAGGTTGGCAGGTTGATGTAACCCACTGTTAAGTAGGCCACACTCACTACTTATTGAATGTCTAGAAAATTGAGTAGATTCTTTCTTCTCTTGGCAGCTACAGCTGCACTCATTAATTTTCAGTATGAGCATTTCAGCTGGCAACTTGATAATGGCTCCATCAAGTGGTACAAATGCTTCATTTCAGACTTTTGGTGCCTCTAGCTAAGGAAACTGGCTTCTTCATTCTGGCTAGGAGAGGTGTTTGGCTCGTGTTGTGGGCAATGAACTCTGCCAATAGCTTTTGCAGGACAGTTGTTCAGAGATAAAAGATTCATTACCACTAAAAGGCCAACATTCATCATATGAACCCATAGGATTTAGAAGAGTGTGAGAGGATCTCAGATGCATCTCAGTGGGTATCAGAGGTTATATTAGATATAGATGTTCATCATATGTCTCTTGTTATTCTTTCTTGGAAGTGAGAGACACAGTTCAGTTTTATATTAGCATTGGGTTTATTGCCTTATGCATTGGAATAACTTCAGAAGATCCCTTTTGGCTGAAAAATGAAATTTGAGGTATTATGGGAAAGAAATGTCTTTATGTTGCCTAGGAATTGGCCTCAAAGGCTTTTGCTCTTTTTTTCTTCTGCAGCTATAAAATTGTATATAACTGAATATACTGGATACATTGTTTGGTTAACTTGCACAGTGTTTTTACACTACTTTATTAATTAAATGCCTACCATGTCAAGAAAATATTGTTCTGCATCAGATGGGGAGATAAAGTCAAATATAGCTTATCGAAAAAATATAACTAATGGAAAACTAGGATTTGTAGACTTCAGGTTAAAAAGCTTCTGGGCACTATTATCTCTGTAGGCAAATGTGCTGAGGGGTGTGAACTATCTCTTAATCCAACAAGATTATTTTACTTAGGGTATAACCCATCTGCTAATCTTCGGGTATATTTTTGAGGAAAACAAACCAACCCCTCCAGCCAGCCCAAAAAAACAAAGCAAAACAATGAACCAAACCAAAACTATGATAAAAGAAAAAAAAATTCTTTGAATGTATTATCCATACTTTATGATAGAAGAATTCAGAAATTACAGATTTTACATTGTTTTCATTTGAAGTCATCTACAGTTTCAAACTTTATTACTTATTTCTGTCCCTACTTGATCATGCTAAAATTAGTGGTAAAATTGAGTTTGAACCTTGGCATTTGTTCTGTTCCTTTTCTAGGCATTATGTGGCTTTATGAAGGCTGCAATCTGTTTTGTATTTTTTTTTCCCACTGAATTCTGTAATGAATGTTCTTTAATAACTAATAAAACTTCACTCAAATATAAAAGTGATAAAACATTTTTCAAAACGTATAATCACTGCAACAGTAAAAGAGAAATCCATTCTAGGCTATCTCAGAGTTTAAATAACTCTGAAATGTAGAAATAAACTTAAATGGATGGAGCAATATTGGAGTCTATACACCATGTTTCTCCTGGCAGTTTTAAGGATTCAAGCATGCAATTTCATAGTTACTGTGAAATTATCTTGTCAAACTGCTAAATAACAAAGTGAGCTTCATGGGTATTTCGTGTTGTTTAAGAGAAAAAATAAACGTGTATAATATTGCTTGGCTTCATATAGCACCAGTTCTTTTCACACAGATTTTTAACCAGTACAAACCAAGTCCTTTTTTGCCTCTGAACTATTATTTTTTTATTCCCTTCAACTGTTAAAGTAGAACAGGCTGCTATACATAATTTCACACATTATCTATGTCAGTAATGTTCATGAATCCAGTTGAAGAAGTTACTATTGTGAAGAATCCTGCATCATTCACTTGATGCAGGATTTTACAGTGAGGGACATTCCTAGCATGTCACAATGGAATCATACAGAAATCTAGGTTGAAGATGACTTCTAGAACATCTGATTCACTTCTTTCTCTAAAGTCAACTTCTCCAGTCATCTAAAATCAAATCATCAGATATACAGGTCTGTCCTCTTGTCTATAGCTAATCTCCAGGCTGATCTTTTCTGTGGGGCACAACCCCTCCCCTTTTGTTTTTGTTGTGTCTCAAACAGCCTGGAACTGTCCATTGCAGTATTTTGGTCACATGAATTATGCCACCAAATATCTGTACTTCCAAAGACAGTGTAATTCTGAGATTGCACATGGAGATTGCAAATTTTTCGTGTATGTTTCCCAGAATATGAGTGTTGGCATACAAGCACTCGGGAGATTTGTCATCTAACCCTTTTCTTTGTGGGGAGTGTGGGAGCTGCTCCTAAGGCACTCTCAACTTGTCCCTGGGTCTTTGCTTGTCTCCAAACTTTGGGCACCACTCCCCAAATAATCTAGCTGAAAACCACTTCTGTAACTTACTTAACCTATTAATAAAGATGTCATGGCACATTTTTGATAGGTGGGTGCCATCTCTTTGCGGTATTCCATAGAGTTAGAAGAGTATCTGAATAGTTATGGAGGCCAAAACCCTGCTGGGAACACAGCTGTGCAGCCAGATGCTGATGTGTGATATACCTGCTCCTGCTTGCCTTTCCTTCTGACTGGAAGGTTATATTTACTATTTATAGTACAAAATAACCTGAGGGACTTTCCCCTGTCCCTGCAGTCCTGTTTGATTATGTCGGTTTATTTTTTGTTCAATACATAATTGGATCCAGGGTAATTATAATAAAAATGAGTTTGTATTACAAAGTCAAAATAAACAGTCTGAGGATTTTCTGTGTATTCATGTGAATTAGCCCAAAACCGTTTTTTAAAATTACTGTTATTTTATTGAATGTCTACAATGAAAATCTGTTCTGTCAGAATTTCCAAACAGTGCATAAAAAGACAAGAATAGGTTTTAAAAAATAAAATTAAGAAGCCCCATAAAATAAAATTTTTAGAATCAAATAACCCTTTACTTAATAAAAAACCAAAACCCAAAAACCAAAAAGATTTCTCAGCATAGTTGCACTGCATTATTACTATGACTACGTCAAAGACAGGAACCTGAGATACTACCTTTATTAATCACGTTATTTTAATTTTTTTTTTTTTTGAAAATAAGAAACAATAAGAGTTTTTTGTCTTTTCTGTCATTAAGGATCAAAGTCAAATAGCTGTCCATGAAACTGTCTTTGAATATGCCAACAAGGGGATTCAGTAGCATTAATATAAGTATTTTTTGTCATTTTAGACATTGGATGCATGTCCTCCAGAAGGATGAACGTATCTCATAAATCTTGAGCTGTACCTGCAGGTTTCATGTGGAGGTCATGGATAACTGGGTCATTCTTACACTCAAGTGCTGAAACTTTATGTGCTTCAAGATTTCCACCTTCAGATGCATTGATGGGGAATATAGAAAACGGAGGAATTAAATATGCATGTGAGATAGAGTTTGAAAGGATGTCCTGTTCTTAATTTTAACATCTACACATTTTAAAACAAATCAGAGATTTTGCCTTAATCCCTTGCCTCCAATAGATAGGCTTTTATAAATAGCATCAAATATCATAGACATTAGCAGCAGCAGCAATATAGGCTGCTTTTTCCCCCTGAAACGAGATTATTTCAATCTAGAGATGTTCTCTTTGTTATGTTTTCCTGATTGCTCCACAATTTTGCTAGTTCAAAATCAGTGAAAACTGGCACTAAGAAAGTAAAAACTATGCTGATGTTTGTGTTTTGGGATGTGTGATAGCATCAGAGTTTTTTTTAATTGTCTCCATCATTGCCACTAAACAAGTCAGCTGTAAAGTCAAAAATAATGTTTTATTCCAGAAGGTGTCAGTAGAGTATTAGAAAATAAAAATGAGGATGCTGTCTAAGCTCTACAGTATTAAGACATTACAATGGTAGAAATGTTTTCCATGGTGATTTGTGCAAAGAAAACATTGTTTACAACTATGACTTGCTACTCTTTCCTGATAATTTTAAAGACGTGTTTTTCTAGAACTTTGAGGTAGTGAGTTAGCTAAAAGATACTGAAATATATTCTGCTGAGAAAAAGGCCTCAGATCTAAGTATTATTGTGAAACAAGGAAGAAACAGCATCCTCTGCAAAGATGGCAACAACTCTTCCACTGGGCTGAGGGAGTAACCTGATAAGTTTAGGTCTAGTACGTGAGAAACTTCTTGCACAGTTACATGTCACTGACAGGGTCCTTTATTTATCCCAGAGTCATATCCCAGCTTCAAAAGGAGTATAGAAATGTGGAGCTTTTGATTTATGTTCATCTGTCTCTACTCCTCTGTTAGTGGAAGCCTGATTCTTTTCCCTCTCAACCCAGTGAAAGAATTCTAAAGGATTCACTCACATGAAGCACCTCACAGGACTTAATGCTACATTTATACAGATATTTGAATAAATGAAATCACAGAGATTTCATTTATCACAGACCATAATCGTGGCAATTTAGGAGTGAAATGTGTAATTATCACTAGCCAATTCAGCAACTGCATTAAAAGTGAGAATTACAGAAAGATACAAGCATCTTAGGGTGACCTTTCAAATTTTTTGAGAGGCTTTTAATCTACATCATTGTGAAAGAAATGGGACTAAATAGAAGATGGAATGTATCTGTATGTCACAGTTGGGGGTTGCATGCTGACAAAACTGGTCCATTCTAGTTTGTCTCTTTTCGTATCTTCTTAAGTCAAGAATATGATTAGAACATGGTCTGTAACGATCAACAACACTAATGAAAACTAATTGTACTTCCCTCAAGTAAAGAAAAAGTGGTTGCATTGATGTTTTTAGGGATAAAATGGTAGAAAATGGACGTATAATGGAAGTACATTTTTGTACATTACTGAGATTTTATAATGTAACATTAACAATATTCATTTGAGCTTCCAGTGTACACTGGGGGAAAAGTGGCTTATAATGCCCTTTCACAGGCTGCAGCATATTCACCCCCTTGGAACTCATATGTTCTGCACACCATGTTCTCATAAGTTCCCCAAGAAAATGAATAATGCAAACAAATTGCCAGGTATGATGCATCCTGTATCCCTTCCCGGACTCTTTTACAGTACTTGAAGAAAAATGGGACTAATAGAGTCTTCCAGGCAGCCTCCTGGCTCCTCAAGGCTGGTGACAGTGGCGACCCCTTAAGCAGGCTGTGCAAGAAGGGAGGGCTCTCATTCTCTTCCAAGACCACTGTGAAGTCAGTTAATATTGATGATCCTAGGAACAAGCCCACTTCTATTGCTAATCCCAGCTAAGAGCATCCTAACTCTTGGCATTTTTCACCTTTTTAGACCAGAGCCAACTTTAGTTTTTAAGGTACCCTATGATTCAATTTTTAAGCTTTTCTTGGTTATGAAGAAGGGTTAATAAAATCATTTAAATGCAATGAAAATGAGATCCTCATTCTAATGTGATTTCAGAACCTCTTAATTAATCATAAAATATAGGGATTTTTTTTTAAATAACTTAAGTCAATTTTATATTTTGCTGGTTAAAATGGTATGTGACTGAAAACATGATAAGCATGGAAATATAAAGTAAATGATGGACTGTAAAAGACACAGCAGTGTTAGGCTATGCAATTAGGTCCTTATATTTTTATCTTACAATTAATCCAAAATTAATCCATCCAGGCATCATGAACCATGTCACTGTTTTACCTTTCATGCTCATTATATGAATTTGGCTATTTCAGATAGTATTTGTATATGATCATGCTGGAAAAAAAGTCACAGTAGTCCAAATGCATTTGACATGATGAATATCTGCTTATAAGGCTGGAATTAAAATGTGATGAGAGTATTTCCATGTTTAAGGTACATCATACTCTTTCATAACATTGATCTTAACATGACTTTTTCGTTCAAATATTAGAGATTGTCTTTTCCATTCCTCTGTAGAAAATTTTACAATAAAGAAAGATTGTTTTATGAGAAGTTTTATTGGTTGTCATGTATTTTAAGCAACTTCAGAGCACTTGTTTAAACCATTTGAATGGGTCAAGACTTTGAAGTTTAAATAAGCTCTGAAGGGATGAAAGGATCAAGGATGAATTGCAGTTAATGATGTTTTCAAGTTCCCTCTTTAAGTGACTTTTATGAACAAAAAGAACTACAAAGATTTGCCTTTGAGTGAGTACTTTCAAGGTCTATAATTGAAAACAAATGTACAAAACCCTTTAGCATTAAATTAGGCATGCATATGAATATATTAAAGTACGATTTCTTGAAACAGAATACCTGTACTTATCAGGTATACCTACACTGTAAGTAAATTAATATTTCGTATTCAATTTCTATTTTGTGTTCCTATTCTTTAAGTGAACCAAGGGGAAATTAGCTGGATTGCAAAGCACACTATTCCCCTTACCAATGAGAAGAATGTTCATTCCTGGCACCAGATAATGAAGTCCTTTCCCCAAGGATTCCCTAAAGGGTGTTTGCAGGGGAAGTCAATTGAATTAGCTAAATATTTCTTTCATGCCAGTTAAAAACAATTTTTATATAAACTGAAAGTTGTTAAATTTTACCACTGCAGAGATGATACATTTATAGTTGGAACTGTAGTAAATAAAGAACTAGATCATGTGGTCAGTATGAGTCAGCTTCATATACAGTCCTCAGATTAAGGTAGAGGAGCCTTACTTAGAGGCATTGCTAAAAGAAGTTTTATTACCTTCAGTGCTAAAGTTACAGAATCTTTCCTAATACAATCTCCTTTCCAGAGAAGAGACAGTATGCTAAATGCTGTTGGCATGAGGGAATCTGCCAGAGGACGATCTGTGAAATAGAAGACCAGTGGTGACAATGGGAAAAAAGTGACCTCTGAAATGAAGCAGAACAGAAATACTACTGCTGGATTGTTGAGGGCCTTCCTTACAGATGTCGGGTTACCATCACTTCAGCCATGATAGCTAATAAATCACAACAATGTATTATATTCCTTACTTTGAAGTCATGACATCTCAGGAAGATAAATTTTCTGACTCTGATGATGACTTGTGAAGGAGGTAGTGGGGGTTAAGTACTCTTCAGTAACCTGAGGTTAAAATTTTTGTTTTATGTAAGTATGCTTGTGGGGAACTCACTATTTGTCAGTGTAGAGTTATATTTAACTCATCACTGAGTGATCAATGGGCATGATTAGGCTTACCATATTTTCAGAGGAAAACTTGAGCTAGTGTGATCAGATGTTCTTTGAGTGTTTGTTGTAATTTTTTTCTAAGTACGAATTTTTAGAAACCTCATCTGACTTTTGTGGCTCACTGAAATTACTGGGCAGAAGGAATCAATTCCTGGTATGTACACAGAGCTTTCTCAATCTGTGATCGAATTTTGCTGTGCAAAGAGAAGCAGGTGATATGCAGGATGCAGAGTATTAGACTGAAATTTTGGAGAGCACAAGGTTTAGCTTTGATCAATTTTAGGAAGCTGCAGCTGTAAGGCTGACATACTTAGTTTGGCTATTCTAGTAACTGATCATTAAGAAGTTTCAGAAAGAATTTTACAGTTCTATGATTTACATTCCTGAATGGTAAAATTGACTTATTTTTCTAAATCATCTGCATTCAGTCCTCCTTATCTTGTAATGGATTACATCTTACTAGCAAGATGGGAAATTTTGAAATCTGCTTTTTACTTTAGATAGACCTAAAATGAGCAGTTATTTTAGAATTAAGTCAGATGAAGGACAGCACAAAGCAGAAATTATATATCAAACCCTGAGCATTTAATATGCCATTATGATACATATATTTTTAAAATTACTCTGCAGAGATGCAACATGAACTAAAGACTAAGTTCAGAAGTTCGTCTGAGTGTAAGAGGTCTATGGACCTAGTGAATATATGTATGATGACATATACATTTTGACAACTTCGCTGTCCTACTGCATTTGGTCAAAGCATTTTGGTCACCCACTGTGCACACTACAAGAGGAAATATTTAACTCTTCAGTGCACAAATTGTAACAAAGTAGGAGGCCCTTGTAAATTAACTGTGTAAACTAAATAGGCTTAAAAACTGGCTTTCATTACTGTTTATTTTCTGGGAACATTTTCTGGAATGGTTTTGCTGCATGTCTGGCAAAACTGTCAGTCAATGCTTGGGTATGGATATAAAACATAAGATATTTCCAGGTGGCAGTATAGGTGAAATTATCCCATTTTAAGGAGGTGTCAGAGTTTAAGTACATGGTACAGGGAGACTTTTTACACCAGATAACTTGTCCTCAGACAAACAACAGAGAGGACTCATGACCAAGCAACATGGACCAGCTCTCACAAGCTGTGTTAAATTACCTCCCTTCATGTTATAATTTTCTGGGGAAGAACTTGCTGGAGTAACCCAAAAGCATCAGAGATACTGAGGCAATAGTTAAGTAGTTAAGTGGTTACAGAGCTTAATCTCCTTGCTTGGTTCACCTTTATTTAAACAAAGAGCCTTTTATATAGGTATAGTCCATGATACAAGTGAAGAATACAATCTGTATTACATCTATCATTAAACCAAGCTAACAAGATTATACATAAATCTTTTGAGAGCTTGGAATCCCACTGGCATCCAAAAATCATTTGTTATATACTGTGCTAAATGTTATATACTGTGTTAAAACATGGGAAGCTTGGCAGAAAAATGGATTATTTTCTTCCTTCTTCTTGTAAACAACAACTGACAATTACTTTTTTTGTAATACTGTGAAGGAAACCAAAACAGGCAGATTAATTTTCTTCCTTCTCCTGGAGGAGATTGCTGGTTTAAATGTAAGCAATCAGACTACAAGCACTGTGTAAAATTAGTAGTTGGATTGCTAAAAGCTGCAGGTGGAGGAGAGAATGGTCTTGTTCTGCTCCACACGGCTCCTGTCAGTCCAATCTTGGCCCTCTTCAAACATTAAAAAAACTCCCACATGAATATCTACCAGGCTAGAAATGGGTAAAGCATTTTGTTATGTTATATTTTTTAAGCTATTTGTTTGTTCCAACAGATCTTTGGCTAACTTTTCTCTCTACATCCCTTAGCAGAAGGGATGCTGGTGCTGAGAGACAATATTCACTACCAGTTAATGCTGCTGTTATCATTAATTTGGATGCAAATGTTATTTTTATGTTCTTTTTAAAAGTCCTTTGACCAAATAAAACTTCTGCTTCTAATGACATCATTTAATGAACTCTTTGGTCTGTGGGCTTAATTCAGCATCTGCCAAACAGATGCACAGGCAGAGGTATACATGGAGTTAGCAACTAGGAACCTTTCGCAGCTTCAAATACCTGAGATAAAACACTGTTTTTGCTCTTGTTCTTCAAGATTGCAAAACACATCACACATTTGATGTGCACTATTTTGTTTCCATTTACAGGCATATTTGCTTTCATTATATGTTTGACTGTTCAATATTTATAGCACAATACAAGGTTTTATTGTTTTGGGGTGGTTTTTTTACGCTTTTGTCTTTGAAAACTCACTGGTTTGCAAGGAAATTATAGTGTGATCTCTGTAATCTGCTGTAGAAGGTGAAATCCTTTGCTTTTGTTCATTCTTTACTAGCATTCAAAAGAAATCAGAAATGTTTCATTTATTTCTGTTGGTGCAATATTTTCCTCTCCTTTGAAACAGGCATGCTTAATCCTTAATCCATAGGTTTTTGGGTTTTTGGGGGGTTTTTTTGTTTGTTTTTTGGTTTGGGTTTTTTTTTTTTTTTGGTAGTATCATGCAGTCAGATGCCTTGGACCTGCATTATATGTTTCCTTTGCAAGATGAGAATGATGGCAGAAGATTTCCTAAGAGCCCAAGCAGGATATTAGGGATAAGAACACCTATGTGGAAAATTCCTCATTAAAAAAATCGGCTCAGCACACACAATCAGATTTTGTTAAAATGCAAAGCTGGTTATTCAGGATTTCTCCACAGACTACAGGACTTTTGCTCCCTGCAATTAGTGTTTGGGACAAATGCTCCAAAGGAACATGAGCATGAGATTAATTGATATGAGACTGATGTGTACAGAATTAATTAATGTGAGAGACTGAGAGATAGTCAATATGAGCATAGAGATCTACGGAATAAATTAACTGATATTTTGGGAACATCCAGAATATCCTTGTACTATCAGCTGCACTCCATGGAAAATATATGTGATGCTATATGAAAAAAAAAATATTTTTAACAGCCCTTTTACTCTACTGGGCTAGTTCTACTAGTTAGGTGGCAGATATTAAAATGGCAGCTTTCTCCAAGCATCAAAACAGAGTGAGATTTAAAGAGATCAATACATGTCAATGTTTTACTTGCTACATGAAATAAATTATTTCTATTTTGAACTAAAACACTTGGGTTGTGAGATGAAATATACTTTAAGTAGACAGGATTCATCACTACTTACAGTGCTTGAAATGAGTATTATATCTAATTGGTATGATGGCGAATGTTTTGGAGAGAAAAAACTGAAAATAATGTTGTTAACTTTTCAGACTAATAAAACATCATTCTTACTAGCTGTACAACAAAAACATTCTGATGTCAAAAAATTACATATCTGTACATAGATGTTTGGCCCGATAACAGTGTTAGCTGCAACATTGCAAACTTCCTTGCATGATTTTCTATATATTGTTCTATGATAACTCTGGGAAAACCAACTGAAAAAATAAGCATTATATGTCTGAGTTACTCCAGATTTTGGTCAAAAGACAAAAGAGCATGAAAAGTCTTCAATTTTAAATGAAAATATTAGATATTTTTCACAGCTAGAACATTAACTTGGGATGTCCATTTACTCACCAGGTTACTGCTCAACATGAAATGGAAAGAGAAAACAGGCAATATTGTTAAGTAGATTCTATTATTTGCTTTGTATTTCATTGACTTTGTTTCTATTATTTTGATAAAATTATATATGCTTTTAGAAATTAAGATATTTGAAAAATATCTACTTTGGATCGTTTTGATGGATTCATGCTTTTAAGTGGTTCTTTTGAAATACTCAAATAAGACTGCATTTAAAGGCTGAAATTAACCTCTCAGATGAGTTTAACAATATTAATGAGTCTGAGATCCATAAGTGTCCTGACTAACGGGTCCAAAGTAGAAAAACAGACCCACAGAAGCATGAAAGTAATTTATTCTAAGCATGGAAAATGGTAATATTTTGTTAATACCTAGTATTTTGTCAAGGTGAGAATCATTACAGACTCCTCATCCTCTGTCATATAGATGGATGGAGCATAAGCATCAAAACAAATACTGTGATTTTACAAGATTTACAGCTGGTTTTTTTTTTACCCACCTCTTACTGTTACTGAGGGTGGAACAGTGGGGTCATAAAATGTCATAGGAAGAATACTGTAAAAAAGGAGACAGTGTCCCTTCTTTTTCTGGGACACATTCTGTAGCTGTTGATCACTGTACCCTGACCCAAGAAAGCAGTTGGACCTTTTCTTTAGTTTCAATCATATTGTCCTAAACCAGACACATGAATTTTACATAAGTGGAAGGTCTACTGTGTTTAAGTTGCTGCCAGCTCCTACCCAGGAAGGATGAAATCAGAGGAGATAATATAGGGAGTTTTGTGTTTGTGAAAGCTGTGCAGTTTGTCTCATCATGAAGCAGTGATTCTCTGCATCATTAATTTAAACTTCAGAAAAAGTCAATTTGCTATTTGCCATTACTTTTTCTTCTTTCCTATATCCCATTTATTTAAGTAAAATCAATGTTGTAAGACATGTATGCCGTATTGTGTGTGAGGGCTGTCTTTGGAAAACACTTTTCTTCCTGCTTATTTTATCCCTATCACTCAACCCTAGTCAGCAGAGATATGCAACAAAGCATCTATCCCAAAAGTTACTCAGAGAACACAATTTATCTAGAAAAAAAGAAAAAGGGAAGAAGAAAACAAACCTAAAAACTCAAAGAAAATAACATTTATACTCATTCCCAGAAGTTTACATTTGTATTATTGCTGTCTCATTTTTAAATGGCCACTGCCCAGAGATTTTACAGGTGTCTTTCAATCTGTGCATAAAAGTATGGGGGAAAAAAAGAGTAAATGTTATTTGATAATGACTTTTTCAGCAGTACTGGGTAAGTTCAGTACATTTCAGTTTTAGGCACCAAAATGCTAAAATTCAGCACCATTGGTTTAAGACACTGTGCAATAGACTCACACACAGAGTCTGACACAATTTTCATCGACCTTAATAGAGTCAAGCTAGATTTTTATATCAGTCTATAGTCTGGGAATTTAGGGATGAAAAGGACTCCAAGCGATTAGCACCTTCAGGGAGGCATATGGATACAAATTGTCCCTCACAGGCAAATATGTTTTTTCTTTTTTCTTCGAATACTCTCAGTAAATGATATATTTCATGCTTCATATTTTTTTCCCTTTAAAGCACATTCCCCAAGTATTAGAGTTTGAGCAGCCTTCTTTCTTGATGTGTAGGTGTTACATGGAGCACTGTGTTCATCAGTTACCTAAATTTACCCTCTTCTGCCCCAGAGCCTGTGATCCCCCTCCACTCTGGCCTCTATTTCCACAGGTTTTGGATGACTTGCTGTGACCCTCCTGCCACCCTAACCCATCCCATGCTTTTCACCTCTACTGGCTCTGCCTTGCTCATTTACTCTTCTCATCCCCTCATTCTCAGGTCCAGCTTTTTGGTCTTCTCTGCTTGGCTTGAACTTCCTACCTCAATCTACGATGCAGATACTGTGAGTAAATACCAAGACAATAACGTGTGTAAGGGACACTGCAAATATGGCTAAGATCTACCATATGTTGCTTTTACAGCCATAAGGGTTTGTTGGAATTCTGTGACAGAAATGCTAACTTGGAGAAGAAGTGAGCAGTCACAAAAGAGATCAAGAAGGGAAGAAAGAGAAGGTACTAGAAATGGGATTGTATGTACCCCTGAGGAAAATTACCTTTTTAGAGTTCTGGGAATTACTGAAGGTAAGAATAATTTCAGGGAGAGTCTCACTGAGCTTCTGCTGCCCTGTGATAGAGCAGGTCTAACACAGATGAAACCTGCAGAATGCAGAGGTGATAACACAAGATCCTAATTAAATGTGAACTTTGCTTCTTTTAAAGCTTAATGATTTTGTAGCATATGGATGACTATACTGATACATAGCTAGGTCAATTAAAGGACTGTATAATATTTCAAATATGTTCTTTTCCAGCTTAGGGCAAGTAGATTTTTTCAGTTAAAGTCATTAGATATTACTTTTTTAATGTAGGCAAAACTAATTAGTTTCCACCTATGTCCCACCAAGAGCTTCCTCATTCTACTCCATTTCAGTTACCTCAAACCAGATAAATTTTGGAATAGTCATAGGCAGCAGAAAAGGATTTTTAAAAATACGTGAATACTGCCAATTGTGATATATAACTACCATGCATATGAAGTAAATTCTTTTTGCTTTTCCCTTTGTAAAATAAAGAAATCGTTTACATTGAGCCTCATCTTGAGTATAACTTCATCACTGACACTTAGAGAAGGTACCTAGAGCATGACTAGTAGGCAAATTAGCACAGAATAATTATCTAAATTGATTATCAAAACAGTAATTATTCTGAGCTTGAATAATTCTGATTTATATGAAAAACCTAAAAGCATATTGCACAGCAGCAAACGACACTATTTCAGATGCCCATTGCTCTTGAAGATAATTTTTCATGCACTAGAATAAGAATGTAGGAGCAATGTTTTATAGAAGGCATAATTAAAAATAAAATCTTCTGTTGGTCATTTGGTATGTGGTTTATATTCTGACGAATTTAGCACCTGAATATATGCCATCATTGTTGGAATTGCTTACATGGATACAAATGGTCTGTTTTTTGTTCCTCTATAAGGAAAACAAATCAGATTTTGATACTTCATGAATGTTTTTGGCTTTGAATTTGAAAGTCTGACCTGTTACTATCCGGTTTAAACACAGAAGGGCAGAGGAAACCAAGTCTCTGCAAATAAAACACATCAAACCCACAAAGGTTCAAAATATACCCAAAAAACATGAATAAAACCAAACAAAGTTAGATGTTGGTGCCAAAAAATTAATATATTTTATTTAATAGTAAAATAGGCAAAGAGAAAGAAAGAGACAAGAAGGAAAGAAATAGAAAAAGAGTTGGTAGTGGGGGGGAATGGGACAGGGAGAGAGTCACTGGGGTTAGATGGAAACGTCACACTGCCGAGAGTCCCAATGATGTCTCGTTGTTCCCCTCCATCTGATCTTCTGGATGGTGACAATCCCCCACTGCCTCCACGCTGGAGAGTATGGAATCCATGGATTAATATACATCTTGGGCAGGTGGGAATGCCCACGTGTCTCTGAGGGGGCTAGGTTTGACACTGCCCCTTGCAACACTGTGGATCTGTTGCATCATCTCTGGTGCAGGGTCTGGGGACCCCTTTGGGGGGGCCTGTGACAAGCCATATCACCCCCTCAGCTGTCCTTCGTGCAGATAAGCTTTTCCCAGGATGAAGTGGCCCCTGCAGCTGAGCTCCTCTGGACATTCACTGCCTCTGACCAGAGGCTTTCTCACCACACACCCAAAACCTCTGTCCCCCCACCCTTTGGTGTCAGGGTCTGTGCTGGCCTGGCAGCTGGGATCCCTGGGGCTGTGGTCTCCACACCAAAGGTGCTAAGCCTGATCCTTCTCTGAAAGTACTCTCCCCAGAGCTGAGTTTTATCATCATTAAGGGCCTCAGGGCCCCAGTCAGAAGGCCTGTTCAGGGTTTTGATGCTTTTCTCTGTAGCTTTTTTAATACAGTTTTGCTGTAATAGGCAAAAGTTCTTCATGAAAATGTTTAAGTCATAAACTATAACATTTCAGTCTCTGACATGAACTCAAATTAGAAATTTCACCTTAAATCCCTGGCATATCATAACCATTGCATACAGTGAAAATCAAGCTGAATGCATGAGAAAAATCATTGCCTCCCAGATGCTGACCACTGCTTATTCAGTTGAGAATGCCAGGTCAGTTTCCCCTAATCAGTGCAAGGCAACACCAGCTGAAATATTTAATTTGCATTTAACCATGGACAAAATGATCTAATGAGATGCTGCAAAAATTTTATCTAATTGTTGTTAAGCGTGGCCCTCAGATGCAAATAAAATGTTCTCAATGGAACATTAGTAACAGACATTTTACCCACAATACTTTTCATTTTTCAATGATGCCTAGAAGTTTCCATGTCAGCTGTGTACAGTGAAGAGGCTTTGGTGCCATACGGTTTACAGAACCATCTGTGTACTCCAAGGACCGCCTTGATGTGCACTCAAATGCAAACTTGTTTTGTGAAAGGTTAAAGTGGCAGAAATATATATCAGAAACTATCTACTGGTATTCCCAAAATGAATCTTGCAGCTGTTCATGTCAAATTCTTTTTGTTATTATTGGAGAAGACCATTTAACTTTAGAAGAAAGCTACAAGCTCTGTGATAATAATGCTGTAGGCAACCAGAGAGACTATGTCTTACTTGGGAACAGAGCAACAATTTTTGAGCTAACGATATACATTTTTTGGGGTTCTTTGCATAAAAGAAGATTTGTCTTGCAGTGGTATTAAAAATCACAATGTCTCAGAAAATAATTGGTCTAAGAAATATTATTTAAAAAATTAAATTCAAGAGGTTCTGGTTCTACAAAACAATTTGCTGTTGTATTGTGAACGCACCTTTCCCTCATAGGAACTTCACTGTAGTCATGTTCTTTTTATAGTTTTATTATTGTTTTCTTTTTAGTCTTGTGAATTGTATATCATTTCCTGCACAGAGGCTCATCTTCAGAAGCTGCAGATTCCCTCTTCCTTTTGCTCCATATCTCACTATGGTTATCAGACATGGGGATTAAGCTTTTCTGCTTCAGGGTGAAGACTTGTAACTCCTGGTTCTATTTGAAATGGAAGAAATGCAAATCTAATTCCATCTCTTTAAAGGAATGATTGAAAGTCAAGTTGAGATTCACTTCATTTAATCTGTCTTGTTTAACCTCATAGATGTCTTACTCTGTTTACAGTTCATGGAGACAAGCCATTCCTGCCTACCACAGAGCACAACTGGATGTAGATGGAAGCCAGAAGGCTGTCTTAGACTAGGCTTAGTTTTTAGAGATCTACGTTTGGGTATGATGAATTCCACCCTTGTTCTGAGAGAGATAATTACAGGCTGTGGATCTCAGGTAGATGAATAGAATTTTTGAGATATACTCGGTATAATGGTTCAGTTGCAGCTAGAAATTACTGCCTGTTAATTGCTGTTGTCAGATGTTGTTTGAAATGCATATTTGAGTCTCCTATACACAACTAGAAATATGGCACAGGACCTACAAGGAATCCACTTCTGTTTGAAGTGGCAGCTGCAGTCTTGATGAGTTGTATGAGTCATCTCAAATGACACACTAGGTGAGTAATCTCGAATATCTCCTAGTTTATAAATTAACACTTAGGGGAGAAGTGATTTTCAGTCTTGTTATCTCTCTGGGCTAATTCATTTTACTTACAGATGCAGAGGACTTCTACAAAAACGAATGAGAATGTCAGTTTTTATCTTCTCTCTATAGCACTGCAATCTGAGAGTTCTTGGATCTAAGTTCGAACCTCTTGAAGAAAAATTTGATGCTACGACTCTTTTTCTCTATATGTGTTGAAATGGCTAACTTAGGCTATCATAAATAGGAAGGAAGAAAAGAAGCTACCTTGACTACCATTGTACCTGAATTTGGAAAGAAATATGCTGTAGTCTCTCCTCTGACTTTGAAATGACTACATACAATGCCCTGAAACTACAAATTACACAATGCAGAGAGGCCTTAAGGACTGAAGTAAGGAAAAACTTAGAAAGTGGCATGTACTCAGCATTTTTTAATGGGCGGCCTAGATAACTTGGCTCTCAGTATACCAGTTTGAAGATTGAAATCTGAGACCTGCATTTTTCCCCGTGCTTTACATAGGGATGTTGAATATGCAATTTAAAGCTCATTTTCTGACATAGAAGTCATATGCCTCAATCTTTTTTTGGATCTAACCCTATTTCTTGCTTCTCCAGTGATTTTCTGTTTTTTGGATGAAAAATTAGCTTTTGCACCACTTTACAAAAGTGAAGAAAATTCAAACAATTGGATCCAACATTAGGATTATATGCCTTTGTATGATATGGTAATTTTTACATTTAATTGATATCAGTGAAGTTTTGCTAAAGTAAAACAGGAAGGAGAATTTCTCAGTTTTAATTGGTCATTCCTGAAATATTATAGACTTCCAAAATCTTTCTGGTTATTTATTTTTAAAGTTAAAATGCAAGGGTAAAGTTATTTGAATTTAAACAAGATTTTCTTCCCTTTACAATTTGTCATACATTTGATCCTGCAGCCAAGTAGTTACCTTGAAATGATAGTATCTTACCCACTTTCATGGCAATAAGCAATGTTAGTATGATATCTGAAGCCATGACCATTATTCCTCTCCCATGAATGCCAACAGTTAATATTACCAAGAAATTATTTTTCTTCTGTTCATATCACAAGAATGTTTCTTTCTCTCTACTACTAATAGCCTAGCACCTCTTGCCCACCTTTCAATTTTATTCCAGTTGAAACATAATGAATGAAATAATTTGAATCAATTAAAAGTAATATAGTTGTCCCAATACTGTGTTGATTTTCTGTCTTCCATTTCTCTTCTCTTAATGTTTCCTTCTCTCGTCTGATTTCTTTTTTCTTATCTCTATATCTTTTTTATGGCAGGGAAAAAGCATCTCTCTTTCTATTATCCCTTTACTTCAGCAGTGATTTTTCATTGCCTTCATAGCTGTTCTGTGAGGATTTGCAGCTGCATTCCCATGACTCCTCTTCACCCTGGCAGCAACTCACATTTTTCTCTAACAATTCTTGCCTGCTTGTTGCAAGGGTGGGTGTCTCATTACTAGTCTGTTGGTGTTTTTGTTAATTAGCAGAGACAATGTTAATTGAGGAGTCATGTTGTTAATAATAGTGTTAAACCTCTAAATACATCCCATATAATGTCAGCGTTTTCTGCAATCAGAACATTTTCCCACTGAGCTGGCTCATGCAATTCATAAAACTTTGGTGCCTTCTAGCTTGCACTCTAACAGCCTACCAAGCACTACAGTTTGGGTTTAGAGGCAAACTTGATGGTAAAATCAGAGCAATATCTGAAGCCTGAATGAAGAGTCAAGAAAATCTGGGTGAGCCTGACTCATTCTCAAGTAAAAGTGGGCTGCTTCATGCCTGTTGCAAATCACTTAAAATTCAGTGGTTGTCCAGAGATAGTTCAAACTAAGACAAAAAGCACTCTATTCAGTTTCGTATTTATAACTCCCACCATACTACACTATTAAGGCATTACACTGTTAGTACTACTCTATTAAGATATCCTTTAATTGTACCACAATTTCCTGTTACCATGGAGAACATCCTGGCACAGAAGAGCTCAGGATAAAGTCGAATGCTTTTTAGCATTTAAAATAGATAGCCTCAGTTCTGGAGTCTGTGTTTAAAATATTGCATAATCTTCTCTAGCTCATTTCTAGAATGCAGCCAGCCACAAACTTGAGCTTGTAAGACAGTAATGGCTGAGAGTAGGAGGTAAAGGATGATAAAAGCTTTTGCCCCAGAGAATAATGTATGTGACAAAGGCAGAGCTCTGGACCATCTTACCTGGCTGCTTCATATACCTAACAAAGCAAACAACATCCCTAGAACATGATTTATCCCACTCCTAGCTAGAGATCCAAACACCCAATGACCCTAAACCAACCCCAAAAAGACTTTTGCCTCTTGTTCAGATAGATAACAATTAGGTATCTACACACAGGAGATATCCTAACTGTGGAATGTGCCATATATTAACTATTAGCTATTAATTAATGAGGAGAGGGACAGAGACTCAGTGAGGACTTTATTGCTTTCCACTTCTTAAAAAGGTGTTGTAACAAAGTGGTGGTCGGTCTCTTCTCTCAGGTAACAAGAGATAGGACAGGAGGAAATGGCCTAAAGTTGTGCCAGAGGAGGTTTATGCTGGAAAAATTTCCTCACTGAGAAAGTGAATTTCTTTGCTAAAAAGAATGTAGCAGGGCCTTCCTATCTGTCTGACACTATGTGTGATTCTTTTGAGCACCTTTCAAAACAAATTACTTTAGGGTCTTTTACAATAAATTTTATAACCTTTTTCTTTATCATGGGTAATTACAATATTTATAATGCATGCAAAGCTTGAAAGAAAATATAGTACTTATATGTTGCAGTGTGCTATAGGATTTTTTGTATATTAATGCTGCTTCAGATATTTCTCTTTGGCTGAAGTTTGTACGATTCTCCCCTCCTTAACCCCTCCCCTCTGGCTTTCCCTGGTTGGCTCATATGAGTAAACCATGCCCCTCATCCCTCTCCTGATAACCCCCTCAGAGGGCCTGACCCGGGGTTCGCTATTTGGGCTCTCCAGAACCCCACATCCTGCCTCACACCCCTGCCTCACCGCCCCTCTCCACCATCCCCGAAGCCTCCCTTTTAGACCTTAATAAATCCCCTGGAAACCTCGAATGGTGATCCTGCACTTCTTCAACTGCCGCGCCTCCACAGCGAATCGCGTCTCCAGCAGCCCCACAGCCCGCTGCAGCCACATGCACGCCTGGCAGGTTTCGGCTCTGGGCAGCCTCTCATACATTGCAGTGTGGGGTGGCTGCTTTTGAACTGTGAGACTGCGTTGCTGCACTTGTATATTTTTTATATTAAAATAGAAAAGGCTGTGACTCTCAGTAGTGAACCTTTATATTAAATTCAATATGATGCAAGTGAATTAACACAGTACCTGACAACAAAGAAAAAAATAATTTTACTTAGGATTTAAGTTATAGTAGAGATAAAGGAAGCATGAGTCTCTCTAGAAAAAAATACTTTTAGAAAGTGATTTGCAAAGCTTAAAACACAGAAATTGTTGTAACCAAAAGAAATTTCCACCTTTTACCCCACATTTATTGTTTACTGCTAGTAAAAAAACGACTTTCACAAGATGATGTTTCTGGTACAACCCTGTTTACTATCAGCACGTTTATATACAATAATATGTCTAATTCTGATTTGACCTATGACAGACTGCTAAAGGGAAGTTTGTGTTTGATTAATTTATTTAATTCTAGTCTTAAATACCTGGCAACAATCTGCATATCAATGTATAGATACTGTAACTTATTTTCCTTCCTAAACAGCTTTAAAGAAAAAAGGGCTCACAATCTGAGGGAGGGTGCTGTTTGTTTATTTGTTTGCAATGAGAGTTTGTTAATTAACTTTTTATTTAATTGAGATGATTGAAAATCTAAAGGAAGCTTTATGGATTATCTTGAAAGCCTACATTTTAATAGCATCCCTTAGCAATAGTAGACTAAGTCTAACTTTCTGAAATAACATATATATAGATATACATATTTGTGTGTGTATGTTCTGAAAGGGATAATGTAATGTAAAAAACACACACTGTCTTTTAAGTAGAATTTTCATTAAAACAACAGGCTGAATTTCAGATCTATCATGATATTTTTAATGCGTAGGCCATTTTTACTGAAAAAAATGTTGTTAAACAGGCTGCTCACTTTAAAAGAATGAACTGTAACATTTTTTTTAAAAAAGGGAAAGGCTACCACTTGCAGTGGTAATATTAAGGGGCTTCAAAAAAAATTAAAATTTCCAGTTACTTATTCAATTTGCTGTTGGAATTCTTTAGCAAGGGGCTTTTCAATTTTGGTTTCGTCGTTTGGGTTGTTTCAACAGAACAGAGACATTTTATCTATATTTTCATTCTAGAATATGGGACTATTACTTCTTTTACTATTCCAAATAATACACCTGGGTTTTTGCACCGTGACTTTTTGAAATATATCAAAGAGGTGATCTCTTTTTAATAACTTACTGAGGAGAATCTGCCCTGTGTTCCTAGGTTGTGCACAGGTTGTATTGCTCAGAATCTGAGTGTAAAACTTTTATGTCACCTGACCCCACTTGCAGAGATGCTCAGACAACCTTACCGGGTTGGTCAAGGTAGAACTAGGTTTATTTCTTCAAAAACTTTTTTTATATAGCTTTCCACTGATAGGTTTGACTTTATTCTTATTAATGATGGTATTTTCAAAGTAGGTCTTGAAGTTGCTAAATAATCTAGCTCTCCTTTACTAGATTGGGACCTGCTCCTGTGATTGCCTAAGTAATAAACATTTTATTTCACTCCTGGGGTCTCTCTTGGTTTCATGAAACTAGAGTACTCCTAAATAATGCATAGGTCAAGTTCCGAGTCGAGGGAATAGCCACAACATCCAATGCAAACAAGGTAACATAAATATGTGATTTGACCCACACCTTACACAGTGTTCCAAAGTTGTCCCAGCAGGTTTGGCACACTTACTGCTCCCTGTATCACACCACGGCTATGCAACACATGCAAGAGACTCACACTATATTAAAAATACTTTGGTGGGATGGATTTTTTTTGCAGTGTTTTGTACACATTAAACTGGTGTGTGAAAGTAATAATAATAAAAAAAAGATAAAAAACACACCAAAAATAATTATGTCTTACTGTCACAGAAAGGGTGGATGAGGCCAGAAGACCCAGTGCTGTATGGTTCATATATAATAGATAGTATCTAATTTTCTCCGGAATTAAAAAATCTCTTTCCTCACTACAGAAAGCCTTGAAGAGTGTCATTGCAAGCTACTTCTCATCACTTGTCCTACGACTAAGGGTCACTGCCTGGGATTTAGCTAAGGATATGCTTTAATGGTAAATGAGAAAGGGCAAAAGGCTTTGCTCATATAGTTCTAAGTCTATTTTACAAGATGCCAGGGCCTGTTCTCATTCCCAGCAGGCAAGAGGCAAATCTACAATATGTCCATATCACTAAGCAGGAAATCACATCCACAGGGTCTACAGAGAGCAGCCTATTGCTACTGCTTTTCCATGACCTGTGTCCAAGATCATCTGCGAGGCCATAGCCAAGTCCAAGCACAATGGATGTGAGCAGACAGTGCCACTTGGCTATAGGAACAGATGCTTAGAGCCAAGAAGTACAAGAAGGGATGTTTATTAAAACAACACAGATTTCTTTGAATTATAGGGTTCCATGAAAAATGAGTCACATACTTATTGCAATTTTTTTCCTAGCATTTTTTCTATAGAATTTGTTTACCCCAGACTCAAATAGAGATAGTTTCTCAAAAAAAAAAAAATCAGATACACTGTTATTTCTGTGTTCCACGCTTCTTTTGTATGGTGTTATAAATTACACTACATTTGCTTTTTGTCATCTTGTACTATAAATTGATTTTGAATTTTTGCCCAACATCACTCCCTGATCTGTATAACTTCCATGTTTTATCCTTCTGGTTGATTGCAAAGTAAAACCTTCCTTTTTCCTTAGATGCGACTTGCTTTTTTCTTTCAAAATCTCATTTTGGTTTCTATATCAATTTACTCAACTTTTCTAGCTTGACTTTTGTTATATTTATGTCCTTGATAGGGTTTGAAAGGTCCCTTAAAGAAGTGCAATCTGGAAATATTATTAACATAATTGTTGTTCCCTCCTAAGTCGTCTAATGAAGTTGTTACATAAGGGAAGTTGTGACACAGCTGGCGAGGTCTCCAGAAGTCTTGTCCCAAAGTACATTATCTCAAGCCACACAGTTTATAAGATCTTTTATTAAGAATGACTAAACATGAAAAGTTTTATTTTGTGTTGTTTCAGGCATTACCATTTATTTTAATAAATTTCTATGACACACCTTTGATGTAACAGGGTCCAGGGGGGTGGCACAGGCTGGCTGCCCGCCCCGGACCGGGTCTCTGGTCCGTGTAATACCACCAGATCTGGGGCGCCTGGCCCCCGGGGTCCCCCAGCATGGCATGAGTCTTTCAACCACGGAAATTCTAACAGGAAACGTAGTAAGGCGAAGGAACGAACCTGGACTCCATATCTGTTCTGGCAGGGAGGTTTATTTGGGGTAATGGGGAGAGGGGTTGCAGGGGAGGAGAAGGGGGGAGGAAAGGTAGGGACAGGGTAAGGGCTGCCAGCTCAGAGAGGAGACCGCTCTCTGATGCAGACACGGGCTTATAAGGGGAAGAGAAGGGGCGGGATTTTTCTCCCCTGGAGCCAGTCCCGGGAGATGGAGGGGGAGAATTGACAGGGGGAACACACCAATAGGTTTTCAGGTACAGCAGAGTGCATATTTTAAAATGAACCAATAGCATACAAGGCAGGGGAACAAAGAGAGCACATGGAATCCTAAAACCCCACATTGCTATATACTTTCACTTGAAAGTTTGAAAATATAAAAATCATATTGACTTGCACTGAACTGTCTTTTTAATAAATGGAGTAACAGAAGAGCAGGAAAGCAAGAGATTTATTAAATTCCCAGAATTAGAAGAAACTAAGTTCATCATTGCAGCATTGAAAGCATCCCCTGAAATTGATTCTGGTCTAATACTTCTGGTGTATGTAGAAACCAATGAAGATTCATACAGTTATTTGGTTGCCTTTTCCTTTCTTGGCTGACATTTTAGATTTCAAAATTGGAGTCCAAAATTCAATCCAAACAGCCACTTTGCTCCTATCACCCTCTGTTCGTATGTATTTTCTGAATAAGGTTCTAACAAGCATGTGCAGAAATGCTTTTGTCTTGGAAACACTCAGAGACTTTTAGTTCTTTTTGCACCTGACATATCCACAAATAATCTCTGCTTCCTGGTCTCATTTCATAGATACTTTCAAAAAATATCTACTGGATT
The DNA here is from genome assembly GCA_024500445.1 of Entomyzon cyanotis. NCBI lineage: Eukaryota > Metazoa > Chordata > Aves > Passeriformes > Meliphagidae > Entomyzon > Entomyzon cyanotis. The sequence continues at coordinate 54,943,480 of JAKEPQ010001016.1, read as the reverse complement.
TAAGCCAGCACAGGCCTCAGCCCTGCTTCTCTTTGGTTGCTCAGTGATTAAGTAATCCATTTAGGATATGGGAAACAAAGGCTCAATTTCATTCTTTGTCTTACCATTTCCGATAGAAATGCACTAAGGACATGTTCTGCAATGGTATAATTTCAGTCCACCCTGCTCAATCAGCTCCACTGTGCATAGTCTGGATAAATATTCATTAGGCTGGAGAGACCGAGTGTGGAAAAGCCAGGAAAAGGTTTTGGCCCTTCGCTAATAGACTGAAAACAGGCTTGGGTTCCCTGAACTGGGGATTTGCAGAATGTGGTACCCCAGAGTGGAGGTCTAAAATGGTGCTACTTAGGTGAGATGCTACTAATAACTTGCTAATGAGAAATTCTACCCAGATCTTACCTTCCACAGGACACCTGTGTCTCATCCATAGTCTTAGAAATCACCACCAAAGCAATAGCAATCATTCTTTTAAAGAATCAACTAGAGATTATGCATTTGTTTTACTGCACTAAATACCAGTTAAATATGTAAATATAAATATATAAGCATACTGTTTTTAATGTAGTTAGGTATATTCTTGTTTATTCATATTTTAAAAAGACATCTTCACATCAGAAAACTTTTCCAAAAGCTGTTGAGTGAAGATCTAGGGGCCACTGATTCACTGGTATGGTGTTTATTTGTATCCTTAATAATACTTAACATTTTCAGCATTTTATCCATCTCAGTTGCTGAAGAAAGGTTTTGTTGAGGGTGTATGTGTGTGGAAACACAAACACTAAAATCTGTACTATCACATGGTGGTGCTGTTGGATAAGAAAAATCTAAAGAAATAACAACACAGGGTGAGAAAGAATTTTACAGTGAGTTAAATAAAATCAAAAGAACGACAGCTTCATTCACCTCTGTCATGTCCAATCTTTCATTTCTTCTTTTGACACAAAGATTTTAAATTAGGCAGAATCATTATTCCTGGTGGCTTGTATTCTTGATAACTCACACAGTAGATACAGATCTTTAACATGAATTTCATGCCTCTGAAGACTGACAGTTAATGAGGCTATTATTTTCATTTTTAAATTGGCAAAATGTGAGACAAAAAATTGGTGGTTTCACATCTCTTACTATCACCTTTCAGTGCAAATTTCTTTCTTCTTAGTTTAAAACCTTTTATAATATAAGGTGAATGCCTAAATCATCAAATGATTCAATACAATATTTTCTATTGCAACAAGTATTTCACTAAGCCAATAACCTTGTTTGCTAGATATAAATGGCATGTTTTGAAAAAAAGATGAATACCAGCTCAAATTGCTTTGGCTGATGTAACATCTTGACATTGAACTGCACATTCAGAACCTTGCTATCATCTAATTTACAATCCTTCTTCAGAAACATCCTTTCCTCTAAAAGATGTTCAGTGCAGTCGCTGTAAACAAAGTGTTCAATTTGGCAATCATCTGTGCTTATCATCGTTCAAGCTAAAGGTATTGAAAATTTCAGCAGAGCACCATGGGATCTTTCAGTATCTGTGGAAGAGTGTGGAGATGTCCATTTCTAAAATTACTGAATAGACTAATTATGTCTTGCCTGATTGATAAAGTGGTGGGTAATGACATATTTTGGATTTGAGGTGTTGTACTGAAATTATTTTTTAATTATAGAAGCCATCATTATGTTAACTCTTTTATCAGGTTTAGTGGATTTTGAACTTCTGGTGCTCCCATTAGGAGTACATTATAGCACTGTGTGTGAGGTCAGAAAATATGTCAGAGCTTTAGCAGGGATTTTCAATGACAAAATGAAAGTTTTTGAATTGTACTTTGCTTCAAAGAAAGGATCTCAGCAGTTTCCTTCTTTGTGACATTGGTAGGCAGACACATCATTAGCATCTTTGACTTATAAGAATAGGAAGCCTGAGGGCCTAAATTTTACCCCTTCACAGTTAAAAGATGAGGCACTCAGGCTGTGCCTGTGGCCAACTGCTGTTTTCAATATAAGGGGCAGAGTAAGCTCACAGTGTATTTTCACCTCTCACCTTAGTGCCCCATGTGTAGTTTTTTGGGGTTTTTGTTGGGGTTTTTTAATTTTTATCTTACTTTGGATTCAAATCCTGAGCAAGATCCTGACTATCCTTAACTCCCATTGAGACTAGCAGAATTTGTAAATGTAAATTATGTTATCAGCACATTTTTAAATGCAGAGTATGTTATCAGGACCACTTGGGATCTGGTTCAAAGCCTTGATGTGTTTGATTTATTTTGGATGTGTTTGATTTGTATTTTATTAAAAGAAGCCCCTTCAAAGGTAATGGTAACATGCTTCAAAGACAAAATGCACTTGTGATCTCACAGAACCAGCATGGTCTACTGGGTAAGTATTAACCTGGGAAAACAAGGTTGGGATTTCTGGATATTTCCATCATCATTCATTACCCTGCTGAATTGCCTGCAGCAAGTGGCTCCCTCACTATGGCTTTGGAGATTTGCTTGTTTACTTTTTTGTTTGTTTCTGTCTGTAAATAGAGGTGGCTGATGAAAAGCTGATGTAAATTTTGGCATCGTCACCACACTCAGAAAAAGGTTCTGCTTCTTTCTATTGGGATAAATGAACATGAAGAAAAGCTTGAAATAGGCATGCGAACTCTGCATCTTCTGTACTTGTTTACAAACATTTGTATCTAACTATAGCAGTGTTCAGTCGTTTTCTTCTTTCTGCGTAACTTCTGTGTTCCTCCTGTGAATTTGCTAAGAATTTCTAAGCTAACTGTTGTGTATAAAAACCTTTTTCCAGGAAGGCTAAGGAGAGCATTAAGCCCAGATACAATACAGAAATATACATTTCTCACTGTACACATATTTTTTGTCCCTCATCCATTATTCAATCTGCTGTAGGAAAAGCTTGTACATGTGACGTGAGACTAACAAAAACATTGCAGTAGTCAGTATTTTCAATTCCTAGCATCTTACACTTTGGCGTCTAAATCTGTGTGAGTTGTTTTCTTCCTGCTGTGGTAAACAGCCTCATTTCTTACCATTCTCTTAAACATTGTAGTCATGGAGGATAGCTGCCTCTCTAGGGAATGTGTGTTCTACAGTTTGCACCTCAAGTCTCAGAGTAAACATAAACATTTATGCTGTTATGTCAGTAATATAACCTCCCCACTCCAGCGGAGTATTCCCCTGATTATGCAGCCACATTAGCCCTCTCAGCCGCAGCACCACACTGGGAGTTGGCAAGATCATGTTCAGCTGTTTTTAACTTGAAGGAACAGATTGTTAGAAAGCAACATGTCCTCAGCTTCGTTGATTTAGAGCCTGGGTAAACTTCTGTGAAGTGAGAGTTTGGGGACTTCAGTGAGATCCAATGCAGCCATACTCTTGCCTAAATAGGAAATATTTAATGCAGTATTACAGTTTATCTTGCCTCCTTAATATCATTTTGGGATGCTCACATCTCCTACCGTGCTAGGCAGCTGATATTGCTACTGAGGTAAACAGAAAGGAATTGATAATTAAGTAGATAATGGGTAGTAGAAATTCACTAAAGGATATCGGTGATATTTCCATGTCTGTCTTTTTTCTACACTTCATTTTCTTTTTGCTCAGTTGTCTTGGTGCAGCCACTATGACCAAAAAACTTGATCATGGAGCTTGAGCTTTATTAGAAGATGGAGGGCTAGGTTTTTGTTATGCTGTTCCCACACCAAGTGGAAATTAGCCCCAAAGCTGCTGTAAACAGTCTGGCAAGTTCATTACAGTGCAGAGGTGATCCAAGACTAAAAGTGAGCAGGGATTTTTCTCTCTTCTCATGTCTGAAGCTGGAAATACTGGCATTGCTCTATGAAAACACAAATGGCCACTGTGGTGTTGTGCCAGGAGTATTTTGCCTTGCAAGGGAAGAGAAGAAAATTCAAAATCACTTCCTTTTTATAGTTTGATGAAATGAGGACTAAAGGCACTTAGGTTTCTGTAGGAGGTCCTAGTTTAAAAATAGGAAGATCAAAACTGAATTGATTTTAAATCCTTGCTAGTGGGGAATTTTGCTGCTAGTGTGAGCCAAAGGGGCATCATGGTCCTCTGATTCAACACAGAGCCTTATGCCACCCTCTCAAACTGGTTGATATCCCAGTTGATATCCCAGCTGATAACCCTGTAACTGCTGATGCCCAGTATCTCACCTCCATTTTTCAGTTTTATGCAGAACTGTAACAGAACAAAAAGAAAAATACCTATGTATTTATACTGTAGTATATTTATCTAAAGTCTGCCTTTCTTTTAGCTAAGATCCAAAAATAATATCTCCATATGCTGTTTCAGCAAGATAATATCTAAGCCCTAGCCTGCCAAGGTCCTAATTTTTCCCTGTTATTTATCCCTTCTCCCTAGCTTTTACTATCTGAGGGCATGGGCACCCACAACATAAACTGTTTCAGGGACTTGATCCAGCTAAGGGCTAACAAGTGTTCTTTTCTTTTTCATTTTTTTTTTTAAATTTCTTTTACTCCGTGAATTTTCATCCATTCAGCTCCCCATAATGTTTCAATAGATGATTACACAAGACACAGTGCCAGTTCGAGGCAGGAGAGTGCACAGCTGGGGATGGAAAAGGCAGCTGAGATCACAGCAGTCTCAATTTAGATTTGTTGAAATGATTATGGATATGCACCTTTCATTTCCTGAATTTTAGCTGCTGCTGAGAGAAGTGATCCCTGGGGACAAAAATATTTTTAGCCAGAGCAGTTCATCATACAGCTATAGGAACTTCATGCACTTGGCATTTAGAAGGTGATAGAAGCTAGAGGCAAGCAGATGAGGGAATGAGGGATATATCTTTGGTGACAGCGATGGTTTATTTCATCCTAAAGTGATATTGAAACTTTGTGTGTTTTTATTGAAATGTATTTTAATTTAAAAAAATCTGTTTAATTTCTCAATGAGTTTAACAGAGCTACAGTTGTGTTCCTTGAAACCGTAAGTGTTTAGGAGTTTTCCAGAGGAATTTCACCCTCATCATTCTTTACAACTTCCCCCCTTCTTCAGTCTCTCTTCTTTGCCTTCTCAGCTCCTCTAGACACACAGAATGCAAGAAATGACGTAGGAGGATAGAGAATGGGTTTTTACATTGTTATTGTCTGCTGATTTGGAAGATTTCAAGGTTGTTGGTCTTCAGTTCAGAGATAAACAATTCTGATTTTCTCTAATCATATTAGTTGCCTTTGAATGTTATTCAAACATGTACACAACATCTTACAATAAATTGGAGATGACACACAGTGAAAACCAAATATGTGTGAAACTTGATACTCAGGAATATGTCATTATTCTTGATAAGCTTCTATCTGACTTGCAAACCCCAAAGAAAACAGTTCCACACTTTACTAATTACTAATCTAAAAAGGTGGCTTGTTGTTTACTAAGATATTAAACACCACTAAAAATACTGCTTTTTCTGAATCATGCCTAGGACATTACTGTAACATGGTTGCAAATTAGATTTATTCTGAATCCTTCAGGCTGAGCTCCTAAAATGAAACCTAATTGATCAAATTATGCATTGTGAACAAATCAGATGAACATGGGAATTTTTCCTTAAAGAATTTTTTTCAATTTTCTTTTAATTTTCTTTGTTTAATGGAATAAAATATGATTATATTGAAAGTCCTCCATCTCAAAATTGTATGAAATAGGTAATTACAAAATTAATTTTTACAAAAGTGGAAATAGAAAACTGGGAAAGAAAATATTTAACTGACACTGAAAAAGGAATCAAAGTATTTAATATTAAGACTGATAATGAGTCATAAACCTCTTTCTATTTAAAAACTAACGATTTTTGATAAAATGGATGAATATAAGGTCACAATAAAAGTGATTTTTTTTCCCAGAAACTAAAAAGTTGTGGTTAGGACTTATACAGCAGAAATGTAATTTTACCATATATTTCAAACCCTAACTGGGCACTTTAATACACTTTTTCTCTTAGTTCAATATCAGGTTTTGCATTCCTTGATGAAGCTTTTACTTTTTGAGTAAATTTCTAATTCCTTTTGTCTATTATTAGGAAGTTTATGGTTTAATTAAATTACCTTATTGATTAGCATAGAATAGTCTTCTAATCTACAGCTTCTCAGAACTTGACTTGCTATGTTTATTTAGTTACAAAAAAATGCTGGCCTATGGCATCTTCAATTTTCATTAGCATTGTTAGGTGAAAAAATCCCATAAACCCAGAAGTGAGTCTTTTATTACAGTGTCAACACTGGAATTTCAATAGCTAGCAAAGGTCTCCAGCTGACCTCATCAGTGAATAGATTGGAACAATTTTTCTCTAACCAGGGAATAAAGTCACCAGTATTTAACAGCTTTGATGCATACTTGCATGTTGTGAAAACTAAATGTATCTTTTGCGCTAAAGCCCAATATAAAAACTCTTCACAACATCTAATATCTGTGTCCTGGCTTTAGAGACAAAGAAACTGGAGAGCATAGCCTACATGTGGATGCTGGAATGCCAATAAGAGGTTGTATGTGTGTAAAACAACCTCTGTTCTTTCAGACCAGCGATAATGAGTTTTGCTTCTTCATCCATGTTTCACCTTCAAAAAATCAGTTGTTATTCAAAATAATCAAAAATAATCAGTTGTTATTTTAAGAATGGCACATCAGAGATCACTGGGATCTCAGCACTTAAATATTTGTAAGCAGCACTGAATGCTAAAAAACAAAGAATTTTCTACTATAAATTTGGAAAATTATAATCTGTCAGTAAAAGATCAATCCAGATTATTAAAACTGCTGCTGAAAAATTTTGGTTGGAAACAACTGCTAGACCTGAGCTGATCCAACCCCTGCTCAAAGCTTTTTTCTGAGCTAGAGCAGCTTGCCTAGGGTTTTCCACAGCTTCTCTGGACACAGCTGGGACACAAAGCCCAGCTGTTTACTCAGGAACAGAGGATCATATGGAGGCACAAGTGTCTTCTTGGCAGGTGTTTGGAAGTCCCTTAAGGGATCTTTTGGTTAGCAAATATTTACATACAATCTTATAATCTTTTGCTGCCCAGAGAAGCCACTGCTGTCTTGGAGGTGCTCCAAGGCATAACCCTCACTGCTGATGCTGGTGTGTGCTGGAGACCTTGGACAGGTTCAGTCACTTCCAGTGCTCTGCATGGATCTGTTCTTGTGGCTCAGCAGTGCATAACATTGTGCCAACACATTACACCTCAACATACACTTCAGTTTTCTTTAGTTGGGTTTCTTTATTTTACTTTTTTTTTAATAACTACTTCTCACTGCTCACCTATAGGTGCATCATAGAAGACATTCACATAAACTCTCACATGAAGGTGTTTTCCAACGCTCCCTGCAGCCTCAGGTAGGAAAGTCCCAGGAAGTCCATTTTGGCTGAGGAGACTGCTATCCCTGGAGGTACCTGAATCAGCGAGGTCAAGGTACCATTTTTCCTATGCTGACATGACCATCTTCAAGCCCTTTTTGCATGCTTTTGCCTGCCACTGCCCATGGTAATGCCTTGTTCTGTCTTTGTGTCCTTCTTGTGACACTGATTGCTAGAACTTCTTGTCAGTTAAGTAGGAAACCCATCATAAATCTCCTGGCCCTCCAAGAGTTTCTGCTGAGTGGGGGTTGTTTGTTCCCCCGTCAAGGCTTACTGCCCTGGTGAGTTTGTCTCATGCTTCTTTCTCCCTTGCTGTGCTCCAAAGGTGTCCTTTTGCATGACTGCAACTTGCCTTAGTCACACAGAACCCTTTGGAACTTGCTGGATTTCAAAGTACAGTCTCCTTAAGTCTTACTTTTAGAAAATATCCTAGCAGATACAAACCAGACCCTTCTATACAGAACATGTATATCAGCTATGTAGATAGCTGATATATCCTATATTCATTCACTATATATCAATAAAATTATATATCACTATATCAATAAATTATATATCACTGATATATCAATTTTAATCAATTGCTTAGTTATTTTGTTTGCTTTTTAAAAATGCTGATCTTTTACTTTCTTTTATCCAGCAAGTAAGCTACACTAGCTATTTTATACATTATACATTATTTTTTTCTTAATCTTAATCCTAACAAAAAAAAAAATTAAATATACCTTTCCCTGGCCTGTATTGAAATATATATCACTGATATATATTCAGCTGATATATCAATAAAATTGATATATCCTATATTCAATTTTAATCAATTGCTTAGTTATTTTGTTTGCTTTTTTAAAAATGCTGATCTTTTGCTTTCTTTTATCCAGCAAGTAAGCTACACTAGCTATTTTATACATTATACATTGATTTTTTTCTTAATCTTAATCTTAACAAAAAAAAAAAAAAATTAAATATACATTTCCCTGGCCTGTATTGAAATATCTCAGTTACATATGCAAACCCCACTGAATTCTGAGCAAAAACAGCTGAGCAAATAATTTGAAATAAATGCCTACCTTAATTAATTTTTTCCATTTGCTAAATGTCTATAAGCAAATCATAATTTCTTCATATTAATTCAGTATTCAGATTTGCTCAACAGTTTTTCACTTGATTGAATGAATAACTGGGAACAGTTCAAAGTACCTTTATGTTGTTCAGTATTCAACTTGGCTGGCAATTAAAAAGCTGTTTCTGATCTCTAACTCATCTATAGTTTCTTCTTATCAAACATCTCTTTGTGGCCTCTGTATCACAATATCTGAAGACCTTGCAAACTTAAACATGCTTACTCTTATGAATTCAGGATTTTTTTCTTTTTTTCTGTTTTATGGATGAGAAGCAGCATATATAAAGCCAGGTTCTTTAAAGGTGCTTAGGCACAGTTCCACTAAACTAGAGAAACAGCACCTCATCTGCTGCCAGCTTACTTCCTGGAAAATTCATCAGCCAATAAATGTTTTGGCTCCCAATAAGGTATAAAGAAGAGCCAAGTGCCTAAGGAATGGATTTTTCAGAAACCTGCAAGCTAAGCAGAGCCTATGACAGTTAGATATGAGACAAATCCATACCGAAGGCCATAAATAAAACTGTGACTTACAATCCTTCCATTCCAGTCATCCAGAAAGCAATTGATCCAACAAGCTTAGGTTTGAGGAACTAATGCGGTTGAAAAAATGAGGTCACATCAATCTCTAGTAAGTACTAGAAAAGCACAAAATGCCCACCTTCCCCTTGGGGATCAGTGGCAAGCTACTCATTGTTTCCAGACAGAAAATGCCTTCTGTTTCATAAAACGGACATCAGGGCCCTGGAGACAGCAGTATACCTTAATGTCTCTGACAAGCTTCACCAAGGGCTTCCCTTCCCATGTCTCCAGGAACTCATGACAGCCTTCAGTCAGGCATCCAGTCCCATAGCCTGAGCTGTGTTGCAGGTGTACGTATAGCCAGCCCTGCCTTTGCCTTCATCTGCTCTTTTTTCTCCCTGCCTTGGTCCGGGTGCATCCTGTGCTGTGTTGTGTGCTGTGCTGGAGACTGCACGAGAGCCTGGCACTGCCTGTTGTGCTCAGACCATGTGGGACTGAGCCCTATCAGTCAGGGCATGTTGGGGTCACCTGCAGCTGCCAGCTTGTGCCCTTGGCCAAGCAGGAGAAAATATCAGCAAAGCTGCAATCTACAGCTCTGATAGAACTGAGAAGTGCAAAGGCTTTGACTGGACAGAAAAGCACACTGGCATACCCTTTTCCCTTTACTTCCTCTCCCAGCTCGCTGTGTTCTTTGACTGTCAGTGTTGTAGTAATATTTAAAAAGTTCCAAAAGCACCCAGTTTTCTGGAACAGCTTTCCCCAGACCAGAAAGAACAAAATCACACTTAGCTCTCCCTAGGACAAACTCATGAACCAAACTGAGAGTTCAACTTAGATGAACTGGACTGGAAAACTGGATTGTCTACCATTGTCTACCAGCCACATTCTGGTTGTTTTCACCTGAACTGTTGAAATATCTTATTTAGGTATTTAAATTTCTATTAAGTATTAATTAGATAAATATAAATTATCCATATAATAAAATGGGGTTTGGGGTTCTGAAAATATTCAGGAATGCAGTTAGGACTGTATGTATAGTTCAGACAAAAGAAGTCTGGAAATATGACATAATAGAGAAATTGCTCATAGTTAGGATTCATCCTGTTCAATCTCAAGCACAGGATTCAAGCACAGCCTAAGAAACTAAAATTTTAATGTTGATGTTTAGATGTCTCCTTGCAATTTTAAATGTTTACTTAACCTTAATGTCAGACGCTTATTCAAAGTGATGTAAGTCTTCATGTGTTTGTAAGGGGGGTATTGTGTTGTTGTTTCTTTGTCTTAGGGGTTTTTTTGTCTTTATGATATAAAAAAAAGCAAAGAGGAACCAGAATTTCCATATTTCATGCAGATGGCATGTACAATTTTACAAACACTTTTATGTTCATAGCTTGTCAGCAAAAGACATCCAGAAAAGAAATGTTAGCTCTGTTAGCTTTTTTTTTATTATTTTATTTTTGGCTGTGCAGTTAATTGTATATATTTGTTGTTGCTCTCCTTATGTTTAGTGAAACCTGGTAAATGCAAGCTGCAAAGACTCCCTTTATGTTCACAACTTTATCTTGATGAGCTAAAATGAACAAATGTATAGATACTATCAAAGAACAGCCTTGTTTATGTTCCTGTTGATATTTCCATACCTTTTCGAATAAATATCTTTTACAGTCACAATGAACAAAACTGGAAATATTATTCAATAAAGAAAACAAAAATAACTTAATTTAAGTGAAGATAGGGATGAATTGATAACTCAGTAGATAAATTGTGGTGACTCCAGATAAAATATCACCCTATGAATAAAACAGTCTTTTAGAATCCACCAAATCGATAGATGCTGTATTTCTTAGTGAAAGGCTGAGTATCAAGAATATATAATTCATTGAAAAAACTGCTTTTGAAACAATCTTTGACGCAGAACAAGACTGAAAATGTGGTACACAGTTCACTATCAAATATAAGCTTGTACAATTACATAGAAGCATAAGTTCAAATTCTCATGTGAGATTCCAGTGAATTGCCTCATTAAATATTTTACAGCACATGTGAAAAAAGAAAAAGAAGTCCTAAATAAATCATGAAGTCTTGGATAAGTGCTGCAAAAACACTACAGTTCTAGCACTTTATCCGCCCATGGTGATTCTATCCTGTGATTCTGAAATTGTACTTCAGAGAGATTATTGCCTTACAACTGGTGTCTTTTTCCTGCAAATATTGAGATAGTTCTCTGATGCAGTTTTGCAAAGTTCTCTATTGCTCTTGTTCTGTTGCTCAAAAATTAAAAGACCATAATAAGTCAGTGTAACGAATCAACAGAAGATTCCCTGTAGTAATTTATTTTCATGGGTGCCCTGAATCTTGTAAAGTTTACACTGCGAATTATTTCTCATCAGTAAATCTGGAGGAAAAAAAATATATAAGCCTTTGGTGTAAGTAGCTTCTGCAAATCACAGTCTGCAGCAGAACTTTTCCCTTGTTTCTTAGATTTCATTTCAAGCCTTGGTGGCTGTACAAACAGCTGATTTTTGAAGATTATTCCTTCAGGAATCCAATTCTTCCTATACATCAAGAAGGAAACCTGAATTTAATGATTCCTATGATTTGAAAATTTTATTAGAAGTATTAATTAATCTAAGTATGATTGTCTCTCTGTATTCTGATTTCTCGATCAGTAAAACGTTTCTTTTATTACCTCATGAATATATTGTCAAATAGAAGATTAAGATAGTGCAATGTTTTCTGCAACAATGACACCTATATAAAAGTCTAAGAGAATAAAAAAGATTTATTAGCCATAATCTTGAGAATTTTTGAAATTTAGGTTTCTAGCATTATTTTTAAAGATTACAGTGTTTTAAAGTTTAATGCTAGTCATGTCTGCTGAAAAAATAAAGGAAGAAAAAAGCAAGAAAGCTCTTAAAATTACACAGCTGCAAAATCTATCTGCTAGATATAAATTACCAACTCTGTCTACAATTAACGTTTTTTTCAGATCTGAGCGTTTTTCAGTGCTATTAGAGAATGATTGGTAATTATGAAAAGAAAATATTTGATTTAATATGTATGTTTGTTTGTTTGCTTGTTTGCTTGTTTTCTAAATCCTGTATTTGTTTTTGTCTGCTCTAGTGGTATGGAACATAAATGGATGGTTTTGGAGCAGGCCAGATGGCTGATCATTACATTAAACACCTTATTTCAAATTCTCTGAGACATCTCACATCCAGGAGCTTCACTCAAGAGAGGTAAGTCTTGTTCCAAAGCTATGAGAGACTCAAACTGCCCTTGGCTGGCACCTTAAACCTGACTGGGACACTTCTTAACTAGTCATTTAAGTAATTGAATTTAGCTCCTCCATTCTCTCACAAAGTCTGTAGAAATATTTGAATCATAGGGCGTAAGAACCTCCTCTATTATTGGAACAAAAAGGAGCTACTCTTTCCAAAATTTTGAAAATGTTTAAGAAAATCTTGAACTTTGAGAATAAAAAATAGACACAACAAAATTCAATGGGTTTTTTTTTGTAACAAAATATCTGAAAAATGTATGCAGGCCCACACCTGCTTGATCCTATAGCCTTGACGTAAGAAGTTGTAGAATCACATACTTATTCTAGCTGAGCTCCAAAGGATGCCATTATTAGGGAATTCACTATTATCTTTATCAAACAATCCAGGGTGTAACATCATCTAAGTTTGCATAATGAATTTTTTCGGGTGACAGTGGGAATTTTTAAAGTATTCTATAAGTAGTGGAAGATGCCACTCTCTCTCTGGGAGATTCAGATGTGCACAAATTGCTGCTGATCCTTAATCTTCTGCTGTGAAGAGGCAGTCCACACAGACTGTCACACATGGCAGAGAAGGTAATGAGGACAGACAGTCAATGGCAGAAGAGGGAAGGTCCTAGTGGAGAGCTGACTGCAGAAACAGCTGAACTTCAATTATTATTCTCTCATCAAGTCCAATGGCTGTCATAATTAACCATCTTTGCATTTTGCATTCATATCAACATTCATCCCAGTATTTACTACGGGCTTGTCAGTCAAGCAGGAAGTAAGATAAAATAATTTTCATGTGTTCTCAAAGGACATCAGCATTTAATCTGTTTGCAGGCTTTGGAGATCTTGAGATACAAATACACACCCTTGATTGGATCTACACGTTTACACATTAGATTGTGGCATTTGGGATAGAGAGGGTTGTAAAAGCCCAGAGTATGTGGAGAGACCTTTGGAGCACACATGAGGGCTTTAGGCTGTGCTGTGCTGAAGCGACAGGGAGGAATGTGCTGGTTTGGGCTGGGACAGAGCTAACTTTCTTGACAGTATCTGGTATTGGGGTTGTGCTCTGCACTTGTGCTGGTAACAGGATTTGTAACACAGGAATGTTTCAGCTTTTGCTGAGCAGCATTTAAAATGGCTCAAGGCCTTTTCTGCCTCTCATCTCACCAGTGAGGAGTCTGGGAGTGCACAAAAGTTGGGAGAGGACACAGCCAGGACAGCTGATCCCAGCTGACCTAAAGGATATTCCAGATCATATGGGGTCATGCTCAGTATTTAATGTGGGGGAAGAGGGAAAGAGGAAGAGGGGTGTGCTCAGACTGATGGTATTTGTCTTCCCACGTCACTGATACCTGTGATGGAGCCTTGCCTTCCTGGAGATGGCTGAACACCTGTCTGCCCATGGGAAGTGGTGAATGAATTCCTTGTTTTGCTTTGCTTAAATGAGTGGCTTTTGCTTTCTCTATTGAATTGTCTTGATTTCAACCCACGAGTTTACTCACTTTTACTCTTCAGATTCTCCCTCCATCACACCAGGGGGGAGTGAGCAAGTGGCTGTGTGGTGCTTAGTTGTCAGCTGGGATTAAACCATGACATGCTGAAAGAAGCAGACAGTGTAGTTCCTACTTCTCAGTCTTCCACTGGAGTCCTTGTCTTGCAACATGAATTTTACTGTTTGAGAGCTGGTGATAGAGATTGAACCAAACATGCTGGGGATGATCATTTACTGAATGCCTGCAATGCTCTTTGAAGACAGCAAGCGTCTTGAATACTTTACACTTGATAGGTGAAAGAAAAGTCCTACTCCGTACTTCAGTGGCAATTGCTGTGGAGTGAGCCTTTCAAGAGGATCCTGCAATGCAGTGGGAAGGGGCATTTGGCAGCATGTTTTAAAAGTATATTCTTCCTCAGACCCCTGACCAGCTCTTTGTTCAGATAAAAAGGGAATTTGTGTTCTTACTGATAATTCTGACAGCACTTGGTGCTGCAACGTTGTCAGATCTTGTAGTCTTTTTCCATATCTGTTGATACATGGTACAGTTTATAAAGATTCACATGACTAGCTGATGCTCCGTTTCCATGAACTGAAAAGCTTTTATTGTTCCAGCTGTCAATTGGAATACATTTTCTAAAAGAGCAGCAAACCAACAACACAAAACAAAAAAGCCAACCCAAACATTTTTATCAGTTCTGAAATTAGGAGAAAATAATTACACAAAATAGTATCTATTTTTTAAATCTCTGATTTTTACATTTGTCTTGGGTTAATCCTGACAGGCAACTAAGCACCACACAGCCTCTTGCTCACTTACCCCTCATGCATGTTCGGGACTCTAATAATGAAACAGATTTCGTTTCTAACTCCTCTTTGGTCAGTTTATTATATGAGAGCATTTACTCTCAATAAGGTGAAGTAGGGGCTCAAAATTAAGACTAGAACCAAAGTTATTCTCTGTGATAGCCCAGTGGCTGTGAATAATCACTCACAGTGAGGGGGAGGGGAAGAGAGATTTTATTACAGAATTCTCTTGATAATTTAAGGGTTATTGCACTAATATATTCTTCCTCCTTCAGTTCCACCTAATTGTTAATATAACTATATATATATATATATATATATATATATATCTTCTTCATATCTCAGGTTTGCCTGTTTTATTCACAGAATCACAGAATTCTTGATGTTGGAAGGGACATATGGAGATCATCTAGTCCTCCTGTAGCAGTATGCAACAGCTCTGTGAAAATAATAGAAACAGTTAAATAAAACAATCAATCATTTTTCCTGAAAGAATTTATCTTCAGGTTCATGATCAATAAAATAAAATTGAAATCTAGGAGAGGAGTTGAGAGATTAATGATGCATTATTTTTTAAACCTACTTTTACCTTCCGTGAGCGCATGAAATGGAAGAACTGTCCCTTCTGTTGCCACTTCTCACCTTATATGCATGTCCTTGGCGCACTGCAGTGAAATATCAAAGTTTGTTTCAGTTTAGCTAACCTGGCTTCTGGAATATACATTATTCCTGGCAGTTTGTTTATTTAATCCAGTTTCTAGCTGTAAACCATGCTGCAGTAGTTTTACTGTGCACTGCATAATTCAGAAAGGCATATCCAGAGAGTTCAGGAGACCAAAGCAAGAAGAGAAGTCACCTCTTCCTTCCAGATTACATTAATATAATCTGTTCATTCTTCATAGTACATTGGCCTGATTTTTCCTTGGACAAGTTTTGTCAGGCTCTGCTCTGTGCGTTTCTGTAGAGCTTCTTTGATTTACCCCAGTGCCATTGCAAGAAGGGTAAGGCTACATAGTTCTTGTGAGACATCTAGTCAAAAGATGTAATTACAAAGACAAATTGTTACACTATTTTATGGTTGTTACTATGTCACCTGACAAGAGCTTTGAGTCAACTCAGCCAGCACTATTGTGAGAGGAAGAAAATCTCCGTATCTTCATTCCGTTTTACTTGAAAAGGAAATAAAATTGCTGCATAAATTTCCCAATTCCAAACCCAGAATTGCAGGAATGGAATCTACACCGTTCCCTAGGAAATAACTGGGAATGACCATGTTTACTTTCTCCAGGAGATGTCACTCAAGACACTGGTAAATTTACATTTCAGGAGTTTGCAGTAGGAACACAGTCAGAATGAACTCTGGCATAAAGATCTGTTCACTCCAAAAGTACTTTGAACTATTTCAATATCATTACTGCTATATATATGTGTCAGGAGTAAGGAGCACAGTTTTCAGTTCTGTTCCTTTGTAAAATACACTAGTTTGCATCAGTCTATTAAAGAGTCATCATTTATTTACATCCACAAGAGAGTGTTGCTTTGGAGCAGCCCAAAGACTGAAGAGAGATTTGGGACAAGAAACAATTCATTCAGGAATTATTGCAGCCTGAAGGAAACAGATACTACTGGCAGTTTACTACATATGCATTTTATTTACCAATTTATTTTACTGTTGCATTAAAATAAGTAGCCTGTAAATATTGAGCATTGTTTCATGTTACCAGGCATTCAAATCAGACTGGTAAACCACTTTCAGGCAGAAAACAGATATTTTTGTTTGTCATCACAGGGCAGGGTAGGGAAAAAGAGAAAGGGGAAGGGAAGGAGAAGAGGCAGAAAAAACAAAAAATGGAGGGGGAAGAAAAAAGGGAGAATGGGGAAAGAAAGAAGAAAAAGAAAGTGGGAACAGGAGATATTAAATACTGAAGTGCAAGAAGACAGAGATGGGTGTACATTTTTTTAAATTTTCATCTAGTTTTCTCAGTACTCTCAAAAAACATTTGAGCAAGCAGTAGAGAGAAACTTGATTAGTCATTTAGTAACTATTTAATAGAATAAAAGCATTAGAAAGAAACTGTATGAGAGAGCAAAGATAGACTTATGGTGGGCTGACAGTGGCTGGACACAGGTGTCCACCAAGACCAGTCCATAAATTCCTTCCACAACTGGGCACGGGAGAGAAAATATAACAAAATATTCATGAGTTGAGATAAGAGCAGGGAGAGCTCACTCACCAGATACTGTTGGGGGCAAAACAGACTCGACTTAGGGAAACTAACTGAATTTACTACCAATCAAAATCACAGCAGGATAATGAGAAGTAAACAAATATTGAAAATATCTTCTGCCCACCCTTCCCTTCCTGGGCTCTACTTTGTCCCTCAGGTGGTGCAGGGAG
Source organism: Entomyzon cyanotis (assembly GCA_024500445.1). Taxonomy (NCBI): domain Eukaryota; kingdom Metazoa; phylum Chordata; class Aves; order Passeriformes; family Meliphagidae; genus Entomyzon; species Entomyzon cyanotis. The sequence continues at coordinate 54,926,472 of JAKEPQ010001016.1, read as the reverse complement.
ACAGGGAATGAGGGTTATGGTCAGTTCATCACAGGTTATTTCTACCACTGCTCAGGAAGAGGAGCCCTTCCCCTGCTCCAGCATGGAATCCTTCCCATGAGAGACATCTTTCCATGAATGTCCTCAGCATCTGTTCTTTCCACAGACTATGGTTGAGTCCTCACCACCAAGGTATTTAAAAGGCATGTAGATCTGGCACTTAGGAACAACATTCAGTGGTGGTCTTGGCAGTGTTAGGAGTTAGCACTTGAACTTGGTGATCTTAAAGTGTTTTCCAACCTTAAAAATTCTGATTCTACACACTTATATGGTTGTTAAGTAGTCTGGGGGAATTTTAGGTGTCACCACTAAGATTTAAACACAAATTCATAAACCACAAATTTTCCAAAACATGTTCTGATTCAGTGAGAACTTGTGTTAAAGCCTCTTAGCAGACTTTGCATTCGTGGTGAAGTAGAAATATACCCAAAAGATGAAAGACAAAATAGAAATTTTAAATTTTATTTAAGATGAATGTTTAGCTAGCCCTTTTTTTGGGAAAATATACCCTTGTTTGGCTATAGCATATGCAAGACGTCAACACAAAACCACATTCACTCTCATAATCATATATGTATGTTGAACAGCCTAGGCGTGTGATTAATGCTTTAGTATAAATTAATATATTAAACTATCAGTGGTGTCTAATTTTTCCAAGCTGTTGCTGGATGTCTTTTTAAGCATGTTGCATGGCACGATAATGTATGTTTCAGCTTTCCTGGATTATTTTCTGTGAGACATGGTTATAGTAAGAAACAACCAGGCATTCTACAGGAACAAATCCTAGCAAAGATGAAGTAGTCAGACTCTCTAGAGAAATAATTAGCAGGGATTATAGACCAATCTGGCAAGCTGTAGGTGGAAAGTGAAATTTAAACTTCTGGAACACTTGCATTGAGAATGGACTGGCTCCAAAAAGGCTGCAAATGAATCTCCTTTATAAAAATTCAGTATGTTATAAGTCTTTAGATACATTTCAAAAATATTGTTAAAACAGAAAATTTAATTAATATTGAGTAGCTTAGAAGAAACATAAATAAACAGAGTACCCTTTTTACTCCTACACAGAAGGACTTGTTTACCCAATATTGAGGTTGTCTCTCCTCATATTGAAAAAAATGTCCAAAAATACATCACAGAACAGGAAATTTCCTTGAATGTATGAGTTGTTTAAATTTATTGTTTATGAATTCTACAGTTCTATGAAGGGTTTTTCCCCCTTTTGTTTAGCCTAAAGAAAAGAAAAATCAGTGTTAGATTCCAGGTTATTTTTGCCCATCTTGTAAATCACTAATATCTGAATGTTTATGAGTGTTAGAGGTTATAGCTCATACTATATTCTAAACTAATCTAAATATTTTCTTTGGGTGTGAGAAAAATTAAAACTATCAAGAGAATCAGTCTCATATAGAGTGCTAATTGCTCATAAAGTAGCACAAACATCATGAGCAATACAAATGGTCTTTCAGTGCCACAGGCTAGCTCCATTAGATTAATGAGCCAACAGCTCCAACTTTGATGCCTTTTCTAATTATGCATGATTCGCCATTTCTTTCTAAAGAAAGACATCTAATTAATTAGGTACAAAATGTCATCTATAGGTCATTGACAGCAAGGGAGATCACCACTCACTCGGTTTAGTCTTCAGGCAAAATTATTACTCCTCTGGGATTTCTACCAAATGTCATTATTGAATCAAAAAGAGTTCCTGAAGTAGGAAGACTATAGAAAAGAGAGGAAAAAAAAAATCACAAATCCTTTCCTTTCCATCCTGACTCATACACAGAATTATATATTTGACCTTAAGTAGGTAAATACAATACTCCTGAGATGCTACAAATTAAAGACTCCCTTTTAATCACATAAAATAAAAGGATATTGCAAAGTCAAAAGTGTTCCATAAAGCTCTTAAACAGTGATGCTAACTGCTGAATTACCCCAGTAAAAATTCTTAGCTGAAACTTCTCAATTTCACTCAAACTTTCATCTCCCAGGCTGCCATCTTGATGTCAGAGTTTCTACTTATTTTAAAAAATGTAAAATTGCAGCATCCTCTGAAATGTTTGTAAATTTTTGGTTTCATCTAGGGCCTGATCCAACTCCCATTGATTTCAAGGTCACAGTTTGGAAAAATGCAGGATTGTTTAATGAATCCATCATTATACAGTTGATAGTCTGTTAGATTACCTTTAACTTGTGGAAAAGCAACTGAAACTGTTATTTGAAATATATGACTCTTGATACCAAAAACTAAGGCTGGTTTCTTCCAGCTGTTCTGCCTAAGGTTGAGAAGAAATGTTATCACTTGTAGCTTGCAAGGAGATAAAAAAACATTGTCAGGTACTCTTCAGTTTGATTTATTTTCCTTTTTCCAAATGTAAAAGCTTAGATCCTTGATACAGCAGTCCTAGCTAGACAATCTATAGGCCCTTAAAAGAAATGCTGTGGTTGAGCTGACTGGAATACAAAATTTACATTCAGCACGGTAGTGTGAGGTTTTAAGATGCTCTTTCATTTTAAACTGGGATAGAAAGTTTAAAGTATTTAATTTATTCTTTTTCTGTGATGCAAATACTTGGTTTACCTTGTTGGGGGATTTTGTTTGCATTACATCTTAAGTTTTGGTTTTGTGTTCATCTCTTAATTATACTATATTTAATGCATATTGGAGCAATAAAGTTGTAAAGAAACTTTGTTACTGTTCTCCTAGAAATTAAGATAAATTTTTGCCGCAAAATATTTTAATTTCCTGGGAAGAGCATTTTCTGAATGAAAACAGGTTAATGAGAAAGATATGAAAGAATTCTGTTTTTTCTTATCACTTTTCATATCAAAGCTATGATCAACAGTTACTATGTGTATCAAGGAAGATGCACTGTTTTTTTTGTTTGTTTATTTGGTTTCATTTGTTTGGTTTTGTTTGGTTTTTTGGGGTTTGTTTGTTTGTTTGTTTGTTTGGGGGTTTTGGTTTTTTTTGGGGATTTTTTGTTGGGTTTTTTTATTGTTTTTTCTCATTTTTGGGGACTTTTTTGGTTTGGTTCACATTTTACCAAATGGAACAAAATAGGGCAGAGGACAACCTTGTGGATAGTCTTGTAGCTTCTAAACTCAATATGACAGGTTATTGTCAAGGAGACCTACAGTAAATTTTACTCCTGAATTTGTGTCCCTTTAGGTTTTGTTGCTGGGTTTCCATTTACCCCAAACTTCAGTTCAGTTCTTCTTCATAGAAAGTTGATATAGACACCCATATAACCACAGGTGTCTTGCTGAAACAACTAAAACCTAACCATTCTACCAGACTGCAACTACGTATGCATATAGAAGAATCCTTGCTCATGGGACTATGTACAGCTCCAGGCAAAACAGCAACTGCAAAGCAACCTCAGAGGAAAATGTGGAATTCAGCTCTTCTAATATTTGGAAATTATTAAGTAATTTGCTGGTTGGTCTTGAGAAATAGAACAGTTTCTCTTAGTAGTAGAAGTAAAAGGAAAAGTGGGGGAAATTCAGAATGACTGTCATCTAAATTTAACCTTGAACAAATGCAACCTAGACATAAGAGACTGATTTCTGTATACTTAGACTGGAAATGTCACAATTCTCTGGGAGGTCCAAGAATTCCCTGTTAATCTGTGCATGGACAATGAGTTTGGGTCTGAATTCATAGCCACTGTCACAACAAAGCATTTTGCTAGTGGCTATAAGGGTTCTTCAAGTAGGAATTTTGGACTGGCCTGGAGATTGTCCCAGGTAGTCCCTGCTATGTCCAGAGCAATTAATAGAAAAATTTTGTATACTTCCATGAGTTGGGTGGAGAATCTGACCATCTCAGAGATATGTCCAAGATGCTTCTACTGTATAACAGAACGAACTTAGATGGAACACTTGCAACTACTCGGTAAAAGCTTTGCTGGAGATGCAGGTATGGTCATGAGTGTTTTGTACATAGAAAGTTAGGTGTCTTGTGTGTTGTTTAAGGTGCTCAACAGTGATGGATTCATACTTGCTGCAGAGTACTCACAGATGGCCACAGGGCAGATGGGTATCAGGAATTGGCAGGATGTTGGTTTTGGACTGTCACCCATTCTGTCCGATGAAACCATTGCAAAGATGTTTGCAACAGAGACTTGTGTCATTGTATGGATTAATAAGAAATTTCTTTCTTCACAAAGGTGTTACCCTGTGCAAAGATTCCAGTGGGTTTTTAATGACCACTTGGTTAGTGCTTGTGCAACAAAGCCACTCCTGCATGCCCTTCTTTTCCTTTGTCCATAAGATTCTTTTCCTTGTTTCCTATCTCAAGAAATCCTTTGTAATGTGGGCCAGATTTGTTCTTTGAGATTCAAACAGAGATAGAAATGCAGTAAGTCCTATCGGAGCACAAGGAAAAGCTTCCTTACTTTGAGAGTGTCAGAGCACTGGAATAGGCTGTTCAGAGAGGTTGAAGAATTTCCTTCCCTGGAGATATTCAAAACCTACCTGAATGGAATCTTGTAAAATGTACCTCGGATGAACTTACTTTAGCAGGGGGGGGTTGGACTAGAAAATCTCCAGAGGTCCCTTCCAGCACTAAACATTCTGTGATTTTGAGAAGCTTTGATTCAGTGTTTCTGTGATCATGGTGCCCACTCAACATACTATCTGTGTGCCATGGAGTCACCTTCTAGCCCAGACACAGACCAGATTAATACATGTATGTATTTAAATGTAAATATCTCTACATAAAAGTGAAATGGGTTTATGAGCATAAAAGCTTTGTTACCTTGGATTAGAACTTCAAAAACACCTCCTCTCTTAGTGTCAGTTTGTAGAAAATACTAGTTCCAATGTTGATGTCTCAGGTTTCTTAAATGTTTGTAATGAAATCTTGCAAATTTGCACCTAATTACTTGTTTAGATGGGAAAGTGCAAATAAAAGTAGATAAGTAAACTGATATAAGCAGGCAGCAACACCATTATTATTAAAGTACTATTAATAATGTATGTAGTTGTAAATAATTTTTCTGTGTTTTCTCACACTGCAAAACAACAATATTTTTATTGCAGATAATCAAGATGTTCAGAGTTCTCAGCTTCTCTTTAATAGGCACTTCATACAGATAATTTGTTTTCTGCATTCCTTTGTGGTGATTCAAGTGTTTTACACCTAGGAATATATATTTGAAGTTTTGTTCTTTAACTAGAACTTTCTGATACTCATGAATTATTTTTATCTGCAGGGAGAAGTGATAGAAGTGAGAGAAAAAGACATTACATAACAAGCTGGGAACCACAGACTGGAATTCCTTGCTGCATAAGGCAAAGATGATATGATCAGCTAGAGAATTTTCATGATCCTAATGAGGAGCCAAAAAGCCAGTTTGCCAACCTGTACACTGACTTCAGCAGATTATCAAAGGCTTGCAAATCAGTTTAGCATCTGGACTTTTAAAATTTAATCAGGGAATTACAAGTGTTGGTAAATTAGGGCCTGATCTTTCAGACCTTTAAGTCAATGAGGATTTTACTATTAATTGGAAGTAGAACTGAGTCCTTTATACTTCAAGGTGTCATAGAAAACCACGTTGCAAACAAAATCACAACTACTCTTCACCTGTTTTAAAAGACTCTTTACCTGATCAATTGCCAATCAATACATTGTTTTAGAGTGACAACCTTGTCTGAATGCAAATAGTGAGATAGCCAAAACCTTCAGCATCGATTTATCTCCATAAAAGAAGAAAGAGATGAAGAAGAGCATACTTGTGCTGGTATCAGCTGGCATAGAGCTAATTTTCCTCACAGTAGCTGGTAGGGGGCTGTTTTTGATTCGTGCTTGAAAGAGGGCAAATAATACAGAGATGTTTTCATTTTTGCTGAGCAGGTCTTGCTCAGCATCAAGGCATCTCACCACACCCCACCAGAGAGGAGAGTGGAAGTACCCAAGAAGCTGGGGGGCAACACAGTCAGGACATCTGACCTCAACTGACTGGAAGGATATTCCAGGCCACATGACATCACGTTCAGCATATAAAGCTAGAGGAAAAAGGAGGAAGAGGGAGACATTGAGAATGACTGTGTTTGTCTTCCCAAGTTACATGTGATGGAACCCTGCATTACTGGAGATGGCTGGACATGCCCCGGCCCATGGGAGGTGGTGAATAAATTCCTTGTTTTGCCTTTCTTATGTGAATGGATTTTATTTTACCTATTAAGCTGCCTTGATCCCAAACCACCAGTTGTCTCACTTTTACTCTTCACATTCTCTCCCCCATCCCACCAGGGGTGACTGAACATATTGCTCTGTGGTGCTTACTTGTCAGCTGGGGTTAAAGCACAACAATATCTAAGAGAAGTTTAGGAATTACCACAGGTAGACACCACAGAAAAAATAAGTAAAAAAGACATTAAAATAAACTACATATCCAACTTTTCCTATAATCCTGTTTTCAGCATAGTCACATAACTATCAGCTTGATACAATCTTTATTCTCCAGTGGATTACACATTATAACAGATTCCAACAACTTCCTTAGCTGTGACTACTAGTGCAACCTTGATTTTTCTACTGTCTTTATGTAGGTAGGATCACGGGGGGCAAATGGTGCCATCTGTACCACTCTTTACAACATTATGCATCAATGCTGAAAGGAGAGGTGCATGTTGATCTTCAAGAGATAACCCATCTGTTAAGAAAGCAGGAGGAGTAGGAGTTTCAGGGGACTTGTTTGCCATGGTGTGCAGTTATGAAACACTACAATATTGGCCTCTCTCTAAATGAAAAAAAAACCAAAAAAACAAACCAAAAAACCCAAACCCAAAATAAAGCTTTAATTTTAACTGTGTTGACCATCTTCTTCTGAGATACTCTCTATATGTGTGACTGGAATCACTAAGGAATAGTTTTCTTCACTCAAACTTGAGTTGGAGACAATTGTGCTTTCTGATCTGAATTATCTCATCTGTTGTCTGCAACATGGATCATCTCAGAAGATGTAGAATGTCATTTCTTCACAGTAAAGGGAGCAGTTGTACTAATAGGTATAATTTACAGGACAGTTTGTGCATTCAGAGAGTGCAATAGTCACTTACATTGCAAAGCACCCTTTGACTGCTTCCGTTAACTGTGACTACAAGGTAGAAAATAGGGACAATAAGAATGAGAGTTGATTAGATCTTCACATTAAAATAAGCCAAACTCAGGAAACAACCACCTCAGCTCTCAAAATTTTGTTGCAGCTTTAATGAGGGACAGTTTCTCTACTCCCTTGCAAGACAATTGTTGTTTTTCTGTAATTTAAAGTAAAAGTCCTGGTGGTGGACAGGAGCTGAGATACTGCTGACATCCCTTCAAATGGAGGATTTTTATAGAAGCCAAATCAATTGAAGCCCAAGTGAATCAGCTGAAAAAATTGTTTCATATTTTGTAATCTTTCAAACGAATGCACTGACAAATATCTGGGTTTAAAAGAAAGGAATCAGAAATGATCTTGCATTTGTTTAGAATTGTACACGATGTGTTAGCAAAAGCAATCAATACCTAATTACGAGCCTATCTCTGAGACCACAGTCCTCTCTATTCTAATGCTTTCCACAGAGATAAACCACTCACTGCATGACCTGACACATCTGTTTTGACAGCTCTGCTTCAAACATGACAGTGAATGTCATAGTGTAAGAATAACCTGCAGCCTCAAAAAAACCCCACAATTCTATAGGTTTTATTATGTCACCTGCAAAAGTTTTCACAGTGAGGTCTGGTTTGTTTGGTTCCTCTTTTTATCATTGAACAGTTATTCCACAGACACATTTACACTAAAAGGTTTTTAACACTGCTGCCAAGTTGTTCATAAGCAGTCAAGGGTTTCCAAGGCCTTTACAGAATTGAATTCTACCTGAGAAAAGATAGTTGTGGGATGCAGATTAATTCCATCCAGTTTTGTAAATAAATCTGGACTCACAAGACAACGGTCTTGTTGAATTTTCTGTCCCAAATGCATCCAGAGACAGCCATCTCTAAAGTCAGGACTGAATTTTTGTTTCCATTTCAGGACCCAAATCACAGTAGTAGGAGCTGCAAGTAGCTTAACTGTAATTAGCTCAAGCAAGTAAGCAAAATGCAGTCAGAGGTTAATCTGTGACAAGGAATCAAGGTATAAGCACAAATTAACCCTTGCATACACAGTTGTTGTATAGGTGGATAAAGAGCAGTCAGGCTATTACAGTTTTCAGTCCACCTCAGATATCTATTTTCCAAGAAACCTGAACACAATAAATAATTGTAATGAAATACCTAGGCTGATAGTAAAATCCTCCCAAAGTTCATACATGTTTTACTACTTTTCTCACTTTTCACATAAAAGACAAAACAAAATGAAACATCAGGGCTAGACTTCCCAAGATCAGTCATTTTTACCATATTCAGAAGGTTGAACATGAAAGGTTCAATTTCAATTTACCCAGAAAAACATGCCATAAAAACTCTTCCACACTCTCTGGTCACCACAGGGAAGAAAAAATTGTCCTTAGCTGAATTGACTAATAGAAGTGTTTCACCTGTGCAAATTAAGCATGTAATTATCTGATAAATTGCATGGGCAAATAGCTAATTTACAACTTACTAATTAATATTAATATTTAAATATGAATCTTTCAACTCTTCTACTTTCCTGACTTAAATCATTATAGTTTGTGAACACTACCTTGAAGACAAAATTACATTATTATTTTGGAGTCACAGCATTTATAAAGGAGGAGAACTGATGTCTAAATATGTAAGTAATTAAATTCAGTTTTAAACACGATCAGAATTTTATAAAAAATAATTACTTATTAAGTGAATCACTGCAATTGGCTCTATGTGTTCTAAGCCAGTAGCTGAATGACTGAGTTGCTAAACATGCAACTCTAAAAGCTCTGAATGATTAGATGTGCGAGAAACTGTAAAAATATGTGGTAAAGAACTTGACAATAACTAGAACACATGGACATATGTGTTTACCAGTATATTGGGTAAAATAACAAAAACAAAAGAGAGGAAAACAACTAAGTGCCCAGATACATGAGACATAAATGAAAGGTAATAAGACAATATCATGGATCAGAAGACCCTGAAATAATAATAATAATAATAATAATAATAATAATAATAATATAGGACATAAAGCACAGGGTGTTGACATAGATCTTGGATGTAGCTAAGATCTGATATAGAGTTCAAGAGACCTAAGGGTGTGAACATGACTGTGGATCAACACAGGCAGGGTATGCATTTGCCTGCTAGTGAAATTCAGCCTGTATCAGCTGGAGAGGACAAATGTATTTGTGCTGTGCTGCTCAGGTTTTTGTGACTGCTGTTGGTGTTTTTGTGGCTACCAGTAAAGATAATGTTCTCTACTTCTGTTGATTTTTTCCTGTATGTCTGTATTGTGTGTGTGCGCAAGTGTGTTTGTACCTACTGCCGTGGAATGTATGCTCAAGCTTGCTACTGTCTGGACCTACAAAAAGGAACATCAGCAAACACTGGAGAGTAGAAACCTCCTGGTTGTTGAAGTCTGCTGGATTCAGGTTCCTTCAACAGATACATATAAGAAGTATATGATGACAGTAAGAAGATGATCTTACCTACAATAGATTTATTGCTCCCCAAATGTTGAATATGTAATGGAGGCTTGTTCTTGCTGGTTTGCTGCCCTTCAGCAGCCTCCTGCAGGAACATCTGGACAAGCAGGAAGTCTCTATTGTCCTCAGAGTCATTACTTTCTCAGGGCAATGATTTTCTTTCAATTTTTACAAGTTTTCCCTACATGCATTTACTACAAGAAGGTAAGGCACCTTATTCTGGGTGTTCTTACTGGACAGGCTGAATTCACCTATTCAACTATGATATTGGGGAACAGCCATTAATATATGCATGCAATGTTCTTGCTTCCCTCTCTTGCACACATCCTCATGAAAAAAAGACAAAACACATGCCTTTGACATATTTTAGTCAAAGACAGACTGTTCTTGAAGTAATTTTCTCCTTCACAGAGTAACTCAAAGATTGTAAACAAGTGATTTATTTTACCAATAATTTCAACTCATGTTTACATGGATTATGGGAGAGACCCAATTGTTAAAGCCCTTCAGCATAATTCCAGACTTTCATCTTTTCTCCCTTATTTACATGCAGTCATTAGCAATTATTGTGCAATTTGCTATATACAAAAAAAGCCCCACTCTCTTATACGCCCATTTACTATTTTCTAGCCCTACTGAAAGGCTGTACCATTTAAGGTGAAGGTCCTTGATACTTCCATTGGAGTGTCTTAGAGACACTAAGGATCTTGCAAAGATACACTTATAAATAAGCAATCTTATTTACACAGAAGAAAATATGAAATTTAAGTGTTCTGTTTTTCATGTCGAATATACTTTTTTTTTCAACTGCACTTTACCCTGGTACATAATTTATTTTGTACTATATTTACTTCATTTAATCATTTTTAACAGCAATTATAAAACTCTAACCTCCTTGCATCTTATCATCTGATCTTTCACCTGCATATGTTCTTTCAGGATTGGCAGATCAAATGAGAGGTTTTTCCTCCTACAGATATCCAGTGTATTTACCTCTTCATTTTAACACAATATCCTATCAAAACTCTTCTGAAATCTTTTTATCTTTTGTTTGCTGGAAACAAAATGCTTTAGAATAGCTTGCTATGTAATTGAATAGAAATCTGTCATATTCCTCTTAAAATGTGAAGTTTCTGCTATTGTTCCTTTTCCATTGAATCTCCTTTATTTGTCACGAAGTCTTTACATTATGAGTTTTAGAATGATTTTTCATGCAAAGGTCAGATGAGCAAAACAAGTAAGTTTGTTTATGATTGTCTTAAATTTTCTGCTAACTCTAACTTGTATTATTGAGTTGCATATAATTCTAAATGATTAGTGATGATTGTTAACATGCAAAGCTGTTACTGTTCTTCTTCAGAGTAGTTGTGTGTTGACCCCAGCCAAAAGACAACTTTATCCAATTTAGGTCAAATGTCCAAGTATTTTCCCTCCCAAATTCCTCACCCCTAGCCTACTCACTGTGGGGGCAAGAGCAGGAAAAAGATAAAGCCTTGATGCTGTGCAAGCAATGTTGAACCATATTCAAAACACTGTTAGGGAAACAAATATAAAACACAGGACCATACAGGCTGCAGTGAAGGGAGTTAACCCCACTTTAGCCAGACCCAGTACAGTGATCTGTACATGTCTACACAGTGGTTAGCCTCTCAGAACCTGAATGAGCTGTGTGGCAAATAATTATATTTGTTACCTGCAAACTGGTGGACACTCAATGTCTTCTGCCCTTCAGAAGACCTCTGAATGACCTCTGTAGTACACAAGAGGGAAATGTACTCAAAAAATCTTTTAACTGCTAAACAAACTCATGCTTTTGAAAAGGTTCCCAAAGATAGCCCTTAATACTTCTTTTCTGTTTATATTCTACCCTTGCAGGTGAGAGAGAGAACGAGATGTCTTTGTTTTCCTCCATCATTGGGAAAGACCCCAAACTCAGAAAAGTCTTGACAGGAGCTTATAAATTCTCCCTTGGCCACCTCTCAAAGGGATGGAAATGCCAAACCCCCTGTCTTTGGTGGACTGGATGAGTGCCCTGTGCCCTTTATGTGTGCAACCAAGATCTGATTATTTTAATCTAGAAACTAAGTTTATGCTTGACTGATCCAAGCAAATAAAGTTAAAAGGAACAGTTAAGTCCTTTCTATTACCTGTTCCCTCTCATGCAGAGTAAAAAGACAAGCTATAACCTGCAGCCTTAACATTGCTGAAACTACTAACAATTAAATACAAGTCGCTGCAACTTGTTTGACAAACGGAGTATGACTTTTGTCTTGACAGTATTACATAGATACCTCAAAACACTTGTACTTTGGATAACCTATCCTGAGACAGTAGGATCAGCCATGGTAGAAGTATGGATTACCAGTCTCACTTGCAGTATCTTCCTGGGATAATATTGTCTGTGGCCTGAAATTTGCAATGAATAAGTGAAAGGCCCCACACTAGTCAGCAATTTAAAACAGATTTACTGTGTCTTTTAAGTAAGAAACTCAAAAAACCCAAAACGAAAAAAACCCAAGCAAACAAACAAACAAAACCAAACAAAAAACAACAAAAACCCAAACAAAAACAAACAAACAAAAAACCCCAACCCCAAAAAAACAACAAAAGCCAAATTTATAATTTGATAACTGATGGGTTTTAACAGAAGTTTGGAATGAAGAGATAAAAACAGTAACCACCCTGTTCTGGCATGTAGATTCAGCATATTATTTCAAGGAGTTTTGGGTGCATCAGTCTCTGTAGAGAAGTCCCCCTGTGACTAGAGGAAAGGTATCCTTTTATGATTCTGTCTGTGATGTGTAGCTCTGTGTGTCCATGCTGTGCTGGTCTCAGTAGCCTTCTGTTTTCTCCTACACCACATTGCTTGTAGACTTCTCACTCTTTTAGAACATTTTTTCATTTCATCCTGAATTATACCACTTGGACATTTCTGTGCAGTCTAAGTTGCTCCCTGAGCGGGAGTGATTTCCCACTCTTAGAAAAGATTTCACACTTTGCTTTGATAAATATAGTAGAGTATAAATTGTAGGCATGAGTCTGAGTAAATCAGCCCTAGCCCTGTACTGAACCTTCATAATCCTGCATCACAGCCAGAAGAATATATATTATTGCTGCTCCTAGTTGAGTTCATATTGAAATGCACAAGGTGTGCTCACTTTATTTGATCTCATGGGAGGGCTATAACCTCCATCAGAGAGGTGGCATGAGTTTCTTAAGAAGGTAATTTCTTTAAACTCATCAGTTAGATTCAGAAGAGGGAGACTATGCTGTCTTGGGTAATGATAGTGCTTAGCACCTTGCACAACAGACCCAGAGACTTCTCAACATCTTTGAAGTAAATGACTTAATAAATAGTTGAACTTTGACTTCATGCAGAGACTGCTTTAAGCAGGGAGTGAAATGTGAAGCCCCCATATTCTCTGATTTTTTCTATATTGTCTTGAATGCACCATTTTGCCCTTTTCTTCTTCAGCTGCTGTGGTAGAAACTGTGTTATACCAAGGTCAACCGAGAGTTGCATTTATAACTGTGAGAGGAGTGCAGGTCTAGAGATGAGCTGAGGAGGGCATTGCAGGAGCAGTAGTGCCTCTGCCCTAAGATGAAGCCTGCCATTGCTGTAACTTTGCGCTAGCTGATTCGTGGAGCAGTAATAAAGGTTATGGCACTCAGTAAATAACCTGTCAAATTCCTACTGCTTCCCTTACCCAATTCAAAGGATTCATCAATCTTTGTACACACTTGTGCTGCACATCTGGCTTGCTTATTGATGGTCTGGATCATGTTCATCAGTTCCTTGCTCATTTAATGCCTCTATAATCACCTCAAGCCTGTGTGAACCCTTTCAGAACCACTGAGGTGTAAAATATCTTCCCTTTTGGTGTTCAAGGTGCCACTCTCTGCATTCTGACTATGCATTTAACAGCATTATAGACTAGTATAAACCCACCTTCCTTTCCCTCTAGAAGCATCTTAATTAGAGAGCAGTAAGTATCCCTACCTTAAAAGACACACAAACATAGACACAGACACACACAAAGTAGAAGTACCCTCTCCCTACACATACACATTTTTAAATTAGACTTAAAATGTCATTGCTATAGAAAATAAAAAGTTTTTTTAACACAATAGGTGTTTTAAACGTTCTTTTTAGGAATAGGGACAAAATGACTACTCTTTCTTTGTTCAGTTTGTTCTGTGAATTGCTAACAAAGAGACAGGAACAATGTTGTTGGATTTTTTAGGCCTGCTCACAGAATATTTCCTTCAAAAGTCCAACATCCAGGAGAATCTAAACATTTTTTTTTTTTTTTCTGTGACAATTTAATGTAATGCCATATGGGTTATCAAAAACAAAACCACACTATTTTTTCTTTCTCTCTTTTTTTTTTTTTTTTTTTTTTGGTAAAGGAAAAGTCATACCACACTGAGAGATGCCATAAACAGACAAGAGAAAAATACGTGAGTGTATTTCCTGGAGAGGACACTCACAAGAACAGCATTCATGCCATCAGCTGTTTCGCTCTGGCTCTCCCAGGATATAGCCAGCCTCCAGCAGAGACTCCTATAAATCTGGAAAGGCAGAGGAGCCAGGCATTCCATGAAGTCCATTAAGAACTTCAGTGTGATCAATCTGTTTCATGTGGAATGTAGCTGGTACAACCCCCCCTAAGATCTATATCTAAGTAAACTGATAGTGTTTACCTAATATCTTTCTCTCCTCTGTGTTCATTGCAGGAGAATTACCTTCCTGTAAGGAAACTGCTGGTGGTGAAGAGACTTGGTAATCTTCCTTTGAGAGCTGCTTTCTGGCTAACAAGAAAAAAGTAATTGCAACTGCTTCCACGTTAGATGCTGATTGTTTTTCTCATTGTGCTATAAAAAGAAACCTCAGAGATTTGTGATCTAGACATAGATATTTATTATAAATTAACTTTTGAAATAAGGATATGGCTGCTCAATATCCTGCTGAAACTCAGTCAGATATTGAATGTAGTATCTATGTCTTTATTATTAAATCTGAACTTGGAATAAAAATCTATATAAATCCAGCCTTCAGTTTCTGCATAGATTTTTGTGGCTTTTGGGATTTTTTTTAAATTCAAGATCTTACTTAAATAAGAAGACTCTTCATGAAGCTGTGAATGATACATATTTATCCACTGGAATTACATCAGAACTACATTTTTGGCTTGTGTTTAATTTGAAGAATACATTTTCAGAACTGAATCTTGATATTAGCATACAGATGGAATTGAACAGTATGTCAATACTGACTGACAAAGCAGATAGATTGCTGGTTGCTTTATTTTAGATTAGTTCTAAATTTTCTCATGGAGAATATAAAAATGTAAAAGAGGATTTCAATTTTCCATTTCATTTAAACTGAGAAGAAAGCAATAATTCAAGGAAAACTAATAAAAGACTGATGTTGGAATATGATTGACATGTGGCTAAAATGTGTTTCAGTTGTAAAGACAGTCCAGTGCTAATAAA
Source organism: Entomyzon cyanotis (assembly GCA_024500445.1). NCBI lineage: Eukaryota > Metazoa > Chordata > Aves > Passeriformes > Meliphagidae > Entomyzon > Entomyzon cyanotis. The sequence continues at coordinate 54,911,334 of JAKEPQ010001016.1, read as the reverse complement.
ACAACACTGACTGTCTTGTAACCTTCAGGCCTCCCTTGCTCATATATAATTGATTTTAAAACAGTGTTCAAAAAAGAAAATATGCTGTTCTATGTCTGCATGGATTTTTCCTGTGTTCTGCTGTCTTTGTTAGGAAGCACTTCAAATTAAATTACAATATATCCTAGGGCAAATATAACTAATTATTTATTTATTTTCTATTTTATGAAGGAAAAAAAATAAGAAAGAAAAATTTTGAGCTCCACTGTAAAGGTAAAATGCTTTATTTGTGAATACTTCCTGATAGGTGAAAATGCATGAGACAACGTGAGATAATCCAGTGATCTGGCTGAAACAACTTCTAAAATTTTTATGGGGCTGGAGACAGAAGGAGCATTTAGATGCCCCTTGTTATTAGGGTAAGGTGTGCTTATTATTTTGTTTATATGCATAAACAGCTGTTATTTTCTGAATCAGAACATGTGGAAACAAATCCCAGAGAAGTAAATATTTACATTTGTAATTTTGTTTTAGTGACTAGGATTTGTCTCATAATAACTTCAGCCTCCCTATATCATCAATAAAGAGAAGCATTCATCTTATTCTAAGCTAAACACCAGACAGCTGCTCACTCACTGGTGGGATGAGGCAGAGAGTCAGAAGAGTAAAAGGTAAAAACCCATGGTTTGAGATAAAGGCTGTTTAATAGGGAAAGAAAAAGCTGTGCACACAAGCAAAGCAAAAAAAGGAACTCATTCACAACTTCCCAGGTGCAGGAAGGTGTTCAGCCATCTCCAGGAGAGCAGGGCTCCATAGCATGTAATGGTGACGTGGGAAGACAAAACTCCATCACTTTGAATGTCCCTCCCTTTCCTTTCTTCCACAGCTTTGACACTCTGAGCATAAAGTCACATGGTGTGGGATATCCCTTTGGTCAGTTGGGGTCAGCTGTTGCATCTGTGTCTCCTCCCAGCTTCTTGTGCACTTCCAGCTCCCTCACTGGTGGGGTGGGGTAAGAGACAGGAAAGTCCTTAACACTGTGCAAGCACTAATCAGGAACAATGAAAACATCTCTGTGTTATCGACATTGTTTCCAGCATAAATGCAAAACTTGGCCCCATACTAGCTATTTTGAAGAAAATTAAGTCTATCCCAGCCAAAACCAGTACAAAGGACCTAAGGAATTTTTCTACAGGATTGTGTTTTCTCCCTGTTCAATGCAAAGAAGGTGATCAGTTCAGAGGAAAATGACTGTATCACAGATGTCTGAAGAATCTATCATAAATCGCAGCCAATCTGTCTCTATAAACCAACATCTCAGCCTGTACATACCACTGCAGTCTCTCAAAGAGGAAAGGTTTAAATAGGAGACTTTTTTCTCTTTTTTCTTTAATATGTTTTCTATTGCTCATTGGCATTTTTAAATCACTGAAATGAAGAGTAAGACTCTCATTTCTTCCTTTGGACCAAAGTTTAAACCTCAGTGTTCGACATAACTAGTATAATTACAGAAATGGCAACAAGTAGATGCTTAGGCTCTGTTTCTATTCTATCCTTTTCCCACCATTATGGATGTATCTGCACTATAGAATAACAGCCCTTCAGAAGATTCAAACCCCTAGTCTGATGCATAAATTTTAACTCAGCCTTGGACTCCAAACTCAAATGAACTCATGGTTCCTCAAAACAAAACCTGATACAGGGCCTCTCTCTCTTTCTCTTCCTCTCTCTTTTTCCTCCTCACTTTCTCTCTCTTTCTTTCTTTCCTTTTTATTTTGTTTAACCTCCCTGCAGTTGTTGCTGCCTCATCGTTTAGGGGAGCAGAAGCCTCTTTCTCCCTTCCACTTCCTGCCAGCAGAGGGGCTGTTTCATGTTGTTAAGTCACAGAAATACCAAACACTTCAGAGACATGATTAATGGCAATAGCTACTTTGGTTGATGGATTTTGATCCCCCAGCAGAAATCTGGCATCAATCATGTGGCTGAATTCCTCTCTGCTGCTAGATGATTTAGTATCCCATGTCCTGTGTTCTACAACTTCCATTTGGAGCCGAACAATTTCGCTGTCACTTTGGAAGTGTAGCAATAATTTCCACTCTGCTTTAGATTCCAAGGTGTTGGCAAGTCACTGCTTTTAGGACACACTACAAAGGTGCTCATTAGAACTATGAGAATAGGGAAGACACTCTATTAATTATCCTTCAGCCAGTAATACATACTCTCTGCCCCCAGCTCCATTATAGACAAAACAGAATTTCTGTATAATTTCAGATATATACCTGTTCTGTTTAGCATTTTCTTGCAATTTGTGAATAAAATCTTTTGTCCTGGTATAGAATTTTTGAACTTCAGAATTATTGCTGAACTTCTACAGACAATATTTCCACATTAAAATCAAGATGTAAAAACTTCAGATGTACTTTATCACTTAAATACTTGAAATCTCAGGCACAGAGAGATCCAAACATTTTACTATTATATTAATACAAATTCTGAGGGTGCTAGGTAGTCCTCCATCCAATGCTAGTATTATACTAGTAAAGTTAATTAACCAGTTAATGAAATGTTGGAACAAACTGTAAGCAAGTTAATAAAAAAACCACAAACCAAGTGAAAAAGTGACAGAAAACAGAAGCTAAAAAAGATTTGCCACCAGATTCCAAATATATATCTTGCAAACTTACGTATTAGCAAGTTAATTGCTCAAAACCTCTGTGAAACAATGATGCAAATAGAGGAAAATAAGCATTAATTAATCAGGCTCAAAGAACACATCTATGGGAAGTCATGTCAGGAATTATGGGACCAAGTTCAACAATCTACAGAACTGCTTTACTGTCTGTAAGGCTCAGAAAGCAAAAATAATAAGCTGTCCTGATAATGCAACAGTTCCTCCAAATCAGTTTTAATATTGTGACTATTGCAAAAAATACGTTAGTATCCCTTTCTATCAGGAGAAATGTCTTACACTTCAGACCCTGAACCAAGCTAGGATTACTGAGGTGGCTAGTGTACTCTAGTTCTGGTTAAACTATTAAATTAGTACCAGTCTAAATCAAGATTCCAGACATAACCGTTAATGTAACACAAAGTATTTAACATTAAAAAAAACCAAAACCAAAACAAAACAACAAATTAAGGAAATTCTCAAATTACAGGTTTTACTTACATCCCCCTCTGTCTGCCCAAGTATATACACATAGTACCTGATTTCCCAAGCATGCCTATCTACGTCTCCTAGCATGTGTAACTAAGCAGCCCTCTGACTCTCCAACGCCTGTGAACCCATAGATCACTGCACTGTAGTTTGCTATCACTATAAAAACACTCATTCCCTCTACACTGAAGAAGCCTGGTGGAAGCATTCAGGGCAGTCCAAAGCTCCCCTTGAGAGCTACAGCTCTGATTAATCAAATCCTATGCTGTGAAGGTGATTAGGAGTTCTCTCCATCGTCCACTTCCATGCCAGTCCTTTGTCTCAAACATATCCAATATCTCATTGTCTCTGTTAGCACTGTGACTGTAGGAGAGACCTTTCTCAAGTTGATTGCTCCTAAATTTTTGGTAGCAGCTGCCACAAGACTAACTTTCTTGCAGCTTGTAAACAGATCTTTGGCCAGAATTAGTCATCTTTTGTTTTTGTACCTGCAGGGAGTAATTTTGAGAGACACACCAAAAATAATAATTAAAACAAATAAAACTTTTTCTCCACAATAGTCACCACACCTTTCCTCTTTGGCAGGCATGCTATTTCTGTCTATTCTGTCAATATGAAATGCCTTTTGGTGTGACACTGTGTCATGCTTTGAACAGACATACCTATGATATCATCCCCACTAGGTACTGAAACACCTTCAGCAGCAGGTGAAGTTCAATCAGACTGCCGAAGCAAGACCCTTAGGTCTCCCATATAGTCTGCAAGAAAGTACTGGGTGCCTCTGAGAAGGAGTCCAGAAAGTACTTTAGAATGTAAACAATCTCCTGCCTTACAGCTGATATACCTGAACTATGGGAAAATTTATGGAAGCTCATGGTTTTCAGGTTGTTCCACACTCATTGGATGCAGTGTTTGCAGTTCCTCAGATGGATTTGCTCCAGACAGAAAATCACTCCTGTAAAGAAGTAAAGCTCTTGAGTGACAGTGCACAGTATTTTAGTTTGGAGATCATAATTTGTGGTCCAGAACCTGCTGTAGGCATGTAATGATTCCTAAATAGTCCAAACCAAAGTTATTAAGAAAAGCAATATTATTGTCAGTGGCTAAAATTCACAGTGCAAAAGTCTGCACTTGCATGAGAATGGTTTCAGAATCTGTAAACTGCAAAATTTAGAAAAAATATTTGTTCATCGATGGGGGCATTAACTCAGGAAATGGAAGACTTGAGCTCTGCACTAACTTCAGAACATTGCACCTGTAATTCTTATATCCTGGACATCAGCTGTGGTTGTTAATTACTTATGGAATAAGCAGGAAAGCTGATTCTCTTCTCTTTCTCTTCAGAATGTGCCATTCTGTAGCCAGGAATCAAAATGTCAAGAAACCAGAAGAACTAGCACAAATGACATAACTCTGTCATACAGATTTTGGGATGAAGAAATCTCAAAACCGTTGAGTGGTTTTATATTAGTAAGACACTGAATAAAAGATGGGAACAGTCGATATAGCACAAAATAAATGACATTGGTGCCTCTTGGCAGCATTATGCATTTCAAAATATTACAGAATTTCTAAAACATTCCAATCCATATAAAGGAAAGGAATCACAGCATTACATGTTACATATTAATTAATTTGGTTTAAAAATATGGTATAATACTGCAATATCCTGTAATCTTTCCAAACTTGCTTGAATCGGTTAGAAAACTGGAACTCCTGTTAGCACCATTTTATACATCTTTGCAAGGAATCTTGAGGCGAGACACACAAAAGAAATGAATAAAAAATTGTATTTCTGGGCTTGTGGAATGATCCTCCACAACTGGCAGATTGCTTTTTTACTATAGAAAGAAACTCTGTATCTCTATCCCAGTGATTTATCTAGTGATTGTGTGTTTGCTGGCTCACTAAAGTACCACCTATAATGCAATACTTTCTACTAAAACAGTGTATTTCCCAGAACATATATTTGTAACGCAGTTTTTGCAAATGTCTTATTTAAGACAAAAATAATTTTTCCCTATTGGTAGTTCTTTCAATTTATTGACTGTAATGTCTTTTTAGGAGTAATATACATGAATGAAAAGAAATAAATCTGATGACCCTTCATTGAATTTTTACTATTTTGCTAGTACTTCCTCCCAGAAAAATGCTCTTTCTTTCAAGTGGTAACTTTGAACACTTGATTACCAGAATTTTAGTAGCTAACACTTCAAGCAAGAGCACTGTCCCTCCAAAATCACTGCATGAAAATTTGTTAAAGAAAGATCTGTTTTCCATTAATGAAATCAGTGCCTAAAGCATTTATTTTCTCCCTGGCAAACAAAGAGAAAATACAGATGAAATGAATTAAGGTGGGATGTGGGTAAGGAGCAAATGTAATAGCAGGTATCGTATAAGAACACAGACTCGCAAGAAAATCAGAATAGCCATCAAAGTCCTCTGTCTGCATGGAACACCAGCAGCCTATGCAATCTGCTTCACACTGTTCTGCCAGCAGGACTCAATCTTGGCTCAGAAGAACCATCATCAACTCAGATGGAATAAAGCTATTTCTGTGCAGTCCCTGGACTGTCCAATGAGATTAGTAAGGAGGGTGTCACCAAGTGCTTGTTGGAATGGTAGCAGTGGGGACGCCTGCTTGGAGCTGAATTGATGCCTACTGCACATCTTCCTCTTGAGTGTGCGCTGGAACTGAACCAGTGACCTAAAACTGAGATACTCTGATAAAGAAGCATCTGCATCAGAGAGTTAAAAACTATTGGCAGCCAAGAAAAGTAAGACAACATGATGGAAAGAGAAAAACAAAAAAACCAAAGTGCATTCCATTATAAAAAGGTTTCTTAGGATGTGAAGTAGCCATCCAGAGCTCACATGTACCATAGATATGGGTCCTGCACCAATAGATTTCATGACACAGTGCAATTAACAAGTGAGATCTTGATATACAATACAGTGTGTATTACTGTAAACTTAAAATATGAACTCACTATTAATATTTTCCAAATTTATAAAATGGAACAGGTCAAAACATGAAGATAAAAAATATTATATATTTATATTATTTACTATTAAAGCTCATTTAATTCCTTTGCTCTTTGTTTCAAATCTTGGATAGTATTTTAGGCATATCTACTTGAGCAATGGCAAGAAAATCTGATTTATGTTTTGCTGTACATAAACTCATATAAATACAATGGATGTGCTCTACATCTGAGTTAATAAACTCTGAGAGGTGGGAAACTATTGAAGTTCCAACATAATATGTTACTGATATGGCTGTGATTTTGAGACTAGAATTGTCTTATTTTTAACACTCTCAGATTGAAATCCAGATGAACTCAGACCTCTGTGGAGCCTATTGGCAAATTTTCTGGTGATTTTTTCATTACTATCAAGACATTGTTCAAGTTCAATATGACTTATAATTTTTGATTCCCCTATTACTAAAAAAACCCCAAAAAACCACCTTTCTCAGTCATCTTGTACATAACCAAGAATATTATTAATGCAAAATCTGGACATTATCTGAGGCTTAGGTTTAATCACCTGCTGTGTCGTCTGTCATTTCTGTTATATTTTAAAAAATCTCTTCAACTGGGTTTTTTTTTTGTGGTTGTCTCCTCAATCTTCTTTCACAACAGTAAGTATTGTCTAGCTATTTCTGCACTCTATTTTGTCCAGCTTTGTTTTCAGAAACCAAATGAAAAAATGATAATGGAATATTGAACTTGAAGGGGGCTTCTAGGTCATGGGTCCCTTCTTCCTCTCTTCACATTTAGTCACTCAGAATAATTCACTTCATAAATTAACCTATTTCTTTCCTAGTTGTACCTAGGCTTTTTTCTCTTTTTTTTCTTTTTTTTGGTTGGGTTTTTTTCTTTTGTTTAGGACCCTTTTTTTCGTACTTGGTTTGTTTTTGTTTCTGTTACTACTGTTGCACACTTTCTCCAGGATTCATTCCTCAACTCACACATGTACTTTCCCTTTCAAGGCTACATTGATTACACACGACTATTCTATACCCATTTATTCTTGTGCCCACATTGTCTGTTAGGTAAATAACTCTTTTCTGTCCCTTGGGTTTACCACTGATTTATTTATAGGCAACAATTACATTCCCTCTCATCCTTAGTTTTTCCAGACAAAAGAAGTTGTGTTCATTTTGTGTCCTTTATTCTTCAAAAGCTCCCTGTAGTCTTCTTTCTTCTTAAAATAATTGGGTAAGGTGAAGATTCAGTGATTGTCTCATACTTAGTGGATAGCTTGAAGGGTGCATAAGCATGTTGTTAGAACATTTTTGTTAATGGGAAATAATGATTGGGACTTTGAATGACTGGGTTATCCAGTTATCACTATTTCCTGATGGGCTAAATAATACAATATAAATAGTTGTGGAATGTAGGAGGTGGTCAGTTGGTATCGTAACATGGTAAATCATGACAATGCTATACTCCTTTTATAGTTTTAATTTTCTGCAATGGATATTCACTATATATGAAACTTTTATTAGTTACCAGGCACATAAGTATTTTGTGAATTTAATCACTGTGTATGTTTATTTCATGCAATGTAATTAAATATAATCCTTCTAGAAAGTTGTAGTAGCTGTGTAGTAGCTATGACAACTGAAAAACTACTATGTTATTTGAATTATTTCTCAGACCATATTTCTATGCTGACAGGTAACTATTATGAGGAAGAAAATGATATATTACACGAAGTTTTCCTGAGAGTCTTTGTATATATTTCTTTTACCAGGGACAGTTGCAATTTAATAGTGCATTAAAAGACCATGTGGTGTGCCATTTGTCATGTAGTATTTTTATATAATCTAAGCTACAATTTCCTGCTTGGGCCCTAATTAATCTAATAACCACCTCATTAACTTTTAGGAAAGCCTCACTCTAACTTAAGGTTAATTATTTAGCACTTTTGGCATCATTGCTACACTATCTACATATGTGTTTATTCTATGCTATATATAAGATCCACTTGTAAGTGAAAATGAATGAATAACAAAACTTTTGTGTAACAGAAGGTGATATTAAATATACGATTTTTTTGTTTTTAATAATCAGAAGAGAAAGAAGAGACAGAACTATGGCAAAGAGGATTTATTTTTGCCTACATACATAGCCTCCATGTAACCTTCTCTAGTCCCCTCAGTCTCCTTTCTCTGGCAAAGGACAGAACAGACACAGTTAAGGGACAGTCACCCTCTAGTGCATTCATCTGACACATTGAATGACTCATGCACTCTGCAGCTTATAAAATGATAGTTTGTGAAATCAGAGGTATACATCTACAGTCTAAAGTACAGAAAGATGAATCTCATCTAAACTGTGTTTATCCTCACCTTAACACTTAAATCATATGTGTATTCATACACACAACTATATAATTATATTTGATATACTTAATTACATCTGCAGCTAGTCAAATATTACAGGAAAAAAACTATCAGTAAATGTTACCACTTTAAAACAGAAACTTATTGTTTAATTGAGTAATTATACTGATAATTTATTTGGAATCCTTCTTGAGTAATTATACTGATAATTTATTTGGAATCCTTCCTTCCTTCCTTCCTTTCCTTCCTTCCTTCCTTCTTGACTGTCTGCCCTCATTCCATCCCTTCAGTTTCTCAGTTTTAAAAAAGATTTAATCGTATTGACTATTTTTTTTCTTATTTTGACTTTTCATATGTGTAGAAATACCTTTTCATAGATTTTTTTTTGTGTAATAAAGAAGTCCCTTCCATAGCATAAGAAATATTTAAAAAGGTCAGCATTAATGAAACAACCAAAACTAAGCATTTTTAAAAATATTAAGATGCAGGGTTTCTTTTGTTGTGGTTTTTTTCCTTCTTTTTGATTTGTAAGAAGAAAGCAACTAATTTTTAGCTCATAAAATGATCAGTGAAATAATATTTGCTGGCCTTAGTGTTTTTCCTACTCTGTGATCTGTTCTGTGTCATTCAATCGCTGCATCTGAAGACAAAACAAAATCTACTGGATACAGGGCTTATCTGTGTGTGCAACTTGAAGTTTTGGTCTCTGAGCCATAAGGATTCCTGTGACTACCCACAAGCTGATGTGACTTACAAAGTATTACTTTTTATGGCCATTTTAACAATTCTGCCTGGCTCTTAAAAATTAATAAAATCATGTGAATGTCCAGTACATATGTATTGTAACTAAGTCAGCAAAAGCAGGGCAGGCGGTGTAGCTATGCCTCTCTTTCAAATCTGAACCATCTATCAAGTTGGCTTATGATTGATTTTCTCTAAAACTTTCTGCATTGCAGTGCTGTGGCAGCACTCTGTTTTTACAGCATTTTTTTTTTTTGTGCCCCAGCTGGACTCGAAGGGCAATTCAGCAGCTGGTGAAAATTGTCATTCCTCCCCTTGATGGACAGGATGATGAGAACAGACATTGAGGATTTGTCCTTCAGACTTTGCCTCAGTATCTGAAACTCAAATTTGCCATTCTAAAATAGCAAAATATAATAATTCACATTCCACCATTTCTCCACTGATATATTGAAAATTAACTGAGGGTACTTTTAGACATCTAAATCCTCTTTTCTTTTTTGAGTCTCAAGGTCCTATTAAAACATCGTATTTCCAGGCTGCATAAAGCTAATTGTAATATTTTCTATATGATTTTAAATAATCAGACAAAAATACCTGGTTTTTTTCCCACTGTTAAAACTGTTTTTGCATTAATTAAGAAAAGGGTTCTTGCTGTTTTGTGATTTGTTTGTTTTTTCTTCTATATATAACACAAATTCTATCAATATTGCTACAAAATCTGCAGTATTGTGTAGTTACCATCACAAAGAAAACTGAGTATATATTCATAGCTGGAAGACGCCTGAAGCACTCAAAGTAAATCACTTGATGTTTGTGGGGTTTTGTGGTGTAAATTGCAATATATATATATAACTGCTCAATTTGCATACTCAATATTTCAATCTCTTATTCCATTTGATGTTACAAGTAGTAACATCCTCCTTTAGATGCCATAAGATACGTGGGCCATCAGCATGTGACTGTCAGATCTAGTGCAGGACCTAGGGAACCCCATGACCTCTGAAACACCAGCCAGAACTCAGGCAGAAAATTCTGGAAGTAAATCTAAACCTCAGCTGCTTGTCTCTATGAGGTATTTGCACATGTCTGAAAGACTGCTGGGCAGAGTATTTTCAGGATACAGGGAAAGAATTTAATGAGTTTAAATGTGCCACTACAACAGATAGCAAAAGCTCAGTGTAGAAAACTTAGGTGGATTGAATTTTACATGCAGTTATTTGGTGCAATTTTTTTTTTTATTTAGGAAATTGCAATTAAAGCTGATAAAGTGATATGTATGGAACTGTGCAAACTGGAGGTCAATCTATGTTACAGCACCTTTAATCAAGAAATGGGTTTTTTTGGGGGGAATATTTGTGGCGGAAAATTGTACTTCTGCTAAATTCAATATAATCTTGTTACTCACTTAAAGAAGATTGTGGGAAATATCTTCAGGAACATACTCTTTCTGCTTTTCTTTCACAGAAAGATACATGCGTTCTTAGAGATATGCATACAACAAAAACCACACTAAATCATATTTTATGTCTAGACACACACACACACACAAATATTAAAGATCAATAAGAAAGGAAGAATTCGTATTCATAACTACCTTGAACCTTGTAATTTGTTCCATCTCCAATTAGACTGCTTGCTATCATTTTGTGAGCAGAAGCAACCATTTCTGTTCCTTCCATCCGATTTTTTCCACTGTCAGTTAGAAATATTTCCTACTTTCCTAGATGTAGACAGGGCCTCTATTTGGTTGTCTATATAATCAACAAATTAAAATAGTCTATCCATGTACATAACAAGAGAAGACAGGTGGCAGAAGCCAAGAAATTCAAGTTTCAGCAATTGAAAGTGTAGCTTTTAACAACAAAAACTTGAATGTTTTTGCATTCTGGAGATAATTAATTTCTTAAGTATTAGTGACAAAAAACTGAAATACCAGCAGCACATGAATTACCTCCTACTAGTGTCATGTGATATACCTTTATTCTAAAAAATTCAATTTGTGGAGGTTATGCAAAGAGAATATCAAATGAGCAATATCTAATGGTTTTCAGAGCCACAGGACTTTTAATAAAAAGCAAACTCTCCTATCTGTTACTTGACAGTGCAGACCAATATTTACAAAATGCCAGCTTCCATTTAGAACAAAGTCATGACATACTCTGTGTAATCAGTCAAGCTCCAGTGCAAATATATGCAGCTTCATCCAGTTTCTGAGTCTGTAGGAAGCTCTGATTAGAAACTTGTCTGGTTAACTAGCAGAAAATAAATGAAAAGACCAGAAATGGATATGAATCTAAAATCCATTAATGCCTGAGGCACGTGAGATAATACAGGCAATGACTTCAATCAAAATATTATGGTCCAGGACTGATTAAAAATCCAGACGTGCCAGAGCTGTTCCTAGGCTGCCAGAGGTCTCCTTGCCCATGTAGGAGGCAGCAGACCTCTGCCAGGAGCTGTGAGCTGCCACCCTCCAGAGAGTAGGGTGACACTGAAGGTTGCAATGTAGGAGTAACTACACTTCAGGGGGGTTATAAATCCTCAGGGATGATGGCTTGACAGCATATGTATTAGTCAATATCATGTTGCTAATAAATTACTTTCATTGTTATTTTATTTAAACTGCCTAGTTTTTCCCCTGGAACAGTGTCACCCTTCATTGCTTTGCAGTGATAGATAGAAATAGATAATGACACTGATTCTATGTTACTGCTATGGTAAATCCCATGTTCCATGAGCTGCCAAAAAAGTCTCTTAAACTGATCAAATGATGAGGTTTTCTGAAATCTCTGTGAATAAATTTGCGATAGAGATCTACATCAAATTGGTACTGAAACTCACCTCAGTGATGTGTTTGCAAGGTCTCTGTCACCCACCTGCAGTCCAGCAATTGCTGCTGGTAGGTGATATCACTGCTGAGAGTTCAGACAGAAAAACAGGGACCAAGACCCTTGGGACAGAGGATGCAAACTACTGGATTTCTCTACAGACATGTGAAAGACAAGGAGAGAGTCAGGAGCAATCAATTCATATTGCTGAGGTGACATCATGCCTGATTGCCTTTTACAGTGATTTGTCAAGGCCATGTAGATGATGGTAGGACAGTGGATGTGATATACCTTAAATCCTGAAATATTTTCCCAATCTTTGCCACAGCATTCTTTCTTGAAAACCAAGGAGTTGTATCAGTGTACTGTCAGATGGGATGAAAATTGTCTGGACTTGCAGGCCCAAGGGGTAAAACTCCATGGTTTGATGTCCAGTTGCTGACTGATAGCATGCAGAGTAGCCCAAAATCACGGCCTGGGCTGATATTGTTCAATACATGGCAGCCGAGAAGACAACATGCACAGCAACCCTGATGATAACTGATATGTGGCACTGAGGAGAATATGCTGATCTGCAGGCTGCCAGACAACTTTCCTCATTGGATAAATCTGATGACAAGTATTGGAAGTCCTGGAGCTATCAGGAAGGGCATGTGGGAAGTTTAAGAACACAAAGCCTACTAGAATGGTTTTGGAAGAATCCTAATGACTGAAGAAAGTTGAAGGGCTCTCTTGTCCCACTCTTTGAGAATACTTGCTGGATTAAAATTTCTCCAGAAGTCATCAAACAGGGTTTCTTTTTTGTTTTGCTAATGAGCTTATACTGATTTGGAGTGGAAAACCAGGGGACCAAAATCCAGGAGTTAATTAAGATACTAAAATGAAACAATAGTGTCTCAATTTCCCCTCTTTCTCCTGGAATTGCAGTAGAATCAATCCTGATTCAAGAACCAGAAGGATGAAGTACAATTGGGGATGGCAGTGGACATAAATATTTCCCCCTTCTCCTTAGCTTTCTCCATTCTGTTTTTCCTTGACCTAGTTTATATGACAACAATCACGCTTCAACCCTACGGGGCTCAAAAATGTTTCCTCCTCCTTTTACAGTTACATAGGGGAAGATTTCCCAGGATGAGCCCTGTTCTCACACAGATCTAACCATAACTTTGTAAAGGATACTGGCAATTCCCCTCTATCAAGAGCAAACATACACAATGGCATAGCAGTTTGTGTTTTCCACATGCAATATAAAAAATGTGCCCATTTTTGTCCTTTGTAGCATCTTATTATAATATGCAAATGTAATTTTTTCTCCCTGGCTTCTCAGTGAAATATATGGAAGTACACAGTAAGCAACACAGCCGTAGTAAAACAAAACACTAATTTAACCAACTGGCTCAACAGGCACTGCAAAATTATTCTAATCCATTCCGTGAAGTTATTTTCCCTTAGGAATAAGTACTCTTCAGAAGTTACACTATATTTTCTGACAGTGAATTCCAGAAACTCAGTGCCAATTACCGCAAATACTTTTGTTGACCTACTTGGCAAGCCACTAGAGATCAAACTACACTTACAGCAAACAAGCCATAAAAAAAAGGTTGTTCTTCTCTTATCCTTCCTCTCAAGCTTCAATTCCTCTGCTAGCTAAATTGATGTTTACTTGGGTTGCATTAGGTTTACCTGAAGCAAATCCCCTTGTTCCACTGTTTGACAGTCCTCAATCGTACTAGGCTGTTCTGTCTTTTGCTCTTCCAAAGTGACTAGAAACATAAACACTTTGCAAGGACACCATCCTTCAGAGCAGACTAAAGCAAGGCACTCACAAGTGCCATAAACTTTATAGCTCCATTTTGCTGTCTCGTGTTGTTGTTTAGACAATATGTTGTGTCATTTTAGCAGGAGTCTTAAAGTGACAGGATGGAAACAAATTTCTAATCCTTCAGTTGGTATTATCTATTTACTCATATAGGATAAAAACTGTTTGCATAAATATATAGTTTTTATGCTTTCCTAAAATTTGTGGGGTTGTTGTGTTTTACTGGATTTTTTTTTTTCTGGAACATTACAGCTTTGAAACATTTTTTTTCTGGAAAAAAATATTCACAAGAGAATAAGTATTTTTGAGCACATTTTAACAGCCATAATATTACAAAATACTAAATGGAGGAAAACCCTTTTTCCTGTGCCAAATGCATTCCCTAAACCCTATTTCAGATAAAGTTTTTTATTTTGAAAACTGTCTTTTTTTGAAACAAGTAAAAGATCATAGACAAAAGATGTGTATTATAGTTCAAGTTCTGCTGCAAATTTGATCCTAATAACTCATAGGGATTATATTTTTTTTGGTTGGAGGTTGACCTAGAATAAAGAAAAATGCAGAACCCCCAAATGTTGGTTATAAAACAAAAAATATATATAAACTGGTAAAAGTGGCAATATATCCATGTATTTGGAAAGCTTAAAGCAAATCAGAAAGTAAAAACAATAACCACATTTTTAAAAATTCTCCACCTCTAATGTAATTACAAGTGTAAAAATATTTATTAGGTGCTGTTATGGTTTTTACATTCCAGTGATAAATTTCACACTTGAAAACCCAGGGCTAGCAATTCAGATATGGTAAATATGTTAGAGGTTGGAGAGATTAAGGTAGAAGAAGGAAAGCTCTATTGTGACATTGTTGAGAAAACATTTTATAAGACAAATGTTTCAGTGTTAATATCTCCCATTTGCTATCTTCACAGTAAAACAATAAACCATGGCAAATCTGAAAATCAGGGACAACAATCTCAGTCCCATTTGTAAAAAATGATACCAGAATTTCAGGCTGCTTATTTCTTGTAGGATTCAGATTTACCTCACATAACTTTCTGTACCTAAAATATAAAAACTGGGGTACAATTTTAATTATATCTTAACTTCAATTTTACAATTATGAGGTGTCTAATCCTAACTGGACATTTGTGTTTTGTTAAACAATCCCTAAATGTCACCCCTATAGAGCAATTTTTGTCCTCTGAGAAGATCCCACGACAAAGGCTAGAATCTAAATTAGACCAGAGTGGAGTTATTTGTTTGGCTGTACCTGGGTCCTTGCTGCCTTATCGTGTCTGCGCTTCAAGGAGTAAAGGAAAACTTTACTCTTACTAAACAGCATCTAAAGACTTGCTAGAAATTCTGTATTAGCTAAAATCACTGTAAAGGTATAAGTAATTGAAATGAACTCTATTCAATATGCAATGTGACATAATGCTGGATAGCTAAATGTCTAATCATGTGGACTCTTTCTACAAAAAGAGAAGGACCACTCCCAAATGGGAACTCATTCTGTCCTAAGAGAACTGAAATGATACAATCCAGCATTTTGTGATGGGATAAATAATCTTCTGGAGTGCCTACAAGTAAAGACACCCCTAGGACTAACTCAAATTAGGCATGTAATTTTGGCTCATTTTGTACACTGTGATAAAAAACTGTGATAAAATTGCTTTCACTTTTGATATTCTAATACCAGTCTATAAAGTCTATAAAGCAATATTATATGTGCTTTATTTTTGCTGTGCTCTTATCCTCAAGTGATGAGGATGGGGGGTCACTTTTCTGAGTGTGATCTCAAAGTGTGAACCAACACAAAAATATACTTTGTATTTACATGAAATATATGTAAGATTTTAAAAATATTTAAGAACAGAAAAAGGTTTATCTGAGAGGGAGGAAAGACTGAGTTTGCTGTGGTAGTAATCTGAGCTGAAATTCTGTACTTGAAAGAAAGGAGAATTAGTATTCAAGGTCTTTATTACCCTCTTTCTTTCAACAGTATATTTTTTTTTTTTTAGTGGGAATGGATGGTGAATATTTTACAGCAATGTTTATAAACATAATTTTATAATTTAAAAAATAAAATTTACTTTATTGCATTCACTGAAAATAGTATTTGGAATACAAATGTACAAACACTGGTATTAAAAGCATTTGCTTCTCTATTAACCACAAATACAGCAATTTCAGAAATCTCCTGGCATATATGAAGCTGTTTTGTTGCATCAGAGAAACATTCACTATTAACTTGCATCTATTTAGAGCATAACTTAAAAGAAAATACTAAAATGGAGAAATTGGTGGCTTTTTACAGTATGTCCAAATTAGCTATATATATCATAAACCTCTTCCATTGAAATTATAAAGCTATTGCTTCATTCCCCAAAGGAAAATCTTGTAGGCAGTTGAATTTTTTTTTTTTTTTCAGATGGACTTAAACCTTCAAAGAGGAATATATTGATTTAAAAAATGAGGTAAACATTTTTCTTTTCACAAGTAAAATGGGAAATAGTTAAATATATGCACATGATCAACTGCTCACTGAAACCTTTGTGCATGTATAATTTACAAAAATGGCTGCATATCGCTTTTTCAGAGGATTTAGAAAAATATTTTTCTCTAGCAAAAATCCTTTTACTTCCTCTCATTCGTGGGAGATATTGAATCACAATTCATTTCTTTTGTGGAAATAATCATGGATGAATTTGGGATGTAAGAAACACTGCTGGGAAACCTCACTTTCTCTGTGTGTGACTTTGTGTTCATGGCTTGTCTTCTGCAAGTATTAGCTGCTCTGAAGGGGAAACATGCATACAGCTGTGGATTTAATAAGCAGATGTCATATTATATTTTTCACTTCCTTTGTGCACTTGAATCATACATATTATATATCATTGAGTCCAAAATTGAGAAAAGAAATTTAATATCCTGAAACTGGTACACACTTTGTTATCGAATGAAACAGAATTGGAAAATTATGATCTACTTACTGATAGCATAACAAAGGTGAGACACCCTTGTTTCCAAGGGATATAGAGCTTTTCATACTCTGAAATAATAAAGCAATGTAGTGGAAGAAACAAGATTCACACATGCTAGGTAGGGTTTGAATAGCCTGGAGGCCCCCTGTGGCTGAAGATTTGGCAGCATTGTCTGAATAGTGCAGTGATTTGTGAAATGACCAACTTAATTCTCTCTGCTCAAGCATCTGTTTATTAAGACCATGCTTGCTTCCTACAAGAAGCAATGTTAGTAATTATACTTTTCTTTTTTTCAACTCATGTTTAATGATTTTACAGATATGGTGTGGAAGAGACAGTAATTTCCTTTTCCTGTCCATCACCCTTTTCTGCCTGCTTCATATTGTTATTAATGCCAAATACAATAGTAAGTTCATGTAATGCTATTGTTTTGATCAGTATTGATTACTACAAAAAAGAAGCAGTGAATCTTTTGGAAGAAACCCTTGATTGTTAATCATATATTCCAACTCATACATCTTCTAATCACGGAAAATTCAATGAAAACAAAAGACAAAATGTAATTGGCTAAATGTTGTTCTCTCTTAAATTGGAAAAGAAGAGAAATGGGTGAAAGCAGGAAAATGGATGCCATTTTTCTTATTAAGTATTGCAATTTTGAAAATTTAAAAATGCTTAAATTGTTGAAGTGAAATTTTAGCACAACTGTTGACAATGCTGCATGTCTGAACCAACTGACTGCAGTTCATGTAATGTGTACACTTATCAAGGAGCCTGGGTTTTTTTCCTCAATCTCTTTTTAAAATACTAGAAGAATGAAAATAGGGACAAAACTCAGAAATTCTAATTTGCCAACATAAATGTAATAGAACTGATTAGAAAATTTTCTCTATTATAATACTTTGACTGTGCAAATATCATCACATACTTAAGTATAAGCTTCCATTTTGCTCTTAAATATTTATGTGTGTGTTAAAACTTTTATTGGATGTTGTGTGAATTGATACTATATTCTGCAAAATTCTGAAGCATCTTATATAATTACTTGTACTGTGCTGATTATAAAGATGAACTACATGTCCTTGAATGTCCAGGATTTCTCTGTGGAAAACATTGCTATGTTGATGTGTTAGCCCCTGCTCTTGTGGCAAAGCTGTCAAGTATGTCTTGCCAGAGAAGTTTTAAAGATAATCTTGCTCTAAAACTTATTTTTTTATTTCTTTGTTTCATCTTTGAGAGCATTCCGTATAGCAAACTTCAGGGTAAAGAGAGAGAAATTTTTTTATGTATTCCTTTTACAAAGAAAATCATGGCTATTTTAGTTTCCAAACTTTGAAGTAAATATTTAGATCTAATTTTTCACAGGTAGATAATTAATTACCAGAGATTAAATGTGTTAGTGAGGAGTGAATGGAAAATTATAGCTGTGTAACATTTGGTATGCAAAATTCTGTAGGGACTACTTTTGAATATTACATAAATGTTTTCAAATCAGGCACATCCAAATGACTTCAATTTATGATATTCTCTTAAACCTAACAGCTGCATCGTTTCTGGAATGAGTCTCCCCAGACTCATCAGTCTGAATAAAAAATTCAGATGACCATTAATTATCTTGAATAGAAACCTGGCAGTTCCCTTTTTTGCTGGACAAGCCTTGTAGTGAGACAGAACAGCTATACTTGATTAATGACAAACTACAAGACACACATAATATGTCATCATAACAAAGATATGCTTCTTAACTATCTATATTAAGCAAATTTTTTAAAAAATTACTAGTGCTGGTGTTGAACCTTTTTTTATATGCTTAATCTGGAGGACCTTAAGGCATTCCTTGACAAAGCCTGGAGAAGGTCTTTGGCTTTCTAATGGGGTTGTGCTTGAAATTTACATGCAGGACCCAGAAACACTGTGTTGCAGCTATTACAATGCTGAGAGGAACCTTCAAATCAGACCTGAGCATTTCCTACCTGAATAGAAGCTTCTGTACTTGTAGTCCACTGAGAAGACACAAAATTCAGGTCTTATGTCAGTGTCATGGTAATTTAGGGGGAGGTGGGTGGAAAGGAAGAGCAATGTCTATTTTTTTTCTGTTTTTCACCTGCGTTTTTATACCCTCATCCATATGACATTCTTCAGGTACATTGTGAGCTTGCTTAACACCTGAGTGGCATTTCAATTAAAAAAAATTCTAAAAAGCCATGCTTCTGCTTCCCACCATTGAAAATATTTCAGTAGTGTTTTCATAATCTTAGTAGGCAGATGTTCTAGAGGTTAAGGACTTTATGGGGTACAGGACAAATAGGGAAGCTGTGCTTGAATTTTTTAACATCAAGAACTCAACTCACTTCTCACTATAATCTCCTGAGCTGCCATTTTAAGTTCTACTGTTCCTGTTTCTACAATGTCATGCAAGTGCATTTCACCCAAAGAAGTTTACAAAAACAAAAAAAAATCTGTAGAGATTTGAAAAAATAAAAACCACTAAAAGCTGCCACTATTACTATAGCTTAGTAAAAACTATCACTGTTATACATGATTGTAGACACCTCTGTCCAACACAAAAATTTATAGAGGAAAACAATCCAAACCAGTACAAACAAAAGGCAGTCACTGCTTTATGGCCTTGGGGACAAGGTCCCATCTTAGTTTGGTTGTATAGGCAGAATATATATGGTTGTATGTGTGCACATTAGAAATTATTGGTATTGAAGATGATTTAAACTATGTTTTTGCTGCTGGGATGCCTAAATCTCACCTCAAGTCAAAATAAGACCAAAGTTGTGCAGCTTTTGTTAACACAGGGATCTAATGCTTTTTTGCAGAAGGCAAATTTTGTTTCATCATAGTAAACACTCCTGTCTGAGGCAGCCTGAAGCATATCCTCCTCTACGTGCTTTAAAATGAGATGACAGTCTCTGTACTATCTATACTTCCTGTGAATTTGGAATACAGTAAGTGAATTGCTTAGAATCAACAGCATTCATAGTGTTTTTTAAAGCTGATTCTCAGAGTCACTAGCACACAGCATAAAATAACTATGAAACTATAATATATGATATTTCTCTATAACATCTACTCATATTCCTTCCATAGTAATACAAAGGAAAACAAAGAAGAGAGGGATTCAAGTCTTTGTCCTCAGAATAATATTCTACACCCAGAGGTTTAGAGTTTTTAAACAGTTCTTTCCCTTCCCTTCCCTTCCCTTCCCTTCCCTTCCCTTCCCTTCCCTTCCCTTCCCTTCCCTTCCCTTCCCTTCCCTTCCCTTCCCTTCCCTTCCCTTCCCTTCCCTTCCCTTCCTTCCCCCCCCCCCCCCCCCCCCCCCCCCCCCCCCCCCCCCCCTCCCCCCCCTCCCCTTCCCTTTGTATTTTTACTTTTCTGACATAGCAACTGTTTTCTGAAAAATGATTCAGGGAAAATTGACTTCAGAGTTAAGATCAAGAAGCTACCAAAAAAAAAAAAAAGGTTATTATCTTTTTATAGATGTTAACCTAAAAACATCCCCAAAGAACATTGAAAAATATGTCTATTACTTTCATGGTAAAACATACACTACACCTCTTAAAAAAGTTATTAAAAGCTTGAAAATCTGTGAACTATTGTAGATGACATACACTCCTTGCTTTTATTAATATAAATGGTTAAACTCAATATACTTGTTTATTTTTCTGGAAGATTTTACTGTCATTTGTGAGCTCTGTTTTTTTGGAAAACATGATTACACTTTTACTTACCTACTTGATATTAATCCCATAGAATAGGAGGATTATGAGGAAGAAAGCAACAGCTAGTGACTGTTTCTTAAATTCAAGGTTATCTGAGAAATTTGAAATAGAACACAACTCCCATTAAAATCTTCATAGATTTTGACTTCAGCAGGAAAAATTTCGAGTTTAGAAAGTTACATCGGGAAAGTTTTTGGTGTATACATTCAGCAAAGATGTATATGACAAAATAAATGGCTTTAAAATTGATACTCTTAGCAAAAAAAATCAGCCCATGTTTGTGTTTGCTACAAGATATATTCTACTGAGGCAAAATAGGAAAATGGCCATAATTTTATGCCAAGGAAATATTGAAATCTACAGTAAGCTATTCATTGAGACCTATCCTTACCGCTGGAAGTTTATAACTACAGAATGTTAAGTTCCCTTTTTTTTTTTTGGCAGAAGAAACACTTGGCAAAACACCATAAAATGTCATTAAATATCACAAGTAGATTTCTTGTTTATCTAAATATAATCCTCTCTGCTTTTTTTTCTTTTCCTTTTAGATATGATGCAACAACACACATCTTTGTTCTCAATCAACATAGATTTTACGAAGTATCTGCACGCACAGCTTGTAGCAGAACTCCTCAAACAGAAGAATATATGGTGATTTTGTGTTGACATGAGAGGCGAGAGCATGTCTAAAATGTGCAATGTTAATTTTATTTATTCATTTAAGCAAATGGTATGACCATCACATCAAAATGAATTCTGGACCATCATTGTTGGAAGGCAGTTTTAGAGTTCAGCTTTGATTCTTTTGGTAGAATAGTTCATCAGGGATTCAGCTTTTAATGAGTTTTCTATTGTCCTCCTTTTTATCTTACAAAGGTTCTTGCTATTTTTAAACCTTCTTAAAACTCATGCATTTCAGTAGTATAGCAGAAGCAGTTATGTGACTGTGATTTCCAAGGAGCCTCTTTTAAGAACTGTCTGTTGCATTCTTTTTTTTTATTATAGTCAAGCAGAGATTAACTTTTATTTTTTGTGTGACCTCCACAGTGAAATATCTTCTTTTCAGAGCCCGTTCATGAAATAGTTGTCTCTCTGCCAATATTTGCATTTCAACAGCAAATTATCATCTTTGTGAGTTCCCATATTAAAAAAAAAAACTTGACAAGAAAAGCTGTTACATTTTCTTGGATGACTTCAAGAAGCGTTAACAATATGCAGCTACGTTGGAGTGTGAAATCCCAATTCAAGGCCCCAAAGGCTTTACAACAGTAATTGTAACATATAGCATCCAAAGGTCAGGGTATATTTCATGAAAGTCCATTGATGACAGCTGTCATTACAACTTCACTGCCAAGAAAACTGTAGTTATGAAGGCACTCATGGGGAATAGAAGGCATTTAACTACCAAAGGTTTATTGCTGATGCTATTTTCACATGTAAGTTCCACTTATAAAAAAGGCCAGTGAGCAAGATAATTTATGAGAATGTCTTTTAATGACTGACAGCTCCTGTTCTTATTTCAGCTTAAAATAAGTCAATTTAATTATTCAAGCACTAGAGGTGATTACAAGGCAGGCAATAATTGAAGCTATACAATACTTTTTTGGCAGAAAGCTGATAAGTTGATCAGGTACCTCAAGTACTTCAAAAATATTGTTATATGTTAGCACAGATTTTGAAAGAAATACTGTGCAGGTTGACACAGCACCTTTTGGTGTTTCAGTAATCCTATGCCTGACTGGTCAACAATCCAACACTTACTAAAATTCTGTTCCTTACTTGCTTACAATAAAAATGACAACCATGATTCCTGTAATTACTATTGCTATTGAAATTACAATTATTGCACTTTCATTTTGATGGTCCCTAAACACTTAAAGAGAGAGAAGTGGCAAAAGGGATGCAATCACCAAAGCAAATCTACCTTAGATGGAAGTTTTAGTAATGCTGGAATTTTTCCACCTCACTATTTTGAGGGTGCTTACCAATGTTTCTTTCTAAGTCCTCTATTGCCTTAATTGCATGGATTCCAATACAGAAAATGGTCTTTCTGTTATTCAATAGTAAGAGTATTTTCACTGCAACAATCAGCTATTATTCTTACTCTTGTTATATTTTTACTGTTGTTATAATTTCAAGTGTTAGCATGCTACAATTTTGGTTATAAACATGCATACTGAATTTTCTTTTACTTCAATTTTCCTGAGATCACAATCTCATGAAGAGTGTGCAGTGAAAGACCCATCCCTGTGTCCTGAAGGTATCACACATAGTCTTCTTGGTTCATGCTTCTTACAATAATTTTAAAAATCCTACAGTATGTTTTTATTCTTTCTGTAACTTTGCCTGTGGTGGTGATCTTTCTCTGTTGTAGTCTGCATTTTTTGTATAGAAAGTACTAAATAGTTCTGACAGCTTTGTCATGTATAATATTTAGATTAATGAGCATAAACTTATCCTGGGCCAATTTAGTACATCCCCATAATTAAACTTCCCTGGGATCTGGATAGATATCCTTCATTTGATGCTTATATCTTTTCTATCATTGATCTTTTCCTTAATACATCCAGTACAATATAGCTTTCAGCAATAAAATGGTCAGCTTCTTTTCCTTTTCTTTTTTATCCTTTTGTAAGGCATTTATAATTTGTCACTTACCTAAAAGATTGTTTTTCCAAAAGAAATCCAAATAAACTTTTCCAGCTTTAAATCCCTGTACAATACTCTGCCCTCTTTGTATGATAGTTTACTTTCAATAAAACTGTATTTTTCATTTAATTTTGCTCCAACATCTAATCAGCCTGGATAGGAGCCTATCTGTGAATTTTCTGAAATCCCTACAGATGAAGGAGTCTTCCAGCTTCCCCCCGCCACAGACAAAGGGAAAAAATATTTAGGGAATTTATCAGAACAGTGTATTTCTTTAATGTGCAATGAGTCGCTCCCTCCAAAATTCATATTTTTCTCTTTTGACTAAGGGAGCACAGACTAAGACTGATTTACAAGTCGGGTAATTATATTTGATCTAGTGAAGTGCACCCTTATCTTTCACAGAGGTTAACACCAATAACTCTTAATTTATTTATTTTTTAAAATTCTCTGAATGTCTTTATATCTACCTCATCTGGAAAGAAAAAACTTTTCCATGAGATTTTACTGTATGTAATAATATCCCTCTCCACTGTTACTTTTGATTTCTTTAAAAAAAACCAAAAAACCAAACTACAAAAGCTTCCTGCAAACCCAGATGAAAAATACACACAACCAAAAACAAAATGTCAGTAACTTTTATCGGAATGTCATTCTCATGTCTTTTTGAAAATCCACACATTTCAACAATTAATAATTTCAGATCATGGATATGAAACATATTTGCAAAAAGCATTTAAATTGCTATTATTTTAGGTTATAAACCTTTCTCTTTGAATAGCTTAGCATTGCAGTCAATGATAAAGAACAAAGGTGACATAAAATCTTTCCCAAAAATCCCATAACGTCGGATTCTTTTTGGTACAGTTTTAACCTGCTAGTTAAAGAATAACATGCACTTTTCTCATCTAGCCCATGGAATTTCTGCCAATAGTGGATGGCATTTTATCAATTTAAGTGCACTTGTAATCCAGGACTGTTGCCTGGGTTTTTTGTTGTTGTCCTTCATATCCCAGTCAGTTTACATGCTGAAAATATTTGTGCAGATATCAGTCATCAGATAGGCCTCCCAGAACCGTAAAATTCTTGCTTCTCATGAGAAAGCCCAAAATTAGTTTAAATGCATTCATTTGACATAATTTCAGAGTATATACCGGACTACAGGCGAGTCTATGGGCCTACATTTAGGAAGGCACTCTTCCTTTTCCTGAAGAAGGACGATCTGCCTTTCAGCTTTCATAGAGCCATTAAGGCTGGGAAAGACCTCGAAGACCACCAAGTCCAACTTTTGACCAAATATCACCATGTCCACTAAACCACATCACAAAATGCCACATATACTTATGAAGGATATGTGCTGATATGGGCCTGGGTTTTGGATTTGTGCTGAACACAAGATTGACAAAGACAGAACTTACACAGAGCCAAGGCTTTTTCTGCTTTTCCTACTGCCATGATGGTGAGGAAGTTGGGGGTGCCTGGGAGGCTGGGAGGAGATATAGCCAGGACAGGTGACCCAAACTGACCAAAGGGACATTCCAGACAATATGACATCATGCTCATATATAAAGTGGGAGTAAGAAGGAGGGAGGGAATGTTGTTTGGATTGAGAATGTTTCTCTTCCCAACTCACCATTACGTATGATGGGGCTCTGCTCTCCCAGAGATGGCTGAACACCTGCCTGCCCGTGGGAAGCAGTGAATTAAATCTGTTTTGCTTTGCTTATGTGTATGGTTTTCACTTTTCCTATTAAGCTGCCTTTGTCTCAACCCATGAGTTTTCTACCTTTTCTACCCTTCCAATTCTTTCCCTGACCCCACCAGTGGGGGAAGAGTAAGTGTGCAGCTGCAAGATACTTGGTTCCTGGTTGTTTCCTGAACACTTCCACCAGGAAGATCCACCACTTCCCTGGAGAGCCTGCTCCAATGTTTAACTAATTGTGCATATATAATTATTTTTACCTTTTTTTTTTGATGGTAAATCTATTTAAAACTGAAAATATAAATTATCCCCACTCTCCAAGCAATTATTATGGTTTCTATTCCTTTCTGGTGTTTACCAATTAGTTGACTTTCTCAGTCTGTTTTGTAAATTGTAATCACTTTGATTAACAACCTCTTCATACTCACTAGTTTGTTTTCAACTTACCTTGGCAAAGGACGACATGATGCCTTCTTTTCCCACAGATCTTCTTAAAAAATCAATCACAGTTTTTTTATTTCTTACTATATTGTTTTTATCTCTGTAGACTGATTGCCTGAAGAAATCTCTCTGGTCATTTTCCAACATGCTTTGATATTAATATTGTTTGCCTGTTCATGTCTCAAGTTCTCTAGACTGTGTCAACAGCTTGTGTTTCAACTTTTCATTAACATCTTTATGGGATTCATATTTTCTCTACAGCTCTATTAGTATTAATACACTTTTCAGTTTCCTCTTCTTTATCTCATCCAGATGGTGTAACAAACATTCAGTTACAACAACTGGACCTCCAGACTAATTTAAATCTACTCTGCAATTCTTGTTTTATAGCATAGTTCATTTTTTCACAGATCCAATGTCTTTCAGAGCTTTCAAATTAGACAATGATAAAGTTTTATCAAAATTACTAGGCCCTAAATATTCAACATTTTAACGTACTGACGGACATTCTGGGTACATTTCTAGATATTTTATTTCTATTCCTAAAAGCATATACAACATTTTCAGTAACATGATCAGTATATACAATGGGGTTTCTTTTTATTTGTTTGGGGTTTTTTGTCATGCAGTCCTCAATGTTCTTCTCTTTGTTATCTACAATCTTTATGATGATCACAAGAGAGAGAAGTACTTCTAGCATAAAAAACCTGCCATTACATGTTGCTTCTCTGAGTTTTACCATATCTTTCTCTTTGTGGCTTTGTTTTTTGTTTAATTGTTATGCTATTTGAGGCAGCAATTCTGCACTAGATAGAAACTAAGGAGGCAGTTATCAATCACTATTTAGAAACTTTCAGAATTTAAATTTTTTATCAAACACACCAAAATTTTATTACAGCAATAACCAGCAATTTACTAATTAGCTATTTCTCTCACTGTGGTCAAAAAAAATTCACTAATGATTAAAATAATTTAGTTTGACCTCCATCTTTCTTGCACAATTATTTGGAATTTGATAACATTTCATTTTTCCAATTACAGAGAATGCAATTCTGAAAAAGAAAGGACATTTTCATGGGCCTTGGTAGTTTTGTCCTATTTGAGGAAATATATAATGACACATAAAAAGAACTAAGAGTTCATCTTTGTTATATAAAATAATAAGAATTATATACCAATATAGAATTAACATTAGATTAAATAGGTAATAGGTTAAATGTTGTTTATCTTTTTTAGGGAAGAAAATGCTTTGCTTCTCAAGGTAAATGTCAGGCAAAAATGCTACCCAATATACCATTCATGATTTGCTCATATTATTTAAAAGCACAAAGGTACTTTACATGCCTAGTATATTTTTGTCTTAATTTTTGGCAGCCAAAATTGTTTTTAATTCTGTGTAATTTGCATTCAGTAAAAGATCTAATATCAGAAAAGTTATCTGCAGAAAACCCTACTTTCTGCTGGAACATTTCTCCAAGGTACTAAACTGATTTAAAGCACACCAATTTTCCTTTCACCATTTTTAATATTCCTATTTTGTAATTGAAGACATCTGGCTACTTTACAGTAGTATGTTTCTGCAGAGTATTGAATTCTTTGGAATGCTGCTTAGTTCTTTTTTGATCTGAGAACAAAAAATATTCTCAAACCATTCTGGCAGGATGAAAAAAAAGCAGGACAGTTTTTTTGCACATCCATGGAAAGCAACGGGCTATAGGGAATTTGAAATGTGGGTGTTGTTCAACTATATAATGTAACCATAACAATTAACTATATTTAATTTCTGAAGAAATAGACAAACAAAATGGGTAAGTAGAATTAATCAAGTTCTAGAAATCCACTAACAATAATATTTACTACATAAAGGACATCCAAGAGGCACTAAAACATTTTTGTCTGTCAATTAAAAAAAATTATATTGGCTTAAGGACCAATAATTAAAGTTCTTTGTTACTGTGATAGTAGTTGAATCAGCTAGGTGAGTAGAAATTGGGCATCACTCCTTTTTCAGATTTACTCACTCTGACCAGAATAGAAGTAAAACGTGCCCTATCTTCCTTGGCAGAGAAATTACAAAAGAGTATGCCTACCTGTAGACTCTTGAGTATGCCTACTTAACTTAGGCACTACCTAACTTAGGTTACGAATGTGCAGGTGCAATCTAACAATGATGAGAGACTCTCGACTCTGACGTCTCTGCTTGCAATTCAGGTTACTTTTAGCAGATTAGGGTGTCTCATGACTGATTTTGAGTCATTTAAATTTTTTCTTGTCCTTATAGGGCTACCAGGCACATTCAGGGAAACGGCTTCTGAATTGCAGCTCACTGAAGTTAGGCTCCAGAACTCCTTTATATATACAGATATGTAAATACATATATAAATATATATTTCTGTTATGCAGCACATTTCCTTCTGTGGCTTAAAAGAAATTAAAATCAAAGACTACCATTCTTACCTATGAAGTTCTTACTACCCTTGTTCTGATTGTCCAACCACAACTCACTTACAATAAATCACAATGGAAAATCATAAAAAATTAATATTCTTGATCTGCAGGAAAGAACAAATGCAAAAGTACAAAAGTAAACCACTATTTTTCATGGATACAAACTCATAAAATCATATAAATATTTGGGTTGGAAAGGACTTCTAATATCATCCGAATAATCTTTTAATAGAACTGTTGAACTTAAAAAACCCACCAAATAACAAAACAACAACCAAAAAAAAAAAAAAAAAACCAAAAACCCCCATAGTGCTTTTACTGAAAATATATCTTTTAAAAATTTCTCTGAGTTTGATTGAAAAGCCTGTTCTGAGAATTCCCTGATGATGTATTTTGAGTAAATAACAGTCTTGCTTTTACATCTCAAAAAGTGCCTACCAAACAGCTATTTCAGGGTCATAATATACATAAAACTTTCAATTAATCACATAATAGGGTGTCATAAGGGCACAATTTATTCCACTTTAAAGAGCTACACAAGCATTTAAGACATAAGCATATTCTGCATTCTGTGGGGAGGGGGTGGAGGGAGTAATTTAGTGAATACTTCAGCACTTTTTTTGCAAAACAGTCTCTCATCAAGAGTATTTTTGTCTGAAAGTACTTCTAGAAGAAAATCTTTTCAATGAAAAATTCCTTCAAGTAGAGTCAGACAGATACTTGCACTGTGACATAGTTTATGGGTCTGACAGTTCACTCTAACATTCCTCATTTTTCTGGACAGGACATCCTTATACCCATTTAATGTCACCACTCTTTCCAGATGTTCAAATCTTAAAGAGATTTGTTGAAGAAAGGATTCTGAACTATAGATCATGTCTGTATCATAATAGAATATTATTTAAAAGGTCTTGCCCTTTGAGGAGACAGTCTCAGTGACTGTTTGGTTATGACTAAAATCTTTCCCTCATTTTAATCTCTCATTTTTAGCAACAGCCAGAACTTGTAATTCCAAATGCCTATTAAAGGTTTCAAACAAGGCGCAGTTCCCAGTTAAAGTTCTCCAAAGTGTCATAAAGAAATAAAGCAGATTTAAGAACATGTAAAATGTATTAAAGATGTATAAAGGCGTCGTTATGAATTAAAGTGCTTGCTTATGATAAGGTTTGTTATTTCCTTTGAGATTTTTCACTATACGCTACCCATCGTAACTAAATAGTCGTGGTGCCCCAGTGAAGTTCCCATTGACTGGAAAAGGGGAAATATTACCCTCATTTTTAAAACAGGAAAAAGGAAGAGCAGAGGTACTGCAGGCTGGTCAGTTTCATATAGGTGCCCAAAAAAGCCATGAAGGAAATCCTCTTGGAAGCTAAGCTAAGGCTCGTGGCAAAGAGAGAGGTGAGTGCTGACAGCTAGTATGGCTGCACTAAGTGCAAATTGTGCCTGACACACTCAGTGTCCTTTTATGATGGAGTTATAGTGCCAGAGAATAACGGAAGAGAGACTGATGTCATCTACCTGGACTTTGCAAATCATTTGACCTTGTTCCACAGCACACTGCTGTCTCTAAACTGGAGAGACTTTGATTTGAAATGGACTGGATGATTGCACTCAAACAGTTGTGGTCAATGGCTTGGTGTCCAAGCAGAGAGCAGTGCTGAGTAGTGTTCCTCATGGAATTAGTATTGAAACTGGCACTGTTTAACACAGTGAGGCAGTAGTCAAAACTGTTATTCTTGCTTGCATAAATGGGGAGCTAAAATACATTCAATATCTGACTTTTTATTTTGGATGAGGTTTGAGAGGTCTATTGCTATTGATGTATCCTTAAAAATAAACATAGAAAGACTGTGTTTTGCATAGTTTGAATGTGTTTTACAATGTAAATCACCTATTTCCATGGCCTTAAATGTCTGATATAAAATAGTGTGTGTATGTATTTTGTATTTTAATGGTGATGTAAATTTTATGTCTGAATTTAACTTCAAGTAAGGAACAACTGGAAATCACAATTTCCATTTCATGTACAAAGACATGTATGGAAACACGCACAGACACAAATAAACTTAGAAATTAGAGTTTTTGAAATTTCTGTGGAAGAAAATAAACCCAGATTGGTTAGCACAGCCTGGATATCATAATGCTCACTGAAGATGTTAAAAAGCTGGTGCTTTTATTTCTTTGTTATGGATTTTTTTTCCCTTTTGTTTTGTTGGGTTTTTTTCCCAAAACATATAAAGTTGAATTTCTTTCAAGATTTCATAGGAAAATTCTTAATTGCCTCTACTTTGAAATATTGTGAGTGGGAAAAATATCATCATATGTGCCTTCTTGTATATTTTTTTTTGCAAGTTGCTGCAGATGTGCCTTCATTGTATTTTATAGAATCTAACACAATGCAGTCTTGGGTAAAAGATAATGACTTTTTGTGTCACCTAAAGAAATTTAAAACTATGATCCCACTTTTCCCTGAGGCATTTTAAGACTTTTTAATAAAAGTGGATTGCAGTTTTTCATTTTGTTATTAAAGCAGCTGCAGATGAAACATCTAACTTTCTTGTGTTGCCTTTGGGAATTGTGTCTGTAACACATTTCCAAAAGCTGGGTTTAATGTATTGAGCTATCTAAATTGTTTTGTAAATATCACACCAGATACTGTGTGACAAGGAGACAGAAAAAAACACATATATACATAATTTCACTGAAAAATACCTCAGTGTCTTGACATTTATTTCTTCAGTGGGAGCAATACTAAACAAATCCTCAGTCGATATTTACTCTATTCCTCATTATGGCAGTTATTTATGTTTGTGGGTCAATGACTGGATGTCAGTCAACTTAGCTCTTACATATCTTCACTGTATTAAAAATTGACAGTTCTCTAAATGAAAGTGATGAGGCAAACAAATCATAGGCTTTTTAATTAAAATTAGATAGAAAAAACTTGACTGTTGTTGTAATTATTTTAAATATTAGGAAACTGATCATCCCTTTTAAGGAGCATCTAGGTGAACACTGAGAGGCTGGAGCTCTCACACCAGACAGTAGCCTATGATTTGATCATAAGGTCTCCTCTCCACTCCTCCAATGATCTGCTTTTTCATTTGTGTAGAAAGCTTCTTGAAGGAGAGCGACCAGGCCAAAACCCTCCGAATTGAGGGGGATTCTTCACCTTTATATGGGAAGCAAAATGGGGAGCAACCTCATCAAGGAGGAAAATTTTTGTGACATGTAAGAAAAATATGAGAAAAAGTGAGTCACAGCATTGAGCCAGGGAGAAGACTGGTTATGTAGAGGCCAAATGCCTTCACTGGGTAACAAGAAAGTCAGATTTCAGAGACGGCATAAATAGAAGCTTTCTAGGAAGCAGGGAGGTCTTGCAGAGTTTGTGACTAAGACATACTCTGAGATGTTTGGTTTTCAGAAGGGAAAAGAGAAACTATATTGCAAAGACATAATGGGCACGGCTAGACTTTTCAGGTTTTCATTATCTGAAAAGTTGAATATTATAGTCTACAATCTAATGAAACTTGACTTCTTGAGTTTTAGGCATATTGATCTTCACTGAGGAAAATACTATAAGGCGGAATCCCCTCAATACTTTGCCTGCCTAGGTTCCCTGCAACAGATCCTTTTCTTGATGCTCTGTCTAACACCAGAGCTTGTGATCAGCCAAGATATTTCCAGTGTACAATAGTAATTTCTTCCAATTCTTCCATGATCTCTTCTGCAGAGAAGTTTGGAAAACTGTTAGGGGAGACAAAGTGCTGGTTTAGAGTTTAACTTTTCAGAAGGTATAAACATAGCTCATTATGATTGACAGCAGCTCTTGGTGTCCAGCAATACATGGAGCTTTGAATCTATGGATACCCAGTAAATCAAAGATAGGTTTTCAACTGCTTTTTGGACAAATTGTCTGTAACTAATCAAATTTCAGTGCTGTAATAAGAAACATATTGCAATAGTAAAAGTTGTCACAATATTTACAGAAAGCACTTTATGGTAAGACTTTCACTGAGAACTAAAATCAAGGAAGAACTGTTAAACATTTTGTTCTTTGGAACATAATTTTTGTTAACCTAGCAATCCTCAAATACTGACAAAAATGTAAGTAAGATCAACAGCATACTGGTTATGGCTGGGTTAAGTAACACAAGTTTAAAAAAAAGTCCTTTTCCAGAGCAGCTCAGATTAAAATTTAAATATCTGAGCAATTGATTTGATGATTTTTATTCCTACTAAAGTTCACATTTCCATGTTGATTTTTCATAGGAAGACCTTGCAAGGAAACTAGCTACTTTTTTCCCCCAGTATGTTTAATTATTAACGCATCATACTTTTAAATTAATAAAACTTTTATTTTTTTTCCGGGAATACCATTATCTAGTCATTGGGAGTTACATAAATATGTTTCTAATTGCTTAATCATGGTCTTCCAAGATATTTCAATGAAAAGATTTTGGAGTGAGAGTGTCTCAGTTTTCATTTCAAATCCCTACTCCATGTGCAAACAATGATGAACCCTGCTGTCCTACTGCCAAGGCCCTGTCCTAGACCTACCCAGGCTAACCAGCACTGACCAACACATCTTTGCTCATAACTCATTCATCCACACTGTAAACTCTTAAAACCTTGGGGTTTATTGATATTTGCATCTGTGGTTAATTTTTTCTGCATATATGCACAATTTTGAATGTGGTATTATTAGTTTATTGAAATTAAGCTGATATTGATGGGGAAAGCTTCGAAAGCTAAGGTGATTTTATTTTCTTGCCCAATATACACATACATACCCGGAGCATTTTCATGTACCACAATAAATGGAGCTGAAAAGCAAGATTAGAAGAAGGGTTAATCTTAGTATGCTTTGTTTCATCTCCTCATGCTGGCACTGAAATACAGAAGAGTCTTTTTCTTTTTGGCTATGCTATAGCTCTTCTAGACAACTTTGGTCAAGTCAGTTTTCTTCTTTGGCTCCTGTTCCCCCCGCCCATTCAGATAATGATCCTGACCTCTTTTTAAAAATGCTTTGAGATCCTTGGGTGAAAAGTTCTCCCTAAAAGTGGTAGTTTTATTATTATACCCATTATATAGTTGCAGTATTCGAGGTCAATAGACCTATATAGCTGAACAAAAATGAGATCATATGACCATCAGTACAATGCGGTAATTGCGCTCAAAAGTTCCCCATTGAATGTTTAGTCCAAATGAAGCCATATTTAGCATGGTTCCATATATTGTTATTGAAAGTTTGATATATTGAATCTTGAACTTCCTTTGATTACAATTCTTCAGTTAGACTTCCTTGAACTTTTTAATTCATTGGCTGCTGCCCCCAAGGGATTAATATGGATTGGGTAAGAAAAGAATGACATCCAACTGTATATAATGACATTCTATCCAGGATGTCCAATATCTTTATACCTTCAACTCTATTATTGTGTTGGATTCTTTGACTGATTTGTCCCAGAATTATGGTAAAAAGTGAGGGCAAAAAGGGGCACCATTGCCTTTTGCTGCTAGAGAAAGTAAAGACTTCTGAGTGGTATCCATTATTCCTTACTATAGGCTCCACTACAATGTCTTTAGTTAAGAAAGTTTTCGACCATTATGTGAAACTCCCAAAACTTTCATCAAATAGCTTCTTTTCAGCCAAGCAAATGGTCCTTCAGCATATAATGCCAATAAATATAAATCCTCTCTTACTATTTCTGTTTTGTAATGATCTGTATGCTGAAATTTGTTTCTCCAACCACTCCCAGGATACCTTATGGTTATATCCTCATTGCTCCATCATTCTTCCAGTTGCTGCCATTTCTCTACCATTCCAAATGCATACTGTCTATTGTCTCACTTCAGGCAATTTCTTTGGTATTAGACACAATCCAGGAAAGCTCTTAAGTAAACACTTCAAGATAGGTCAGCAGCTGGCTAGTTCCAAGTTGATGTCCTAAACCAGGGTTTAAGGACAATTTTTAGTATTTGGGATTGAGTTTCCCAGCAGGTGCTTCTGTTCAACTCAAACATGTGGCTCAGTCATGACACTGTAGTAAAGAGGTAAGGTAACTAAGAGATAAGGTAACTAAGAGCTAATGTTCTCAACTAATCTTCTTCAACTCTTTGTCTATAATTTTCCACTACATATGAAATGTTTACCTTTTAAATATTCCCCTTACAGAAAGAAAATACTGCATTAAGGTCTGGTTGTAAATCACAGAGGTTTTTTTCCTATTTGTTGAATATGGGTTTTCTACATGTTGAATATGATCCTCTGGACCATAAGCATGACATAAAAGTGAGATGCCGTTCAAACTTATGAACATTTAGAAATAAGGTGAATCAATAATGAACACTAGTATTATACTTTACAAATTGTACAACTGTTGCAAGGGTGTGTTTTGGACCATTACTGCAGTGCCAGACTGTCTGAAAGGCCCTGCTGGTTCTGGCTGGGATAATTTTCTTCACAGTGGCTGGTGTGGGGCTGTGTTTTGTGTTTGTGCTGCACACAGGGCTGATAATTTAGAGATGTTTTTGTTATTGTTGAGCAGGGCTTACACAGAGCCAAGGCCCTTTCTGCTTCTCATGCCACCCAACAACAGGGGGGAAGTGAGAGGGGGACTACATGAAGCTTGGTTGCTGGCTGGGGTTAACCCATGACAAAGGTAAAGCTGGGTTACAGTGAATAAATATGTTTTACAATGGATTTTGTGTGCTTTATTATAATGAAAATGAACATGTTATTCTGTGATGTTAGTGTTAATAGGTAAGAGCAAAATTAAATGCCTACATAATTGTTGGGTTTGCAAATGAATCACCTTAACAGTCTGTAATACTTTAAGTTTATTCTGCTGCTAGAGATTACTTGGAGTATTTTAAATATAAGTGTTTTTTGAGTAAAATAGGCTTGGGTCATTTTATATGCATAAAGGCATTGTAATGCCTGATAGATTAAGAGCCCAAACCATCAGCTGCTACTCAGAAGAGCTGTTCTGAGATACTCTTTGGATTCAGATGAAATTAATTATTTCAGCAGAATTCAGGCCTTATAAAAGGCCTTACTAGAGGGGAAAAAAAAAAAGGAACCAAAACCAAACCTCACCTTAATTTCATTTTAATATCTATTGTATGATTCTTTAGTCCTTTTTTTCTCTTTCAGGCTTCTTTTCCAAGATACATTTGCAACATGTGGAGATGAAGAGTTTTGCATTACTATGAACTACAGAACTGGACTATAGGTGAGTATTGCAAAGAGTAGAGGCAAAATGCTCCTTGTGAATATTTAGGTAACTGCATTAACTGCCAGTTGAGAATCCAGCAGTTATTATCTTGCTCACAGTTTAATTGCAACAGCAAATTGCAAACAGCCTGACCCCACATCGCAA
Source organism: Entomyzon cyanotis (assembly GCA_024500445.1). Taxonomy (NCBI): domain Eukaryota; kingdom Metazoa; phylum Chordata; class Aves; order Passeriformes; family Meliphagidae; genus Entomyzon; species Entomyzon cyanotis. Next base: position 54,876,115 of record JAKEPQ010001016.1, on the reverse strand, counting down.
AATGGAGACTAGGAGACTTCTTGGAAGAAAAGATTAAAAAGAACCAAAAAAAAAAGTATACTTTTCCAGTTCAAACAGTAGAGAAACGTATTGATAGGGAAGGAAGAATACACTTTGACCTTTCTGACTTGTGAACTACACTCATGTGGGATTTAGTGAATAACCAGCCCTGCAATCTTTTACTGTTCTTCAAGAGTAAAATTTTACATTTATCAAACAAATTGTATTGAATTGTGTGTCTCTGTTTTAAAGATTTAGGATGCCAGGTTAAACTGCTACACACTGATTATCAAAGATGATTCTTTCATTTTCCTCCGTTATCTTAATTACAACCCTTGTATTACAATTTTTCACTATTCAAAGGTTTGGTAAAGTGTCTAATCATTTGATTTCAACCTACAATATTGCACAGATACTGTGAATTAAATGAAAGCAGATCTGTCAGTATTGTTATCACAACAGCTGGAGAAAAATATATTACAACCATAAGATCTGCTTCCTACCAGTTTTAGCAATCTACACGTCTCTATCAGTTAGTGGTTTTTAGTTATATGTTGCTTTGAGAAATAAGTGTTCAGTTCTTACCAAAGACTGGCTTGAATGTGAAGAATTGCTAAAGCCTGATTATCAAGAAAATCGCAAGCTATTTCATCAGGTATCACCCCTGTGTTCAGCCATGATATTAAGTTGCAAGAGGTGTTGGAATCACATACAGACATCCAGTCAGTGCTGGAAACTCCGCTTTGCAGATTCTCTTGAGGAAGTTGTAATTGTGGCCTCAAGGAATTGCCCAAGCTACTGAAAAAAGTAACAAGCATAGTAGTATGACTGGTGAAGTAGCAGCTCTTTTTGTGGCTCCTGGGAGAGCTCCCACTGAAAAGGAATTTTCACTACTCTTTCAATAAAGGTACTCTGTGACTCCTTTACCTTTGTATTTCACAGTTTCATTGGCAGCAAAGTAAGTAGGGCAGTGCCATTTCCTCAAAGGCATATTCATTACCCAGACCTTTGTTGGCACCAAACTGGAAAAGTGTTTCTGAGCTCCTTTGCTCGACTACTGTCTGCAGCTTTCTATAAGTGACTCTCCTCTCTCATGATATTTTTTGGTAAATCATCCACATGAGGTGGATGCAAGAAGAGAAATCAGGAATTTCCCTAATAGTGAAAGGTCTCAAATATTTTTTGCTATTCAACACAGGACCCTTCAAAGGTGCCTGATATTCAGAAGGGTTAAGAACACTCTCTTTGAAGACCTAGTAACTCTAAGAATTTGTGATCTGAAGTGTAAATTCAGAAGCTATATCTAATAAATGAAGCACCAGTGTTTTGTTTCTCATTAGACGTTGCAGAAGACCAACAGAATGCATCAGTCTGTTCAATCTTTTTGGAAAGAAGACCACATGAACTCTATGTAACAGAGGAATTTCTATTACTTCTACTCCATATGGTTCATTCCCCCTGTACTTGGCACTTCAAATCCTGTCTTCAGTTTTGGGACATTCACTATAAGAAGGACACAAAACACTGGGAAAATGTCCAGAGAAGGGCAACAAAGTTGGTGGAGGGTCTGGAGCACAAATCTAATGAGGAGCGCCTGAGGCAGCTGGGGCTGTTCAGTCTGGAGAAAGGGAGACTTAGGAGGGACCTTATTGCTCTCCATGACAGCCTGAAGGGAGTTTGTGGCAAGGTGGGGATGGATCTCTTCCTTCAGGTAATGTGACTGAATGAGAGGAAATGATCTCAGGGTGCACCAGGGGAGGTTTAGATCAAATATTAAAAAAATATATATATTCACAGAAAGGTTTGTCAAGCACTAGAACAGGCTACCAGGGAAGTGGTTGAGTCACCATCCCTGTAATTGTTTAAAAAATACGTGGATAAGGCATTTGACAACATTGTTTACTTGTGAACATGGTGTTGATGCTAGGTTGATGGCTGGACTTGATGATCTCAGAGGTCTTTTTCAACATTAATGACTGTATGATCTTATGATTCTAATTGTAAGGAGAGGGTTTTTAATTTTTTTTTAATGGTAAGTTCTCCAAATAAGTGGGTAGGGCATTAAAATGAGGAAAAACAAAAGACAATTAAATTGTTGAGGAATAGCTATTTTAATCTCACATACTTTCTTTTCAATGTTTCTCCTTCTTTGACTCCTAGAAAAAGAATCTTTAATTTGATGAATTTAGTAGTTTAATTTTTCTCTCTTTCATCTTTTCATTCAAGCTGTCTTTTGAATATTCATTCTGTTATTCTACTTTAAAAATCAATGACCTTATGGAAAACCCTGATCTACTAGTGACTCAGCTTCATAGAACTGCATGATGACAAATCTTCAGCAAAATTGTAGTTTCAGTTCTGTGAAATTGCACAGGAGGATAGTTGCAGTGAGAACTACTTTTTGTATGGTAATATAACAGTTATAACACTAATAACAGGATACAAAATCTCCTTTAATCATTTCTTTACTACACACACAGTTAGGATAATGTTTCTGAATGAAACACCCATTAGCTTCTGAGAGTGAGATTCACTTCACCTGCATAATGACTGCAAATTGCAATGGCAGCCTCTCAAAAATCACTTTCAGTGCTCTTAGGACTGCTACTATATTTGACTGAAAGCCGCTCTGTTCTTGACCTGTCTTTCAAGCAAGCTAAATGCTGTGTGCTAAACCTAACTGGAGCACGGATTCTACATTAACAGGCCCTCTCCTGTGATAGAAGTGCTGAGGAGGTAGACTTGTGTGAATATTTAGGGTGGATTGACCTTGACTGGCTGCCAGGTATCCACCAAGGTGCTCTCTCATTCCCTCTCCTCATCAAGACAGGGGAAGAAAATAGCAATGAAAAGCTCATGGGTCAAGATAGGAAGAGCACTCATCAGATATCATCACAAGAAAAACAGACTCAATGTGGGGAAAATTGATTTAATTTGTTGTTAATTAATCACAGAGTAGAAAGGTGAGAAATAAAAAGAAACCAAAGACAACTTCCTCTCACCCTCCCTCTCCTGAGACTAAACTCTGTCCCTGAATCACCTACCTTCTCCCCAGGAGTCATGCAGGCAGGTGGGGAATGGGGGTGATGTTCAGTTGTTAATGCTTTATCTCTGCCACTGATTCCTTTTCATGCTCTTTCCTTGTTTCAGTGTAGGTTCCTACCCACACAAGACACTCCTTACCTGACTGCTCCAGAGTGTGTTATTCCCATGGACTGCAGTCCTTCAGGAGCAGACGGCTCCAGCATGAGCTCCCTGTAGGGTCAACAGGTCCTGCCAAAATTCCTCCTCTTTCATGGTCTCCTCTTCATGGACCACAGCTCCCACCAGGAGCCTTGTGCTCCATGGGCTCTCTATAGACTACAGCACTGTGGGGTGCTCCATGGGCTGCAGAGAACAGCTTTCCTCACCATAATCTTCATCACAGGCTGCAGGGGAATGTCTATGCCAGTTCCTACAGCACCTCCTCTCTCTCCTGCTTTATTTACCATGTGTCTGCAGAGCTGCTTCTCTCCCACATTCTCATTCCTTTCTCAGATGCTGCTGTGCAGATTTTTTTTAACCTTAAATTGATTTTTGCCCTCACAGATATGCTGCCAATGTCACTGCTGGGCTCTGCTTTGGGCCACCTGAAGGTCTATACTGAACTGGCTGAAGGTGTCTCAGTCAGAAAGAGGGGAGGCTTCTGGCAGCTTCTCACACAAGTCATCCCTGCAGCACCCTCCATTCCCAAGCCCTTGTCATGTAACTAAACACAACACACCATGATAAGGCAAAAGACACATTGCAATCAATTTGTATGTAAAGCCCTTATTGTCCTATTGCAGATCAGCCTTTTTAAAAAGATACTCTTTTAGTTTACATGTTCACAAAAGTGATAACTCATTTAATCACAAATATTTTTTTTCCAAAACATGCTGGTTTTCATAAATTTTATTGACTTTAGAGAATAAGTCTCATATCTTCTCTGGACTCTGGTTGGGCTGCCTGAAGACCCAGTACCTCTGGCATCTTCACATAAAAATAGATTCATACTACAGCTTTTGCCAAAGTTAGTATTTAATATTCCAGGGTCTCAGTTTGTACAATAAGTCAGGGCAGGGAAGAGCCACTTGCTGCAGTTGGAGCTGTGACAACAATGTCTGGAAGCATTAGCTCTAGCTGCAGCAGGAGACTCGGGGATCTTCAGCTGCAGAGCGAAATCAGTGCACATCTTAGTACACATCTCAGAATAAAAATCAGCTCAGAAACACCATTTGTAGAGACTTCCTCAGAATTTCATTACACTGAAATTATCAATACTTGTTGCATTTTATCTAATTCAAGACTAAACTTTGGTTTTTCACATATTGGAAACCCCTTGTTCTGGACAGCAGTCTACTGAAATGAGTGTAATGAAAAAGACAAGAGAAATTAAATTTTCCCCCAACTCCTTTTACTTTAAGGCATTTTACTTATGCTCTGGTGTATAAATGCTATTTATTTATTTTGGACTCTGTTTTGTAATCTCTAATATTGGCTGTTATAGTCTATTGATAGGATTACTATCTGGGATGTCAGCAAAAGTAAACAATTGCAAGAAACAAGCACTGAACATAGCACACAATGACCTTAGGTCTAATTAATGCCATGTTGTCAAAATTAGCAACAGACTGGCCTTGAGATAATGATGACTAAATACATTGAGAACCTCATCCTTTAACTAGCAAATCTCAGCACCTTCCAGGGGGAATATTGGAGCAATTAACAGCAATTTTACCTGACCACTGGGTGTCACTATTAATTCACTTTTAGCTTTGAACATTACTCGGTTTTGTTTGTTTCTTTGTTTTAATAATAATAATAGAGAGGTTATTTCTTTAAGAAAGCTGTTAAGGCCAAGTAAGTCATGTTAGAAAGAGACGACATTTGCAGTGAAAATCCTCATCAGGATATTTGAACATCATGTCTGCATGATGGTTCACAGGGTAGTCAGCATTGTCATAACAGAAAGCAAACTTGGTATACCATTCACAGGACATCATTCCTCTGTAAAATTCAGGAATGTGAGTTATGACGAGGCTCTCAACTCCAAGAACCAGGAGAAAAAAAGAAGGATACAAAGACACACCTCACTCCTTTGACTTTGTTCTCACCACAATTATAAAGAGATTAATAGTGTTATTAATAGTGTTCAAAAGGAAACAATACCAGACATAATCTTCTTCCTTTGTCCACTTCTGAAGGAAGAGATTTAGCTCAACTGTCTGGAGGTGAGGAACTAAGGCCAACTTGGCTCTATTGGCATTATCTCTGTATAGAATAGTTCCTTGTATATCAAAGGATTCTGAGAAAAAGCGTAAGTTGCTTCCCTTTTTGGATGATTGCAAGGACAGTGTCCTGCAAATGAATTTTGCAACATGATATTAAGATAATACATTATTTTTTGTGATGGATTGGAAATAATAATAGCTGTTCTATGTAGGAAAGTAACTAAGATAAAGAAGAATTATCTTGATCAGTTCAAGACATATGAATGCAAAAATTTCTGTTTCTTTTTCTGTGAGCTGCAAGTATCATCCTAATGGTGAAAAAACTTCTGTATTATGGGAACTGTCAGTAATATGCTGGCTTTTTGTTCTCAAATCCATTAAAGGAGGCTCCTACGGTGTGTGCTCCTTTTTTCACAATAGAGGCTGAGCATGGAGAGGTTGTTTTCTGGGGCTACTTTATTATTATTATCAAGAGGAACTAGCTATTTATGAGAGACTGTTCAAGAAAAAAATGCGGATGCTACACTATTCTTTTTCATTTATTTTTTTTTATTTCACAATGTTAGGTTTGTGATAAATAAGAAACTATTTTTAATTTAACTATCAGACAGTAAGTTTAAAATACAGCAAACAATCCAGCTAAAGGAGAAGTTTACGGCTCAAAAATTCTGTCCAGTTTGTATTGAATTATAGATATTTTTAACAAACAGCATTATTTTAGGATTTTCTGCACTAAAAGCCCTCAGTCCATTTATCACAGCAGATACTCACACAAACGTATTTTCAAGCGTGTGATGCTTTTATATTTTTTGGAAGGAAACATCTTCAAAAGCATGCTGTGCTAACCCAAAAATAGTTCTAAAATATTTCTTATATAATATCTTCAAGGAAAAACAAACCAGGACTAAATTCTTAACCTGCCTGTGTACCTACTTGTACAAGTCAGCTAAGTATTACCTTCTAGGTAATCTTACCATGTTACATCTGTACCTCCCAAAGCAATATGTTTACAAAACAAAATATTGAACAAAATGTTCTTTGCAATAAGTGTCTTCACATTTGTAGCTAATATCCACTGTCTTACGGAAGCAAAGAAAGCATTGATAATATTCACTCACAAGAGCAATTCCTGTGCATATGTGCTTAATAGTTAAAATAAATATAGGCAAAGAAACTTTTTACAAGTACTAGCAGCACAATGTTAAACTAGACTTAAGGCTTTCTGCCTCATCAGCTGAAATTTTGAGAAATTCAAGTGATTGGAATCCACCTCAGGTGTTGTACAGATTAAAAACTGTCAGTATGAGGCAATATTTCTAATACCAACACAGTTAGTGAAACCAGCAAGACAACTGATCCTGTAAACTATATATTAACTTAATTCTGAACAGGTTGTGTGATTTCAGTGTTTTTTCATAAGCATACAGGTGATTGTATTGAGCAAAGTGATCATGTTTTATCAGACTTTCCCTTTGAAAAATATTTGCACAACTTTGAATTCATATTTTAATAGTGATGATTATTTTAGAATAACTTATATTTCTCTTGCTATGACTGTTAAATTTATAAATTCTTTAAGGCTGAGAATATTTCTTACGTACATGTAAGGTATTTATATATTATCTGAACAGATAACCTACACAGAGAGCTGTTTGACTTTAACAACAGAAACAAATGCATGCATGTAAAACATAAAGAATATATAATGACTGTGTACATTTAGTATTAAACTACTACACCCCTTTATCTCTTGGCACAGAAATGTATAAATATACACACATGCAAAGTATCTTCTCTTCCTCTGTGTTTAGTTTCCTTCAGAAATCTTCATATTTCCTTTGCTTAAGAAGGTAACAGAAACATAAAAATACAAACCATGCCAGAAGACCTATTTCTATGTATCGAAGCAAGTAAAGTCATAATGGAATGGACTCCTCACACCTTACTAAGAAAAGGCTCTTCCTAATGCCCCAGTAGCCCTTTAGGCCATTGAGATGTTGGTGCACACTACATTATCAGATTTATGACATTCTGATAAGGTGGTCCACTTGAGCCCTTGAGCTAAAACTAAGACATTAGGTTGAAGAAAGCAGCAATTTAAAGTTCCTAGTGTAAGGATAATTAGTGACTGGCAGGTATCCAGTGTCATTACCAGGACACTGCTGTAGGGCAAATGAAACAACTCCCTGTTTTCTGCAGTGCCACAAACATGAGTCTGTCTTTGCTCTAACTGGTTTTATTTTTAGCTTACATCTGCTTCCTAACATCTTGAATTTTTCAGAGCTGTTCATGAACTTGGACTTTTTTGGTTTTCACTTGTTTAGTCTAGATTCCAATTGAAGTGTTTTTAGAGCTCATGAAATACACTTTTTGCAGTGACGGACCTGGTTTTATTTTGGATTGAGTTTTGGTTTTGTTTCTCCATATATTTAGCCTCTCAATGTCCTGCTTTCTTCTGCAGTTTTACCAGTATCTGGTTATCAAATGTCTACATTATCAGCTTACAAGTGACAAACAAGGAGACTGCCTTTGACTTACTGTGTTCTTAAAGCTGCATCTAAATGTCCATTCTTGAAACTGGATCTGAAACTGAGAGCATCGCAATCCTTACGTGGTATGGACTTTCATTTTGTAGATGGGGAAGAAAAGAAATAGTATTCTCAGAGTTGGTTCTTAAAATGGCAGTAAGTGACATGTGGGATAAACACTGAGACCTGTCACTAAGGAAGGCTCTCAACATCTTCATCACCCAAGAGAAACTGCAGGCAGCCGACCAACTTCTAAATGCTGTCAAAGAACGTAGGAAACTGAGGCTGAAAACTTGAAGAGAGTTTTTCAATCTTTCAAAAGCTTAACGTGATGGAAAGGTGTTATGATCTAAATATTAAGGTTCTTTGGAAATACCTCTGCCCGAATTAAGGTGCAAACGAGACCATATGCCAGTCAATAGTATGGGTTTTATTTGATAGTAAATATGAGAGAAAGAGGGAGGAAAAGAGAGGAAAAGAGAAGTAGGAAAAGAGGTTGGGGGGGACAGAAAGAGGGAGAAAGAAAATATCACCATCCATGGATCCCAACAATGTCGTGTTGATCCTCTCCGGCTGGTCTTCTCGGTGGTGATGGTCCCCCCAAAAGCACAGGATGCCATGGGTTAATATGCACTCAGGCCAGGGGCAAAGTCCAGGCATGTCCCCCCAGGGGAGGGGACAGTCTCTGCTTGCACCACGTGCACTCCTGTGGTGCAAGGCCTAGCACTCTGGGGGGGTCTGTGATGGATTGTGACTCCCCTCAGCTCCTCTCACGTGAAAGTCTCATGGATGTAGCCTGTGGGGTTGGGGTTTCCACAGCTGGGCCAGTTTGTGCAAACCTGGCTTCTGTGAGCTGTGCTCTCCCCCACCCCAAACTCAGCCAGAAATGATTCTCAGCACAGCTAGTGGCTTCGCCTTTGTGTATGCATTCCTTTCCCTCAGCCTGAGATGATTGAACAATAGGGTTTCCCTTTATCTAATCTCAGCAGTTTGACTCTTGGTCCAAAGTCCTAGTCAGGTATCTTCAGGGAGGCTTCTTTGATTGTAGCTTCTTTATACACTTTTTGTTATAATGAGCAAAACTTTATATCAATGTTTGAGGCATGAACTATTTCAGTCTCTGACAAAAGGCCACAATCTTAGAATGGCTCCTAATTAAACAAAACTAACTTCAGTAGTTTTTGAGCCAAACCGTGTAATTAACTGATTTTACGTATATTTCCTTTAAGAAGTTTCTTGGTAAAATATTAAAAAATACTATTAAATTTAACAATGCTGGAAAATGCTTTTGGATATAGAATATAAGTATGCTCCACTACTTAACTGTAACAATGGCCCTCTGAAATGCTTGCTGCCCCGGTTAACATTCGGTCTTCCAGGCAATTCTTGAGCAAGGTTTGGGCATTAACAGAGGCCATGAAGTACTTGCAAAAGGTAGTTTGCAATTGTCTATCCTGTTTTGGAAAATAAGGGAACAAAGGTATGGCCAGCACTTATTCTTTACCAGTTGGCCTCACTTCCAGAGAAATACACTGGAATTTTCTGGTGTCAAAATAGCCACTGAGCCTGTGAAATGTATGCTGGTAGCTCTCAGGTCACAATGCATTCACAAGAAAGGAAAAGAAATAAAAAGTAGCTTTGTGGTACTGTAGTGATGGAATAACTATTGAGAGATGAAGCTAAAAGTTTGTGTTTATCTGACAGAGAAAGCTTGTATAATGGGATGTCATATCTCTACTTTGAGCAGGAGTATGCCATTAAGTTTTTCAGCTGCATCTTCAGTGCATCAAAGAGGTTTGGGATCCTCCCTAGGGTTACCCTGATTTTTCCTGCTATGAGTGCCCTTGCCTTAGACAAGAACTTTTGGTTGTACTTGACATTCACAATTATTAATTTTTGACTCTTTGACAAAGTCATACAAAAACTATTTCTGAATAAGAAGATAACTCAATGTTGTAATTATGAAAGTGACTGAAATATGATACAGATTTCCATTCAAATAAATAGTCAAGGTAACAGAAACAATCTTCCAAAACTGAATGGAGATCATACCATACTAGTTCATTCTTAACAGTACTTGACTCTGTTTACTGCATCAATGCCTATTTTCTAAAAGCTATGTTGAGCTTTTTTCTGTGCTTTGCCTGATGCACAGTATTTAAAAGACAAAGGAAACAGATAATGGCAGACAGGCATAAGGATGACATTTCTTCTAGTTCTGTTGGTGAAGAGTGCTAAATGCTGGAAGACAGGGAGAGGAAATTTCAATTTGCTGTCCAACTTCTAAATCCAGGAGTTCAGAGGCTGTGCCAGATCTCAGCATTCATGGCATATGGTCTACAAAGCTATTCTGTGGTACGGCTGTGCACTTTTTTCTGTGTGCAAATGCATGTGCATATATTTGTGCTTATATGTGTATATATTTACACACATACAAATGTACACATAAATGTATATATGTATGCTGTAGACAAACTGGTAAATATACACTGACCACATACAGAGTCAGTAACTTTCTCAGCAAATCCTTATAGCTTGCTAAACAGCTTCTGTTCAGTGCAGTACTGCAAAAAATCGGTGTGTCTAAGGTACATCTTTTGGTAGAAAAATTGATTTTACTTGGTGACAATATGGAAAGGGCTGTGTGACCTGGAGATTTGAATAAAAAATGTTTGGTTTTCATTCTGTATATTTTTTTCTTTCTACAACTTTAGACTAACCGTATATGAAAAAAAACCTCCTATGACTGATGTAAGTAACCCAAGCATAACTTAAACAAGGTTTATAACCCACGTCGGGAAGAAAAATCATTAAAGAAGAGCAGTGTTTTGCAAAAAGTCAAATTTTTTTATCATCTATTAAATTATATGGCTTTTTGTATGATTATATTATGTCCAGGAAAAGTCAGGGTTTTTTTTTTTTTTTAGTTCAATTAAAGCACTTCGAAAACTCTCTTTTCAACTATTTCACATTTCCCCTCCGCAGTAACAGTCAGGAACTCATGGCTAAGCATCAAGAGCAAAGTGCAGACAAATGAATGATACCAGGACTTAAACCAAAGTCTTCATGAACAGATTGTCTAACAGACTGGAGTAATAATCTTCAGAGTCACCATGCTGGCTTGCAGATTGCTGTTTTAAGTGGCTTTGATTATTATGGTGATTTGGCAGCAGTTCTTAAATTGGGATTTGGGCTTCGGAACCCAGATATACTACCTGAACTTAATTTTCTCCTGGATGGAGAGTATACAAGCAACAGAAGCAATTCCTCTGGTTAAAGTTGAACTTAGGAAAATAACATGACTAGTTTAGCATCAGAACTTGTTTCACAGAAAAAACTTACACACCTGATCAATTCCCCAAGAGCAAATAACAAATCAGCTGGTTAATTTACATGTAATAATGTGTTTTACAAAACTACATTGATTGCTATTTATGATTCAAAGGGTGTTAATTTCTACAAAATTTCAGTATTAGAGTACTGAGAAATATGAAGCTGATTAGTGGAGAAATTAGTATCAGTGAGGCATGCAAGCACTAAGTGGTAAAACTCTCTTTACAGAGAAAGAGACCAGAGGACATACAGCATCATCATAAAATAAAGAAAAAAAAAAAGAAAGACAGAACGACATTATTAAATGTCTCTGGAGTTTCGGGTTCTCACTTTTGCAAGAATGACATAGTGAATATCAGAGTTTTCCCAGTACATTAAATTAGTCCAGTAAGATGAATAATGTTTATGTTGTTACTGTCATTTAAAAATGTGTATGGAGGTTTATGGGCCATTTGGACATCCTGAAGGTCAGGAAGACTTGAAAACCTCAATCTGAGTACAAAGTGGTTTTGCACTGAAACAAAACAGAAAGATGTTGATCTGATTCGTTCCCTTTTCATTTTTCACAGGAAGCGTTGACATGGATATAATACCCTTGGCACAGTCAATCAAAGCAGACCATAACTTGATTTGTAGACATGTGGAAATAGTTTACCATGTAATTGCTAAAAGGAAAGGTGCTGAATGTATAGTTCATTGGCACTACAATAATGGTTAGAAAGAAAACCAGAAAATGGTAGACAATAACACAGGAATACATTGATGTTTTGTGACTTTTAAGCATATTTTGCTCATCTAGTTGTAGATTTGAAGGGCAAAAGATTTTTTTTCCTTCTGCAACCCTGAAGTGGACGGAAAGGGTTTGTTAATGCAAGCAGGTGGCCTACACATCTTAATTATTATGCACAATCTCTTATACAGAGAGCAATAGCCACAGTGTAAATGGAATATTGAAATATTCCATTTACAAAATAGAATATTTGCAAAAATAGAAAAGTTACAGTTAGAATAATACAAAAATATCCTCTATTACCAAGCACCTTTGGTGGTAAGCAGCTACTTAACTGCACACTACTGATATGAATATCAAACCAAAATCATGATGACACATCAGACTGGTTGGCAATTAAGCACAAAGACCTTGCCATTATATGTAAGTGCTATTACTCTGAGATGCATGGAAGTACCTACTGGCTAAATGTGATGTATGGTAGGCTTGGATTGAAGTGGCTTTGCTTAATAATTCACTAGGTTTGAACCAGATGAGAGTGTGGCTTCATTATGAATATGAGCATAAGTGTATGTATTTGTTCTTAATCAAAATGTTAGTGTGATAATGAAGAAAAATACAAATTCATAGTTCTAAAATAACTGAGCTCTTCATCAGGGTGTTATCTTTAAACACACACCCTGTACCTCAGTATAAAGGAACCAAGAATATGGCTAGATGGCAATGTTATTACAAATTACAAGAAGAATCAGAAGAATTGTATGTACTGACAGTGATGAATAGACATAACCCACCATCTCAGAAAATGAAGCAATGGGCAATCATCTCTGAAAAAAACACAACTTCTCTTAAAATAAGAAGTTTGCATTTTTTTGTCTAACACTTTTCCAAAACAAATGTTTGAAAAGTGGATGTGAACAAGAAAAGTGACACATTTTGGGATCTGTATTAACTGATATGAATGGATGAAAAATGTTGAAGGGTTAACCTAAAGTATGTAAAATATTCAAATGTGAATTTGGATTTCAAATACATGGCAAAATGCATAGATCTTCAGAAAAAAGAAAAAGTTCGATTAAATATAAGGGCTGAATATACTTTCTTATACACAGTACAAAATGAATAGTAATTCCATTGCAGATAGTGGAACTGTATCAAGAAAAAAACAGTACAAATAGGATCAGAATCATGCCTATAGCACCTAAAAGCATAAACCAGCCTATAAGCTTGTTTAACATATGACAGGGCTAGAGGCAATTTGGAGTCTGCCAGCACTGCTCCTCCTGGAATATGCAAAATAGCTAGATGTTACTGGTCAAAGAACATTTTCCACAGCTTAGCATATGGTTTAAACTTTCCAAAGAGAATATGCAGCATAACATATTGCTTTCTTTGTATGCTTGTTTTAACTTTCATTTTTTAGCATGTGTTCACTGATACAAACACACCTCTAAATAAGATAACCACCTAAACCCTAACATTTCTGTGGTCAGTGGGTTACCTGACATTTATGTCAGTGGCAACAGGATTGGGCCATGCAGTACCTCACACAAGCAACATTGTTAGAACTAGCAAAGGCACTATCAAGGTTAAGAACATGTTTGATTCTGGATGATTCATTTTCCTCAAAAAAACATAGCTAATCCCTTGCAGAAAAATATGTTGAGTAGTTTTTTTGTCAATGTTGTACACATAAAACACTGTCCTTTCTTCATTGGTCTAATCTGAATAGCAGCCTGATTATTTTATGAGAAGTAACTTGAACAGTTTTAGATTGCAATTTTATTTCAGTTGATTTTAAGTTATCTGTATCTCTTATACCCGTTTCTCTCAATTAGACTATTAAAAGTTTTGTGCTTTTACACCCACTCTAAAAGTGTTTATATTAGGGATTTTTCAAATAAACTTGAAAAAAAAACCCTCTCATGATGTTATAATTTGGAATAAATTATTTTAAAATCTAATGATATTTTAAAAAACATACTTACTGTTCATAAAGGATCACAGGAATATTTGAAGGAGCAGAATAATACTCTCAAACTGAATCCTTGCGGATGACAATCTTCATGGCTATTTTCACAGATAAGGTGAAAGATATTTTTGGAATTGAAAGCATCGTTCATGCTAGCTCACATAGTTAAAACTGTCTATATTTTGAACTGTCAATATTAGAGAAAGAAGTGGAATGTAAAGGTAAGGACGCCCTTGTCATGTTGCTGAAAGTGCTGCTTATTAAAAAAAGCTAAAAAACCTAAACAAAGAATTTCTTTAAATTAGAGGATCAATATATTTCTTTCTGTGTATTTTCATCTTCCTCCAAATCATGCCAAAACAGCATTTCCTGGGTTGACATCTCCACTGCTAAAAAATCTTATGTACATACTTTTAATTACACTTCTCAAAAACTGTCCTAATAGTTCACCATGAACTCCTTGAGCTGTTGATATTGAGTGACAAATGGTATTCACCACGCATTTTCTGATTCCCTTTTTTATTTTTTTTTAAATAGATGAGAACTAGAAAAGAAATTCTAATGGGAAAAGTCTAGAAAAAGAAAATCCTGCCTGTTTTGCACCTGCATTGAAATCAGCTTAAGAACCAACACTGTACTCATATTAAATCAATGGGAGACATGAGCAAGCAGAATGTGGACCTAAAAATACTTCTGTTGACAATAGCACTGAATATTCTTCTAAAATTACTTTCTTTTAAATCACTAGAATTTCCATTTCTGAATGTCTTATTCAGTGACTAATTCCCTCAGTTATTGCAGACTGCATTGAGAGGGAAAAAATATGTTTCTCAAATATCCTTGGAATTACTGAAGGCATCACCTAACTTTTTTTGGCTATCTTCCTCTGATGGGCATGTTTTATCAGCCTAATGAAACTCTCCCCTTACAAATCTCTCTACATGATGGAATTTTTAACCAATCTGAGCCTACACAACTTCCCTTAAATAATGTCCCTGTGCTCTAAACCTAGGAAACAGTAAACTCTATTCAAAAGGTATTTAAAAATAGATCAATATTAGCTCTGCTCTAGCTAAAGTATAAAAAACAGAACAAATCTTGTCACTAAACCCAGATTTGTTCTTTTTGTGCTGTGGGAAATTAGTGTTTAGCAATGACAGAATCTATATTGCATGACAATCCGTTGTCCCTGTGTGGTGTAAATGTCAGGCTGCCAAGAAGATGCCTGCAGAAAACAATCAAAAGTACCTTACAGCAAAAAAACTAATGTAGAAGGCCTCAAAGGAGCTTTCCCCAGAAACACTTGTAATATTTACATCAATTATTCTTAATTTCAGAATTGAGAGTGGCCATCTCTGTCTCAGCGAACTGCTTCTGTTTGCTAACATAATTTCTAGATCTGTTTAATATTCTTTCCTGGTTGTTTGGTTTATTTTGCTTTGTTTTGCAAGAAAAGAGTATACTTTAGGCAAAATAAATTATTTAAATGAAGCAATAATCATAAACTAAAGGGAAAACCCAAAACTTCACTTTCCATTCTAGCATGAGCCCCATCACTGCTGTATCTCAATTACTGTCTAGAGATAGCAGTCAAAACTGCCTGCAGGTCTTTAAGCTCAGTTAGGGTTAGGAGTGTAACTCAATCTGAGGTGTTTCCAGATTGGTGAATTGCACCTTGAGACGTTGGTTGATATTGTGCACTCTGGGATTTTCTAGTCATACAGGTGGTTGTAGTTATCATAATGAAAGCCACTGAGAAACATCTTTTGAATGTTTTTATCACTTCTCCCAGGGAAGAAATTACAGCAGTGACATAGGATGATAAACCTGAAAGATGGAGAAAGACCTGTCTTTTCTCATGAAAATATATTTTTAAAGAGCATGTAAAATTCAGATGCAACAACAAAAAATTTTCAAAGTTCAGTGGAGAAGAGCGAGACATATATTCAGTGCAATTAAGTAAAAGCAACGTTTGACACAGTCACCCATTCAAATTTGTTACAATATTATTTTAAAGTAAAACAGCAGTCATTTGTATCCAAAAAGTTTCCAAGATTTTAGGGAATCATTCTAAGAATCTTAATCTGCATTTTGATGACTTTTGTAAGTAGTACAGTAAGTCTCTTGAGTGCAAATATGCGCATAATATTCCAGTAATAAAAATACTGTGTTCCAAGATATAATTGAAGAAAGTTTTAAATACTAAAAGCTGCTTGCAGTTTACTGACATATAACAATGACAGATATCCCAATAAGAATAGGGCAATAAAAATAATAATAGTTTAGCAGTTTATGTAAAAAAAAAGCAATTTTTGTTCTTTAAAGGTCTTTCTCAAATGACTTTCCATCTACATAAGCTATTCTTAGTACCTTTGTGGACAGAGTTTTGTAAAACTTTTTTAATCTTCTAAAACAAAACTGTAGTTCACTATTATCTTTGGATAATATCTTTTATGCTTACAATAGTTTCTTCACTCTTTGCACACACCTTAGCTTTTAATTTTGAAAGCTGTTATTTCAATTACAGATCTCAGAAAAGAATAGAATAAAAAGGAGAAATGCTGGACTGAGAAGAAATTTAGATAGAAAAAAAATCATAGATTTTTGAAATTTCATATTTTTGAATTATATTTGAAAAAGAAAATGCAGGGATAACAACTATGTTTTCCTGTCTTTTCATAACTTCATAAAGAACACATAAATCTGATGCAAAAGGAAGAACAATAAAACCAAATGAAAGTTATCAAGTGTTACCATACTGCATTGCACTGAAATGTCATAAACCCTTTTATAAAGACAAATTTCCCCTCAAGTGCAGTAATACAGTCAGAGTGGAAAACAAAACAATCTTTGGTTTATATACTTCTTACCCTCAGAGGAAAAATACCAAAAGGAGTTCTGATGTTGTTCATAAAAGATAAAAACCTTCCAGAGGGGGAATTTCCTCTTTAGTGCTGGGGCAAGGTAGAATTGGAAAGCAATACAAGGAGTAATGGACAGAACAAAATGAAATCAGATTTTAGAAAAGAATACTTTGATGTGAGGTATTTTTTTTCCAGTTACAATGTTATCATTTTATTTCCCAAGCCCAGACTTTTGCAGGATCCTCCTCTCTCTAGGGCAAGTGAAGTTTTTTTGTGTTTTTGTTCCTGTGCTGATTCTGCAAGCTCGTATTGATTAGCTTACTAATGAAAAAGGCCTCAGGTGTAATCTGCAGAGGTTTATTTTGTTCTCTTTATCTCTTGTATAATGGCTATGACCCTGGAGTCATTCCAAATTCTGATACTTCTTTTGAAGATCATATCAATCACGTAATTAAAGTGTGTTGCAACCACCTTAGTAAGTCAGCTAGATTGAAAGCTGTGATCTTTGAAAACTCGCTGAAAATCAGTGCCATACTGTTTCCACCCTGATTTGACACGTCAATATTTTTTCTAGCTGGTTTTTCTTGAGGTCTTTCAGTTACTGTTTATAGCAATCAGCAGCTATTACAAACCAACCAACTACATTACATATTGCATTGAATTATGGTCTTCATACTCAGAAAGTTAGCATCGTTTCCATGATGCGCTGTGGCTAGCACAGGTTCTTCCCGTGGGAACATTTTGCTATATTTCATAAACAAGATAAGGTTTGGATGTTTTGCAAACAACTTCTCCGGATTGGGTCAGTTCGGGCTTGGCCAATTGGGCCTAGGGGGAGGTCTCGGGCTGACCAATCTGGGGCACCTCTGTAAACTCTATATATATGGAATTCAAAACAATAAAGTTCTTTTCTCCTCTCTTTCCTTGTCTGAGAACTTGGTCATTCCTCAGCTAGCCGCTCAACAGCGACAATGCACGTTAAAATACAAATTTGTTTCAAGATGACCTTAAAACTGCCATACTAACAACAAATATCCCAACAATTTTGGTAAGTGGTAAGTGAAGCTCATGCCAAGAAACAAAATATCTACTGGGAACAGTGATGTTTTATTTTTTTAGGATAAAAAAAATAAAATCTGGTCCTTTTCAGGACCAGATTCAGACAAGTAAGAAGTTTCATCATCTTAACTGACCAACAATGGCATTATAGGCTGAGACATTCAAACAGCGATGTGACAAAGGACAAGCTGGAGAAGCATGTCCTTCCAAAGAGGCAAAAAAAAGATTAGAGGGACACTCTAAGGAGTCTCAACTAACACTAGACACCCTCCTGTAGACAACTGCATCAAATTGTTTTCCATGGACATAGTTTTCCATAGTAATAGCTGTTTTAGTCATGACATTTCTAAAGCAAAAAGTGTTATGATACTTACAGCTCTTATGCTGACCCAAGCATCAAAATGCCAAGCATTACAGCCCTCCTGGCAGACATATTACTGAGGAAAAAAAGAAGCTTTATTTAGTGTTAGTTTTGCCCTCTAGGCAATGTAACAATCATTTTTGATCTGCAAATGACTTCTATAAAGTTTACTCAAAACACTAAATTGACAAGATCACTGTGGATACAAAAGAATTACAATTTCATTATGGTATTAATAAGGGAAACAAAATGGAAATGTTAAGATCATATGAATAAGCAGATTTTTCCTTGTCTCATTTATTCCCTTTTCTCATATCTGTTGTCTCATGTTTTTACATATGGGCTGATGACTGGAGGACTATATCCCATGCAGAAAACCTAAAAAATAACCCAAGCACAGATGTGATCTTGTTTAGATCATGAAGCATGTATTCTGTTTGAGTAATAGGTGACACACCTTATCAGCACATTAGTGCTTAGAGTGTTTGAGTCAATACCTAGATGTCCAGCATCACCAAAAAAAAAAAAAAAAAAAAACCAAAAAAAACCCCCAAACTAAAAAACCCCAAAAAAACAAGCTGGGTAAAACCAAAAAGGGTAGAACATATAGATACTTAGATTTATGCTCTAAACACAACCCAAAAGGTTGGCTTTTAGAAGAATCCTATGAAAGATAAAAAGGTAAAGAAGGAAGAATGGGGGCATGATTCTCATATGGGACCTTTGATTTCAAATCTTTAAAATACTTTCTGGATAATTTGTTGGACAGTCTTCAAGAGAAGAGTCCATTATTTGCCATCAAATACAACTTTTTTAGGAACAAGCGTGAAAATAATTTCTTTAGTCACTTTGTGATTATAGCAGTGACATTGATAAACTGTGTCCTTGGCAGACAACAGTGATGATCGAGCTGCTTTTTTTCTTGACAATTTATCATATTACAACCCTCTCTGAAAGTGACAAGTTACTGTTTTTTGGTTCCCTAAACCTAATAGTGTTTGTTGCAAACATTAACTTTTTTTAATAAAAGTTGCTTTATACTATTGATTGCTATTTTTCAACAAACATTTATTATACCTGTACCACTGGTTTCCCACTAAACAGTTTCATGCTGCCCATTCATTTTACTTTAGTATGTAGAAATAGCATATAGTCTATGGTATATAGAATTCACTAAGCTCATAGTCTGCACCCAAGAAAAGGACCCCACTCTTTACACAATTTTCTTTCCCAGACAAATGAGACCTCAAACTATCATATTAAATGAATAAAAACTTGACAATGTTTAAAATAATTATGAGTCAAAACAATTCTCAGAATAAAGGCAGCCTTCATGCAGACAATTAGAGAACCTTTGTTTGCTTCTCCTGTACCCAGAAGATTTTAATGTATAGTGTGATTAAATAGATAATAATTTTGGATGAAATGCGAAGGAAGATAGAATAGCTATTAATAAATACATCACAGATTTAGTATCTTTGACAATAAGTACAATATTCAGGGGACTTACATAAAAGCTTGTATTTCTTTACTTGGCTAAAGCACAACATTAACATTTTTAACATAACTCTCTATATTCATTTCAGCGAACTGTTTATTTCTTATGCTTTTTCAGAGACACCTGTATGTTAATTATTATAGAACATGGGGTATATTTGACATTAAATCTTTACAATGGAAAATAAAATAAAATTAAATTATGTATAGCAAAATACTTCCTCTTTCAGCTGAAGTGATTTCTCTTTAACTACCAAGAAAATGTGGTTTTACACAATTTTTACCTTGACAAATGGCCTTAACCACTAGGCTGTTCAGTCAACCATCATTCGAGTTAGACCTTTAACTTATTGTAGCACAAATAGTGTTTGAGAAATACTGCATTCACATTTGTTGTCTCATGGTCATGAGTGTTTCATAAGCAACTTATTCCAAACCTAAGGAACTTTCTGAATAATTTATATTTCTCTTTTCCCTGAAGAAATTTCTATAACAAGAAGCGTATTGTCTCCTTTAGTGTTTCCAGATCATCTCCATTTGCTGGGGGGTAGTTTATGGGCAAGTGCTTTGTGACAGCTCTTAAGATACTAGGAAAAGAAAATATTCTTTCCCTTTTTATTCCTGCTTGCAACCTTTCTCTCTAACTGAAACCAAAATAAAAATGAAAGCATGCAAGCAGACAAACAAGCAAAGAAGCCCAAAAGATGTCACAATATTTCTTGGGTGATTTGTAACATTATTTTGCTTAAAGAAATTTATGGCCCCTGTGATGGTTCAGCACAGTTTCTTGAGACCAAAATATGTAGGGGATTTTCGTATTTTCAGACTTTCAATATTCTTTTTTTTCTTCAGTAAGAAATAGAGTTATGTGAAATCATGAGGTGGATCTTCAATGCCCAAGGCTAAAAGATCTTGAAAAGTCCTTATTCTCATGCATTGTCTCATTCAGATAGTTTTATGTATTTTGGGGTAAAATTATTCTCTAGCTAAGGTCCCTAAAAATAGCTTTTCCACAATTAGCTTTCTCCTTAAAGTCTTCATGTAAATGCAGCAACATCAAATACAGATGCAAGCACCTGAAGAGGGATCAATTTCTCTCTACATGAGAAATGATTTCTTGTGCATAGGGAAGTTTATAGGATTTGGCCCTCATTAGATTATACACTGTGCTGGGATAGAAATTGTTACTAGCCTTAACTGTTTGGCCTTAATGCTTTTAATAATATATCAATTTATTGCCTATTTCTCTGTGGCACCTAGCTTTCATGTGTAATTGGTATTCTAACTACTCTTGTAATCTTTACTCAGTTTACCATACAGCTATTCAGAAATATCTGTTGGCCTGATGGTAATTTGACATCATGCATTTTAGGGCTGAACTATGTTTCTTAATTGGAAGAAAGAGTTGACTGAAAATATCACATTGAAATACTTACAGGTTTATTTGATTTTTTTCTATTTACTTTTTTTTTTTTGAGGAATGTTGAACTTTGTTTTCTCTGACAATGGATTCACTAACTGGATGGTCAAGGTAAACTGATTGGGCATGATAATCTTCATAGGTAAAATTAAGCACCAGGTTACTTTTGAGGCAGCACAGAGATAGGGAAAGAACAACCACACAAATCACCTGACATGGGTGATTGTGCACAGTACTCACAAAAAATTTGCTTGCTTCTAAATTGAGTCCTTTCTTTGTATGTCACATGTTTTAAAATTTACCATTCAAAAACTTCAATTCTACCAACACATATTTCTTTATATTGAGATGAATAGGAAGAATGAGGCAGTCAGGAATTTCAGTCTAGAGAACCAGAACCTTATTGACAGAACATTGTACTGTGGCTCACAAGACAATAGGGATTTGACTTTGAAGGAAAAGCCATGTCATGGCAGCAAAAATCTGAAGGCCTGTAAGGAAAAAGTTGTTATTATCTTACAGAATTTAGCAAATATTTTACTCTAATAAATCAGAGCTAGGAGTTGTGCAAGATAGGGTGTTTTGAGAAGTCAAGCTAGAGGCCAAAGATCGAATTTGTCTTTACAAACCTTTTAAAAGACTTGCAAATTTGAAAGGCCTTTCAGGGAAACTCCTCAACAACTGAATGCAGAAAGCTAACATATATGCAGCTGATGACAAAAAAAAAGAAAAAGTGAATCAGGGGTTAATATGGACCTATCTAACTTTAGGGAGGAAGCTAAGTAGCCTGAAACCAGCAGATTATAGTCTAAGTAGTCCCACTTGATGGAGAAAAAAAAATAAAGAAAGAGTAACTCTTGGAGAAAATACAGTGTTTCTGTCGATAGCAGGGCCAACTTGGGCTGGGAATTTAAAGGCAGTGCAATTGCCTTACCCTCCTGCATTTCACAGATTCTGTAGCAATAAGAAACTGGTCATATACTACATAGTTTTGAAAAACCCAACCCAACCCAAAAACATCAACCAAACCCATACCCCTTTTCATTCTGGCATAAATTTCCTGGTCTTTGTAGACCCGTTTTGGATTCTGCATGTTATTCTTATAATTCAGTCCTAAGGTGTTTGAATGACAGAATCACAAAAAATGAAGATTAAAAGGCATGATGTGATTTATTTCAACCTCCTTCTCAAAGCAGAAATAGATTCCAAGTTAGATCAAGGTACACGTGAACTTTTCCAAATGAACTTTTTAAATTTCAAAGAATGATCAACTTATCTGAATACCATGTTATTGTTTCTCTCACTGTGATTTTTTTTTCCCCAATATGCAATAATAATTTCATTTATTGCAGCATGTTGCTTCCTCTATGCAAATCCAAATTAAGTCAGCTTCTATTCTCTCTGTAATTATTTTGATATGTAGGGGAAGGCTACAATCACATTTTTTCAAAGCTTTCCCTTCTTAAACAAACCAAATTTCTTCAACCTTTCCTTGTATATAATTTGGTCTGGAGCCCTCATTGCATCAATTGTTTTCTTTCAGGCTTTCTCAGGTTTGTCAACCTCTACATTGCATGGGGAAGCTGAAACCTGGATGCAGCATTACAAATGCAACTTCACCAGGGCTGAGAAGAAGTGACTTATCAGGTCTCTCAAGCTATTAGCACTAAATTTTAAACTGTCATTCACTGGACCCTCGGTTCCTTTCTGCACAAGTCTGTTACCAACTTGCACTGATGTCAGGGGATGCTCTGTCTGAGCAGCAAGATTTCACATTAGCCTTTGCTGAAACTCATGGGGATTCTGTTAACTCAATCCTCCATCCTTTTGAGGTACCTCAGTATGGCAACCCTGATATCCAGCACACTAAGCCATTCCCCCTAATTTGGCTTAGTTCACAGATGTAATGAAGATGTGTTTTGTCCCATATCCCAAATTGTCGATAGGATGCTAAACAGTGTCAGTTCCAGTACTGACCCTAGCATGACATTCATGGCTCTTTACCAGTTAGGCTTTAAAACCTTGATCTCTGCCCTCTGAATGCAGGGTCAAAGAGTAGTTCTGAGCATTTTTCATTCACCTTGTAGCCCACCCATCCATTCCTATTTCTTCGATATTGCTAGGTTAATGTGTCAAAGCCTTAGTAAAGTCAATACTACTCCCTTTAGGTAGCCATTTTATCACAGAAAGAAATAAGATTTATCTAGCACTATTTACTATTCCTCACTATTCCTCACTTTTCCTTTGTGTCTTCTCTAAGAATTTACCTAATAGTTTTCCCTATGACTGGCATAAATCTGAATTGTCTGTTAGATCAGACGGTTTAAAATGTGAAAAGAAATTTCTTATTAGATAAGTTTGCAGACTGTACTCCTGACATAGGTGGAATTATCAGGCTGTACAAGATGGACATCATGGAAAACCAGAAAATTTAAAGCAATAATTTTATACTGGCATAAATGGTGTCACAATGTTACCATGAGAGAAAATGTCAGTCTCCATAACTAGCTGTTTCAAGTAGCCCTCCTCAAAACAACCTGAGGAACACCTTTGACACTAAAATTAGGATAAAAAAGGGAGAATCATAAGTTAACAAGAAATACGTGGCACCCCATCTGAAAAATCTTGTATTGCATTTGAAATTTGCACAGGCCTTAACATTGACATCAAGAGGAACCTTGGCAGCATGTAGTCAGCTCGGTTTCACAACAGATATTCAGGTACAATTCCACTTTTTCTTTACTGGTTTTTTTTTTTTATATCTTAGTCCTCTCTGTACCAAAGGAACCTGACTTTTCCTTCTTTGAAGACAAGAGCAACAGGGATCAGTATGTAAAAGTATGCCTGAATGGCTGCAGAACAAGGAAGAACATCTTCTTTGCTTCTTTAACTGTGATAATCTCCCAAAAGGGCTGGAAACACAATTGGAAACTGTGTTTCAGAAGCTGACTATTAATAAATGTGAGCTGGTATTATGATTTTTGTTCTGTTTGAAAAGTGTGTCTTTATGTTTTTTATGAAGGCTGTGTAAGATTTTCACAGTAACAGCTTGCAAAACGATTTTTTAGAGTCTGTTAGTGAAAAAGCACTGACACTCAATTTACCTGTATGCCTCAGAAAGCAAACAGCGGCATAGCTTGATATAGTTCATATCTCTTCAGGTCACCCGTGTTTTGAGAAATTCTCTCAACATGCCATGCTTTTACAGATCCCTATTCATGCTGTACTTTGTATTTTGGAAGTGATCATTATGGTGGGTGGCAATGCAGCTCTAAAAGATGCAAAAGGCAACCTGCTTGTGAAAAAGACAGAAATGTAGGTCAGGACATTTCTTAGAATTCAGCTTTTTTTGCTACTACTATTAAACAACATTAAAAACAGTCTGACAATCAGATATGCCTCTTTCTCTTAGGCTGCTTCTCTAATATTTTTTGACATATCTCATTTTCTAACGTAAATGACCCTTCTTATAACATTAATAGTTTGGACGCCATACTTACGACAATCCACATTCAGAAAAAGAGTGTCAACAATTTAATTCCAGAACAACTGTCAGCTCCTTTTGGGTTCCATCATAAATTCTTCAGGCAGAAATCCATTACTTGAGCTGTAGTGTTAAATGTTAACTGGTTATCTGGTTGCAGATACAACACTTATACATAGTTTTCATTACCAGAATAGCCAAAAGAGAAAAAGTGAAACTTTTGATGTCAACTTTTTTTCCCTGACAAAGGAAGGAGAATTGTATAAAATTAGTAATACAGTCCTAATTAGTATCCAAGCAGGCCAAGGTTTGTGTTTGTTCTATCAGCCACTGGAACACACTGAAAGTTCATCTTTTAATCATTATTGCTGTGATCAACCTGAACCTGGCATTTCTAGAATCTCTGATTCTACATAGATGGAGATCTCACATAGAAAGTGTATCTTAATTCTTTGTCACTTATATTTCATAATTGCAAAATGATATTTTCATGTCTTCCCAGTCTACTATGCATTCCAGGCATTTCCCTAAAAGTGACTTTTTACTCACTGTTGACTTTGTCATTGATGATTTGTTATTTTCTTGCAAATAACCAATGGCAGAGAGTAAGGCAAGAATTGATTATGACATGACACCAGTAAATGTTTTAAATATTTTAATAATGATATCCTATTTGGAATGACCTTCTGAGATTTTTCTGATGGCTGTTCTTTTATCCATTTAATTTATACTGCATGAAGTTTTATCAGTTAAATTTATTCATTAAATTAATTCTTTTTATCAAGTTAAATGCCTTGTAAAAAAAAAAAGTACGTGTTCTACATGAGTGATATTATCTAAATTAACTTTTAATATCAAAGCAAACAGAAGCTATTTGATAAACTCACACTAAGTGATGCTTGCATCACTTAATTCTTTACTTAGTCCAATTTCAGTCATTCCATTATTTAATATCAATAATTTATAGACAGCACCTTTCAACTCAGCATCTCTCCTATTACTTACATATAAATTTTAATGGTGTAGCAGAAAAACAACAACAAAAAAGGGAAACACCACAGGAAACTTGGAGTATAGCAAAGGGATCTAGGAGTCCCAGGTGTTATTCCTTCTATGGCTGATGATGTGACTGGGAGGTTATCCAAACACTCCTTCTTATTTGTATATAAGACATAATACATACTGAAAAGAATAGGTCTTTTGAGCTTGAAAATTAAATTTTCTTCAACAATGTTTTTATTTAACATATAAGGAATTTTTCTGTATTCAAACAATATTCACATTGTAACTTGCAGCTGTTATGGTATTCATACCTACTATGAATATGCTGTTGGTGTTCAGAAGAGTATTTTCAGAAGGACTGGTGTTCACTGTTAATTAGTTGTATACCATGCCAAATGGACAATAAACCAACACAGGAGTATAGGAAAATAAAAAATGTTTACAGTCCATGAAAAATGGACTATCACAGGAATAGGGAAGGAAGCAGAAACTGTGAATAAAGACGTTATTGTCCATAAACAGTATTCACTACAATTTGATTTCTTTTATGAAGAAACCTATCAACTTTCCCAAAGTTTGATAAAGAATCAAAAACTGTCATAAGCTTGACTAAATAAAGTGTTTTTAAAATGAAGACATTTTCTAGTTAAACGAATGTATTTTTATAAATTTTGAGCACTTTCATTTGTTAAATATATGACAAATATAAAACTAAAATAAATATTCAAAGGAATTATTTGTGAGTAAATAATTCGTAAGTGACAAAATTAAATAGGTGGAACTAGAAAGAAAAGTAAGATTAGTTTTTCCAAGTTAAGAACATTCCAGCATTTTGTGAAACAATTAAAAAAACCCCAAAGTAGATAAATTAAGTATTTGTGTTTGCTAGATCTGCATTTTTCATGAAAAAAGTGTCTTGACACACCAAGAAAGAAAATGTATCTTAGAAGATCTTTGATAGACCCCCAATTAGTTAAAAGTAAATTTTTTTGGTGTTGGTAAGGATCTTCAATGAAGTGGAAATAAAGCAAACAAACTGCTTCAAATGGTTAGTAAAAAAAATAAAAGGTACATGGTGCATGGAAAACTACATGACTGGTTTTATCCTCAGAGGCTGAAAAAGAGACTGGTGGAGAAAAGTAAATGAGTATCAAGGATATGATAAATATTGTTTTGAGACATACATTATGATAAATATTGTTTTGAGACATACATAAAGCAAAACAAAAACAGATTCAATAGATATTGTTTTTTAAACTAAACACCTTTAACAACAGATTTAAATGATAGCACCATAACAGTAGAAGTCTTCGAAATATCCTACAAAAAGCCTAAGACTTTTCAAAAGAAATTAGGGAAAAATAGAGAAAAAGAAGGAAATGTGATTACTTCTAGATGTTAAAATCTGTAATGGTGACCCAGATGCACTAATACTGCCTGAAAGTATTTAACTAGGGATGATCAGGAATGCAAGCACCTCAAGTATCTATCAGGCTTTTTAAAAAAAAGAATAAGTATTAGAAATGGCTGAACATTGAAAAATTAAATTATTTAATGATTAATATAGATTTTTGAAATATCATCTTTTAATTCAGCATAATGGCATTATGGGATACAGACATGAGAGCATAACAAAGTATTAATTATATTTGGTGTTGTTTTAGAAGTTACTCTGGCTTTTTTTATCATGTTTTCTCAATTGTTTTCTGTTTCAAAACTAGCTCAACATTATAGAAATGGAAATTGAATTCTTTTCATACCTGACCACATCTATAAAACTGTGAAGGTTTTGCTTGGTAGAGGTAACATATACACCTTTCACTTTCTTTCCTAGGGATTTCATAAACTGTATGACTTAGGGTAGTGAAGCCCACAAAGTAACCTTCCAAAGTAATCAATCAAATATTCAGTTCTCATGTGTGTCTTCTGAATGATGGTATTATGCATTCACATAAATTTGATCAACTTTCAGTAAAATTCACTTAGACCTGTTGATGGTCTGTTACTGTTAGGAGCTATGTGTGAATAACAGGCATTATATCAAAAATATTTTTTTGTAGGATTTCAACCAGCCAAATGTTATTTCCCTTCTATCTTCAACAACCTTTCAGTCAAATGTTAGTATTTCCTTTTCTCTGTGTTGTCCTCTCTGCTGAGTGGGAACTGTTGAGTTGTTCTTGGCCTCTTCCATGAAGAGTTTGCCATGACATGTGTTAAACTGCCAGATTTTGCATTCATGCCAAGCATGTCCACACTTCTTCAAGCCTGCAGACTTACATGTTTGGCTCTGCAATAAGGACTCTAGTTGAGAACTGAAAGTGAGGAGTTTGGGAAAGGAAAGGAACAGTAATGTCTCCAAGTTCTTTTGCTGCTCTTGAGTAGTATATTTTTTTATCCTTATTTTGTTCAAGAAATGCCATTAGAGTGAAAAATGAGGTTTCTCGCTCTGGGGAGGCGGCAGGACCCAGAAACCTCAAGAATGAGGTCTGTCACGGTGTGTACCTCCACGCAAGTCTGTGCCAGGTGGGGCTGGGGCGTGCTCAGCATGGCATGAAACTGGAGCGACAGAAACTCTCCAGGAAACAGGGGTGAGGTGAAAGAACATACTAGACACTGTCTCTGGTCTCCCAGGGAGGTTTATTTGGGGCTTCAGGGGGGTTGCAGGGAAAGGGAAAGGGGGAGGAAAGCGGGGGAAGGTCAAAGGGGCTGGCAGCCTGAAGACAGTGACCGTTGGGCTCATGCTGGCATGAGTTTATAAGGGAAGGGAAGGGGGGAGGGATTGGCTCTGTAGAGCCAATCCCAGGAGGTCTGAGGGAAGAAAGGCAGGGATACACACCAATAGATTTCTGATAAGGCAGGGTGCATATTTCAAAAACAGCCAATAACATACAGAGCAGGGGAACAAAGGAAAAACCTCGTGGAGCCTTGCAGAGCCACACTGCAACAGGAAAAGAACACTAAAATAAAGCCCCTTGTCCCTATTACATTTCAATCCAAAATGGTGTTGGGATGCTTTCTTATTTTTTTGTTTTCTCCCTTTGTTGGGGAATATTAGTACAAATTTGGGAAGTATACAGAAATTTGGGAAGAGGTAAACATTTTTCTTGAGAACCATTTTCTCAATCTGAAAAACAAATTAAAAAAGGAGACACATGCCCTTTGAGATTATGTGAATATCTTTCTCATGTATACCCCAAGAAAAATTACAGGGAAATTGTCTCTTATCATATACTAAAATCAATCACAATAATTTATATTTTAGTCCCACCTCTAATGCAATCTTTGTGCATTTGTTAAAAAAAAACTCCTGTACTGTAGCAAACACAGCAACATTATAACCACAAGGATCCAGCCAAATTCTGCTGTCTGTTAAATTCTTTACAGTGAAAAAAACTTCCTGCTTGCCATTTATTTTGTGAAAATAAGCTCTGAGATGAAAATATCAGAGCTTGAATCTACCAGAATTTGATTGAGATTTTCTTTCTCCTTGTTTCCATTTTGCTGCCATGCCCAAAACACAAAAGTTTGGAACTTTCTTTGACCTGAATATAAATAACAAAGATCACTGACCTGCAGTCTGCTCTTCTCCCCTTATCAACATTAATGGAAAGGGGGGGAGGGAAAGGGAGAATGCATGCTGTTAGCTATTATCTTTACAAATGACTTGCTAGCCTTTTATTTGTCTTCTTATGCTTCAAACACTCAAAGGATATTTTCAGAATTTCACTAGATGGAGGTTCATCCTGAGATGCCTTGACAAGCTGTATCTTCCTTAAGAGATTTTGACATGATATTAAGCCATAGTTACAAGCCAATACTTGAATGTGGAGCCCCGGGGAAATCTTTCCAAAGTGGAACACAACATTTACAGCAGGAGGCAGGTGTCTGCACCACTGAAGCAAACAACAATATGATATATTTAGTATCGAAAATGGAAGCAAAACTACTGTCTCTTTACCACTGGGGACAATGGAAGAGGTTGAATGAGAAAAAAAGCATCCTTTTCTGCTCTGGAGAATTTTAATTTACTGACAGAATGAAATATAGTCTCATCACGGCAGGTGCAGCGAGTGCCAGGTGCTGTTCACAATATTGTCTTTGAATTTATGTGTTTTCGAAACATTGAGAGGATGTGAAGCAGCTGCAATGGCCATGTGGAGAGAAAGCAAAGAGCTTTTAATTAGCAATAAGAGGGCTGTTAATTTCTTTTAGGAGCTGACTTTGCTTTGCACTCATATCAGAACCTCAGCAGGAACTCTGTGCAGCCCCAAACACACAAAGAAAATCAAGCAAGCCATGTGCTACAGCAGATTTAAAACAGAAGTGAAATAAGGCTCTGGCTGTCAGCTAAAGAAATTCTTGGCAATTTTGATTCTCAGTTTGACAAATGAGATTCCCAGATGAGGGACTGCACAAAGATTTTAAAATTTCAGTGCAATTGCTAGGCCAAGTGATGCATAATAAAACACTCAAAGATCACAGTAAAAAATGTATCAGTTCTGCAATGGGATTCCTGCTGAAACCTAATAGTTTTTGAACTGAGGTAAATGTTGGAAACCAAACCTTGAGATAAATCAGAATCTGAGAAATGTTTTATGAGACTACATCAGAGACACTAAACCACTGGCACAAATACCAACTTTGACTTGGATGAAGAATTTTAGGTTTTTGAAGTCTGTCACCAAGTACTGCCAAAGTCCAGTCTCTCTAGACAGCATGCAGATGACTTTCCATTAGAGAAAGCCTGAACTTGCATTGGCTTTGATTCTGTCAGCCTCAAAAAGACAATGAAATATTCTTTTTTCCATTGTATTTTTTTTTTTTTTTTTTTGCTAAGGGTATGAGTGTGTGGCAATCATACATTTTCATCATGTAAGAGACATCAGTGATCTACTCATCCTTAATTTAGGAATTTTCTCAAATGAGCTTGAAAGATTTGAATTCTGAAAGGATATTCCTCCTCCTACTGAGATAAATGTTAGAATTGTGCAATGTGTTATTGAATGACAAGGAAAATGAGTTATCAGTGTATAAACAGTCTGATTTAAAACTCATTGAGGTAACTTGAGATTTTCCAGTAAGTTTAGTAAGTTTGCTGGTTTGTAAATCCCATTATGCTCAATGATTTCTATTTAATATCTAAGGAAATACAGAACCACTTACTGTATATAGGAGATGTCTCTTTAGTATTTTCTTAGGATCCTATTCTTTATTAATTCTTAGATAAACATATTTATATGTTTACCTTTATGTTGCATTAAAGATTATTGAGGTGAAGAAAGTTAAACATGTTCATGAATCTTTACAGAACAGGGAATTAGAGATTAAATTCATGCAAATAAGAAGGGTATAATAGGTCAGAACTACAGTTTTTAATTTAATCTTTCATTATGCAGCATAAATTAGCATACTTAATTTATGAGGACGCAAAAAAATTAAATGGAGGACAACTGATAATGTATCATATTCCCAAAGACAGCCTTTCAAGATAAAACAAGACTCTAATAAATTACTTTGTCAAGTCAAATGTCCACCTATCTTTACATTCTTATCTAGTGTATAGTAGTAATGTACTATTTAGATTTAGTTTCTCTTTGTAATATCAGAAAATAATAAGCAGTTTCATGTATTGGTTTTACAACTCTAGTAAATACATATAAGGAAAAATGAATCAGGGTTGATTAGCCTTCCTCCTGATATAATGTAAAAAATGTGGAGTTTATCATTGGTGAAGTTGAGCAGAGGGATACAATATTAACTTCTAAGTATTTTTGTGCTTATAAGATGGTATACAAAGTATTATTTATAAGTATACAAAGTATATTTATAAGCAGAACAAATGAATCAAAGATTCATTCCCACACTGCCAGCATGGGAAAACTCCATTATTATGCCTACTGTTGTTAATCCTCTGCCTGTTTTGAGAAGCGGCATTCCTGTGTAGAGATAGCACACTCTCACAGACATGCTTGAGCCTCTTGCTCAGAGAGAAAGAGATCATAAAAGCACTGCCTTGTGCTAAAGCCTTTGATACCTTGGGGCAGGCAGGCGGACTCACTCTGGTCACTAGAATGAGCTGAGCCCAACAGAGCCTGTGTGTCCTTGTGTGTCTCTGCTGCCTGGAGTTGTCAGCCAGGTAATGAAATAAATCTGCTCTTTGCATTTCAGCTGTGGTTTGGTGGTTGCCTTTGGTTTCCTGGATGTGTTGATTCACACACCTACCCATGTATGGTAAGATTTAACATGAGAATAAACAGCATACCATTTCCTACTGTTAAATTTTAACAATATTTGAGCTATGGTATGCATAAAACTGTGGAGTTTGGTTTTTTTTTACAAAAATCTGAGTGTTCTATATTTATATTTTTATCTATTTTTCTTTTTTTCCAAAAACGGCTGAGAACAATCCAGCCATTTATTTATATCCAAATACATACAGAGATGGAAATTTATGCTAAGTGCTTGTGATTATGTACTTGTTTAGAAATCAGAGAAATAACATTCTCAGGGGCAACACACTGATTCAAAACTGAATTTCAGTGTTACAGACCAATCAGTTGCACCGCTGTCTCATTTCTCCATGTTAAGATCCCCCCTTTGACTCATTTCTTCAGGCTGATCTTGCTAAACAGATCATTGTCATCATGTTTAACATCTGCTCATGTTTTCAACATGTAGTCATGAAATGACTATTTCAGATGACTATGATTCATCTTTTAGTAACTGGTGTCTGCTATGAGGAAATCACACTGAAGGAAGTCACATCTTTACTTCACTAGGTGAAACACCTCCAGTAACCTTCACCACCTTGAAAGTATAGGTCAACAGTTTTGGCAGGAATAGAAATTTGGTAGGAATACTCAGCATGAGTACATGCTGAGATGTACCTCATCTCTCAGCATATCACTCCCTGTCCAATTTACATTAGACAAAAATGTTGATGGCATAGCATCTCAGAACATACCCTGATCACCTCTATTCTCATACACTGCTATAAGTGATAAAAAGAACACTCTATCAATATACATTTTTTCATACTTCTTGTGCTCCCTGGTATCACAAGAACTTGCATTTATCAGAATCTTTGAAACAGGACCAAAGTAGCTCCTTCAAAAATTGTCAGTGTCTCTAGGCTTTTCTCAGAAGGTGGAGATTGCCAAGATTAGCATCTTCAACTATCTGAAAACTTCATTTCCAAGCATACAACTCATTATTGTACTCATTAATTAGGAGGAATTCTTAGATATGGAGCATGGGGAGTTATTCAATCAAGGTAGGCCTATCATTAACTTACAATTTTGTATTTGGCTCATGGATTGCTTATTTCTAACCCAGAAATAATTTACATCACAGAGTGTTCCTCCCTGCATTCATTCACTGACAGCCAGGCAAGTGCAGGCAGCCCAGGTTTGCATGCTTTGCCACTCAGCCTGCCTGCAAAAGAACAGTTGTGTTCACCAGCTGACTGCTGCCGTTCTGTTTATTCTACTTCAGAAATGCAAGAAGAATTTAGTCCCCCCAGGCTCCATTTAATCAGCAGAAGCATGGCCAAGAGAGATGGTACAAGAGTGTGGCAATTATTGCTTCTACATCACAGCTATGTGGTCACCCACTGATTTAATGGCAATTGTACATAACCTTAATGCAACAGCTTGTCCTAGTGAAGAGGCTGCATAAATATTAATGTGATTTCTAAATCATAACTCATATACATTTTTAAAAATTAAATGTATATACTGAGTGTGCTGATGCTGAAATACATTTATTATTTGGTTAGCTGCTGAAATTCTATTGTAATTCTCTGTGGCTCAGTTAATTTCAGACATTTCAGCTCAAGCTGCAGTAATCTCAGACAGAGGTGAAATTCAGGCCAGAGAATTCTTAGTGAATGGTAAAACATCATGTACTGCTCACTTTGCAATTAACACATCTTCCTTTGAGCTGGAAGAGATAAGTTGGCCATGACTCTGTGGACAGAAATCACTGACCTATTTAATAGTGTGAGATGAACTGGAACCACTTGTTGTTTTTACTTTGTTTTTAACCTTGTTCTCTGGGATTTATGCTTATAGAACCGTGCACTTTTGTTTAATTCAGTGTTAAGGCAACTTCATGTGCTGATTTCTGTGTTTAAGCTACATCTTGACAGAATTGATGTTAAAGATTTCCATGGAGGCTGGAAGGGGAAAATAAGAAATTAATTCCTTCAGGCTATGTGGGAACTGTGCTGCTCTTTCTTGTCTTTCTTTGCCTAACATTTCCTTAATATGCCTTTGAGTGTGAGCTTGTAAGCATTGTTTTTAACCTGGATTCTAAGATGATATATGAATTATTTAGAAGTAAATACTTCTATTATGAAGAAAAGTGAAGAGAGTCTGTAAGCTACTGTGATAGGAGCAATAGTTTATGGTTTTGCTAATAATACTGTTAATCATTTGTGCTGAAGGATGCAAAAATTAATACAAACCTTAGATACAGGTGTAGAATCACTAAAGGATAAAGGACCTGGACCAAAAGTGAAAAAAAATATTTTTAATGCTGCTATATACTGTTTCCTCCTCATTACACACTCACTTGTATTTGTTTCACAGGCCTTTCTAGAGCTTTCATAAAGATTAGCCTAAACCTCCCACTACACTCCTGTAAAGGAAAACAGAGCTCAAGTCCCAGCAGTCTAAATAGACTGGAGAGAGTATGTAGTGCGGCTCAGAGAAGCAATAAAAAGACGGTTTACAAAGAGCTGTTAATCATGTCATAGTCTGCATCATTTGATACACAAAAGGATTAGATATCTTCTGGTGGGTCACCCAGAAAGAACTGGAATAGCAACTTAAATAAACTGAAGTGAGAGAATTTAGTTTTTAATTGTTTACTATATCCATGGTTTTGGTCCATGGGTCTTTTGCTGCATGTGGCTTGCAACTGAGTGCTGCTCTTATCTTCTATTGCTTTCATAGCCTGAAATGGGAGGAGCTTTCTCTCACACCAAATCCTGGGTAAACCAAGTTTCCAGCTTTGGAAGACATTGAACCAGCTAGTACTTCAATAGCTATCAAAAGGTGAAACTGAACACAGAAGAATTTGCTCCTTTCCCACGTACTAGACATTGCCATCTTTTTCACCATTGTGTCTTTCCACTTCAGTTTCAGAAGGTGACACAATCTACTTTATTTCATCCGTCATACAGTGAATATGACTTAGTCTTCTGTCAGTCTGTAAGAGTTATTCTGGCCTTAAGGTGAATAGCTAATGCAAGCAAATTTGGAAAAATAAATAAATGGGTATGAACCTTTCAATTCTAGGTTGGTGAACTGAGATCAAGCCAACCCGAAAGAAAATGATAGTATTTTCTGAAAGAGAAAATTAATGTGGTATCTCAGTTGCAAAACAAGCTATTCTTCATTTCTTTGACATTCATTGGCACTGCTGATGTGGGAAAGAAAGACTAAATTACTGAAATATGGAGAATGGGCTAAGCAGTAGTTAGTTTTACCATTTAATGCCAGCAGGAAAATGTAATTCATGAATATTGCTATACATTTTTCATGCATACAAAAATTAGGGAAATATGAAAGAGTAATTGAAAACATTTTCAAACCACAAAATTTGCTCATGGAGCCTAAAGCCCTGCAGTGCCCTGAAAGGTGCAATTTTAACATGTCCTTACTAGAACTGACTGCTGTGCATGTTTATCTCTTTCTGTAATAGTCTGCCTCATTACCTGAATTGGTATTTCCATGCCCATGTTGTGTTTTGTTATAAAATATATTCTGAGGCCTAAAAAGATGCAGGAGTATGAGAGAAATAACTGCGCTTCTGGCTTCCTTGTTTTTCTTTTTGCATGGCTTCCTTGGGGTTTTGCCTATCTCCAAAGACAAGTCTTTAGTCTGAGAAATGTAACAGTAGAAGTATTATCAAGCAATGTGTACAGTATTTCTGATTGATACAAAAATATCTCAGGTAACAAAATCACCATAGAATTTGATAAGCTTTCCCCAAAGCACAGTCTTGCAACAGAACAACTTTTCATGTCCTTGCCTTTATCCTGGTCTTTTCATTCCTTAATTACTTTGAGAGATGGATGGATGGATGGATGGATGGATGGATGGATGATAGATAAATAGATAGATAGATAGATATTGTCCTAAATTAAACATGTCTCAAAATTAGGTACTAATTAGCTTTACAACTGCAGAGAAGATCACTGAAGTCATTGTGCATCACATCAGATTGTAGCCAACAAGAGATTTTATGCTTTAGGTTTAACATCTTTTCAAGCACCATCCTCAGTTTCTAGAAGTTATCTTGGTGCTAGATAATGTTTTCTAAATGAAATATTATATTCAGATATTGCTCAGGTTTAAAAAGTTCTCTTGTGAACTGTAAAATACTTACGTATCTAATTTTTTCCTCCTTGTGATAACTAAAACTCTGAGCTGTATAAGAAGGATGCCTCTCCGTCAGTGTTGTCATATGCAAAATTGATTTCTAAGTCTATAAAAGAATAAATTAAAGGCATTAATTAATATTTGTTAGGATGTAAGGCCTATTGATCATTTAAGGATTCAGTACTCTTAATTCAGGAACTTTCATAAGCTATTAGTTTAACCAGCTACTTTAAATCATTTGAGCTACACAAATGGATTATGCAAGAGATCTTAGATTAGATGTCAGTGGTAAATGCCTGACCTGACACCGGTACATGCCTAACCTGACACCGGTACATGTGTCAGGTCACATTTTGCATCTTTCTTGGAAAAGTCCTCAGATGCTATTGAGCTCCAGATTAGCTCACCTGGAAATACACATATGTAGATAAATTCAGGTCATCACACTCAACGGAAAATTCCGTTTACCCTGAAGGATCAGTTCAGGTCAGGCAATGCTGACAGACAGACTGTGCCGACAGACAGACTGTGCCCTTTGAGTTGGCCACGCTGCTCCGATCAGTCAAATCAAAAGGACACATGTGTTCTGTGCAACTTGTGTAATATCTATAAGTCTTATTCAGGAATTTAGAACACCATAAGACATTGTAAATATTACCAAACACCTAAGTTTAAGCAAATTGTCTTAAATGCTTTGTGAATTATCAGTTGAATCTGCTCATACTTCGACTGCATTGTTTAGAAATCATCACACAATATGACTTAAATATGGATATTTAGTCCTAAATGCCTCATTTTAAGTTTCTGGAGGCTGGATCAAAAAAATGTTGTAAATAGATGTTGAGTATCACCTAAAATGAGATATCCACAAAATCCATGTGGGTTGACAGATATGATTTATGTAGTCCTGAGTACTTTTAACTGAACTGACTTACACCTTCAGTCTCAAACTGAAATTCAAGTCTCATGAATTAAAAAACTAATATGAATATTTTTAATAAATACCTAGAGATTTGTCTTTTGTGGCATAATAGAGTCAGGCTGAAATTAGAATTAAGATTAAATACTTTCTGCAAAGCTGAAAAAGGTTATTCTCTTAAGTTTGAAAATTTAATTATTATTCCCTTTTGTTAATTTATAGAGACATTTTAGTATCTATTTTTTGTATGACACATTTTTAAAGCTAATGATTTTCCCAGGAAAGTACTTTAAACCATGCAATGCAGACTAAAGTCTTGATCATCCTTGTATGTGATAGTAATTTTTTTATGAAGTTCAGAGCCAAAAGTGAGTTTAAAGTAGCAGGTGTAGAACTCTAAAAGCAGGCAGTTCTCCAGCAGCAGTGTGTACGATAATTATTCAAATTGCCCAAAGATATTTTGTTAGTTTAATCTGTTTATATATTCTCTCTTTTTAATATTTACACTGATAAGAGCTTCAGAGATGTGTATAATTATTCTCCATGGAAATAATCAAGATAATTAATATACTTACTTGAAAACATGCAAAAATGCATTGAAAAATGCTTCACTAATGTTTCTACCAGAATTTTACATATCAATAATGTATAACATGCCTGGTTCTGCCTCCTTTGAAATCTACGGGAATTTTGCCATTAAATTCAATAGAAAGATCATCAGCTCCAATATGATTATTTGAGTATTATGTTGAAAGTTAAACTGTAAGTATTCTTTAGAACTAAGATAATACTCTATGGTATTTCTAAAGAGAAAAAGGAAGAATAAAAAGACTACCTAATCTGCTTTCTTACTCTAATATTCCCTTTTTCAATGTTAGAAGTACTGGCCTTGGTTTGCTTTTTACATTAAGCCTTAAAGCAATTTTCAGTTTCTGGAAACTTGAACAACAGAAATGAACAACAGATTTTTAAAATTGAATTAATATGATGCATTCTTCAAGCTGGAGGAAATGTATTTGCTGAACATCCTGGGATCAACACCTAGTCATTTTCTGGGTGAAAAGGGACCT
Source organism: Entomyzon cyanotis (assembly GCA_024500445.1). NCBI lineage: Eukaryota > Metazoa > Chordata > Aves > Passeriformes > Meliphagidae > Entomyzon > Entomyzon cyanotis. Next base: position 54,838,236 of record JAKEPQ010001016.1, on the reverse strand, counting down.
AAAGACGGGTATCTATCAAGCCTCTTTGATTTCTAAACTAACATACAGTATGTTATCATTGAATACTCCATAATGTGGCACCCTGCTAGGCATTTTTTTCAACATATTTTCTCTCTCTGTTTGACTTTTTGCTCCACATTTTCTCTGGGAAGGAGGCACTTATTTTCCGACTTCAAGAGCTGGCTTCTACAGCTCTTTCTTCATCTCTCATGCGTGTTTCTAGTAAATTTTTAGTGTGTTTTTCTCACTGTCATGATCTTGTTTCTGGGTTTATCACTGATGGCTTTCCACCTATTACAAAATAAGACTGATCATGTATTTATAAGATGTCCTAATGGCTTGGCTAATCTTACATTTTAAAAGTAATTTCTCTAAAATTTATTAGGAAATCTATGTAATGGAGTAATTGAGACACTGATGAAGATTGGATTTTTCTTGAGATAAGAAAAATCGTACATTTGTCCTTCTTTCCAGCATTGTGTTTTTTAAAGGAACACTCAGACCCTGAAAGCACCTTTAAAGATCAAAAAACTACTAACATTTATGTGTATCTACTCTGGGAAAAGAGCTAACCTCTGCTCTTATTTCAAGGTTTGTGGCGGGGTTTGGGTTTTTGGGTGTTGGGGTTTATTTTATTGGTCCCTTGGGTTTTTTTCTTTTGTCTCTGGAATAAGCATACAATTACTGAAGTGTATTACAATTTACTTGAGGATACTTACTTGAGGATATCAAGTAAGACAAGAAAGTATTCACTTCATAAGCAGTGTAATTATGTAGCAGAAGTCAGTACAATGACTGTTCACATGAATAAATCTACTCTGTGTGTGCTGGAGTGTTGAGAAATGCCAAGAGTATTGTCCTCAGTCCCAGCAGAGACACATTTTCAAAAGCTTTTCTGGTCTTTCTGATTTCCTTGCTCTCTCAAAAATATTCACAAAAGCATTTATGGACACACACTTACCAGGCAACCACATTTGTTCTTTTTCAAAGTAGTATGGATTTTTCTCATATGAATTAAATACTTCCTGGTATTCTAGTAACAATGAGCACTTATGGATTTTTTGGCACACATGTATTAAAAATATTATAATTTATTTAATATATATAATATAATATATATATAATCTATAATTTATTAAATCTTTTTAAAAATCATAAGTATTCTAAGTTATTATAATCAATGTCTCCATACTCTGATAGGAAACCAAGTCCAAAGTTTTATAACAAAGATCACATGATAAAAAACTTGTCAAAATTCTTTTTCATTATTTACATGGACATGAGTTCTTGAAAGTTACAACTTCCTGTATTTGCCAGTTTTGCATGTGATTCATAGAATAGTCTGCTATATTTTCAGGGTGAATTTCATGGTCAAAGCAATGATGGAAAAAACAAACAAACAAACCAACCAACAAAACCCGCCAGAAGACAACGTGGCATCTCTATCTTCCTTTAGATGTTGTTATGGATCCAGTCATTCAAATGAAATTATGCAGTGACTACTTACGGTACTGTCAGTGTAAAAAGTCCTACTTATTTTCTCTTTGTACCAATTAAGTGTTTGTTGCAAATGACTGTGATTTTGTTATACATATTGTTGCCACACCGTTTAAACTAATGTAATGTCCTGTGTATTTTAAAGAAATACTTACTACAGATTTTATTTTTTTTACTTCATGTAATCAGTGCAAGGATTTGGCTCTTGAATTACTAAATCTCATGAGGTTTCTTTTATACAAAGTAGTCAGCACACAGATTCAATGCTTACCATTCCTCTTGCAAAATTATAGTTGTGCTGTATGTTCTTAGGACAATAAATGAAAAAAAATTTCAATCTATTGTGTATATCCATCTCTGATGTCTTGATTTCAGCTTTCCCTGGATCACAATCAGGAAACAGTATTTTGCATCCTCTTTTTGCTTGTTATCTATAATAGTTCCATAGGTTCAATATTACAAGGAAACAAACAAGTAAAATTGCCATGATTACACTATTCAGAACTTCAGTACCATCTATAAAATTCATTATATTTTGTGTCTAAACCCATTTCATAATAGTTAGTTTTCACTTACACTTTATTTCTTATTACTTTTTTTTCTTTCTTGGTTTTCTACCTGGTTTTGTTTATTTACTTTGTCCTTAGCTTTTATTTCTCTGTCTTTTTGCTCCTTTATCTTTTTGTTTGGTATTGTTTCCATCATCTGTTACCCCTGTTATTGCAGCCTTGTCCAGAAACATGCCTAATCTAATGAGATAGATGAGGAACTAATCTAATGAGATAGATGTCAGTTATTAAATCTTTGGGTGGAAAAATGCACTTAGATGTCTGTGGCGTTGTGTCCCCGAGAAGCAGCCGAAAGCCCCAATGCCACATGGAAAGGCAGTCGGCTGCGCTGTGACGCGTGCTGGGCTGCGCCAGGGCAGGGAGCAGGCAGGGGCAGTGCGGGGCTCGGGGGGCAGAAGCCCAGCGGGAAACGAGGTGGGAGGGAGAAATGTATGGACACAGTCTGAGGTCTTCCAGGGAGTTTATTAGGATCTTTGGCTGAGGGTCCAAGGGCGGCGAAGGGGGGAGGAGAACAGGTGAAGGGCGAAGGGGCTGAAAACCCAGAGACTGCGACCCCCAGCACGCTGTGGCAGGGGATTATAAGGGAAGGGAAAGGGGAGGGGGTTAGCTCCGGAGAGCCAACCCAGGAAAGTCTGAGGGGAGAAGGGCAGGGGTACACACCAATAGACTTCTGATAAGGGAGAGTGCATAACTCAAAAGAACCAATAACATACAGAGAAGGAGAACAAAGGAGAAACCTCTGGACTTTGGCTGCGGTGCAGGATTAAAACTGGCAGACACACACTGCTACAGATGTCTACATTGCTCCTAGTTCTGTTGCACACAACAACTACACAATCTGTTTAATCTAATCAAGATATTTCTGACAAAGTCTTAGTTGCAATTGTTTCCTTGATTTAACTGTATAACAGTAGTTTTGATCAGATGAGCACCCATCCTTCCATCCATTTGAGACATCTTTCTTTGTGACCTTCCAAGCTGACTTAATGTTTAGCTGCTTTCTGTACTTGAGAAATGCTTATAAGAATTTGCACATTCTTAGTTTATTTTTTGTATGAGTTGTGGTATGTATGCACATGTTCATGTGGGTGCTCTGTGACATTTATCTACCTTTGAAGCAGTCATGAAGTGAATGATACAAAGAAGTTGTTTTATTTTAAAATTCGTGATGTTTATAGTTGCTCCTTACATATTTTCTTGATGTTAAATACTCCAGGTTCAGCTTCTTCATGAAAAAACCCATCTGAAATTGCTTTCCGACACAGTTAGTGATATTGTCTAGTTTCATTGAGAGGATGCAGTCACGAATCTTTGAACCATTCTTCAACCTGCAAGTTAATATCAAGTGTACAGAAAAATTTAACTGTTGGCTGAAGTAATCTGCTGTGCAATTTTCTTCTAAGAAAAGTATTTAAAAATGCGAGGCTTTTTTCTAGTCTTAGCTGTAGACACTTCACAGTATTTATAAGTGTAGACTGCTTCTTGTTTCCCTCCAAAACATTCCTTCACAGCATTTATGACTACTGAGACAACAAATGAAAGGAGAGAAAAAAAGCAATTAAAAAAATTTTCCTCCTTCCTGTTAGCAGGAGCGGCTTTCATTTCAAGACAGCCTTTTTTTCATCTGTGTATGAAAGGATTTGGAGAGAATGTACTATCAAGATGTGATTTAAACTTCCGACCACAGGACTGATTAAGTTGATTTCTGTTGTGTGATTTTTATGACAAGGAATTTTTAGTAGATAGTAGGCTTTTGTGTAGTTGATTTTTTAATGGCAATTTTTTCTACTTTTTTTTTTTTAATAGCTTTTCAAATGGTAAAAGCCTTTGGGGACAAATGATGTGAAGAACAGATTTGAAATTAATAGACATAGAAAATACAATATATCTTTATAGAGCAATGTGGACACTTACAATGTTAATTAAAAAAAACCCTAAAAACCAAAAGGACTTTTGTAACACAAACAAATATCTAAAGGGCTGTTTTATGCAAATAAGATGGAAAAGAAGTTAAAATAAGGTTACAAAGCCACAAAATTTCAACAGGAAAATATAAGGATACATTTTTATTCTTTGCATCCTTAGTGAAAAAACATGCCAGCTTAATAATGCCAAATTTAAGAATAAATGGATTGGCAAGAGATAAACTGTAAAAAGCAAGAAAACATATCAGGATAGGAGTAATGCAGTGCTTTATTTAAATGGGGAATTGCACAATCTAATAGTGCAATACAGGGAATGCAATCATGAATACTAAGAGGTTAAATCCTATCCTGGATTGCAGTGTCTCGAAGGAGCAGAAAGAAATAAATGAACACCATGTAGACAAGAGCTACATTTCTCATGAGGCAGAGATGCATATCTCATGATAGAAGATAACATGTCACTCAAATATTCCCTAGCACATTTTGGGTCATTTAAGAAGTCTTTGGTACTTGCAACTGAGAACTACTAAACCATAGGGAAAAGAGAAGAATGGGAGGGAGCTATGCTCACAAACAGGACCCCTCCTTAAAGAAGGTGTTTATATCTCTTCATAGATCTGTGTGACACAGAAAATGTGTAGGACATGTCTCACCACGTTAGCATAAGAGTAAAAATAGGTGACCTAATCATAGACACAAGGTTCCCATTTAATCCTTAGGATATATTTCTACACCTGATAAAAAATGTAAAGATCTGCAGATTCTGTGTAAGCCCAAGACTCGTATGGAAGTGGATCAATAAGCGGCTTTTAAACCAAAATTTTATTTTTTATGAACTTGGCAGAAAGATGTAGAATACCAGCTAAATTTCTTCCTCAATTTCAAGTGGCCTGATAGCCACTGTCAAATATTGTTCTGATACTGAATGAATGCAAGGGTTTATGTGTGTGTGAAAAATTATCCTGCTCGGTGAACTGCTTCATATCAGAGGGCAATGGATGTAATGAGAAATAAATGATCTTGTCTGATCTTGGGTTAACAAAATCAGGAAGGGAAAATTTGAAAAGCAGCTACAAAATCCAAGAGAAGTTTTTCCAGTATTTTCCTGTGATGACGAAAAAAAACCAAACCAAACAAACAAGCAAAAAAAGCAAAACAAAAAAAAAAAAAACCCAAAGAAACACATAACAAAACAAAACAAAAACCAAAAAAAAAAAAAACCCAAAACCAAACAAACCCATGAAGAGAAATAGGTCTGAGAAGAAAAACAAGAATTCTACACTAGAAAAGGCAAAATAGGAGTTATAGGTTACTGCTACATTTTAATTTGAATTTTTCATAATCAAGAGCATTTCTGTAGTGATTATTTTTTCATGTCCAACATAAGAATGGGAATAAAAAGCTCAATGTATATTCTTCCAGAAATTTGTGAGAGGCTTAAAGGAAATTGAATCATTCTAATACAGTTATTACTGAGGTATGATTGAAAAAATTTAAGGGAAATATAACTCAACTACACTGGAAATCCGAATTGACTGATAAAAATACTGGGGCTGAATGTAAGCATTCTTCTCCATCCAGCATAAACACTTCAGAAGATGCCTTTCTTTTAGGGGATAACTGTTATGACATTCATTACAGACCACAGATAAAACATACAAATATGGATTCATTCTCCCTATCCTTGGTGAACACAGGAAAACAATTAATAAATGAATATTTTCTTCCTGAGCTGTTATTCTGAATATAGTCAAAAAAAATATTATTTTCTCTTTTAATCAGGAAAGAAGTTATTTTTATGCCATAAATAAATTTTACATTTTGTGACTTCATGCAGGGTACGACCAACGATTGCAGAGTAATATTATATAGATTCAGCATATTGTTAATACTCATTGAAAAAGTATTTTCCTCTGGATTAAGGGATTAATTTCAAAAATAATATAACAATGCATGGATATGGTGGAACAAAAATAAGTTTAAAAATAAATACATAATAATTTTAAAAATAGCCAGCAGTCAGTATTGGTTATTTTTAAATTGTGACATAGAAATAAAATTAGTAAATTTATGTTTAGACTTCTCTGCTGGAGTGAGCCCACATATGCTCAGGATTCTGCTTTCCTGTTCTCCAAATATGGCTATCTGCATTGCTCTTGACCTGACTCCCATATGGGCAAGATTCATTCTACTAGAAGCCAGTGTTAGAATACATGCATAGACATTCATTGTTCTATTAATAACTAAAAACTTGTGGCTTTCTTTGTTAATATCTATGCAGAAATTTACATCCTTCACCTGTTAGATGGAAAATTATTATAATTTACATGGGAAAGAGTAATCTGATAAGTAATTAATCTCATTGATATAATGGAGAAGCATAACCAGATTTCATCACTGTTTTCCATGTTACTGCTGTCTGATCAGGTGTCCTTTCAAGCTGAGTTTGGCAAAGAATTGACTGGCATACAGTTGACTGAATGGAAAATCAGGTGAATTGGGAAACTACTCATATTATACCATTTTAATAATTATTTTATAATGTAATTAGATTTCTTATGAATTCTCAATTACTATTATTTTACCTTATACTTTAGTAAACAATCTAAAATTGACAAATTCTCATTTTAGCTAATTTTTCACTCCCACTGCCTCCAGTCTTACTGCTTCTGCTGATAGTCTTGCAATTCTTTCTCTACCTCTGATTTTAGTTCAGACTACATGTCCTGAGACACACCTTTCTTTTTGTTCCGGGAAATTTTTGGATGGAAACTGCAGGATCTGTAAACATTTGCAAATTTGTTGGTTTAGGCCGATTTCAGTCATAGTTTCAAATCTTTACTGGATTTCCACTTAGTTAGAGAACAAGAAAATGCACACATTTTAATTCTAGCTCAATATATAAGTCTTAAATTGGAGAAGTAAATTCACAACCCTGATATTTTTTTGCTTTTAATTTTCTCCAGTTAAAACCTTGTCATATTGGCAAAGGTGATCCTCATAAGTAAAACAATTTGTTCAAAACAATTACTCATATCAGTGGGCTAGCTGAAATTCATCATTATTTTCAGGTGAACCTTGTAAGAAATTATCATTAAAACTGGATTTTCCTGCCGGCTGTAAAGTGCTGTGGGAATCACAGGCTCATTTTATTTTAGGAATATAGTATAGCGAGACATATTTATAAGTGCTGAACTGCTGTGTCTTTGCTATGAACAGTAAGACTGTTTCACCTAAATACAGATGCTGTGAATGATATATTTTATCCTCTGATTTTTTTTTTTTCTGGAAAAAAAAGAGGCATTAAAAATAGTGGCAGTAAAAAACTAAACACAAAACAAAGACGAAGACTAGCACGGATGATTACATAGCTCAGAGGAGATTAGAGAATTAACTTATGTTACTATTTACAATGCACAAACACACATTAAATGCATAACTATATATGCACATGCACTTATGCATGCACATACATGTGCACATGTATTTGTGTGTCCATTAGACAAACATGTTACTGGCACAATGAACCAATGAAGTAATATGTAGTCTTCTTCCTAGTTTTTGAGAGAAGCAGTGTTAAAACACATTTCCCAAGAAACCATTATGGAAGTTTTTTGCTTATATTGGAAGTTTTTTGCTTATATTGGAGAAAAACCACAAAAGTACTTGTCCTCAGAAAAAAAAATATATATAGGGAGACTTTTCCCAGACAATGATTCAAACCACATCCATCTTCCCAGTCTCTTCATAAAAATGAGTTTGGACTGTTAAGGGATCAGTATGCTGATTGTTTTAAATCCTATTCTAGCAACCAAATCTTCGTGAACTGTATGGGATGTTGGGGGTGATGTCTTTTACTTCTATGACCCAAAACTAATTGCAGATAAATTGAAGTTTCTTGAACTTATGTCATTTGTGAATTTAACTTTGACTCTTCAAAGAATACAATGAATCATGTTAGATACTGTAATTAAGTGATAACGGTAACTTCTTTCTTTTTAAGAAAGCAAGACTTTCAGTTACATCTGTTCATCTGTCTGCCTCCTGTCTTCAAAGGCTTTTGAACACATTAGTCAAATTTAACCTAATTTGATAAAGAAGTATGAATGAGAGCAAGTGAAACTACACTCTGGTTAAAAGAATGATCAGACTAGCAATCAAACAATGGTGTGAAATTAGAAATAATCTATTCTCTTACACTCCAACCAGCAACATAAACGTGCCCTTGGCCAGCCCATACCCACACCAGAATCACCGATGACATACTGTCTGCTGTCTATAGCATGGATTACTATATCTTCCTGTTGCTGTGTTTTAGGGATGGTTGATGCCATAACATATATTCAAATTTAAAAAATAGGAAGAGTTGCATGGCAGAAATCTAGCAGGTCAGCTTCATGAATTCTTTTGACAAACAATGTGTTTGCAAATTGAGCTCTACATCTAGGACCAAACCCAAAAAAACCTGCTGGCATTACATTTTCAGACACTGGTGTAGGAGCCGCAAGGCTTCCTGTTATAGTTTGCTTATTCTATTACGTCATCTATTACATGATAAAAAGGGTTTTTAAATACTAAAAAGAAAAAAAAATAGAGAACTAATAAAATTAAGGTTTCAACAGCAAAAAACATAATTAAAGAGATAAATTCAGTATTTCACTCATTATTACAATTTTTTCCCTGTATTTCTTACTCCCCTTCTTTTCTCTTTTAATAACAGAGTTTTAGGTTAAGACATTGTTACATGTTTAGGAATTTCTGAGAGACCAACATATAAGTAAAACTTCCTGTTCTTAAATAATACTCAACTTTTCCTATAAGGCATATTTTTTCCTAGTATAGCAAAGATTCTGGATGTCCCTTTCTATCCTTTTTCCCATGAGAAAAACCAGAATTAATTATATATATGTATTTTCAAACTTTCTCTAAACATTTAAAGTTGATATTAGCTGTTCAGATACATAGGCATTAAAAATCTGACTGTGAAAACTATTTGTAGGCTCCTAAAAAGTCTCTTAAATGCAGATGCACATATAAAGTTAGAAGCATATTAAAACCTTGTAAAGGTTTATGAACAGGAAATGAGGTTGCTCACAGAAATGCGAAACCTTTTCTGACTTACTGCTCATCTTCTTTATGCCTCTGTTCCCAATAAAAATCTCCAAGACTATTTGAAGAATAAGGAAACCAAAAATATATGTGTGAGGAAAACAGGAAAAAAACCCACCCCAACCTGTTTGTGGACTTTCCTTTGGAATGAAGCCAAAATGCAGAGGGAATCTGAAAGGGTTGAAACAATTCTAACCCTTTGCAAAAGAGAAAAAATTATTTGTGGTATTTAGAGCATAAGTTCGTTTCATGATTCTAAGAAGTTGCTATAGACTTATAAATACTAAGTAAACATGTTTTATGTTCAATAACAACATGTATTTAAAATGTTTTCAGGTTATATAGACCATAAATCATTAAAATATCTTTTTAAGTACATCATATTAGAAGAAAATTTACATAGATTATGTCAGATCTAACCTCCTGAGAGAGAGGTGAGGCTGCTGTGACTCCATGCTCTTATTTCCAACCAGTAGTGAGACCGAAGATGTATTTCCAGCAGATATATACAGGGCACATATACAACACATATTCACAGATACACTCAGGCAGTGGCACAGACCACAGATGGACACACTCATGAGCCATGCAATCACTGACATCATGAACAACCTCATCCTGTTCCCCTCTCTGTCTGAGCAGGATGAAGATAAAATAGGGGAAAAAAGTGTGGACATAGATATATTTTTATATACCAGTTGGATCCCTTTGTCTACTGAGTTCAGACCCTCCGTCTGCCCAGTGGCTGTCCTTGGGTTTCATTCTCCCCAGTTTCTAGCTCCCCAGGCTGCAACAGCCAGATAAGTGTACTGACCAGAGAAGTATTTGCATCCAGCTGGTCTTTTTTCCCCCACAACACTTAATTTTCCCTCACTTGTTCTTCCCCAAATCACCTAAGCCCCTCCTTTTTCCTGCTTTTGGTTCTTCCCCCAAATATCCCATAAATTCTCTGCAACCGTGAGCTGCTCTTCCCCAGCAGAATTTCTAGTGCTCTCTCAGGTACATCCCACAGGCCTTGTAGGTCTATGTGGCTGTGGTCTGCCAATTCTTATAAATTGTTTATTCTTCCTACTTCTGAAAAGAAGGGAATCAGAGTCTACAAACAGAGGTTTATCCCTTTCAATGAAACACTGAATAAGAATAGAATCCTATGTTTGTGTGAAGCGAATGTAGTCTCAACAAAGGCTGTATTTTTATTGTGGTGAATGGGAATTTGACATTAGGTAATACTAAAATATGACAGCCGGTTTCTGTATACTGTGGTGAAAATGTTCCTCTCAATGTCCTTAATGACTGTGAAGATTGTCAGCTCAATCATCAAAGGGTTTCTATTTCCTTTCCTAAGAGATAATGGTCATTTTTGCTTTAAAATCACAATAAGCCTCTAGTTTTGCTACAACAAATCATAATGGATTATGTTGTTACAATATGTCTCTGTCCAAGAAAAATGACAAGAACATTAAATCTTGCTCAAAATTGTGCTGTTCATTCATTTCACTTTGTCCATCAAACAGAATTCTGATTCAAATTCTATATGATAAGGCAGGTAAAAACAAAGAACAAACTGTATTTTATTATTTTACATGTGAAGAAGTTTCATCAAATTTTGCTTCAAGGTGCTATTGAAAATTAAACTACAGGTAAAATAAATTAAGAAGTCAGCACTGTTGTGTAGAATAACATTCAGTCTTCAGCTATGAATACATGAATCGTATCTTTCTGTTATTTCAGGATGTTTTCGCATTTTTTCATTTTCCCTTGATCAAGACCAATCTTAACTTCTTATATGTCTAAAAGTATGTGGACCTAAAAACATATTTATCTGATGAGATTTTTTTCTAAGGCAGTTCTGAGCTCTAACATATTAGAATATGTTTTTCATCTATTTATTTTTGCTGAAAGCAACTCCTCAAATGTCACTGGCTGATGCCAATATGTCCTCAGAAGACAAATGAAAAATTTGAATAGGACTTGGTCATGTTACATACCCTCCTGATATGATGAAAAGTAAGAGTTTCTGTATCTCTTAGCCTCTTAGTCTGTGATACCAGCAAGTCTCAAAAAAAGGCAAGAGGATTTTTTTACTCTCTCAATAGGCTATTGAACCAGCCTGCTATCTCAGAAGAAACATTTGCTACCAAGCAATGCCCAAGATACAACATTAATTATCTGAGACAAGAAAATGCTATACTAGTTTACAGAAACTGATCAAACCCACAAGATTGCAACTATGGGTAACTATATACCAACAGTGACTTTATATTTCCCCCATTTGTGATTCTGTGATTCTGTCACAGGCTAGAAAGAGGCCTGTCAGTTGAGATAGACCTTACGCTGGGACAGAAAATGTTATAAGAGATGGATTAGATAGATTAGGTAGACAGATAGATAGATAGTATAGATAGATATAGATAGTATAGATAGATATAGATACATGCATAGCTTATATAAATTTTACATCATGCCAGCCCAAACCATCAAGCATGCCAAAGCTTCTCTATTGAAAGTTTTGGCTTTTAGCCATCTGAATGCTTCCAGATAGTCCACTTTTTATATTCCTTGACATCTTATTGTTCTCTTGGTTGCAAGTCAAATCTCAAGGAACACCAGCACCTACGATCATTACAGAGTTTGTCGAGCTGCTTTGCCAAGCTCCTTAAAAAGGCAAATGCACATGTGCAGAAGTCTGCAATATTTCAATTAAAAAAAACTTCTTATGACAGAAAATGTTGTTTTCACTTTCAGTAAGAATTGAAGTCTACACCACGGCAACTTGTAGAATGTTTAAAAGATGTCTTTTTTAACCAAAAACAAAAACAAACAACTCCCCCCCCAAAAAAAAAAAAAGAAAAAAGGCACTTTTAAATAGATAAAATTAGAAGAAACTAAACATGAATTTTACTGTCTTTATACTAAAGTATTACATTACAAATCTCTATTTTTATGCTAAGTTTGGATTTTTTATTTGCCTGTTTTTGAGGGTTTTTTCATCACCAAACACTCTGGGCAATGTTAAGGCCAACCTGATCATGTATGTAAAATGACCCATTTCTGCATGACACAAAGGTGTTTCCTGTTGTCTTAGGCTTGGAGGTATGGAAAGCTGGCTGCAGTGAGCAACCACCAGCTTGTCTTTGTCTGGGAAGATACGTGGTACAGCTGCCACCTTCTTTTTGTCACATCAGCCATGTAGAACCAAGTAGAGGTAGTGAACACCTTTTTTGTGGGTAAAGAACTTCTCTTTTCGTATACTTTTGTTATTTATATTGCTGCTGTAACTGTGTGTTTCTTCTTCCGTTGCTGTTTGCTTTCAGTAAATTATCTCAACCCTTAGTCTCCACTCTTCGTACTCTTGTGTAGGGAGCTGTGGAAAGTGGAATGTTTTATTAGGAGTTTAATTTCCAGTTGGTGTTAAACCACCACCACATGATAGAGTGCACTGTGCTTTGGGGACAGTATATGTGCAGAGATGCCTTGTGATGGGAGGAGGGTGTACATGACTTTGAAATGGCTGACACATCACAAATGTGCTGCCTGCAATTGTTGGAGGACCTTGTTTCAAAGCAGTAAGCAAGGAGCCAAGATGGTAAATAACATTTTTAGTGGCAAAAACACTGTAAGAAATTTTTAAATTAGAAGTTTATTTTTTCACAGTCTACAGAAGACTTCCAAAATGCCTCCTCCTGTCAACGAAGCAGTCAGTGTAATAAAACAGAGATAAGCTGAATATAATGATCTCATTTGAGCTGTGGAGGAAAAGGGTACAAATGCATAAGCAAACAGAATCATTTTGTTTAAGGCTTTCACATTTTGTCACAATAAATGCTAAGGAAATATAGAACAATTACACTCTAAAAAAGGGAACAGAACTGTATCTTTTGAAGTGCTGAAAACACAACTGGGTAAAACATTTGCAGGTTTATTTTAAAAATACTATAGCAGTCTGGCTGACTATACGATCTAGTAGGATTTCTTAATTTTCTTTGCCATTGTGCTGTCATTGGTGCTATGTTGTACTCTAAACAAGCTAAAAAATTAATCATACAGAAATGTAAAAAGATCATTTGGAGACAAGGATGATATATAATGATGGCTATATTATATATAAAGCTGTATTCCAGTATTTATAAAATAGCTCTGTACCTTTTGATCTGCTACTATACTCCAGCTTTTCTTTGAGTTCAATTAGAATAGAATAAAACTATAATAGGATATAATGTAAATTGTTCCAAGTAGTTTAATTAAACATATTTTCTCTTAGTACTGAATATTTTTCAAGTGGTAAATGAGGTTGCAGAATGCCATTAAAATAAGAAGTTAAAATAAGAATTCAGAGAAGTTCCATTTTCTTGTCTTTATTTATTCAGAAGTCTCCTACTATTCACAGGTAAGTTTGATGTTCATTCCAAGTCCGTTTAAGATTTCAGAATACTCAAGCTTTTTGTATAGTCACAGAACCACATGCAATTCCACAGTCTGCTGAGAATTTATCAAACCAATTACTTTGACATTGTTTCCCTTCTAAATGTTGACTGTGTCAAATATGTTCTCCTGGCCATCTGCAGATAGTGTTTATTCTGTAAATTGGAAATATATTTTACAAATTTGCATTTGATAAATGTATTAAGTAAGGGATTTCATAGCAATTATTTAAGACAAAAATAGTCCTTGTTAGGATGCATATTTTGAAATGAAATCAAATTTACTCCGGTTCATACACACAGTCAGGAGAGAAACCAGAGCAGATTTTGATGAAGAAAGATAGATTTTTGTCACAGTAAAGATAAATGATAATACCAATTTATATAATTTAGCAGACTCCTCTTTGAGGTCTCAAAATTTTCTACTGCTTATCTTTTCCTGGTTTTGCATTAGAAAAATGATAATGCCTTTGTTTATTATTTCAAGAATATTATTTTACCTTCCATACATTCCTGAAACTTTATCATAAATCATTACTCTTTCTTCCCACAAGACTTAATCACCTATAAGGAAACTACTGATTTTAGAGACTTAACTAAAAGGAAAACGGCATAGTACATTTATTCTTTACTTCCAATTCAGCTACAAAATTTAAGTAAAAGGGGCAGTGAAGAAAGAATACAAATCTTTGTGGGTGTATGATACAAAACTGATAACAAGTTTGCAATTCATATGCTTGAAAGGAATATTGGATCATCTTTAAACATTACTCCATATAACACTACCTTTTTGTTACTTACCTGTACAAATTTCCAAATCTTATCCACTTTGTCAGGTTATTTTTATTTTCAGATAATGTCTAGGTATACTAAAATGGCTCATCCTTAAAAAAAAAAATAAAAGTAGGACCAGCATTCTTATTCTTAAAAAGTATTCTGTGCTCCCTGATGTACAGTCTTGATGGGTTTTGTGCTAGAATAAGGAAGATATTTTGTGTTTGTTGTTTTTTTTAAAATCCCAGTCACCTTCTTAATATAATTACATGTTAAGGGAAATATAATTCTATTGGTTTGTGCTAGCCGCACTTTGAGATGGCAAAGAAATGCTATTCCACATAATTTCTGTCCCCTGTAGAATTTAACAGAGGTTAGGTGGATAGCAACTAGGTCCAGGCAGACTTTGCATAGGTTTAGTAGTTTAAGACACTTGACTAAAGTAGCAATCTCAGACTGTGCCTCTAACACACAATTATGGTTCATTAAAAAAACTCTACATAAACTTACTTTTGTTTTATAGAACAAAAAAAAAAAATCATGAGTGCCATCTTTTGTATCTTTTGTACATGTATTTAGAACATCCCATACACATGTTTATATGTGCAGAAACTTAAAACTATTACAGAAAATGACTACTAGCTTCAAATCCTAGAGGTTCCTTCCAGAAAGTCCACTCAGAAAGCTTTGTTTTCCAGGTTGTTTTCTGGGTTTTCTTTTCTTCTTCCCACTCCCATATTTGCAACAATAAAGCTGTGAAATTATTTTTCCGGGAATAGAGAAAACATCCTCTCCAGAAAGAATGGTTGTGTTGTCATGGCAACAGATATGGAGGGATTTCAGAAAAACTCTATGCCAGATGCTCCCACTGAATTTCTCCATGATGTCAGTAACATACTGGACTGAAGTCTCTGGGAAAGATCATAAAACAGGCCAATAAAGGGACAACTGAAAGACATAATTTAAGATAGAATAAGGAGGTCTAAGTTATCAATTTATTCCTTCAGTTAATACTTATTTAGCTGTAGGTTAACTTTATGAATGTACTTACTATGTGATTATTTCCATAATTCTACTCAGTTTTCTTAACTCTAGGCTGACTGTGTATTATAAAAATGTCTACCAAATACTTGTACATATTGCTCAACTCCTTTAAAATTGCTAATTAGGATTAGAAGCAGGCTAGTAACGAAAGATTTTTCTGCCTCTTTGAAATACTCAGTGAAGCAATGAAAAATATTTCTGTATAAAATCTAAAATGGCTTCTGGCATGAATTAATACTTAAGTTTGATGCTGGAAGAGAAAAAGAAAGGAATAAGCTTTGTTGACTTAATTTCTGTGGATAATTCAGTGTTTCTGGCACCAGCAACTCACCAAGAAAGATATTGTCCCAGCAATTCCCTATAAATAATTTATAAAGCCATACTTAGCAATATGGCTTTTTAAAAATGGTCCTTGCAAAAAAGTTGAATTGCATCATTAAACAGAATCATTGAGAGTGGTCAGGGTGCTTTTTAAGCAGAGCCTTTTCAGGGAGTGCAGAATAAAGCAGTTAATCTGCAAAACTCTCTTAAATCATTGCCTTAGAAAGGTCATGAGCACATAAGTATGATTTAAACATGCTTTTCTAACACCTAGAAGAATTATTCTTCTACAGTAGCCTATGCATTACATCCATGCAAGGAAATTATTTTCCAGATAGACTGACGTCAAATAAAGCCATTAAAGAGAGGTCCAATCTGGCTTTACAACCAAAATTAAAGAGCAGCAGCAACAAAACCCATTCACTTAAAATACAAAATGCTACAGTACAAGATCTGATTTAGTTTTACAGCAAGCAATGCTCACAGTAACTAATAAAACAAAAGTTGTGCTTCACAAAAAAGAAAAAAACCTAAAAATATAGCATTAGTTTTCAGGGAGGGACAATGAGTTCAAAAGGCAAATTAGCATCATAAGCTCCATCTGAAAGTAGCTGCCCCCCAATCTGCTGTAGACAGAATACATTAGAAGTGCACTCACAAAAGGCTGATAGCATTTTAATTAATGGAGAACACTTGTGGGCCATTTATTGTTGCTAAAAATTAGTCAAGCTAATTGATCCAGTACAGGTGCATGTAATTGAGAGATATGCCTAAGATTCACAGTTAATTTACTCTGGGAATTTTGCAGATAAAATGAAAATTTAGTTCACAAAAGTCTCTAAAAGGAAATGGGTAAAAGTAACATTAGCTGAAAGAGAAAAAAAAACCTGTTTGAGTAGGAAGAATAAAACTAGGAAGAAGGTATGTAGCAAGTTCAATTATACAACACCATGCCAGCTAAAAATTCTCTTTGTTATTTATTTATTTGCACTTAATCTAATTTAGGGATACTGAACTACAAAAATTGTATACTGGAACCTTGAGGATTAAGCTAAATACTTTCATAATATCAAGAATACAGGGATAGGGATACAAAATGTATCATCAGCAATTTTAAAACAGCCTTCCAATTTAAACTGCTTTGCAATTAATACCATTTTCTTAGGAAATTAAAACAATATATTCCCTGGTTATTTTATCTTTGGTAACTTATTTCTTTTGTTATGAGTTTCATGATTTTACCTTTTAAAATAGATACAAAAGAGTTTCAAAATTAATTATTTTATTTCAGATTTTTAAATAAATACCCATACCTTTAAAATCACCAGTTCTGTGCTTTTTGATTTTATTGTTGGGCATTTCCATTGAATTCCTTAACACCAGTAGTTCTTTTCTTCAATAGCTAGTTACATATACATTCTATGGTTATGAAGCCTTTTTCTTCCTCACACAGGACTAGGGTCTAGTACTCTTACACAGTAAGAAACTACTTACAGTATGTTGCAGAGCTCAACCTTTATTTATTTTGGCAGCTGTTCATTTTCCAAATAAAATGGAAAATAATTTTTTTTTTAATATTAATAATTTATTTTTTATATTATTAATTATTTCTAAATAAAAGCTGTAGGCTCCTAAGTGGTAAAACAGGAACTCTAAAGTACATGGAGAAACCTCACAATAGTCAGTGCTTAAACTAGGCAACATAAAATGCTCAGGAGAGGTGTACAGATTAAGCCCCAACAGTTTTGAGAGCTTAGGCTCAAATTCCCAGCGTTAGTTAAGCCTGTAACTTCAGTAAGGATCAATGCAAGAGAGGGACCTAAATCCCACCAGGCTTTAAAGTATCAAATCTTCTGAAAGATGTTTTTCATGTAATACCATCAATCCAAGTAACCAAGCCCAGAAGTGAAAACCATTCAGCTGCTATCAACCTCTTCACAAGAAAAATTAGCTGAGAGCGTGCTCACCTGCAAAGATCCCAGAGCTTAATGTTCCTATGCAAAGAGGGCTTACAGGATCAGGCTAATAGAAAAAAGAAAAACACAGGAATGAAAAAGGCGTTTAAACATATTGATGTCTAAGGAGTACACTCGAAGGAGTAAGGGACAGCCTTTTACACGTGATGGGAAGGCCTTTTTTGCCTATTGGGAAACAATCATATAAACTACATTTTAAAACCCTGGAAAGGAGGATCCAAGGTTGAGGATTTACCAGTTCTCACTGAATGGCAACCAGTTACAATAAAGTGATCAGAAAAAAAAAAAAAAAAGACAATTCTGTACAGCAGAGTAGAACATATAGGAATAAAGTTATGTAACACCCTCAAGCATAATATGCAATATAGCTCTGAGCTGTAGCAGCTAGCTCTCTTATTTTCAAAGCAAACTTCCTCATTTTCTGTTCATTTCCTGGAAGTTAATTTACTATCTTCATGAGAAATTTTTGAGCAACATGCACCATTTTTCACTTCTCTTGGAGGATTTTGAAAGCTGCTTTAAAATTGTCCCAGACTTTTCTTCAATTTTCTCTGTTTCTTAGCTCCAGGCAGCCCTGTGCTGAGAGTACCTTTAACTAGTTCCCTGCTTAGCAATCTAGTTTTTTTTTTTAAATTCTGTTGTGTGACACTGTCTTCTTAATTGAATAAGAATGCAAGACACTTAACTAAGGTAATGTTTAATCAGTGCTAGATTTTTGTTGTGCCTCTATCATTGCTGCAGTAAACTCAGCTTTTCTCAATACCTGCAACTGTTGGTGCTCTTTGTCCATACGTCCAAATGTACTGGGGTATGCTGCTGTAAAACAACCCCTTGTTTCTTTCCATATATACCTTGATTTCCTCAGAAATTTGAGAAGATGGAAGGGAACAAGCAAAAGGTTCCTTATATGTATAATAGCTTATCTAGCTACAAGCAGGAAAACTTAGCTGCATATAAAGGATTTATGTTCTTTCTTGTGCTGTTAAACATATTATTAGTGATTTTTCTAAACTTAGGTATCAACTGTTGTCTCAGTATGATGCTGATTTAACGTCTGAGGCCTTTTTATTTACCAAATAATCAGGACAATTTGCACGTTACTAGATTTTACTCTAATGTATGGCTTTAAGATAGAGCTTTTTTTATTATTTCTTGCGGGCAAACTTTTCTTTGCTGTTTCATCCTGCTGAATTTCTCTGGTATAATCTCAACCATCTGTTGCTGGGAGAAGCAAGTTATTGAAGAAAATTTCAAGAAAATCATTATGCCGTTTGCAAGGCCCCATAACCCTCAAAGACATGTGAGTTCATAATACATAAATATAACAAACAGAATTCATTCTCTGAAGTATTTCTCCTTGCAGTTTCTTTAAAATAAGAGATACATTGTGGGTCAAATCTTAATGTGGAAGGTACATCTCCAAGGGCTACTATGATGGATAAGCCAAAAAAATTTAGCAGCACTTTTTCTTTATTGAGATGCTCTGTTCTTGACATATTGCAAGTGCCTTTCTAACTGTTAATGATAATTCAAAATTATAGAGGGCATTAGCTCTGCTTTTGCTATGATTGAGAACTCCTTTCTGTTTAAAGGTCAACCATTCTGAGTGCTCTGAAATTTGCATGTTTACTCAGATTCTTCTAAAACTGTCATCACTTGATTTAGCTGCAGGAAAGAGCTGGCAATCAGATTTGGAGTCATTGAGGTAAAAGTCCTTATGATATAGTGCTCAGAATAAATTGCTTTCAGTCCTTGTATTCTATCAGTGATCTTCTAATGCATACATTGGGCTCAAAGAAGATCATATGGCAGCTGATCTCAGATACTCAATGTTTATCTGTAATAAACATGCTACTTAGTAGCCCTCAAGACAATGTACTGTTGCAGTAATTTCTGTAATAATACATTCCAGGTTGGTGCTTGTCAAGCAACCATACCCAAGATTGATGGCTATGTATTTGAGAATACATCCTTCAGAGAATTTCTGGCAATTCAGTGTTTCCTATGTTTTAGGCAGTGGAATGGATGTTTTGTTGCTGCCATAAATCCTGAACTCAAGCAGAGATCTTGAGAATCTCTGACTGTAGTATCTACTATGGCAGTGGGATTCATCTAAATAATGCTTAAATCTCACAGTCTTGTCATAATTTCATCAGTGTTTGTGCAGTGAATCAAATCTTTCAAACTAGATGGTTGGTCACTGCCTGGGTGTCAAACAAGACAGAAGTCTTTACCATGGCATCTTCAGCTGACTCAGTGAGACTCCTAAAACAACTCTTGTGCTGAATTATGATACCTGGTTGGTCAGTGCAGTCCAGCACTTGCATGAACTATTGTTGTATATTGTTTATATTAAAAATATCTTCTCACTATCTTACCTACCTACAAAAAACCCATCAGGCATCAACAAGACTGTCTGATACAATCATATCTACATCTTTGGGGACAGTTTCTACTTTTTCTGAAGACTCCTATCTTCTTGTTTCTGAAGAGAGATAATCTTATGGAGGTGAGTTCTGCAAGCCTGAGGTTTAATGGCCAGATAAACCTTGCAGAATGCTAGTTAACACATGTTAGCATGTAGATTAGTCTATGTACATCCAGAACTGCCCTGGGATATATTCCAAACACTCTGAAGTTCCCAACTGGAAAGTTCCTGTAACAAACACCTAATTGTGTGTCATGGTTTTTCGACAGGACATTGCCAGGAGGACGCACGAAAAGAGGGCAACTAGGCTCCAAGCTTAAAGTTGCAAAAAGTGTTTAATTGCTTAACAGAGTTGGAGAATAAATGCAGGCAAAAATAAACTTTTCATACAGTTTTGGTTCACTCCCTCCTCTCTCTTACGAACCTGTAGTATTCACCCCCTTTCCTCCTTTACAGTCAACAAGCCGGGTGGTGGGGGCAGGGTGTGGGGTCTCTTTTCAGTCCACAGAGCAGATTCTCAAATTTACTCATCACCACAATTCTTCTACTACAAATATTCTTTATCTCTACTTATTTCTCTCTCTCTCCAGACAGTTTTCTTTCTGCTCTCACCCCCACCCTCTTAAGAAGCAGTCTCTGCACTCACCTTCTCCCCCTTCCCTCTTTCCAAACCAGCAACACAGACAGGGGGTATGTTGGGGGGTTCTTTGGTCAGTCCAATCAGGAAAAGAGGTTCTCTACTTAGCCAGGGGATCTTTCCCACACGAGACAGTCCTTTGAGAACTTCTTTGGCATGGGTCCAATCTCACGCGCAACATCCCGCTCGAAATTCTGCTGCAACATGAGTTCTTTTGTCCATAGGGTGCTGTGCAGACTCTCCCAAGCCGAGGCCAGGCTGCTTCCATGCCAGGAGCAAGGCCTTTCTCTTCTTTGCAAGGCCTTTGCAGTTTTAACTCTTAGATGAGACTCCCACTGGTTCACAGTCTTTTCCAGGCATCCACCTGCTCTTCTGGCATGGGCTGTGGGTGGATTTCTGCACTCCTGTGGACTCCATGGGCTGCAGGGGGACCTCCTGCCCCACCATGGCCTTCACTGTGGCTAGCAGAGAGTTTTCAGCTCCAGCACTGGGTGCCCCTCCTCCCCCACCTTCTTCACTGACCTTCACGTCTCCATGCTGTTCTCCCTCACATATTTTCACCTCCACCTCCTCCTCCTCCAACTACAAAGAAGTGAAAGAAGTGCGTGCCTGCTTTGTTTTGAATTTTTCTTAAATATGTTTTCACAGAGGCGTAACTAGCACCTCCAATTGGCCCAAACTTGGCCGGCAGCATGTCCATCACCTTCAGAGCCATCAGAGATTGGCTCTGCTAGACTTGATGTAAAAACTTCCAGAACTTGCACTCAGAACACACAAGAGCCATCTTTGTGCCACACCCCACCCTTCAGACACCTCCCCAGGCCTACTACAACAGCTTCTGAGAAGTCCAAATTTCTCCTAGATGTTAAAAAATACATTACTGATGTTTTAGGCCAATCAAAACCACCACATTGTGAAAATGGTTAGGAATTCCATCAGTAACCATGGCTCAGACCCTCCACTATTTCAAACTGATCAATCACCTCATCTCTGCAGAAGACTAGATTGGAAGTGTGACCATACAAGAGTGCCTAAACATCCTGGGTGTGCACACAGGCAGGCTCAGGTGCAGCATGAGAAAATCTAGAGCTTATACATAAAAGTTTCATTGCTACACAGCCTCTCCTTATCACAGGGAGGCATAGCTTATTCTACTCTAATATATTTTTCCTTATCTTGAGTTATGAACTGGCATTTCAGCTGTGGAGTTTAAGAGAAATCTTCATTAAGAATAGCCTTTTCTCTCCAATGACTATAAACATCTATCAGGAAGGATGTCTAGCTTGGATATGACCATCTTTCTGAAGAATCCCTTTCATAAACAGAAATAGGCTAAAATTAAAATATGACAGTACTGACTTAATTTAGAAGCACCAAGTTTTAGATTTGCCATTTTTTAGCATATGAGTTAGTCTTTGTTAACGAGATCCCCCACTAGAGAGAGACCAGGAGAGAAACCTGGAGCAATAAGACAAGAGGTTATGGTTTTATATTAAAAGAGAATGAAGTCAGGTGAGATATGAGTAAGGCATTCCAGGCCCCATCCCTGGAAACATTCAAGGTCAGGCAGGGCAGAGACCTAAGCAACTTGATCTAGCTGTTCTTGCTCATTGCAGGTGGTTTGGACTAGATGGCCTTTAAAG
This sequence comes from Entomyzon cyanotis, assembly GCA_024500445.1. Classification (NCBI taxonomy): domain Eukaryota; kingdom Metazoa; phylum Chordata; class Aves; order Passeriformes; family Meliphagidae; genus Entomyzon; species Entomyzon cyanotis. Next base: position 54,815,892 of record JAKEPQ010001016.1, on the reverse strand, counting down.
GTCCCTTCAACACAAACCATTCCATGATCCTACGCTACTAAGATGTACACTTGGTGGAGGAGGATCAGGTCAGGGAATATTTAGGCAAACTGGACATATATAAATCCATGGACCCTGATGGGATGAATACTTACAAATTGTTCCAAAATATGTCAGGTAGCCTCATCTTTGGACGATAAATCAAGAGTGAGTGTTTCATACCAATGGAAATGTAGCAAAAGTAAAAAGAGATATAATTTTAAAGAAAACACTTCGAATAACACTTCCTTTTTTTATGTAATCCCACCCCCTATTTTATATATTCCCATCTTCCTCCCATCTGATGAAAGCATTCCAAAACAGAGGACTGTAATTGTACTATTTATAAAGAGGATGCAAGTTATCTCTCCAAACATGTTGAGCCAGCACAAGGAATGTCACAACTCACACTGAGAGACTGTTGTAATGTGTTGAAGAAATATCTAGTTACTTCCAGTAGTGTCAGAATTATTATAATGTTTTAAAATAATAAAAAAATAATCAACCCAGTGTTACCATTGCTCTCACGTGTTTTAAGATATTTTATGCATATTCAGAGACATAATTTTTGTAGTCATGGTCAAGAATGGTTGGTGGTGTAAGATTATGTGATGAATCACTATCAGAATGTGTTACACTATTTATCAATACAGGTGACAGCTATTTACAGCAAAATAGAAACACATCCCTTTTGCTAGTGGACATCCAGATTTCAAGATACTAACACAAAATACTGAGATGTAAAATAAGTAATAGTGTCTCAGTAACACATGTATATTCACAGCAAGCTACAAGTTTCATCTTCTAAGATCCTGCTGCACAGTTCACAGTAACCCCTATTGTGTTCTGCAAAGTGCTTGTTGTGCAAATAAAATATTCTGCTGTTTCTTTTGGAGCTAAGATTTCAACTGAACTTCAACATGAAATACTTTTGTCCCATTATCTAGCTTTTTCTGCACTATTATAAAATAACTAGGATATATTATTATGTAAATTTACAACACCAACAATGAGGCTAGCACATAGTACTTCAAATATGACCTCTACCCAGGATTTCTAAATGCTAAATAGATATAGCTGACAAATTATTATATAGAAGGATTAGGATGAAATAACAGCATCTAAAACCCCCTAAAACTTAGCAAAGCTAAGAGTACAATATTTTATAGATAAAATTTCTATTTAAGTTTTAGTAATGTTTAAATTAATAAATGTACAATAATATTAATGCAAAGCTACCTTGGATGGGATTCCTCTCCCTTATCTTTAAACATAATTGCTGAGATGTCTAGAGAAGCTGCTTACTGTGGACACCTCCATCATAGTCTCTTCTTGAATGTGATTAATCGGGCCTATCATGGATATATAATTAGGCATGGGAAGAAACATCCTCTGGGTATGTCTACATCTTCTCCAAGGGGAGTCTTGGCTAGTTAGCTCACATACAAACATTTATCTTTGAGGTGCTTAGGGAAGGGATAATAAATTCCAGCAGACTGCATTCTGCATATATGGTATGTGAACAGGAAATTGTAGGCCAATTTTTTTTCCACTACTATCTTTCAACAGATACTATTTCCTTACTACCTGTTCCTTCAAAACTGGATTTTCTTTTTTTTGTCTCCTTATTTAATTTTGAGCAAATTCTCATGACAATGCCAAAACATTTCATTACTTGGTATTTATATCAAGAAAACATTTCTAGAGGTGTATTCTGTTTAGAGGTTGTTCACTTAGCATGTAAAAGCAATCTCATAGTCTTTTCAGTTGTTGTGTGTGTGTGATTTTTCCTCACCTTTATCTCAACTTCTGAGTCATTTCAGTAGCAAAACCTCAGAAATGTACCTACTCTTCTTGTAGTGGTTTCAAAAGTGCTCATACAGATTATGACATACATTTCCTGTAGGTGCAGCCTAAGCTTAGGTGGTCTATTTGTGCCTCCCTATTACATTGCAAGCTCAATATCCAATTTACTGTCTACTATTCATCATCTTTAGATCTTTTTCAGCTTTACAGCTTTCCAAGGCTCTCCCTCCTTTGAATTGTATTTGAGAGTATTTTCTCCAAGATGTATTATCTTAGATCTTCTATTCTGAACCACATTTCATTATTGCTCAGATGTCTCTAACTTCCCTGCATCTGCATTATCTTGTTTCTTTCCTTCTCGCAAATCCTATTGTGTGACCATACACACTTGGAACCAGGAGGCAAATTTAAGCAGAAATGTCTTTGATTACATCTTCCTGTTGTTATGAATATAATGCACCATATTACACCAAGTTCATGGTGCAAGGATATTCATGTTCACAGATTGAGCTGCTGTTTTTCACTTTACATAGGTTCAGGTGTATAGCTTCCATTTTCTTTGGAGGAGATTTACGATGATTAATTTAGGTATATGACTTAGATGCCAGAACACCTACAGTCTTGTACCTTGTACCTCTGATAAATGTGAGAGTGACCCAAATTACTTCTTTTTAAAATAAATATACTTGGGAAAAGGTATAAAGGTCTCCAGAGTTACAGGTCAATTTCTGAAAAGGTATGCTTTTTTTGTAGTTAATCTCCTTGAAGTCTTCAGTCAATGGCATAACTTTGATCCTACAAAGGACTGACAGAAGTCAATTGCAATTTTGGTTTTGTGAAAAAAGCCCAGACTCATGAGGTAGCATCTCTTTAACAGGACTGCAGCACAAAATTGGTTGATTTCAAAGATTCTAAAATGTTAGGGGACAGCTCATATACTGTCTCCTAATAATCACTTTATGACAGAGGGACTAAGCCTTTTCCCACAAACAAAATAGCTGGCATGGTTTTATGACGAGTTATATCAAAGCACATACTGTCTTTCCATCAATTAAATAACAAAATACTGAGAATAAGAAAGAAAACAAATGCTCTAAACAACTATGGAGTTTACTTGTTCGCCAGGGTAAAAGTATAATTTTGTTCCTTTTCCTTCACATCTAGTTCTCATGCATTCCTTGATCCTCAGGTCACCTAATTGTTAAGGGCTCCAGGCAAATTTTAGGATTTGGGCAGGTTTGAAGTTTAACATATTTTTGTCAAGATTGGTAAAATGAAGAATGAGTTTTGAAGGCAATGCAAATATACATCTATTATAACTCAGAGAGCAGAGAGCTTAAATGATTTCTCTAGTTTAAAAAGTGAGAGCATCACATCAAGATAAAAGTAATTGCTTTAAAACCAAGCCCCCAAACATTTAAGGTTTGCCACGTAGAGCGTGTGGAAGAGTTCACCTTTTTGATGTTTGCAAAATGCTGTGCCTGGATAATCTCCAGAGAAAGGATAAAAATCTGCATCTCCAAGACGGTTACAATAGTTGTAACACACTTAAAATAGTGTGTTATATATTTAATAATATTTATATAACACACCATTTAAAAAATGGTGTGTTATATATTTAATAATGAAAAACTGATAAGAAACATACCATTGGTCCACAAGACTATGAAAACACACAGAAGCAAACACTGAAATCAAACACGGAGACAGTAAAAGAGCTATCTTTAATATTTCTGGCCGCATAGCATAGATTTAGGATTTGAACCAGCATTGAGAGTATTTACAGTTTGGAATGTTTTCCATCATTCTCCTTATGTAGGTGGGCGGGGGGGGGGGGAATGCTGAACAGTCAGAACTTTAAACAAGCCAGATGTACTTCATTCTATTTAATTCCTTTCAGCTGATCAGGGCTCTGTCCAGCTCAGGTGACAATGTTAAGCCCCCTACCTTATATGCATTTTAAAAAAATTATTAGAAAAAGTTAATGCATTCATGAGGATCTTCTCCTATGACAAACTTCAGAAAACAAATGTATATTTGTTTCACTTTAAGAAAACAAGGATAAGTGGAAAAATTAAAATATTTAAGTACATTAAGTACATAACCTCTAAGTTTTTAACTTCTCTGCTGTATTTAATGTCAAAGGAAGAAAGAGTCTCATTATGGCTCATAAGCTGTTTCAGCTGTTTGAAAAACCTAATATTTTATCTTCCATCTATGTTAGCTGGCTTAACATTTGCATCTGCCACAGACACTTCAGCACCAGTGAAGTATAACTCCTTCTGCCCTTCCAGATGGTCTGGCATACGTTTGGATTTTCTTACTCTGACCATAAGTGAGTGGCAGTACCCCAAGTTAAAGCTGGTGTTGACTTAGCCCAAAAAAACCCCAAAAACCCACAGAATGAGTCATGACTATCATTAGCATGCTGGCATTAAAATACTGAACATGCATCCCTTAGTAAGAGTAAACTATCAAACATAAAGAATGGCAATATGTAATCCTATGGGATATGCACTTAGAAATATCCCTTGGAGGTTTCATTTATTCATGGAAGGGATTACCCATATCATGGTCAACAGAGAGCACTGATCTAGCATACATCTGTAGCAGCAAGTGGGTGGCAAGAGCTATCACTAAACTACTGCAATTCCATATATGCATGGATGAAGAAACCAGTTAGCATTCATAACACCTAGTGACAGAAGCTTCCTATACAAGATGTTTTGTATGCTTATGTGGTCAAACTACATCGAGTGAGCCACCCACAGTGTATATCTCATCAATTAAGCAGAAATGTTTTGTAGATTTACAAAAAAATCTGAAAAGGCAAAAGAAGAGAGAAGAAATAGAAGTAAAGAATAAAGAGTCAACTGCCTTGTGTGGTGGAAAGATAGAAAAATGGCACTGAAATCAGAGAATCAATTCTGCTATTTTAAAGCACATTGATTCAGTCAGGGAAGTTATGGCAAAGATCCAAGCAGACAAGAAAAGTGACTGAGGCGCTGTTGTTCTCTCCTGTCTGGAGCCTAGAGGGAAATATATTTTCACTGGTGGAATTCAAAGGCTTTGGCAATACAGCAGCATCAATAAAGACTGAGTGCTCTGAAGTAAGAAATTGAGACTGCAACTGTGCAGCTAATTCTGAGCATTTTTATCAATTATCAGGCGACAATTAGCCACAAGCTGGCTGGCTCTGTGGCCTCCCCAAACACACGCGGAGGAAGGAGCAGTGGCTGTTGTGTAGGCATGCCCACGGGAGTTGGGAAGGCTTCCCTCCCTCTGGTCTCACTTTGTTGACTTTCTGACTGGGTCTGAGGCAGGGGCTGTGAGTCCTCCCTTGCAGGGACCAGAATCGCCAGAAGCACACCCAGGATCCAGGCGCTGCCTGACAGCGCTCCCTAGGCTGGGATGGCTGCACCTCTGAGTCTCAGCCACTCTGCTGCTGTTTCCTTTGCTCTTAGGAACACCTAAAGCGTGCCATTAAGCCAGGATGCATGCTGGTTCTGCCCTCTTCCTCGCCCTGCGCAGGGATGGACCATTGCTGTGCTTTCAGGAAGCTATTCTCGAAAACTTCCAGCATTGCAAACTCCGTTGTCCACCGCAGATGCTCGTCCTGGAATCCTTCACAGCTGCCTTCAGAGCATCCTCAAGTTGGCTCTTCTAAAACCCAGGGTCCTTGCCCCCTTCACTGGGCTCAGCAAGACCTCTAACTGCACGATGCTGTGGAACTGGACCTGCAGGACAGGGACCTTTCCGGCCGGATCTGCCCTTGTTCCTCTCTGCACCCCTGCACAAAACACGGCGCGGAAGAGAACGGTAGCAGGGGCCTGCGTGTCCCAGAGCTCAGATTTTGCGCCACTTCAGCTCCACAGAGAGGCCAGTCAAGTGAAAAAACTGTTTATTAAACAAAGGCAAAGCGAAGGGATGAGCTGGGAGGGAAAAAAGGGGATGAGTAGGCTCTGAGGGCTGGAGGGAGGGATCTGTCAACTTGGAGTGAGATGGCAGGAGCTCCTGGAGCTTTGCACGGGAGGGATAAAAGGTGATGGGCAGCGTCTGAGGGCTGGATGCAGGGAGCTGCCAACAGGGACGTAGGGGGACGGCAGGAGCTGCTGGAGCTTCCGCACAGGCTCAGCTGTGAGTAGCATCAGCTGTGCCCAGAGCTGCAGCTGGTCCCCAATGGCCTCCAGGTGGTCTCATCTTCCATGGTATCTGGAGGCCTTTTAGGGACACTGGTTCTCCTGATACACTGGATGAATGCAGCTCTGCAACTCTTCCCTCGAAAGTCACTTGAACGAAGCGTCTCGTGACAGAGTCGCTGTCGTCTTCCTTCAGGGCTTGAAGGGCTGCAAGAAGAGGAACAGCGCCACGGTCAGAGGCCGGACTCAGGCAATCCAAGGAGACCCTCCTGCCAGCGCTATCCCACCTAGCTCTTGCCATGGCCAGGAGCGAGCAGGAGACAACGGGATCAGCCGGAAGGTGCTGGCCAGGATCCCCACCGCGTCTCTGCAACCTCTCTGTGCTCTGCCCATGCCAACCCCTCATCTGCACAGGGAGCGGAGGCCTTCGCAGCCGGGGTAGGGATTGTAGCTCCGTGCCCAGGGGTTGCAGCTGCTGTCCCCGCCAGCCCTCGCTGCCCTCACTCACCCTCGCTGAGCACCTGCAGCTCTTCCTTCTGGCCCATCATGAGCACACCGGCGATCCCTGGGAACACAGAGCCTTGTCACGGCCCCAAGCGGCATAGCTGTCCCGTAGCGGCGCTGCCAGCCCTTCTTGCCCCGGCAGGGCTCAGCCCGGGCCGCTGCCGCATCTTGACGCCCGAGGGCACGGCTGCGAGAGCGGGGCGGCAGCAGCAGCGCCGAGGCCAGGCGGGGCAGCAGCCGCGCTGGGGAGCCCGAGCTCGTGGCTCACCGATAATCCTGATGGCTGCGTGTCGAAGGTGCTTCTGCGGGCTCTCCAGGCACATCAGGGCCCAGCGCAGGTGCTCGGCCGCTCGGCTCTCGTCCTCTGTCAGCTGCAGAGAGCCCGGGGCACAGAGGGAAGGCTTGGCGCGGGCTCTGTCCCTTGGCCGGGCGCTCTGTGCGCCCGGCCCTGGCCTCCCCTGCCCGCAGAGCCCCCAGGCCCGGCCAGCAGCCGCTGGCGCCGGGCTTTGGAGGGGGCAGAGGGCCGGGCGCTGCCCGGAGAGCCGCGATGCCGCCGCGCCCCACGGCCCAGCTGGGCCGGGGCTCCGTGGGCACCCGGCTCGGGGCCAGAGGAGCCTCGCGAGAGTCCGCGCGGCCCGGGGCAGGGAGCGGCGTGTGGGGCGCAGCGGCAGTGAGCAGGGGCGCAGCCGCCAGCCCCGCACACTGAGCACCGGGGGCAGGGGGCTTCTCCAGGCTGCGGCTGGGGCTTCCAGGCTGTCCTTACCACGCATTCGGCGAACTTCATCCGCTGCCCGTTCTTCAGCAGCTCCTCGAGATCCCTCCTCTCCAGGAATTGGGCCGCACAAAGAAGTGCTTCGCGAGAGGCCTGGAGAGCAGCAGAGAGCCGGAGGTGGCACCACAGCCCAGGGCACAGGGCTTGGCACATCCCTCTGCCAAGGCCAGGAGGAGGCTGGAGCCCACGAGGCGCCGGGGCAAGAGGCAGCCTTGCCCCCTCCCAGGGATGCAGCAGCATCAGGCAAAACCTCGCCTTTGCTACGCGCTGGTTCTCATCACGCCAGTGCAAGAAGAGTGGCAGCAGGCTCTGTCTCACAAGTGTCATGAGAGGCTTTTTTCCTCCTGCACTACCGATTCCATCACCCTGCAGAAGAGGTGAATGGAGAGCAGCCGCACGAGGCCATTGTCCTAGAGGAAAGGAAAAGACCTCAGCACCAAGTACTCCAGGCCCCCCTGGGCAAAGACCCAAAAATCCACAAGGCACAAAGTTTCTGGGCGGCACCCAGTGCCCGTGGCCAGGGGCATGGAGCTTTACATTTTCAAAGAGTGGCAGGACTGCCTCCGCCAGCTCCAGGGCAGTGGTGCTGGATATCTGGATGTCTTCGTCCTGGAGTGTGTTTATGAGCACAGAGAGGGTCATCCCGACCATCTCTCCATCTGCATCACCCAGCAGCTCCACAAGGTTTTGATACAGGTCGCATATTTGTCTACCCTGTGTGGAACGCAAGGCTGTGGTGTGAATCCATGACCGGCTGCAGCACCAACACTGCCCTAGCACAGCCACCTCACCCTCCTGCCACGGGGCCCAGAGGCCAAAGGCCTGTCCCGAAGCACTTGGGCAGCTGATTTGGGAGGCAGGAGAGCTGGGAGCAGCTGCCTCAGCTCCTGAAGCCCATCCAAGGCCAAGGGGCTGCTGCATTCCCCAGCCCCCCACTGCCAGCACAGCTTCAGCCGCTGTCCCCTCCTCACCAGCCAGGGATCCTTGCTGAGCACAACGAGACCTCTGAGTTGCAGGCGCAGCCTCTCCCCACACTGGCTCCCCAGGTGCCTTGACATAATCATCAAGGCCCTGACACCGCATTCCGTCAAGTCCAGAAACTCCAGGACCTGAAAGGCACAGGGCAGTGACATGGGACCCGGCTGGCAGGAGCCCAGAACCGCACGGGGCTGGGCCCAGGCAGCAGCACCGGGCGCAGGCACCATCCCAGGCGGCTGCAGCTACGAGAGGGAAGAGAGCTGCGAGGTAGCTCAGCGAGGCAGTGCCGGCCATCAGGCTCACCTCCACAAGGAATGCCAGGCCGAGCAGATCCCAGCATGGCTGCTCCTCCATGAGCAGCCTGAGCAAGTACAATCCAATGTGGAAACACAGGAGGGTCGAGCCACGGCACATCTCCCTGGCAGGGGGAAAAAGGCACCAAGACCCTGAGCCCCATGGGCAAACCTCTCCCAGGACTGACTCGTGGCGGTCAGATCTTTCCCCAGTACTCTGCAAAGAGCCGTGGGCCCTTTGGGAGGTGGCTGCTCCTGAGCACCCTCCTCTCCCAGCCTTCTCCAGTCTGCTGGGCCATTCCTCGGTGATAAGGCCCTCTCACCCAGAACCACGGTGTGGGGCACTGTGGGCACAGGACACCAATGTGGGGGGTGGGGAGAAGGGGGTCTCACCTGGCCAGCAGACCCACTGCATAGTGCTGGGTGTCAGCACAGAGCAGCGTGTCCCAGACGCGTTTGCGCTCCATAGCCACCACCTCGTTGTCCCAGCTCAGTCGGCAAAGCAGAGCCTTCATGGTCTGCACTGCAAACCTGTGTGCAGAGCAAGGCCCAGGTCACGCTAGGAACACTGGCCCTGGCCACAAGCGCATGGGAAGGACAGGATGACTGGGACCTGTTGGGGTTGGTGGGAAGGCGGTGTTCCTCCATGCATGCTCTCCAGAAGAGTTCAATGTCCTCTGGCATCTGCTCTGTGGTGATGTAAACTTGAGAGAGCAGAGCCACAAACATGCTGGCAGAATGATGGATCATTGCCTCGTGACACTCGGGCACCTGGGCAATCACCCACAGCGCCACATTTGCCTGCAAAAGTCAAAGCACCCTGAGAGAGTGCTCAGTGCCGTGGTGTCCATGTGGCAGGGCCTGAGGGGAGATGCAGGGGGAGCAGCCGGCCTGCTGCTGCCCCTGAGCCTGCCTCTAGCCCAGGTTACAGCCCAGCGCCCAAGGCAGAGAGTTGCAGGGCAGGGAGAGGATGGAGAGCTGCTGGAGAGGTGACCTGGAGGGGGAGCAAAGGCCAGTTGCAGAAACTCACAGCCAGGGCAAAGATGTCCTTGTTGAACGAACAGGAGAAGGACACTTTGTGCAGCGGCCTCTCCTGCATCACCCAGAGCAGTGCTGGAAGCACCCTCTCCACGGCTGGTTCCGATGAGCCTATAGTTCTCCACATCATTGTAGCAGCTCTGTGGGACCAGAACTCTGCATCAGTACCACGCCCTGTGCAGCTGTGTGGGGCTGGGTGACAGAGCCCTGGTCCTCTGAGGGGCCCGGATGGAGCTTGGCAGCAGGCTCAGGGAACTGAGGGGCCCGAGGCTCCTGGAGTTCTCTGCCTGGCTGGCAGACCCCACTGGAAGGGCTCTACAGGGAGATGGGCCCAGAAGGCTGTGGAGCCCTGAGCTCTCAAGGCAGTCGTGCCCTTTACCTGTCACAGTATGGGGCACAGCACAGGAGGCTTATCACCACAAGAGCAGGGTGTTCTTCAGCCAGCCTCAGAATGCCAGTCTGCAGCCTGGCATCCACGGTGCTGTGGGACACAAGTCTCTGGTGAATGTTTCTCACCATGGCTGGCACCTGGAGGAGGCATGAGGAAGACCTGGAGTGCTGTCCATGGGAGCAAAATCCCCAGCTTCCCCCAAGAACTGCTTCCCTTCGCACTGCACTGGGCTAGCCTCAAAGGCTGAGGAGGCCTGGTGGATGTCGCTTGAGGGGCCACACAATCCTGGGAGGCCTCTGGTCTTGGCCCCAGGCTGCTTACCTGCTGCTGAGAAAGGACAGCATTCTCCTTGAAAAAATCCAGAGTGGAAGCATGAATGACAGCCGCAGTGGGCGTGGTGACATTATCTGCCACAGCCAGAGTCATTGTGGTGGTGTCCCCACTCCTGGTCATGCCCTCATTCAGTGCCATGCCAGCCTTTGCCCTGGGATCAGTCATAGCCAAGTCAGAGCTGCGTGTGCACTCAGTAGATGCCATGCTGGCATCAGGCTTTGCCTGCAGCTCGGTTGGCCTGGAGTCAGGCTCAGCTGTGCCCTCAGCTGCTGCGGTGGTGGTCTTCCTGCGCCCAATGCACAGGAACCTCCGCAAGATCTGCAGGAGAACAAAGGGCGGGGAGAGAGGGACGTTCCATGGAGCGCTCCAAGCGTGGCGCTCTGCTGAACGGTGACAGCGGACCCAGCCCAGGTGGGGATGGCTGCAGGTACCTGCGCTGCTCGGCGGAAGCGGCCTCGGGCGGGGTCTTGCTCTTGTGTCCGGTCCTTTCCTGCACCTGGCAAAGAGCGAGCACAGCCAGAGCTGAGGGGCTGTGGGAGAGGCCGGAGAACACAGCCCAGCCCTGCACTCTCCAGGCAGGGACAGCCCCGGGATGCCCAGGCAATGGAGCACGGCCGCCGGTGGGTTCAGCCCCGGTTCCATCCCATCCATGGGTGTGTCCACAGGGGCTGCGATGGGATGGGGCCAAGCTGGCTGCAGGCGCCAGCCCTATTGCCCGGCTCTGCTACTCACCGTGCTGCAGCGGCGGCTGGAACTGCTCCAGCTCTTCAGGCTGCTGCGCTGGGGCAGCTGCAGGACCTTTCTTTTTCTTCCCCCTGCAGGCTTTGAACAGGCTGAGCAATCCGCCCGCCATACTGCTGTCTGACCTCGAGGGCACCTTCAAGAGAGATGCCTCGGGAAAGGTCCGAGTCAGCAAGTGCCGCAGTTGTGCCTTGAAGGCACCTGCGACACAGAAGCCTCAGGAAGGCTACAGGACAGCCAGTCCTGCACTCTGGTCTCGAGGGCTCCTGCCACAATGACGGGAGACTCCTCGTCAACGATTTGGGTCACCAAATCCCGCGGTCTGGCCTCAATGGCACTGGCCGCAGGGATGTGAGATGCCTTGGAAAAGCTCCGAGTCACTGAGTGCCACAGTCTGCCAGCGAGGGCAGCTGCAGCGGTAGCGCCTCAGAAAAGCTCTGAGACACTGAGTGCCACAGGCTGCCCGCAGGGGCAGCTGCAGCGGTAGTGCCTCGGAAAAGCTCCGAGACACTGAGTGCCACAGTCTGCCCGCAGGGGCAGCTGCAGCGGTAGCGCTTCGGAAAGGCTTCGGGTCAACAACAAATGAGCTGGCTGTTCGGGGGCTCCTCACAGCACCGCTCTGTGTCGTCCTGTCCCGTCGCGTGCACCGAGCACTCTGGCGTGGCTGCATCGCCGCCAGCACCTATGTCAGGACGTGTCACAAAGGGCCCTTGGACACTCTGTCTCATGCCACAGTGACCCTGCTGCACCGTGTCACAAAGGGACCCATGGACACACTGTCACGTGCCCTGGGACTGCCCTCACCCCACCCAAAGTGCCCCAGGTTGGAAGGAATCCATTGCCCTGAGTGTCTGACACAGCCCGACAGGAGCTTTAGGAGTTGCTCAAACAGGATGCAAACACTCCCCTGCTCTGCGGGCTCAGGGCAGCAGCAGGAGCCCCCACAGCTGCTGACGCAGCAGCGTTGGGAAGGGCTTGGGGCCTTCCACAGAAGCTGGCACAGCCTCCTTGGGACAAGTCCATCATAACTTGATGATGGCTGCTGGCCATCATAAACCCGGGTGTGAGACACAGACCAGGAATGTGTGGGCCAGGGCACAGATGCTGCTCTCACCCTTGGGGCCCAAGGAGCACTGAAATCAGCAGGTGTGGCAGAGTCCCTGCTGAAGCAGACCTGCTACTCCCCGAGCCCTGGCAGCGCTGCTGCCCGTCTCCTGCCCCAGAGACTTGTGCTTCTGGGGAGCTTCTCTGCCAGAGGGCAGCCCAAGGCAAGGTGCACTGCTGTCTGTGCTCCCTCCTGCAGGTGGCTCTTGGGAGGAGGCGCCTGCAGGTGGCCCTTGTGTAGAGCAAGGCCCAGGTCACGCTAGGAACACTGGCCCTGGCCACAAGCGCATGGGAAGGACAGGATGACTGGGACCTGTTGGGGTTGGTGGGAAGGCGGTGTTCCTCCATGCATGCTCTCCAGAAGAGTTCAATGTCCTCTGGCATCTGCTCTGTGGTGATGTAAACTTGAGAGAGCAGAGCCACAAACATGCTGGCAGAATGATGGATCATTGCCTCGTGGCACTCGAGCACCTGGGCAATCACCCACAGCACCACATTTGCCTGCAAAAGTCAAAGCACCCTGAGAGAGTGCTCAGTGCTGAGGCATCTACATGGCAGGGCCTGAGGGGAGATGCAGGGGGAGCAGCTGGCCTGCTGCTGCCCCTGAGCCTGCCTCTAGCCCAGGAACGTGTCTGCCCCTTGCCCAGTGTGGTAGCGATGGTTAAAACTGTGCAACACTACTCTTACACCTTGAACTGGTCATTTTCAACATATTTTCCTTGCATAACAGCCATTGTAGTGGATGTGCACTATGCATAGATTTAAGCCATTTGTTTTTGCTGATCGCTCAAATATTTACAGGATGATCTGCCAGCTTCATCCCTTCAGATACAGCATGGATTTTTCACTGCTTTGTATTCTCTTTGGATATACAACAACAGGGAAGTGAGTGCATGTGTTAACAGCTGTTAGAAGCATATGGCATTTTCAAAGCTGATGCAAATATTTACACACGTGTATGTATGTATGCAGATTTTCAGTTTACAGCAGTCATTGCTATAATCTATTCTTTTTGTTTTGCAGAACCTTTGGAGGAAAGGCAGACATTTTACAGTACACTCAAGTAAACAGAAGGAAATAAAACTGTTCTCTTGTCTTTTCTTTTTGTGAGAATATGAATTCCTCAGAAATGCAGCATGAACTCTGCATATATTGATGTCTTAGAAAATGCATTCAAGATTAGGTTGAAAAGTTACAAAATATCAGAAAAATCTCAATACAAAAATAAGTAGAAGCAGTGCTTATGAATACACAGAACAAATAAAGTAGATCAGTAAAGCAAATTTAAAGCAAGCCCATAGTAACTATGCTGTGTATTATTAATAGTGACAATCATATTTACATTGAAATTTTTACTTATGTCTATTTCAATCAGTTTTCTCAAGTTGATGCCATTTAAAGAGAAATGGGATTATTTGTTCATCTTCCTTTTGATGTACCACTGGGATAATGAGTCATGCATGAAGTTTAATAAGCCTTGCTAATTTTCTGTCAATTCAAGGAGCTATTGATTTTACCCATTTTACGTATTTGGCTCAAATTTTAAATAGGTTCATTTGTGAAACTGAAAAGCATGTCATTCGTTAAAATGGAATGCTAGGCTTTATTCTGAGCAAAATTTCCCTAAATTAACAACTGCTTCGTGAGCCCAGTGTGACTGGTGTTTAGATTATACTATAGAGTTATTGAGGCTTACTTAGAAATTATATCCATTGCTCATTTCTCTAAAACAAAATATCTCTGTTTAAAAGGTATTTTTATGGACAGAAATGTAATATAAATGCAGAGAGTTAATTTGGGCTTTGACATCATCCATGACACCAACTGTGATATGATCAGATGTGTTTATCATTTGTTGGATGAATTCATATAACCCAGACCTGATTTGCTCTGCTCCTGTTATAAGAAGATGGTGTTTCAGTCCTAGCTGGCATTGTCAGTGTAGGGCCCATAGATGCAAATGGTCCAATAAAAGGGGAATATAAATTATAAATACGTCGATCTTTTTAACACAGAGAACAGACTAGAAGCTATATTCTATTATTAACCTTTCTGTTAACTACACCAAAGAAAGCAAAGTCCTGGATATTTCATCTCCAAGAGGTGGAAGCAACAGCAAGAGGAAACTTTTTTTCCACTGACAATTTAAAAGGCAGTGTCATCAAGCAAAATTTTCACATTAGAGCTTACTTTGAAAAAAAAATATCATTTTTATAAGAAAAATGCATTAAGTCATTTTGTAAGATGATTTGACTGTAAATGACGAATGCATGCATGTTAATTGGTATTTTCAAAGTAAGGTTGTAGTGAAAATTTTCCTGAGTGCTCATTTCAAATTTCTTTTATTTGGTTTAAGTGGAATATAAATGTGTTAACTTTTGATTACTGTTTTACTATTACTTTTAATTTTTCTTTGACAATTTGTAGCCAACTGGATATCCAGTACTCCATAAGAAGAGAAAGTGAGCCAAATTTTGCCTTCTTTTAATTGTTTAATGTTTTACTGAATTTTAGAAATCAGTGAAAATGTCATCATGTGGGGTTTTTTTCTTGGTGATTTGTTTGTTTTTACAAAGCTTCCTGTTATGGAGGCTTTTCCCAGATGTTTTACTTTCAAATATTATAGCAAAGAAAAAGGATTTTTTTTAATGACATTACTCCTGATTCGTATGGAAAGAGTAGAACTCCTGAGACTAGTTCTAGTAACTTTCTCCACGAAAAGAATCAACGCTTTTCTAGTGCGCTTGTTCTGTGATAATGATTACTCATCTGACTCCAGAAATTCTAAATAGTGTTTAAATTCAAAGTCTCTTCATGAATTCTCTCCATTTATATACTTACAGGCTGTAGAGGTGAAGGCTGTAAATTGCAGTCCTGAATTTCATTTGTGTCTAAATAGCTCTTTTGTTTTTTTGGTTTTGGGGGTTTTTTGTTGGGTTGGTTTTTTTTTTTTTTGTGGCAATGACATTTGGTCTCAAATACATCCTCTGCTACAAAACCGTTCTCACAAAGGCATAGATAGAGCAGATCAACAATTAGAAACAAGAATTAGGATTACAGTTTTCTTTTAAAAAGATTCTACCTCACTAGTACTTTCCTCATCTATTGTCATAACTACTGTGAAGAAAACACTTCCTTTCTTTCCTGCTCTTTGCTTCTATAACATAACTGTGTATTTGGTCTTCTCTGTCCATATGTTTTCATTTTCTGGTATTTTTATTTTTTTAAGAAGAGAAAGACAGATTCCTTGAGCAAATGAAAAATTTTGCTCCTTTAAGATATGTTGTTATATTTTATCTCCTCTATGCAGAGTTGTCTGGATTTCTTGTTTTAAGTGCAAGTAGGGGAAGCCCTCTAAACAGGACTTTTTTCGTGCAAAGCTTCTTTTTGAAAGATATATTTGAGAGTCTGGAGGACAGAAATTCTTTTTTCTTGCTCCTTTTTTTCTAGATAACCAAGTAGTTCAGATGGATACGTCAATTACAAGGTGCCTTCACACCATAGAGTTTGGTTATTTTTTAAGCAGTGAGTAAACATCATGGCGTCTCCAGTTCCTGATGTCATAGAAACAATTATAGAATATGCGTACAGAATATGAATCCTTGCAAACCACTTTACTAAAAAGGCTTTTATTTTTCACTGTGAAAGGATGAAAAATAAAGACATCTGGAGACATATCATCACCTACTGAATATAGCTGGTGATGATATTTACTGCAGTAAGAGCAGAACTAGGTCTTTAATATTTACTACTGAAATGTTTAGATAATGATCACCTCTATGAAATGGTTTGCTTCATGTCAGAGATGTGCAGTTACATTTTTTATGACTTATTTGTGAATCTTTTATAGCCAGATCATAATTTCATAAACCCATGCATAATATAATATCCTGTTTTCAAATGAGTGTTTCAAGAAACCCAATTCACTATTCTTTTCTGGTTTCTAAGTTGAACAGAAATGACACATTGAATACATTCTCAGTAAGAAAATCTTTTGAAGGAATACTGTATTTTTTGTAGTCTTATCAGTCCCCAGAGTACAGTTAAGGTATTTGGTCCCACATAAATAGCCTCTATTATACTTTCCAGCCTGCTTAAATTCCAAAGAACAAAATCTCCATGCTCCCCTGATTACCTTTAGAATATCAAGAATTTTTATTCAAAATGTCTGTATGCTTCAAGTAAAAGAAATAAAGTACCTGATATCTGCTGTGTGGCACAGGCACATTAACATAGATAGGATAAATAGTCATTCCAGCCATGGGTCCTTGCTTCTCCAAGCATTCTTTCAAATGTGTAAGCTAGCCTCTTCCTTTTCCCAAGATTTTACACTTGTTCTCTGCTTTTGACAACAGCCCATCTGTGCTCATGAAATGGCAGGGACACAAAGGGAGTTGCCCATACATGTTACTGCTGAATTGCTTTAAGGTGAAATATTAGTAATTGTAGTTATTGGGAGACTTCTGTGGAACAGCACTATTTCTTGGGAGCTGTAGATTCCAGAAAGAGAGATACTGACTTAAATGCAAATTTATTCCTGTGAAAAGGCATAGAACACTTTCTAAAACTGTGTTTTGAGAGAAAAGATTTTTTTAGTCAAGAAAACAGCTCAATAAGCAACAAGCTAGAATTTATTTTATGAAGCCTCAGATAATGGTCCTTTTATTTTATAGCTTTCCTTGTTTTTGTTTCGAGTTCCACCCCCCAAAAAAAAAAAAAGTTTTAAAATGATCCCATCAATGATGTAGTTATATAGAGAGATGTATAATTATATTCAAATTCTGCAGGAAAGATGGGTGAGAGAAACTTAGTTAACATTTTGAAATCATTTGCAAGTACTGAAGAATATATTTCTTCTCTTCTTGGGTGTCACTATGCGTCACCTTCACTATAAAGAGAATAGCTGTTATCTGAATTGCTAACAATAAAGCAGGCTTGTTCAGGATATTTTATGATTATTTTCAGACGTTATCCCTCTCATATTCTCTTGCTTAAATTAGTTTTTCTGGTTTTCACCTCTACCTGTGTATTAACATACCTCATTTTGCATATGCTATTGTGAATAATAGAATACTTCAAACATTTATACAGGAAAGACTTTTTTCTTTGCTGACCAGTTTTGAAAGTATAAACTTGCAAATGAACCAGTGGAAAACTCCCTTCTCTTTCCCTGTGTCCCCTCTGTCAGATTTTCAGAGGTCTTTCATGCCTGCTTTTGAAAGAAAAATCTGCCAGTAAGCAAGATAGAGATCAATGGACATTTTCCAGAATTTCACTTCCTCTAATGAAGACAGCAAATGAAGGAAACTTGTGTGATGTTTTGAACTGGCAGAGTCTTGAATATATAGAGAATGGTGCCCATGGTGAGACAAAATGCCTTCCTATGAACTGTAAGCAAACTGTTTTGCAAGTGTTCTGCCTTCCCTAGTCACACCGCTCTTCCAACAGCTGTGTGCTCATCAGAAGGCTCATTAGGTAGTCCTTGTTGCTGAATCAGGTGATAAGTGAGGAGGACTGGAGAAAGACCATCTATTTTCCCTAACTGTATTACCCTGATAACTACTCACCTTAGATGTTAATAGTTACTATACATTTCTGCTTCATCATGAATCTAGAGTTATTTTCTACCTGGCGTAATAACCTTGAACTGTATTCAGAGGAAAAGGGTTTAAACAATTGCAATATAACTGCTTAACTCAGATTATCAAAGCCTCAACACAGTTTCCATTTATTCTTGGAAATATGTAGTATTCATGGAAATATGAAGTATCCCCATGACATTTACCTGGAAGTTCATGCTACTTTTCTTTATATAGCCAGGGGCATGCCTGCTTGGCAGTGCTTATCAGTTAAGCACCTACAGGTTTCTTTTAACATACAGTTGGTTTGGCAAGAAAACCCCATCCTGTAGTCACAAATCAATCTACTTATCAGAGTAATCACTGCACAAATTATGGCTGACAGCTGTGGCACCCTTTGCCTGAAGCTCAGGAGCTCTCCAATTCCATGTTAGTCTCTGTGTAACTGGATTGCAGGATGAAGATTAGTATTTTAAGCATGATAACTCCATGTGCACTTTGTCAGTGAAATGGATCACTGGTTTCAGTGAGGAAGAAGAGCAATGTGGTGGATTCCCTGATTCAATGAATGATAGGAATAAATCAGTAAAATGTCACCACTGTACAAAGAGGTGAACAAGTAATATCTAGGTTTGAGGATCTTATACAAGATAACATTCATATATTTAAGTATGTATTTCTTCATAGAAATACATGTCTGCTGAATGAAGAGAAAAATACAGAAAAAAGCACCAAATCTGATAACCTGTAGCAGTTTTACACTGTGTTTAGCAAAGTAAAGTAGTATCATAACATTCAGGGTTCATCATTCAGGGTTTGTCAATCAAGACAAATTCAGATACTGTGTTTAATTCCTTATCATTAAAATTAAAAGAAAGGTGAAAAATGTAAAACTATGGAGTACTTTGCTGATTCTTAGTTGATTCTAAAATGTCACTGAATTAATAGCTTCACCATTTTTCTCCTGTGCTGAAGCAATTTTTCATTTTATTGCCATGTGGGGTTTTTTTCCATTTTCTGGAATGGAAATGGTTGGCTCCCCTTCCATTGTTGGGGTTTTGGATGGACCCTGTGACCAGCCCCTGGCTCTGCCTCATGTGCTTAGATGCTATACAACCCTACACAGCTCTGCCCTGTTGGGACACTGCTGAGATCACAACTTTGGCACTGGGAGTTACCATAGAAGTAGCTTAATTGAGTCTACCTGGATTTAATCAAGCAAGATCCTGGTTAAATAGATTGTGCTGCAAAATATGTTGCTGTCTTTAACATCCTTAGAGGTACTCTGTAGCACCAGCAATAAACTTTTCAGTTTCATAACTATTAACTTAATCTTGAGTCTTGTCTTTGGTTTCTTCCAGATTTAAGATGAGAAGGGAGAAGAATCATACTGTATGATAGTGACAACATTTACAGGTTTTATGTCTGATCCAGGACATTGGAAAGGAACATAAAACCAGAGGCCTGGAAACAAACTCATAAATATTGTAATCCCATCCTTTGTTATTGAAAGCAACAAAGTTATACATTCCTTCCAGAAATTTTGAGGTTTGATTGATTTCAAATGGCTTAAAATGACAAAAGACCATGGACACAACACAAGGTAAAAGGACTGAATTTAAAACATGAAATGCAACACAACATTTTTTCCTAGTATTAGGTAAATAAAAGAATAGCATTAGGAATATACTGAAATCAACTATACAGAAGCAGCAGACATTGAAGTGCAGTTTGATATTTCTTTGTTAAACCAAAGTTATCACTTTCCTTTTGTACATTGTCGCTGTTGAGCCGCTAGCTGAGAAATGACCCAGGTTCTCAGACAAGGAAAGAGAGAAGGTGTGGCTAGCACAGGTCTTTCCCGTGAGACCATTTTGCTATATTTCATAAACAAGATAAAGTTTGGATGTTTTGCAAACAACTTCTCCGGATTGGGTCAGTTCGGGCTTGGCCAATTGGGCCTAGGGGGAGGTCTCGGGCTGACCAATCTGGGGCACCTCTGTAAACTCTATATATATGGAATTCAAAACAATAAAGTTCTCTTCTCCTCTCTTTCCTTGTCTGAGAACTTGGGTCATTCCTCAGCTAGCCGCTCAACAGCGACATGAAGGTGTCTTTATTATTTTGATTTCCATATATATAGAGTCTTCAGAGGTCACCCAGATTGGTCAGCCTGAGACCTCCCCCTAGGCCCAATTGGCCAAGCCTGAACTGACCTAATCCGGAGACGTTGTTTGCAAAACATCCAAACTTTATCTTTGTTTATGAAATGTAGCAAAATGTTCTCACGGGAAAGACCTGTGCTAGCCACAGTACATTATTCTTCTCCTGATTTATCTCAACGCTGAAGGTAAGAACAGAAACATTCAATACATTGTTGAACATTGTAAGCTTGTTTTCACTATTTTCTATATTTTGGTATCTTGATCTACTTTAATCCAGAAATCATTTAAAATTCATATATACTAATTTGTTATTTGATTCAGTTCTAGACTGAACGCTTATCTCAGTATAACAGAAAATCTGCTCTTCTATATTGAAATTTAAATTGATAACTTTTTTTTTTAACTTCATCAAAAGTATAAGACAAAATAAGAGATGGGAATTTACCGGAGAACAACATTTTAGGAGAAATACATATTTCATTTTAGTCACACAGGGAAAGTGTTACAGAATATGCAGAAAGTGTGTAAAAATAATGTTATAGGGAATGTAATCATGGTAAGAAATACATGTAGAAGATAACAAAGAAGAAAAAAAGGAATGGTGTAGCTGAGAGGCTGCAGAAGTATTACACTCCTCAGACTTCTAGAAGGATTACAGAATGATATCAAACTAGTTTCATCAATCAGAGGATATAAATATTAGGCTAAGTTTATGCTGTGGTGCAAACTGTATTTCCCCCCACCTTTTTCTTCCTTATATGTATAACCTTCTCACATTGTCCTGCTTTCCCCACCCCTGGTCCTGGCCACTCCCTCAGGTTTTCCCTATTGGTTTCTGTACCGCCCCTGTGCCCAGAGATCACTGGGCAATGTGCTGTCCCCACCCGCCTGTCCCTACAGAAAAACCCGACCCCTCACCATGATGCCATCTATGCACATGTGTTTGTGCACTTGAGGTCTTCACCCATGAGGCATCTCTGCCTCTGGGAGGTCTCTGGCCTCTGGTGCAGCCATGTGAATAAACCACTTCCATGGACACTGTGCACAGACCCTGCTCACCTCCTTTACCATCGCCGCGTTGTGGAACAGCAGATGAAACCAGAGCTAGCCTTATGGCTCCTTGGCCAGTGAGAGCCCAGTGACCAGCCCTCGGAGGGAAGGTTTGGTGCTGAACTGGGCTGGGCAGAGACGCTCTCAGGTAAAGTCTGCTACACCACCCAACAAACCGCAACAGTTTAGCTCTGTTTTCCTTAGAAGTAACAAATTAACGGAATCCACTTACCCTATGTGTAATAATGCAGCTTTATTTTAGATACAATAAAAGAAATTCTTTGCTCTGGAGTGGTGGTCTTCTGGCATTCTCTTGAACTTGTTTTCATGCTGAGATTCTTATTTGCAAGTGTAAAAAAGCTATCACTTCTAACAAAACATCTGAAGCTAGATTAAATTTTAATTCTAATACTGGCCACCTATTAACATTTAATTAACTATTAAACGAAGTGTTAGCACATTAAACCTTGAGATGTCATTAAAAAAATTACAAATTTAATTACAAAAGTTATTTTTTCTGTTCACTTCCAAACAGTTTTTTTTTTTTTTTGTCTTTTCCTTTGATATCCACTATCTGCCATATTTTCTGTTTCATGTTTTCAGCCATGTTCTTTAAAAGCAAGCTGGACACTTCTTTGTTAAATCTCTTCTTTTTTCTCACCACCAACTCATTCATGGAACTCCTTTGTTTCTCAGTCCATTCTGAGGAGCAGTGGCTTCCTTCCTTCCTTCCCACACACATAGGAAGAAAGAAATAAATGTAGGCTTGCAAAGACATAAAGGGAATGACTCCTCTTATGCAGCTTTATTTATTGACACACGCAGACCATCACAAATGCCACTGGTAAAATCATATTCATGTGTCTTTAATAATCTATAAAGCATTGAAAGACTGAGATAACAGTAGTTTATTGGTTTATTTATTTTTCTATATGTATTAAAAAATCTCAGGTGAAATCACTTTCATATGAAAGCTAGTATGTGAGGATGAACAATTTATATAATAGTCCTCTGTTTCCTATCAAAACAAGAAAATAGTAACAATCCTCTTATTTGTGGAAGTTTCTTTTCTTTTGCAACACCTGCTGAATGTAATTGAGGAGTTTTGGATGGAAGAAATTGGCAGCCCTTCTTTTGATAGTTTACCTTGTGCTGTTAGACACAAAAAAAAGAGGAAAATTCTCAGAATAATAACATGGCTCCTGTAATTTTAAGCACACTTTGTGAGTTTGTAAAGTTTTGAAGAAGAGAAAGAGGAAACAGCCTATCTAACTACATTCTCAGTTATATTTTAATGAATTAAATTAGACATAAGTGAAATAGTACAATATTAACCTGGCTTCCATTTCTCATCATAACCACACCACTACATAAAAATATAGAAATCTCATATATTTCCTAAATAAGCCCAAACAGACTTGCTTTTAAAGTGAGATTCCTACTGCAAAGCAATTTCTTATTTGTTGTGCTTTTCAGTCCTCACAGTTGACCTAAATCAGTTTATAAGGTTTATATTTCAGAGGTATCTGCTGGGGGTTGTACCATTCAGCTTCAACCTGTGGAATGTGAATACTCCTCCTATTACTACCATTTCCTTATTTTTTGCCATTATATGTATTAGAAACACAAGTGCTATGAAGTCCAGTAGAAGTTTTAGAGTTTAGGTTTAACACAGTGACTGAAAAATTCAGAAGCAAAAAATAGTTATGTACCTAAGGACAATTATCCTGTTGACTCTTTCTATTCTATGCTCCCTGGTCACAGTATGACCTTTAAAGGTCCCTTCCAATACAAATCATTCTATGACTTTATTATTTTAGATGCCAATCTTAGGACAAATTCTGTCCTTCAAAGCCTTATTTGTTTCCATGTTAAACACTGGAAACCAATAGTGAATAACTCAGCTGAAGATATATATGTATTAGATTAGATGAGTTCTATCTGTGATGTTATAAATCATTAGCTGTCTCCTAGTGACTTGAATGCTCTATTAGAGCTTGGGGATTTTGCCTCCATGTTAGAAACAGCCTTATAGCATACACATATATACACAACTTAAATAGTTGTGACTGGTTTGTTTGGCTTTTTGTTTTTATTTAAAAAACAAGGTGTGCAGTGTCATCTAATTAATTTCACATGAGATACAATTAAAACAAATCTGCTCTAATGATTTCTGTCTTTTAATTTTCTTCAAATATATGTTTCATCTTTCCCCACACAACAAAATAACACCCACTAACCCTTAACCGTCTGCTTTGAAACATTAATGAAGATAAGAAATATTGCACTTAAACTACATCAGTAAGATTTTATTTCACTGGGGAGTGAAACAGGAAAAAGTCATCATCATTCTATTCAAAAAGAGAGAAATTATTTAGCTAACACTTGGCAAACAATTACAAATTCATGTAAATAGAAGATAAGACAAATTTCATCAAAGTGCTAAATGTAGGGGAAATTGAGTATAATGAAGCCATAGCTCCCAAACCACTATAAAGCATCACTTGTTAAAAAATTAACTTAAATGTTGAAATTTGAGTGTATGTTTCCTTTGACTTTTCAAGAGCAATTGTGGAATTCAAGTGATCTAGGCAAGGCATCAATGCACAACATTTTCTCAATATATTAACCACTGGGTATGTGTCACTGACAATACTGGTACCGTTTCAGTACAGTGTCTTTGTGTTCAAAGAGTGGATAGAAAGACTGCTGTAAGGCATAAAACTATTAACATGATCTTATTTTCATAAGCCTGTCTTCAAATGTAAGCAATCATTATAATATTATTTCCTTGAATAATTCTTTAAGAAAGACTCAGTAATAATATGATAGGTTTTTATCTAGAAGCCTACAATGAAACAAAGTGGTGCATATTTGTTCCTGAGCTTCTCACACCATATGATGAATAGCAGCAATTATAGAAAAGAACAATATTAGTTTTACAGTTATTGTTATTATCTTAAAGTACCAAGAATAAAATCCCATATTTCCCTAGATAGTCCAATCATCACCAAAATATGTGACAGAGGAACATTTTATAATCTCTGTATTTCACACTGGCTGCACAACTAGAAATTGGCAGAGCCAAGTCATTTATATCTCCTTATTACCAGCTTGCAGAAGGCTTTGAGAATATGGGGCTAGTGATGGATATTTCTGCAGCAGATGTTGTTTTATTCTATTTTACTGTAGTACATCTACTTCAGATTAGTTCCACTGCAGTTTATTAAAGTAGCAGAAAGAGGTCAACACTAGGAGAACATGACACACAACTTGCTTACTCTTGTTTTGTGGAAGGAAATATATTTATATACTAATCAAGAATATTTAGGTAGAATCAGAGTTCCTTCATTTACAAAATTTAGATTTTATTGTGCTTTGTAATTAATTCAAGCTGATACAAAACTTGCTTAAATATGGAACAATTATTTAAATGGAATATTTCTATTGTAAATTAGGTTTCTACCAAGTATATTGCACAGATATTTTCTCAGAGGGTAAAATGTACCTAAATACAGTAAGTCAAATTACATTAGTGGATTAAATGAAACCAAAATACTGTGAAAGGACTTTTGATAGGTCTTCCAGCAGGGTGAACTACATTCAAAGCAAACAGGTTTAACTGAATGGAACTTGTATACTTCTGTGTTGTTTTTCAGGATAGTTGAACTATAATAATGATATTCATTGATACTGGACTTCTAGATTTAAAGTTTAAAATAACCAGATACTTACAGACATCTTCTTATATGCAAAGGTTTCTAGTATATGAATTCAGTCTAAATCACAGCCTGTAGCACATTTGTCAGCATAGGAGCAGACAAGAGGATACAATAGGGTAAGATTTTGTGGCAGGAAAAAAAAGGAATGTGATTGGTTGACATTGCCACATATTTGTGAGATCTGAAAATGACCATGGATTTTGTGGACTATGCACCATTGCAGAAAAGGCCAATAGCCTTCTGGGCTGCATTGAGAGAGGATTTTCAGGAGATCAAGGAAGTGATTTTTCCCTCAAAGGAGAAGTGATCCTTCTCCTCTGCTCTGACCTGGTGAGACACATCAGGAGTACTGGGTCTAATCCTGGACTACCCTGTAGAGGGAGACATGCTGGAGGAAGTCCAGCAAAAGGCCATGACAGAGAATAAGGGTTTGGATATCTCTCCTGGAGAACAGGCTGAGAGAGCTGGGGCTGTTCAGAGTGCAGAAGGCAGTGAGAGATTGAAATGGTCAATGGCTTAAATATTATTTTCGGGGACCTTTGTCCACTGTAGCTGACTGCAAAGAGGCAGCTGCTTTTCTGAAACCACTGAAGCCCACCCCTTCCTGCATATGCCTAACTGGAATCTGGATTGTGATGGGAACTTGATATAAGGAAAAAGGGGGTACTATAGTCCAATTATCCCAGGTCTGGACAGAAGAAGGTATCCACAAGTGATGCTGGAAGAGAGACTGGAATGCTAATGGTTCAAACAGAGGGTGAGCATGCCTGACATCTCAGGTCCTTCTGGTGTTGAACAAGGTAAAGAAAGAGGCAAATCCTTCCAGGAGGCAGATACTGTCTCTTTGTCCTCACTCAAGCGACTCAGCGGTGATAACACCTGTTTGGGGAAGTACAGGGACACTCACACGTAGTCTGAAAGTATCCATCCCTGCTGATGGGCCAGGATGGGCCATAAGTGACTCACCTGTGCTGACTTAATAAGCAGCTGACACGTCTTAGAAGGTGTCAAAGGCTCCTGAAATGTCCTGTGACATCATTTGATGTGAAACTCTCCACCCCACACCAGCTATCTGGGTGTTTTCACTTGATCCTGAGTGTATATAACTCATGGAATTTTTCTGTTTTGTGGGCTTCCCTCACGCCTGATGGATCAAGACAGTAACCATCAGTTTGACCAACAGACATCAAAATTGCAACAATCAAGTCTTGGCGAGACATCCAAGGGGTGGTGGTTATCTGCTATTAAATAAAAATCCGTATTATTGAGTTTGCCATATGATATTTTTTGTACCTTAATTCAGGCAGGGGCACCTCTCTAATAGTTTTAACATTGGGATCTTGACAAAGGCTCAGGGAGCGTATAATCAGTATAAAGACCTGATGAGAGGTAGCAAAGAAGATTCACTTGATGCTCCACAGTAGTGCCCACTGAGAGGACGAGTAGAAATGGGCCCAGTTTGTAATACAGGAAAATCAAATCAACTTCATTGAAAGAAAAAAAAATCCTTTCTTTTTTTTTTTTTTTCCTCTGAAAGTGGTCAAACAGGTGTCCCAGTCCTTGGAGATATTTGAAACCTGGCAGGACATTGTCATTGTCCTGGGTGACCTGTTTTAGCTGACTCTTCTCTGAGCAGGACAGTTGGATTAAATGATTCCCAGAGACTGCTTCCAACCACAACTATTACATTACAACTACAATGATTGCTGCATTGACTTTAGCAGTGGCAATATAGGGGAGCTGAAACCTAAATGGCATGAAGCCCTATCTGCAGCATCCATTTTAAAAAGGTTCCTCCCATTCATTTATATATTTGAACAAATTGAAGTATTTGAAGCATATACTCACTACTGCTTAATATAATTCAAGCTAATGCCATAAGAATGTTATAGTTGGAAAGGTCTATAGGTTTTCTGAGATTATTCAGCATCTACCTGATTTTAGCAGATTGTCTCTGATCCAGCATATCCTGCTTACTTCATTCATGTTGGTTTGCATTAGTTTACACACAGCCTAATCTACAAATTTGGTAGTGAGATAGAAGGAGTATTTTTACTTTTTTTTTTTTTTGTGAAAATATTTCTGTAACTCAAATTCATACATTTGAAATAAAAATAAAGAATCATAAATGTTTGGTTTCTTTTACAAAAATTGCATTATTTGTAATAACTATTCTAAACAAATAGCAGTTTCAGTCCAGTCATTTTCTGATTTTGTTATTAAATTGGTTACACTGGGGTTCTTTGAGCAGACTTCATGTTTTTCCACACCTTTGTTAAAAACGGTGGCTAGGAACCTAGAGACTGGGCATTCTGCAAGACTCTGTCCTGTGAAGTAATAATGAGCTCAAAGTTACACTCTCCTGTGCCTACCACCTCCCTACTCGCAACACATCTTGGTCAAGCCTTGCTAAAGCATTGATTTTTTTTAAAAATAAACTTATTGTGCCATAAAAGAGATTCACAGGGTAATCTCCTTTTCTGTTGACTGGCGTTTAAACATAACACAAAAGAGTCTTCAAATATTTTTGTTACCTTTAGCACAGTAGCTTCTGTCTCTTTTGAGGGTGAAAACTGTATAAACTTATTTTTGTCTTCTCCCTCTCTTTTGTTTTTAATTCACCTTGTACCTTGCATGTAATAAACCCCACTGTATTTTGGAAGCTCTGGTCCTGTTATAACTGCTTTCTTGTAATTCCATATTGAAGACATGCACACTCCTATGCTAGCTGTCTCAGCAGCAAATATATTTCTTGTATTTTTACTTGCTCTAATCAATTACACTTGAAAGTTTACCCAAAGTGTTTACTACTAAATTGCACTATAAATTGATGTCACAAGCCATTTAGTGAACTTAAATAACTTTAGGTCCTACTTTTGTTTACTTGTTTTCTTGTGCATCTAATATATTATCATTAAAAGCTTCAAAGTATGAGTTAAGAAGAATTTAAAATAATGGAGTTGGCTCTTTTCTTAGTTTTGAGGGGGGTTTTTTTAACTTATATCTTCACACCTGATCCCTAAAGAACACTGCTCAGAATCATTAACAGCAAATATGTGTTTACAGCTAGTTGAAATCAATTGCTAATTAACTCCACAAGGCAAAAATGGATTTCTGTTTAGCACTGAGTTTGCGCTTTTCCTTTATTCTTGATACTCACAGGTGTGAGGTTCAAACTACATTAGCATCTGCTCTGTAACTGCCTGATCCAAACCCCACAGAAATCAACATAAATTTAGTGGGAAAATTTGATGGGAAAATCTTCACAAAAATCCTAAGGTTTATGAAAAATTTAAGCTACTAAATTTCCAGTACCCCTGGAAATCCACCATTGCTTTCAAATCAGGGATAGCTTTGAGGTTAGATCAGATAGCAAAAGGTCCTGTCACATTTTAGTACCTGTGCAACACCTTTGATGCACCTCTTGCAGTGCTTCACAACCCTCATTGATTTCCCCCCCAGATTTTTCTCTGCCTTGAACATCCTTTCCTGTAAGTTGTGCCAAATGTCTCTTCTTTTGTTGTATAATAAAACCAAGAGTCTAGCTTCATTTTCTTTAAAAATTCAGCACAGAAAATGGAAGAAAGCAATTAGAGTCTGTCTTTGCCTTCTTTTCTTCAGGGTGAATGGACTCAGTTCTCCCAATATACCTTGTAAATTCCATAACATATGTATTACTGCAGCCACAAAAATTAGCATATTTCTCACAACAGTTTTTTTCTTTCTAATAATTAAAAATAAGAGCACAAAACAATCTATTGTTGATTAACTTATTATTACTCAGCTTAAATGTAGCTGTTATTGGGACGGAATAATGTTTCCTATTAAAAGTTTGTAGCTGATTACTGTGCACAGACTTGCCACCATTTTTTATGCAAAGCTCTCATTACTTCCAGCAGGAGTTTTGCAAGCAAATATGATCAAAAGTCTAACGGAATGGTCAAGTTTATTTAGGCTGTGCATGCCCTGTTTTTAGTTGGGTTGTTTGGTTATTTTTCCTTTTGGTATGTTTTGGGGTTTTTTTGAATGAATGAATGAATAAGATTCAAAGCATATATAATAAAATAAATAGAACCTGAGAGAGTTTTGTGGTCGTGATTTAAAAAAAAACCCAAAACAAACAACTAGAAGGCATCAATGACTCTTTGGATTTATGATGACAAACCCAAAGAATATGCATTGAATAAAAATAATTTTGAAATACAGATATTTAATATAAGTGTTGATTTAATGAGAAAAATATATATGATATATGTGTCTAAAGATCTGTACTTTTCGATTAAACACATATGTCTAAAGGAAACACCACATTATTTGATTATCTCTGCAATTTAAAATATTTTGTTCCATTTTTAATATATTGTGGTAGTCAGTGACTCATATCTGAAATTTTCCCATTGCATTAAAATGGGTTTTCAAGACATATTTTGAAGAAGCACTTTTTTATGCAGGAAGGCATTAAATGAACTAGTAAGTAAGGTGAATTTAAGGCTTGTCGACTAGGATTTATGTGTAGTAAAACCCTAAACACAATTACTCCAGTGTAAATATAAAGTACAAAATTTTTTTTCAGAAATTGTGGGGAGATTAGCAAAACATTTGGGGGAAAAAAGGTCAGAATTTGCTTTAAAAACTGTGTTATAAATGGTTCCATGTCTAGCCTTTTAAAACACCTTTTTCTCATACAGCCTGTAGATGGCAGTCTTGTACCAGCCATGAAATCTTAAGCCTAACTTCTATGTATGTAAATACCTATGCACAGTGAAAGAAATATAAAATATGAGAAAGGTGAGAAGGAGACAGAGTTTGTGGGGTTTTTAGTCTTATTTTTCACATCATGAGATGGTAATTGTGTAAAGTGCAAAGTTTCTGTAAATCTGATTTAAATCTTTCTGTGGTTCTACGTTTTGTATATTTACAGAAACTAATTTCACTGTCATAATGACAATAACACAAATAATTATCTCTAAAATATAGATGGTATCTAGTAGGAAATAAGTGCCTTTTCAAGTGATGGATTACTGTCATGCTTCACTAGTCTGGATAAGTGTAGACAATTTCAGAATTGGATATCATGCTTATGAGTAATGGGAAATTTTCCTTAATGTGTATTTCCAAAATTATGCTGGTAAGAAACCTTCCACTTAGAAATAGAAAAGTCCTGAACAACAAGAAAATTTTATTTGAATTACTGTGGTACACTTGGTTTTAATCTGTGAAACAGTGACATAAACTTGTGCATCAGAAAAAAATCTGCATGCGCACATATGCTCACAGAGACACACACAAAGCCTAGACTATGATAACAAGTCAACCAACTGAAAAAAAAAACCTCAAAAGGCTTCTGAAAGCAATATCAGGGACAAAGAATTAGAGGAAAGTATTTTCTCATCTTACAGAGTAGAGAGCCACACAACACTTTCACATATGTTTTGATAAGTAGTTATGCCATGACTGATATCATAGAATCACAAAATCATAGAATATGCTGAATAGAATGGACTTACAAGGCTTATCGAGTTCACCTCCTGGCTCTGCACCAGGGCACCCCATGAATCATACCATGTGCCTGAGTGCATTGTCCAAACCCTTCTTGGCCTCTGTCAGCCTTGCTGCTGTGATCACTTTATGGGAAGCCTGTTCCAGTGCCCAACCACCCTCTGGAAGAAAAACCTTTTCTTTATATCCAACCTAAACCTTCCTTGACACAACCTCAGGTCATTCCCTCCGGTCCTGTCACTGGTCACAACAGAGAAGAGATCAGTGTCTGCCCCTCCCCTTCCCCTCACGAGGAAGCTGTAACTGCAGTGAGATCTCCCCTCAGTCTCCTCTTCTCCAGGCTGAACAAACCAAGTGACTTCAGCTGCTCCTCATACATCTTTCTCCCAAGGCCCTTGAGGCTCCCCCTTGTTGCCCTCCTTTGGACACTCCCTAATGGCTCAATGTCTTTTTTATAACATGGCACCTAAAGCTGCCCCCAGCACTCGAGGTGAGGCTGCCCCAGCACAGAGCAGAGCAGAGCAGGACAATCCCCTCCCTTGCCCAGCTGGTGATGCTGTGCCTGATGCCCCTCAGGACATGCTTGTCCCTCCTGGCTGCCAGGGCACACTGTTGACTTATATATATGCACCTTTACAGCACAGTCTGCGGCAATTAGCGATAAGGAGAAAAAAAACCCAAAAAAACCCCACAAGACTTGTGACTTCTCTGTATGTGTAATGTCCTTTTTTGTTAATGGGCTTTTCCTTCTGTCTTTGAAAAGCTTTTTAAAGACACTGAGCAGGGCTGCAGGGCTTAATGCAAGCATTCTAAGCAGATATGCTTCTACAATGTGACTTTGCCTTCAAGCCTCTTGTCAAGCCTTTCTGGTTTGCAGAACTATCTTTTACATTCTATTTTTTTTTTTTTAACATGAAATTGTTTCTGATTGATGGCCTGAAGTGTTCTGTGTTTGACCAACATGTACATATTCTACTCTTTGCTGATGCACCACATTTGAACCATTACCTTTCACTGCCAAGATATAAAAAGGGTGGAAACAGGTGAATAAAAACTAATTTGTCTCTGCAAAACACAAACATACCTGATATTTCTTAGCTTTCTACTTGAAGAAGCAAATCTTAATTTCACTTGTTCATAAAGTTGCCATGGGAATATATATTGGCCAATATAAATAACTTTTTAAAGGATTTGTTAAATAGACATACTGTATTGTTAACTTGGCTCCAATTGTTCATTGCCTTTTCTATTCTAAGCAGAAAGTGTGCCTTAATTATAAAATCACTGTCTGTGGATAGGATTTTAATACAGAGTCCTCTATAAATTTCCTTCCTCATCTTAAAGGTTAATTTTAGTCAAATTATGCCAATATCCTTATTTGTCCTTATTTTATCCTTATTTGTTGCATTTTGTCTTTTGTGTAGTCACTGCTTGCTTACAACATAAGGTACTCAAAAAGATCTTGAAAATGAGATTACGTAGTTTTGAAGGCTGTCTGGTGCTGCACTATGTCAAGATTTGCCTGGCAGAATTTATTTCTATTTCTTTGTCAAATCTAGACACATAAATTCCTTCCCTTTCCAACTTATGTGACCTAGGATGTGGTAAGAAATACCAGTATACATTGATATTTTAAGTGCTTTTTTGCTCCCGACTTTATTCAGCATGACCATTTGGCTTGATTGTTTTGAACTTGAACCAGTGAAAAAGGTAGAGCATAGGAAATTGGGAATTGAGGCTGTAATATTATGAATTTAATACTTTTATGTACAGAAGATGAACTAAATGCTGAATTTTAAAGCACAGTTTGACTGAGAGAAATTTTGTACAGCATGCAACACAAAAAGCAATATTCCTGGATTAGAGCAAAAAAAAAAACCAAACCCCAACCAAAAGGTACTTAAAGTAAAAGAAGAAAGTAATAGGAAGGGCAAACCTGTAACCTTAATCACTGCAACTTGTTCCTGAATTGTGAGTTTTGGTTAAATCTCTCTATATCTCAAAATATATTATTACTCCCCCTTCACTCATCATTACAGAAATTCCCCTTTCTGTACATCTGATCCCCCAATAGTTCTTCTATGTTCCTTACAGAATCAAAGTAGTATGAAATAAATATAAATTTATTTTTTTAAAATTCTTTTTACTAGATTAAAAAACAAAACAAAACAGCAAACACTTGGATTTTAGCCAGTACATTTTGCTTGTTCAATACAAATAAAAAGGAATAAAAGTAAAAACTCAAGTTATTCAAATCAGAGGAAGATCTAAACTTTCCTTGTGCTTAATCTAAAACACGCGTCATATATCAAGTGAGAGTTCATGTCTCAGATTTCATACTGAGATTTTAAAACTCTTTTTTTCCAATGTACAGTCCATAAGAAAGTACATACAATTAGAGATGTTACAACTGAGAAGTTAAACAATCTCAATTTTTCATAGCAACAATAGCATATTTCTTCCCATCAATCCCACAAATACTGAAATCTCAATCTTGTCTGTCTGAAGTAACAGGGTACAATTTGAATTCTGGGTGTAGCTGCTATATGCAGCAGAATTACACCTGAGATGAATTTGACCTGAAGGCTTTCCTTTTCATCAGTGACATAGATTTGCTCACTGCTATTCAAAATGAAAGATAAGCACTAAATCAAATACAATCTGTGTCAGCTTATGAAATGACTGTTTTATAAATTGAATGGTGTTGGGCTAAGCTACCAAAAAAATTCTGAGTAACTGGAAATAAAGGAGGGTTACTAAATCTGCTTATCTGCAACGTGAACAACTTGGAGTTCATCTCATTTCCTTTGTTAAGGAAGAAGATGTCTTCACCAGAGTCAGTAAAACACTAAACACAGAACCAGCTCTGATAAGGGACTCCTATGTCTGAAGGACAAAGTTTTAAGTCCATCCAATAATTAAAATCTCGGATTAAAATTTAAAAAATGAGATAATTTAGATTAAAAGAGAGGCCTAGTGCTCTATGAAGATTGTCAGCAACTGATAATTTATCTTTGTTTGTTTTGCTAATATGGCAGTGAAATTGCTAATCTGATTCACACCAAATAAGATTTACTACCAATATTATACCAAAAGTTTCGGCAGTTCATTCAAATTTTATTTTAGGAGAGTGTGTGAAGGCTATTTTGCCGCATCCAGCACCTGGAAGCAATTTCTGACTAAAGAAAATAAGACAATTTCGTGCTAAAACAAAAGAAGTTTAATGTTGTTGATTTTAGTAAATTAAAAAAGGAATAGAGAAGATGTGTTTTGGTGCTGGGTGAGACTGTAACCAGATAAACAATCAAAAGACACCCAGTAGACAAGAGTTACACTTTAAAAAAGTGCTATTGTAACCTATTTAGGTTTTTCTTGTCATTTCGTTGGGTTTCTTTTAACAAAATATGATGATGTTTAATGTCTTTTCTAATGCCATCAGGATTGTGAAGCACAGAGCATACTACAGCTCAGTAAGAGACAAAGTGGTTCTCTTTCAGGGATATGTTTGCTGTGCTCCTATGGAATTTTTGCTGGATCTCAATAGGTAATAGTTTTTCATAACTTACACAATTTGTGTATATTTGTAGAACTCTTAATGTGTGAGTTTCCTTGGCACCTAGGGGTTCCATTTAGTCTTGTTTAGACAGAAAGTTTTGTGAAGTAAAATCTAATGCCATATTTACTATATTGTATATGATTGTCCACAATTTTAACAAATATATGGACACAGTTTAAGGCTAGAATACTCTTCATATTTTGGGAAACACTGCTGCACATTCTTACTTCTGAAATGAGAAGCCTCATTAGTGACTTACTTTTCTATAAATAGAATAAATATTGCTGGTTAGCACTTTATCAAAAGATTGTAAGGACAAATACGCTGATGTTTCGTGCAGTTTTGCATTAAAAATACCAGCTATGTAAGTTATAACAGGTAGATGCAAGTTAATTGTACAGAGTTTATTACCTCCAAGTTAGCACTGTGGAAATAAAACTTGTAGTGGACACTTGACTGAAACACAGGGACAAGCTTACCTACAAAAGACTGTTTGTTGAGCCTTAAACCACATACCTTTAAGAAATGTTTCTCATACATGATCCCTACTAGCATCCCTGGGCATCCTAATAACTATGAGTATAAATAGTGTTATCAGTTGGCTAGTTAAAATACCTGCCTATCAGTAAGATATATTATTTCTTGTTTCTGCTTCTAGTCATGTATGCATAAATCCTGACAAAGCTGAGCTGCTCAGCTCTAAAAGCCAAGTTATAAATGTAGCTCAGCTAACATAGTAAATATGGTCAGACCACGTCAATTTATGCATGAAGAAGTTGCAGTACTCTTATCAACTGTGGAAAGTCCAAATTAAAAATCTACAACTCCAAAAATATCCTAGACAGGGGACTAAATGAATATCAAAACTTTCCTGTTGGAAGTACATTCAGTTTAATATAAAAAAGGGTCACACAAAAAACTCCCAATGAAAAATGGAATTATATTTCTGATTCCTGGCAAAATACGAGAGCTCTCTAAAGTTTAGCTAACATGTACATTTAGGTATTTCAGAATATAGTTGTGATGGTTAACATTTCATCAGGAAGAGGAAGACTCAGGTTCCTTCTGAACACCTGAGTGAACACAAGCAGGATATCTCCTTCTCAGCTGCAAACTGAAAGCTGAAAGTCCTGAAGGCCTCAATCAAACAAAAAGTTTACAACTCTAGATTTCAGCCTGATATTTCTGGTGTGGAGGATCTGTGCCCCAGTCCATTTCACATTACTTCTTTCTTAGACAACTACCCAGGTTTGAGATATTTCTCATAGGTTGTGCAATGGTCAATAGTTTATTATTAATAATTCAACATGATAGGCAGGGACACAGATGTAAGGGATGAATTGGAGCTTCCCTAACAGTGCTTAGTCTTGCTCTCTGTATTGTTTTAGTTTAAGTCTGGGGCCTTGCTTGCTGGTGAGTGCCCCATCTTGTCTCATTGTCTGCACACTTAATACTAGAGCCCCAATTCTTGACTAACCCCCTTCACAAATTGTACAGGATTGTTCAGCCTCTCTGACAGAGTATGGAGAATTTCTCCTGGATTTTGTCTGTAGAAGAACTAAGTGACTTGGCCGTAGGATCAAAGAAAGGCACCAGTTAGGCAATTATTATCTTAAAATAGAATTTCCCTGATGAAGACAAAAATTTGTACCTCTAGTGAGCAATTTGACCCAACAGACTCCTGACTCACCTTGCAAAGGTCTGAAATCACCTTTCACTGACCATTAGAAGAATCCTAAAGACACTAGGTTGCTAACTAGGGTATTTCTATTAAGTGTCTAAGATTAGATGGTTGAACTCTAGTCCAAAAACTGAGTAGAGCTGGAAGTCAAAAGTATCTCTGTTTCAACACATCTTGTAATAACAACACCTTTCTAAAATAAGATGTGTCTGCTCAGGTTGCAATATTTACATAGCAGGTAAATTGATAGTAAGTGTACCTGTGTTGTTATGAAAATGAAATGTTTCACTATTAATTTAGAAAATAAAACTGCGTTTCCCACTTACCGGGAAAGAAATAGCCAGGAATGTTGAGAAGTGCCTCTTTTATTATAAAAATGTCTTACCTCATAAATTCTGTTTATCTTAAAGCATTTGGATTTAGTTTATTGAACTTCCAAAATAAAGATTTTTTTTCCTGCACCAACTGAAATAATTTCTGCTTGGTATTTTTTGCTGCATTTATTTTCCTCACAACAACTGGGCTTATGACAACTCACTTGTCACACTGCCGAATGATTATAATCAGCTGATAATTGAGGCTTTGTGCTAGTTAGCCTTTGCAAATTCAATTTCTTTAGCTAGAATGCTATAATTACAGCCAGATTTATAAATCAGTATTACATGCTAATTACCAATATCAGAAAATAATAGCCAAAATACTGTCCTTAATAACAGAATGTTATACATTCACAGAATACATAAATAAATTGCTCTGTTTTTCCACTCATCTCAATTTTTGAGAAAATACTTCTATGTTTTCAATAACGTAATTCATCCATGTTGCATGTTTTCGTTTTAATTTGTTTTTACAAATGTTGGGGTGTTTCTAACTTATTGAAAGGAGAGATATTTTAGAGGAATAGCCAACAGTGCCGTTTAAAGACAAGAAAGTTCTTAGGTTGTTTGTTTCTGCTTTCTCACAGAAGATAAACACTGACACCTTGTCTTGATTGCAATCACATTTTAATGACATTCCTTATCCATCCCAATCTTTCAGTTTATAATTCTCTAACCTTCTAGTGAATTTAAAGACAAAGAGAGAAGGAAAGACACTCAGTTTGGATGTGTGGTAATTGGCAAAAGGAAGAGTCAATTATCACAGATTATTAACACAGACATGCTACATCTGGTAGTGACTGAGTCTGTTTGTCTAGAAATACCTATCAAACAAATAATTAAAATCAAGTGTTGGCAGATGTGGATCTTGCCTCTCATGATTGCTTTTTCCTGATGTACAGGATTTGATAAAGTCTTCCAGTTTAATTTCTGAGTTGGGTTTTTTAAACAATATCTTAGATGTTCAAAAGAATGTATGCACAATACATGGAAAGACTACCTAGGAAAATTAGACATCTGTCTGTGTTTTTCTTGATTTTCCCAATTGTACTGGCTTAAGCTCTGCTAAAAGGATGTGGAAAGAAGAAACAATCTGTATTCTTATTGTGCACTTGCAGCCCTATAGGAAAACCTGCTGGGATTGGCTGCAGATGGCTTCATCTCAGAAGAAGAATGTGTTTCCTAACATTTGCTTGTTGTGTATGCATGATCAAGCAACAGTCAATGGTTTCCTGTGCCTCATTAGCTGTAGTGACAGGAAGAAGTATGATTCTCCAAAAATACCTGCCCTTCCTCCGAACTAAGGTAACGCTGCACAGAAGGAACACCAAGAAACTTGTATTTTGTGTTTGGGGTTTTTTAATAGAACAAATCAAGAAACAAGAAGAATTGTAAAAAGTAGCATAAAATTATGTTCAAATTCTTTACAAGAATTTCACATTATAGTAAGCTTAAGCTTTTGATATTTTTGTCATAATCTACTCTCATTAAATTCAAGGAAGGAATTATTTTGGTTTGGCAGATGCTCCTTGGTTTGTTTTTTTTTTTAACTTACATATGTATAACTCAAGCTTCTAAAAAATTTTGCTGCTGCTGAAGATTCTCAAATGTTGTAGTATAACTCAGTGTGCAAGTAGACCAGGATTCTTTAAATACTTTTTTTAATGGTCTGTGTTTTAACCTCCAGAGACAAAGGCAGGGCTGAAACCTCTTGGCTTTCTGTTGCAGCAGTGAGACCTGAGGAAGTTAAAAGGGGAATCAGCAGAAACATTTAAAGTTCATAATTTTTTTCTGAGTTTATGTAGTTGTAATCAAGTCCCTCTTTGTCCCTGTAGGTTTGCTACCATTTCCACCACTTTTCTTTTTTAACTATACCTTCTAAGATTAATATCATCCTGGAGAATGTATTTAAACCAGTGGGCTAGTGAGTACCTTGAGAGATCTTCTCTATTGACTATAAAGGAAATCCTTTTGATTCAGGTGTGACAGCTATGCTAAATTCTGCCCAGGCAGTTTCAGTCCTCGTCCCTAAACTAATATTTCCCAGTTTAAACACCTCTGTCTCCTACATTTCCCAAAATGAAATATGAAGGTATGGTAATAAAATGACCATAAAAGTTACTGCAGTCTAATGCAGCACATTTTTTTCATAATTGTGGAAGATACACTTATTTCTAACCTTGAAAGTTTCTGAGATAGCAGACATAAAGTCCTGACAAACTCGGTAGTGCTTATCTAAGCTGTGATAGTTCCCTCTGGAAAACATACAGCCGGCAACCAATGTATCTACTTCACTGGGGAATTATCAGAACAAATTGGTTCCCCCAAACTCTTCTTAAAAAACACTGTAGGGTGTGTTTAAAGGCGTGGCCAGATGGTCAAGGGAGGTGATTCTGCCCCTCTGCTCTTTTGAGACCCCACCTGCGGTGCTGCATCCTGTACTAGGGTCTTCAGCAAAGGAAATATATGGATCTGTTCGACCAAGTCCAGAGGAGAGCCAGAAAGCTGGTCTGTGGGCTGAAGGCACTCCTCACTGGAGACAAGCTGAGAGAGCTGGGCTTGTTTGGCCCGGAGAGCAGAATTGCAGCCTTCCAGTACTTAAAGGGAGCTTATAAAAAAAGATTGAGAGTGACTTTTCATATGGAGAGGTAGTGATAGAGCAAGCTAAAAGATGAGAGATTTATATTACATGTTAGGAGGAAATTCCTTACTGTGACGGTGGTGAGACATTGGCACAGGCTGCCCAGAGAAGTTGTGGATGCCCCATCCCTGGAACTGTTCAAGGTCAAGCTGGATGGAGCTCTGGGCAACCTGATCTAGTTGGTGGTATCTCTTCCTGTGGTGGGATCTAGATGATCTTTAAAGTCCCTTCCAGCTCGAACCATTCTGTGACCCTATGATTCTATTTATGCTAGATATTTTTAAAAATGGGAAATGTGTTCCATGCAGAAGAGATGATGATATGGTATTCTGCATAGATTTTGTTGGTATTTACTCAAAATAAAATGTGTAATGCATGCAATTTCCACTCACTCTTTCATTTTATCATTTGGAATTCTGTATGGCATTCTAATAAGGCTACTCCTAAGTAATTATGATTCCTATAATTAGATTTATTTTGCCTCATCTTTTTGGTGGGTTTTTTTTTGTTTTCTTTTTTTTGGGGGGGGGTTTGTTGTTTTTTTTTTTTTTTGTCTCACATTCCTATTAGAGTATACATTTGTACAAAACTATTAATTATTCTGGCAAGGTAGATTAAGCCCTTCAGTCACATACACGTGCCTAAGTTAAACCTCACTTTGAAAGTAAACAACAAAATGGATGTGCACACATTTTTGCGAGGATTGACAGCCTAGAATTTCTCATTCATTTGGGCTATAGCTGTTTTGGTCTTTAGAATGTCAGCTGCCCTAATTAAATGCCTTAATGGAAGCCTAGAATCCCAATATTGAGAAGCAATTAAAAAATTCTTGGCTCTGTGCTTAAGAAAAACCTTAAATTGTAATGTCAGTTACCTGTGTACCAGAGTCTGTTTGTTTCATGCACTTGGTCTGTAAATACTCAATAAATGCATATATTATATTTTCTTTTTAATGAGAAATAATATGCATCTTGTATTATAAATGCCAGACTAATTTTTTTTTAAGAGGCTGCTGTCTGCAACACATGTTATATTAA
Organism: Entomyzon cyanotis; assembly: GCA_024500445.1. Taxonomy (NCBI): domain Eukaryota; kingdom Metazoa; phylum Chordata; class Aves; order Passeriformes; family Meliphagidae; genus Entomyzon; species Entomyzon cyanotis. The sequence continues at coordinate 54,776,468 of JAKEPQ010001016.1, read as the reverse complement.
AAACAGTTCTAGCCATTACAGTAATTTTTTGATCTGTTACATATTCCTTCACTGGCAAAACAATTCAGTGCTCAATTACAGTGGACTTAACCAAAGTCAATAGGCTAAATTTTTTAATCTTCTCATTCTTAGAGATATCTTACATTAAATGAGGCAGAATAAGTTTACTTGTAAATGAGTAATAAACACAAACAAGTAATAGATTTTTTTCTTAGTAAAAGTAACCAGGAAGGGTGGGTTTGCTGATAGCACTGTGTTTAACTACCTAAGGAGTGTTTAACTGTAAAGTTGTGTTTAGCTACATAAGCCACAGATGATATTGCTCTATCCTTTCTCAATCCAGTGAATATGTGTGACAGTCACTATTTGGACAGACATGAATTTAGCTTCCAATTCTCAGAAACCTTTGTTGTTTTCACAGATATTACCTCTTTTCTGAGGTAAAGGTAAATTATTTATTTTCAGTATAGCCTAAAAAATGATTCCAGTTTTGAAGGAAGAATTTTCTTTTAAAATGTCTAGCTTGTAAAAATTAAAATAATGAATGAAGAAATAGGCAGCTATATTCTTTTGTCATAATTGAAGCAGAAAATAGAGATTTTTAAAAAATAATTTGAGGGTTTTTTTAAGGAGTCATTATTAAAATCCTTCCTATATACACTGCCCTTCCCAGGTGTCATCCTCTCTGTCTCCTTAACTTTAAATTTGTCTGAAAAAGGGCATCAGTTACTCAGAACCAGGAGACACACAGGGTGGCTCTGCTTTTCTCTTCCTCTGGCTCGTCTCCAGCAAAAGGACAAGATGTGGATCTGGGCAGTCCTCAGGAGCGCTGAGCACTGTAGAAGGGCAGGCTCCTTTCTAGTCCTGTTAGAGGCCTGGAGGGGGTGATGGGGAAGCAAGCTGGAGAGCTAGTCAAGGAGAAAAAAGTGTATAATAGTGGATGTGAAAGAGAGGGAATAGCTTCAGGAACACACACCTGCCTCTTCAGCCTTCTCTCTGACAGGAGAGGTAGCAGTAAGAGCTGGCAGGGCCAAAGATCTTTTTTACCTTTTTGACTTGTTTGGCTTCAAACACCATTGTCTTTTTCTGCTACCTTTCCTGGAGTGTTGAGGGTACTGCTGTGAAGTACACTGGTAATTTTCTTTACAGACATGGATAAAAGTAGTAGTGTTTCTGCTATAATAACCTAATGATATGAGAGCAGCAAGGATTGTAAGCAACAATAAAATTCTTTATGATACCACTGATGTAGCAGGAAGACAAGAAGATTTTTTATTCAGAGTCCCTTAAAAGACTCATCTGACCTTTCCCATTACACTGCGGTAAGTGTAGTGGGATTTGTTAAGGGCACTCTTCTCTCTTTGTTCCGCAGAGGTTAACTGCTGGTCACCTCCTTCTGCTGTCACCTCTCTACTCCACAGGTGCTGACTATTCTTCTCTCTCAAGTGGTCTGGTAGATTACCATAATTATTCCCAGAGCAACTGTAAGTGGTATTTACTCTGTATTTTGTTGCTGCTTGTCAGACCTGATGAAAGACTTCTGTATATGTATGTGAATATGCAAGCATATGTGTAAACATTGGCAAAATGTGACAGCGAGAAAGTATCCATGGCTAATAGAAATTGGTTTAATTATCCTACCTTCTGCTTGCAGAGTTTGCACATTGTCTGTCTGCATATCCTTCTTACTACCTCTTTGATCTCCTATCTGCCAGGATAACATACAATAACCTTCAACGTTCACATGCTTTACAGTGGTGTTAGCAATGAACTGGAAAGTGGTGTAAGTTACTTTCTTCCTTTATACCTTACATAAAGCAGTTGTCTTTGAGTCTTCATCTTGTATAGTTTTCCCCTTTGATTTCCTCTAGCCACAGAAACAGCACTGGAATCTCTCTGTTTCAAAGGAATTTTTATTGTATAATAAATATCCATGTGTGTTGTAGTATGGCATATCAACACAGTGGAGGGTTTTGTCTTGAAAATACTGCTAGGACGGTACAGCTGGACACAAGAGACACAAATGATCAATTAGTTACATAAAAAATTGACAGTTATAACAAGTAGTTTTGAAAATGCATCTCTTCCTTTTTATATACCTAGAAAGAAGTATAATATAATGTATGCAAACTATGTGATAACTCACATTTTAGAAAAGTAGCTTTAACCTGGAGTGTACACTACTCTTCCCTTAACATCACAAGTTTAACAGTGTTCTAATACATTTTTAAGTGAACAATTTAGATTTAGTTTGAGACCTAAATATTTCTGCCAGGGAAAGAGAGAGTAGTATCTTAATGGTATTTTTTTTAGATTGACAGGACCTTATAAATTTTTATTGTTATTCATAAACTGTTCAAGAAAGTGCATCTTTTAGAAACTTTGCAGAAAATACTTTTGAGTTATAAAAACAACAGTAGAAAATAGGTATTAGAGGATCCCCTCTCCACTGATCCACAGAGAATGGCTTCTTAAAGTCCTTAACTGCAAAGTCATGGATTTTCACTTCAAGGTTGTAACACAGGAGGTCTCCAGTTTGATCCTTATGTGTCACCCTAGCCTAAGGCTGTCATGAAGGCACATTTGTAAAAGTGTACAAAGCAATGCAGAGAAAAATGCAGTTTGAAGAAAAACAAGTCAATCAATACTGTTTCAGAGAAAAAGACAACTGTAATAAGTCATGGAGAATTAATATTAATTTACAACTGTGTGGAAACAAACCAGAGAAATCATGCCAGAGAAATCATGACCCTCCAGCTGCATTGTTTATTTTCAGAGCCGGTTTTCTTCCTGAGCTCTGTCAAGATATTAAAAAATTATTTATTTATTTTGGAAAAATATAATAAGCTGCTTTCCATACAAGAGATATTTCTAGTGATTTTAGGGAAAATGATTGGTGTTTTTTCATTCCTTGACTTAAGTTTATGGACAATGGTAGTTTTTTCTTTTTCTTCACTGGGATTTCACCATTGCTGACTCACTGAGAGTCCTCAGAGTACTAGATAGTTATTTCTTTTCTTTGAAAAGATACACACATGAGCAGAACAGTTTCAGCAAACGATCATTTATATTTTATGTTTTGTGATTCTTCACGGATTTGATTCAAAAGTAATTCTGTCCTGTTTGGCTCTTCTGCCTCTCTTTGGCAATTTTCTGTTTTGACATATATTATAACTACATCAGTGTACTGATTTGCAGAATACCTCTCCTATTTGGAGTTGCAAAGTCATCATTTGCTGCTTGCAGCCATGGTGATGACTGGGGTTTTATCACACCATCTCTTTGAAACTTAGATCTTCCTTGAAGACTATAGGAAAATTATACTATCATCAGAGCTGAAATATTTTTCTGGTCAAATGAGTATTATTAAGACGTATGAGGCAGGACCTGACAGATCATCTAGAACCCATTCTTCAGCAGTAGAAGCTAATTACACTGATCCTTCAAGTGAGCCTCAAGATTTCTAGAGAGAGTATATTTAATTGTTTTTCACTAGACAACTCTCTGTAAGAAACTCTAATACTTGATATTAAAGTAATGCTTCAAAAGATCCATTGTATTGGATAATAAATAAGAGGAAAATTCTGGTGGTCCTAGGAGGAGGGATTTTATTAAAAGAATTATTGGAAAGATACTGCAGCTGTAGTGAGAATTGCAGCTTTGGGCATAGTGACTAGCAGCTGCTGCTGCTACTTGTTCCATACTTTTCCTGTTGCTACCTGTTCCCCAGTTTTTTGAGTGCCATTCAATTTGGCTTGCTGGAAGAGCAGATCAGCTCAGTTAAATGGAGTCTGTTACTCCAATTTCAAGATCAATTTTTAATACATTATAATTTAGTGAAATTTAAAACCATTTGGAACAAAATTTTGCAACTGATTTCTCTGGATATTTTTATTTACAGAAAAAGATAGTTTCATTTTCATTCAAAACCAGATTATAAGGGTTTTTGGTTAATCACTTGATTTTCCATGCTTTTTGATATGAAACTTGGTAAAAAAGTGGGTGACATTTACATTTTGATTATCTTTGTATTTTCCTCTGCAGTAAATAACCCTGGTACTCATTGCAAGGTCCATTTCTGTACTCTATGTGAAGCACAAAGTCTGTTAAAAGAAAAGAGTTATAAACAAGTATTGAATGTCTATGTACGCAAAAGTCTTGCAAAACAAAGTTACGGAAACAACTTCAAATCTGTCATTTCTTATCATCTCAATAACTGGTTTTGTGCCGTCTTTAATGTGATGTCATGGTTTCTGGGGAAGCCTACATATATTTTTAATATGCACTTAATAGCTACTAAGATTTATATGATATCTATAATGGGAAATTGGTATATATCTCACTTCTTTTGAAACCTGGCTATCACCTACCCAGACCCTAGTGAAGGAATTCTTATCACCTACTTTTAAACTTTCACACTGTAAGCATTTCTACCTGAGCTAGTCACTATATGGTCCTTTTGGAGTTGCTCAGTAGAGACAGAGAGTCACTTATGAATACATTTTATCTGCTTTAGATGCCCATTTTTGATGTCACTGGCTCCGGGAGGGCAACAGGAGCTGGCTCCCCCCCGGAACGGGGTCCCTGGTCAGCGTAATTCCACCGGATGCGGGGCGGGTGGCCCCCGGGGTCTGCTTGGCATGGTGTGAGTCTCATAGCCACAGAAATTCAGCGGGAAATATAATGAGACAAAGAAACGACCTGGAATCCATCTCTGTTCTGCCAGGGAGGTTTATTTTCGGGTAAGGGGAGAGGGTTACAGGGGAGGAGAAGGGTAGAGGAAGGCAGGGGAGATTCAGGGGCTGCCAGCACAGAGATGAAGACCTCTCTTTGATGCAGACACTGGCTTATAAGGGGAAAGGAAGGGGAGGGACTGTCTCCCCTAGAGCCAGTCCCAGGAGGAGGAAGGGAAAATTGGCAAAAGGGTACACATCAATAGGTTTCAGGTACAGCAGAATGCGTATTTCAAAATGAACCAATAGCATACAGAGCAGGAAAACAATGGAAGCACATGGAGATCTGGAAATCACATTACTACACATTTTGACATGAAATGAATTATCTGCAAGAAATGCATATTTTTCTCTATTAACTTGAAATGAATTTTAGGAGGACTGGCTCAGGCATGTAAGTCTGCAGTTTGTACAGTTACACTTGATACAAAGTCCACTAAAGGAAACCACTAAAGGAAACTTCTGCAATGTCTTTGCACTTAATCTCATTGCATAGACCTGCCTTGGAACAAGTCCTGTCTTTGTTGCTTGCTTCTGGGATTTAATCTAAAATGATGCAGTTATTTACGCATCCAATTCTATTATTAGCTTCAGTGTTTCTCCCTTTTTTATGTTTGCTGCTGATTGTGAAAGGAGGTAGTAAGCATTCATTTACTAATTGTCTCTTATTAAGAGCCAATCCTATTAGTGAAGGAAAACAAGCATTTCACTTCCTCAGTTTTTTCATTTTCATTTTCATTTCCTCCTCATTAATGCATTGCCCTTGTCACTCAAGGAACACCTAGAGACAAGAGTTAAAACCAGAGAACTCCAAGAATGTTTCTTTTGTTTTGTATAAATCTCTTCACATTGCCATATGCACTCCTAGATGTAAAAGGTTTGGCAAGGATTAGATGTTATGTTTCCTTGAGGTTTACTGTAAGAGAGCAAAGTCTGAATTACACAGCAACTACAATCTCTGCTCTTATTTGAAACTGAGAGGGTTTAGCACTTCTGAATTGTTTAGGGTCTATTATATTTCAAACTTAACCCTTCTGTACACAGTAGCAAACATTGTATATTGTTTTAGGAACTATATCTTTAAGGTCTTGAAATCTGTTATGGAATCTGAGTCGCATTACAGTAAAGGATAAAACACAGTGCTTTGAAACTGTAGTTCAGTTTCTTTGAAATCCCAAGATATTCTTATTTTAAATCTGGAGCTGGGAGTGAGTAGGGGAAGATATATGACAAACATAACAATGACTTCAGCCTTCTATTTGAAAAGTCTGTATTAGCCCAGAGAGTTATAACTGGGTCACTGATAACCAGTCATGGACCAATACTCATGCAGGTAGAGTTTCAGTCTGAGAGGGATTTTTGCACCTGAGAAGGCACTGGCAACCACAGTCTTCTTTTAAGGGTCATCTGGGGCTGGGGCTTAATTGCAATCAGATACCAATTTTTTTCATAGCAGCCACATTTTGCTGCACCCTCTTGGAGGGAGGTAGCAAAAAGGCTTTTTCCCACATTTTACTGAACGCTGCTGCAATAGACACCACTCCTGCCTTGAGACAAAATAATCTGTACAAACAGAAGAGGATTGCTAAGAAAAGGAACTTTAAAAGTTCAGATGCAGAGAGGGAAAGATTATTTTGCGTGTTCGGATAGCTTTCTATAGAAAGGAAATATATGTAGTGAAGTTCTGATCATCTGAGTTTTCTTGCTAGATGGTCACTAAATCTTGGTTCAGAAAATGGGTCAACAGCATCACTTTCACTAGAAACCTCTTGCCTCTGGGAATTATTTCAGTTTGAAAACAAAAACCTCTGCAATGAAGGACATTTTATTTACAGTGTTTAAATCCTTTCCACATTTTAGTGGAGTTTCAGTGGCAGGCCAATAAATTTACAAGTGATAACAAAAATGAAAGCCATGATGGATATTAGTTTGTTGGTTTTGTTGGGTTTTTTTTAATGATAGGCATACACCTAGGTATTGAGGAGATTTTAGTATATATTCCAGCAAGGGATGGATTCCTCTGAGAGGAAAGGGACTAATCAGGTTAAAAGGGTTGATTTAATGCTACATTATAAATCAATAAAGTGAAGTCATGAGATTCACACAAATTATATTCATGAAGATTTTTTTTTTGAGACTTTTAGATGTCACATGCTCCCTCTGCGTCTGCAACAGCATAATTGGAATGGGGACTTACTTAGCACCATTTTAATGGAGATGATTATTATTTCAGCATAAGAGCTGTTCATCACAGTAGGGAGGTCTAACAGAGCATGAACTAAGACCATTAAGGTTCCATGGTTAGGATACTCACTTTAGAGCTAGTGTAATATTTTAATGCAATATTTATCAGAATCTACAGTGAAGGCAAAATGTACTCACCTGAGGAGTTTATTTACTATTTTTTTCACATTCTCTGAGTAATATGATAAAGATAGGAATCATTTATTCATATTTTTATTTTAATGGAGATAATTTAGAAGATTTTTTATTACTTTATGGAAAATGTCAAGTATGCATATAAATCTGCTACACAGGAAACCTATTACAGCCACATTCTTAATACATAGGCTCAGACCAGAGGTGGTGAAACAAGGAGAAACAGTACAAATGTAATTTCCCCTATTGCTTCTTAAACACATTTTCTTTCACAGAAAATAAATTAATTGTGATTTTGACTGCACATTAGCTCTTTCCTGTTTCTTGATCTGAGTTTCATTCTGTGGGACGGAGACACAAATCTTCTTTGGTCCTCATTCTGCTGGAAATACATACTGAAAATGATGTTCCTTTGTCCAATTAAAAGCCTTGAAGGGACTCCAATAACTTCAGTGTTCTTGGGGCACTGAGGCCGATTGCCTGACAGTAAAAGTTATAACATTTCATACTGTTACAAGGAACTTTAAGGGATTAATTTGCTGAGATGCCAAGCGATTTTAACTCTGTCATCTAAACACTGTGGAAACAAAAGGGGATCAGAATACATTTGAATTAAGTACTGAGAGAAACTCTTCTGTGCTTCAGTTTCTGATTTGAGAAGAAAGCCTGTAAATAAAATACAATTAAGTGAATGTAATATAATAATAACAATGCATAGCAATCAAAAATATTCCATAGTATAAGCAGTGAGATTCTCCTGCAAATGGATTGAGAAATGCTTCCCATTTGAGTTATCCACACAGCTTTCATTAACCTCCATTAACAAAGTAGCAAGCACTGCACAAATACCATAAACATCACAATGAGATATGGATGCCCTTTTCTAATTCTGTGAACTTATTTCAACCTGATACATTGATTGAAAAAAATATTTGTACAGCAACTCAGTAGCAATTTGTCACTATTACTTCTGAAAAAAAAAAATCAGAGTTGTGCAATTTACCAATAAAAGAATACCCATTTTTTGTGTCCAGTGGAATATTTCTTCTATTATTACTGAAACTTGCTTGTAATATTTTGCATCCATTGTCATCTCTTTCAACAAAATGAGTTTCAGTTAAACACACAAAATTACATTTTTCCAGTGAGTAGTTTTAGAAACCTTTATTTCATTGATGTTTGATCGCTTTTCTCTTTTCTCCTTTTCTTTTCTTTTCTTTTCTTTTCTTTTCTTTTCTTTTCTTTTCTTTTCTTTTCTTTTCTTTTCTTTTCTTTTCTTTTCTTTTCTTTTCTTTTCTTTTCCTTTTCTTTCCTTTTCTTTCCTTTCCTTTCCTTTTCTTTTTCCTTTCCTTTCCTTTCCTTTCCTTTCCTTTCCTTTCCTTTCCTTTCCTTTCCTTTCCTTTCCTTTCCTTTCCTTTCCTTTCCTTTCCTTTCCTTTCCTTTCCTTTCCTTTCCTTTCCTTTCCTTTCCTTTCCTTTTCTTTTCTTTCTTTCTTTTCTTTCCTTTTCTTTTCTTTTCTTTTCTTTTCTTTTCTTTTCTTTTCTTTTCTTTTCTTTTCTTTTCTTTTCTTTTCTTTTCTTTTCTTTTCTTTTCTTTTCTTTTCTTTTCTTTTCTTGTCTTGTCTTGTCTTGTCTTGTCTTGTCTTGTCTTGTCTTGTCTTGTCTTGTCTTGTCTTTTCTTTTCTTTTCTTTTCTTTTCTTTTCTTTTCTTTTCTTTTCTTTTCTTTTCTTTTCTTTTCTTTTCTTTTCTTTTCTCTTTTCTTTTCTCTTTTCCTTTCTCTTCCTTCCTTTCTCTTTTCTCTTCTCTTCCTTCCTTTTCCTTTCCTTCCCTTCCCTTCCCTTCCTTCCCTTCCCTTCCCTTCCCTTCCCTTCCTTCCCTTCCCTTCCCTTCCTTCCCTTCCCTTCCCTTCCCTTCCCTTCCCCTTCCCCTTCCCCTTCCCTTCCCCTTCCCCTTCCCCTTCCCCTTCCCCTTTCCCTTTCCCTTTCCCTTTCCCTTTTCTCTTTTCTCTTTTTCTCTTTTTCTCTTTTTCTCTTTTTCTCTTTTTCTCTTTTTCTCTTTTTCTCTTTCTTTGAAATATCCTACATTATGGGTGAAGATTCTTGTTTTTATTGGATTTTAAAAATCTTCCTTGTTAAATAGTACATAAAATGCTTTTCAAGCTGCTTTTTCCATTTTTTTCTTAACCTGTAACAGAGAAATATTTGACCTATGACCTAGGTCCTGTATATAGCTCTCAGGATAATTAATTTCATAGTGATTTTAACATTGCAAGCTTGTCTCCCAGCTCACATTTTTGGGTCCTGTGTTCAATACTATAGCTGGTAGGTGTTTGGGTACAGACTGACAGAAGATGTGACATCCACTATATTGATCACATACTTCCTCATCAACTTCTCTAGTATTTGTTGTTCTGCTTCAAGAACTTTACCAACAAAAGAAAGAAGCAGAGAAAACTAGAATGTGTATAAAAGTTGGATGTATAGTGTAGATGCTGAATACCTTGTTGTTTTGTAGAGTGGGAGAGCAGAACTCAGACTCCTGCTCAAAGAAATAGGTTGTAGGGGGACACAACACACCAGAGGGCCTATTTTAATTTCTTTGTTTATAAAGCATAAGAACCAATTTTGTTAAGCTATTCCTCACTCAGAAAAAATAAGAAGATACAGTCCTGGTTTTGGCTTTCATTTTTTTCCAGGTCTCACAGCATTTAGCTATTTTCTATAGCATTTTTGTCATCGTTTTTCACTTGCAGTCTGCTTGTTTTATTATTTGCTGTAAAAGGAAAGACTGAGAAAAGAAAACAAATGTTCAAAGGCAGAATGGAAAATGATAGGCAGACTTTTTTATTGTCTTACATCACATGACTTTAAGTGATTCTGTGTGGTCTCAGCTATGATTTCTGAATGTGTATAATACTTACATCTTCCTCTCTAGACATATTCCAATCTATGTTGTTAGAGCTGTTCACTTCTGCTTTCTGAGCTCTCCTAGTGCATACCATTTTCACTGCCTTTCCTGCAATAATTCTACAATTAAAATGTGTTCTTGAAATTGTACTGGCTCCACTATGGTAATTTTTTTTATCATGCAGTCACTGTCTGCTCTTTTCACAATTTCCTCTTTATTCCTTGCATTCTTCACCTCACTCTATTGTAATCAATCAGTGCTGCTGTCTTTCCCCATCCTATTCCATTACTTTAAGCCATTTTTCCTTCTCTCTCACAAGCTAAGTGTATAAAACATCATTTGTCTTATCTATCTCTTACCAAAAAAATGTTCGCAGTCTTTCACTGGAAAAAGATTCCCCATGTTGAGCCATTTTCTTTTGTAATCTTTCCTCACTCAAGAAAACCTCACTATATGCATCCAAGGACCACATGAGGGAAAATTTATGTGAGCAAGGTCAGTCAGTCAATGCATTGTGATATTCTTGGAATTCATATGTTTTTGTAGGTTTTAAAATGTCTCTTGCACCTCATTTAAGTTTTATATTAATGCACTGAAGAAAACATAGGGAGGTGCTCATGTATTAACAAAGCTCATTAGGTGTCCTTGGGACAATTTATGACAAGGGAGGGGAAGGGAAGGGAAGGGAAGGGAAGGGAAGGGAAGGGAAGGGAAGGGAAGGGAAGGGAAGGAAGGAAGGGAAGGGAAGGGAAGGGAAGGGAAGGAAGGAAGGGAAGGAAGGGAAGGGAAGGAAGGGAAGGAAGGAAGGGAAGGGAAGGAAGGAAGGGAAGGGAAGGAAGGAAGGGAAGGGAAGGGAAGGGAAGGGAAGGGAAGGGAAGGGAATTTTCCAGCAGTGAAGGAACCAAACAAGAATCCATTACAATATGCAGCAATTGTGAAGGCGAGTGGATTATTTTTATGCCTCTTTAAGTAATGATATGTGTTGTGGAGAAGTTACTTGATTTACAAGAGGTCACACAACATTTTGGTGGAGATGCAGCCTTGTCTTTCTGACTGCTGTTAACACAAAAAAAAATTACTTTGGTAATGAAAACTCCTCTCTAATGTGCACAAAATTTGTTAATAATGAATTGTAAAACCATTGCTCAGTCAAGCATTGCCAGAAATTCCTGCTAGTAAGTTTGCAAGTTAGTGTTTAGCACCATCATCAGATGCATTAGTTTTTCACTTTGTAGTAGAAAAAAAGAGATGACATATCGCAGTTCTTTTCACATTCAATCTCCAACACATGACAGATATTAAAATGAAGGAAAAGAGATAGAAATTAATATGAATATTTTGAGTAAAAACTGTAAGATCAATGTGTTTAACCTGATTTAAAGTCAAAGGATTGAAAATTAATTCTGGAAGTCAAACACTTTGAACCTTTCCTTTGATGTTCTATGTCAGTCTTTGTCAGTTTTGTAAGTCTAGTAAGCATTCCACTGTATTTACATAGGAGAATGTTGTCAAAAATTGCTGTTTCTTTCCTGTTTATTTCTCAAATGATTGTTTCTAAATACTGAACTAATAGTTCTGAACTAAGATCTAAGTAGAAGACTAATAACTGATCTAATTGTGAAGGAATATCAATAAACTAGCATTTATCCAATAAGTAATTTGTTGTAAATTATTTTCTTAACTATTCAATTTCTCCTAAGTAATGTATAGGCATTCAAAAACACTATGTAGGAATTCCTGAGGGGTGTTTGTGGGAGGCTTCTTTTCAAACATGAAAGCAACTACAAATATTTGCATCGCTTAATAGTTCCCAATGTAAAAATTAGATTAATGAATTTCCTAATCAGTTCAAGCCATTTGATCGTAAAAGGAAAGTTTGGAAGGATAGAGCCCTAAAAATAGTCTTCCATGCTGAACAAATTTTATAAACCCAAATGCCTGGATTGCTGAAGTTTAGAAAGGTTTTGTAAGTCACACATTGTGCTGATTAAAATCTTTACAAGATTGAGAAGTAAGCCTTTTTTTTTTTTTTCAGATATCCTGCCTTCTATGATCATATTTTGCTTTTGAATTTTTATTTATATTCAAATTTGAAAACAAATGCCTGAAATACATCTTATCCCTTTGCCATACTTCATGACTCCTTTTGGATTTCAAACAGATTTAAAAGATAGCTGGCAAATATTACATAGCTATATAACCTTTCAGTAAAGCTCTTGTAATGTAAATTTGACCTTGGATTTATCTGGAGTCCACATAATGAAAGCTAGAGGTTCTGTGCAAGAGAATAATGAAAAACAAGGAAAGTGAATATAATCCAGATATAGTTCATAATGTAATTGTACCAAGGCAAATATCTCGCCATGATGTGAGTTTAAAACCTCAAATCAAGTGAAGGTCATTTAATAGTTCTAGACATCCCCTAAAAATATTGCTACTTCTCTGGATGATTTAGTGAAACATACATAATTCTGTGATTTCTTCTCTATTCAATGTTATTTTTAGTTCTTGTTAAATGCTACATGAAATATTCCGTACCATATTTTTTATTAAACTTATTTGACTTTTAGTTTCTTAACAAACTGGAAGACTATGAAAAATGTCCTTAAATTTATTCAGGAAACAGCTATGTAAAATCAATTTCTATTATGTTTATACATTTCCTTTTGCAGCATTGTACTTTAAAGAAAAAAGAATATTGTATTCGTACTCTTTTCATAAACTCCTGTACTCTTTGTACATATGTATTTATATGTATGCATGTGTATTTCTAAAAGTTTAGATGTTTTGATTTTGGCAAGAAAGAATCAATCCCCCTATAAATGCCATATATTCACATAACATTTAGCCATTTATAAAAAAAAAGCATTAAAATATTTTGTAAAATAAATTTTATGATGCCCATATATATATTATTTATTAATATTATTATTTTCCAGTTCAAAAGATACCCTTCAAGGAAAGAAAACATTTTATGAAACTGATTCAGGTGGAATTTTCACAGATCACATTGGCTTTTAACTGAAATCCTACTTATTTAATGCAAAACCACAAATAGATGGGGAAGTTCCCAGTATGCATTAACTGCAGAAGACTTGAAATGCAAAGTGTAATTTACAGAGAGATATCACTTACATTGTAGAATTAAAGAAATGCAGCTATTGTCCGTGCTACACAACAGAAAGAAAGTTTAATAGTGAAGTGGGGCAGCTTGAGTGTAGGCAACATTGGATATGTTGGTATATTAGATATACTAGAGCTTCAGTCCAAAAATGAAACAAAAGAGGAAGTGCTAATGGATGGTGCTGAAGAATTTCAGTCCGTAAAATTGTATCTGATAATTATAACTTCATTAGCAAAAGAAGACAAGATTGTTGTTTTAGTAGAAACTTTGATGATAAAACAATACATATATTTCAATTTAATAGTTCTGGACTTAGAAAAAAACCAACAACAAAAACCCAAGAAAAAACAAATCAAAACCAACAAAAATGCTTTATGTATACAACATATTATTTTCAGATTTTTGAAAATAACAATGACCAGGCTGGATGGGGCTTTGAGCCACCTGGTCTGAAGGAAGGTATTCCTGCCCATTGAAGGGGCATAGAAATTAAATGATCTTTAAGATCCCTTCCGAGCCAAATCACTGAGTAATTCTATGAAAAAATTTAATTTCATTTACTTTCTGAAAATTCACTGATGCTCAGAAAGCAACTGTATCCTGGGCATCAAAACCAACAAGACCAGCAGATCAAGGGAGGCGATTGTTCCCTTCTATTCTGCCCTTATATGAGACCCCACTTAGAACATTGCTCCAGGTCTGGGGCCTCCCACAAAAGAAGGACCAGGACATGCCAGAGCAGGTCCAGAGGAGGAGAATGAAGATGATCAAAGGGCTGGAGCAAGCTCACACTGAAGGCTGCATCAGAGTTCAGTTCCGATAATGGTACACTGGCAGTTTCACCAGCTGTTGCTAAATGGCCGGTAGATTGAAAAAACAAATGTGAGAAGTCCTAGCAGAGTTCATGTTTTAATATTGAAATTGTCTTTTCCAGAGTGTTTTCCTTTTCCAGGTAAAGTACATTATGATGCAGTGGGAATGTTCATAGTTTTGCATGGGTGCTCTTTGAGGTGCGTATACAATTGCTGTACCAATTGTCACCTGAGAAAATCTGTTATAGGTTTTATATAAAACTTTTTGTAATGGACTGGTTTTTGATATCGATTCTCTTGGGTATGTTTTTGATGGAAGGGAGGCTAAACTTGTGTTTAAACATGACAGCTGTCCCAAAAGAGACAAGATACTGTAATTTATTAAACCCTTGAAAATAATGTGTGACCTATTAGGAAAGAACGGATATTTGTCTTGTGAAACATTTCAGCTTTTTTAGAGTAGGACAAGGTTAGCACATATATGAGATTTTATATAAATTTGGAAAAATATAAATCCATATGCTTTCTAAGAAGAGACACTTTATTACAGCAAAGAAAAATGTGTTGATCTGTACTGTAGTGATTAAACCATTTTTCAAATATTGTTACTGTTTGTGATATCATTTACAGGTCACACAGAGAAGTTTTCACCTCCCATTAGAATTAGGTGGGTGAAATGGAATTTATCCCTCTGAATTCAGGAGACTGATTGAAATTATTAAATTTGTCAAATTATATTACACTTTACCAAATTCCTTCCCTTTGTGCCACCTTTCAAAATATATTATTGCCAACCCCCCCAAAAAAAAACCCCAAAAACCTAATACAATAAAATAATCACAGAATTATGGAATTTACTGAATTTGAAGGGGCCCACAAAGATCATTGTAGTCCAACACCTGGCCCTGCACAGCACAATCCCCAAGTGTCACACCCTGTGCCTGAGAGCATTGTCCAAACCCTTCTTGGACTCTGTCAGGCTGGTGCTGTGATCACTTCCCTGGGGAGCTGTTCCAGTTCCAAACCACCCTCTGGGTGAAAAACTTTTTCCTGATAGCCAACCTAAACCTCTCCTGACACAACTTCAGACCATTCCCTTGGGTCTTGCCATTGGTCCCCAGAGAGAAGAGAACAATGTCTGCCCCAGCTCTCCCCCTCAGGAAAGACACTAAACAAGATATCTGTTCAGTAGAGCTGACTGTACTTCAAGTATTTTTCGGGGCAACATGGATTTTGCTCATAATGTTCCTCCTTCACTAGCTTTGTTTTTTGAGTCAGAAGAAAGATGAGCAGGAGTGTTAGAAGTAGGGACCACTTACTTAAACCACTAAATTAGCTGCATCACACCCACCTTGAACCTCTATATCTACTTTCAGCAGAAGGAATTAGAAAGTCAGGGTGATGAATCTTGGTGCTTAACTTTCTGGCACTGCAGTATCAAGTGTCACAAAATCTGAAATTCATTGTTGGATTTAAACTGTGACCTTTAGAAAGTCAAGTGTTCTTACAGTTCCTGCTGCAGAGTGCATGAGTGTAAGCTCTCTGATGAAAATGTGGTTGCCTGTAGTTCAGGGAAAGACTTGACCTCTAGTTTTACAGTGACAAGCTTGATGCTCCAAAATCTCCCGTGAGATTCCAAAATCTTCCAAAATTCTCCCGTGAGACTGCTGGATTGATTATCTTGTTGGCTTTAGCAACAGGCAAATCGACTGCTTCAGAAAAATCAAAAATAGCTTTTCGTCTAACATAGTAGAGTAGGAAAATACCAGATATTGTATAAGAACAAGAAATGTGATTTATATTGAAGCAAACAAAAACAAAGTGTTCTACTAATATAAAAAATACATGCCTGATGAAAGTAATTAAGACTTTTAAAATAATACTACAGAACACAATATACTCAAGCATTAAAATCTATTGTGATCCTTGCTTCCCTATTTATTACTATTCCTCAGAAAAAAAAAAAGAAAGAAATATGTTCCTGATATGTGATACCTGAGCTCCATGTTACCTTAGATTGATGACTGAATCTGTAGCAGGTTATGACTATGGAAAATTACCCAGCATGTTTGCTAATTATAAGGAGTATAAACAGAAACATTTATCATTTTAGGCAACAGACAGTGCATGACCGTCCAAAACCTCTAAGGCACTAAGGCTTTGAAGACTAAGAACAATCAGTACACAATTTCAGTGGGATACTTCTTATGTAGCTGTAGACATTTCAGTGTGGGCATGTCTATCTAAAGAATATGCCCTTTTTTTCGTCAGGAATAATTTTGAATTGTGCTTTGGATTTTCTTGTGGTTGTTTTATTGGGCAGGGGAGGTAGATTGTTGGCTTGGTTTGGGTTTTTTTGGGGTTTTTCTGGTTCAATTCAATGAGCGTATTCTAGAAGTCTGCTTTAAAACAATGTATTTTGTGCTTTAGTAGTGCCTGTTTTCCTCTAATCACTGTAAAAGTAACCTGGGGTACTACTTCAGACGTCAAAATTTGTGTATGATCAGTGAATTCCTAACAGAACTTATTTAAGGTAAACAGATACATGGACTTATTTAAGGAAAAATTTGTTTCCCTTTCCTTCCTCTCTTTTACCCCCTGAAACACCAGTGCCCAGAAATCCTAGACAGTATAGTGTGTGTAGAGACCAATTCTTTATCATATTTACAAACTCTGATGAATAATAGGCAAACCATACTGACACAGTAATAATTCTGTGTATTCACAGTGAAATCAATGCATCTGGGTCATGCTAGAATTACTGTCTTTTCACAGGTGAATTGTCCATGCACAGTAGGTCTCTCTGAAGTATCAGGATTCTGCAGGTTTTGTAAATATGTAATATGGTCAGTTTGGGTTTCATAAAAGAGATCTGAGGAGTTTGGTCTCTTGTGGACAAAAGACAATGCTTTTTCTTTGCCTTTTGGAATTACGTTTTATTGTACTGCTTTGCTCCAAATGTTAGGACACCCACAAGTGTGTACTTCCAAGCTTTTCTCAGTATGAGTCAGAGTTTGATGATGATAAAGATAAGAACCAGTCTGCAAAGAAAAAAAAATGTTGCAGCAAGCAAAATTTATGCTTTAATCAGCATCTCCTTCATCTGTTGTGATTCACACATTTTGTTTCTGCAAAGTCCAAAGCACTTTTACTGAAAAGTAAAATGACTGTTTTTCACTAGCTCAAAAACAAGTGTAGAAGCGTTGCTGAAAAGTGTTTCTCCCCTTCCCCAGCTATTTCATGACACCAGAGAAACAAAACAAAATAGAAGAAAAGGTGAAAGAAACACTTATAAACTTCCCATCTTTCCTTCAGATAGCAATAATTCTGCATAGCTCTCCTTCATGGCTGATTCCCTCTGACTTGCACTGCTGTGCTATCTTAAAACATGTTCAAGGGAATTAACAGGAAACCAGGCCCTCTGTTTGGCATATGAGTTAAAGAAAGAACAGAAGACTGAGATAATCTGGTTTTCCACATATTCAATTAGCTGAAAAATAATATGATATCAAATGAGACAAGGTATGTTTATTTATATAGAGTTGGGATTTTCCCCTAGAATCTGCATAAATGCAGACTTTGTAGTACAAGTGGGTTAGAAATATTCTGCCTTTCTGTTTTCTACTGCTTGCATACAGGTAAAATGCTTTCTGTAACAAGTAATACCCTATTAGCACCAATACAGCCCATCCAACTCGGTTTAGTGGATCTGGGCCCATTGCACACAGGAGTAAGTTGAACATGCAAGAAATGAAGGAGTATAATCTGTGTGAGAAACTGTGACCTTTCTATTAATGACCTGAAAACTGCTTTGAAAAGATTCAGCTAGAAATCACGTTTTTTTCAGATTGATTGAGGAAGATTGGCAGTATGATGGATTAGTATGTAGAAGATAATGAGGCTTTCTGCACTGCTATTTTAAGTGCTAAAGTCCTGGCTTATTAACCCAGAATTGTAGGTAGGCTCTCTCTTGCCTTTAGAGTGTTGCAGTTGAGGGAAGGAGGAGTCAATAGAGCTTTCTAGGTATAAATCCATAATGATGACAAGATAGTAATATAATGATAGTATCTAGCAGCTGCAGTTAATAATAATGACACTAATAATAGCCCTTATATCTCTTAAAGTGAAAAAAGGTACGTGTAGCATGAAGCTTGTCTTTGTAATTGTTGGTTAAGTAGGTGAAGACAGGTAGTCAGCCAAGTCTTGTTTAATCTTTCTCATTTGCCCTCCAAATGGATAATTATACATTCAGGAGAAATATATAGGAACTAGGGTTAAGATTTAAAGAGAATTTTGAAATAGATTGCAAATGAATAAAATCTTCTTTTTTAAAAAATCTAATTCTGGAATAATGGTCTTGCCTATGACAACAATTGCCCTGAGGATATCTTGTTAACATGAAAGATATTACAGAATGGTAAGTAATTAAGCGAGTCAATATTTTACTGAAGTGGACTAAAGCAGAGTTATTATCCAGCTGGAATACACCTCTCTCAAAGGTAGAATTCAGAGTATGTTATCCATAATGGGATAGTCAAACTATTATTCTCAAATACTGGACTTCAGTTTTTACGTATATTTCATCCTTAGGAACATGGAAGGTGCCCTACTGTGCACTGATCTCTCACAGAGCTGGTTGAGGTATTCAGCAATACTGCTGCATCCAAGGAGGGCAATATTCAAGCTATGTACAAGAAATTGTATTGGTTGGAGGGGAGGGTTGAGAGGATTAATATGTAAGAAAAAAAGGGAAAAAGTGGTTTAAGTTCTCTTCAAACAGTTGGTTTAACCTGAGGCTTTAAACCCTGAGGCAGGATGCCAGATATTAACACTGGCAAAATGTAAATCAGCTCAAAGAAATTTTGATAAGCTCCTAAAATTGCATCTGTCTCACTTGTATTTTATCTGAATCATAATGCCTCAAACAAATCATCTGGCAACACAAGCACCTTTTAGCTTTTCTGAGCCACAGCATTTACATGAAGGTCACAAACACAATTTTAAACTATCTTAACTACAGGTATTACCAAAGTACAGAAATCTCAAGAAACATCTCTCTGTTTGCTTCTGTGTTATACAGACCCACAAGGACCCAGAAAAAAACTTACGTTTAAACAGTTTTCTTTTTAATTTACTTCTAATCAGAACCAGGGACAAGAATGGTAATCTATTATTTTCCTCTTTTTTCTGTGTACAGGTGGTACGTTTTGTGATACAGTGATTTGGAGAGGATGGAAAAACACTTCAAAACTTAGCTCAGTGATGAAGGATTTTCTCAGTATGTGGGATGTAGGAGACATATACAAAGCACTTATTCACAGGCATAGAATATCTTGGGATACAAAGCATTATCGAGATTCAGTACAGCCTTCTGATCCATAGGAAAATTCAGGAAAGGCATTGCAATACTAATTGTCCTTTACAGCAGTTTGTTTTTGGTGGTCTCAAAGGTACCTTTGAGCTAATCAACCCCTTCACACTTCTGCTGCATCTGCTGCTTCATTCATGCCTGTTAGAGGTGCAGCACTGAATTTCACATTTATGCTTACAAGGTCAACAGAATTGTTATCATGCAGCCAGTTCGTTAGACACTTGTAAAATCTATTTCAGAATGTAATCCAGGGTAAATTCACTAAATACAAAAAATTGGCAGCGAGAGAGGGAGACATAGACACAAGAAAGATGATATTATAAAAAATTATGTGCTGTCATGCTGTGGGGCAAAGCTACTTACAAGTGCATCTGGCCATCAGCTAAGGGTAATGGCCTCTGAAAATGGACAGGCCAAATTAAGAATAAGAGTACATTTCTTTAAATTCATTGCTAGCTAATAAATATATTGCAAATATTTTAAAATCTAATACAGTTTGTTGAAGCCAGAAAAAGCAGCTTATGAAATTCAGTATATTTATCCTTGCTGATTTGACAGCCCTGAAACATTTTCTTTTATCACGAAACGCATTTAAGTAGAGTTGGGAAACATTCTCAGACTCTTTTTAAAATCACTGTCATACAAAATAATATCCAGTCTTAATAATTCCAAAATTATTAATTTTAGGAAGTTATGCAAAGTTAATTTTTGGGGAAACTTAAAATAAATCACTCACAATAAAATTTCTACTTAATATTAATAAACTGTTGGGGGGAGAAAAGATTCTTTTGAAAGGACCACATTGCCTTTTTAGGATTTTGAACAGATTCCTGAATGGATTGCATGAAGTTAAATGTCTCCTTTCTCACCCAAATCTTTCAGTTGATTTGGCTTACTGAGAAGACTAAATTAGTTTCACCCATGAAAATACTTGATCTTAGAATCTTTTTAAAGGACTACTAATTTTACATTCTCTAAGAAGTATATTAATAACTGAGTACTGTTTCAGGAATATTTTTTTTGCTACATACAGACTCAGAACAGCTTACTAGCATCATCTAATCAAAAGCTCACAATTCCCTTGTGAGAGGTAAGCATTAGTATTCTAATCTTACAGATGTAGAGAGTGAGCACAAAAACCTTTGCTTTTGCCCAGAGCCACTGATTCAGTTAAAAAATCAGAATAATCAGAAGTTTCTGGTCTCTGACCGTAAGTTTTTCTCCATTCTAATAACATGCTGACCTAGAAGGAAAAAAAGCATTTTTTAAAAAATAAAACTGCTGAATTTCTTTCATTTTAGGGGTGGTAGGAGTTAGTTTCATTTCACAGGAAGTTTATAGGAAGCTCATCTCTTAAAAGACTAGTGTACATATTTCCTCACAGTTTTAAATTTCACTTTATTGTGAATCTTCTTTGTCTTCAATAAGGAGGGAAAGATTAACTTTTACTAACACAGGACATTGAAACAAAGACACGAAATACTCTGAATTGTACATTACCAGTAATCCACTCACTCTGTCACATCACTTATTGTTCTCTGTGAGATTTATACCTCACTCACTATGCCTGAAATTCTGTATGGAAGACAGTTCAGGGAAAAAAAAAGAAAATACAAAAAACAGGGAGGAACCATAACATGTGCATCCTTCTAGGGTGTGCTACTAGCTCAATTTGAAAATAAGAGAATGTGACAAATCATGAGAAAAGCAGTCCTGGCTCTATTCAGAAATTTGCTGGAACCCCAAGAATATTAGGAAGCTGGAAAGATATTCTTTAAGCAGGTTTATTAGCTCTGTTTTGCAGGTTAAATATGAGCAGCTTGAACAAGGCTAAAAATCCCCTCCATTCAATGTTTTGTATGTGCTCATAATATACAGAAAGCCAAAATCTTTATATCTAGGTGCTGTCTGGCAAAACAGACCTACACAGTTTTGATCACCTTTAACTTCACTTTAAAGAAAAAGAAAATAGTCTAATCTAAGATAGGAAAACAAAAAAGTCTAAAGCAAGTATGTCTCCAGATCAGGAGTTATCTTATAGCTGTAGATGGCATTGTTGATCTTCCACAATTTTGCAAATTGCCTGAGTAACCCAATATGAAAATGCATGTCCACACACTCAGAGGCAGCTGGGCAGAGGTACCAATACATAGATTAAAATAAAGATCTGCGAAAACAGTGATAATGGCTAGGAAAAAAATTGCTCTAAAAATCTGATTGGCATGTTAGTTAATTAAAATTAACAAGAAGGAAGAGCTTAAGGTCACATTAGGGATTACTTTCTGTGACAACTTTTCCAGAGTATTTCACTGTGGGAGGAGGTTAACACCCAATTTATTCATAGTCAAATAACTGTATTTAATCTGTTGATGACACGAGCTAATGAAGGACAGGGTGACACAGCAAACTGATGAATGGATAAATCAGGTAAAGGCATGAAGCTCAGATTTAAAGGCATATAGGTCTTGTATGACACTGTATACCTGCGTTGTGAGGACAGCAGTAAACTGTTTCCTCTTGCCCTCTAGTAGTCTGGCAAGGTCTAACCTTGATTACTCTGCTTTTACAAGTCCGTGCTGAGGGAGATGTTGGTTTGCAGGAAGTTTAAAAGCTGATATATTTGACATTTCACAGTAATGGGTTTTACTTAAAAAATCCTGACTGGATCCAACCGTTCACTATTTTACAGCTTGGCTCACTGTTTTTTACTCTATACTGGGCAGTTATAAACTGCTAAGAAATCAGGAATACAGTATCTACACAGTTGTAAATGACTGCCTATCAGGAGACAAGATGTGCTGTAAAACATCTCTCATCCTCAAAACATCTCTTCAAAAACTTCAAAGTTAACAAATTGCCTGGTTTTTTTAGTATAGTATCCCAAAATTTAAACATTAGTGTCTTTTCTTGTAGCAGACAGTGAAAGAGAAATTATTTTTCCCCTATCTGACAGGAGGAAGAAGTTTTTGGTTTGGATTTACTTTGAGAAATGCTGGTATCTTATATTTCAGGATTTCTTTTTCCATATTTTATCCTGGAGCAGCTCCCACTGCTCTCTAGAATAGAGAGACAATTTCATGCCTCAAAAACATTTTTGCAGTGTATGTTTCAGTAATTGGTATTCTGCCCATATTGGTATCGAGAAAGAGTTCTTTAAACAATACCTGTAATGACACATAAGACTAAACCCAAAAAATATGTAGAATTTTATTAGAGAGTTCACTGCATGAATATAATTCAGAAAATTTGGAAACAGTAATAGTTGACTTCAAAGGGCTAATTTTGCAGAGTGATTTGAAGAGTAAATTTTGAAAGGTTATCAGCCACTGAAAGTCTTTGAATGCCCCTTAAGTCTTACAGCTGCTGGCATATACTGCAGAACTTGCAACATTTTGCTTTTTAGGTAAATAGGAGAAAATGGCCACTCTACGGAGAGGAAAATTTACCTGAATTAACTTATCATTTGGAGATAACTTTCCTCATGATCTAGTCGTTTTCATAGATATGTAGAGGCTGAAGACATGAATTAGTATTGCTCAAACTCCCTCTATTAGGTCCATTCCTGAATATATAAATGGACTGCATGGTGGTGCCTAGAATTTTCAGAGAACTGCAGAGGTAGTTGTATCTCTCATTGTCTTTAGATTATTTCCTTTCTCCTTAGTGAGAATTCTTCATGAGAAGAGAGGCAGAGCTGTTGTGCTGGAAATGCCACTGGTACGTAAGGTTTTTTTGTTGTGAGGGCTCTCAAAGGACCTTATTGAAAGACACCTCTGTAAAAATATAATGGAAAAGCTCACCAGATTGTCTAGTCTCTGCTAGTTGCCAGGTGATGTTATTCACTTGCAGATTTATGCAGAGTCATTAGTGAAAGTGTGCTTATGTACAATCTGTCTTTTACCTGGTTTTTATTCATACATGGTTACAGTACTAACTGCAGGCTAATGAAGTGAATCATGTTTCAGGTACATTTTGAGAGGCTTTAAGCTTTAAATCAACACCTTTGTTGCCTCTTAGGTGAAATCTTGGAGCACATGTTTTAATTGCAGGATGTAAACCGAAGAATACTGCACTGGTAATCCCCATTGTATAATTTCTAGATGTCATTGAGGGAAAACTTTAGACACCCACATACACCTTGAGAAATAGTCTCTCTTAAAAGAATCTGGAAAGGCTTTAGCTGAACAACTTTATAGAATTTGAAGTGCACATTAAAAATGCAGTGCAGTACTTTGTAAATTCACTTCTGAAGTGTAGTGACAAAAGAGAGTGAAGAAATTAGAGCAGTTTAGATCATTTTATTTTTGTCACCAGTTAAAACAACAGCACATCTGCTGTGACTTTGGACATGAAAAAAACCTAAGTTCTGTGTTGCTCAGGCATGTGGGGAAGAAGCAGAGCTCTCATTTGAGAAGCAGATACTATAATTTAGGAATGTATGATGTCATTACCAAGGAAAGTAAGCAAAAAACTGCATAGTACAGAGATTGCTGATGGAGCATGCAATGCTAGCTTTTTACTCCAAACATAAGGCCCATAAATAAACAGAAATTCTAAATGTTTCTTCAGTGTTGATTTAAGTTTATAATCAGTCCTTTTTGCAATAAAATAGTACCAGCATACACACCACTTTTCAATTAACCATATGAGTAAAGTCTACTGGTTGTGCAGCTCTGCAGCTGTGTCACTCTGTACTGCCAAGAAGTACTGATTCCACTGTAAGACTCATTTAAGAGACATGTCCAAATAGGAAATTTCTGCTGTTCCACTTTATGCTGTATCTTTTTAGTGTTAACAGTACTTTACTTTGTCCTAAAAAAGCTGTGAGTGATAGATTGTCTTGCAAATAAGGAACAGAATGGAACAGGACTTGCAGTGAGAAAATAGAAATTGAGTTTCAGAAAGAAAACTTCAGCAGTGTAATTTCAAATACCCTGATATTCACGTTTTACATTTCTGTGTAAATCTTTGCAAGTGTCTCAGGTTTTCTGCAATGCCTGTCCACACAGTCTCTAAACCCCCTGCTCTTTCTCAGGGATATAAACTCTTTATGGCCGATTTCAAATACACTCTTGAATGGATTATGTATCTTGGAGAAAGCAGGTACAGAACTTGTTTTTCTGATGCTTTCACATTTGTGACATATGACATTTAATAACCTAACTGTGGTTCAGCCTATCAAATGTGCAGCAAACCATGACATAGTATCAAAACATAAAGTTGAAATTTTAAATACATTCTTTGTTGGTTACAAGCTGGACACAAGTGTTGAATTTCAAACAGAGTTGACAGTAATACTTCTTTGTAGTCACTGTAGTACTTCATAAATTCTTTATTTGGATTATTTAGGAAATTCTGAAATGTTTCTGTAGAATCAGTATCTCTTGTTTCCCAAGGTAGCAGACAACAGCAGTGTCAATATTTGCTGAGGTTTCTTTTTAATATCCTGAATTATATGGAACTGTTGGTATAGATTATAAATTTTAAAATTAGAATAATCTGTTGGCTAGTGCATGTGAAGCAGTTACAGCCCTATGTCTGTGATTACTTTGCAATGCTCCTTATTGTGAGCAAAATATAGCCAGGAAAATTAAAACCAAAACAAATCAGCCAACCAACTAAACAAATCCACACAAAACCCCCACCCTCAACAAGGTAAAAAAAAATTAGCTGAAAAAGATCCTCTTATCACCGTGGAGAATGTTATGCATATTCTAAACCTCACAGCTGGCTGATATATTTTTTGTTTAATTATAAAACATGAGACACTGGCACAAAAGTTCAGGACTGAAAAACATTGATTTGTAGTGATAGAAAGATTCTTGCATTCAGAACATTCTGAAGTTGCACATTTGGAAATTACAGTCCTTCTTTGCCCAACTGCCTGAAGTAGAGAAAATTATCTTGGTAAAGCTTAATCTTTTCTTTTTACTTCCTTTGCTTCCTACTGTTCCTTAAATATTTTCCAGAGCTTTGGACTTAAATCTATCTCTAATAAAATAGTAAAGAGTATTCTTTTTACCTGGTGGTTATGATCTAATGATACCATTTCCATTGTTAAGTCAGAATACCTCAAAGAAATTATATGTGAATTTAAATACCAGTACATCATAGATTTCATTTTCACATAAAAAAAAGCAAATGCTGTTTGCAAAACTTTTTTTAAGCTCTACCTCCCATAAAGTAGCATTTTATCTAGTCTAAATCTCTCAATCTCATACAAATTCCTTAACAATACCCCATTTCTCAGAATGAATATTTTTAAAAAATATTTATCCTATCTCGGTTTATGCCTAGTATGAGTAGTCACTGCTATTTTCTGCTAAAATGAGCTCGGCCCATGTTAATTGTCAAAACTTTATATTTACAAATTAGCTAGGATAGTCTTTTCTTTGTTCTGTCTTTTCAAGGTTAATGTCTTGTTTCCCTTGCATGCTATTTCCTCTGTGCTGGCACCATATCCCAATGCTTATTTAATTTGCCATAAATTCACAGAAGTTAAAGAAAGAAAAGACCTATTAGGTTACTTTTTCTGCCTCTCTGTCCATTTGGGAGTGATCCTTATTGTTCATTCCCAAATGTTTTGATCAGTTTAAGATCAGTTAAAATATTCCATGTGCTGGGGTTTCTGGCATTTATTACCTTTGGGAGGTTTCTTTTGTTTGTTTTTTGGTTTTGTTTTTTTTCTGCTGTCTGATAGATTTTTCTTTCAGGAAGTTTTATTAAATGTTCTTGGTTTCAAATTGGCATATTCCATTTCATTGAAATGTGGTCTTATTTTTCTCTCTAGCTTTAGTAGAGCAAGTTAAATCAAGTCAAAGACTCTGAGTCACCTCATTTCCATTTAAACACTCTGTTTCCTTTGAACACTTATAAAGTCTGAATTACAAAGCCTAGATCCATGGGTTTCATTTTTTATTTTGTAATAGAATACTCTCCTGTACTTTCTTGTATTGTCAGTTGCTCCAGTTATATTCTTTACAAATGTACTGTCCTTTATTGTCATTGATTTTACAACCACTTTATCTCATACACCCTCTGCAGCTGTTTGAGTTACTCAGATTCACAACTCCCAACTGGACTTTGAGAGTAAGCACTTTTGCAGTCAGTTTTAAAAGGAAAAAATGGAGTTCAGTATTCCAGAAGGTGCTAATAGGACTTTCCAAAGGTCTTGCGCTGAGCACTCTTCAAAGACTCTAAGTAGTTACTAGAGAAAGCTGAAAATCTGGGGGAATTTTAACAGCAGAATACAAATTATATTTGTCTTTTGAAAATTAGTATTTAGTTAAATCCTTAAAGATGTTTCAGCTGTGCAGTTAAACTGAAAAACTTCCTTATCTTCCTCTGCTTTGTCTGTGGTCCTTTAACTAGGTATAATTTGAAAGGTACAATACAGTTACACCTCAACAAAAATTGAGTTACCTCCATAAACATAAGGACCAGGACAAAAGAAACCTCGCACAGTTTGAAAAGGGAACGTGCTGGAGGTTTTGCACCATGCTTCAGAATAGGCTGTGAATGAATAGGCTGAGTTCTGCTGCTGGTGCTGGTATTCAGGGGTGGTTTTGGTGGATGCCAGACTGAACATGAACCAACAACATGCTCTCATGGCAAACAACATAAACCACAGGCTGTGATGCTTTAGCAGGGCTGTGGTTATGGCTCTGCAGTCTGTGACAGTGAGACTGCGACAGGAATAGTACATTCAGCAGTTGGCCACCAGTTGAAGAGAAACAGAAACTGGAAGTAATCTCGTGGAAGAATAGCAAGATATTTAAGAAACTATTGGACATATCTGATGGAGATAGGATGAGAGAGCTGGTCTTATTTAATCTGACTGAGAAGTGAGAGCCTACAGGGTTATCTAACAGTTGCTGACTATTAACTGAAAATTTGCTACAGTGATGGTGGATCAAAACTTTCCCCAATAGCAACAGGCAAGCATAGTAACCACAAATTATTGCTTGGGAGTTACAAAGTGGACTTTTGGATAAAGCTCACCACAAAGAGGGTAATGAAATAGAAATTGTTGTCCTGACAGATGGGAGAATTAGTCCCTGGAGTTTTTCAAGCCTCATATAAACAAAGTTGTAGCTGACCTTGTCTATCATTGGCAATAGGTCCCTTTCAAGTAAAAGAGGACCTCCCCATGTCATTTTTCATCTCACACTTTTGTGATTCTGAAAAATTCTGGATGCTGTAATTCTGAGACACCTAGAAATCAGAATACTGACAGAAACAAACAGATGTTTCCTGAGCATTTTTTTGGGAAGGATTTTTGGTGTGTTGTCAATATGCTTCTGTCCTGACTTATGTCTGTCCACCTACTGCCCTGAAGTAATGGCCTGAAGTCTCTGTGCTGCTAGACTGATGGTCTATCTTGGGCATCAATGGATGTGAATTTATTTGTGCTTGTTTTGTGCACAGGGTTTGACTTTAAACAACTCAGCAAAACATTGCTGCCAATGTGGACCTTAAATTAACCTTGAACATAACCTTCCTGTTCCTGTTGGTATCTTTAGCTTTCTACATAATTGTACACGAAACTGTCATAATCGTGGATCATAACAAATATTGTTGGTCAAAGGCACACTGATTCAAGAGTCTACTTTACTCACAAAAACATTTGAAAGAAAAACATTTTGCTCCCTCAGACTTATTATCCATTTCTACTATAGCAGTTAAAGGTAATATTCCCATTAACTTCAATAGTTTAGGATCAAGCTCTTGTAGAGACTCATTAAAAAGTAATAATAACAGATGGAGAATGGGTCAGCAACATTTTGCCCTTTAAATTGCTTATCCTCTGTTTCTTTTTTAGCAATAAATGGTATTGTATTTCCTAAACACAACATAACCCCAAATGTCAGTACTATCTTCAAGAAGAGAAATCTGCATATTTTAAACCAGGGAGGAACATAAGGGAAGTATATATGCTTTTCTTATTTGAGTTTGGAATGAACTTGCATTAAGCACTACAAAACCGATAGCAAGATGGTCTCACTGATCAGCAGAGAACTCATAGGCTTAATTACAGACTGACAAATATTTAGAACCCAAAGTCTGGAGAAGGTTCTGTGATGAGTTGCACAGAGCTGTGGCATCTGGAACTCGTAAACATCTGTTTGTACAAGAGCAGAAAAACACTTTGAATTTGATAAAGAATATTTCCTGTAGTGAATCTGCAGAATTTTGATATCATTTGGAGAGATTAATAGGTCAGCTAAACTCCTGTTTTCACTCCTGATTACAGACATAATCTGTAGTCTTAAAATGCTCTATAGATGTTGGGTAATTAATACTCAAAAGAAGAAACTTGTAAGGTAATAGCAAAATATAAATCTATCAAGGCAGAGACTCTAAGTGACTTTCCATACACTGCAGAGAAAGTAATTTTAAGAGCCAAGATTAAAAATGTTAAAAATGTGGCTTTATGCCCTGTACTCAGTGTACAGACTACGTAAGATTTGAAATTCAACTACTACTTTAAAGGGAAATGAAATTTTCAAGGTTTATCATAGGAACTGTTTGAAATTACTTTGATTTAAAATAAAATACAAAATATTATAATCCCTATCACATATCTATTTTTAGGAAAGGTTTAATAAATTCACAGAAGTTTTAATGTGTTAAGAAGTTTTGTGTAGAAGATGGCAAGAAAACACAGCATACAGGCAAAAATTTTAGATAATTTCTTTCCTTTCAGTTGTCTCCATCAAGCTCTAAAATAACTCCTTCTTTCTAAGGAAATTTTTCTTTTGTGTAACATGGAGAGCCATGAAGAATTAGAAAAAAATGATCCTTGAGTTCTTTAAATTTATTTGATATGTTCTTTAACATGCAAAAAAATGTCCTGTTCAGAGACTATTTATATCAATTTTTCTCTTCATGCGTGCTGTGGGAAAGAAGTGGATGAGAAACTACACAAAACTGCTCCAGTATGGTTCCTTTCCATGGGCTGGTCACAAAACATGCCTGTACACATGTGGGCCAACAATGTCTAGAAACAGATGACCTCCAGAGGTTCCTTTCAACTTCAGTTATTCTGTGATTCCATAACAGTGCCATTTTTTGTTTAAAAAATAATTAACACCAGCATATCTTTAGCTTTTAGGAAGGGGATATGGGTTAGATTTTTTGGGGAGTGAACTCTTATAATTTAGAAAAGACCACTACCGTCTGTACTTTAGAACTGATTACAATGCAATGCTGAAGATAATTTCGTTTGCCAAAATTATATTTTATACATGAATGAAGGAAGTAAAAATGTGGGTTGTTAGGTTGTTTTCCCCCAGATGGAGTAGATATGTAGAGCACAACACTTATGTATGTGTAAAAGGGTGAGGGCTTCTAAGGAAAAAGGTAAGTGATGAAGCTCAAAGACAGAGAACATAGGGATGATTCCATTCTGGAATGAGTAATGAACAGATCATAGGTTCCTGTGGAAGAAGGCCGTCACTGATTTTGTCCTCTGATGGTCTTAATGTCCCAGGAGAAGGGGTGTATGAAACAGAAATCAATCCACATCCTTTTGTAGAAAACTCCAATTAAAAGAGGAACATCAGGAAGTACCATTCATTTTTTCTTAGAACCACATAGTAGTAGATTTGCATTGCCACAGAATCAAAATTTAATTGTAAAAACTATGAAGTTTTTAAGGCTTTTAAAATTCAACTTAAAGGGAATCCATTAATCTAACATTTATATTTAAGAGTTTTGCCTTACTTTAGGGCTTTCATTCCTGGTTACATGGTGTGATTTAAAAGAACAAAATATAATTTGTTTCTCTATGGTTACAGATTAAAGTTTATGTTCCAAGATTGGAAGTTATTATTTTCCCTTTAGAGAAATTTTTCACTGTGGAAGTTCCATTACATATTAGGTTATGTCACATTTTTCATGGATTTTATATAAACAATCTATTTGTCTATCAGACACTTTTCTTTTTCTGTCACTGTATTGGCCTCAATGTGAAATCAAGGACAGTATTTAAAACTGCAGTTAGCACTTCTAATTATCTTGATTTTTGTCAGATCACTTTCCAATTTTGTCAGACCAATTTCTTCTGTACTCCTATTTATGAAGCTACCTGCTCCAAAAGTCTGCAAGCTCTTCAAATGATAAAGTTTTCTGTCATTTTGATTCTTATTTTATGAGCTTGTGAGACATTATTCCCAGCAAAAGTTACATGTTGCCTATATGTCATTTGTAGTTTAGATTCTCAGTGTGAAAAGTACCTTCCACGAGCTTTTAAATCAAAATTACCACCAGTGTCATATTCCTGGCAATCACAGCAATTCAATTATTTCCTGATAGCAGAATGACATATTCTCCTGACTATGTTTTCATTAAATACCTAAAAGCTATAAATCCTAGCGATTTGTCATTCTTCTGAGTAATAATCTATAATGTGTCAGAAAGCTTTTAGTCTTTTGTTATAATAATAACTATATTTATTTTTCAGTACTTCATAGTAATGATCTATATATAATGCCCTCCAACACAAAGATTGAAACTTGGTACAGTGTAATTGCAGTGGTCTTGTATTGCTTAGGCACTTTCATAATTTATTATCAATTTCTATTCTAAATATTTATGTGTAATAATGTACCTCAAAGACTCCTTTGCTGAACTGCCCAAACTGATGAGACCAGCAGCAAATATTGTTTGGACAGCTAAAAGCTAAGAATTCTGCTTGCATGCATGGTGCCTTTTCTTGCTAGAACTGAACCTTAAAACAAACCATAGCCACTCACCTGTTTGGGCCTTCTGCACATGTGCTTTGCAGATGCATCATTATTCTCTCTGCCATCTGCTTTTCTACTACAGAAAAAGAAACATATTGACAAAATCCTGATTGTAGTCCATAGTAGACGTTTCAGAATATATTAAAAATACTATTTAATTTGAGTATTAATTTTTGGTACCTCCAGGCATTTGGCCTGTCACTTTTTTTTTGTTGATTGGGTTGGTTTTGGTGACAGTTGTAAAAGAGACAAATAATGATCTAATCTAATAGGCAGTTTCTTCTCCAGAAGGTTCTCTCATTACTTGTCTTTTTGTATTTATACATATGTATTTTATTTAGCAGTGAATAATTCTCTATGTTTTTCTCCAGACATTTCATTTTCACAGCTATGGAGGGAAATGTTGCTTTTAAATTTCTTGGGTTAATATTCAATATCAACCTACTTATTTTTTATTATTTATTTATTTCTAAAACCCTCACAACTTGTACTTGACAGTGAAGTAGTTTTAATTTGTTCATTTGTTCTACTACTCCCACATTATTGTAATTCAGCTCCCATGGAGTGTCAGCAGAAATCTATTTATCAGCTGCATCTTGTTCAACATACCATTGCAGGGTTCCTAAACATCAACAACTAAAAATCACATTCCATTCCATTCTGTCAGACATTCATTGGCTCCCAGATTGCAGCAGGAATTGGTTTTGGAGAGCTTTATATGGCTTTCTCTCTTCTCACTTTTACTACCATATGTTTTTTCTTCACTTTTAATCAACCTCATAGCACATTCTGAACAAGCAAAATCCAAATTTCTGTTCAACCCCCACAGCCTATTAACGAAGGTCTTCCTTCCATGTAGCTTTTTCCTATAGCTTGGCTGTAAAGAAGTAGTGTATATATATAAATGTATTGTGCTATTTGCTTGTGTAGGTCGATGCAGGAAAAGGGGGAAAGAGAGGGAAGAAAAGTTTCAAATGGAGAGGAAAACCATAAGGATGAAGTTGGAAGACAGGAAATATAACAAGAAAGATACCCTTTTAAAGTCATTGCATATGAGTCTTAAACACATTAGTATGATCTGTGCTACCTTTATCTCTGTCCCCAAAAAATCCTCAGTAAAGAAAATTTCAAGCAACATCAAACAGAAGGATGATTTCAAGAAGAATAAAAAGTTATAATCAGGATATTTAATCAATGCTTCTGAGTATATTTACAATAGAGGACACTAACTGTCTGGCACAGACAGTAAGAATACTTTATCCTAGATGACTGCAGAGTCTGTGTGGCAAAAGGATTAAATTAATTGGGGAAATTCAGAAGAAGCAAATCTCCAGGATCAGGCAGAATTCAAGCCAAGTTATTTACAGGACAACAGAACTAATGTCATTCACAATGGAGAGAAAAAAAAAATCAAGGTCTCTAAAGACTAAGAAGGTGAAACAGGGAACTAAAAGCAATTCTATAACTTTCAGCCACTGAAATATGAGTCTGATCAGCAGAAATCAGGATTGAATCTGTGTGCAATGTCTGAAAGGAAGTTTATAGAGAAAAACAAAGAAACAGTCAAGGTTGGAGTTGTCGATTTCCAAGTAAAGCATTTACCGAAGAAAACCCCAAAAAACATCACTTATTTTATCATACCTGCTTATTACTATAAGTCAGATGACTTGTCTTCTGGCGGAGACAATATTAGTGTGCACACAGTGCCACTAAAATTCTCTGCATGAGACCTTCCATTCACAAAACCTAGGAACACCTGAAGCCCAGCCCTGGTGATACTGATGTGATAGATATCTCAAGCATTATATCACGTGGGATCAAGATCTATTGTTTTCAGGCTTTCAATAGTGTTTCACAATAAGCAACATATAAGGCATTACTTTCAAATTTCAAGACATTTGATGGAATTATTCCTCAAGGAAATCAGCTGCTGTTACTATGCATCACCATTTTATTTCAAATTCATAAATCTGTATTGACTTTCTGTGGCATATAATATTTGAGTAATAGCTCAAACAAAACCCATCTGGCATAATCAGCAGGGGATGCTGAATTTAGTGAATCAGACTGAAAAGTTACAATATGCTGTGTCAGTAACAACATGTCAGCTATTCAAGAGGTAATAATTAAAGTCAAAAAAGGAAAGAGGAATAAAATAATAATTTAAATAGAAAAAGATGAAGCAACAAAAAAAGAGTTCATTTTACAAAAAAATGTACACAATAAAGGCCTTGGTTTGAGGAGGAAGAGCATTTAATAATTAATAAACATATAGGGTGGCACTTGATTTACACAGCCAAAGAAGGCATTTATTACATTATATAAAGCAGGGAGATACTGCTTGGATTTCCTAACCTGTATTCTAAGTAGGAAAGTGAGTACTGCACATATCTGATATTCATGAAGTTCCTGCACTGGAAGGAATATCAACACATTTGTTTATAATTTAATGTTTGGTTCAGTGTTAAAGGCAGCAAAATAAAAATACATCTAGAGCAGTTAAAGAACCTTTTATGAAAACTCAGAAAAATGTATTTGTCAAGTATCACCCTCTGGCTTCATTTTAGGCATGAGTGAATGCATAATCTTTAATTCCCAGGTAGTTTTTGGCAAAATGAAGTTCAGCACAATTTATCTGTTAGTAAGTAATGAGTAAGGAAGACTAAAGTACTTTTTATTTTTCCTCTTTCCAAGCAAGTGGCATAGTGATTAACACACCCAGTTAATCATATAGTAAGGCTGCTATCACAAGAAAAGTTGGTATATTGTGGTTTGGAAAGGTATAGTTAGAGGTATGAAACAACAGCAAACATTTTTTCAGTCTCTTGAGCTAGACTAGGACATGTACACAACAACTGCTGGTGTGCTGTGGTGTGGAGTGCACCTGCAGATAACAGCATTTTATGACGACACAGAGACAAATAAAGTATTATATGTCAAATAACTTATGGTTTCTTTTTGTCTTAGATGAGACCTACTCTGTCAGAAATGTGTTTCTAATACATCTGTACATAGCAAGTTTTCGTGATTTTTGTTGAGATTTTTGTTTGTTTATTGTTTCTTTTTTCTAAATAGACATCAAAATTTAGCAGGGAGCTTTCCAAGAGCAGTTTTTTAAGCTGTCTGAAGCACTGCATTGGAGATAGGCTATACAGATATAGGCTATATGCATGACATATATGGCAGTCAAATAAAATGGGAATTTATATTAATGATTCAAGATAAAGAGGTTTAAATTTGGGAAAAAGTGATTCATGGCTCTGCAGCATACAAGAGTACATACCTTACCATGACTTCACTGAAGTTAGTAATTCCAAGTTTAGCTAAAATGTTCAGACTAAGAAAAGGATACAAGTACCTTCCAACCACAACTTTGAATCTTAACTCTATAAGAGCTTGAGATGTTATTTAATTAAGATCTTTGCTAGTCCAGTGTTTCTGTGCTTTCATCCTATCTCTCAGTTTCTAATAATTTTTTAGATTACCCATATGGCAAAAGATAATTTTTTCAACTTGGCAGCCCAATTAAATTTGTTTCTATTTGTTTCAACAGACATGCTCAAATTTCCATTCAAATATTTTATACAAACAAAGTAAAACCAATACACTGCATTGCAACATTTAAATCAGAAAATCATATTTAATATAATTAATTTCAGTATCATGGTTGGAGACTGCCATCTGTCTTCTGTTCCATGGGGTTATCAGGAGCTTTTGAGAAAATCTGAACACAACATGGAAACATTATAGCACTTTCATTCTGAATTAATTTAGCAACTAAAGATCCATGCTGTTTATGATTCCTAAAAAATAAGTTTGGTTCATTAGAAGTGAATAACAAATAACAGAACAGCAAGGTAACAGTGAACAAAAATTCTATGTAAATCAAGAGAGAGCTTTACTACTGAGTGTAACAGACTTAAGATTTAACCCAGTAGAAAAATGAAACTTTTCTCACACTGAAACTTAGTGTGAGATTTTTTGATGTCCTGATTTTTTGTTGTGAAATAGTTATACAAAATTTAAACCAGAGCCTCAATCCTAGAGGATGCATATTTAGGAAGAAAATTTTGTCAATTCAAAGATCTACCTATTTTCTTTGCTGGAATATTTCAATTGAATCAAAAGTAATATGGAAAAGTACAGAAAATATATTTTTCAATTTAAATTTAGAGTGGGAAACCATAGTATACACATGGAAATATATACTTAGCTTATTAAAATCAGTCTGCTAATTATCAATTATTGCATTTTAAGTACATGTCTTTACTTCAGAACATTAGATTAGAAATTAATGTAAACTCAAGTGCTTGTTTGCCCCATATAATTTAGTAGTATGTTTGAACTGCATAAAGAATTTCTAAGCAAGCTGGTATGTCCACATCAAGGAGCAGTAAAATAGCATCCAGAGCCAAAGATAATTAGCAATTCTGCAGCAGTGCTTTGGTTGCAACTTTTTAGTCCTTCTTTATGATGCTTCAATCAACAGACATCAAATATACTCTGAAAAGGTAGATTTTGGAAAATAGGGTTGTATCTAATTTTCGTATTCTTAAGCTAAAGCTAAATGCATTGTTTGAGCACATAATTAATTTACAGTCATATTTTCTCATATTTTAACCTTTTAATTTGCACTTCCTTTACTTTACACATCTTTGTGTACAGAATTGGCACCAGAAATAGAGTGTTAAAAATGAAGTGTCAAAAGTTCTGTCTAATGTGCTTGCCAATGGGGTTTCCCTCTGCTGAAGCCCAGACAAGTACAGGTGATGGTATGTGTTTAGTATATCCTCATGACTGGCTCAGGATTTAACCTAAATGTGGATCCAACTAGTGGGGCTGAGAAACTCTTCTGGACTCACCATTGCCAGTTTGTCAGAGAGCTGCAGAACCAAGAGAGAAATTAAATCTCTGTAGCCTAAAATTTCAAGTGATCAGAACCCTAATTTCTCTTAATGTGTCCTCTTTAGACACAGCTCTGACTTAGGTACCTGATTTTTTTAAAGGGTAAAGTTGTAACATTGGCATTTGCTGTATTAATTATTTTACTATTAGTTGCTTTATTATTCTATGTATGTATATATGTATGTATGTATCTATCTACCACCAATTATCTATCAATCAATCAATCAATCTATCTCTATTATCTATCATCTATCTATCTATCTACCTACCTACCTACCTGTAGCAGTGGCCATGGCACATCTGAGTGCCCCAGGTCCGTGGGAGAGAAGCGGAAGCGACTCATGGGCATGGTATGCACCCTAGGTGAGGGTGACTGAAAAGTACGCTCCCATGATCCCTTGCCCTCCAAGTTATTATTATGGACCAAGCTTATTTACCATTGGCCACCTCTCTCCTCCTCCCTCTATCACAAATTCTCCTTTGTCTAAGTCTAAGTGTAGGTTTAATTGGTTCTTTATATATGGTCGTATTATTTCTTGGTTGAGAGCAATGTCATTCGAAAAGTCCCCTTTTCCTACTGGCTCCCTAAATCTCCTTCTTCCCTTTCCCCTCCCCCTATAAATGCTATTGCACCAGTGTGCTCGAGGGCACTCCATTGCTGCCTCCAACCCCTTCCTGGCCCTGCCCCGAACCTCTGTCACCTATCTCCTCAATAAACCCTTTGGAGCACCAATAGAGTGGACTGCATCTCCTGCTTCCTTTGCGACCGCTAGACAGCTTTTGGCTTCCCTCGGAGTCCTGACTGCCCGCCATCACAGTCCCTCCCTTCTCTGAACTCCTGGGTGGTGTGGCACCCGAAAGCCCAAACTCCACACCTACCTACTTGGTTATTATTACTAGCACTTGGTGTGAAGTGTTAATGACACCATGCCTGTAAGGCTCCTATATTTTTTATCATTTTGATTATTTTAAATGTAGAAAGGAATATATGACACATTAAAAAAAACCCCAAAAAATAAACAAAAATAAAAACACGAAGAAACCAAAACTCCAACTATAACCAAATATTAAAACTAAAAGTTAAAAAAAAATTAAAAAGACAGAGAGTTTTATGTGTCAATGTGTCAAGGTTAGACTAAAATAAATAAAATTGAAATTAATCTCTGGGAAGGATTATTATTTCCTTGAACAAGGAAAATCTGAAATCCGTGACCTTGATGAGCTGAAAGATTTTTCTTTTCTTCTTTTTTTTTTTTCTTTTTTTTTTTTTTCTGTTTGTAGCTAAGTCAAAGCTGCTTTTCCTCTTGTTTTTTTTATTTTCTTTTTCTGGACTTCATGTAAAATTGCCTCAATAGATAATTGCCAATGAAATCAGGCTGAAATAGGGGATTTATAACATTAGAAAAGGGAAATATGTAAAGGAAGAATAAAAATGCCATGTACTAGGCATAGTATTAGGACTGCTACATAAAGAATTTGAAGGTAGGCTAATGTATTTCTATATTCTTCCAAGCATACAGTCAAGGATTTTTAAATTTTCTTAAATTTCTCTTGTTACCTCACTTAAAATTTTCTTTAAGAGATTAGCAATAGAAAAGCAACAAATTGAGCTATTAAATGTTTGAAAATACGTTTTTATATTAGAGATATAATATTCAATTCTGCTTTTGTTGAAGTGAGTAATGGGATAAGGAAATAAGATAAGGTCCAAAATTCTACAGCTTCATCCGCTTATTTTAGGTTTTGAGTCTAAGACAGATTTTTGTAGAGAATTATTTTTTGAATAATTTTCTTGCTTCCTGTTTGCCTCACTCTTGTAGAATATTCAGGGTCTTGTGACGAAGAAAGAGATTTTAGTTACTTTCTGCAGGAGAAATTAATTAAATAAAATAGAATATAGATTTCAACCCTAATAAATCTGACTGTATTAAGACTGTGTCACTTTTATCATTCTTTCAATAAAGCCAGGACAGATTGATCCTAAAGACTTTTTAATCACTGTACATGACATTAGAAATATTTTTTCAATCCCACGTTATCAAACTGATTGCTGAAACACAAAAATCTATGTACCCTGTATTAACCAGTATGAGTTAACCAGCTGACAGACTGTCACACAAGCAGTTTCACAAGAGAGACTGACTTGCACTGCTGCAATATTCTATAGACTATGAAATATAATCACAGTATGCAACAAAGAAAGTGTTGTATCTAAATATCCCAAGGATTTTATGATATGACCATGTTAAATGTATTAATGAATTAATATTTTCAGAACTAGGGACTATTTATATACAATTTCCTTATGGTGCTCGTTATAAGCTTACTGATGTCAGCATTATATTTGGAAAAAAGCAACGGCTACAATTCCAAGTTCACTTTGTTTCTTATGAGCACAGCCCATCTGAACACAGCAGGTGCTCCTTGATACAGACCTTCTAAAGATTTTAGTCCTTTAAAATCTAGATCCTAAATCTGCAGAACTGAATCCAGAGTTATAATTCTGCATCAGGTAAAGTTATTTTTCAAGCCTGCAAGCCAGAGTACTGAGGCTATTTTTTTAAAAATAATTTAAACAAGTGTTGTTCCATGTGTTTGGAATCTATAGTAGCAAGGAGATTGGAATTTTATTCACACCGCTGAATCAATACTATTAACAGTCCTTGCATTACCCTGCAGGTCGCTTACCATGGAGGACAAAGTTGTAAATCTAGTAAGGATCCTTTAGACACCAAGTCAAAGGTTAAAACAGGCTATAGAGAACAGTTAAAGTGCTCCCATGGGAGCTTTCTGTGCACAGTATGTTGGTGGGATATGAGTTTCCACAGCAACCACAGGCTCAGTATCAGAGCATAACCCTCCTAAATAATTATGCAATATACTTATGATTCCATAAGCCTAGCTAGTGTATTTGTATGGCCTCCTCACCTATTATGGTACTGAATATATTTTTCACCTCTCCTTGCTTTACTTTAAACCTAGATTCCTAAGGAACCTCATAAACCGTAAGAGCTGCTGAAATTATGTAAGTGACTGGCATGTACACATCAGATAAACCCATGCACTTGTGATCTTGGCTATTTCAGGAAGTTGTCTTTATGTGAGAATGAACAGATTGTCATTAATTTCTACAAGGTGTTGTTTTAATAACCAATGGTGAGAAGAACTGGGAAAGGTATAATTTTCTTTTCTTCTTCTTTGGTTTTAAATTAATAAGATATTTTATCTGTGGTACTATAAAAATGGTTTATTCTGTTAATATATCCTCACATATTTCTCCATCAGCATATGGAGAGTAGCCACATATAATCAACTTTAAAAGAGATTGCTGGAAATGCCATTGTTTATATAATTAAAAATTTGAATATTTTTCAAAAATTTCATACTTCAAGCAGTATATAGTCCCAGAGCCTGCATATACATTTATAGAATGCATCAATAATAAGGCTAATGACTTATTATCATGCTACAGTATCAGCTGAAGTCTTATTGTCAAAGCTGTTTCAACAAAGCTGGAGTTGAACTTCTAATCAGAGACATTTCATTCTAAATAAATAAAAAAAAGGAGAATAAATAGGTGTGATTATTCCTGGAGCACAGCTAAGCGAAGGAAATGAAAGTGCTTTTGGTCTGTCTTGCTCCAGTTAGCAAAACAATTAAGTATATGCTGAACTTAAACAAAATTGATTCGTTTTTACAGTACATTTCTGAAGACATGACCTTGAGCATGAAGCTAACTTCAGTTGCACAACTCAGCTTGATGCTTCTTGGATAACATGAGTTCTTGTGCCAGGTTGGTGTGTGCATTACATGGTTTGAACTGCGCAAGTCCCAGTAGTCTATTAGAGATTGGCATTGAAAACCTTACTGAGATCCATGGCTCCTGTACCAGAGCTTTCCATTTCAGCTTCATTCTTGGGGGACAAAGAGAAATAAGTCCGATTTAGCTGAAAAGCTAAAAGGTTGACTAGCAAAAAAATAATGAAAATTACATGTGAAATAGAAGCAAGGATTCATACATCACAATTTTAAGCATATTTTCTTAGAAATCCAACTATTAGGCAATGGGGAGATTTCTTTGCAAAGTTATGTAACAGTTCATATGAGCAAGTTAAATGGATATATGTATCACAAGAACCAGGTGCTTTGCTCTTGATCAGCTTAGGTTGCAGCCTTGACTTCTGAAAATGAAAGCACTGGACTTTGGTGTATTAAATTCAGTTTGTGGAAAGACCACACAGATGATGCAACAAAAAGAGTTATCTGGCAATTCTTTCTCTTTCATAGATCCCGTGCTATACTCTGTTTTAGAATGGTAAATATGTCACCTTATATTGAAAGCATTCATTTATTAAATATTGTACAAAAACTACATGAATTCTCATTTTTAGATGAGACTGAGAGAAGTCCATCACTAAATGAGTCTACCACTATAATGCAATATATGTTTTATGCTTTAAAGCCACTTTTCAAAATACAGTCAGGCTTGCAAGCACATTTGTACATATTTATTAATTCACAGGAATTCTTCTCATTTTACAAAGAGTTGAAGTATCTGTTTATTTGTTTTGAGTTGGTCAGAGTTTTGTTTTATTTGGGGTTTCTAGGAAGGAAGGAAGGAAGGAAGGAAGGAAGGAAGGAAGGAAGGGGGAGAGAAAGAAAAAGAAAAAGGAAGAAAGAAAAATTTCTTGCTTTATACAA
This sequence comes from Entomyzon cyanotis, assembly GCA_024500445.1. Lineage (NCBI taxonomy): Eukaryota > Metazoa > Chordata > Aves > Passeriformes > Meliphagidae > Entomyzon > Entomyzon cyanotis. Next base: position 54,735,789 of record JAKEPQ010001016.1, on the reverse strand, counting down.
ATCCTAAATCGAGGTGGAATAAGGTTGTATCAATCACAGATAAAAGTAATATATTTATTGTTCATTGTAATAAATGTAATAAATGAACTGTTGGGACTCCTAATCTTTCAAGCAATGTTCTGCAACCATATATTATTATTGGACTCCATAGCTCTCACTTGAATCTCTGATGCAGCTGAATATGATAGATCAACATTAGTCAAAAATTTACAATCAAAGCTCAAGTAAAAAGAATTTTTTTGTGTGAAAATTTCTGGCCATTTTATTGGACATGCTACCAAAATGAGTTTCAGGAGTGAAAAGATAAAAATAGATCTTATGGTACCTAAATAAAACTTCTGTAACAGACTTCCTTTGAGACCTGTAAAACCCCCTCTAATGCCCTTATTCCATGCACTCCCATTCTGTATTCTCTGACTTTTCTCTCATTCTTTCTTCATTTTTCCAATAAAAAGGTGTCATTTCTTTGGGGCAAAGGTTACTTTTTTCTTCTTTGTTCATATTCAGTTCTTTTGACTTATGTGGGTTGACAGAATAAGTTTTCTCTGATATAAAAATTGTTAGGGCAAAAAGCAGGAAAAAAAAGAGAAAAAACCCAATTAATAATAAAAAAAAAGAAGACGATGAAATAAAAGGAAAAGGAATAAATTAGGGAAAGGATGAGAAAATCTCTAAGAGGTCACAGACCTGAAATGACCATGAAGATACAAATTATGCAGACACTATTTAAAAAAAAAGGTTATGACAGGTAAAACACAATGCACCTCACCAAATACAACTATAAAGCAATATATGACAAAAGATATCACACAGAAAGATGCTGATGCCTTATCACTGGTAAAAATTTTGAGACACAGACACACAGTATAGGAAAAGGGTATTACCTTGGTTTAATAGGATCCCAGATGCACACTGACGACCAAGAGAGCGACGATATCCTTCATATACAATTTATGGACAGCCTAGATTAGCATACCTATCTAAAAGTCTCCAATAAGAAGTCTAACAAATGAAGTAATTGCCCCCTTATTAAAATTACCTCCCCCCAAAAAGGTTACAACTTCGTTTACAAAAACATGTCTCAGTGATGGGGGCCCTGTTCAAGGTTGGTGCCTCATGCTCTTGAGATTGTGGGGTTTGTTTCGTCTTCTCCAAAGAATTCTGAGCAGGGCAAGGGTACAAGGGTTATAAACATGTAGGGTTGAGATACAGGGAGTAAAAAGTACAGGAATGGGGAAGGGTAAAAGGATATATATAAAGAGAGTATAAAAGTATAATGAAAAAGGACAAAAACCCATCAGGCATCAACGCAACAGAAGAGTTTGACAATTGGTAAAACAAAAGTCCACCTCAAAAACCATAAAATATATTTAGAAAAAGAGAGCTTAGGCAAAAAAACCTTCTAGAAAAGTGCAGTGGATCAAAAGAAGGAATATTTGTGTAATTCAGGCATGATTACTTTGTGATTTTGTCCTCTATACTACAGATGAAAATAGCCCACTTTGTGAGAACCAAAAAAAGATATACTAAATGTAGCAACGTGGGGTTTTGGGATTCCATGTGCTCCTTTGTCCCTCTGCTTTGTATACCATTGGTTCATTTTGAAATATGCTCTGCTGTACCCCAAAATCTATTGGCGGGTTCCCTATGCCTGTCTTCCCTTCAGACTCCCCGGGACTGGCTCTGGGGGAGACAGTCCCTCCCCCTTCCTTTCCCTTTATAAGGCGATGTCCAGATCAGCTCGAGGTCTTCCATCTCTGGGCTGCTAGCATCTGCTACCTGCCTTGTCTGCCTTCCCCTTTCTCCTTCCCTGCACCCCTTTTCCCTGTTACCCCAAATAAACCTCTCTAGCAGAACAGAGATGGAGTCCAGTTCTTTCCTAGTCTCACTATATTCCTGCTTGAATTGACGTGGTTTGAAGACTCCCGCCATGCCGCAGAACCTCGGGGGCCGCCCGCCCCAGATCCGGTAGAATAACACGGACCAGGGACCCCGGACCAGGAGGGAGCTGGCCTGTGCAGCCCTCCCGGACCGTGATACATCAACTAAGTATTTTTGAAGAAAGTGTACAGATGTGTTTAAGCCTAAGTGTACTGAGGCATCACATTCAATTGAGAAATGGAGTGTAAAAAGCCGAGACAATAGATCTTTCAAACCCCAGGCACATAATTGAAATACTAAACATACTTGTCTCTTGCCTTAAGTAAAAATATAAGTATTTTTTTATGAATAAACCCTTTAGCCCAGATCTAATTTTGTTGAATTGTTGAAACTACTGCAGATATTCTGCAGCATTTATTTAATATATTTTAACAAAATATTTAACTTCTGGGGTAAATTTTATTAAATTTGATGAGACTAAAATATAAACAAAGATGTAACTCATATACACAAGATGGGTACTTTTTAATATAGAAATGTTTTAAATAAGTTGTATAGACATTTTTTTAATTTAGTGTCCATAATTTATATATATATATTATTATATTTGATTTTTTTTTTTGTTGAGTGATAATGAAAATAAAAGTAAGTTTTCCCATTAGCAAGTCTCTAAGCCCTCTGTCCTTCAGATGCTACATTTACAAAACTGACTTGTAGACCTTACCTGGAAAAATCTGGTTAAGGATTAGGTTTGTCCATGATTAGCTAATTTTCCTTTAGTTCTTATTTGCAGATGAATTTTAGGTGCCTTTTCATCTGTCTTTTATTTAACAGCATTTCTTTTTAAAAGCTGTTCAAAACAGTGCTGAAAACTTTCAGGTAAAAAAAGTAATTGTTTTTTCTTCATTCTATTTTGTCAAGCTTGAATGAAACGTAAAAGCTGATTGTCCTATTCCTAAAGACGCAATGAACCACAGATGACCAGAAATACATAGATCAGCTCTGAAAAAATAAAATTCTAAACAATATGCCTGAATAACACTCATTACCTGATTCAGCATTTAAACAACATTTTCTTTTGTGATCAAATTTGAGAAACAGATAATCTTTGTGTTCATGTCAAGGGGGTGATCAGCTGGTGATGCACACCCACTTTTGTACAGTTCTGTGTGCACTACAAAATCTGAGCCAGGCAGCCTGCAGTGTATGTATTCTGGCTAAGATAAGCCAAGTGAAACAAAACCTCTATTTTTTAAAGTGTTTTAGAACCGGTAAAGATTTAATCAGCTCACATTGATTTTATGGCACTGTGTCCTGCTTCTTAATGACTAAGTCTGCTAGATTTTCACTTTATCAATCCAGACAAAGAAGGGTGACATAAAAAAAAATAGAGACAACTTGGTTTTATTCTTCTTTACATGGATTTTTTGTTTAGAAAATACTGCAAAAATATTACTTTGGAGTTAGAAGAGCAGAAAAATCATATAAATTTATGATACTCATTAACAATCAAATTAAAACCAGCATCACTGTAAAGTAACATATAGAATCCCAAATGTATTGAAAAGTTCTAACAGTTACTGAACTTTTAACTCCTGCCTACATTTTCCCTTATTTCACTGGGAACAGTAGCTACTGAACAGGCAAATAAAACTTGCTAAGATTTATCTCATAAGATTTATTTATTCACTTTTAACAAATTAGCAGGAATATAGGCACTATTATTGCTGAAAGAATTTTAGACTGCTGTCTCCTGTGACAGAATTGGATTGCAAACTTTAATTATCTGTTCTGAAGTGCTATACTATCAACATATATAACTGTGGAGAGTAAATCAGTAAGTTTTCTTAGTCAGAGTTTTCTTATTTTTCTCCTACTTCTGGCTATTGGTACTACTGGCATATTGTTCCACGCCCAGACAAAATTGAAATTCAGTCAGTAGGGCAAAACTGTTTTCATATTTGGCTTCTAGGAGTTCCAAATTATTAAGCTATAGATAATAGTTGCTCTTTCAGATGGACTTGGAATCTCAAATGAAAACTATGCTGCTAAAGTCCAGGAGAATGGATACTCATATTTTATATTTACATGTTCCTCTGGAAAATTACATTTTACTCCTTGATTTCCTTGCCCAGTTCCCTTCACACTGATTAATTTTGAAGGTGAGCCTTGGAACAGGCATTTCAAACTCTTCAGATGAGATAGAGAAAATCTTGGGAGGGCTTCTTTACACATTTCAGAATAATTCATGAAGTTCAGAGTATAGTTCATATATATATATAGTTCATATAATTTATGAAGTTCAGAGATATATATATCCAAAGGTCTTCTGTGTGGAATAACTCTCATCTGGGTAAATCTTGAGGAACAGTTAGGGCATCTGAACTCAATCCCACCCCATGTTCCCATAGCATCTAATGGAGCCAAAATGCAATGTTTTCCAGAAATTTTCATCTTCCTGTTGGTTGGAGTGTTCTATATCCCACTGACACATATCAGATAACTTTCAAAGATCAGCAAAAATGGTCTCTCAAAGATCAGCAAAAACTGTCTCTTTCCCTGTTGTGTCTGTTTTCTGTATGTCGTAGTTTAACCCCAGCCACCAGGCAAGTCCCATGAAGATGCTTTCTCCTCCACCAGTGGGACTGGGGAAAGAATCAGAAGGGGAAATGCTAGAAAACCCTTGGGTTGAGATAAAGGCAGTTTAATAGGGAAAGTGAAAGCCTTGCACACCAGCAAAGCAAAACAAAGAATTAATTCACTGCTTCCCCAACTTCTTTGCTAGTGTGGCAGTACAAAAAGCAGAAAAGACCTTGGCTATTGTAAGCTCTGCTCAGCAATGACAAAAACATCTCTGTATTATCAACGCTGTGTTCAGCACAAATCCAAAACACAGCCCCATACCAACCACTGTGAAGAAAATTAACTACTCCACCTGAAACCAGAACACTATATTATGTTCAGCTTATTATCTGTTTCTCTTTCTGCACGAATATCTTTGAAATAGTAGAATATAATTGAAAATTATGTTTGATTATATTCCCGTTGATCATTGTTTTCCCAAGTGTATTTAATATGCTTAGCAGAGAATGTCTATCAACACACCTGCCTGACACCCAAGTTTTTTAATGGATATCCTTTATTTTTTGCATCAATGAGATACTGTGCACACACTTTATCCTTCTTTAACAGTATTGCTCCAAGAAAAGAGGTGAAGTTCCAGCTGACTTTGAAAAAAAGAACTAGGGAGATAAGCTTTATCATGGTATTTCATCTCTGCAAAAAGTAATGGAGTATAGTGAGGCAGTTCCACTGAGAGCATATTTTGTGGAGAGCTTGCAGAATTGGAGGAGGCCAAGTAGACAGGATAGGGCAGGGGAAGTGATGCTGTTCACTCCTCTGCACCACTGAATGGAACCAAAGAAGAGAGGTGAAGGCTGAAATATGCTTGAACATCCAGAAGACATGATGTGAATTCTTTAAACAAATTCAGACAAACAAAAGGAAACTTGCTGTTGCTACATCATCCCTGAGGTATTTCTTTGGAGAGCAGCCTCCCTCTATCCATGTACTGAATTCTGACTGCTTCCCAGTGGTGTTTGCATTTCTGGCCTTTTAATGAATTTTATAGTAGAAACCTGCTCAGTACTTACTTGTTGCTTGAAACATGTATTCTGTTTCATTTGTTCCTGTCACATTTGTTTAATGGGATTTACTTTGAGTTAAGACATTGTTCAGGTAGACTATGAACTGCAAAACTATCCATGTAGCAACAGCTGTTCTAGTGAAGGACCAAATACATCTTAATACAATTCCAGTGAACACCAAAAAAATTCAGTAGTAATATATTGGGCACTTTACATGAAGTCAGTAAAAGTGTCATGAAGGACTCAAAAAATTCTTCCTTTATTTATTTTGGAAATGAATGTCACATGTGACTGTATTAATGCAATTACTGTTTTGTACAATTTTACAGTAATAAGGATGGAGTCCCCAGCTTTCTTAATTCTGTGCTGATACATAACTTCACCTCTCTAGAGATTATTTTATTTTAAAAAGAGTGAACATATAAAGAAGAGAAATTTTAAAAAGAGTTACTGTAACTAGATACGAAAAGGAGTTTGTGACTATATATGGCTGTAATAAAAATGGAGGAATTCTGTCCTCTCAAACCCCGAGTGGCCAAATTTTGACAGTCTCAAGCAGTCTATGTTGAGGAGCATTCTCTCTCTTGAGATGTAGAGACTTGGTGATCTCTATATCTGATACTTTCTGTAGAACACTGAAATCTTCTTGAATTCAACCAATTAAAGTTCAATCTGAAACTGAGAACAGCCCTCTTGATGAAAGGAAAAATGAATCTGCATTTTTCAGGTGGAAGATCTAGCCTGTACAACAAACCAGGAAAACAACAAAATTCTCTCAATCTACTGTACCAGAGTGGTAATTAAGTATTCTCTAGATCTGGGAATAAGGGTTGTCATGTAGTTTGGATGAAAACATTCCATATTTAATCAATCTCTAGATATTTTTTATTAGAAAATCACTGTCAGGAAAACAATTTAACCGCCACACTTCAGAATGTCCCTCCTACAAATCAAGAATATATAATTGTTCTATGCAAATTAGTAAAACTATAATTATCATAATTATGTCTCACACAGCTGGCATTAATTATGGGTGGAAGCTCTCGACAAGCTTTTCAGCTGCAACTATTGTGTCTACTGAATAACAGAGGATTCCACTGAAGAGTTCAGCAGAACCACATGTTAAGGAGTCCAATTATGTGAGCAAAATGAAGACTTATGTGTCCTGAGGAACTAAAGTTAAATCCATTCAGTAGCATTGCATCACCAGAGAAATTACAGAAATCCAAACAAATTGCTAAATGCTAACAGAAAATGAATATTTTTTCTAAGGTTTAATGATGTGCAAGTGAAAAAGTGGGGAGAAGATATTAAAAAAAATGCATAACTTGCTATTTCTGAAGGCTCATCAGGTGGGGAGGCTTATGGAGTGACATTCCAGTGATAGAAAGTGTCAAGAAAGGTAGCCCTACAAAAAGGCTCCCTCTGTCTCCCCTGCTCCCCCTTGCTTCCTTTTCCATAGACACTTAACATTACAAAATAAATTCTGTATTGTTGAACCTGCATTTGGTTTTGTTAGTACCTCGGTTTGGGCAGAGGACTTTAACATCAAATTGTAGTGTTTGCCTTGCATTCGTTGTCATCTTCCCTCATTACTCAAAACAGATTAGTCGCAGGACTCAATCATTTATGTCTGATTGCTGCCTGATCTTTGATTCCTAACAACTGTGCAGCACCTTTTGAAATTGTTTCTGTCTTGAAATTGAGATGGCTGATAATCCTTTTGCTGTGTCAGCCTCATATGTGCACGAATATGAAGGGTAATGAATGTTTCACCCTTGCCTCCTACTCTAGCTTTCTTTTATGGCTGATTTTATTTAGCTCTTGCATAGTTATCTTTTTTAAAAATCTTATTTAAAAATAAGATTTTATTTAGCTCTTGCATAGTTATCTTTTGTTTTGATGAGATTCTTTTGTAAAATTGACTTTATTGTTTCAAGTTAAATTTGATAAAATAATGGAAATAATTTTATTTTTAACTGGTATTTTAAATATTTTCAAAATACGCTGGTTGAATACAATATTAAAAACAGAGTATTATATTTGGATTTATCATAATTGTGTGGGTATTAATTGTCTTCCCATTTTTAGATACTTTCAAAAAAACATTTTACCTTTCTGAAATTTCAGTTTTAGTTGTCTAGTTTCATCTTCTTCATTGTATTATTTGTTTATTTTTTTGGCTCTTTTATCTTATAATGAGAGAAATTTATTGTGTTCATTACATGCTACATTGATGAAGACAAGTAATTATTGCACACATAGTAATACATATATTTCACAGTTGTATGTATTTTATTGACATTTAAAACTAGAATAACAATTTATATTAAATTAGTATCTTGAAAATTCTATTTGGAATAGGGACTCGTAGTAATGAATCACTTTCTGCCATCAAGTGTGGGAAGGTACTAATATATGGAAATATCTTTTGATATGCCCAAGAATATCAATGCCAGAGCATGAATGTGGGTGTACTTGATTTACTTCTCCTGTTTCGCTATGTTTACATGTTCAGTAGCTTGCCATTTTAGAATGGTATGGAGGAATTCTGTGGGGGGGAAAAAGTTAGTTCAATTTATATCAAATTTATCTTCTTGTTAGTTACTCCTAGAAGCAAACATCAGAATATAGGCAGGATAAGAAAAAATAAATGTTCTCGCAGTTTTTATTGGTAGCTTTCTCCCAGCACAGTGGGTTTATGTCCAAGAATGTGCATGTTTAACAGATTGCTTCAGACTCTAAGTCATTAATCACTTCCTAGGAAACCAATATGTGATACAAAATTTAACAGCTTAAAACTGTAACAGAATTACATTCAATTTCTTTAACATAAGATGACAGAATCATCAACACCATGTTCCAGTTACTGTTATCCTTATTGACTCCTTGACCAGGCTCTTTAGGTGATGCTTAATTTCTTAAGGCAACATGCATTAAATCAATGAAAAGGTGTGCTTTCAATGCAGTCAGAAATAAGCAAGAGCTGAATTTGAGTATCTGATCCTCAAATCGTCCAAAAAGAATACAATATTTTCTGGATATCATTTGTTTCTGCATATGATACCATCTAATGTACATATTGGCAAGTAAGGAGGATGATAAACAGCCCATTCTTTATTTTCTAATTCTGGTAATTTGTGTGGGGTTTATGACACACCTGCTTACAGTTTCTTTTTACATCATCAGCACATGAAAAAAAATTTGCCCTTGGCTGCTGATACTTCATCAAGGAAAACTTCAGTGAACTTCTCTGAAAAGTCATGTCAACCTGGATTATTTAGAAAAATCTCTTGTTACCTCCACATTCCACAGTTTTTAGAAATGATTGAGGCCAAGCTAGCAGAAAGTAATTATTTTTAAAAATTTTAAATTTTTTTAACGTTCTGTAATTACAAAAATTTTAATAAACTACTTTGGGGGGTTGCATGATGCAAGTACCCCCAAAACCAAGCGTCCTGTTTGTGGCCTCACTTCTTGAGCTTGTGCAGTTAAGCACCTGTTCTATAACACACCACATTGTAACGTTGCAGCGAAAAGTCCCAGGTTGGGTTCTGCCTCAACAAGGCCAGAACTGAAACGTTTGTTTCTTTTTGCAGCTTGTGCAGAGATACCCGTGGTGTTTGCTCCAAGCTTTGCCACTGAGAGCATGTTTAGAGAATATGCTGCAAATGTTATTAACTTTTCCTTCTAGTAAGGTGCTTATTTTATGAACATTCTTTCAATAGATTAGTCACACTAAAAAGTTTCAGTCTTTAAGGATAATAACAGTAGCTTTATTATTAGACAAAATACAATTTTTACTAACAGAAAAAAAAACCCCAAAACAACAGACTTTAATATTGTGTTGGCCCATTTGTTGAGTGCAACACATGCATCTCAGTTATCATGAGTTTTTATTAGCTGTGACAACAAAAAAAGATAAGAAGAAAGAACTTCTTTCACATGGGAATTTCTGTAAACTCAGAAGGAGATCATGGGACCAACAAAATGATCACTAAATTACTGATAAGATTGCAGCAGCAAAGCCTAAGCTTTACTGAGGGACAGCACTCAATGAGTTTCTAAAGAGGCAGGAGAGGACCCCTCTGACTCCTAAGTGCTCTAGTCTAGATATCCTGTCAATATTCCTCCACATTTTTGAGTCCCTTCTCTAACAGAGATATGCATGTCATAGGTGTGCAGTCATGCAAATATCCATGCTCATGCATGGGGAAGATGGAATACAGAGACTAGTCGGTTTTTTCTTGAAGTACAGGGTCATACAAATAGTATAAAAAATGCTTATATTTTGTCTAGGAACAAGTTTCCTATTTCATCATCCGGACAGGTGTTTGTAGCAAACAAGGTTTCCACTTCACTGAAGTATTTTATTTTTTCTTTAAATATTTGAGAACATTGAAAATCTGAAATTTCTGATCAGATGGTCTTTTTGATCACTAAACCTTCTTTAAAGTAAAGAGGGCCATCCATCAGAGGCTTCCCACATCTCTGTTGGTTACACATTTCTCACTGACTGAAGCTCAGTTGCCAAAAGGCAGAAGAAAGATTTTGCATATCTTATAAATGGCTGGAAACATTCAGCAACACTTCAGTTAAAGCAAGACATACAATTTAAGCTTGCCTTTTTTTTTTTTTTTTTTTTTTTTTTTAATTATTAGCTTCCTATTGTACTGGGCTGAATTGGTGAACATGGAGTGTGAAGGTAGAACATGACAAAAAGCTTTTCTTTAGTTGTCTATTTCACCACTGCAGTCAGTATTCCTTTGTGCTTTGCTTTGGCAGCTTAGGCCTCAAGCACTAATAAGAAACCAGAGACAAACCACAGGAATTGCACACTGCAGTCTGCTAACTGACAGAAGAAGAGCCAGAAAGACATTCACGACTTGGAAAAACATAAAAAAACCCCTCTGGTGTGACGAGCTTGGGCACTGGGGTCAGCTGCAACTGTAAATTTAGCTTCTGCAGAGGATTGCTAAAAACTACAAAGACAAAAAACATTCAAGGGGTGAACTCATCCTATTTCAAGCCTTTGCAGATGCTTGATTCTCTAGGTATATCACTTTTATGACCACCAGCTGAAGTACTGTCACTCACCTTGAAACAGCCAGCCAAGCTTGTTCCACTAAAGGCCTTGATGATGCCTTTTTATGCTCTTTTCCTGCTTCTCTTACTTCTTTTTTCCCTTTTCTCACGTACACTGGTGGGTATTGAATGAATTATTTGAGAGTATTGTTGAGAAAGAATTTCAGATGACTGGGAAGTAAGAAAAAGAACTTCCCCCCAGGATGTATGCTGTCTAACTTCTTCTATTTTAATTTGATATTAGGTTCAATGTCACATCAAATAACAATTCAAAACTGCTACTAACAAAGTTCACTTCTATTATTTTTCTTTGGACAGCTGTTGAAATGTTGCATGAGGTGCTGCAAGTGCATCATGCATAATGTTTCCTATTCCTTTTGAAAACCAAAAAACATGAATTTCTATGTTTTTTCTTTGTCCTTTGCAGTGGTTAGACAAATAAAATGAGTGTAGAACTCCCCTTCTGCCCAATATACAACATAATTTCTGGTAAAGTTTTGGCTGTTAATATTTTCACAGACATCAGAGATGACTATAATTACAACATACCATGGTTTGTTTATTTATTTTTTCTTACCCGTCTAATATTTTTATTTCTGCCTTGGAATGGTAGAACATGCATAATATCCATGTTTTGTTCCTCCATATAATTTATTATTTTTGCTGTTTCCTTTTCTGCCGGTTTAATGTTTTGCTTTTTCACAATATTTTTTTAAATAGCTTCTAAATTTTTGGAAAGCATTACAGTGATAGAATCAGGTTTTTTTACATCAGATGGCTACATTTAGAAAAGTTATTAGACAACATGTCTACATTACATAATGGTGGAAGGAAAGAAGGCAGGCAAGCAGACATGGAGATGGAAAAGGTGAGGAAAGGAGTAAAATAAAATAAAAAACCCCCAAAAATAATAAAAAAATTCTACTGTAAAACAGATAGTCTGGGCAACCAGAAGTGGTTTTGGAAATATTTTTGAATAATGGGAAGGGAAAAGGAGAAAATTACCATTGAAAATGGAAATGAACAAACAAAAAGAGAACATCTCTGCTTTTCCTGGCAATAGTTTATTCCAGCATTACCTGCTGTGTGTTACTTTTAACAACGCTTGATTTGGCAAGTCATCACAAGTATTCTTACTACAAGGTATACCTGAGAATGCAGAGCTTGTAAAACAGAGAAGAATTGGTTGAAGAGTCTCAGAGTGGCAATGCTTTTAAAAATATTTTTTAAAATTCCCCTTTTAATATGATTGCATTATAGGACAACACCCAAAAGTGATTCTTTAATATGTCATGAATATCATCACCTGACAAAGATTATCCATCATCAGTTGTTTAAGATGTCTGAATGCTATTAATGATACATTACTACAACTTCTCCCACTACTTTTCTAATACCTGCAAGACATTTACATTCATGAGATAGATACTATTTCTGGTCAACCCTAGAAATAAACTTGTCTCAGACATGTAGAGGTAATAATCAAGCATGCAGACAGCAACAAAGACTCATCAGTCACCTCCCATTAGCAAATGCCTATAGACATCTTCTGATTTATTTTTCCAGGCTCATCTCCCAACTCATCTAAGCAACCTCACTACAATTTAATTTCACCCTAGCAGCAGGTGCTAGTCTGAAAGATGATATGGGAAAACTATTTGTTACTCTGTCAACATGAACAATGAACATAAGATTCTTTTTTCTCTTTCTACATAACAACATACCTAACCTTTCTGACCTTGTAGACACCTAAAGTGACCATCAACCCCACAGTAACATTGTGGTCCCTCTGAATAAAACAAGTTTGCACATTCTCAAAATGCAATGAGATTTCTTCCACTAATTATAATACATGTTTAATAACCTGGAAGTGTTGACTGATAGACAGGACAGCTACTGCTATTTAGTGGGACATGAAAACAGAGGCTCAGAAGACACTCCTGATGCCTCTCACCTTATGAATGCTTGAAACTATCAAACTTTTAACTTGCTTTCTCAGGATTTTGAGGCATGAAGTTTCAACACTGTTAACAAATTAAGTTCCTTATGTCACATCCCAGCAGAGAGGACTGTTCTTGAGAAAATAAACCAAGAAAGGCAGGTCAAGGGGGGAAAAAAAAAGGAGGAAAACAAGACAGTTTTTTACACTTAATATATTAAGATGTAGAGATGGAAAATAAACGAAAAAAAGAAATCAGGTGTTACAGTATTTTGAGTGTTCCAGCACTTATATAGATGATGGAGTTTCTTCTTTGCTTCTCATATTGGCACTAGCTACTGGGGGGTAACTGTTTAATTAATTATTGGCCTGATAATTTTGCAAATGAGCCAGACAGAGTTTCTTGGTGAAGCACCTGGCACTTGTTGCCAGGCTCTCCCCAGCCTCCTCAAATGTAGCAGCTCTCTAAGCTGTTCTCAGCTGCAGCTGCAGTCTTCACTGTGATAACCATTGTTTCAAAGCAGCTGTGGGAGTTGTGCTGGGGGACTTTCAGTCAGGCCAAACATGATCTAGATGGAATGATTTCAAATGTCATGCCTATTCACCCAGGAGTTCACATAGCAACTTCCTCTGCAGGCTTGTGTCCTGAGGGCTGTTATGCCATGAAACTGCCAGTATAACTGGAAGATGAAATCTTTACGTGAGCCCAGCTGAACATTTCACAGTCTTGGAAGCTTGGTCCTGTGGGCTGGTAACCCCAGGCATTTACACACCATAGAATTAAAAACAAAGCAAACACACAACATTGAAAAAACCCAAAAATTAAACCAAGAGAAAGAAACAAAGAAAGAGCTGTGTAGTGCTTGGAAAATAGTTTTTAAGGAAATATGCCAATTATCTCATTGTCCCAGTGGGGGTTAGAAGAAGACATGGAAAGGCAATGAGAGATTTCATGTTTCCTAGAAAAATAATTTTACTGGAGAAATTGATGCAACAGCATTATTACTTCCTGTAACAGTGGCATATATCAACCTAGTTTTCTTCTGGAAGTATGGAAGATAAATGGAGAAGAAAGTAGCTGATGACGTTTTGTTGCACTGATGTTTTTATCTATGAAGAGTTTGCAACAGCTTTGCTAGATATCTGGAAGTTGAAACTGCCCTTCTTTTCCAGGGAGCAATTACTTCCCATTAAAATAGCTCTAAACACCTCTTCTGTATGAGTCTTAACACTGACTTCACCTTCAGTGTTTTTGCAGATGGCTGATGATTTCACTGATAGGTCAGAAGTCTCCTGGTCTAATTCACTTTCAGTGTCTCTCCAGAACCAAATTTTTGGATGGAATTGGTAATTCTGTGGTGTATGGATGGCAATAATTTCCCAATTCCCTTTGCTTTGGCAAAAGCATATGTGACCATTGTATTTGAAATTAGCTGTATGGATATAAGACAAAGATGACATGTTTTACCATCTTAACAGTCCATTCTTTGAGCACATATGACCATGTAGAGTATTGAGGATGCTGTCAGTATCACAGGACAGGATCATTTGGATATCTTCATGTATCACAAGCCATGGACTGGGACAAAGGTAGAACTGCAGTTCAGTGGGCTTCAGGGGCAGCAGTGAGGGCAAAATGATGGCTGCTATCTTCACTGACCCTTGAAAGAACTCATAGTCCTTTTCCTTTTTAACCCATCAAATGAGATGGAAAGAGTCCAATCCTTCTAGGTGACACCTAGGTGTGGTAAGTCATGTTGGAAATGCAGAGGGAATAAAAGAATTCATTGTGTCATCTGACAAAGTCATGTGCTAACCCAGAAACGTGCCCAAACTGGCTTTAATCTTCTTCTATTGTGTTGATATACACGTTGCAAAGGTGTTTGGCACTGTTGTCTAACTTAATTTACCTGGCAGACAGGGCTTTCTGCTACCTTTGCCTGTGTTTTTGTGTTGGGGGTTTGTTTTTTTTTCAATTCTCTTTGATCAATGTAAGCAAGTGGAATCCCTGAAGCAGCAGAAGAATACAAATGTATACATATACTTCTTTCTTGCTGCCACACCATGAGATCTGTTCTGATCGGCCTTTTATCTGTTCCTGGCTTTTCCACAACATAGGAATTCCTCTCTTACAGCATTTATACATGTGTTTCAGTAAGTAAAACTTGTGGCTGTTCTGTCTGGCAGATGAACAGTGGTTGTATTCACAGAACATCACTTCTATCCTGGCTGTAGAATGCGGTGTAGGCATGAATGGTGTGCAATTTCCTGAAAATTAGGAAATTGTGCCTCTTCTTCTACAGAGAACTCATCTATCAGAGACACCAACAACTTGTGGATAGTTCAGAGTCTCAATTACTATGTTAGTTGTTAGAGTTTGAATGCAGCAGTAAGTGAGGTTGCCTAATATGAAAATGGGCTAAGAGCATGTAAATGTTTGGATGGAAGCTTTCAGTACAGCTTACCAGGAATGTGGCATTTATATGTGCATATCCAAGATGTAATATCTTGGAAATATGAATTCCCCACCCCAAGTTCTGGGCACCAGAATGCCATCTAAAATATTTCAAATTCCACTATTACTGTTTTGAAGTTGATAATCACTGTACTTATTCTATCTGATTCACTCCTTGACTAAGACTTTCTGCTTGTAAATGCTAAGGACGCATATCATCATTTTTTTGTTGTTGTTCTTTGTGTGGTAATTATACTTATGAAAACAGGCTCTTTGTAAGAGGTAGTTAAAATGCACACAATGGCTCTTCTATTTACTGAAAGAAAATGTGGTTACATCTCAACATACGCTGTTAATGGAATCAGAAAGCAAGTTCTGTTTGCTAGTAGGCTTTATGTTTACACTAAATACTCAAATGATTAAACCATCCTTTATAAGTGCAAATCCATTCTCTTTGCCCCCTTGTAAAGACAGTGGTATTAATACAATGAAAGGTGAGAGGATAGCTTATGTTTGTTGACTACTAATTCAGCCGTATACCTTCTGGAAATTTTTGTCATTTATTGCTGCTCAGGAATTTATAACCTGGAGAAGCTGGTGATAATGGGCTTTAAGCCTTACAAACTCCCCAAACCACTGGATTAAAGAATCTGTTGTATTCTGTGTAGTCCCTGAAGCACACTTTAATGGTTCTGCTGAAAGGGTATCAATCATACAGGAACCATTTCACAAAGTTACACTGAGGCACTCCAAGATGGTTAAATGTTTTCATTTTCTGTAATGCAATACATTTGTAAAACTCTATCTAGGAAGACTAGCAATTAGAATCTTGGCAGCAAAAATGATGCAATCCGTTTTGCTTTGTTTTTAATTTCTGTAACTTTAAACTGCTAACTTTTATGGAGCTGTCCTTTTTTTTCAGACATTTTTGCTTCAGCATTTTTTTCTTATGCTTTTCTATTCATAGGTGGGAATTGGAAAGCAGGTATGATTTTCTTGTCTTTTATAGGTGTGATATTTTTTTCCAGATATGGTTACTCATGCTGGTTATCCCTCTATGCTGGAAATTTTTCTGCTTTGGTTGCTATCAGAAAATTTATATATTTTCATAGAAAATATAGTAAGGTATTCTCTTTAAGAAACTTCCCTGACTAGGAAATCAAGTAGTTTTTACATATCATTACCAGTATTAAAACAGTACAAAAGGATAAAAGTCTTGAAAATTTTAATCTGTCAGTTGAATACAATTCAATTTAAAAAGGAATGCTATTTACTCCTTTAGCCCTTCCAGAAGCTTTTTCTGTAGTTAAATTCATAGGATACTCAATTCAAAATTGCTTAATAAAGGACTGTCAATTGATGTCTCAATCACGAGAGTGAGACTATAATCAACTATAATATACTGGGGAAAGAAAACAACTGCAAATCCTTAAAGCTACTTATTTTGGAAATAAAAGTTGGAAGTTGTCTTATTTTTCTTCTTAAAAGGTTTGATCAATATATTTAAATAATATGAGCAGTTTTAATAGTTTACTTAAAAAAACTATTTCGATGGGTATAGCAAACTATACAAAAGAATTGGGATACCAATTTGCAATCACTAATAAGATATTTTTCGGCAAGTTAGGCTTCCAGTTTGTTTCACAGTCTTAAGGAAGTTTATCCTTTACATTCTAAATGCTGCAGATTTTTAAAACATGCAGCTATCTGCTACTGGTTGTCTCTAGTCTGACTAATATTTCAAAGAATAAATGCAACAATAATAAGAATTACAGCCAGTATAATTCTACAAATTGACATTATCCTGTCAGATAAACTCTAATTCATAAGGCTATTACACTAAACCTTCTGCAGTTTCTGAGGCCATGAAGTAAATGAAAAAGAGCCAAGTTCTCTTATGCTATGTAAAAGCACAGGAAAAATTATAAATGTTGGCAACAATGACTGAGGCTCATGTTTCTTGAAAACATTTTAATTTATACAAGTTGCAGTGACAAGATTATATCATTAAGATAAAACCACTCTCCTATGTGATGATATACTAATATTTTTCTATGGCTTTAGTTGGTCTAAGTCATTTGGTCCTTTCCAGTCCAGATACACTGCCTGGAAGACATCAGAAGTTTAGCTAAAAAAATTTGCAGAAGGATTTAAAAAGGGGTCAGTAGCACAAAGAGTCCATGTTCACCCTGGAACTCCTCTCCCCACAGGCTTTTTGGTGGTTTAGTGTGGTTTTGCTGCTTTTTTAAATTTTGATTCTGTTGGGTTTTCTTTTCTCTCTGATGAAGATTTGCTTAACTTGTTTCTCTGTTACAGTAAACTCAGGCTTTAGAGTATAAATCTGAGATAGCTGTAATGTTGTTAGAAATGGGCATAATTTCAATAACTTGTACTTCTTTATTATTATATAATATTAATTCAATGCAATTTTTCTGATTGTTTGAAATATGTATCTTTCTTCACTTATACAACACAATATGATTTATCATTATATCAAGATTCTTAAGCAATTTTATAAGTATTTATTTGTGCATACCTGAACTTATTGTTTTCTGGTTTAATATTTTGAAAGTGCACCATAGTTAATTTATTTTTCTAAGATAAAAATTTTCTTCATCGTCTTAGCTCTCTTAGCTCTAACATTTCTATTTCTCTCTCTTTGATTTGTTTTCTTCCTGAGGCTTCAACAATATCATGTAAGGAAGTGGAAAAATGAGGCAGATATTTGACTGTTCTTTCCATTTTGAGAAGAAGGAAATTTTCTGTTACCCAGTGCTCTTAGAATACATTTTGGAATAAAAAGAAAATTTACTATTTTTTTTTCTTAATGTATTTCATAGACATTTACTTCTGATTTTTTAAAAATACTTATTTGTTAACATTTTAAAAGACTATATATAATTGTTTACTTGTACAATTCCCAGTATTTAAAATATAACCTTGAAAACAATGAACATGAACTTAATTGATTTCAATTGAAGCTGAGCATTGTGTATGCCAAGGGCTGGGTAAATGTCATGATCAATTTTTAGATAAGATGCTCACCTTCATTCCTGCCTAGTTGTGTGCCTAACATGGTGTCTTTCGTTATCAAAGCTGCAATAGCTTTGGACTTACAGGCTACAAGTCTCAGCCATTTTTTGGTTCCCTGTTATAACAAGGCTTGAGTTCAACAGACACTTTCTGTCCCCTGATTTGTATGGAAAGGAAAAAAGTAAACATGTTGGAGATTGTCATGTTCAGTGCTCCAGCTTATATTTCTTGTGGTCATAGGGGGGAGCAGAAGCTCAGAGTACAATGCATTCACTGCCATCTATTAAGTGCAATGTAAGAATCCAAACCCAGACACAGCAGAATTCTTCTAAAAGAGAATCTGTAGAAATTATGCACAAGTAGGTAGGAAGAATCCACCTCCAAACAGACACCCCACATTAACACTCAAAAATAAGTTTCTGCATTTAGTCAACACTGTAAAACAGACAAAAAATACACAAAAGAAAGAAATTAAGATTATGAATTTTATACTCATGTTAAGGACAGTAATTGTACTTGTATTCACTTCCCTTATCTGACAGGTGGGAGTCAGAAAAAAACTATATTATAGCCAACTGAGAAGCAGGTACACTGGGAAGGCCTGGGTTTGTGTTTATTCAGTTCATAACTATATTAATAATTTCACCATAATTAGAAATCTAATTGTCTATGTTAAGGGTATGAATCTGCAAACACTTGTGCATATGAACTCTACTTCAGTTATTACCCCAAGAACAATTGCTTCCTTTTTTACACGTTGTGACATTTCTATCTGATCATCAGCTGCTTATGCTTTGTTACGTATAAATGTTTCCACTTCAATTGACTTCTTCAAGTTTGAAAAGCTTTATTGGTATAAAGTATGAAGTATATTAGAAATGATAATGCATTTCTTAATCTCCAGAACATTCCTTCAGCCAACCAACCTACCAGCCAACCTAAAACAATCCCTCCTCACATTGTCAACATAAAAAAAGACATACCACATGGCAGTAAAATTAAAAATAGCCTGCTATTTGGTTACCAGCAATTACTGTAAGAGATAGCATTAACCTGGCAGGCTACTTACTTAGCTGATTAACCTTCTGCCATGCTGAAAAAGAACCATATCCCCTTCAATCCTTGTCTTATCTCAATTTTTTTTTAAAATTAACCACCAATATTTCCTCTCACTATATAGTCATTAACAGTCTTTAATGAAAGCACTTCCTAAGGACTTCTTGAAAGCCTAAATACAATAATTTTCCCGTTTTTCTCCTAATGTAGGATTAGGTAGGCCTATTCAGAAATTTCAAGATGACCAGAAAAGTGGTTTATGTTTTGTTTTGTCCCTGTCCTCATTCTCCTTTTTACCTATGTATTTTTTTGTTGTTTTAGTCAGCTTTATAAATATTGAGTCAAGACCCATTGGTTTGTAATTCCCTGAATCATCCCCAATACCTTGGTAATAAAATAGCTGCATTGTTTGAACCCACAGTTTCTTTCTATGCTGTCATAACCCTGTGACTGATTGCACATCTTTTTTAGTAACTAAGCCATTTCATTTTAAGTCCCCACAAAGAACTCTCAGGTGAGAACCATCTGCTTCTTTGAATGTTTTCTCCTTAATAAATCACTTTGAGCTCCATCTGACTTCTCATTATCTGACAACAACACATCTTCATTACCTGAAGAAAGCAGTTCCAAATCACATATCTTCTCAGCTTCTCCATGCTGGAAGTTGACACAAATCAATCATTTCACATCCTTGCAAGATGCTTCTCCTTAGTTTCCCCATTTCCTTTTTTGTTAATCCAAGCGATTCAGAGATGTATTTTTCCCTAAACTGATACAGTCAAATTATTCTAATTTGGGTTTTATAATAATAGCCATCTTCTCTTTGAATTCTTTTCAGTCCTATTTTGTATTCCAATCTTTAATGGTGTTTCCTTTTTTTTTCCTTTGGTTAATATATATTTCAAGTCAATATGCATGACGAAACACTCAGAGACTGAACTCCAATCAGAAGAGAAATATCTACTCTCTGATGACTATATTTTACTTTCTACAAAAACCCCACTGAGGAGCTTTGGCAGAGTATCTCTCCAAAGCAATTACAAATCTTTATGTGCTACATATAATATGGTGACAGATCTCTATTAATAAAGAGAAAAAGGAATAATTTTACTTCTTTGTCCTTTGGGCTCCAGGAACAACACCATAAACAACAAAATTGAACTAGCAAACTGTAAAGGTTATTTTTTAGCATCCATAACTACATAGTGGAAAATCAGGCTTGCCACACATCTGTTTTTTCTCACTTAAAACAACTACTCTTTTTGTTAATACATATCTAACAAAATTTACACCTTTGACTAAAGTCTCTGATCCATTATACATTTTCATTTTATGACTCACAAATAACACAATGTCAACCTTCTAGCTGAAGAAAAAAATGTTCTGTATGATGAATTCCATTAATTTGGATCTCCATGTCCAAAATTCCAGGTCTTTAGCATGCTGAACTGTATTTCCAGGTGTCCTGAGACAATAGAATAGAGACAATAAATAGAACAAGAATATATGCTAGAAATTCCTTGGGTTGCAATTGTTTGCATTTGACTGAAAGAACAGGATGTTGAACGTAATACTCTGAAAGGAAACAATCTTTTTAAATGTGGAGCTCTTTTTAAGTAGATTTCTGCCTTCATAGACTCTAATGGTTTGAAATCATTGATGGTTGTGATTTGTGTGTTTGCACTTTTATTCCAGACTTTCCACTCTACATTATGTCTTCTGAGTTATTCCAGCTACCTATTTGTAATTCCTAAGGTTTTTTTCTGTCTCTTTCATGTTCAGCGTTCATGTTCATGTTATTTCCAAATTGTCTATATCAGGAACATGAGGACATATTCCTAATTGTATGGAATGCTTTTTGTCATTGTAAGACACATACATTGTGAGGTTTTTTTTTCATTAACTAATGATGCATATTTTTAACGAGAACACAAGCAATATTTGGTTTGGGTTGGTTGATTTCATTTGTTGCCCTCCCATTCCTCTTTCCCCCAAGATCAGCTGTTTAGTTGTTAATCCTGGGTGATAAATCATAGAGAAGTTTTCTAGTCACTAGGGAAAGTCTTTCATGTTGGCTGTTACCTCTAAGAAGGACATTTTGGATAAAAATAAATGAAAGTCAGTGCAAGCCATTTTTCCAATAAAACCAGCCAACTTTTCTAAACAATCTTGTCTGCATTACTAGTATGAAACACTTGGAACACAGCCACCGTTTAGCTAAATATCGAGGTAATGCACAGCTATTGGAAAGATAAAATGACTAGCATAGGGCTTGCAAGACATAAAGGCGGTTAGCAGGGGTCTAAGCCGCAGAGGGAAGTTGTAAGAGAGCAAAGAATGAAAACTACGTCTGTAAAGGCTTGAAGAAATCGTCTTATCCTCACCACTCTGTAGTGATTCAGGTAAGTGCTTTCCATACAATAAGTCTCAATGCTACTTCTTAACTCTGATATACAATGAACTATTGGATACTAGGATTGCTTGCTTATCCAAATTAGATTTTGATCACACCTGATCTAAGGCAGGCCTCACGTAAGTGGGATAGAAGATGTATCAGTTGATCTTCACAAGTGTGTTCCAAATTCGATTACTTTATGTCTCTATGGCCTTCTCCCAAGCCTTTTCAAGTCCAATGTAAAATCTGAAAATATTAATTATATTTAGAATTATTAATTTTCCTTAAGTTTTAGTTTTTCATTACTAACAACCTCTTGTATTTTTCAGTAAGAGTTTGGTTATTTTTTGGTCATCAGCTTCAAAAGCAAAACAAAATCAGTACTTTGAATCTCTTCAGATAAAAATGATAGAAACATTGAACTATGTTGGGTATATCTACATTTTTTGTGTTAAAGGAGACTATATGCAAAGTCCATACATTGCTGTGGGTTCAGAACCTCGACTGCAGATGTCAAAAGACATGCAGGATTTCTGGTGGAACAGAAGAGAACACAGGTCTGAGAAATACACACAGAGCTGGGGGAAATTACCAAATCCTTACATGAGATATGTATCTTTCAAGAGGATGGAGAGTATCTCCTAAAACATCTCAAATGACAGCAGACATCTGCATTCACGTGACTGTATCTTATCCATGTTGCATAAAATATGATTGTGACTGAGCTTTTACCCAATGTTGAAGAAAAGACCTGAAAATCTCTGGCTAAGAAAACCAGCAAGTAACTTGCCTAGTAGGGACTAAAGCTGTTTCCTACAAAGGGTATTTATTTCTGAAAGCAAGCAACTAACAGGTGCATGAGAATTCAACAGAATAGTAAAACAAGTAAAATAGCTACAGGTCTGTATAGCAGGCCAGGCTACTTTATACACTTTTTTAAAAAACAAATTAATAAATAAAGGCAGAAATGTTAGGATAAGGAATTTCCAAGTGTCCTCGTGAAAACATTAGACAAGAAAGACATGATTGATAAGAGTTTCAAATCCATTCATGAACATATGATGAATCCCTTTCAGAAACCACCTTAAACCCAGTGGACCTCATGTGATCAAATTCATTAATTTTGTAAGTGTGTTATTGCCTTTCAGCTGCATTTTTGGTCAATTCAATGTGTAGACAAGATCTGTATAACTCCCTTGTTTTAACTTTCGGGTAATAAATTCACTCTATAAAGTCTGTAAAGCTGATGTAATATATTTCATAGACAATTAATGCTCTTGAGAGGGGAGTAGTTAATATACTGTCTATGTTCTTTTGCAAAAGTCTCTATATAGCGAAAAATAGAGCATACCAGTTCTGTGCTGCTTTACATCTTCTAGACTCCAATGCGAATAGATCCTTTTTCTCCGTTCTTCCATTCCTTGCTGTGCCATATCTGACCATCTCCAATTACTATAGTACTCTCACATTGCAGGGATTGGAAACCAATACTAATACTTTACAGACCTTAAACTGTTTCAACTGGTCTGCTCTGACGTATGACCTTCATTTTGCAGCATGTAGGAAAATTTTTTATTGCCTTTGCTGAATTCTAATGACCTGACCCAAATCAAAATGCAATCTGAACATTAGGCTTAATGCATTCTTTTCATGTTTTTGTTGTGCTGACATCACATATGGTTGCTCTCATTCTAACAATATTGCTCCAGTGAGCTTCAGTATACTAACTGTTCTGTATTTTCTCAATTTTTACACAAAAATACTGTCTCACGGTTAGATAAGATAACATACTTTAAGAAAAAAAAAATGTTCTGATTTTCCCACTATTACATGATATTCTGCAGTCGATGCCATACAAGACTAAAGAAGGCTGAACAGTGGTAAAGAGCATGAACCTTACTTTATGTGAAATTTTCCAATAATTTTCCAATAATGCTCATATATTTCCCTTCTCATTTCTCTATTGTCTTAGAAAACTTTGCAAAGAAAATGTCACAAGTAAAATTCAAAAAGATTTAGAAATTTTTTGTGAGCGATTCTTAAATAACAATAGGATAAGAATACATATTCTTAAGCTTCCCCATGGGGAATTAGGTAGGACACTAGGAAGAATTTGTCCACAGAAAGAGTGATTAGATATAGGAATTAACTGCCCAGGGAGGTGGTGGAGATACCACCCGTAGAGATTTTTAAGGAAGGACTGGAGGTAACACTAAGTGCCAGGGTCTAGTTGACAAGGGGGTGTTAGGCCATAGGTTAAACTTGATGATATCAGAGGTCTTTTCCAACCTAAATAATTCTGTGGTTCTCTAAATAATTTTAAATTTTTTTATTCTGGCAAACATATATTGCACAGGATAAGAATTTAAATGTAAGGACTTCATAAATTATAATTCGGGGAAGCAGTTCCAATAAATACAAAAAATATATACTACTATTGCAGCTAGAAAAATTACAGTTGCAGTCAACATCACAAAACAATATGTGCTGCACAACTTTTTTTTTCTCCTTTTTTTTTCTTCAGAGTATCAGGCTTATATGATATACATGTGGCTTCTCTATTCCCTCATAGCCAAAACACACTTCATATCTCTAGCTCTCTGTCCATCCAAATCTCTTTCTTCCTCCTTGTAATCTTAAATTTTCTATTGCACTCAAATACTACTTTTGTCTGCATGAGGGCAACAGAGAGAAGCAGTAATGACATGTGTACCCAGAAGCAATCAAGTATACAGCTTACTACCTGAGTCATGCCAACATGTCAAATCTACTTTATCTCTTTCTAACACAAAAGGCTCTTCAATTAATTTGCTTGTTACAGACATTTGGAATTGGAAATTGCTGTTTCTTGATGTGAATCAGGAGGCAGTCAAATCTCATCTGCACATTTGAGTGATACTTATTTAAGACATCTTATTACTGTGGGCTTTTAAACCATGCATTTTTCTTTCAAAATTTTGCTTCAAAGCAACGGCTTAATTCAGAAGGGGACATAGCTAGTATATCTGTCTGGGGCTAATTCTAAGAAATGAACTTGCTCAAATCCTAACAATTCAGCTTAAGTTACTGCCTAAATCTACAAATACCTAAATACGTAGAATCATGAGCTTTCATTTCCCTTATGGTCATAGTGTTTTGGTTTTCTTTTCCCCATAATTTTCCATATTTCTGCTCTTGGACGAAGCTAATAATCAGCTGACCAGCTTCCAAAACCTATCATGACTTAGAAATTCATTGTTTTTATTCTGAATCAGTCTCCAATGTAAGTTTTCAATGTCTGACTCACACAAAGGACAAAGACAAGACTTAATAGTCTAGTAAGTAGATGTCGAGATCAGGTATGATAAAAGCCCCCAAATTAGAATTCATGTGCTCTAGCTATATGCATCCACTACTTACTAGGACCTAATCACTGGGAGATAATCTCCTTTCATCACCAGTAGAGTTCTCTTCATTTTTAGAAAGCAGTTAATCTGATTCAGTTTAGACGATCACATTTAAATTAATGAAAATTGCTCCTTTGAAACAATTATGAGGGTCTGATATGTTCTAAAGCCCACTCTCAAACAACCCTACAAACAGCAGTCCAAAGTAAGATAGTTTTGAGCCCTCAGCTCCCAGAAGACAAGGGGTTACTGAGTATGTCTCAAACACTGATAACCAGATGGCTGAGAAGCCAGCCAAGCACTGTCAGTAAGAACAGACAAGAATTGTTGGTAATAGTCAAGGACTGCTGGTATTAACATGCTGTGAGAAAGAGCAAGTTTAGACTGGAGAAGGGGGGCCAGGTGGAAATGGGTCAGCACTTTTCTATGAGAAAAAAAAACAACACGGTACAGCCCAAGTGCAGGAATGTTTGGCAGGAATTGGACATGGTCTATATGGTGGGATTGGGATGACCAAAGACCCCAAAAGCCCTCTGACCCATTTCTGGAAAGGCCTAAGAGAACAGACCACACATGACAAATAATTAGCACAGAAAGCAGGAAACCTGTCTTTGGGGTGGAGAAACTTGTCCATAGAAAGTTACCTACCATGGCCCAGGCAGTGCTCCTCGACCCCGGAGATCTCATCAGCTGGACCAATGCAACTGGATTGCTGCTTATCATCTGGATCAATGCTGAAATCAGAACTGGCATCCCCTCAGCTGGGTCAGCTCTGAGACCAGGATTGGCATTCCATCAGCTGTATTGATGCTGTAACAAGGGCTGTAAGAAGTGATTTTTTACCCTCTCTTTTTCTCCTTCTTTTCCTCTTTCTTCTCTTTGCATTTCTTTAATTCATCTCTCCCTTTTAAATTAACCTCTTTAATTTCCCTTTTACCTTTCACTGCAGCCTTTTGTCCAAAACCCACTTCCATGTGCCTATATAGTAAATCAGAGACTAACAGACCAATTTCCTTGCCAAGTGTATAATTTACTAATTAAACACTCTGAGTGTTTGTGGACCCTCTGACTTTCGTAGTTCCTTTTGACTAATGAGCATATTTGAATTTTAAGTGCTTCCTTCCTTTTAAGGAGGGGTCATCACACACTATGATTTTGAAGAGAGGTGTAGAGGTCAAGCTTGTGTTTAGAAATCCAAGTGGATAACAAGGGCCAATGTATTTCACCTCTAGGTTTCTTTCTTCTCCACCTTATTTGAAACAACTGAGAAAGGACATCTAACCCATGGTGCAGATGATCTACTTAACATTAGTCTCTAAGTTACTATGAGCTAAATGTCTTAATAATTAAGTTAATTTCTCTAAAGAAAGAAATACAGACTGGGTAAAGTTGGATTGGTCTTGCTGGGGAAAGTATGAGTGGTCCTACAGTCTGATAGTTTAGACAACAGCCACTTGACCATCTGTATTAATTTCCTTGTTTTGCTGTTCTGCATCAATTCCAGGGGAAGAACTTAGAGAAAAGCCATAGCTTAAAAAGTATTTGGTTAGGATCTCTGTTCCAAACATGGCAGTGGAAATACATGCTCCTGTGTCGGCTATTCCACAAGATTAGTTGTTGTTCTAATCAATAGGTTAAGCCTCAGCCTTATGTTTTCAGAGGTCTAGGAAAGAAGTCTGACCAGGGAAAACCATCAGATGAATCCCCTCTGCTGCCCACAACAAGAGTCTACTGCTGTAATAAGGTAGATAATAAGTCCTTTCCTTCCCCTTGGCAATTTTTTTCTTCCAACTTCCCATTGTTTAACTTCATAATTTCTGTGAAATAGACAGGAAAGTTTTCTAGAATATGAGTTGGTATTGAGCAGAAGTATTAAGTACCCCACTAGAGAACTGCATTCAGTCCTGAAGAGACATGTAACTTCTTTGTGTTTTTCCACCACTCCCAGTTATTAGTGTACATAGGAAGTGTTAGGAGCTTAATTTCTCCTTCTATAGATACACATTGATCCTTGGCATCTTACTACTTGAGCAGAGTACAACTTGGCCAATAGATTTCATAAAGTGAAAATATGCCCAACAATTAGGCTCTGTCATGTCTAAAATCTTTCATGGAATTAACCTAAGAAATTTGAAACTGCTTTGGTAAGTTCTTTCTATGAGGAGAAACACCTTGCAGCTTAATGAGGTATCAGGGGAGGTAGGAAGATTAATTTATTTTTTTTAAAAATGTCCAAAGTGCAATTGAGAAAAGGGTGGGAGGTCTTTCAACAATATTTGATTTATGGCTTTCATCAAAAACCAACTTTTTATATCAAAGGGTCATGCCTCAAAGCACAAGTAAACTTTTCATTAATGGGCCTTATGGTAATGTCTGTTGAGATCTGCATCGTGCAAAAGAAAAGGAAACAAAAGGTTCAAACTGAGGCTAAAGAAAAACAGACTTTTCTCTAAGGCTACACAAATATACTATTTTAAGTTACCTTTTTGACACTTGATTTGACAAATTTGTTTTAAGCAAATGCATCCATAAAGTCTGAACAGTTTGTTTTATGACTGCTCAAATAAAACATTCTAATATACCAGCCCGTCCTTGCAAGTTTCAAGGTTACCTACAACAGATTAGAGCTGTCAAGCCTCATGATGCTTATTATATATTGTTTCTTGTGGCTAGCACAGGTTCTTCCCGTGGGAACATTTTGCTATATTTCATAAACAAGATAAAGTTTGGATGTTTTGCAAACAGTTTCTCTGGATTGAGTCAGTTCGGGCTTGGCCAATTGTGCCTAGGGGGAGGTCTCGGGCTGACCAATCTGGGGCACTTCTGTAGACTCTATATATATGGAATTCAAAACAATAAAGTTCCTTTTCTCCTCTCTTTCCTTGTCTGAGACCTTGGGTCAGTCCTCAGCTAGCCGCTCAACAGCGACAGTTTCTCTTAAGGTTTCCTATGAAACTGTTAGCCTTTTCCTTTGACATTTCCTGTTCTGCATGGCTGAATGTTCTTATAAGCCACATATTGCTTTGAAGGTAGTCTAAGTAGAGTTCAGGTTAAATTAAATGCTAACAAGTTACACTTATTGAATTGCCTTTGTTTACACTGCAAAAGAATATTGTTAGCCTTGGTGGTTTCAACTATTTCCTTTCAAGTAGCTCAGGTACAAGCATATTAATTATTTTCTTCTTAATAGGAACATTGAGAAATTGTGTTCTGGATGCTAATAAGGTAGTTAATTAATTATTTTTTACACATTAAAAAATAAAAATAAATGTAATAGAAATAGTTTAAATATTAGTTTCATTGAATACGGAAAAATATTTTAAGGCACATTGTGCATAACCACTGTGTAAGAAGATATCGATTGGGAGAGAAATTTCAACAAAGTATTTTGCAAAGAATGGAGTAAAGTAAGCGATCAGGAAAAGAAGTGAAAAAAAAATAGCTAAGCCTAAATAAAACAATATGACTATTAATACATACTTCAGATTTATAAAACTATGTCCACTATTATTTTTAAGTGCATATTTACACTGGTCTCATTTTTACTATTTGCCTGGGTGAATATTTTTATGACTTTTCACCCTTACAGCTAATGAAATCTTTAAAGCCAGTAGAATGGTTTAACTGATGTATTAATTTTTTGAAAAATAAAAAAAATTTCCTAGGAATTTTCCATAGAATACCATAATTATAACAGTTAAATTGAATAGCTGTGTAAACTACATCCACAGAATTTATGTTCCTAAGGCAGACAGAGTATCACAGTGAAGATTGTCAACTGCCAAGCTGACCTGTAAACTGAATTTCTGTAGTTGATATTTGGATAGCAATTTACGTGAATTGGGCATCAGATCCCTCCTTGGCTAATTTTCCTGATATGAAAGCATGCGATCTGTCTTACAGTATAATGAAAATATGGAGATATTTTTGTTAAGCATTCACATTAGTTGTTCTCAATGGCAACAGTGCATTAAATGGGTTGTTAATATAGTAAATGAAAAACAGTGTATTTGTTGCTTTCATAAAGCTTGATAGTATATGCAATACTTTTGTATAACTTTTATAACCCTCCACATCTCTGCAAGAGGCCAGTTGGCTGATGTTAAAAGAATGCATAAATTTTCTACATTGCTTCCCCTAGAGTGTATGGCAAGAGTTCAATATTTGCAGCTGACTCTATTTAGTAGACAATAATTCAGAATGGAAAATTACACAATACATACAGGTTGACACAGTTTAACATAACTGACAGTTTGCTGAGGGACATCCCAGCTGGATTAGCTTGCACAGGGAATAGCTGTCTATCTGAAGGTTAGTCTAAGGGCACCAATGAAACCATGATATGCAAAGGTACAGCAACTTTGCAGAGACATTGCCTCTCTCTTGACCTCACTGCAATAAATACAGAGCGTCCTATATTCACTCTCTGGGCACTTAAGTAGCATAAAAATACAAACAACAAAATGTAAATGCTCCTTTTATTGGGATATAAAACTATCCTGTGAGATATTAAAGCACCCATAACGCATTTGTAATGTTTCTAAAATGCTGGAGTATTATTCAGAATTTGACGGCTGGATAGTGCAACAACAGCAAGAACTGAAAAACACATAGCATCTCTTGTTCTATGTTTATCTTACTAATATATGTACACTGCTCGTATATGAGCCTTCCTGCAGTAATATTTTTGTGCCTTTTGACAGTGCATAAAAATGGTGAAAAGAAACATAAAAACCTGAGAAACATAGCAAGTGTTATCGTTTTGAAATATGTGGCTGTATTTTATCTAAGGAAGGAGGGTAGAGAGGAACCTTGGGCCAAGGTTTAACAGCAGTTTACAAAGAAACCAGCTGTTATAACAAATATGTCAGGAATTATTTAGACTATATTTTTACAGAAATACTTAGCCTGAGATGTTTGATAACTACATAAATAGTAGATCTGGGTGGATGAAATCTAAGTTGTTTTTGCTGTTGTTTTAATTTTTTAAACAACATTCCCAATTTCAGAATGTTCAGTATGGAATTCCAAATACTTATTAAAAAAAAAAAGAATTAACTTGATAGTTTCAGTTATGAGCTGAATCAAGGCCCTTATTTCATAGCCCCTTTATTTCAAGGAGAGAAATATATCTCAGGGTCTGTCTTTTCTGAATAGAACAGTAGTTCAAGAAGGGCAAAAGATACTATTGAAAATGTCTTACTGTAGTATTGTTTGCTTACTTTGAAATTCAGTTATCTGAAATGTTTGCACATAACTTGTCTAAATACAGCCAAGTTTTTAAAAAAGTACCTTGATAAAGTCAAAGGTAGTGAGAAAAAATTCAGGGGAAATTAAGTAATTGCTCACTAACTTTGGATAATTAAATATTTCAGTAGTTTTAAAAAAGTGTTTTCCTGAAATGTGATTTAGGATCAATTTTTTCTTTTATCATTGTTTTATATATCACATAGTGTCAGAGATCAGTCTCATAATTAAAGTTCTTAAATGGGAGAAAGATGCAGTGCTTAAATGCAAGATGGAAATTAAAAAAAGAAAAAAAAGACAAAAAAGAACATTAAAAAATTAGGTATTCAGCCTCCTGAAGTGAATACCACAACTTCAAAAATGTAAGACAAGAACTTCACTGGCAACACTGTGCTGAATAGTTAGTTTGGCAGTTTCAAAGCTTTGAAGCAATTACCAGGATGCACCAATGTAATGGGCACACACAAAAAGGCCAAACAAACAAAAATCCAAAAACCCCCCAAACAAACAAAGCAAAACCAGCCAACAACAAACACAAAACCAACAAAAAAACCACAACAAAACAAAACAAACTAAAAACTATTTTCTGATGGACAAAAAAGGATATGTGTAATCACTGCCACCAGAAAACAATTCGAAACTCAAAAAATATGAATAAAGATATTTACATGTACATGTCAGTGTTATGTTTCTGGTGCAGATGAGAGAAATAGTACATGCTTTAAATATATGAAAATGTGTTATGTAAGAAGTTTTACTTGAACTAACTTAAAATGTGGAATTTCAGAGATAGAAATTTCCAGTGCATGGGATTAGTAAATCATTTAGGAAGTTCTCTTGTGAGTTGTGTGTGTGTATAGAGAGAATTATTTTTCAAATCTTTGGTTCTATGGAAAGAATTCAGTCAAGTAAAGTAAATATTAAATAGCCCCTGTAGTACTCAGTCTCATGGAGTCCTAATGTCTGTTTTTGGAGAGTATGACTTTAAATTTAATCAGACCACTAGAAAAACATGTTTATGTGAGCCATTCCTTCTTAGTTATCAGTTATCACACTAGGATCTATCCTGGAGCAAGGCCCTTGTGAACTGTTAGGACAAAATCAATAGCTGAGAAATACATTTTCTGCATTGCAAGATTACTCAAAGATGTCTTGAGAGATCCAGGGACTAATTCATTCACCCTCTGCTGGGGGAATATAATCAGTTACTCATAATTGTCAGTCTTATGAAATTTTCCTCTCAGACTGAATTCCTGACTCAGCTGTAGTATTTATTCCACAGAAAGATAAGTAGTAAGTTAATCAGCCCCCTCCAGAAATCTCTAAAGCAATTACTTAATTGTTTGGCATATTTGATATCTCATGCAAACAGAGGTGTTCTGTTCTAGACAAGCAAGGCAAACTTTGAGATTTCCGCAGATTATAGGTGCTTTCACTACACATCAACATATTTCCAGTAGAAGAGAACAATCAGGAAGAATTAAGAAAAATCCAGATCAATCAAAAGCAGCTGAATAATTGCAGGAGCATCTGCTAAAGCAGTATTTTCTGTTAGATTGCCTACTTCTCCATTTATTCACCTCTCCTTTTTTATATTAACTGTATAATATCAGTCATAGAGATTCTGCAAAGCAAATTCAGCTTCCACCTACATTGTTGGCATTTCTCATAGAATTGCATCTGGATATATTAAAAAAACCTCACTATTTGGTGGAAATATCCTTTCCTTGGAAAAGTAGCTAAAACACCCCCTACTGAATATTAAAGCATGAGGAAAAGAAATGTTGATAAAGAATGAGACCATGGGAAGCAAAAAAGCAAAAATTATTTTTGCTTGTAGTGTGAAGTTAGTTGGAGACTCAGATATTGAGGTGTGAACCAGAGTATAGCATTTCAAGAACCAAAGCTCTTCAAAGAAAGTAAGAATTTATACTGGGAAGAGAGTTCCACAGAAATCTTTCCAATGTAATTTAAAGCTGCATGTTTGACTGCTTTTTGTGTCTTCAAAATATTTTCTTACATTACTAAAATAAACAGGTAGAACTCTGAATATACTCATAAGGAATCAGACCAATGAAATTACTTTACAAGATCAATTAATTTATTTCCAGAAATTAATTTCTTTTTAAGGAAATTTCTGTTCCTGAGCACTAAACAGGAAGTTGCTAAATCATATCTCTAGCCTTTCAGGCTTTCCCTACTGCTTTCCATTCACTCTTCAAATTTTAAGATCAAGAAATCCTTTATTTTTGCTGTGTTGTGGTGGATAATACCACCTCGGGAACTGCTGGGGAGCCGAGTGGTTCCAGTACAGCAGGGCTTCACTGGTGGGAGACATCCTAGTCTCCCCCCTGGAGAACACGATGGTCCCTCCCCAAATTATGTAGATCCCCCCAGCTGTAACCTAACCCCTGATCCCATCCCTTCCTTCTCCCCATTGGTTGTGATGTTCCCCCTGCCTCCTCTTACCTGACCCTCCAGCTATCCCTATAAATATAGACAACGAGGGTCTCTCTTCCTCTTTCACCCTGGAACCCTTCAGAATAAACTTCTGGAATATCCAGCTGACTGAGCGCTCTGAGTTCTTTGTCTCTGGTGACGCACGAGCTATCCAACACTGTGGGTGAGTGAGAATATGTGCCATACACCGGCACGGGTGTGAGAAGGGTCGTTCTGTACAGCACCAGGCAGTGCTGGCTGGAGTGATCTCTCAATAGCCTTAGAGACACTTTCGGTAAACGCAGAGGCCTGGTTCCACCCCTCCTCCCCCTCCTCTGCATCATTGCTGTCTTGAACAAAAGGTTAAGAATTTTTTTGCTGCAATCTTGTAAAACCAATCTGTTGCATTTTTTCAGGAAAGAAATACAAAATATAGGTGTAATATGCAAAATAAAAGAAATAGTGAGCATCATCAAAATGGATTGAGCAAATCCATAGGTGGGTTGCATTTTTGTATTTCAAACTCTTTCTAACATGACCAGCGTGATAACTATTCCTGACCACATGCAGCAAAATATTTCCTGATTTTGATACATCTGTTTATGAAATTGTACCAAATAACTTAAAATATATGTTTGAGGACATGTCAACATGGCCTCCAAAAGTATTTTTTTAACAGTGTCAGGAGCAAACTGACAACCTTTAAGTACGCCTTTGCAGCAGAACTTATTGCTTTATTACCTCTGAGCAGTGTTTTCTATCTATTTTTTTATTTTTTAAGTAATTTTAATTTTGACTCCCTGTACAGACTTTTCCAGGTGGACCCCAACTTTGGACTGCTAGAAGATTAATATGAAATCGATATACTTTTTCGATATAGAAATAGATATGTATATGTTTGTGTGTGTATGTTTGTGTGTGTGTGTGTATGTGTGTGTGTGTGTGTGTGTGTGTGTATCTCCAATACATCACAGAGGTGGTTTTGATTTATCAGTTACATTTTTCAATGAAGCAAAAGTACTGAAAAACATAAGGACTTGAATTGTAGTCAGCATTTGTATTTATTATCATTACAGCAGCTTTATATATGTTTGAGGGAAAGTGTGAATGAATTATTTCATTCCAACAAATAGGTAAAAAAAGTATTGTAGGAGTACTAACATTACAAAGTCAAGTTTAAAAAAAATGGAATGCCTGATTGGCTGCTTGTATAGCTAATAATCTCCCAACTCCTATCCTAATATATCCATTATGGTGCAAATTTTCTTTGGATGCACCTTTTTTCCCCCTAGGAACCCAGTTCCATAAGTATTCAGGATAGTCAGTGCTCACTGAGTATGTATGAGTGATTCTTTAAATCCTCCTCTACAGCTTCTGTCTACAGAGACAGTTTCTGTTTACAGAGAGCTATCTCAAGAGATTCTCAGTTGTTTTACTACCAAATGTTTAAACTCTTCTGTGTATGCAGCTTTTCCATTTGATCACTGTATTTTCTGCATTGCTGTTTCTACAAGTGTGTTGGGGTAGAGTTAGTTTGCTTCACAGAGGCTGACATGGGGCTGAGTGCTGGATTTGTGCTGAGCACAGGGTTGATAGCAAAAAGATATTTTTGTTATTGAGGAACAGGGCTTACACAGAGCCAAGACCTTTTCTGCTGCTCATATTGCCATGCTGGTAAGGAGTTGGGGGTGCATGAGGATTTGGGAAGAGACACAGCTGACGACAACTGACCAAAGTGGTATTCCAGACCATATGGCATCAAGCAATGTGAAGTGGGGGAAAGAAGGAATAAGGGGTGGACAATCACTATGGAGTGATGTTATTTGTCTTTGGAAGTCACCACTGTAGGAAATGGCACCCTGCTTTCCTGGAGGTGGCTAAAGACCTGCCTGCCCAGGGGAGGCAGTGAACACATTCCTTGTTTTCCTCCTGCTGGTGGGGGAGTGAGCGAATGGCTGTGCGGGGCCTGGATACTGCCTGGATTCAAACCAAGACAAGGGAGTAGCTCCATTCTTTCTTAAGAATCAGCTCTCTGGAAGAAGTCAAGGAACATATAGCCTGGTTAATTTTGGGTTGTAAGAATAAAAATAGCAGGAGCGTTTTTTCTCATTTTTTAGTAGCAGTTAAGCCTGCAAAACAGAACTGGCAATTCCTGACATGGCAATTCTTTCTAAGACCCTTTTAGACGCTGTTCATCAAGATTCTTTCAGCTTTTCTCAACTGCTTTATCCTGCCTCTTAGTTCAATTCTAAGCTAGGCTATGTTACAAGTAGAATCTGGGAAAGAAGCAATTGAAAAACCCCACATTTGAGAGTGGGAAAATTTTCCTTAGGAGTCACAAAATCTCCTCCTGCAGCAGGATACTTTCTCCAGGACCAAGGACAGATAGAGGAGCTTCCCATGATCAGTTTAATGAATTGATTTGGAAGTTCTCATGCATTCTGTTAGGACCAGGAAACTAGTTTTAATTTTTTGTTTCACAATCCAGCACCTTAATTTTAATTTTCATATTAAATATGATGTGCATATATGTGTATGCAAGCACAAATATAAACATAGGTGTGTTTATATATACACATGCATGATGTACTATGATTAGTTTAATGTAGTGAAAAAAAGAGTTAATAATCCTAAACATATATAGACATTAATCTGTCTCAGTGTACAGCTATATAAAATCAAAAGCTGTACAGCTGTATAAAATAAAGCCATATTAAAAGTGTCTAGTTCTTTCTATAAGAATAGCAAGATATTTGAAATGAAATTACAAGCTATATTCAATTGCTTCCCAGAATCCAAATGGTAAGGAACTGTTTAAATACACAGCAACACTGCCACAGGGATGTGGCTAAAATGTTATTCATCCCATAACTCTGGAAAGAGCAATACTGGAGATAGTGAGAACATGCCTGTGCTACCACACACTTCAGAACTCGAGGGCCTCTGGCTTAAGGAAACAGTCAGCATCATATTATGACATTTTACTGTTTTTATATTTACAAGTTTGAGAGGAAGCTTTCTGTTTTATTTTTCAAAGTTGCCTGTGGCAGTAAGCTTGGAAAACATAGTTGTATCAAACAGCCAAATAGCTGCAGACCACAAGAGATTTCAAAGTCAGACATATAAACCATATCCCAGAGAATTCCTTGCTTTTAGATACCAGTCCCCTAGCTGAATATTTTACCTTATTTTCTGTAGTTGTGTTCTGGTGGGCACATTATTCCCATTTTAACTTATTTTGTGTGTCCAGATTCACGTTACTAAGTTAAAACACCCAGCTAACGACCCTTAGGAAAAACATGGTAGTTTTATGTACATACACACTTTGAGCTCTTCCTGAATTGCTGCTGGATTTCACACCAGGTAACTCTATCCTTGAGCAAGAACACCTTCAAAAGTTTGAGTTTCCTTAACTGAGACTTAGAAACCCTTATCCAAAGCAGAGATACCCCTTGTTTGCATTTCTTCCATTAGACATAAACAATTGTCCAAGTCTGAGGTTGAGACTGGTCCCAACCACACTGAAGCTCCATCAGGAGTTTAGAAAGCAAGAGTCCACTCTGAATCTCACAACTCAACAGGAGTGTGCCCTTTTCACTTTCATATCTTCAGTCTCTACATCAATCATTCTAGCTCAATTCTAATCCAATTTTCCTGTGTATGTTTCTTCCATGCAGCAATAAAGTGAACCTTTGCCAAATTGCACTTTGACATCATATTGAAATGACTTTTGCTAATACCTTTGATGGTGATCCTTTAAGCAATCTAAATCATTCATTCCTGACAAACTGGAATAGTCAGCGGGATCCTAAATCAAGATTAATGACAAGAACTGGGAGAGCAGAGATAACACAGGTATGTAAATCTGAATTTCAATGGATTGTATTTGTACGTGATGCATCTCCTTTTAAAACTCAGAGTCAGAACCCATTATCTGCATCTCTGCAGTCCACCATAACCCTCCATGTCTCCCCAACAGGGCTATAAAATTGTGTTTCATTCACCAACTTTTTGGTTCAGTGGAAATATTTTAACTGAATGTCTTTCTGTAGGATGTAGGGTCAGCATGCTCTCATCGGCAAAAATAATCCATATTTGACAAATACAGACTCACAAATACAAATTACCACTAAACATTAAAAAGAAATTGTCCTTAGAAAAGAAAAGCTAAAGAAATAGATGACATCCTTACTTTCTTTTAATGAAGAACGAGTTGCACAGATCCTGAAAAAGATGAAGCACTGGATGAAATGAGAGCTCAGCATCTAACTTCAACCTTAGGTGTGATGTGTGTGAAGTTTATTAGGATATTATACAAGAAACTGGAAAAAGAAATCTTTTAATACTCACTGAAGTGGCCTGAGGACACAGCTATGTAATGGATGGAGTTTATGGATTATTAACTGAATAGAAGGTGAAAATAAATTGGAAGTCCAGCACCTGTGCACTTTGGAATTTTTATTATAGAACAATGCACATGCTGTAACAAAAATGACAGCTTAAACTTTACAGTGGTGGTTTTATTTGTTGCTAGCTTGAGGATTTTTTTCACTTCTATTTTGTAATGCTAGGTTATTACTCTTAAAAACTAGTATGACTGGAATGTCTTCCAACTGTATGTATAGGTTGAACTAAAAGTGGAAAATATATGAAGCCGATTATACATAGTACTACAATAACACAGCTGATGTTGATATTAATCTTGCCTCAAGACTTATTCAAGAAGTAGCTGAGTGTGAAGAGAAAAAGGAAGACTTCATATATATTTATCAAAGTGCTTTTACTTTCTGCCTTAATGTACTTTTTCAATTCTAAAATATTCTTCTGATACAAAAATTTCCATATTTACATAAAAGCTGGATGAATAATTGATATTATATCACTTGATAATCAATTTATCGTTTTCTGTGGTTTATCTATTAACCAGCTCTTAATATAATGTAACACACTACGTCATTGTGTCATGACTGACATTGCAATACAAGGACAAAGACCACAAGTATGAAAAAATAATTACTGTTAAAGCAAAAACAGTTACTGAAAATAACCTCGAATTTCAACTGTCTGATGTAGAAAAAGAAATATGAAAAGAAATCTTAGACCAAGATTACTTACTATTTATATTTTCACTTCAGATTTTCCTTTTCAATCAGTACAAACTGATGTGAAATCAAAAGTTTAAGGTCATTTCAGCTCCTCAGTATGTCAGACAATTCAATATTTCAATATAGTATCTTATCAATGAAGTTATCATCACTCAGAGCTTTCAAAAGCACACATGAATTCAATATATTTGTGAATGTTTACATCTCCTGAATATGCTTACTCCATGAGACAAAAGTGGTGCTTTGTACTTTTGCCAGGAAAATGGTGAGTGGTGATGAGTAGTAGGGAATTTTTCTATGTAATTTTTTAATGTAGATATCAAGAAATTTGAATTTCAATACAAAAAATCATTTTTATGAAGAATTATTTTAAATTTCAGGAAAACAGAGAATGTTGACTAAATGTTTTTGGTAACCTATCTGTTCTAATAATTATCCACAATGCTCTCTGAAATTTTATTTACTTATATTCCTGTGCTATGAATCTAAAAGAAATTGCTCTGAAATATTATATGGCATATAGAACTGAACTTTGGAAAAGTTTCCAGCAAATTGGCAAATATGTACCGCGAAAAATCTCCCGACCTAATCTGTCAGGATTCTGCCCTGTAAGGGAAGTTGAGGGTACACTCCATCTCACTGCCTGTGTCATTGAAAAGTATCAGTCCCAAGACAGAGCCTTGGAAATGCCACCCATCACTGGCCTCCAACAGCTGTGTCCTCCAGCTGATTTCTTATCCACCAGTTTACCTTCAAACTCTTCCTTCCAATTTGGAGATAAGGATGCCCTGTGGGACTGTGTCAAAAGCCATACAGAAATCTAGGTAGGTTACTCAGTTAGTCTTCCCTTGTTGACCATGCAGCATCCTTTGGGATGAATTTCCAGAAACCCATGAAGTTATTTTTACCTTTTTATAGAAGCATGCAAACAAAGTTAGTTTACAAGGCAGTGCAATATTTTGAACTTAATAGATGTTCAGTTTGTTGCAGTTTGTAACTTGCAGGAAGTATTAAAAAACCTATAAACTTGTAATCTCTCTATTGTTTCCTGTGATTCAGATGGCTGTGCAGGGAATATCCTGAGAAAAGAATATTTAAAATATCTGTAGAGATCCAGTATTTCTAGTACTTTTTAATTGCCTTTGAGATAGAAAGACAAAAGGATACAGAATAAAATGCAGTATGACTATAAACCAAAGATGTTTATCCATCAACTCCAAAATAATGGTTATAGAGGAGAGTTTTCTTTTAAACTGGAATACAAATACCTGTTACATAAGATGTGGATGGAGAGGGAGAATATTGAACCTTTTGCTGTTGTTTAGCATGTCCTGTTTCTGAAAGTGAGGTTTCCATACTTTGTCTGCCATATATTAAGTTGTTGGTCATCCCTCGAGACAGAGATCTCAATTGAATTTGGCAGGAAATCATTCTGCAAGTAAAGAGAGACATCCATACTAGAGAGTTATCACCAAGATTTTCCAAGAACTTAACAGAAAAAGATGCTTATACATTGGGGAAAAAGGGAAGGAGCCTAGGTCTTGGTGAAAGACAAGAGTTATACCCAGGCTGAATGGTACTTGAACATGGCTTATATTTTGCAAGAGGAGACAATTAGTTCCTTAGATGAAATCAAGTTCAGCAATGACTTTCCTAATCAATGCATTTCTGAACTGAAGAGAATATAATAGCTGTAATTTTATTTGTCTTCTGACTGCAACCTTATTCCCAGTCCTAAAAGCATCAAAGAATTGGATAGAAAGCAGTATAGAGTATTATGTTTCTTCCACTATTATGAAATATTGCATGAAAATAGTGTCAGACTATGCTAAGAATAGAAAGACATCTTCAGCTGGAAATGGCTTAATTTTTTTCAGAGTAAGTTTTAATCTTTAAATTTTAATATAGGCTTAGCATTTAATTATGCAAAACCTTCTGTCCTAGGTTACAATACAGATGTATTCAGTATTCTATTACCACCAGCTGTGGGCCATTAGCTGTTATCTCCTGCTATGACTCACCCCTGATAACAGACAATGGGCCATCAAGGACCCACCACATGACTCATGGACTTATCTCATCCTATTGTGAGATGCTCTACCCAGGAGGGAGGAGCCAAGCATTCCCACCTGGATATAACCTGGTCTTGGAACTGCCTAAGGGAACCCTGTCTACTGGGTTCCCAGAGGACAGGAGCTACCACTGGATCTCCAGCTGGAGACCAGACCTTCACAGGATAACTGCTTCAACTGGACTACTTTAGTTGGAGTGCTACTACCACCCTAACAGGGTGTCAGGTTGTATCTGACTTTGTCAGTGCTTTTCCTTGTATTATTTCACTTATTTTTAATTTTCCCTATTAAATTTTATTCCTGACTTGCGATCTCCCACTGGTTTGTTTACAAACTAATACACCTTCACAGAGTGTGTTGCCTTCCTTTGTGTTTCAGAAAAAACATATAATCTTTAGTTTACATTGTTTGTAGTCAAACATTGATGAAAAGCCTCACAATACTTATTTGGATACTTTTTCTTTTCAACTGGCAATTGACTTTTTGCTTTTGTATCAAGTATCAGATACCTTCTACTAGTGATGTCTCCTTTCTGAAGTTTATGGAATGCATAAGAGAATTTATCTTCATAACACAGTATAATTTCCCACAATGTTCATTAATATAGCTGAAAGTAGTTTAATTACAATTGTACCTTTGACACATCTTCAAAAAATGACTTTGACATTCATATCACTAATGTAGCTATGCATTTGAGTCTCAGTTTACTTATCCCCTTCTCCTCATTTCACAATTTTTATTCTTTGTTTGTAGGGGTTTTTTTGTTTGTTTTCTTTGAGGTTTTTTGTTTGTTTTGCTTTTTGTTTGTTTCTTTGGGTTTTTTTTTCTTTTTTTAAATGCTGCATTGCAGGGGACAGAAGAGAACCCCACAGTCCTTACAGAAAATAATCAAGTTGGCCTACAAGTTCATGATGACATGCTTTTGATACTTAATGATTAGATTTCTAAAGAAGGAAAAAGTTTAGTTTTGGAAAGGCTCATGGGTTATGATTGGACCTCTTTCCCATATTTTCCTTTGATGTAATCGCAGTTGCTTTCTACTAATTAATAGGTCACAAATTCATA
Organism: Entomyzon cyanotis; assembly: GCA_024500445.1. Lineage (NCBI taxonomy): Eukaryota > Metazoa > Chordata > Aves > Passeriformes > Meliphagidae > Entomyzon > Entomyzon cyanotis. The sequence goes on along the minus strand of JAKEPQ010001016.1, from coordinate 54,694,984 downwards.
GATTTTTGAATTAAAATAGATAATTCCAAACATCTACTCTACTCATTTTGTAGTACAAAACATATATTGATTTTAGCTGCTTCAATGCCTATTGAAGGGTCATTGTTGGTGTTTTAAGCAGTCTTGCACATAGAATGAAATTTTACTTAATAGCTTACCTGGTTGGAAACTTGATTAGCTGTTTTAAAAGAAATAACTAGAAAGTCACCTGGGATATCTAGGAGTAGAAAGATATATGATGTTGACAAACAAAAAGTAATTTCCTTTTGGGTTTTGTTAGTTGAGGATAAGGCCTCAGGATAAGTTAATCTGCTGAATCAGAGTAGTGTTCAGAAAAACACCAATCTAATTTGATTTTCAATAGTATAAAGAGCATGTATTACCTGCAGTGGTTAAAGTGATTATTTCCCAATGAAATTCATAAATACTATTGTTGAGTAATAAAACTGCTCCATGACATCTCAAATGAGATTCTGAGATTACAATGAAAGCGTGTTGTGCTGAAAGCCAATAATGTGAACAACTTCACTGTTGAATGGAGGTTTAAAAAAAGCTTATGAAGGATCATCTTGTAAAGAGCTATGTGACATAAATAAGCTTTGTTTTGTAAATTAGTGGATCCTTGGGAAGAGGCAAAGCCAGAGCTTTGATTTTCTATGCATTGAAATTCAGCTCAAATATTTCATTGAATTGATGGTTTTGCTGGTTTTTTTCCTTCTCTGTAGCTAGAATATAGGGACATTTCAAGTGTACTTTGTTAGTCTATGGGTTTGAAGAATACTCTGAAAATGTGTCCATTCACATTGTAATTACAGCATACAGCTAATTTTAACCTAAGTTACACTATTAAATCTTGATTAAAAAATAAGTTGCTTTTCATTATTTTCACATAGTAATTAATAATGGAATCTACAGTCACTGTTTTGTTCTGTGATTCTTCTCTCCTTCTCGAACAGGTGTAGATAAGATTTGAATATGTTACTCAAATATCTTACTGATGTTGCTGAAGGAATTAGGGTGGAATGGAACTGCAATAACAAATAATTAATATCTTCTGTGCCTTACACTGGGATGGAAGCTAAGGCTTACAGAACAAACTGTGTTCAGTAAGCTTTTTCCATAAAAAGTTAAAATTCCAGAAGATACTTCAAGAATGCTTCTTAAGAGAAAATTTCTTTTTCCCAAAGAGATGTATATGGAACTGCTGTCCCTTAATTTTCGAAAACACTGGTGACAAATTGTAAGTAAGCCAGTGAAAAACTTCAAATATCACAAGAACTCAGAAAATATAATATGCAGTCTTAATAGCTGGGTCATTCATTCCAAATGTCTTACTCCCATGTTTCCTGACCTAATACTGTCAGAAGAGAAACCACAGAATGTCTTGATTTGGTCAGAATGCGTTTCTAATAAGAGTGCGGTGTGAAATCTTAGAGCAAGTTCTTGACATTCTTGTTCTGGTGTATAGTATCAAACACCTAGGAGTAACTGTGCAAGTGTGAGTACTACAGGCTTTATTTGTTGGGGGTTTTTTAATTATGTACTGCATCATCAACATTACACACATAGGAAAAAAAGTCATATAGGTTGTAAGGTGCTTTCTGAGATGATCTGGTCCAAGCCCCCTGCTCAAGCAGTAACAGGTAGAAGAAGCTGATGATCATTCTACCCTTGTCAAAAATTCCTTGGTGCTTACTCACTGAAGAGTTACTTGTTTTTATGTACAAGTAAAAAGAAATGAGAAAGAAAAATAGTTTTGAAAAATGCAAATCCTTATTTAACTATGCAGAATGTAATCTTTGTTTTGGTTGGAAAATATTATTTGTACAGACATTTTTAATTCATGCAAATCTCCAAAGAGGAACTTCCTTTTTGGAAATATAGATATCCTTGTGTGAACAACTGTATTTATTCTGGAAATGTCCACCCTGTTGTCCTAGTTAAACAGATGTGTGGCATTTAGAAGGCAGGCAGGAAACGAGAGAGTGTTTTAAATTCATTTACTTCCTTGGATATGAAGAGTTACACAATAATTTTAACAGAATTGGAAGGGCAGAAACAAGAGCAAATAGGAATGCTTAAAGAACAGAACAAGTCTTATGCCAAGATCTAACTTCTGGTATTTAAAGTGTGTTCAACTACATGGCATGTGGCAAGCCAATGTCTGCATAAATAGTTCAGATGGTTCTAAGCAATGCAAAGCAGTATTCCAAACAACTATGTCCAAAGTACTTCAAGACAATAATTTAAATCTAAAGGAGTTCTCTGTAACATTCAAAACTAGAAAAATACAAATTAATTTGGTTTGTTTTTCTTTTCTCATTGTGTGTTTTCTTTTGTGTTGTTCTTTACTTTGTTTTGTCTCTTTAACATCATAAAGAGCATTACCTTGTTTATTTTTCCTTTTGTCAAGCTCCTCATCCATCAGCATGAAATACTTCACATACCTCATTCACCATACAGCAGTACATGGAATCAGCTGCTTTCTGAGATTTGCACTACAGCTATGTTCCCTGTACCTTCCAGAGGAATTAACTGAGGGACAGCGATAATTTAATATGTCAATTTAGCATATGTCAAAATTACAAAATATGTCCAAAAGTCAGTTTTCCCTGCTTTGACTTGATTGATCAAAAAAAGTAAGGGTAAAGTGGTTCAATAACAAAAAAAAAATCTCATAGAAAATCTTGTGAAATTGTAGGAATGAAAGAATTTTAAAAAAATTAATATGCACATGATGATCAACAAACATCCTTACTAGTGTCTGGGAAGAATGCTAAAACCACTGTGGTGTTGATAATATTAGCTTTTATGGTCTACACTCTTTTCTCTGAACTTCATCTTTACAAAATAATATTGAGCTCATTTTACTTTTTCTTTTATCTCCAGAGGAATCTACTCTATTCTTTTAATTGTAAAACTGTACAGGGTTCTGCTTATTCAGGTATTTATAACTTCTATCATGATGTTTCACAATTTGTAATAATTTATTCTTACAGCATCCTTTGGAGTAGGTATTAGTAACCCTTCACTCTGATGAGGAGTTGAAGACTTCAGATGGCATAAAATTAAATATAGCAAGTCTGAAGATAAACAGGTTGATGACTTCTGCCTGGGACAAACACATATAGAAACATGTTCTGGTGTTACTCAGAAAAAACAACAAACAAAAACCACAAACCAACCAAAAAAACACCAACCCTGACTTTCTTTTTCTGAATTAATTATGGTTTTTTTTCTGAAACTTTCACTATGTCTTGCAACATGATTAACTTTTCCAGTCCTTGCAAAGTTATGTTATATATGATGGAGTGCTACTGGAAAACACTTAATCAAAACTTCTATGAGAGGCAAGGAAATACTTTGAAAAATTATTATCTCACTCACAGGTGTTGTGTTTAGTTGGTTTAAGAGTTGTTTTGTTATTGCTGTAGTTGTTTTTCTTAAGTGTAGACAGAATATGAATCAATTACTGGTTTAATTTGTCACTGTTCCTGGGAACAGAGGTCATATTAACCCAGACTGAACAGTTAATAACCACATAATTAACCTATTGTAAAACCAATGAACTTACCTTCACAATTTCATAATCCTCACTTCTCCCTTGGCTCTGATCTGCTCATAGTGTTTTTACTATGCCTCTCCCTGGACCTCACCTCTCCACTGCTGCTCTGTCTCTGGAGCCCATCAAGGATGTCTGTGACCTTCAACTCCCCAAAACAGGAGTTGCCATGACCCCGTACCTGCAAGTCTTCCACACAATGACCCTTTCTCAGGCAGCTGTACTTGAACTGCTTCTGGATGGCCCGAGAAAGCCCACAGACAGTCCACAGCTCTTACTTGAATTCAGTGCAGATCCCTCATGAGACCAGATTTCTCTGAGCTGCAAGCACACACTGTGTTGAGAAGAAAAGCCTGGAGTTGGATTTAAAGGTGTAAATGCATTTGCATGCACTAGCTTGAGGATTGTCTGTTCAAAATACTGTTACCATCCTGATTTTTTTTTTTTTTTTTTTTTTTTTTTTTTTTTTTTAATTCTTGATGATAGTCCATCTACTCAGGAGAAATAAATCTTGATGGCTGCAGAAAGAAACTTCCATTTCATAAGTTACCAAATGTGTTTTTCAGAGAAGAAAAAGAAGAAAAAACCTCATACAAAACACTGCTAACACAAAGTTAATTTATTGATAGCAAGTAGCTGAAGGCAAATCTCCTTGGGATTATGCAAAACATAGTCTGATTTAACACCTTATTGATTAGCTGAAAAAAAGCAAGCTGGCAAAACTAAATAAAAGATTCCCTGTGATAATTTAAAGAGTAATTCAAAGTAATCCTCAGATTTCCATTCCTTCCCTTTGGGGACTTTCAGATAGTTTTCTGGTTGCCCAACCCTTCATGTTGACTACACATTTTTTACCCTACATAACCCAGTCAGCAATCTGACAAAGTTTCTGAAGCACCAGGTGTGCAAGTGTGTCAACTTTTCTCCCTTAATGTTATAATTCCATTTACTGAGCTAGTCGTCCTCATTTTACCTTATGATTAATAAAAACTAAACAAAACAAACAAAAAAATACTTCTGAGGAGCAATTAGTGTACCCTTTTTCAGGCAGCTAATTTAGGATTAAAAGAATCACTCCCTAAATGTACCAATATCTATCCCTTGACAGTAGTGGTTAAGTGACTATAGTGATAGCCTGCAGTGTCTAACTCAAATATCTGTGTGCGTTCTAAGCATCTGGATTTAAGACATGGATGCCATTTAAATTCCTGAAGAGTTTGCTGAATTAAAACCAGAGCTATGAAATTAAAACCACCAACATCTAATGTGGCTGATTTAATTCAATTTCCAAGTGAACTTTCCAATAGAAGGAATATTAACAAAAAAAAAAAGAGCATAAATACTGGCTTAAGTAGATGCTCAAAGAGACTGTGAGACAAAATGGTGCTCAAATGCAACTAGAAACATGAAGTAATAAGATATATTAGAGATGTATCCTTTGTAACTTATGTTTCAGATGAGCTTAGATATGCATTTCAGGAATGGTCAGGCATCTCTCTGAATTCTAAACTGGAATTGAAAACTACTCCCTTTTGTAGTCCCAGGGTTATTTATTTAATTTTTCCATACTATGAAATTAATAGTCTACAAGTAGTAAAATAAAATTCACCCTAGAAGAGCCAAGTTCTCTCCAGTGATAATAAAGGAGCTTTTGAAGTAAAGAAATTTGCATTGTTTCCATCTATATCATACTTACCAAGTATTTTTATATTTTTATCATACTTACCAAGATTCACACATACACAAAAATATGGGTATAAGACATTGTAATCTATCCAGTTGCGTTAAAAGAGAGGTTGACCATAACAGACTTTTTTCATTAATGCATGAAATTTTGGAACTCTTCTCCCTGGGAAGATTAACTGTGGGTCTTAGCAGATGATACATAGAAGATAGTTAAACAAATTGAATCCATCACTTAATAAAACAAGTTTACATCTAAGTGCAAAATCACACTAGACTACGTGGGAGGAGTAGTTGAGAGAACTAATGTTTCTTCCATCTTCTTTTAGAAAACTGTATGACAGACATGGAAAGTCTGTACTTAGGATGCCTACAGCAGTGATATCACAATTAATATCTTATATTTACTTTCTTTAGAAACAGTATGTGTTACCACATTTCAAGTAAGTAACTCCCAGATTTTCCAAAAGAAGCTTGACTGAAAAGCAGTGTAGATTGAAACTGTTTATGGCAATAAAGAGCTATTTTCTACCAAGCCCTTCTGTTTAATATTTTTTGTATCTACTTTGTTCTAATGTACTTCCTTTCTTTCTTAGTGGCTCTTAGTTCTGGTTCTCCTCTTTTCTTTTTTATAGAGCTGTTCTTGGTGTAGTTCATTTGGAAAGAGGTGTGTGAGTCATAAGAAGTGCAGATAAGCACTGAGCATATACCTGTAAGTACGGCAATTTGTTTCCCACCCATCCCCCCTTTTTCCTTTCCTTTCTTTCTTTATTCTGGTTATTTATTTTATTTATTTATTTATTTAAATTTTATTTTATCATATGGCATTGTGGCATAAAGTAAATTAACAGAAACAAACTTTACATAACAAATTCAATTCACATAACTTTCATAAATATTTCATTGTTAGCAATTATTAAAATTAAGCCATACATCAGAAGCTTATGTGCTCACGTTCAAGTGCTTTTTAAATTGTATTAAAAGGATAATATTCTGAATATATTTTATTTGTCCTAGATGTTTTTCCTCATTAAAATACATTATAAACTAAATTCATTATTATCTTAAGACACTGAAGGGTGAGTATAAATTTTATAAAAATTTTTATTTTCATCTCATCGACTTTAGTCAGCATTGAAGTTTAAGTACAAAAAAGAGAGAACTAATATATTTTATTTTTGTCCTCTCAATTTCTCTTTATGCATCTTATAATTGTCTTACAATTGTTTCTCACAAAAAAAAAGAAAACTGCACACAAATTGAATTCAGTAACATTAGAGATGAACTTCAATTATGTCAGAATCCCTAAGGACTGTGTTTTCATTACATGCTAAAAGATCAAATTAAACTCTGTACTAGCTCACAGACCTCTTATGAGAGCACAATCTTTATTGTATGACAATTAAAAGAAATGGAGACGCATTAACATTAAATACCACTTGTATTTCAAGTCTGTATATACTAAAAGTGGAGGTATGATTTGTCCTATCTGATATAATGTACTTGGCTTTATAAATGCAGCAGCTATACCATTTGAAGAAAATAACTCTTCATTTCTTCAGTATATTCCAGAATTATGTATGTACAATGCAAACCTGGAAATGCCATAGATGGATGAAAATCACAGTAGTGTGCAGGATATAAGGGTCAAAAATAATGTAGCTTTTGGTAGTTTTCATTCAGTCTTTGTCAATGGTCTCATGTGGCCATGATCAGAAAGAAAAACATGTCTGAATCTGAAAGAAATAAAAATAACAAAAGCCAGTATGAGCCAGATTAGTTGTTGATACAAATTAAAGGACTTTTAAAAGAGAGTCCCTTCTTGATAAAGAAAACTAGAATGCTGTTTTATCTGTCCTTTGTAGTAAATTCAGAAGTGGAAAATATGACTATGACTATATGACATAGAACTAGACATAAAAACTACAGCTGTCAATATTATCAGAGACTTTAGTACCATCCAACCTCTGCAAATAGAAAAATCATTTTCATCCCTGCAGGAGATATTTGCTCTTGATCTCAGTTTTCATTTTAACACAAGTCAAGGATCTGAAGGACCTTTTCTTATATCTCTTCTCAATTTGTAGAGAAGTCAAACCATTGCCATTTTACAATGCAGTGAGACAGATTATGAGCCATGGTGGCCTTCAACCTATTGGGATTTTAGAAACACCAACTAATTTCATATCATATTTTTACTTCAATTCCTTCACTCATTGACTAATTTCAAAATTAGAGATTGAATCTCTCTATTTCTAATAGAGAAGGCTGTAGGCTGGAGAACAGAAAAAGTAAGAAGAGTAATTTTGTGATTATCTTGGCTAATAACACCAGGGCTGCAGGTTTGACCCCTGTGTGTGTCATTCACTTACAATTTGGACTTGATCAGTGAGGCTCCCGTCACACTCCGAATACACTAAAATTTGCCTGCTTAACTATACCCCCGTACTTAAAGTGCTGGTTAAGAAGAATTGGGTTGTTGAACTAATGGTCTAGTTGCAGTTTTTCTCTCTCTCTCATTGTTTTACTTCTTGGTGGCTTATTGTGGTGTGTTGTACTGTACTTTGGGAATACATAAAGCTGGAGACAAATGAGTCTTTGAGAACGCTTTTACTTTACACTGTAATCAACTTCAAAATACATTAAATCCTCATTTCTTCTCGTATTTCTTTCTCTTCATAACCTGACTATAATGATTTCTAACACTATCAAGGTTTGTTTTAATTAGATAAAAGAAAGTTATTCTCCATCACCACCAAAAACAAATAAAAAATCCACCTTCAGTCCCAACACCCCCAAACCCCATCACACACCCATTACCATTTTAATACTTATCTAATTTGTCCTTTGAATGATATTCAGGTGTATGCTGATTGTATATTAATTCACATTATTTTATATCTTTTGCTGTAAAAATGTCCCAAATATCTTTCTCTCTCTTTCTCTTTCTTTCTCTCTTTCTCTCTCTTTCTCTTCTCTTTCTCTTCTCTTTCTCTTCTCTTTCTCTTTTTCTTTTTCTCTTTCTCTTCCTCTTCCTCTTTCTCTTCCTCTTCCTCTTCCTCTTCCTCTTCCTCTTCCTCCTCCTCCTCCTCCTCCTCCTCCTCCTCCTTCTTCTCTTCCTCTTCCTCCTCCTCCTCCTCCTCCTCTTCCTCCTCCTCTCTCTCTCTCTCTCTCTCTTTCTCTTGCTCTCACTCTTGCTCTTTCTCTCACTCTCTCTCTCTTTCTCTTTTTCTTCTCCATAGCTTCTTCTCAAAATATATTGTAAGTCAGATGAAGAAAAATTCAAGTCAAGTGCATTGTTGTGTCTGGAAAAGTTAAAGGTTGCTAAATTAAACTTTGTGTCTTATTCCCTTGGAGTTCTTAAGTTTGCAGGTAAAAGTTGTTTTTATAACATCCTGAGAATTTTGCTGTTTCTCCTGCACACTGCCTGGAGTAAATCCAGCTACCTTTCCCTAAACCTGCTGGACAGACTGAGGCATTACAGCTCTCAGGAAAATCCTCTGTATTTATATTCATATTGGTCCAAACACAACATTTTCTCCCTTTATTTAAATGCTGTGATAGCAAATAAACAGAAATTACTTACACTATACCATACTAACAAACAAGTACATTACAATGTACTAGTAATCTAAAAGGGAAAAAACATAGACTTTAACACTTATCTATACTATTAAATTGCGGCACACACATCTGATATGCTTTGGTGTGGCCAACAAATTCCTGGGCAACACACACAGGTGAGACTGTTAGTCTGGATGTACTTATACTTGTGCTCAGATGTTAATATCTTTGGGCTAATACTGTGATAATCTCCAGCAACCTTAACCATTCATTTGAATAAAGTTTACTACTTACATGCCTAGTCATCACTGCATTTTATAGGAATAAATTTGAAACAGCAATTTCATTTTTACAAAACCAGATATGAAGGTGAATGAAATAGCCTAAAGAAATTAAGTCAATCTAGCAGTTAAAATGTATATGATCAGTCTTGAGGTGGAGATAATACAGAAAAAGCCAAAGGGACAAAATTCGCAGTGTGATACATACTGTCATACCATAACTAGGCAAATTTCTCTCTGAAAGACTAGGATATAACAGATTTATGAATAATGATTCAGTTTCTTGAATTACAAGAGTTTTTTTCTTAATACTGAAAAAGGCAGTATTAGTTTCGTGATCTAAATAACAAAACAAAGCTTTATTAAAGGAAGAGAAATTGAGGAATTGAGATTTGTATAGCTGCTAAGCATTTACCTCCATGAATACAGCAAGTTTGTCTGTATTGCCAGTGACTGCAAATCACGCATTTCTATAATTTCATTTTAGTTTAGATTGGAGGAAACACATTAACTAACAGATAATGAAAATGTCACCTCAAATTCTTCACATGTGTTCAAGTTCATTTCTCTACAGTGCCATTAATTTGTAGTGAGATATACTTCAGGAAATTCATTATCAGTTTATTTCTGGTATCAAAATTAGGATTATTCAAGTGTAATGACTAAAAAAGTTTGATTTGAAATTCTAATTGTTGTCTAATCTTAAGAATACTAATGAATGTATAGCAAGGCTGTAGTAGTAATACGGCCAACATAGTAATATGACAACATGCATAATTCAATTGGGAAAATAGATACTTCCTCAGGCAACATAATGATCCATGAACTTCTGTTAATTGAGGAAGCATTCCCAAAGGAAGCTCCCCAGGTATGAAAAAGAATACCTCTGAGTTAGTGTAATCAGGGGGATGCATCTTCTTCACTGTCTTTCTTACAGAGGTATGTCATTGTATTTATTGTGACAGACAAGAAAGTGTTAAACAAAATAAGAGGTATCTAGCTAATATCTTAAAATAGTTATTATTGCACAGAAGAAAAGATTTTACAGGTCATGGAAGAGCAACACTAGATTTAGAGCTTGTTTTGGTAAAAAAAAAAACAACCTATTTTTATTATACTCTTAGAGTATGCATTCTAAAAACTGCTGTTTCAGATTTTCAAATTAATTTCTATTTTACTGTTTACTATTCAATTACTAACTGGCTTCACTACTGTAAAATAAAATCAAAGAACATTGCAACTAAAAAAAAATTAATATCTCACAAATAAAGGAAAACATTGATTAAACATAAAAAGTAGTATAAATCCAGGTCTGTGAATGTGCTACATCCACTCCAGAACTCGACACCAAATGTTTCTGATAAAGTGGAATTTCTGATACATGGGATTGCTTGCATTGCCAGGACTAAGGCAGTGATCATTCCCCTGCACTTGGCATTGTTGAGGCTGCACCTCAAATCCTGCATTCAGTTTTGGGGCCCTCACTATAAGAAAGACCTTGAAGCACTGAAGCACATCCAGAGAAGGAGAATGAAGCTGGTGAATAGTTTGGAACGCAAGTCTTATAAGGAGTGGTGGGGCAGCTGGGGATGGTCAGCCTGAAGAAAAGGCTCAGGGAAAACCTTATTGCTCTCTAAAACGAAGTTGTAGTGAGATGAGGGTTGGTACCTTTTCCCAGGTAACAAACAATAAGACAAGAGGAAATCGCCTTGAGCTGTCCTGGGTGACATTTAGATTAGATATTACAACAATTTTCTTAATCATGGGCAAAACAGATTTGAATTAGAGATATCAATTGAATTTACTGCTAACAAAATCAGAGCATGACAACGAGAAGTAAAATAGGACCTCAAAAATACCTTCCCCCCACCCTTTTTTCTTTCCCAGGTCTACTGCTCCCACCCGAGCAGTGCAGGGAGACAGGGAATGAGGGTTAAGGCCAGTTCATCACATGTTTCTGCTGCTGCTCAGGGAGGGGAGTCCTTCCCCTGCTCCACTGTGGTGTCCCTTCCATGGGAGACAGCACTCCATGAACTTCTCCAGTGTGAGTCCATCCCACGGGCAACAGTTTCCCATGAAGCGCTGCAGCATGGGTCACTCTTCCATGGGGTGCAGTCCCTCAAGGACAGGCTGCTCCAGCGTGGGTCCTGCACAGGGTCTGCAAGTCCTACCAGGGAACCTTCTCTAGTGTGGGCTTCTCTGTCCACAGGTCCACAGGTCCCTGCCAGGACCCTGCTCCAGCACAGGCCTCCCGTGGGTTCACAGCCTCCTCTCAGCCATCCATGAGGTCTCAGGTGGATCTCCCCAATGGGCTGCAGGTGGATCTCTGCATCGTCATGGTTCTTCATTACTCTAGATTACTTTCTTAGTCACAAAGATTTAAAAATACAGTCTTTAAGCTATATAGCTATATACACTCAATGTTCTGCTAAATAAGTTTTCTAGACCTGAACTGTCTTTCCAAATTATCAGCACCATCCAGTTTGGCTTTCCCCACTTCTTATGAATTCTTCTGGGGGAAGTGTGCAGATAAGTAACATCAAGAAAACAACACGATTTAATTTTCTTCTGATCAATGCGGAAAAACAATAATGTTGATCTCATTTTGAAAGCAAATGTCATAAGCTTAACCACTCAGAAATATTCAATAACAAAACAAAACAATCAAACCAAACAAATAACTAAATAAAACACAACAAAACTTTTGTTGAATCCTAACATTGACTAAAGAGAATATTCTGATAAGAAACAGAAACATCCTCCCTGTTGCAGGGTGAAACTCTGCTGTTACTTAATCTTGCTTGTTCAGAAACTTTAGGCTGTGATAAGGAACTTTAGTAGTTGTGATACTTATGATACAGAATATAACAGAGAAAAAAAATCTTTAACCCTACTACAATACCTTGGTGGTTTTGCCAGATGTGAGCTATTATGTCTATCTTTTATTTATGCACAATACCGTTAGTAAGGATATCATTAGGCATGTCTAGTGTGTATATGTGCATACACAGTTTTCTGAAGAAAGTTTTCTAACAGTATAAACTATGGTTTGACATTTGATACAGTTAAGCAAATTACACTGTGTGGTATTTTATCCTCTGGAATGACCTTGCTTCCAGGAAGGGTTATATTAGCTTTTTTGAAGTCTGGCTATCTATCCTATTGACTTGCTGGAAATAGAAATGACAGTAAAGGAATCCAAGGGCAAATATGTAAGGAAGGGACAAATAATGAACAAAATGCACATGTTAGAGACATCTCATTTGTATGTCTCACACCTCTTAAAACTATTATATATTTCTAAGAGTTCTTACTAATAGAGAAACACTTCATAACAGAAATGAGCATAAAGATAAAAAATAAATATTATCAGAGCTGAGCATTTAATTGTAATTTATATCACTTTTATGTGTAAAAACAGGAATCACTAATACTTGTGCTTTTGTATATGTCCTGCAATCTGATGACGTTACAAAGGTGCTTTCTGCAAAATGAATTTTAGTTGTAAGATTGAAAGAAAATAGATTTGCTATATGGTTTCCCTTTTAAAATCACAGTATCTAAGTTTTATGCACAGCAACATTTGTATCCTGTTTTGAAAGTCAAACTGAAATAGAAGCTTTCTTAATATGAGTTCAGCACTGTTTTTAATTGCAAACTGAAATTAAATATTTGTGGGATTTGAGTTAATGCTTACTTTGCATTAAAACAGAAAGTAACAAGTTATGTCTAGATATTGACTACACCAGCTCTAAATAGTTCTAAATTAATTATTAAATATGTAATGGTATGTTTCGCTGTGCATTTTTATTTCAATGCATGGTATAAGTTCACACAAAATAGGAAATATCAGAGATAAGGAAATCACTGTTATTTCCAGAAAAGATACTGAGTGGTCTGTCAGTTCCTTAGAACTGTAATGATTTGCCCACTGAATAAAATATTATAAATTTAAAATACTGATATTTTAAAAAATGTTTGTGAAATAGATAACCTGATTAAAAAGGATCACTCAAATTCATGCACAGGAAAAGTGAAACATCACTTTCCATTACTGTGTGACTAGTAGGTAGCAACTGAATAACATAAAAGCAGTTTTGGGGCTTTTTACCTTTCAATATTTTTTATTTTCTTTCTTTTCTCTCCTTCCTTGCAATCACTAGTCTAAAAGATAGCTTCACTTTAAATAGGAAAATAAGTTACAAACTTTGTGGTAAGTAATACTATTGAGGAAAAGTAGTTTAAGATCCAAATTCCATTAATTGAAAATGCTGCATTGTTTAATAAGAATTTATTGGATGCATCTTTAAATACTTAACACAGCTTAGGCTCACTGGTTTCCAGTTATCTGACTTGCAAGGATTTTTAAATTATGAAGAAATTAATGAATGAAAGTAGAAAAGGAGGGGTCCTCCCAGAAGATAAAAAGAAATGTGATTATATATTGTATAGAAGAAAAATATTTAAAACATTAATGAATGATGAAGAGATTAAGTTTTCACATGTAAATAAATACCTGAGAGATCCTCTATACCTCCTGTATTTATGTACTGTATTGATAACTTGGTTATTTGATAGCTGTATTATTGATGCACTAATGACTTTTAGAAGATTGATCATATTCTTGCTACTGAATACACGCAAAGGCAGCCCAAACAACCATTTCTAAAAAGAAATAAAACTAAAATGGGAAATCCTAAAGACATATGGAATAATTATAATTATGTATACCTCACACGTAATGAGACTAATTCTGTACAGAAACAACCCAGCAAGCTCAATAAAGTAAATTGAATTATTTATGCTTGTTGTATCACAAAATATAAGTACCTGTTTTTTGAATATATGCTTACTGTGTTCCTAATAAGGAAGCTGAAGCAAGGTTTCTGTTAGCAAATCATTGTATTCTTTCATGTTGTACACATGCTATATTATACATTATGAGGTACTGAAGAATTCAGAAAACACTTTAGATGTTCTTTTTCTGGGAAAGAGTAGAAGGATGTAATCCACCTGAATTCTCCAGACAGCAGAAACATCAAAGGAGTGAAATAAAATTCTGATTGCCATGACCCTATTTTTAGTGGTGTATATATTTCAGTCAGAACTTAAAGCACTGGGGTCAGATAGCAAATACCCTAAAGGTTTGCTACTGTAGATGAAATTGTAAACATCATTATCTTTTCAAAGGAGTTCAAATATGACAATCATTAACTTTGCACACTCAGCACTGCATGTTAATCTGACAAGATCAATATGTTGCCTCAAATTTGCAGTGCTTTTCCTGCTTATTTTAAGGAAAATTAATCTCACAAATATATTAACACTTCTAGAGTATGCAATGAATAAATGTAATTAAAGTTAGCAGTAAATATTTCCAACGTCTTAGCAATTTAGTACAGAAACATAATCACTTTCAAATTCATGATGCAATAATCATATCAGGAGTTGATGGAAATGAAAATAAAGGGCTAAGTTAAAGAAGTGTGATTAGGTGCACCATATGCAACATGATAAAATCCTCCAACATTTATATTTTCAAGTCCTTGCACGGTGTACAGTTGTCTTCCAGCAGAATCCTGACACAAGTTTCAGAACAGCACAGGTGAGTTTACAAGTTATGCAGAGACTTAGTAATTTCCTCAAGGACTTTAGTATGCCTTGTAATCTTTTATTCATGCGTGTAAAGGAAGGAAAAAAATAGATACCTGAGTTGTATATGTAAGCAGTTTGAATATTTATTATTATTGAAAATTAATTTATTTCTAAAAAACCAAATGGATTTTGATAGGTTATTATTAAAATCCCCTACATTTTACTAAAATGTATGGTACATTGTGTATCATATGTGATACACATATACATATGTTTATCACATTTATTATGAATTCTTTATCAAAATTTCAGTAATGAAAATGTAATTTCTTAATCAAAAGCAGGGACTTTGTCAGAAAATTAAAAACAATGTTTCAGTAAATTAGTACAGAAATTGAGAGAAATTTATTTAATTCAAACTGCATAGGAAACAATGCTGAATAATAAAAGATCATTTTGCTGTTCCTGGCAGCTTTTCTGATAATTTATCTTTGTATTTCTATTCTTGAATAGCTTGATGTTCATCTCATTAGAGCTGAATTAGTCTTCTACTGCTTGTTTTTCACTCATGACTATTTATACCAAGATCAATAAATTCCATTTACTGAGATTCTGAGTATCAGTGTATCAAGGTTATAAAAGATATATTTTGAAAATGCAACTCATATTTCTTTTCATCCAACCTTATTCACATATAAGTGCTAATTCCTGATCTGCTATTGACCTTGAGACAGATATGATTAATGCTTGTAAAAGCAGTTCACCTACACAAACAGTACAAATTAGACAAAGATGTATATTTTTCATTATATTTTTTTCAGTTAAAAACTTGGGCAAAATTGCAGATGAAGGAAACTGATTCTTACTGTTTTCCAGACACTTCACTTCTGGAGTAAAATCAACTGTTGTTAGAATAAACAAATAAAAGCCATTTTTATGAAGGTGCAGCAACAATTAATTACATGAAGAAATATATACTACTTAGAAACAGTCAGAACAACTTTGACATAATATTTTGAGCTCTTAGACTCAGCTGAAGGCCAGAATTCCAGCTGAAGTGACAGGCTGATGGTATTTATTATCCTCACATCCAAATACTTTAAAGAAAATAAAACAAATGTCACAGTAACACTAGAAAAATGAAAAATTAATTTCCTTTCTTTGACACTGCAGTATTCTATACCATATAGCTAAATAATCCCAGAAATGTTGGTGGTTCAAGGGGAAATCTATACCATGGACTAATAGAACAGTTTGGTTGGAAGGGTTCTCTGAAGGATATGTCGTCCAACTCCTGCTCCAATGAGCAGGGATATCTTCAGCTTAGTCAGGTTGCTCAGAGTCCTGTCCTGTCTGACCTTGAATATTTCCAGGGATGGGGGCAAAGTGGCTGGAAAATGACCCAGCAGAAAAGGACCTGGGTTACTGGTTGACAGTGGCAGAACATGATCCAGTGTATGCCCAGGTGGCCAAGAAAGCCAATGCCATCCTAGCCTGTATCAGCAATAGTGTGGCCAGCAGGACCAGGGCACTGGTGAGGCCACACCTGGAATCCTGTGTCCACTTTTGGGCTCCTCACTACAAGTAGGACATTGAGGTGTTGGAGAATGTCCCAAGATGGTCAAACAAACCAATGAAAGGGCTGGAGCAGATGTTCTATGAGGAGCAGCTGAGGAAGTGGGGTTGTTTAATCCAGACAAAGGAAGGCTCAAGGGAGAGGTCCTATGTCTTAAGAAAAAAAAAGTGGTATTTTTGTAGGGCACACATTGTTTTTGTGGGGTGTAGCAAAGTTAGGTACAAATAAAAAACGTGACACAGCGTCCAAAAATATATAAGAAGCCTTTCAGCTGTAGTGGAGTTCATTTAGATCCAGGTTTTATAATTTATCTTTAGTATCTAGTCCAAGTTATTTTTCTCTCTACAGTTTGTGAAGAAAAGTCAGAACCTGGAAATAAAGTTCATCCTGATTATGTCTGACATCTTACTTAGGAAGAGACAAATCACTATTGACAACTAGCCTAAATTAGATACTATCTATTGGATGACCAATGTTAAATGAGATTCATCTCTTCTTTAGTCTGTGATGGTTCAATGAGAAACAGGCAAGAGAAAAACACTGATTTACTGCTTCTAATTAAACAATACATTTCTATATATGAGCCAGAATAGATCTTCCACTTGTCCAACAACAATAAGATTTAAAAAAAAAAAAAAAGAGAAAAAAAAAGAAAAGAACAAAACCCCCAGACCTTAGTCACCTATTGAAATAGCAACTGAATGTGTTTTCAGGATCAAAATTTAAGTGTCTACGTTCCTTTTTCATTCTGGTTCTGATAACGAATTTATTAATCCCTTACTGAATTCCACTTTTCCCCTTAAAACATTTATCAGATGAAGCTATTGAAGCTATTGTTCATTAGTTTCAAGCTATCTTAAATCCCATTATCATCCTTTGAGCATCAATTTCTTCTTAGAGTTCAGAAGAGAATTTTATAACGCAGCAATGGCTAAGTGCTTCCAATTTACTTTTATGTCTTAATGCATTTCAAAAACTTCTAGTGTTAACATTACAAAGAGAAAGTTGAACACAGAAAGACAGAAAGTGAAAAAATTAAATTTGTCAAATAATAGGCAGGATTTTTTATATTGAAAAGTTCAAGTATATTTACAAAAGTGATTTTGCCTCTGTGTCCATTTCTTCCCCACTGTCAGGCTGGCAATTTGGCTTCAGATGTGTCATTGTCATTTTTCAGCACAAAAAGTCAAACAGAGAAAGGACAACAAAAAGGGGAAAGAAAAAGAGAGGTGAAGAAAATTCAAGGAAACCAGATATATTTTTTTATCTCGGACAAATTTTAAACATGCTTTTTTAATACGTGATAGGCAGAGGCCCATTAAATGGACACATCCTTTTAATAATTGAAGCTCAATGAACAACATACACATCTCACTTTTATTCTAAGGTGATATTTTCAGATAAGTAATAAATAATTTCTACTCATTCATAAAGGGAACATATCATGGCAACAAAAGTCTTCAAAGATTCTCTCACAGATAATGCACGTACATTTTACATATCTTGCTTTATAGAGTTTCATATAAATTGGAAACTTTTTATTGATAGAGTGGAGGTTCTCAAACACGGAATAACAAATTCTAGAATATTTTAATGGCACACTTACTTTCAAGTAAATATAGGGAAACACAATGAAGATGTGATGGTCTGGGTGTTTTATCTAGACTTTGCACCACCATAACATTGAATTTGCACTTGTTTGTTGTTGCTCACAATACTCCAAAGATATATGAAAGTATCTATTAGCAGCTGAGGTATATTTATGTTATCTAAGACATCCATAATTAAAATAAATTAATGTGACCTAAATGAGATCTGTGTTTTTTTGGAGCACTGACTGTAAAGAATGTGATATACCTTAATGTATCTTAACTAGCATTAGGCAACTAAGTTCTGGCAAACAAATTAAATGCCCATATTTTCATGCTGGGAGTTGGGCATCTCAGTGACACTAATTAAAACAATTTTCTTTTACGATGGAATAAAAGACTGCAGGTCCTTCAAGGGCAGTTAAACTCACATGTTTGGATTCCAGTCTAGGAATGAAGCAAATTTTTTTTTTAGATTGTATTTTATGCATTCATGTAAAATGCTGAGAACCAAGGTGAAGGGCTTGATTGTAGAAACTGCCAACTGTTAACAGATATTTGTAAGTCTCAAGAACATTATTCCATTTCTGACTAAACTTACCTATCATAAAATGTACTAGAAAAGCCAAGCACAACAGAAAAGTAAACCCAAATCACTTATGGCATTGAAAGTGCTCCATAATTCACTTATAACTAAAACTAATAATGATGTTAAATAAACTAACATCCTCTAACCGTTCTTTATCCAAAATCTTCAGTAGGGGTCATTATTGTATCTGACAAATGGGCACCACATACAACACCAGCGAAAGAACAACTCCAGATGTGTTTTTATTCAGCAGCCTCATAGATGGGGGGACACTCTCAGAGTAGATCTTTGTATTCTGAGTACTGGGTGGATAGAGAAGACTTAAGTGTGCTGTTGGATGTTGCTCAAAACCCTAGCTGGAAATACCCAGGGTTTTTTTATTCTTGACTAGCATAAAGTCACTTCCCTGTAAGTGCTCTACAGTGATTTCTAGCTTCTCTTCAAAAAGGAATGGAGAAAAATTAAAGTAAAACTCTCAATTTTTCTATTGTAATTAAGCAGGTACTTAGTATTATTAGAAAAAGGTGGGTGTTTAAAGTACACAATTATATATATCTTGCATTTTAATTTTTGTAAGGAATTAGAGCACTGTAACTGAGAATAATGGTGATGTGTTACAAATTTAAAATTTAAACAGACACTTTCTTCTCCTAACAGATTATGCCTTAATTATAAATTAAGAGGCCTGTGGTGGATATAACTGAATATGAAAAAGCAGTGAAATAACATCTATCACCATGGTAAATTTCACATATATCAACTGTTTAACATTGATTTTTTAATGTGGTGTTTTACTAATTTTTCATGAGAGTCAGATGTTTGGCTTTAAAGTGTAGCAGTTTCTGGCTTTTGCATTAAAATGAGATACACTTGAGAGACAAAGTATTTATGATGGATTATGTGAGCTAAATATCTCTTGTAGTCAAGTGTGCTTTATCTGAAATAAGAATAGTCACGAATATAACAACAAAAAAACAACCAGAGAAGCAAAAAAGCCAAAACAAAACCACAAAGTCAAGACAAGCTGAAAAACTTTAAATTGTTAGAGAAACACTTCATCTACCAATGATTCCATAAAAAACATCCTGTATGTTAGCCCTGTGTCTAGCACCAAAAGTCACTGAATGAAACCAAAAAATCACTCAGACTCTGTGAAGTTCCAGCCACAGTCAATTAAAGGACTCACCTTGAATTTTACACATTTACCACACTATCCAAAAAGATAAATAAGGAAAATTATTAAAATTATTTTGTATTCAGGCATTAGAATATTTTTTTTTATTTTAAAGCAAGTATTTCCATCCCTAAGGTTAAGGGGTTGGAGGTAAACAAATCTTTCTGGTCAGTAAGAGAACATGAAAGAAAATAGAGGGATGCAAATCCCTTGTGCAGCTTTACGAACCTCTACCATTCCATTTGCAATGAATTTTCAAGCAAAGTATGACCTTGATAACACTTCCAGGAATGACCTGAAAGGGAAAGTGTAGCTCAACATACAGATCAGTGAGAGGGAAAGGGAAAGGGAAAGGGAAAGGGAAAGGGAAAGGGAAAAGGAAAGGGAAAGGGAAAGGAAGGGAAGGGAAGGGAAGGGAAGGGAAGGGAAGGGAAGGGAAGGGAAGGGAAGGGAAGGGAAGGGAAGGGAAGGGAAGGGAAGGGAAGGGAAGGGAAGGGAAGGGAAGGAAGGGAAGGGAAGGGAAGGAAGGGAAGGGAAGGGAAGGGAAGGGAAGGGAAGGGAAGGGAAGGGAAGGGAAGGGAAGGGAAGGGAAGGGAAGGGAAGGGAAGGGAGGGGGAGGGAGGGAGGGAGGGGGAGGGGAGGGGGGGGGAGGGGGAGGGAGGAAGGGAGGGAGGGAGGAAGGGAGGGAGGAAGGAAGGAAGGAAGGAAGGAAGGAAGGAAGGAAGGAAGGAAGGAAGGCAGGCCTCTAACTCATGTCAGTAAAAAGTAGTGAGACATGAATGTAATGCATATGGTATTATATTTGAAGTCAAGAAGATAAAGAAACAAGAAAACCTTTGCCAACAGGAAAGTAATCTGACAATTAAGAAAAGTGACAGAGCTACGAAAACAATAAAAGACAACTCTGAAGAAAACAGCACAATAATAAGTAATACATTAAAATCTAATTTGAGCAATATAGCATACTACTATATTGAATAGCTACAAAAATATATAAATTACTAGAATTGTAAATCCTTAAGTGCGAGGATAGCTTATTTTTATATTTTTATGTTATCAGAACTTCACTGGAAAATAATTGAAATCCATGAATGGTCATTAACAACAAAGCTGAAACCTTGTTTTAAGCCAACCTTCACAGGAAAAAGAAAGTCTTTCAGACAGATGAGTACTAATCTGAGTGAATCACACTGCCATCTATTTATTGCTTCCAAAGATCAAGGTTTGTTTTAGAAATCTGCACAGTATTTGAACTGGAGAGCTATAGTTGACCAATGACACTTTAATTAGTTCAGGCTCTGGATCAATCAATTCTTTGCCTGTGCCTGACAGTTCACATGCTTTTGACATTATTGATCTTTGTCCATTCATTCATCTTCTTTCCTTCTAAGATGTTTGGATTCCTTAATACTTTCTATTTTCTCTGTCATCTTTCTAATCACATCCATGTGAGTCATTGCAATAGATCTTCATCTCTTTCATTTGTTCTTTTCCATGTAAAGTCTCTTATTAAAATTTTATTTTAAAGATTATTTATATGTGACATTGAGTTACTTTTGTTGATCAGAAATAAAATCTTTTTTGGAACATTCCCCATGACTGCTACATTTCTGAAGGGATGAAAAGAATATTTTTCTAACAGCTGGTGCTGGAGAACACTACTGAATGATGCCCTAAGTTTAGGAAATAATCACTTTCTGAGGGATCACTAGATCTTCAGTTTGAAATACAGTCCAAAACTTTAAATTTATTCAGCAAATCCTGATTCTTCTTTGTTATTTTTGAATTTTAGTGGAATGATCAGAAACTATTTACCTGTCCTACACATCAATGTTTGATGACCTCTTGTCTCTCATTAGAGAACATTCAGTGCACATGAACACTGTACTGAAGGAAGTTGTATATGAAAATAATAAAACTGTGGAAACAATTACTTAAATACTATTTTGAAGAAGACCAGCTAATACTTATTGCTAAAGTCAGAATATCTATTATCTATGCTTGAAAAGAAGTAAGAAATCTCATGCCTATTTAAAACCTTAAGATTCTAGTTAAAAGACCTCTTTGCAACCTTGAATAACACAGGCTTACACTGTACATAATGATCTGAGATGACAATAGCACTATCTATTTATTTTTAAGAAGGTAGAAAATTACCACTATTGATGATGGACAGAGAATATCATCTATGACAGCAGTTCACTTTCTATTTCTGATACAAAAGATGATTGCCTTAATATTGCCTTAAGGTTGTTCTGATATCACACTTCTTTTTCTTGCTGCTTATACTTTTCCTGCCTTTTCTGCTATAAATGATTACATGCTCAACACATAAGAATAACAATCCAAAGATGGGAAAAACTTTCATTTGTATCAGAATCAGACAGTACTATTAATAATGAGCCTCATTAGGCTACACTCAAGCTTTCTTTACCTACAAAGTACTGCAATATGTGTCACTGAAAAAGCAAAGAAAATAATTGTGACCTTATCAGTTCCTTCCAGCATGACTCTCATCTCTGCTTTTGTTTTTTGAAGCTATGGGAAAGGATTCATGACATTTAAAACAAATAGTGAAGTAAATTTAAAAGAAATGAGCAAACCATTCTATAGTTGGGATGGTGGAGGAAAGACAGACAAAATATGGAAATAAAGATATCTACTTGCAGTTCTAATTTCAAAGGGTTTTCAGGCAACATCACAAGTATTTTCATTCATTTATCATCCTTACCTTCTCTGTGTGTATATACATGTACACACATGCACATACTTAAAAATTTATTATAAACACTAATGTTTATTCTGATAAGCTTGAAATCTGGGGGAAAGGCAAATCAGATTCTTTTGACTCTTTTTACTGCCATTATGTCAATCTCAATTATGGTGTTAGGTTTCTAATGTTCCAGTGAAAATCTTAAATTCTTATTGTCAGTTCTTTATGTAAGCCATGTTTACTACTTGCCTTTATTTAAAACATAAAGAAAGAGAAAAAAAATCAACACACACATCTGTTGCTTTGTTATTTTGTTATTATTTTAAAAATTTAGTGGGCTAGACTTGATGCACAAAACAAAAGACACCACATTGTAATAAAGTTTAAACTTTCTTTGAGTATGCACCTGACTATTTTTCTGTCAAAGCTAACAAATTTAGTTTGCTAAATTATCTATTACACAGGAAGGAATAAAATTTCACATATGTTGAATGACAGCAGAATTTTCAAAATAAACTAGATATCGTCTGAGAGTATACATTGTCCTGGTGGGCCAAGGCAATATACACTATATTTTCTTTGAAGTAAAAAAAATTGAATGTATTCTAACCATCCTCCTTTTTAAAGAATAGAAGTCTCTCTAAAGCTGAACAGTCTCTTAGCCAAGGGGAATGTCTTCTCAACACCGAATAAACCTGGATACTTTTTTACTTTTAATAATATCAGCATGTCCTCAAAATGTCTTTTTGGAAAAACCGGTTAGTGCTGCAAAAAGAATAATTTACTCCTCCATTTTTATAAAGGCATGACAAGCTATAATGGCACCTGACCACTGTGAATAACAACACAGTTAGACATTAAATTAATGAGACTGGCATGAGATCTGCTTCCTACTCACCATTTTGAAATTTACTTTGTAGTCTCCTAGAAGATGGTGCAGGGCTGTATCTATTAAAGCAGCATGCCACAAATATTCTGATATGAAAAAGGGTTCTGATGCTACAGGATAATATGAATAATCTAATTGTTTCAAGTGTTTTTCCTGTAAACATACAAACATATTCAATTTCCCTCTTTTATTAATCTTCATCTTCTTATGAGAACTTTGGATTCACAACAATGTTGATTTTAACAAGTGGGACACTGACTTACCATAAACCTGCTTGGAGCATTACAAATAAAACAACCCTAAGATGTGGAAAATAATGAAACAAACCAAATTTCCTTTTTCAGAGGTGCCATATTACTCATTTCTGTCATGCAGAAGAGAACTCCGCTGTGATATCCTGGTATAAAAGTAATTTCTAATAATAATTTTGCAGTGTGGGGGAATTGGGCTGCACAAAAGAACACAATAAATGCTCATAGCACAATAAATGCTCATAGCACAAATACGTCTCCTAGGGTATTCCCATCTTTGTAATTGTAAGTGTTTATTTCCATTTCCATCCTTTAGTAAGCAATTCTTCAAGTATTTTATGAATTAATAAAAATAAACAATATTCTGCATCATTATGCCATCAACATCCTGTTGATATTTAGCATTATGATATATAGGTTGATCAACGAATAGAGGGAAACTTATCTATTTTAAATTTAACAGTATCAATCTGTACGGAGGATTAGAAGAAAAAATGCAAGAGGGACATACAATGCTGTAACTGTCCAGAGTTAACAACACTTATATCACCTACCATTGAGTTTGGACAAGGAAGTGCTAAGGTTAAAGAAACTAATATCTCTGGGGATTGGGGTGTTTGTGTTTTGCTTCAGATCATAAGTTTATATAAAATATATCTAATCCATCTCAAACAAAAGTAATTTTTAAAAGTTAATATAGGTATGGTCAGACATTAAAAAAAAATCTCAAGACAAAGAGATAAGTAATGGATTTTGCAATGTTCAAGTTTTTACACACTTCATTCCATGAATGTCCATTAGCAAAGCAGCTTCTTAAAAGATCATTTGCGAAAGGAATTTCTCACTAGTAATATTTTTCTTATTGATACAGTAAGACAATACTGTTATTATCATATGGCACACATGCATTAAGTTTTCCTGCTTTCACATAGTCAATAAATAAAGCCCTCATGAAAAGAACAATTGTTCACTTTGGGTATCCTATGTGTTTCCATTTTTTAAAAACTTCTGATTCTACCATTTCAAACAGTGGGATATAAAAGTAATAGAGACAGATAACTATGCTTAAATATTAATAAAAATATGACAGTTATTCCTGTGATTCTTTAGTCTTCATCAATAAGAACTTCATACCTAGTAAAGTGTGTATTACTACTGCTCATACACAAATTGGCAGACAAATATTTTTATAGTCTGAGCAACAGATGAAAAAAAACTGCTCAGCTTATCTCAGAGAGTCAGACTCTATTCCTTTAGCATTGCCTTTTCTTTAGTATTTCTAGTGCTCCTGTGTCCATTCTGTTTAGTTTCATTTGTTTTCTCACTCAGCCTGTCTATCCCTCATTTGCTGCGTCTTTCACTCTTTAACCATTGCTCTGTTGTTTAGGGAAAGGAATTGTCTTTGTAATGGGAATTTGGAAAGCTGAATTTACAGCTGCTAAAATTACCTATAGTATTCTTCTTTGAGGGACAGGTCTCCATCTATGAAAAATATTCTCCAGATTTTTAAGATTGTAATTACTTTTTATGTCATGGTTTAATAACTAACATTAAGATCATTGAAACATAGAATCATTGAAACATAGAATCATTTGGTTAGAAGGGACTTTAAAGATCATCTAATTACAACCCCTCATCATTGGCAGAGACTCCTTCAACTCCAGATGCCCCTGATCCCATCCAGCCTGGCCTTGAACAATTCCAGGGATGGTTAAGGACTCCCATGTCCTTCTCAGCAAGGCTGCTTTCAGTTTGTTCATATTGCTGCAGCACTTTGCTCTTGGCCTTATTAAATTTGGATTCCCATGGGCCCACTCGTTGAGCCTGTCCAGCTCCCTTTGGATACTGTGTTTTATAAGAGAACGAAAGAGCAAGCAGAGATCTTGCAGCCATGTCACCACTGCGCATAGGTGCTGCTCTGAAGTTAATTGGTATGACTGTACACTGATGAGTTCACACAGTGATGGCAAAACCAGGTTTTTTTCTTAAAAAGCTTCATATATTTTGCTTCAGGCACCGGAGTAGCAGTTTTTGGCTATATAAATTAACACTTTGAATATAAATTAACATCCCAAGTACTATATTTTATAAGGTTTTTAATGTACAACAGGAAGTATTTTTATAATGTCCTGATACCTGGAATAACTGATTTTATAACTTTCCAAATAAGAACAGTGAAATTTAATTTCCCACTGACAAGAAAAACTAATAAAGTGAGAAATTCATTACAGAAGAGCAACTTCAGAACATAGCACAATTTCTCACATTCATGGGCAGTTGGCAGAAGAAAGCAATTCTGCATGTAATCCATACAGAATCTTATGTTGTTGTTTACATTTCTCATTCTGCAAGGAGATAAGTGCTTGTAGTACTAGAAAGATGATCAAAATAACTCTATTGCAGTGCAAGCATTTACAGGGCAAGCTGTTTCAGGACAACCAGAAAGAAAAATAAAATCTTCTGGATCTTGTTCTTAATAACAGTTGGAAACATAGTATAGTTTCTTTTATCCCAAGATTTGGGAAATAGGAGAATATCAGTACTAGCCATCAACTCCAGGAGCCAGAATTATTTGAAATACATATGTTCAGTTACTTCTAAATAAGAATTATCATCTCTGAATTATAAATGCTTATAACTAACTTTTCTATTTTAAAATATGCTCTTAGCTGTAATTTAAAACTAATTTTTAATGGAATACACCCCTCTATCAGAAAGGTATCTTTCCTCCATTTCTATGTTTTTGTTTACTTTGCAGAGCAGTAAAAAACTTCCTGGTTTGGAATGCTCAGCATGGGCTGGACTCTGAAAATGTGTCAAGTGAGATCTGAAGTGCTTCTTGTTCAAGCACGAGATTTGCAAATCTCACTGTATCACAGAAAGATGGGTTGTGGGGAAATCCATCTGGTCTCACAGTCTAGTTTGCCTGGGAACCAGGCATGCAAATCCCACCTCCCCAATGTGGACACACGGTCACTTCCTGAGAACTTTACTGCTCTCAGGAAGCAGCCTATCTGCTGTTTTAATTAGCACAGTTTCAAAATAATTAAAATGCAATATGTGCAGAGAGTTTTTTCTCATTAAACCCAAGTAAGAAAATAATTTCTTTGTTAAGTACATTGCCTCATTGCAGAAAGGAGCTACTGTTATTTCTTCACCTCTTCACCAGTCATTTGCTGCATCATTTAATTTGGACTTGATGGCAAATTGAAGATATAATAATAATAATAATAATAATAATAATTTTAGAATTACAAAGGCTATGCACAAATGTCCACACTTAGAGTGAGGATTCTTCTCCAGAATTATTTCTTCACAGTAATGTCCCATTAGCTTCAAGAGAGTTCCTTTCACTTGACCTCTGTATACTTTTCCTCAAGGAAATGGTCACAGAAAGGAAAACAGTTTTGGTTTCAGTTTTGTAGTTTCTCTCTCAAGTAGTTGTTTTGTAATTCAATAAATGAAATACAAGTCCACATGTTAGTTGCTGACAATGACCCTGATCATGCATATTATAACAAAATTATGTTTAGTTGTTTATTCCTTTTATGAAAAATGAAGAACAGAAACAGACTTAACTATCGTTTAGATATGTCCTTAAGCTCAAGCACAAGTTCTACATTCTCAGAGACTAATTAGAAATCAAGATGGATTTAGATAAAAGTAGAAGTACAAAGTCAAAGATTAGTGTCAAACCACATAATCTTTGTTAGGATTTAGCAAAGTAGAATCATGTATTCAATGATTCCCATCAGTTTCTGGCAGGTTTATAAATGAAGCTGTCAGTGGAAGACGCATTGCATGAGATACAAATAACAGGAAAAAACAGCCTGTTTGAAATTTGTGTGCTCCACATTCAAAAACCACTAAAAAGCCAAAGCTAAAACCAGTACTACAATGAAATGATTTCAAATGATGATGGAGGAAAGCAGTGGTTGACCTAAAAATTCAGCAGTCAGACCCATGATTAGAAGCAGCACTTCGGTGTGTTTATTTGAGACAATATTTCCACTGGAATTCAGCAGTATAAGTGCCTAAAAGGGATCTCACATAATGAAGAAAGAGCAGGATGAGAAAGAAATTTTGATCTGCAATGCTGCATTTCCTCCTTCGCATCCATGCAACTACATGGTATCACTGAAATGCACACGTGTTTCTTAGTCTGAAACACATAGCTGAAATTGCAAGAACAAAAATTACCACAGATCTCTTTAAAGTCATTTGTTGGGTTTTGGGTTTTCTTTTTTTATTTTATTCCTCATTTTTTGGGACTAAAATTTACAAATGAAAAGTTCAAATGTACTTTTGATACCAAAAAAAATTCAACCATGATTTTTTAATGGTATATCACTAATTTCTACCATAGGAAGATCGTTATTAGCTCTTTGTTTTTTTGAGGTCTGAAATTAGTCTACAGGTAGGAAAAAAAAAATCTGTGCTAATTTAATTTCTAACGTTTCACTCAAGAAAATTATTATTTTCCTGAATCTTGACAGATGAAGTATTTTTTCTTCCATGCTCATAATTCAGTTAATAGATTATTCAACCTTGACTTCTATAAGAACTATTTCCTCTTTCTTTTTCTTTTGTTATTTTTATATAAGTAGATTATCTGTGAAATAATAGATTTGGTCTTCCCAATTTTAGTACTTTTTTATATTAGTAGAAATTTAAATGTGTTTCGTTAGACCATTGGTTGTTATAATGATGTTTCCTGTGTTCAAACTTTGTAACTTTTAAGTTTAAAACAAATATTTTATTATTTTATTTTATCATTTTCTCCCATCACTTTGCTAAAATATTACTTTTACTAAAGCATCTATGATATGGTAAAAAAAAATTCAGATCTGCTACCTGTATCACCAAAATATTCTACTGTGTGACCTACACACAACTGATGTATTCTTTGTATTCTACTAAATTTTTAGTAAAAATTGGTTTTGTAACTTATCTTGCATTATTCTGATAAAGTGAATAATCTACTTAATTTCCAAAATGTTAGCCTACTGAAAATTTGACTAGATGGAATTTCTTGCTTTGCATTTCAGAATACTATCCTTAATATTGCTATTTTCCTATTTTTGAAGAGTTGTTCGTGGTTTTGTGCAAATATGTTTTCCAATGTAGTTTTTTTAAAACAGATTCTGGCAAGATAGGGAAATAAAAAAAGGTAGCTGATAAAATACTGATATCTCACATCTTTTATCACACAAAGGGTGATGTCCTTTCGGGAGATAATTAAGACTACCAAATTCATAGAACCTTAGAATAGTTTTGACTGGAAAGGACCTCTAGGGGTTATCCAATTGATACATGCTTAAAATGGATCCAAAATCAACGTTGGAGCCAGCATCAAAGTTTGATGAACTTCTCAGGGTCATAGCCATGAGCCTTGAATATCTCAAAGGATAACAATTCTATTACCTTTCAAATCAGCCCATTTCAACAATTGACCTCTGGCACTATGAAACAAAGAAATTTCTATCTAATTCAGATCAAAAGAAGGAAACAGGCCATGCTTATAAAAGGTAAATTAACATTGCATCAGTAGAGGATGTCATGCATAGCAGAATAAAACCAATCCTTGCCTGGTTAACACATTTGTCCTTTCCCTTAATTCTTTTCAAAGACACTTAAATATAAGTGTACAAGTACTTAAGATCAGATACAAACATTGTTCTGCCACATATAATTTCATAGTCCCTAATTACAAGTTTAAGAATTTAGGAAAGGTAGTTAAGCTATTTATGGTAGACATAGAATTTTAGGGGGTTTTAGAATTTATTTTTCTTTTCAATATTATAAATATCAGCAATAACTGGAGAAAAATAATACTATTAACTAGTCAGTGTAATGTGAGAGCTAAGCTACTCACAATAAATAAGATTCAAAATTTCATATTTTTTGCAAACATGAACCTACTGTTGGAAAAGTACAGTCAAGAGAAAATTAATAAAGGTATAAAGAGAAAAACCTTCTTGTGGCCCTACTTAACATGATTTGACAGTAGTTTTTTCTGATACCTCTGTGAAGGCAATCATTGGAACTACTGAAGTATTTTAAGTTTGAATGCTTTATGTTTTTCTACTGTTAAGAGCAAGCATTAACAGTCCCTTTGCTCATGGAATTGGACCAGAGATAATTTTTTGTAACTATGAATTTTTTTCAATATTTTTAATACTTTAAGGCAAATATATTCAGAGATTCTTCATCAGAGTGTCACCATGTCTAATCTACTTGTGGATCTTTCTCAGTTCCTCAATCCTATGGGGAATTTTTGGCAAAGCAAAGGAGACATGACCCCATGTAACCATTTAGTGCAGGTGGACAGAGTAAAAGATGATCTTCTGAAGTTTACTAAACAAAAAATTCCACTATTCTCATATTGCTGTGAGGAAGACCCAGAAAACAATTCACTTTCTTCCAATCTAATTCGTTGCTCCTATTAAATGAAATGAAAAGTGCATTACTTAAATATGTTTTCTTCTCCTCACTGAATCCTTTCTACTTAAATGTCAAATTTCCAGAGTAAATTTTTCATTTCAGTGTGCATATATTCACAACAAACATTCCTCATTTACGCTTGCTCTTTTTACCCTGTCTTCTGGTTTGGGTTTTTTTTTTTTTGTCCATTTAGAAAATACACATTCACTATCATGTATATATTTAACAGACAGATATGTGTGTGTGTTTGTGTGTGTATGAGTGTGTGCATGGATCCACACCAAATTAAAGATTATGTCATTTGCTTGACTGGTTAATCCCACAGACAAAAGCAAATTTCTTTGACATATGGATGAGAGAAAAAAAAGACCTTCCATCTGAAACACAAAGAGTAAAAAAATATCCTGATTTTAGAAATTCACATGGCTTGACCATTAAACAGTTGCAATTAACTCATGTGAATTGGTTTTCAAAGGAAATAGATGAAGAAAATGTGCACACATGTTAAGTATGTGTTAAAATTAGTTGTGGAAGTGAAAGTATGTTTTTAAATGTACCAATTTGCATGTTTTAATAGACACATTTCTGTTGTAAGAGATTCTGCATATTTAAACACAAAGAAAATCATAGCATTTGAGTATTAAGTCCCCTAATTAGATATTTTAAATATCTAAGGGAAGGTAATTTGTATGGTTTTTGTAAAAATAATATAATTACTGTGAAGATTTTCTTCTTTGAACTTATAATAACAGAGTAACACATTACAAAGAAAATGACCAAGTTTGAAATCTGATCTAACCTGAAAGTTCAATACCTGATGGATACCTCTGGATTGTGCCCAGTAGAATTTCAAATATCTCCAGGGATGAGAACTGAGACATTCAGCCACTCACAGAAGACAAGAAAAAGCATAGTACATATATAATTGGAATATTTGGTATTGCAGCTGGATTTCTCTCATCTTTTCACTTTGCACCTGTGAGAACAGCCTGGGTCTGTTTGGCGTAGATGTTACCATTTGGTGGATAAAGACTGTAATTAGGCTTGTCTTTAGCCTTTTCCTCAGGCTGAAGAAATTCTGCTCCTGTAGTTGCTTCTTGAATGTCACGGCCTCAAGCCTCCTAACTATCCTGTTGCTCTTTACTAATTTTGATCAAAGATCTCATTTTCTTTCTTAAGCTGGGAAACCTAAGCTGGATACAGCACTCCAAATGCAGGCTTGTAATTGACAAAGAAAGGGTAGGAGTCATTTCCTCATCTCATCGGTTATGCTGTCACTAACACATCCTTCTGTTTGGCTGGCCTTCATTGCTGCAAGAGTTTAATTTTGAACCATGTCCATTTTTTTGTTTGCCAAGACCATCAGGCCTTTCTAATGCAAAGTTCCTTCCAAGCCTGCTGATCCTCAGCCTATACTGTCATATGAGGTTTGGATTTTTATAATTTAAGCTTTCTTGAGCATTCATTCAAGAAAGGACTAGCACATTCTTTCAACCTGTCAAGGTTTATCAAATAGCAATCAAGGTCTTCTAGAACTTCTTTCCTTATGAAGATTTTTTTTCCCCTAGCTAACAGAGCTCAAGGAAATGAATGACATTCAAGGCTTTCTCTCTGCATCCATGATGCTGTTTTCATTCCCACTAAAAGCAAGAGAGACCTGTAGGAATAAAGAGCCCAAATGAGTAAGTGTGAAACTGTTATAGACTGGCAGACCTGACAGAGGAGGCAGAAGATGTGAGTCTTGCTCTTAGACGAAACCCGGAAACTTTTTCCTCATGTCTAACTACAACAAACACCAGTGTCAACAGAAAATAGAAACAGTTGGCAGCAGCATACAAAAGCATTTCCCAAAGCTACTACTAGTAATTTAAATACATTAACAATGTGCAATAATGGACAGCATCTTCAATTTGAATAGACATTTTCTGGGCATTCAAAGAGCTCTAAACAAAGATGTTAAATCTACTGAAAAGCTGTGAGGTACAGCAATAAATAAGAAATACTGGTGGAGATTATTTCTGTCCTTAATTGTCCATGTATTTTATGTTGCCCATTCTTTCTGTTAGAAAAGGTAAATACTGTGTTTTTTCTTAATAAAAAGGATTAATTTTATAAAAGCCACACTACTTTTCATATTGTCCACAATTTAAATGTTATTTTTAAAAACTAACTTGATACCACTAAGTTCATGGTAAATTTGTGTCAAAGGAGGGTTTAGTCAAACATCTTTTTTAAGAATTTTTCACTACAGACTTTGTTCTTTGACACCATGCATGAAGACCACAAGAGGCACTAGGAGATTTCCAGCTAGCTGAAGGGTTTTAGAGTAAGCTGGTAACTCAACTATGCATATTCAAATTGTCTATGATTACTAACAGAAATAGATTTGTAATTCAATTCTTCAATTATTATGCTTTGATTAAGCTACAAGAAGAATTGCTTTTTAATCTAACTTTTAACAAACAGTCATAAAACTTCTTTTCAATTGTGGATGTTCTAAATAGCCTCTTTATTTTAGCATGTTTCTTTCAAAGACGCATAATTTGGTATCCATTTCAGTGCCTTCCATTGTTCTTGTAGTTCTAATTATTTCTTTGTATAGGTATAATTTTCCTCAATATTTTTGAGTCTGGATTTCCTTTTTTTTTTGGTAGTATATATCCTTTTCCAGAATAAATAAATTATTGTATAAAGCTGGATATACATTAACATGGAAATACAAAACACTGTAAAACTATTTAAAATTGATAGGTAAATAAAAACAAACAAATACCTCAATATATTTAAGTATAAATACATGGTAATAGAA
The DNA here is from genome assembly GCA_024500445.1 of Entomyzon cyanotis. Classification (NCBI taxonomy): domain Eukaryota; kingdom Metazoa; phylum Chordata; class Aves; order Passeriformes; family Meliphagidae; genus Entomyzon; species Entomyzon cyanotis. The sequence goes on along the minus strand of JAKEPQ010001016.1, from coordinate 54,662,265 downwards.
CCAGGTCCAAAAAATCTAAGAAGTTTCCACATTATCTAGAATAAATACACTTATTTTCCATGAACAAAAAAGGAATGACTTCAGTAGTCATGACCATGGAGATTAATTTTCCTTTTCTGTATGACTTTATAGGCAATCGTGGGAGAAGAAAAATGTTTGTAAGTGGAGAACTGAGACAAAGTAGATTTCTGCAGAAAATTGAGTCAAGATGATATTTAAGACCAGATAGCCAAAGAGTAGAAAATACGATGTGTTTGTCTTCACAAGCTGATGAAGCAGACCTAAATATGGCTGAGCAATGCATATATTTACAATACTGTAACCCACTGCATCAGAAAAAAACAGGGGTAATTGAAAGTCAATGTGCAGTTGCAGAACTATGACATCACTGGGGTTACAAAGCATTGTGCTGGGTGGATCGGGGAGCTTTAGAAAATACAAACGAGGTGGGTAAAGGGGGCTGAGTGTGATGTAAACAGGTGGCAGGAATGCAAGGGGATTTTGCTAGGGAAAAGGTAATGAAACAGTCAAGAGTTTGTAGGTAAGAGTCAGAGGACAAGCAGGGTGCCAAGATAGGTATGAGCTATGCCTGAGGAAGTAGTGATTTGTCGCAATCGAGCCCAGAGACACTTCAGAGACCAAGTCAGAGAAGTGGGTATTTGCTTTATTCGATGCACCGGGTGTGTGGGAATTGTTTCCACCAAACACACACCTCAGTACCCCCAAAGACACAGTGTTATAGGTAAAATTTATGAATATTCATTACATTTTTCAGGATAGGAGTGGTTATGCAAATCATTTATTGGAAGTCATTAATATGTTGTGGTGGTCTTTGGAGACCCCCAAAGACCCCTCCAGGGTGAAGGTTTCTGTGCTGGTTTCAAATGCATGTTTAGCTGATAAGCCATCAGGCCAGAGCTGTTACCTACAATTTGAATTTGAATCAAGAGTTCAGCCCTCAGCTCGGACAGGCGCCGTGGAAGGGGGGCAAAAGCTCAGAGAAACAAGGATGATTGAAGTGCAAATAGATTTGGGTTTTCTATTTGACCATATCTTTCTCAAGGGGATGCCGCATGAGGAGCAGCTGAGGTTGCTTAGTGTGTTCAGCCTGGAGAAGAGGAGCCTCAGACTAAGAGGAGACCTCATTGCAGTCTGCAACTTCCTCGTGAGGGGAAGAGGAGGGGCAGGTACCAATCTCTTCTCTGTGGTGACCAGCAACAGGACCTGAGGGAATGGCCTGAAGCTGTGTAGGGGAAATTTATGTTGGATAGTAGAAAATGCTTCTTCACCCAGAAGGTGGTCAGGAACTGGAATAGGCTCCCCAGGGAAGTGGTAACAGCATCAACCTGACAGAGTTCAAGAAGCATTTGGACAATGCTCTCGAGCACATGGAGGGATTCTTGGGGATAGTTCTGTGCAGGTCCACAAGTTGGACACCATGATCCTTGTGGGTTCCTTCCACCTCAGGATATGCTATGATTCTATGAAGGAAATGTGCTATGTATTTCTGAGAGACAAAAAAAATGTTTTTTCGGGGGCGTGGGGAGTTGTTTTTGTTTTGTTTTTTAAGAAAAGAAGGAGAAGACAAGAAATATATTTCAAGCTTTAAGATATCATTCTAAATAAGCACAAAATAATGTTCCAGAAAAAAAAAAAAAAAGTATTTTTAAATTTGCTATGTCTTTGTCCCTCTTTTAATTGAATTTCAAATGGCAAGGATGCTTTCATAAAACCAATTTTTCTTCTTTTTCTGTTTAATGGTTCTCAATAAAGGTACATCAATTGAAGTAGTAACCTGTGCTGTGACATCAGAGCCATTTACTCCTCAGCCACTTGTACTGTTACAGACAGATGATTATGACTAGCTGGCTATATAATAATGCAAGCAAGAAATCTCTTTAGAAATGAACTCTATGGTTATTCAAATATCTCTAGTATAAAATGCCAATGATAGAAATAAATAGTCAAAATTAATCCTAAATATAATTCTTATCAAAGTCTTTTGTGAAGCTGAAGGTAGTCTCTAACAAGATTGTATACTGTGTTTTATGCATAATTCTCCCTTCGGATTCTTTTTAAAGTTAGGAGTTAAAAAAAAAAAAAACGTTATTTCTATTGAAATTTTCAATGGAAAAACAAACAAACAAACAAACAAAAGAAGTACTTTTTCTGATAAAAAATAAGGAGCCAAGCAACTCCCACCTAAGAAATACAAAATAAATGTGAACAACAGTAACTCATATATGTTAAACTTACTACATTTTCCCCTAAACACATAAACGTTTTTAGAGACATTTTTAGAAAACTTAAATGAAATAGTAGTCTTTATTTCTTTAATGGTAATTTTTGACAGTGTTAGATGCAAAAAAAAAGATTATTGGCATTTTTCTGTGTTTGTAGTTACTTTCATTCATTTCATTTTCAATCAGCGTATTTTATCTACCATGCCAATAAATTGTAAATTAGGTGAACATGGTATTTTAGTTCCCTGTAGGAATAATATACAGATTAAAAATAGCTGATGGTGGTAATGGGTGATTTAAGAATGATGTTTTGGAAACACTGAATCACATTGCTATAGAGACCATTGTATGATTTGTTAGTGTTTCAACAACGTATATCTCTGTATGCGCAAGTATGGCAAAGAATGAAAATGGGGATATTTTTCAGGTAGGAATATATCTTTTGAAATCTAAACTATTTCCCAGAAAAGTGTGTAAGTTATGTTGAGAGCAAAACAAAACAAAGCAAAACAAAACAAAAACAAACAAAAACAAACAAAAACCCCCTCACTCAACATCAAAAAAAAGTACGCAATTTTTGTCTGTATTTATTTTAAACTATTGGAAAACCTTTCAAGTATCCACAGAACTGTACTTTGTGTACTTCCTACTCAGGTATTTGTACATTTATCTTGTCAGACTGCATATTGATCACAAGCCGTGGACTAAACAAATGCATTAAACTTTTATGTAGCTATATATTTACGAATGTTCTATATTAGAGGGGGGACCAAACTAAAACACCCACCTCAATCACTAATTTAATTTTTTTCTATGTTTAAAATGTATAGTTCCAAAAATCTTTGCAGAGGTATAGTATTGCATGTCAATAACTATCCTGGGAACAGATAGATAAAACAATTCTTGTGTGAATACAGAATTCCTAAAATTTCAAGGAATAAAAATAAAATTTTGTCAATTACTTTAATCATACACTTGTAATCTATATCTGTCCAGTTCTCATGTTTATTTTGACTTTTATAATAGTAAAAATTCAAAGAATTTCTAATTTTTAATTCAGACTCTAAAAAGCAAGTTTGTTTCAATTTTCCTCACTATTGAAACAGGTATTTGAAAACGACCACTGAAAATAAATTAATTCCCATTTTCAGTCAGAATAACTGAATTTATCAAGGCTTATACTTTGAATTTAAAATTGAAATAATTTGGTATAAATCTGCACTTGAAAAATGATATGATTTTGATAAACTAAATATTGATTTTCTTAGGCTGTCTTCCTTTTAATTTACAATAAAAGAATCCATACAATTGCCAATTACATTTATGAAATGTAGACAAACTAGCAGCTTAATTTAAACACATACACTATGGCTTAAAAATAACTGCCTCATTGCCCTATCCAAAGAGTATTATGCAGTATTGCCAAAAAGACAGTGCACTTCCCATGTGGTAAAATCAGGCTGAATTAAGCAAAAGATGGACTCTAATTCTGGTACTGAAATTCCAGCACCAGGAAAAAAAAATGCTGTCCCGTGCTCTTCCTATCCTCTTATGCTTTAGTTCACTTTAAAATATTATCCTTAGATCACTTTCAAATGTTAGCCCAAAGAAATCCACTTTATTTTTGTGATGCACATGATGGGATGTCAGCACTTTGAACTGACAATATCTAACATAAGTGTTATGTTCATGTTTCATTTTCATTATTAAAGGGGAACAACATCAGCATGAAAAAGATACAAGTACAAACTTATCTCAAATTGAACAAACAGTAGTTACATTTCTTGTTTTTATTGAATTTATGTTCACCTTCAGGAACAATAGAACAATTTAATGGAGTCATATTTTTTCTTAAGGGATACATCAACTGCAGAAGCTTTGATTTGGTGTCAACACTTGGAGATATAATGAAGACTAATGCTGACTAAATGTCAAACAGAAAACATTTAGAAAAATTGAAAGTGGTAAAAAAAAATGTCTTCCATTGCACTATGAGATACTTGAGGGTTTTATAGGTTCTTTTGTGGATCTTTAGTGCTGAGCAGATTGCACATATTGTGTATGCCAAATTCTGCTCTGAAATACACACATGGATGTCTCAAATACCATAGACTATCTCAAGTAATAACAAACAGATATGGTTGGGCAGCTGAATTGAATAGCTATCAGTTACACTTTCAAAGGTGAAGCACTTAGTATATGTGAGGATACATGCATTTGGACACTCATATTTTGTTGTTTTCGTTTTGTATTTAAATCTGACCTTTAAGACTTCACCAGATATATTTTTATTCTTATGGTCTTATTAATTAATTGTTACTAGTTACACTGTAAAAAATTATTTCATAATTTTTTACTGACCAGTTGCTTTCTTAGAATAAATGCTCAACCTTTTCTCTTTTCTATTTTATCTTAAGGCTTTTAACGCAAGTTTTAAAATGTAATACACAAACCCCCCAATATCTTAACCGCCCTGAAACTCAAGAGATACAAGGGAAGGTTATAGAATAATAGAATAATAGAAAATAATAATGAAATAATTTGGGCTTCAAAGAACCTTGAAGATCATCTAGTTGGAACCCCCTGCCATGGGTAAGGACACCTTCCACTGGGAGTGGTTGCTGAGAGCCTCATCAAACCTGACTTTGGAAACTTCTAATGATGGGGCATCCACAACTTCACTGAGAAAATTTTTCACTGTCTCGCCACACTCAGCGTAAAGAACTTCTTCCTCGTGTCCTACTCTTGTAACCTTCTGTAAACCTACTCTTTCTCAGTTTAAAACTGTTGCCCCTTGCTCTGTCACTTACAGGATCTGGTAAAGACATGTCTCCTTACTTCTGATCATTTTTGTGTCCCTTTTCTGGACTCACTCCAACAGGTCCCTGTTCTTATGTTGGGACTTCATAGAAGTGGATAAAGCACTCCAGGTGGGTTCTCATGAGAGCAGGATAGAGAGGCAGAATCACCCTGCTCAGCCTGCTGGCCTTGCTGCTATTGATGCAGCCCAGGATTTTGCTGCCTTTCTGGGCTGCAAGTGCACATTACCAGCTCATGTCCTGTTTTCATCTACTAGTTTTCCCAAGCCCTTCTAACAAAGTTCCTCTCAATCCATTCAACCCCCAACTTGTATTGATTCTGGGGGTTGTCCCAGCTCTGGTGCAGCACCTTGCACATGGCCTTGTTGAACTTCATGAGGTTCACCTGGACATTAGTGGGATATACAAACCAGAGGCTGCTCTTAAGAAACCTGTCCAGATGTGTGTTAATAAATTTAGACACCTTTTTAGTAATGCATTTCTGGACTTTGGGCTAACGAGAATGAATAAAAGCACCACTGTGGGCAAGAAAGGTGCTCAAGAAGAACTGCTACTGCTCGGTGACCATTATCTCAAAGTGACAGTGCCAAACTGTAGAAAAGCATATTCTCACCACCATCACCTCTCATGGTGAGTGAGCTATCTTTCATACTGGGTAGTTTTCTTAAGTAAGACACCAATGATTTTTAGATGGATTACTTTCAAAAACCACTATTTTAACCACTTTCTGTGAACTCTTAGAAGTTGCATAAAGAACTTAGTGACTTTAGTTTTCTTTCTGTTCTGTGTGCCTGCAGATTTTTCCATTATTATATGTCCTTTTCTCACATTTCCCAATAAGAAATGTGTTGCTTAGGATCAGATAACTGTAAGGTGTCTACTTTTTTTACTAAATCTACCATTTTATTCAACTTCCCAGATAAAATTTGAGCTCTAAATTGCTTACTTTTGCTGTATGTTTGTTCTATGCTTCATTCTATGTTTCTGTAGTTCCCTGGTAGTATCATTTTATTTAAAATGTAATCTTCTGCCAGTACATACAATACTAGCATTGTCCCCAGAGACAGTCTGTCCTTTTCTCATTCTTAGAGTCTTCCTGGATCTTAGAGCAAATCCTCTCCAATGGCCTGACTTCAGAAAGAAGAGGATTTTTCCCTTTTTCTATTCAGGGGAAATTTTTAGATGTATAAGGTCAATTCTATTGCTTTGAACTTTCAGTTAATGTAATACATTAGAAAAATCAGGGGAAAGATTGGTTCCTTGTATCAAGATATAGAATCTTTCCATCACTTTAAACATCAGAAGAAACATGTCATTATCACCCATCATCTGATGTGCCAGTGATGATAGATGGATCTATCATATTTGTGTTGATTTCCTATAATCTTTTTGAGATATATAAAGAAAGGAACTGAAAGATTTTTTTTATGAATGCTTACCGTGAAAATCTGATTTAAAAAAAAAAACCAAGAAACCTCTCATCACTCAAAAATTGAAAGAGAGAGAAAAACCCAAAATCAAAAGGCAAGGCTATAGAGAATCAAAAATTATCATTAGTATAATCTAGATAAATATGGCTAATCTATTCATCTTAAAGGTAAGACAAGGGACACTTACACAATTTCAGAGTTAAGTACTCTAATTAATCATCAAACATTCATGATTTTCAGCATGAAATAAATAAAACATACAAAACCCCCCATCATAGCAACAAGCAGACATTCATAGCTTTAACAGCTGACTGAATCACAAGTGGCTACTTTTCTTTCAGTATGTGTAACATCCACCTGAGACTTTGCAGTAATAGTTCCCAGTTCCCTGTCATCCATTTCAGCTTTCTGCTGCTTCTGTGCTGTAGGCAAGTTTAATAAAACAAGAATGTAGGGATTTGAATTAATTATATTTTAAATAGTTTAATATTTGGTTACAGGTTAGGTCCATTTAGTATTCCCTATTGGTTTATTAAGAGTGCTCTAGTGTCTTTCATTAAAATTTAAAAAAAATAAAAATAAAAACCCAAATGAACCAACCCCTAACTTTCCTTTTTATTTATCACAAAGTCTCAAACAATTCCACATGGGTCTGAGGACTGTCTTAGTTAAGAAAAAAATGCATGGGCTTTTTGCGAATGTCACCTCAATTATATAGTCATCAGTGTTTTCACAGTAGGACACACAAGCTGGTGATAGGTTTGCTTTCCCCAAGGTTCATTTTTCAGCTACCGGGTTGACAGGGATACACCTAAAGTGATTGGACTAAGATGCCAGTTTCCTTTTGGGAAGTGAATAAAAAAATTACTACTACCAAGTATGACCTCAGTCATCAACTCTCAGTTGTAAAAATGATCATTCCTATGAAGTGCAGAGAATCAATTTTTTTTAAGTAAATACTTTATTTATCATGTGCATTTAAAAAAAATTCCAAGCTGAAAGTTCTACCTTACCATGATATGCTTCAGTATAAATTGTTGTCACCACATCTTTCCTAATGATCCTTAAAGAAACAACACGCACAATATGGATGTGGGGGAAAAGTGGTATTTCATGCCTTCCAAGTTTCAAGAAAATAATGTATTTCTTGTTGTCCTCTGAATTGAATGCATACAATATACAGGATATATAAGGTCTTCTAGAAAGAAGAGGAAAGAATAATACACTACCATAACCAATACTCCAATCTGGGAAAAACACTGAAACACTTTATTATGTTTCTAAGAATATCTGCAGCACTAGCTTTGAAAAATCATAGAAAATAGCTCAGCTCCTTCAGGTGCCAAACTGTAAATTCTGGAAGATTTCAGCGTAGAGAGTTAGTATGTAGACAGGACTAAACTCTGTTACCTAAACAGAGACAACTTTATATGATACAGTAGAATATACAAAATATTTATTGTTTCTTGGAAAATGTAAACCTGAACCCATGGCTGATTTATATCCTTTGGACCAAAACTGGAAGCCTAACAGAATGAATAAATACTGAGATGTTTCATAGAATCAGAAAATTATTTGAGTTGGAAAACACATTTAAAGATCATCTACTTCAACCCCTCTACCTTGATAAGGAACACCATTCGTTAGATTAGGTTGTTCAAAGTCCTGTCCAACATGACTTTGAAGATTTCCAATGATGGGGCACTCACAATTTCTCTGGGAAAACTGATCCATTGGCTCACCATCCTTACTGTAAAAATTTTCTTCCTCATGCATAATCCAAAAGGCTCTAAGAGCAGAAGAAAGGGGGAGAATTACCCATCTTTTCACGCTGTCCAGGATACAGGTTGAATTTCTGGGCCCCATGGACACATTGCCAACTCATGTCCAATTTTGGTCTATCAATATTCCCAAATCCTTCTCCCCAGGACTGCTTTCAATCCATCAATCCCCCAGTTTGTATTGGTACTTGGAATTATCTAGACCCAGGTGCATAACCGTAAAATTGGCCTTGCTGAATGTTCCCATGGACCACTCCTCTAGACTGTCATGATTCCTGTGGATTGCATCCTATCCCTCTAGACTAGCAACTGCATCGCTCAACTTGGTGTTGCCTGCAGACTTGCTGAGGGTGCACTCAATCCCATCTTCTACTGCCATTGATGGAGATACTAAACAGTATTGGACCCTGTATTGACCCTGTTTGAACCCATTTTTACTGCTTTCTGCTTGGACACTGAGCAATTGACTGCAATTGTGAATGTGACCATCCAACAGCTTCCTTGTCCACCCAACAGTCAGTCCTTCAAAGCCGTATTCCCTAATTCAATGGCAGGATCATATCAAAAGCCTTACTGAAGCCCAGGTATATTACTGGTCAGTAGTTCCCACTTCATATGGCATGAGAGTTTTCTAGGTTTTAGGCAATTAAATCAAACTGATAGCCTATATTCAATTAGTCTCAATTAATTTCCAAGAAGAGGGAAAAATTATTTCACTGTTTTTCAAATATTTGGCTTGCCATTGTAACAATAAAGAATGTAGTGGACCCATAATTGATTTTTTAATCTTAAATACTAAGAAGTGAGTAAGGTGAAACCCAAAATAAATGACATTTTGGCAGAACTGGTAAGCAAACATCCAAATGAAATGAATGAATGAATCTTTTAAGATACTTTTACATTCTAAGGATATGCTAAAGCCCCAAATTTTATATGAGATTTAATTTTCCTGTCCTTTCCAGTTTTCCTTTCAGAGTCATTCTAGTAAGCAGCTTTCTTTATTCCTCTTTATTCAGTAACTACTAAAAGAAGTAATAATGAATTTTTTCCCCCAAAGACTTGGAACCATTAGTATTGAAAAATGAAGAGGAATTAAACCTCTGGAAACTTCCAACAAGCTTCAGCTTGTTTTCTAATGAAACTATTGGTACTAAATATATTTATTTTATTTATTTATTTCTTCAGCTATCTCATTTGAGGCCCACAGAGCTACATTCAACCATTCATTATCTATTTCATTACAGTTTTTATTTCAAAATTTTCAAGAAACTTTATTACTTTTTTTTAAATCGAAAACCAGCAATATAAGGTAAATTTCTATATATTAGCTTTCTATCACTGTTCATCTTCACATTGCTCTAACCTTGAGCTTTACAAGCTGAAGAGACGAACTAAATATGACTTGGGGCTGCAGGGGAAAAAAAAGGATAAATTGTCAGAAAATAGATAACTTGCTAAGTTATCCATTTCACTTAATCTTCCAAGTATGTTCAATGTCACATTGCTTGACCTGTTAAAAATCAGAAATATAATAACCACACATGCTTTACAGAGAGAAAAGGAACAAAGAATGATCTATTAATTTTGGAAGAAGCTGTAAGTAAGCAAACATTAAATTTGAAAAATAATTATTATGTTTACCTTTCAAGATAAACAGATAACAAGTGATATTTATTCAGGCAGAAAACCCATAGGACATTTAGAACTATCTGCTAAATACCTAACCTTTTAAAACATAAACAATCATAGAGAAGGTGAACAGTCCAAACACACAAGTACATAGATATCAGTTAAAAGTGAATACAGCTACCAAAGCTGATAATCTGCACTGTACCTTTTGAAAATGTATGAAGTAATTATATATTCACAAACTGAATAAAATAAGTTACCTTCTCCTTCAACCTATCTAAGCAAACTACACTAGCTTTCCAACATTAAATGTGATTAAATATGTTTATCTTCTTTCCAGCAAAGATTAAAGGAAAATTTTACCATGCTGTTATTCATCTTCCCTCAAAGGTCCATTCAGTGAAGAGGAAAAATGAAGGAAATAATTTCTCAGGGACACAAAACCAATATAGGTACTTATGCAGAGGGTAAAAATGTTTTATGGCTCCACCCTTCAGTAATATGCCACCTCAGGTTAATAAGGGATACTATTAGAAGAACTATGTAGCAGTTCTTTTAGTCTTCACAGTCTGGACTTTGTTCTTCCTGCAAGGTATTCTCCATATCTGTAGAGGAGATCAGGTGCAGTCTTTGATGCTTAAAATGCACTGGAATGGTTTATTCTAAGAATTTTTGTGGAATTATCTGGGAGACTAGGATGTGTTTGTATGCTGTAATGCACTAAATCTACTCAGCCTAGAAACTCTCCCTCCAGCTGTATTTACAGATGGGAAGAAAACACAACCAAATAAATAAATAAAAATCTGAAGCATTAATCAATTTGTTAAAAAAATCATTATGAATGCTTTTCCTAAATTTTCCCATCTTCCCTAGCCATCTTTTCTTACATGTTTTTAATGGCAATCACACTGTCCTACTTTTTCCCCCAAAAATTTTATTTTCCTTTTTTTTTTGGTTTTGATCATATCCACATGATTAATGGCATGTGTAGTTATATAGTTAAGCAAAAATGTAAATGAACCCTAAAAAAAGGGTAAAATGAGCCAGGAGTTAGTAAGCAGTACAGTCTCATTCACGTCAGTAACTAAAGGAGGAACACTTAGAATTAAGGGCTTAATTCCTAGAAATTCCATGAAGGTAATGATATTTTTATAAAAAATGTTAGCACATGACAGCTCAAAAAAGTTGCGTGTACTCCCCTAATACTCACAAATTTAATTGCAATTACAGTAAAAAATGTGCATGCAAATATATATACACATGGAAGTGTGAAATTAAGGCCAGGGTTGTCCTATGCCAGACACAGCTTGTTCCAGCTGTCTCAAACTGACACACTGGGGGCTCTTCGTGACTTTGGAGCTGAAATGGTGACACCTCAGGGAAAACGTGTGGGAATAACACTGCACAAACAGTGAGGAGTAAGGAAAAATAGCATGAGAAATGGAACAGCTCTGCAGACACCGCGGTCAGAGATGAACAATGGGGAGGAGGTGCTCCAGGTATAGAGAATAGTGGAGATTCCCTTCCAGCCTGTGGAGAAGATCATGGTGAAGTAGGTTGTCTCCCTCTCTATGCAAGTCCATGGGGGAGCAGATATCCACCTGCAACCTGTGGGGTATCCCACAATTTTGTAAGTGGATATGCCCTGGAAGAAATTGTGAGCTCATGGAGAGTTTTCACTGGAGCAGACTCCTCAGGAACTGTGGAGGAGTCCAAGCATAATTTTTAAAAATAATTATGACTTGATGCTCCTAGTGGGTTAGATGGGAAAGTTTACTCTTTTCTTACATTTTTTTTTTGTAAATTGTGTGCCAATTTATGAGTTTCTCCCTTACTTCATCTTAAAGACGCAGAACAAAAAAGTAACGTGAAGCTTATATGAATGACAAGTAGATCCCTGACACATTTTTTCCTACTACTTTTCAGATAGGAGGATGAAATGCTATGAAATATTAGTGCATAAAACATTCATAACATCTCTAAAATATATTTCTTAAGGAAAAAGTTTCTAGTTTAGACAATAAATAAGAAGAAATGAGAAAAAAATGAAAAAAAATTTAAATGTCAAAGGAAATGAAGGTACAATCACCAAGCAGGTAAAACCAATTTGTATACCTTAAATAAAATTTAAAAAAAATTTTAAAAAGTAGAAATAAAGTGGAATGTCAGAGGAATATTTTACCCTGATTTGGTATTTATGCTTGTTCCACCAAAAACTGCATTAAAATACAAAACCAAAAACTTGTGAGTCAGATGCACCCAGAATAATATAGAATAATACAGCTTCTTGTATGAACTGAGATAATGGCATTCTCATCTTGCCCTATGGAATCTGAATGTCATGAATTCCTGGTCTAAAACACAATTTAATAAAGGTCACTTACCAAGGCAGAAAACAGGGAAGATAAGGAAAAACCCTGCATAGCACATCTGTTTAGAACGAACTGATCTGACACAGTTATTAATTATCACAGATGCCTTAGGGTTGGAATAAAGCTGTCAGCTCAGGAGTAAAATGCTTTTCCAAAGTCAGAGTCTCAAAAAAATTGCAATAAACCCAGAAATGTTCAATCTATTCTGTCAAATATCTTTTCAGAATCTGTGGCAGTACTAAGGTGAAAGACTAAAATGTGTTAGCAAAGTCTTAATGAGATGGAAAAAAGATTTTGATCTGAGATAAAATGTGTTTGATTCAGATGGAATAGCTTTGTATTAGATTTATAAAGGCAATGAAATGAAATATTGGCTAATATTTTAGCACACATTAAAGAAATCAATTAATATAGGACTTGGGACTTCAGCAGCTTTAGCACACACAATGATTCAGCTAAGGTATACCTATAGTATTTGCTCAAATATTATCACTCCTCATTTCAAATAGCATTGAAAATGGCTTGATGTTGTCATGACATCAAGATTAAATGCTTGACAGGAAAAGGCCATATTGCTCTGCTAGTTGTAAGGCTTAGTTTACTGTTATGATTAGTACTAACCGTATAGACTGAGAAAATATATTTGCATAGCTGTTTTTATTTTACTAATAAAAAGCATTCAACATTTAGGCATCCTGTTGATTCTTAATAACAAAGGTATAGGTTAACAACAAACTTGCCCTTACATATTCTTTGATCCAGTTCTGTTTTGTTTTTTAAAAATCTGCGTATCTGAGAGCTTTTTCTAAAAATGCATTTAGGCTGATCTCATTGACTATGTCCACATTCAGCCATGGATATTCTTAGACCCCAAGAACAAACTTTGTAGCCTAGCTCACATTTAAATACATGAATTCTGTTTACCCCTAAAACAGGCAGGTTACACCCAAATCTTGGAATGGTCCCCAACCTATATATTCTCCTCCAAACACTTTATCTGAAATAGATAGTGTCAGCTGATATGAGCCACAGTCATGTGTGGGATCAGGTGAACAGCTGAGTGATATGGGCCACTTCTTGAGCTCATGATCGGGCACTTTGGTGGGCGGGGATGTGTAGTGGTGGTGGATGTTGTTTGTTTTTAAATGGGATAAGTGTGTGATATCTGAAACTTACTGTACACAATTTGAATCATTCTGCTCAGTTCAGGCAGCTTTTAAAAACTATGATGCTGCAGTTGTGGATTCATAGCAGCTGAGAGATGGAAAGCTACCAGAGGGATGTACTGCTTCACACAACAGCTTGTCAAAAAGATACTGTTCATAAAAAAAAACTATCAGAGGCTCAAAAAAGAACAAAGCAAACCCATGGAAGAAAAAAACAAATCACAAAAGGCTGTACCATCTATTGTGCAGAAAGTGCCTAAGCTACACACTGCTGGGAACTATCGCTATGCCTGTGCCTGTGCTCATGCCCTGTGCTACTGATCAATGCTGGAGAAAAGTTACCAGGCCAAACAAGTATTTTGTTGACCTCATATTGCCATTCTAGCATTAATATTCACCTCCTGATTTTTAAAACTATGCATTTCAAATTTTCACTTACATCCAATCCTAAAATATTCTGCTGCCTGAAATTTAACTCTGTAACTACCTTGTTTTGTGTAACTTTCTTTGTATTTGAGTTAAGACCTTATAACAAAGAAGCATTTTTGATTAACATCATTATAAATTATGAAATAAAATGTGATCAACTTTGCAAAGATAAAACGCAAAAAATGTTACTGTGGACAATAACTGCTGACATATTTCAAAACACCAATTACATTCACGGGACACAAGCATCTTCCAGTCTGCCAAACAAATAAATAGAAGATATGCAATATGATAGGTACTGCTACATTTGTGGTTGTTGTTATTATAATTTTAATTATTATTATTATTATTATTATTAGCGTTTTATAAGTTTGCTTACTGAGGGTCTAAAGCCCCTTTAAAATTAAGGATGTGGTCACCATATGTGATATGATGTATTTGTAAAGCAAATTTAATCATCTGGTCAACATTTTTTGAGGGACTTCTTTTGATCAAGATCAACTCACTAGTTCAAACACAATATTATTTAATCAATGTGACTTCAGTAGTGGTGTTATAAGTAATCCCATTAAAAAGTAAGTGCATTTATCACCTAGGCAGGCTGTGAAGAGATAGTCTTGTTGTCTCTTGTGATCTAACTAGAATAGATAATTCAAAGCATTTTTAGAAATACTGACAGCATGGGGATTTTTTGCCTGCTTCTATCTGTATTAAAACTACCATAAAAACCCCCAAATTACATAAATGTGCATGTTTATGTCATGTTGGAATAGTGAAAATTCCAGTCTTTTCATTTTGATTTGGTTTCTCTGTTGAATTTAGAAGTAATGAAATAATATGAAAGGACATAAAGGCAGAAGATGAAATATACCTAGTTTGAAGTTCAGTTATGACATTCTACAAAATACATTTATAATGTCATTCTGCAGAACTGACATTATCAGGAGAAATATTTCGTACTCTTCATTCTTTTTTCTTTTTTTCTTTTTGGTGTTGTTTTTTTGGTTGTTGTTTGTTTAGTTGGTTGGGTTTTTTGGGAGTTTTTTTGGTTTTTTTTTTTGTTTGGTTTGGGTTTGGTTTTGGTTTTTGGTTGTGTTTTCTTTTCTTTAATTATTGTTTGTGTCCAGATTCTATCTCTATTTTCACTACTATAACATTTATTAACTAGCAGTCTGTTAGGGCAGGTGCGTTGAACTTCTATCAGATGAGGGCTTTTTTGCATATGCATGTTTGTGATACATGGGTTGATTTTACACCTGTTAGAGTCTCCAGCAGAATCTGAGGCAGGATGTCTCCAAAAGACTGGACACAATTTACTCTCAATACAAGTGGAAACACATTTCATCACATTATAAGCAGAAGTGGAAAATGTTTATGCTTGCTCCCCTTAGCACATTCAAAAAACTCAGCCTAGTGATTATGTCTAGAAAACATATTTTTCCCAAAAATCCTCTGCTGATCACAGTTGTATTCATTCTTCTGGCTAAGGGTACCTTTGCTTTGATAAAGAGAAGTCACATACAAGAAAAAATCATGAGTCCATAGTTTCAGCATTTGAACAAAATGGGAGCAGTTTTAAACTCCTTTATTCTTGCATTCTTAAACATTACCCACATTCCACCTGCTAAACTGTAAACCTTAACTCCTTTGATACCATGGCCCCACCACTGAAAGTGTAGAAATCTGTAGAGGGACAATAGTGAGATTTAAGTTCTTTTGATCCAACAAACTTCAGGCATAAAATGAGAAACTGCTGAAGTGACTCCAGCTGCAATGGTGGCTTTTTCAAAGCTTTTTCCATTTCTCCTGGGGCACATTGCCAATTCTTTTCTCCTTATTGCAAGCTGTTGGAAAGTCATGCAAGCGTACAGTGTTTTATATTTACTACAAGGTAACATTTAAGCAGTTGAAACTCTTTGAACAGCAAGTTCCATTGTATTTATCACAATTAATTAAAGGGAAAGAACAGAGGGGAAACATGTGTAACCTTCATCTGGTTCAAACGAAGTAGGGTGATGTTTTAAAGATTTTCTTACCCAGATCATAGATAATTTAGAGAGAATTAAGGCTTTTAATAACAAATGAGAGATTTTGAAGCTGTATTTCAGCTACCTGTCAAACCCTGGTTCCCCTCCCCAACCTTTATTCTCGTAATGCTTAGCACTTTTCATCTTCAAAGTACTTCACAACACATTAACTAATTAATCCTTTGAGCATCCCTAAGAGATTAATAGAAAATGATGTGATCTCTGGCAGCCATGCAAGAGCCTTGAGCAAGGCAATGAACCCTGCATGCAATAAGGATTACAGTCAAGGTTTCCTGAAGTCCACAGCACCCTGAAGATATATTCTGTTGAAAACTTTGAGAAAATGTAGAAGTATTTTAAGAGTAAAAAGCAACATTTAAAAAGGTTAGGTGGAATTGAAGGACAATGTTCCAATACACACTCTGGAAAAAAAGCTAGTACTCCTTAAGCAGTACTTCATCATCATCATACAAAATCTATATACTTATACAGCAGTATCTTTAAATATCTGTAACTATCTTTCTTGGGAAATAAGAGTTCTAACTTCTGTATAAGTCCCGCTGTTTGCATTTACAATAGTAAATTAAACAGGACAAGACTACAGGATTCAGCACTGGCATACACTTCTCCATAACATTAAAATCTTTGTTCAGTGTTTGCTGGCATGTTTCCCTAAGGCAAACTTACATTCTTACAAAACAAAAAATCCAAAAACCAAAGCAGCTTTGTTAACAACAATTCCCTTTGAAGAGGATCTGAGGTTCTGAGAGGTAAGAGAGTATAATTTTGTAGGAAAAAGCATTTCTATGCAGCCAAGAGTGGAGAATGGACTCTGATCCAATTTAGTTATTAAGATGGATGTAGTCATAAGTTGCAGAAACATAACATTGCCATAACAATGGCAAAGGTTTTGAATGCCTGACCTGATGCTTAGAATATTCTCGGTGTGTTTCAAGATAGTTGCTTCATAAGAGGCTGTCATTGCTGAAGGAGTGGAAATTCACCTTATAATAGCCTGGCCACTTGGTTTTGTAGTCATGATTATCCCTACAAGATCCTATTTTACAGAAACGAGAAGAGACAGAAAGGACATGAGTGATTTCCCAGAACAATCAATGAATTCACAGAGTCTCTGGTCACAGAGCACTTGTAAACTACATGAGCTTCAAACAAAGCTAGGATTACAATTCCCAGATCCATAATGAGTGTTCTGCCTTAAAAAATCATCCTTTTCTTTTGTGGAATAATTTTGGAAATAGTGAGTTTTGACTATGTCTTGAAGAGCAAATTTGCTGAATTTTGTTCTGCAAGGGTTGGTTCTCAAAAAGGAATTTTGAACAAAAACAAACTTTTCTTGAAGCCTCATTTTTGGGGGGTTGTAGTTCTCAGAAAATGGTGGATTTCCCCCTGCACTCAGTATTTCCTGTTGGTTATTTCTAAAGGTCTCTTGCACAATTAGCTCACCCTTTTGAAATTCCTACCTCCTCTCTCAGGTATTGAGTTCAGTGCTAAGGGACAAGCATCTAAATTGTAAAAATGTGCAGCCTGAAGGCTGCTGCTTGGCCCTCACAGAACCTCCTCTGTGTGCAGCTTGACTAATGGTAATTGTGATTTAGCTTCTTCAAGAGACTGGAAACTGCTAAGCAGGATTCTCTCTCAGACTGCTGTCTCTGTGAATATATGTTGAAGGAATACAAATTCAGAATGCGTTATATTTAGCTATGTGATTTTATGTTTAAGACATGTTCTTTTCTTTCATTATTTTCTCTTTTCCTCCTCTCAAGGTATCGTGTTTATTTATTGGGTGTAAAATATAATTTGCTAAATGGTTTTACATAAATATCATTGCCTTAATTCCTAACAAAAAGCATTCACACCACCCTATCACACCACCATCATAATGTATTTTCATGGTGATAGTGGTCAGACACTGGAACAAGTTGTCTGGAGAGACTGTGAAATTTCTACTCTTAGGGATATTCAAAACCCAACTGAACACCATTCTGCACAATCTGCTCCATCTGACCTATTTTCTGTAGGACTACAATATTTCCAGACATGCTTTTCAACCTCAGTTATTCTGTGATTCTATTTACAATTTAGAATTCAAACTGGACACTTTCTGAAGAAAAGGAGAGCAAAGGTTCTCTGTCATATTTTATCACAAAGCATGGTACTAAGTTTAAGAGCTGTATTTTTTAAAATATACTTGGTTTTGGTCAAGTATTTCTGCTTTCAAATAAGATAAATTCTACTGACTGCAAATTTAGCTGTTCATTGAGTGCAATGAAAATTTAGACAAGTAGCACACACATAGAAATTTAAATTGTTAACAGAAAACATGGATACCTAAATCTGGAACTGAGTTTCATATAAAATGTTGAATTTACCTTCTTTTCTGGAACTACAATAGTTACTTTTCCTTCATGTGATCATAAACATCACTTTTAGGGCCAATAGGTTTTTATTTTAACTGTGCATCTAGATTAATGAAGCATACTCTGTACCCTACTACTCTGTAGTACTGCACTGACCTACCTCAAGAATAAAACTGATTCAAATAAATGTAAGCTATATTTAAAATTATATTTCTATGCGTTTCTAATGCTAGCCTACCCTATTTTGCAACAAGACAAGACAAAAGCATAATGATTCAACAGGTTACCAAAGATTTTTACTGAAGGTTTCTCAAGTGTAGAAAAACCCCAATGACTTTACTCAACTCTATGGTAAACTGCTTGAATTAAACAGAATTCCAAGAGAAAACTGTGTCCATTTTTTAACATTTATGGTCTTATAGAAAGTACAGTGTTGCAACAGATTACCACATTATATTATCTTCCTAATTAAACATAATATTTATGTGTTTTTATAAGTCTCCTTCACCTTTTTTTCCTCATCATTCTTCTAGGAAAGAAAGCTAGTGAAATATGTCAGGGAAGTTCTGTTTGCTTTTTAAAAGGTATTATGTTATTGATTACTAGGAAAATCCTGTTCCATTTTAAATTGAGGTAATATTTTAGGATTCTTTTTTTAAAGGAGCAATTTTCCAGATCAATCTTCAAATTGCCAGAACAAAAAGCCAGAAATATAATTAAAACTAAACTGTGGTCTAAATTTTAACAGTAACGCTTTATCTTTTGTTAAAAATAGATTTAGGGCAACATAAAATTTGAAAGAGGTTCATATGTAGTTTTGAAATCCTTTTTTTTCTTTTTCTGTCAGCTGGTGTTTTGAAACACTCCATTTGGAACATAAATTTAATAGGTAGATGTCCATCGGTTTAAACACTAAGTCAGAATCCAAGATACACTGTTACTGTATAATAAGATTACAGAAGTGTAAGAGCTTCAAGATAAGTCTGAAAATCCCTTCGTCCTCTGGATACAAATCTAATGGGTTTGGCTCTGACATGCAGGATGATATTTCTAATCTTTATGGCAAATTAATTCACTGGGGGAAGGTGAGTGACAGTATTTTGCCAGCAGTCATGACTTCCTACTTGGGCCTGCCATTCAACATCTTGTTTAATTTCTTAATAAAAAGCAAACTTTTTTCTCAGTTTGTAATTATTTTCCCTCCAGGGAAACATATTCAGCTTTTCTGTCACTTAAATTAAGAAAATACCAAAATGATCATTAACTATGCTCAATTCTCTCCTACTAACGAAAATAAACCCCAATTTCCAGGCAGTCACTTATTCCTAGTTTTCATTTTTTGAGTATAGTACTCTGTCTTTCTCATTCTCTGCACTTGTTGGCACATACGCATGGGTGTGTATATAAAACATCCATATATCACAGATTTCTTGGCATATCAAAATGGATTGAGAAGGACAGGGGAAACCAAGAGCAATAAACACTAATTGGGAAAGGTGAGTTTATTCCTATCCAGGAGACCAGACATGAAATATTTGAGGATGCTGAAAGAACTCACAGTTTGTGAAATATTCTGTTGACTGGAAGAGGTGACATCTTCAAAAGGTTATGACATATGGTTCTCTTCAGAAAGAGCAAGAAAGAGGAACCAGGGAACTGCAGATCAGTCAGCTGTGGGTCAGTGTCTGAAAAGATAATGGTTATTTCTTTCAGAACCCTTTGCAGACATCTGAAGCAAATTGGCATGGGAAAATCAAACCAGTCTTAAGTAGTCCTGCTTCAGTCAGGAGGCAAGACTAAATGATGTCCTCCAGACAACATTTCTGTCACTGTATGACTTCAGGTTTACTTCTCTTCCACTCATAAATAAGTTCATGACTAAAACAGGCTAAGACAATTTATCCTAAAATACAGAGCACAAGGTGATTATTGTATTGGGCTAAAAGTCTTGATTTCAACATAAATTTCTATAGCATTTATGAAAACATAAAATAAATGTATGGATAAAGGCATTCTCAGAACTTCTACCAAAACAAAAAAATCCTGTACCTGCAAAAATTATATATTTAGATCTATATCTAGATATATACCTCTAGATCTAGATAGAGATAGAGATATCTTTTCCAGGTAAATGTATTCAGAAAGACCATTTACTCCATTGTCTCTCTAATTTGTTGGGTTTTGGGTTTTTTTTTGCTTTGCATTTGAAAACTCAGTTATATCACACAACTTGTTGTGTTTTATGGGTTTTATTTTGCTGGGTCTGTATGAGAATACAGCATGGGAATTACATTCAGATGGTTGCTGTGTCTTTGGAAAATCAAGTATAACAACACTCAACTATTAGGTATGCATGATATTATGATATTTTAGATGGCTTGACTTGTAGCTTTTCAAGTATTGCAGATTTAATGTTCCTCAACTAATATCTTTGCCAGGACATAATGTCTTTTGTTATCTAGAAAGAGTAGGCATTTTTAGGTGCATTTTCTTTTACTTCACTTTAATAACAGAAACAATAAACACAGTCTTTTGACATTTTAAAGACCACTGGTTCAAAGCAGCAGGATTTGAGGATGAACTCAAATCAGATGTCTGAGGCTGTGAATACTAATCCCATATTCTTATCCAGGCAGTCTGTAGAATACCCAGTTGTTCATAGGAGTCATTAGTACAGATATCTCCTATGGAATGTACTAGCTTCTGCTAATTCTATGAAAGAGATCAGAAATTAGATTTACTCATTTTTACAGGCACTTCAAATCTGTAATATTGCATAACCAAATGTCTTTTTTCTTCATTTTAAAAAAGCTTAGTTTTACCACTTTATACCTAGAAAGCTGAGAAATGGTCAGAATGAAGATTTTTAATACTGGGTGTTTAAACTTCTAAAATTGATTCAACTTTGAAATATTCTAAAACCAGTGCTTATGAAGGCATTCTATGGGATTTGCTCTCAGCAGCTATCAACTAGTCATCTGCAGTAGTTATTAACACCAGCTAAAAATTTTTCTCTATGTTTTCAATTCAATGTACAAACCAGCTAAGCACACATCTGCTGGAAAAGTAAGCTGTTATATCCCCATACTCAAACACTCTGAGGAGGGCTTCCCAAGTGAAGCACTGTGTGCAAGACTCCTACAGCTCATTAATGCCTTTCACTTTCCTATATATCCAGCTCATGCAGGCTAGCTGAGGGATTTTTTTCTGCTCTCTGAATTTTTGCACCAGACAACCTGTCAGGAAATTTGTATCTGAAATAGACGAAAACCAGGAAACACAGAAATAGAGGAGCTGGAGCACTTTACTTCTGCAAGGGTGTCCTGATCAGACAGAACAATCCCTCGTCCTCCCACCCTATCATTTTACTCTATGTGTCTCCTACCGTTCAATCCCATTCTCTTATGACTGATATCATTAGATGTGCTTGCTATCACTGCGTCAGTACATCACTCAGGAAACAGACACTTGAAATACTTCATTAAAACAGATTAAAAAAAAGGTAACTAGATTTTAAAATTTCCTACATTTTTACCTCTGCTTTAAATACTTGTCTCTGAAGATCAAAATGTGAGTTCCAGCTTTCCCTTCAATCCCTTTCCACATATAATGTTCAAGGTTTAGTGCACTGAGCATTTTCAAAATCCAAGTGTAGTTAAAGAAAAATCTTTTCAAATGTAAGCCTGAGGGTCCTGCTCTAGGATATACAATAACAAGTACTCTGGAGATTATAAATTCACATAGCAGATGCTTGGACAACTCACTCCAATTATCTATAATGATCATTTGTTAAGTTAAACAACTGTGAAAATCACCAAATTTCACAAAAATGTAAAAAAAGTTGTTTCAGTTTGGCAGCAGAGAAGACATCGAAGAAAGGCAACCATAACAAATGTATCTACCTGCAAACTGTCCTGGAGGCTAGGCCTTTCCTCTGCTCTTTTATCTCTAAAATAGAAAATTCCATTGCAAAATATAAGATCAGAAGCTGATCCTAGTGGAAGAAAATCCACAGAGATAATGACAGTCATCATAGCTCTGGCTTCAGGATCTGTATGTCAAACTATCTGCTTTTCTGTTTGGTTTGCCTTGGCTTGTTTTGGGATTTTTAATTTTTTTTTAATTTATTTACTTTAAATCACAGCAGGAAGAAAATGCAGCTGCAGAGAGCAAACTTGGTAGAGCAAATTTTACTCTCTGTCCATATTTGTCTTCAGATAGAAGTTCAGATAAAAGTTCCAAATAAAATTTAAAGCCTTTTTTCAGTACAGGGAAAGGGATAAGCAAACAGTGGAAGCATTTTCTTTCTTTGCTTTCTGCCAGTCACATCATCTGTGGAAACTACAGGATTTTAAATCAAGTAATGTAAAAAAAAATATAAGACTGATTTCTGATTACCTATTCATATCTTTCACAAATCGAAGTTTTCCTTCAGGGGAAACCTGACTATTTTGTATGTTCCTTGGGCAAGGAATTACATAACATGTAGCCCACTTCTGCAACCCTTACCTGAACATTACTTAGACCAGGTTAATGGCAAATCTCATGTAACTTTAAAGAAACTTCTTTGGAAGTTCAAAGAAACAGAAACAGCAGCCCTAAAGGTATAGTCTATTAAGCCAAATAGATCATCTAAAATCCCAGACTTTGACTATATTGCTACTCAGTTATGCAAATTTTCTCTTCAGTAATCTTAAATTTCCCATATTGAAGCTTTCTAGGGTTACAAAGCCGCAGTACTACATCTGCTCTTGCACTGTATTTGTTATCTGTTTGCATTACTTTAATTAACTAATCTTCATTTCCTGAGTTTTTAAATCTAAAAATTGGTTATTATTAATTTTTGTTACTTCATAATACTATCTAGCTTGTACTCTTAGCAGCTACCAGTGTAATTAAAGTACATGAAAATATGTTATCTTACTAACATCAAAACACATATGTATCATGTTTTAATGGCCATATATTCAAATTTGCCCTGTAGCTGAAAAGGGAAATGCTGTGTTTGATTTTGAAGATTTTTAAAGACCTCGTGAGATGTATGATTATGTTTAGTCAGGGTTTTTAGAGGAAAATAATTAACATTTCAGAAGATGCACATTTCAATACATGCCAAAACTTACACCCCTATTTGAATGAAAATCTTTGGTTAAAAGTATAAAAAAATTAACATCTTTTAGCATTATTCCATAAGAATTTCAACTTGCTTATTAATTTATTTCATAATTCAACTCATTTTAATAATGAATTATACCTTTAAAAGTCTGGACATACAAAAAGAGAGTTCTTGTGACTAAGGTTAGCATGTTGAAAAAATGAGACACTAATATCCTAATTAAAAAAACACAGATATTTATTTGTGTATTCTCATTTGTTTTGTAGCCAGACTTTCCAAGACTTATTTCACTGTGGCAGAAATGCTATTTTTAACAAGGAATAGAAACCTAAAATTATAAGCTTCCAGATACATAAAATGTAAAATCAATTAATAAATTCACATATAAAGATTTTTTAGGATCAATAATTTACATATTTGGTAATATTAATCTAGGGTCAAAAGACACTGAAAAGGGTCAGATAACTAGAAGGACAGAGACATTTTCTCTCAACATGGATCAATTGCTGAATGATATTTTTGAAGGAAAAAAAATAACATTGATAGTTTCTGATAACATCAAAAATAGCTAATAATCTAGCTGTTAGAAAACTCCCTTGATATCTTTGGTGCTTGGAAGGAATTCCCTATTCTGCTTGATTATCTCTGGGACTTACATCCATTCTTTCCATACTGTAAATCAATGCCTTGGGGTAGGTGTCCTTTGAAGCTGTTCCAGTTTGCTAAAGCAATTAAAATTTAGTGAAGTATAAAATATCATCATGTTTTAATAGCATAAATTATTGGGAAACTTTGATAAAATATATGATTAATCTCACCTCCAGTGAAATCGCAGTGCACTTTCTTCATGCGCTTGTGGTGAATCTGTTTTCCTGTTTGCTTGAAAGGCTCAAACTGGAAACCAGTCCAGCCCTTGGACCTCTAGGTCAGGTTTGACTGAGTTTTCTTTAGTGTCTACTGACATTAGAGGCAAGAACACAGGCCTAGCAGGTACAGCACAGGAGCTACGGAAATCCTGTACAAAGACACAGCTGTATGTCAGTAAAACCCTTTCATCGTTTTCAACCGTAAATCTGTTCCACGTAAGCAGCACAGTTACAGAAATTGGATTCAACCCTTCTTTCATAATCAAAAACCTATATTTGATACTTCCAAATGTAAGCATCTACAGCTTTGAGATGAACCTTAGAATTCCTGTTCATGCTGCACAGAAAATATTATTTTATGTGGATGGAAGGCAAAATACTTAATGCAAAGGGAGAGTTACATGCCAAATATTATCAGTCACAGCTATTTTTTAAAATTATTCTTGTTTTCTCCAGTATGAAGCAAGAAATATATAATAGAATAGCTGTGGAACTTTAGAAAAAATGAAGTAATTCAGTTCCTTTCAAACAGCTAGGAATCAGAGGTACAAAAATACAGGGTACGTTATGCCAGATAAGAAATAATTACAGATAGTTGGAAATAAAAGTCAGAGATTAACTCAGAAGTAACCTCTGTAAAAGTACCTAAAAAATTCTAATGCTTTTCAAAAATGATAAAAAGTGTTGTTAAAAATCAGCTTTAAAAAACAGTATCAATTTGAACCCTCAAGGTCGAGGGGAAAGAATATGATGACTGACTCAGGATTTCAAGCTTCCAATGATTTTTATAAGCTTTTCAACAAGTCATAATGCAAGATAAAGAGACAAATCAAACAAAAAAACATGCTACACAAGGTATATACTATAATAAAGTCCCTTGATATTTCCGTATTTTGTATTCATGGATATCCTATTAATTTCTAAATAATGTAACTTTGGAGAGTCACAGAAACATTTTTTTCATTAGTTGAAAAAAAATAATTAGTGACAAAATGGATGAAAAAAACCAAAACCTCAAACAATTAGTCAATGCTGGCAATTCTTTCCAATTTTCTACATAAGTTTGGGGACAACAGCCTTCCTTGATTAATATCCCACAGATGAAAAATTTTAGGGAAAAAAGAAGTGTCATTCTTTCTCTTAAACTATTGTTTTAGTCGACTTTATATTAGATACTACACCACTGATGATTTATCTCAGGAAATGCCTCCATACTAGAAGCTGGACAACTGCAGGTGTTACCTAACAAGTCCAGAGACAGAATAGGAAAAATTTATTTATGGTCCTTATTAAAAATTAACTTTAGCTCTTCTGGAAGCAAAAAACCCATTGTTTCCCATTATAATAAGTCTCTACCATACAGAGGACTGGAATCCTGGACAAGGATTAATCAAAAACCAGCACTGTTACCATAAGAAGGCTCCCAATTTCCAGTTACATTGAGCAATCATTAATATCTTTAACATTGTATTTCAGAGTGTCTGTGTGTGTGTGTGTAATTTAATGCCAATAATCACTTAAAATAATTCAGTGAGGTTCTGATTAACAGCGGGCATCTAAGATAAGCTTGTTTGAGAAAAATGGTTTTTGTATCTGATTTGCCATCACTTTTAAAAAGGTGCTAAAAGAAAACCCTTTATTCACCAATTATATTGAGCTAGAAGAAGAATGGAGGCATACAAAATGTTTGGAAATACATAATTTCGTTTATAATTTTCTCTGAGATTTCTTGGGGGTTTTTGTTGTTTTGTTTTGTCTTTTTTTTCTGTAATCCAATACATCAAACAATTTTCCAATGAATTTTCAAGTTCTGTACTATTATAAATACCTTATTGCTTGCTGTTGCTTGTACAGTGCAAACAAGATCCTTTTATTGCAGTAAACACATTTTATACACACTACTGATATAACATCACAGTGTAATTGGAAATTTCATTGAACAAAAGTATTCATTCTCTACCATCCGAACACAGTGAAGCAGATTGCTGTCTGGCTTTGCTGAGGTTATATTCCATATTCCTAACAGAGTAAAGTGCTTTTCTTCAATCACTATACAATATTACTAAAATAATTAGGCTGTGAATCCCATTTTAACCTGAGTTACTCAGGAATCCAGAATGTCTGTACCTCCTTGTCATAGTTTAAATGTCAGGTGGAGTAAAACTATGTGGCAGTTGCAGAGTCCCCTCATCCATTACACAGGGGTGTATCAAGGACACTGTGATATCTCCAATGTTTCCAAGTGCACCTGTCATCCACTGGTGTAAAAAGGCAGTTGAGATGTGGTGGCTGTGGTACTTTATTAGAGTAATCCATCAAGTTCTCTGTGTCAGTAGGCCCTTCTTTCTTTTAAACTGGAACTAAGGAAATTAAAATGAAAAAAATACTATGTTTTGTTGTTGTAAAAAGACAGAAAAAATTACATTCCTTTATTTTGCTGTCCATTAAGAAAATTGATTAAAGCTTCCTTATCATAGGACATTTTAACATAGGATATTTTAACACTGCTCTTCAGTAATTTCAAACAGCAAACAGGACTCAAACTACATTGAAAGCAATTTTTAGTCAGGGGGTTTTTCAATTTCCAACAATTTTTTTTTTTTTTTGAAGATATTGGTCTTGGACCCTGAAAAACTGCAATTTCATCAGGATCGATTAACCTATTAGTATTAGTAATGCTTGATGAGGCTGTTTGGGAATCATTATATTCTCAAGGCTCCAGTGTTTTCATGGAATTAAGAAAGTGGTAATGGGATTGATGAGAACCTTCTACTCATGATGGAGTTTTTCTTTACGTTATTTAAATTTTGATTTACTCCTACATAATTATGTATTTCAAAGTCAAGATGAATCAATGCATTGAACAGATAAATGACAGACTATAATTGGCAAATGTTTCATAACAAAATAGAGCCTCTTAATTTTAAATTACACTGATCATTCTACAAGAACCATCTTCAACATTAGAATCCTGCACCATACTATATCAATATTCTATTCATATTTGCCTATAATATGCTAAAAAATATACCCAAAATACATTCCATCCATACTATACCCTGCATGAGGAATAAAGTTTTGAATTTATAAGACAATAGGAAATCATAAGGGTCTCAGATAATAAAATATAAATTTAGGGTGGGGAGAATGACAGGTCCATATGTGGTTTTACTGTCTGGTACTTCAACAAGAAGAGAAAAAAAATTCATAGGAAAGAATGTAACAAAACTAGAATAGAGCATTAGATAGAATTGAACTATTGGGATTTTGTTTTTCAACACTGGACAAATATAGGGAAGGTCTTCATTCTAGGATGTGCAAATGAACAATGAAAATTTATTGAAGGAGTTACTTGAGTTCAGGGTGAAAATGGAGGTAGTGATGCCACTTTAATAGATGGATTCAATCTTTTCCAAAACATCCTTTCCAAAAAAGTGTTTTTTCTAGTATTCCATAATTTTTTTCAGTTTTAAGTTCTGTTAACATAAGCCTAATTTTCTGAGTTCATTGTCTGCCCTCGTTATATAGTAGCAGTAGTAAATACAACCTAGTTTCTGCAGCTATCCTTACTTTTTGGTGCACTATCTCCACAGGTTTTGCCTAACCTCTTAATTATTAAAAAAATGGATTTATGTTGAAGTGACAGACTGGATCCCAGCTCCAGAAGCTAGTTGAATGGGAGAGTTCTAGCTTCTCTTTATTGCTGATAACCTGTCTCAAAAACTGGAAATGTAATGCTCCAGACATTCTTTTTCTCTATTGCCCAGGCTTTAAAAAAAAGACATAAAGAGAAAAATAAAAACGTCCAAACCAACAAGGATAAGGGCTCAGGAGAACAGGAAGGAGATGTTATTCTCTTTATGAGGTCCTGTCCTTGTATGCAAAAAAATTCTGAATGTGTTTTTTAGCTCCATGTTTCTGATACTATTTCAGGTTTGAGATGCTGAATTTTAATTTTCAGGTTTGAGATGCTGAAGTTTAATTGGTAAATCCTGATTACACTTTTACTGCATGACTGGAAGCAGCTAAAGTTAAACTATGTTTTATTTCTTTTGTTAAGAATCTTTAGATATTTACCAGTGTATATTCCTTGAAAGGAAACCTCATCTTCAACATTTATATATTAGTTAGCGTGATGTTTATTATAGTATTAGCTGGAAAGATGGCATGGGCTAAAATTAGAGGAAATAGAGAAGTTATATTCACATCCTAACAGAAGTGGTAACGGTATGGAAATTATAGGGTAAAATGCAGCTGCTACTCCCTGGATGGAATGTGGTCACCATGCTTAAAACCTATTCCACCAAGATTCCCCACTCACCCAGTCTGCACCCATAAACACCTGCTGAGGGGGCTGGAACAGAGGGTGGAGCAGAGTGAAAACCCTGTGGCCAAGCCTCTGCTGAAACCCTTGCAGAAAGGGAACTCAATGGTGCTTTGCAGCTGATAAACCCCACAGCAGCTCCTAGTCAGGGGAAATAGGAGAAGGTGTCTTGCTGCCAAGCCAGCAACTCTGGTGAAATCACTCCCCTCAGATCAACTTGGTTCATTACAGCCTAATTGTAACATTAACCCTCACCTCCATCCCAAAGTTACTCACCCCCAAGGTATGACCACCCCTCCCTGAGGAAGTGCTCCATATTTTATTGCCTGTAACTTTACGAGCAAAGTGAAAGAATTTTATACCAATCAGTAACAAAGGTAGGTATGAATAGAGTCACTCAAATTCCACCTAAATATAAATAATCAAGTTCCACTTAAATATAACTAAATACTATAAAACTAAGTTTAGAATGGGGAAGAGTCAGGGAAGATTCCATAGTAACTGCTGGGATCAGTTGATGGGCTGAGCCTGTCTCTTTCCCTGCAGGGATGCCTATTGTGTAGGAACCATAATCAATGTGTCCTGAATACTTTTCTTGGGGATTAGAACTTGTCTGTGCATTGCTTTGAATACATTGTTGCAGTCAGGTACCATCACAGGCAATCCCCAAACCTTAACCTGTCACAATTTTATATTAACAAAGGGTGTTATTCCATAAACAGTTGGTGTGAGTC
Organism: Entomyzon cyanotis; assembly: GCA_024500445.1. NCBI lineage: Eukaryota > Metazoa > Chordata > Aves > Passeriformes > Meliphagidae > Entomyzon > Entomyzon cyanotis. Next base: position 54,632,951 of record JAKEPQ010001016.1, on the reverse strand, counting down.
CTTCATGGGCACTGGGAATTGCTGGCAGAGAGGAACTACTGGAATAAAGTGGAAGATTCTCTGGGGGCTCTCCCTTATGCTGTCCATGTGTGTCCCTGACCAGCTCAGTCAAACCACCCTCTGATCCAGCAGCACTGCTCAGTGAAAGGTCCCCACAACAGGACACTGACAGACTGGTCAGGCACAAGGGTCTCGGCTTTCCTGGGACACTGACAGACAAATCAAACACTAAAGGCCAAGCAAATCTCCCCTTTTCACATGACAATTGGCCACTTAAATAACATTATATGACAAAGTCATCAATGACTTTCTTATCTCTGTCTCTCTGTATTGTTACTTTTGTCAAACTTCGTTATAACTTACACAGAAATTTCTATGCATGATCCAGGTTATAAGGAAAAATACAGTTCTGCTACACAATTACCCCCTAGAGAAAAAAACAAACTTTCCTTGGAACTGTGGCCATTTCCAAGACAAACACAAGGCAGTTGCTGGCAGTACAGATTAAGCCAGTCTTGATTGTAGACTTCTGGTGACTTGTAAGGACAAGAAATAAGTAGTTTTTTTTCCTGGACAAAATGTTTAGTGCCATATCAAATGCAATGGGGTATATAAGTCATCTGCCCAGGTCTGAAATGTATGTGTATTTACATAAGTAGTTGCTGGACCAATGCTAACTGCATAATAAGTCAGTATTTCACTACATATTCTGGCCTCTGACAGGAAACAATTCTTCAGTATGATAGAAAACCATGCAGGTCCAATGTCCTTTCTTTGCTGGTCCATTAGTACATATTTTTTAGAATAGGTAGTAAAGCATGATTTAGGAAATATTTTTGAATACTTTTATATTTTTAATTAACAAAGACACTCAATGTTTGTTTACGTCATCTGAGGGTCAGTATGTCTGCTTCAAACTTTTCACTTATTTGCAAAAGAGAAAGAAAAACTTGGGTTCTTTCCGTGTGCATAAAAGATTATTGTCAATAAAATGCATAATTTATTGAATTTTACATAGAAAATATATAAGCCTTGAAATCTATCTTTGGAACACATTTTGAAATTATAAAAGTCACCTCTAGCATCATTTTACACTTGAAATGCAATCAAAGCGAGCTTTACTTAATAAGATATTTCTACTACAGCACACAGTCAGTTTAACGGGTGGTAATTTGAAGTAACTTTGATAAGGTTAGGTCACAGTTTGAGTGAGTTAATCTGAGTTCAATGATAAATGAACATGCTGTGTTAACTGGTAGGAACATGGGAGAATCAGAGCTAATAGACATTATTTTAACAAATTGCCATTTTAAATCACCTTCCTGAGGGTCTTTAAGCAGGATTTCATCAATTACATGCTTACAGCTCACATTAGTGATACACATTAAAAAATTTCCCACATGAATAATTTAGAAAAAAAATTGACTATCAAACCCCTGTGTGAGTTAGCTCTTGTCTATTTAAGCAAAGTTTTACTTAAATGATGCATGACATGCAATATTTCAAAAACGTTCCTTCTGAGAGCATGAAGACAAGATACAGAGGAGAAAAATGTCGTTGCAATGGTTCTATATTCTTCCATATGCCTTTTAGTTTTTCTGATGTGTGACATCTTTGCTGGTTTTGTTATTTACTTCTCAGGACTGACTGACTTTAAAAAACTTACTCTTCAGTAGGACTTCTTTACTTTGACATTTTATGCTAAGTGAATGGAGACACAGTTTGTCTATTAAATCAATGGCATATGAATGAGAAGTGATAAGAATTTTTTGACAAATAATTTGCAACAGAAGAAATGTCATTTTAAAAGCCCCACACTGGCTTTTCCTTTAATAGCAGCAAATTTCAAAAGCTTCCTGGAAGGGAGCATAGAATAAATTTGATACCATGTGGAGATTTTTTTTTCCTATTTTTCTTCAGAAATAAAAATTGGTTTGCTTCACAATTCCACTTGGGGGCCAAAAAAGGAGCAAAAGTACTGATTTTGGTTGGGATATAAAGTTTATTTTCTGCACAGTGGCTGATGTGGGGCTATGTTTTGGATTTCTGCTGTTAACGGCATTGATTACAAAGGTTACCAGAAAGACAAAAGTAACATCATGTGAACTATAGGAAGGGACTGAATCTGACCAGAAAAGCCATTCTGCAAGAGTAACATGATGAGAGAATATGGAGTTTCATGAGATATATGCACAGTCTGAGATAAACTCAAAGTTCTTACTTCATCATGTTTAATTTTAAGCACTTAGCTTAGTTCCTATTGTTATATGAAACATGCCTTCGGTTAGGTTATGTGATTACAGGGATTCTTCATACAAAAAAAAAGGAGTACAGAGGAACAATGACAGGTGGGGTAGCTGAATAATGTCCTCTCCTGGCTGCTTTGAAACCCACCGTGGGAGTAGCCCAGCACAGCATGTCATCAAGCCATAGAAGCCACATCTCCCCACACAAGAAAAAAGGACCTTGCACTTATCCTTCTTGAACTTCATGAAGTTCTCATGAGAGTGAGTGAAGTAAGAGAAGGGAGGGAGGGAGGGAGGGAGTGGAGCTGCAGCCTTGAGGGCTCTTATGTCCAGTTGTTCAGAAAGTGGGAAGGCTGGGATACAGGGGCAGCTACTAGGCAGACTGAAGATCTGAGCCCCGCTGCTGGAGAAATCCCCATCTCACTTATGTACATGTATATGTGTGTGCATGTATATATATTTCCCAGTAATCCAGCTGCACCCTGCTCAGCTAGAGAGGGGAGCAGGATGTAGCCACTGATGTATTTGTGCTTGTGCAAATGCTGAGTGTGTCTGTCAGAGCTGATCTGTGTGGCTGGCCACGTGTTTGTACCTACAAATAGGCATGGGGATGCATCAGCCTCATCTCCCTTGTACCTCTGAATTTTGTAGTCCCCTAACACTTTCCTTTCTAAGTGTAAAAGACTGGGCTCTGGAACTACTCCTACCTTGGAAACATCCATTCATCACCTAAAATTGTATTTGTTGAATTTTAACCTAAAACTCATTTGGCAAGATGATATATGTAAAATCAAAATCCGATTTCTTGTATCTGATGTTAAGAGAAGACATTTAAAGCAGCAGGAATGGATATTCCTTGACACTGAGAAGCAAAATTCTTGGACCTGTTTTAGTACTTTTATAAATATTTCATTAATAGCATTAGTTATTGTCACTTCAGTCCTTAAATGGCTCTTTATTCCTCAAACTTAGAAAATTATACCTATTCTCTTTTTTGAATGTAATGAGGAATGATTAATTTTCTATAGCATCCACATTGCTAGTACAACAGATTTTAAAATTATAAACTTTTAATTTAATTTTCCTTGCTTTTGTTTTTCTAAATAGAATATGCAGTATTCCTGGAGTTTAGTATTTCATGTATTACACTAAAAGTGTTCAGATCAGATTCTCTTAAGTTCTAAAAATTATCAAACATATAGAATCACAGGATCATAGAACAGTTTGAGTCGGAAGTGACTTTAAAGGTCATCTAGTATGTGTTTTTAGCAGATAACTGATGCTCTAGGGGAAGTAGGTATTTACACCTTGATTGCAGTGTGTCACCTTTCTGCTTCAGTGAATTGCATAGCTTTAAATCTTTTAGATCGCATCATCTTGTGTAATGTCAACTCACATTGGCTTTTCTGCATGACACAATGTAACGTGATGGGAGGTGACACAGAAAATGTAATGCAGTATGACACATCAGAAATGTAAAAAGTGCTGCAATTGGATAGTTGGTGTCAATTTAGATAGGAGACTTCAAATCCAAAATGAATCTGGCAGACACTAATGGAGTGAATGTTACAGCAACTACTGTACGTGTGAAACCGTGAATTCTGCAGTTCATTGGGTATTGAAGAGGTTCCAAAGTAAAGTCTGAAATATTCAGAAGAATGAGTATTTGTGGTGGACAGAGGCATACATGTTTAAAGTATACAAAAAATTATATACTGCAAAATGTCCCCCTCCTTGTTTTTTAATATTCTTTGTCACCATTACTTGCTTATTTTAACTCCTTTTCTGAGCTATGGTCTACCAAACCAAAATTATTAAAAAGGTATATGCAATTGTTGTATGACATTATAGCAAATTTAATTACCATCAGATAGTCAAATGCAACAGGTATGGATGGAAAACTAGCTCCCAGTTATGGCAGAAAACACTTTTAAATACTGGACTCATTATGAGTTATTTTTTTTAGCATTCAAATGGACTTTCCACCAGAAAAATCTGCTGCACATGTCAGAAGTTCTAAGAATTTTTTCACAAAACAACCTGTGCCCTTCAGACTGTGGTCTAATTTTACATAACCAATGCAGTGTAACACTACTCTGTTACATTAGATATTGGGGGTTTTTTAGAATTAAAAAGCATAGAAAGTGCAAATAAGAAAAAGTGAGTAAACATAAAAGCACAAAATATGCTGTTCTCTGAATATCAGATTACTGTGATGTGAAATGAAAGTGAAACTTTTGGTTCATTTTGTTTCCCAGAGAAGCTGTGGGTGCTCTGTGGCGAGCAGTCCCTGAGTTCGCAGACCTTGCCTTTGCCTATCAGGCAGTGTGCCTGCAACAGGCAGTGCGGAGCTTCTCGGAGAAGCGTGGCAGAGACAGGCGTGTGTGCTACTAACAGAGATGCAGGCTCTCGGGTGAGGATTCCAGTGGATTTATTTTTGGGAAGGAAGGAAGGTGACGGGAGGGAGGTAGCAAGCTGGAGGCATTGACAGGAGAGCCTCGAGCAAGGCTGTGCAGGGCGTTATAGGGGGCACATGACTGGGAGGAGTTTGGCACGCAGGCCAATAGGAACACAGTATGGTAAGATGAACAGAACTTACAACCAATAAACTTAACTTACAGGAGGGAGGGACATTAAACCGAACCAATAGGGAGCAACTTAACGGCAGAACAAAGAAGAACACTCTAGAAGACAACCATATAGGGGAGGAAGGGGAGGTGTTGTGAGGAGCCAACCAGGTACAACTCTGGTGCATATTTATGAGCACCGTCCCAGAGGAACTTGGGAGCAACTCACAGAGTCACCACAACTTAAAGCTCATCCAGCTCCCAAGACTCTTCAGGTGCCTCAGCCCCTGGTGGTGTGCCTCGAGCAGATAGCTCTGCAAGAGTGACCACTACAGTGCTCCAGCTTTGGAAGTGTTCATGGCCAAGTTTGATGGGACCCTGGGCAACCTGGTCTAGTTGAAGAAGCCTCTAATAATGGCAGGTGGTCAGAAATAGATAGTCTCCAAGGTCACTCCTAACCCAAATCATTCCATAATGCTATGGTTTCTGTTTTGTCAAATCATTTGTACATCTGAGGCTCATTGTTTTTTTCCCCTAGGAAGTTCTCTCTTTTCCTTTTTTTTTTTTTTTTCTGTTTTCTCCTGGTTTTGCTTTCTTTCTTTTTACGTGCCAACATGTGTTTTACCACGTGCTATCTCCTCCGCTGCTTCAGCTCTTTTGCAGGGGAGGAAGTCATTAATTTTCCTTAAAGATTGAAAGTATTTTAATCTATTATAGAACTCTCAAGTTTTCCCATAATCTGTGCTCCAGAAGAGCATATTTATAAATGTCTATAGATGTTCATTTTCTTTACTGAAAGAAAAATTAAATAATCTACTATTGGACTGTATAAAAAGACTAAGTGGGAAATGCAGTGTTTTTCAAAATCTGAAGTATGAGAGAGGAAAGTTGGCATGTGAGACAGGAATTCTTTAGGGCCATATTAGTGTTTGAAATTAAATAACCAACCACAGCCTCAGAAAGTCTCTTGCACAGGACAGCAACTCATGGCATATCACAATGCCTACTTGTCTGTTAGGAAAACGGGGTGGGGGAAGAAAAATAACTGAACCATTGTGCTGCAGAGTAGAGCTGAAAACCAGGGTGCAACAGACAGAGGTGATCCACTGTAGCTGATAAGACACTGAGAAGTTTAATTTCTTTTTTGTACTATGTAGTTTTAGCCCTTCAGTAAAAGATCTTTTTCATGATAACTGCTACCCTCCTCTAATGATTCTTTCTTTGCTGAGACACAATTTTTTGCTGGTTTTTCCCAGTAGTGTAGCAGGATAACTTGAAGTGGATTTTTTGTTCTTTTTTCCTTCTATCTGTAAAAGTTCTTTTGCCAATATTTCAACAGCAAAGAGAAGTGTGTCAATGTTTTGGAGGAAGAAGAAATCAACTTTACTGTGAGATTTGCCAGCTGTGATTTATTCCCCTGTGCAGTTTTTGCAGTTCCCATTGTTTCCCATTAAGTTAGAATAACATGTAATTTTTGCAAAGCCACGTGCAGTGTTTCCTGGTGAATGCTATTTGCCATCATCATTTCGACAGAATCAATACAATGATATGTTATAGATGAGGTCAGGCAAAATGTGAAAGATAAATTGTAGGGCACAGTCTCACTCAGCAGCAGACTGTCTGGAGATGGTGATGGCCAGTCAGCAGTTTAACATCACTCACCCAAAGAAGGGTATTAACAAGCTCATGGTTCCCTGCAGGTCTCACTTCTGACATTCCATCAGCTTCTTGCCTAAGGCCCTATATTGAATATTTTTTGATCATAACTAGATTGGAGGCCCAATGCTTTCTTTTGTAAAGTAGAGACTCAGCAATCACATCCAACCAATTTGTAGAACCAAGATGTAAGAGAGAAGGTGTTTGTGTGATTTCATCTGCCCCTGAGGTAGTATCTCATCCTAAAGACGTTGATTATCTTAGACATTACCCACACTAATCTATTCAATTACTTCTGTAGTGGCAAGTAATTGCTATCCCTTACAGTAGGTAGGGTAAGAAGATGATTCAATAATTTTTTTGTTTTTACATATTGATTGTTAAGGTATTAACTTAAGTCTCAGTTCTGTGTTTATTCACATATAGGATAACTTTTCTTTTTCAGCTGTACTAAAGTTCTTTGCAACCATTTAAGCACAAAATTAAACATGATGTTCTGCAGACTGTGGCCACATTTTGTCACATTTTTGTGGGACCTTTTTCACCCTTTGGATATTATCTATTCTTGTGGTTTCTGGCTGTGAAACTTAGACTTGACCTGTCTATCGTGTCCAGTTAATATGTCCATTCATCTCTTTCAAATAGTGTTTCTGAGTATGGGAACTGCTTTAGCAGAGTAAAGCAAAGGACAAGATGCCTTTGTCAGATTTTCTAGTCAATTTCCAAATTCAAATAGCTTTAGTTTCAAAAAAGACTGATTTAAACACATCAGACTCTTAGTGAAAAAGGAAATAAAGGTTATTTTAAGAAACAAGGAAAAACTATCATCCACAGACTGTTTTTTGATATTCATAGCATATTGTGCCTGTTCTCCAATATCAGTAGAACCCTCCAAGCAGTGGGGTCAAAGACTGTCAGTGCCTTGGCACTTCAGGGGCCACAGCATTATGGGAATTCTCTGTTTAAACTTGCCTGGCTTTTCTTCCTATTTTGTTCACTTCTCTGAGTCATGAATAAAGATTAATATTATTCTTGTTGTTTCTTTACACATAATATGATTATTCTTATGGTTATCCTCTAAAGAAAAGAATAAGCGTATGTAGTTACACACAGAAACACACATTCTGTGCATGATTTTTTGTCTAAATTGTGCCAAGTCACCGGCCATAGGTTATCAAATGTCAGAAAAATTGTTTCAGGTAGGGCTGCTTTTTTGTAGCAGTGAATTTTCCTTCCATTTCCAGAGCTTTTCAAGTGGCGCTCAATGACAGGACAAAAGACACAGGGTACAAACAGAAACACAAACTGAACATCAGGAAACATTTTTTGATGTGAGATTGACAGGATTGGCAGAGGTTTCTCAAATGGTTATTTATGCATTATTAGGTGTTATTTGTATCCCTTGAAATAATTTAAAAGCATCCTTTTGTTCATTGTGTTGACTACCATTGACAGATATATTTTCCCACAAATATGTAATTTTAGGTATTCACTGAAAACAGTTAAGAACATGTTACTCACAATTACCTAGTGCCCGTGGGAAGGTGCTGGATGTGGGAGCTGAAGGGGTGGCCTCTGTGAGGGGAAGTAGGGCCAGCCCCATGCTGGACACAGTTTGTTTCAGTCAACTCCAAAGAACCAAATGTGGGGCACAGCTGAGACCCTCTGCCAAGATGGTCATGCCTCAGGGAAGCAGCTAAATACATTTGTGTTATTTTCTCAATACATTGTTATTTTGTCATATTATCTTCTGTGTTTTATTAAACTGAAAGCATTTGCAATTAGTTTCACTAGGCATCATTTCAGTTTTACACCATGACATTACTCACTGTGAGAAGTTACTGTACGAATTTCAGGCTACATTGTTCTACTAGTTTTAACTTTGTTGACTACTAATTACCACATTTAAATCGCTGGCTGACAACAGAAACAATAGTGAAATAAGAGGTTGGTCTTTATCACTTGGTGCATATGAGCTAAGAATTAGACTTATAGCAAGACTAATAATTGAAAATATATTCATAAGAAATTGCATTTATAATATTCTCACCCAGCTGGGAACTGGCTGATGCATATTCTACATCCAATAAACCTAAGAAAATTCACATAATAATGGCCAAGATCCTTTAAAACACTGACAAACCATGTCTTTAAGAAAAAATGAGTCAATGGAAATACTTAATCAACTTCTGACAATTTTAAGGCTGTTTCATATAAAAATAAGCACCTCTAAATTTTCAAACACCAAATGCTGAAACTATCTGAGGTAAAAAATCCAGAAGTCTTATATGAAGTAGATCCCTGCAAAGAGAGTGGGAGGAGGAAGTGTTTAATGGGATTGTGGATGATGCTTTTTTCATAACAGCAGCCAAGCTTTGTTCAACCCAGACAGAGATGCAGTCCTTATCCTAAGGAAAATAAATGCAGATCTTGCAGACTCCATCAGTTACTGTACATTTTGGGGATATTGTGGATGATTACTCTCTGACAGTCCCTTTCCAAGCACACTACTCATTCAAGTTTTCATAAAATAATAATCTGCACATCATTCTAAATGTATACAACTGAATCATGAATCATAGAATCATGTTGTAAAGGGTTGTAAAGGACTTTAAAGGACATCTAGTCCAAACTCCCTGCCACGGACAGGGACACCTCCAACTAGATTGGGTTGCTCAGAGCCCTTTCCAATCTAACCTTGAGTGTTTCCAGGGATGGGGTATTTACCACCTCTCTGGGAAACCTGTTTCAATGTTTGAACACCCTCACTGTAAATTCTTCGTTATATCTAGTCTAAATTTACCCTCTTCTAGTTTAAAATAATTACCCCTTTTCCTGTCCCAATGGGCCCTACTAAAAAAAAAAAAAAATCTGTCCCCATCTTTCCTATAATCCTTCTTCAAGTCTCCCTGGAGTCTTCTCTTTTCCAGACTAATCAACTCCAGCTCTCTTCATCTCTCTTCACAGGAGAGGTGTTTGAGCCCTTTCATCATTTTTGTGTGCCTCCTCTGGACCTTCTTCAACAGGTCCATGTCTTTCTTGTACTGAGGACCCCAGAGCTGGATGCTGCCCTTTGGTTTGGGTCTCACCAGAGTTGAATAGATGGGCAGAATCACCTCCTTTAATGTACTGGCTGCACTCCTTTTGAAGCAATAACTTTTCGGGCTGTGAGTGCACATTGATAACTCATGCCCAGTTTTTCATCCACCAGTACCACCACTAATGGAAATAAATGCAGATTAAACAAATTTCATTTTAAAGTCTTCAAGAACAGAAGATTTTGTACTTTCATGCATCCTAGAGTCTTTTTCTATATATTTTTAATGTACTAAATAGTTGCATTTCATTTTCTCTTCTGAGCAAAGTTGACTTTTATTCTTAGGTTTATTTCATTTTTCATGTTTCCTTCTGCCACCCTCATGCCATTGCTCTGGCTCAGACATTTGTTAGTGAACATAAGCTGGGCAATTTAGATAAAATATGAACTTACTTCCTGCATGGATACTTAAATGTAAAGAACAAGCAAAATCCTCCACTTCAAATTCTTGGCTAATTGCTAAGATAAATATGGGACAGTCTGCCATTTCTGTCCTTAACATAATTAATTAATTGTGAATGACTTTGAAATTGTTGTGAAATTTTAGATTAATAAAAAGGAGTAAATTAAAAATGATGGGTTTTCACTTGCAATTCTTTATGTTTTAGAATCTGAAACTCTGACAATGTTAGAAGGCATTAAAGTACACAATGCAAAATGAAGCAAAATGCAGTTGCCATACTTTCTCTTCTGGATCAACATCTATTACAAAGCTAATTTTAATTTTAAAAAAAGTGCTTCTTTAAAAAACACCTAAAACACAATGAAGCATAAAATTTTTCATGTAGAGTACTACAAACTCAGAAATAATCCTCAGGGTACACCTGAAAAAAATTGGGGCTGGGACAAATGCTTTTCTGTACTGCCATATTGCAAGGGACTTAAGTGGAGGGTCTTAGGAAAAGTTCTCATACAATTCAAACTCAGAAAGTGTTATTCTCTATATCTTGTGCCTTGTCATAGTACCCTACATAAACACCATTAAAGGTGGTGGTTTCTTCCAGTTCTGCCTTCAACTGATTTTCATATGGCCTCATTATTCTCATAATTGCTAATTCCTTTCAATTCGTAGCAGTCTAAATTAAATACTCACAGGCAGAAATGTAGGATTCATTTGGGTTTTTGTTAACTGTTTCAACTAATATTTCCTTGAGAATATGTTGAACTTCATGTGTTAGATTACTTCTTGTCTACTGAGGTAATCCAGAGAGTAGAGCAAGACCGGTACTTATACGTTGGATCAGCTTATTCCAACGCAGTCTAGAGAAAGCGTATGATTCATAGATCACACCTTCCTTGTTTGTTGCAGTGAAGTAGAAAATCTATTTATTTCTTGAAGGAACATTGCTGCTGTGCATTTTTTACTATTTCTGTTATCAGTTACTTCAATAATATCAACAATCTGTGCTATCACTGCTCAGTGCTGCACACAAAGAGGGCACTCCTGCTGAGAGGGACGTTCTGCTATCAAAGGGATGCTAAATTCAGGCTGCAAGCATTGGCATTTTATATAAGCAAAACTGATTGGTCAAATAATTTTAGTGCCCAGGGGGTCAGAAAAAGGTCAGAGAAAATGGACTATTTAATGATGACTGTTACCTTATTTGTTACAGACAAGCAGAATAAGGTGATAGAAGTAGTTGCTATATCATAGAAGATTTCTAAATCATTATGATATTGGATAAAAAAAGTAAAAGGAGATCATAACAGCAGGGGTTTTTGCAGTCTAAAACTGTAAAACATATTTGGAAGGGAAGAAGAAAATGGAAAGCAGGCAGTTTATTGAACATAACAGCACACAAACATTCATTGTGGCTGTGCAGTCCCAAATTGTAAGCTTGAGAACAATAGCAATGTTAATCAGATCATAGGTTAAGTTAGGTAAGATATATTTTAATCACTTGAGCAGGAAAAAAACCACTGCTCATGTATTGAAATGGAGGCCATGAAAATTTAGGTATTATTATAGATGCACAAATTACAGACAGGATCTTTTTGAATGAAAGTTTTAATCCAACCTTCATTCCTTTTGGGCTCATTAGCAACATGGAAAAGACCCCCATCTTAAAACAAACTCTACTTTTGTTAAGATGAAAAAAAAAATTATCTTGAATGCAGCATTGAAAAAGCATGTTTTGTTGCCTTTACAAATTCTTTGCTACTGCAACAAAAATTCCTTCCTGTAAGGTGCAAGGATCTTGGACCAGTGACTGCTGTTTGATTGCCCAGGTTTTCTGGTTAATGCTTTTGGTTTTTTAGCTTCTCCCACACAGCATTTATCTCTTCAAAGCACTTTTTTTCTTTTCAGACAATAATCCAGCCATTCTTCATCCATGCTCTGACATCACTCAGATACCCTATTTCCTGTGAGAGTACTGTGTCTCTCTGCCACTGAAAGTCAGTTGAAGGGAGATTTTGTTATTGACATACTTTTGGCATTGTGTGTCATAATACCAATCCAGTATTTCCCAAGAATTCTGTAGCCTAAACTTTTCTACTCCAAATACCCATGAAATGGAGGGGAAAATATATGACCTACCAGCTTATTTGCATGCAACTGTTCCTCTTAGCAACTCACATGTACAAGATTAAAAAATATTACCTTTTATAATAAATAATTACAGGAAAAAGGAAAACTAGGTTGGATTATATTAATCCTGTAGCAAATACAGTAAGATGACTATGGTTTCTATTAAGTGATCATTCTATGTTATTTTCAGCATAGTTTCCCTTGAAACATGTATGAGTTTGAAAACAAACCACTGGGAGACCACAAGTCAGGATTAAAATTTAATAGGAAAATTAAAAATAAGTGAAATAATACAAGGAAAAGCACTGACAGTCAGATACAACCTGACACCCTGTTAGGGTGGTGGTAGCAGTCCAAATGAAGTAGTTCAGTTGAAGCAGTGATCCTGTGGAAGGTCTGGTCTCCAGCTAAAGATCCAGTGATCACTCTCATCCTCTGAGAACCCAGTAGACAGAGCTGACTTGGGCAGTTCCAAGGCCAGGTTATATCCAGGTGGGAATGCTTGGCTCCTCCCTCCTGGGCAGAGCATCTCACAATAAGTCCACGAGTCATGGGGGTGTGTCCTTGATGGCCCATTGTCTGTTATCAGGGGTGAGTCATAGCAGGAGATAGCAGCTAATGGCCCACAGCTGGTGGTAACAGAATACTTAATACATCTGTATTGTAACCTAGGCCAAAACCAAAGTAATAATGAGGTAAAATAAAATCATATGTACCACATTAAAGCTATTAAACCAGGTATCATCATATGGCTCTACATACAGAACTAACCATAGAAGAACAAATCTCTATCTCTTGTGTGTAAAATCTGAGACAATCACCTGAAGCACCATGTCTTTCACTTCCAAACTATCAGTGGACATTCTCCAAGGTCATGGACCTGTTGCATGACATGGCAAGAGTCAGCTGTCAGTCAGTCCAATTGACAAAAAATATATATATGCTTATATATAATCTCTATTTTTTGCAATGATTCTCACTTCAGATACTTATGACAAGTAAGTCAAAGAATGACAAAAGCTTGTTATTTTGTTCCTGAAGAAAATGTCAGTCATAGGAATGGACAATGTTATCTTTTAAATGAGGAATACATAACTGTAATGTGACCATGGCCAGGTGTGACACTGGAAAAATGAAAGGTACTTATGGGCCAGGAGGAAGGATAATTAATCTCATAGGTCTTCCCTCCACTAGTAAACTTTTGAAGACTCTTAGGAAAGATCTTTTCTTTAGTATATTTTGCTAAAAGCAATCATGTTGAAAAATAAAAGAAATTTCTTGCTTAATTCAACTGCATATATTTAACATATACTGACATCTGCATGAAAATTTCAGCTTTCTTATGAACTGAAGTAAAGGAAAGGTCACAGAAAGCCATTTCAGCTCAATTATAATTCTTGCCAAATTAGTGTTTTCCTTGACACATTTATTTTTAGGTCTATAGAAACCACAAAACAGAAAATAATTTTAAAGTATCATTTTGGAAATAATATATGTAATGATAGGTAAATGGCTGGCCTAGTTGATTTATCTTAATTTTTCTGAGTCTTCTTTTGAGATCCACACCTTTCACTATAAATCTCAATCTGCTCTGAGATGATTTGAGAACAATAATGAATTTGGTAGATAGACAAAAACTATTCTGAATATTCTCTATTTAATTCCCATAAAATTATCCCTGCACAACCTGCCTATAAGAGAAAATAACTATGTTTTTTTTCCTCTGGAATTTGGTTTGGACATAGCCTCAGGTTTGGCATACTCACTGGAGATTTCATATATCCCAGTTTATAAAAGGTAACAAATTTATGCCTGGTTCTCCTACTTTCAGTGGAATTTAATGTCAAGAATGTAATTTGATTTTTCCTTTACAACCCTAGAAAAGGCAAAAATGCTGATCTACTAAAAAAGTCTGAGCTTCATAGCTTTATTCAATTTTAGTGAAGGTGGCAACATTACTGCTATCCCACATCTGAAATGAAAAAAAAACCCAAAAAAGTAAAAATGCATTAGAAAATCTTCTTTCCTACAAGAATATGATTTTATTCCCAGTAGTTAAAATATAATTATCAAATAAAGCTTGCATTTTCGTTGCTTTTGGGAATGATATTTGCTGTATTTTTATTACCTCTGTAATTTTCAAAATGTTAATGTATGCATACAGTTGCAGATGAAATTTATTAAGTTAATTATCTTTCCAGTTATTTTCCAGTAAAATTTAGGGGGGTTTTTTGTTGGATTTTTTGGCGATAGTTAATTACTCTATTGGTGGATGTGACCTCGTTCTTTCACACAGAGCGGGATATATATTTATTCACAGAAAGAAGCTTTTACATCCTAAATTAGATAATAAAAGTCTTGTTGCATTCTGACACTATACACGACTACATTTCATCTTAGAGAGGTGGCATTATCTCAGTAATATCATGCAAATACCAAACAAATTAAACAGTGCTATAAAGCAGAAGAAAAAATGGAAAAAATCAGGATAATGTGAAAGAATTTCACACCCCATATTGTTCAGCAACAGTTTGATAAATTGTCTAGAAGATGCTAGCTGCAAATACCATTGTAAAAGCTGGCAGTGCAGAATATTAGTAATTCTGCTCTTTTCCAGATATAAACTGTTTTAACTCAAGCATCCACAAAAAGCTTGTGTTTAGTTAATGCCTGCTTTTTTAATTTCTTTCTGTAACTATGATTAGTGAAGAAGTCCTGACTCTGGGCTTTTTTTTAATTACATTAGAGTGATAGAACTGTGAAGTATGCTTAGACTTTATGCAATGACAGCTACTGTAGTTTTGAAATAGATTGGTAATATTGCAAATTTAAAAAATCGATGAATTTTTATCATTTAAATGCATTACTGAGGTAAAATTAATACATGCATGGGGCATAGTTTTAGATTACTTAAATTTTATATCATAGCATAATTTTTACACAAAAGTAGGTTTAATTATGTCATTAAAAACTCAGATAAGAGAAACACAGAATCATTTAGGTTGGAAAAGACCTCTAAGATCATCAAGCCCAACCATTGTGTGAACACCACTTGGTCAGTTAAAACACAGTATTTAGTGCTGTGTCCAGCTGTTTCTTCAATGCTTCCAGTGATGGTGACTCCACCACATTTCTGGCAGCCCATTCCAATGCCTGAACATCCCTTCAGTGAAAAAGTTCTTGATGTCTAACCTGAACCTGCCCTGGTGCAGCTTGATTCTATGTCCTCTTGTCCTGTCACTTATTGCCTGGGGGGAGAGGCCAACGTCACTGGGCTACAATCTCTTTAAGGCAGTTGCAGAGACTGATACCATCTCCCCTCAGTCTCTTCTTCAGCCTAAACAATTCCAGCTTCTTCTGACACTTCTCATGGGACTTATTCTCTAGACTCTTCACCAGCTTCATGGACCATCTCTGGAAGCTCTTCATCATTTCAAGATTTTTCTTGAAGTGAGTGGCCCAGAACTGGGCACAGTACTTGAGGTGCAGCCTCACCAGTGCAAATAATAAGCAACGACCACATGAAATGCTAATTAAAAATAAGTTAATAAATAAATAAAATGGTCATCAGCCAGTTTTTACAAACCACATACCAACCATTCTCTGGTTTTGGACAGTCTCTCCAGTTATTTCATAAGAAGAGTCCTATAAACTGACTTCTATGAGCATCTTCTACTCCCACACCTCTATCCTCTCTAATACCTCTTTATATCCTCTAGCTCCCTCCAGGGACCAGAACCATTACCCTCAGTATTAACTGACATAAGGAGATTGCCTACTTATGGAAGCAATGGTTTATATGTGGATACACTGTCAGCAATTTGTCAAAAACCTCAAAATAAATATCTTTCAAATTGTTTCAGTTTTGTTCAACCTTTCTTTTATCCTGCAAAAACAATGCTTGTTGGATAGATAAGGTAGCAATGGAAAATTACTCCATGACTTTTAGGAGCTATAAAAAGCACTGCAGGGTGCTTTTAATGGCAGAGACAGAAGGGCTTTTGGAAGCAACACACTAGGGTTCTACATATTCAAATAGCTTTGTTCCCAGTCAGTTTACAAATTCTCCTGTCTAACTTTCATGTTTAGCACATTTCCAAGTATTATTCTGAAATAAGCCCTCCAGTTTGCTTTGAAACAAAACGCTAGTGAAGTCCTAAATATTGTTTACCCCAAATACTTTGCCTTTTCAGCAATAATGAAGAATCTGTACCACTTTTCTCTCTCTGTGGTGAACCTACATGGTTCTCTATGCAACCTCAGCAAGAATTGTACCTCAAATCACTGTGTCAAGAGTGTGTGCTGTCATACATATCCCAAAAAGCACAAATGCTTAAGATGTGCTCCAAAATATGTCTCTGAGAGTTGAGTCCTTCTCTCACTTTTAGCAACTGCGAAGTTTAAAACCAATTAATGGTGTACCATAAGTCAAGGTGATTCCAATTTTATTCTTTGTTTGAATTCTCCACAAACTCAGAGAAGAAACTGTCTGACCTATACTTGATTGCATTTTGCAGTAAGAACTAAACAGAACAGAACTAAAAGAACTAAACTGGTGGAAACTCTCAGAAGTGAGGTGGAGGTGCTGCAATTTATAGCGATGACAGATACACCCCTGAAAGAAGATTGCGAGCAACCCAGACATATCACAGTGGGAGAATAATGCTAAAATATCCACCAAGAAGACTTCTGAACTAAACAGAGCTGCTTCTGTGTGCAATAAATTAGTTTGCCCTGTTTCAGGTCCTGTCATCTGAAATATTTTTTCTCAGGATCAGTTGCTATAGTCCTTCAAACAGAAAAAAATATTTGGTGGAAGTAACATAAATGACAGTGCAAAAATTCATACTTTTTAATTCTGAAAGACTGCCCTTGATTTCTCAAATATTGTTTAATTTACAAATCAAAAGGTGTTTTTGAAAGATAAGAAATATTCCAGGAAAAAGAAGTAACTTCTCTGAGATTGTGAAAATAACATGTCAGTGATTATGATGTTAACTGACAAGTTAAAACATGTTTAATCATGAGCAGAGAGAGACTGTCAACTCAATCCCATGAATGAACCCATTTTGCAACCTTTTAAAGTTATTATTAAAACATAATCTATTACTATATAAGATAGACTTGGCATTCATGTGTCTTTTAAATTCCATCAGACATTAAATGTGAGGTTTTCATATTATGCTATTTTCATCATTAGCAGTGTGACACCTATAGTTGAGGTCACAGGGTCTATTTCAGACATTTGTTCTACTGTAGAATGGATTGTACCTAGCAATTTTCTGTTTCAATACTATACAAAGTTAAGTTATATAAAGAATCTTACCTGGCAAGTCTGAACATTCTAAAGCAGTATGTCTTAGATACATAGGATTTTACTTCCAACTAGGAGTTTATTTTTGCAGACAGGACTAAGACTATTAGTTTTCCAATTTAGAGGGAAAGAGAAAAAGGAAGAAAGGGAGAAAGGAAGAAAGGGAGAAAGGGAGAAAGGGAGAAAGAGAGAAAGAGAAAGAAAGAAAGAAAGAAAGAAAGAAAGAAAGAAAGAAAGAAAGAAAGAAAGAAAGAAAGAAAGAAAGAAAAAGAAAGAAAGAAAGAGAGAGAAAGAAAGAAAGAAAGAAGAGAAAGAAAGAGAAAGAAAGAGAAAGAAAGAGAAAGAAAGAGAAGGAAAGGGGGAAAGGGGGAAAGGGGGAAAGGGGGAAAGGGGGAAAGGGGGAAAGGGGGAAAGGGAAGGGGGAAAGGGGGAAAGGGGGAAAGGGGGAAAGGGAAGGGGGGAAGGGGGGAAGGGGGGAGGGGAGGAAGGGGGGAGGGGAGGGGGATGGGAGGGGATGGGAGGGGATGGGAGGGGAGGGGGGAGAGGAGAGGGAGAGGAGAGGAGAGGAGAGGAGAGGAGAGGAGAGGAGAGGAGAGGAGAGGAGAGGAGAGGAGAGGAGAGGAGAGGAGAGGAGAGGAGAGGAGAGGAGAGGAGAGGAGAGGAGAGGAGAGGAGAGGAGAGGAGAGGAGAGGGAGAAAAAAAACTACAAAGGGAACTGTTTTTATGGCTCCCTTGAAGTTTTAAAATGTCACACAAAATATAAAGGCAATTGATGATTCCACACAGAATATCAGCTCATGCTCAAAACTATCAACATATCTTTTTTTAAGTCATTAGAATAATTTAAACAAAAGTTCATTTACAGTTTGATCATAAATACTTATTACATAATTACATAAAATAATTGCTAGATGTAATAATATTATTAAATTTTCATTTCAAAAAATGGCTTACAAACCTATTAAGAACCTTTAAGGGAATGGTTGTATGAAACACTGTGCTAAAGCAATATGCATGTTTTCTTAAAAGAGTATGTGTGCCTGCTAGACTTAATATATGACTTTAAGTTATGAAGTGTACTATAGAGTGCCATGAATTTGATAAATATAAAGAATTATGTACACGGAACTGCACACACAGTATAAGTAATTTCCCTGAGGATACTGGTGACATAATGATAAACCTCAAGAACTCTGCTCAAATGATTTGTTAATGTCACAAGTAGTCCCAAATGGAATTACAGTTTCTTACGTACATACAAGTATATGCAATTTTTATAAAATAAAGTAAAAGAAATCATTCTTTCTGATCAACACTACTAGTTTAAAATTAAATGCAAGCAATATTTTCTCCTTACTGTTCCCTCACATTGCACTCCTTTCTCCCCTTCTCTAGTCGACTTTTGTCGCTTTCTCATTCCACTGTTTCTTCTGTTTCTTTTCCCTTATTCTCTATCCATACTTCTCAATCCTCTTCAGCAAATAATATTTTCAATCAAATCCTCTTATTGCCATGAATTTCCCTAGGGGAGGACATGAATCAGTAGCAGATTAATCTTATTCAGAATGTTCAATGCACTACTAATAAAACTATTGAATACTCACAAAAGAGAGACATTTCTTTGCAGAAGGAAGCACATTTAAGAATATTTTCTAGGGACCTACCTGGGGTGACTCCCACCTAAGACAAAAAAATTGAGTAAATCTCTCTGGTATTACTTTCCTTTTCATCAATTATTTCTTTTATAAAGCCTTACATAGGAGAACATGTTTGTCTTCTCTCTACCTCCCAGAGCCTGCAGTTTAATATATTTCCTTCCCTAACAGAAAACCAGCTGCTACTTTAGAGTTTTAAGGGAATAAGATCAGAATTCACTTTAAACAGCTTATTTCCACCCCTCACAATCCATAATATGATAAAACACCACACCTGAAATGAATGTTCAATATTTAATTATTTGCTCTAAATTAGGAAACAAATACACTGCACAGTGTTTGAAATGAATTGGTGTTTGCTACTGAAAAATTTTTACAGCCTACAATTTTTTTTCTTGAGATCGCAGCCATCTGTCTGAATCAGAATGCAATTTAGTATTACCTGTGGCATATACACATTATAGTAATGTCCTAAAAGGGTAAAATTGAAACATTAAAATATCCTTAAGGAAGAAACATAAACTCTTACTGTACTAATCATATCATAAGCATGTATGATGGATAGGTTCTTTTTACAGTTCTTTTCCCCTAAATCTTATAAAACTTATTGAATGTCAGGTAAAATGTTCTAATTTTGTTCACAGATAAAACCCAGAAATTATGTTTCGCATATATCCTGAGGGCCATGTGCAGTTTCTCAGGTTTCAGTCAGGATATTAGAGATGGTAAGAAAAAAAATCACCTGAAAAGATGAATTAGATGCAGTTTCTGACTTATGAAATCGTACTAAAATATCTAGGACTCTTCAGTTTGAAAAGAGGATGACTGAAGTTTACAGAATCATGAAGGCAGAGGTTAAGATGAAATAAAGATATTATTCACCAAATCTTGCAATGTCCTCTGAGGAAATTTGATGAAAGTAGAACAAAGTAAATTTAGAACATGTGAAATAAATTTCTTCTGTTATATAGCAAGTAGTAGTGAGCTTCTGGAATTTTCTTTGCCACAGGAATATATGGTGTTAGACATTATCATCAGGTTCAGAAAAGGATCAAACAACCTTGTGGCCAACAGGTTCCTAAACAAAAAGAGAGATTTGCCCTCTAATAATACTAAAAACAGCTGTGAATGCTCAGAAAAAGAACAGGGGGAAGAACACAAGAAGGTGGTCAGCTTCTTGTACTCTATCCAAGCAGTGTCACCTACTATAGCCATCAGAGACTGAAAGTTGGGGTGCATGGTTTCTTTGTCTGATCCAGGCATGGATGAAAAGAACCTGTTTAACATTTATGTGTAGTGTCTTGAAGTAATTTTTCTCATGTTATGAAGAGACATGCCAACTTCAAAAGCAACTTAAAATTCTATACAACTTTATAATTCTTTCTTAAGGAAACCTAGGAAGGAAAAAAAAAGAAGTCATGGCCACTATGGAAGATGTTTTTCTTGGTTTTTTTTTCCTTTTCAGTTGTGACACAGAAGATTCACCAGAAAAATTACAAAGAGTGGCAGGTAAAGTCCAGCTTAGCTGAAATAGTCCTGTACTGGAGGCTGGTGGTTGTAGACAAAATATTAGAAAACCATATAATGAGAAATTCTAACTGAGCTCTGACGGAGAATATTTTCTTAGGTTTAGTCACATATCTTAACCTATCAGGAAATGCTAAACATCTTTAGTTATTTGTAAGGCAGTTCTTCTTGACAATGGTATCTTTTGAAATCTCTGAATTATTATTTTTTTTGCAAAACAGTTTAAGATACATCTTCGTAATGAGCATTGCAATTACTATTGTCCAAAAAAAGTTTTAAAGTATGAAAAATGGGATTCTGAAGTGAGAAATGCTAACCAAACATCTCTTCATGCAACACCAGATGCTTTAAAAGATTTGTGGATACTAAAAACATTCCTGAATAGGCTTTTCAACATATAGCAAAACTTTATTAAACAAGAAACAAAAATAAGGAATCTTGAATGAATACCATAAAGAAAAAATAAAACTTATGTATGAATAATTGAAGTATTTAAAGAAATGCAGGTAGACATTAAAGAAAAAAATTAAAAATCACACTGAAAATCTTATTGTCATCTAAGCTTGAAAATGAAAATCTAAACTGAATCCTGTTAAATGGATTCCAAGAAATTAATCTTAGTCTACATCAAAACATTGAAGAAAACTACTGCAAAAAACTCAATAGACAGCAATAGCAATAATTGCTTAATTCTTTAGATAATAAAAAACTGAATTGCTCTGGAAACTGATTATACATACTTTCCTAGTTATAGAAATTATATGGAATTTGCATTTTACATAGCCTACATAATTAACTAAAATATAAATTAAAAATGTAATAAATTATAATAAATTTTGCTTGTAGTCACAGTTTTGTACCAGATTTTAAAAACAAAGCATTTATTTGGGAATTTAATATAAAGTATTTCTATGCCTTTAATATTAGATATTAGTAGGTTATATTTTGTCAGAATATTAACTACATGGGCAAGATGTTTTTGTTTAACTGTTTTTCTGTTAATTTCTTCAAAATAATACAGTCCTAAATTTACCAACATTTTCAGTAACCGCGTGAAGCCAAACATTAATGGATGAATTATTTCTATTATATAAAAGCAAAGTTTTTTCCATCCAATTTATTATTTATTTTTGAAAAGATTATTGCAAGTGGTTTGCATGATATTTTCATT
The DNA here is from genome assembly GCA_024500445.1 of Entomyzon cyanotis. NCBI lineage: Eukaryota > Metazoa > Chordata > Aves > Passeriformes > Meliphagidae > Entomyzon > Entomyzon cyanotis. The sequence goes on along the minus strand of JAKEPQ010001016.1, from coordinate 54,611,188 downwards.
TATGAGTTTGTCATGATTGAGGACTATTATCCAAGAAGACAAATAACTAGATTGAAAAAAAAAGTTGAAAAATAAAGCTCATGGTAACATATCTTAGCAAATATGCTATGATATGTTGTGTAGTAGAGCTAACAAATTACTGTCAATTGCAAAATTATCTTTTAACAGTTAATTGATCTTTTTTTCAAATCATGATTAAACAGCAGGAAAACATGGATGTATTGATTTCTTTTTTTTTTCTTTCTGATTTGGACTAATGTAATTTATCTGAATAATCATTCAGGATTAAAATGTTTACAGTAAAACAAAGTTTCATTAATTAATTAATTAACAAACAGAATCACATTTATTTATGTTTTTATTTATTATACTCTTCTGGATTACAGTATTGCAAACTCCATCAACCACCTAAATTTATATGAGAAAATAGTGTACTTTTAACTTTTAAACCAATGTGTTCTTTCAAATGACTTAACAGACCAATAAAGTCTCACAGAACCTGTTTTTATAGTGTTTTCCTCATGGATTGTTGGTACTCAGAAATTCTTACTGGAGCTAAGAATAGAAGCACAATGCATGTACATGCTTTTTTATTTTTGTTTCTTCTCATTCAGTTGTTCAGAATTTGCAAAGGTATTTTCCATCTTCAAGTTGTTCTATTCATGCAGCTAATACACATGGAAGGGCCTCATTTAATATCACATAAACACCTATTCTGAAAAAACTGGGTAAATGAAAATATTTGTCATTCTGTGATTTGAAGGCACAAACTACTGAGCCACCAGTAGACAAAACACACACAAACAATTTTTGGAAGAAAAGACATTTTAAAACTTCATCTTTTTAGAAACTGAAATAATAAAAAAACCCTAAACCATATTCTTAAATTTGTTTTTTTTTCATACTAGATGCCTTCAGAGTAGGAGTCAGGAGAAAGCAGAATAACTTAAATTGCTCTGGAGGCAAATGCATGAGTATTTAAAATCCACCAGAGAATATCATCTTCAAAATTCAATTCATCTTCTTGAGTGTTATTGTTTGCTTTGGGAGCTCTACATTATTGGATTGCATGATATGTGTATGGAGCTATATATTTCTCCATCTCCCCAGTGCATTCATATCTGAAGAGTCCGTGCATGAACTATTCTACCTAAAGGCACATATAACATTTACCTCCACTGGTCTTTTAAGTGAATGTCAGAGTAGAGGAATCTGATTCAGGGATGCACAGAGCTAGGAACATCTTTTTTTTTGTTACCTCCTAGCTGTTTTTACAGAGCTAGATGAGAACACCTTGAGGGGGGAAAAAGAGATCTTCAGATGATGTAAGTTTTTGAATACTTGAATCCTGACCAAGGAGGTATAAGGTCAGATACAGAGAACTTAGTTTAATTGAGCTATCAGGTTTGTTGATTTAACTCATTTGGGAAAGACATAAAATTATTTTGTATCATATATGTAATTATTTTGTCTAAAATTATTCAATGATAAATCTAGGCAGCCAAATCCACTGATGGACAAATTTTATTCTCTATTATAAATTTTTTAAACAATTTTTTATGCACAAATATTTTAAAACTCACAGAACTACATAAAATTAAGCAGAAATATATTGTCACTGAGAAGATACTATCAGTCTATCAACCAGATATCCATGGAATATGAGGAGGGTCAAGCTCATATACTTCAAATCTGAGGATGCAGGTCTTTAAATTGTTAAGATTAAATTGTTAAGATGCAGGTATTTTGTTAAGATTTTCCTTGTCTTGTCACCCTGTAAGGTTTCCCACTCCTTGTACAAGACTGGCAACTTCTGTTTATCACTGTTGAATGACTCAGTGTTACAGTAATGGTTTTAGTCAGTTTGTTTGTTAATTTTGCTATTTTTTTAATCAGAAAGGAATCAATTTTTTGGATGAAGTGAGAAACTCTATGGTAATAAAAATAACATGAATGTTAATATTTTCATCAGATTAGGTAACATCTGAAGAATTTGTTACATACTTTGTTTGTACTTAATTACCTGGAAATTCATTCAGATTTCAAGAAGATTTGTGGCTTCGCCCTGGGTGTTCCGCTCAGGTCAGGCGGCAAGCCCCGAAGCCACAACGAAGCGGGCAAGGCGCCACGTCGACCGGGCACCGGCCAGGTGCAGCAGTGAAGCTCACAGGTGAAGGCGAGAGCTCCTCCGGGGACGGAGGCCAGCAGGAGACAAGGCGAGAATAAAGAAATGCAGTCTCTTAGCTTTGAAATCCAGTGGTTTATTGGGAGGAGCAGCAGGGTGATGAAGGCAGGTGGAATCGGGGAGGGATGCAGAGGATGGACATGGGCAGGATTCAGAGCGCGAGAGCCCAGAATGTGACTGTGCAAGAGGTCAAGAGGGGCAGCAGCATGGGAGGGGTTTACAAGGGAGGACCAAGAGGAGCACGAGGGGTACAGGATTGACAGGGACGCCAGGGAATGGGGACGTGAGGAGAGAAGGTACAAAAATTTGAAACCCAATGAGGAAACACGGATAGAGGGAACAAAGAAGAACTTTCTAGAACAGTGACTAAATATGGGATAAGAGAGGGGAGATGTGCAGGGCCAATGAATTTGTTGACCGATGCATATTGAGGACTCCAGCTGCAAGGTGTCCTGGGTTTGCACTGCTTTGTCACTCTACTCAAAAGGTCTCCTTACACCCAGGACCCTTCCTCGGTGTCATTCACTCCATGCGGCTGGTTGGCCAAGCTCATCTGAGCGAGGACCACTGCTACAAAGATTATTTCTATGTAATTAATTTTTTATTACAGGAAAGTGTAGCAAGCATTCAATTCTTTTTTTTTTTTTTTTAAACTCATAGGTTATTTCCAAAATTATTTTCATTCATAGATATGTGTTTATACATTACAGTAAACAGAAGATTAATCCATGCAATGGATTAAGTTGTGTGAACTTAGAAACCCCTGACCTACTCAGCACAGATAGGGAAGGTGAAAGAAATCACTATGCCTAAAGCACTTTGAGAAGTGAATCAATCTTCTCAAATCCCCAAGTAGACGAGCAGAGTCACTATGTCTAACCAGAAAATTGATCTTATGAGAAGATGAAATGAGTGTCTGATTGACAGAAAAGGGTTTATACAGCTTCACAAATGTCCTCAAGAAAGAAAGGCTAATGTGCAGATTTTTTTCAAGGCTGCCTTTCCCAATTGCTAGCAGGGGAAGAGAAATCCATAAAAGCACCAATACCCTCAGTACAATTCTAAACCAAGTCATAACTTCATCTGTCATAGATGTCTCAATGCCAGATAATATTTCATTATGAAGGAGCACTAGCTTTATCTAATATGTATTCTAATTTGAAAAACCTGTTTTAAGTTCCTGTCTGCTGCTGACTTTTGCAAAACTCATCACAGAGTAAGTTCATAATGAGTAATAGTAAGAAAAGCAAATATTAGCATCACAGATTTTGTGCCTAAATATCATCCAATTTTATAACCCTTTGAACCCTTAACAAATTTTGGATATGAAAAATGAATATGTCAATATCAGTTGTGGCTGGCAATAATGAACTTTTAGAGAAAATACTGGAACTTTATAAATAATTATACATTTTAATTAGACTGTCCAGCTTCCACGTGGTTCTTCAATATTTCTTGTGTTAAGAATAGAATATCAGAGTTATTTTTGTGTCAAGTCTTTTCTCAATATTTAGGTCTGGAGACCACCATCAAAACCAACCATTTTAGACTCTAGACTAAGTATTCCCAGGTAAATGAATGTGCCTGTCTGTCTGTGATATTCGATGCACAGTGCATGTTTCACTTTTCCATGACTAAAACAAGCCCCAATCTATGTAGTACAGAACAATTCCCAATTTGGAATTAAAAACAACGTGTCCAGGAAAACTGCCACCCTTTCTAGCACTGATTAAGAGGTTAAAACTTCATCTTTCTTCTGTAGTGACAGATGTTTTGTACATATTGAGCTGCAGTAATCCCATGATGTTTGAATAATTAATATATTGAACAATTTGTTTCATTGTAGCAGAGACAATAATGGGGCCCCTAACTAGGAAAACTATGATTTTTGTCTTGATAACTTAAAAATTTTAAAGTTAAAAATCACATGAACATAGATGTTATTTTGTTAGGTTGGTATTACATTATGAACAATCACAGAAACTAAACATGATCTTCTAGTCCTTGACTGAGTCAGGACAGAATTTAAGCATATTTTGTCCTAGACTGAAGTCACTTTTCTCCATAATGAACTGGGAGATGGCAAGATATTCCATTGAAAATGGCCAAAATACATTTTAAAATGTTTAAATGAATGTGTCTATATGGATAAATTTCCCAGAGTTATAAGTTATCATTATTTTGCATACAGTATTTGTTGGTATGAGATCTGATATTGGCCAGACCTTTTCTGTAGGTAGAAGGACTATTTCATATAAGCCCTGGTAGTATGGCTAGAAAGAAGTAGCTGAGACTTCAGAAAGGTGATACTTTATTCAGTATCTTTTAAACTAACTACCTCTGTAAGCCTTTCAAAAATATACTAACATTTATGTACAAACTTGGTTTTAAATATTCTAACAGGCAGCAGTTTTCAGAAATATTTTCAGTCTTAAGACTCCAGTAATGCCCATTCTGTTTCTCGAGTCATGTAATTTCCCATACAGACTGTGCTTTCATTTATTTCTTATAAGAGAATGTGTGCTACACAACCTTCTTCCTACTGGTTACCTCGTTGTATTAGCTAGGGTTCTTCATTGCATGTATTAAGTATCACTCCATGTCATAAGGAATACAACTTTCTGGGTTTTGGTTTGGTTTAGTTTCAATTTCTTAGGAATTAGGTCCAGAATCTCATCTCAACCATAGTTAAAAATTAAATGCTGTGGAATTCTGTCCTTCAAATAAGAATTTATAACTGCTTTGTTTATATATGGCCCTAAACTTCTACATTTTTAAATAATTAAAACACTTTACCAAATTAAACTGCTATTTAGATATTTTTAAATTAATTGTAAACATAGGATTACTGAAAGTCTTGGTTTGTTTTTTTTTTTCTTTTCCTTGTTTGCCTGTTTTGATTTGTTGGTTTGTTTTTTTTACCTTTTATTCCCTTTTTTACTCTGTGTGTTTTGACTGCTTTGGCATTCTCAGCACAATATTCTACAGACACATTTGAGCTCAGTGGCTATTTCTGAAACTCCTACAGACAAATCCAGATTTGAATGCAACTCTCTGGGCACTGGATGCATAATTTAGCAATCATATTTTATATTTGCTGTAGCATAACCTTGACATCTGTGTGCACAAAGTTTGCTATATTTTGCACATATTTTAATGTCTAGCAGTAGGTAGTTGTGAATTAATTTAACACTGAAGTCTATGTAACCCTTTCTTTTTTTTTTTTTGCTTTTAACCATATTAAAGGTGACTCACTAGAAGTAATTTTATTGTGGTCAAGAATTAAAATAATAGATGTTTTTCTAAGGCGTATTAGGATTTTTCCCCCTCAATAGAATTTGTTTCTGTTTATTAGCATTTATTACCTTATATGGGTATGTTTTCCTTAAGGTGTTCTTTTCAAGTAGAGGGAGTACATGCAGGTTAAACATTTGTGTGTGGATTGTTTTCCTTTAATATTCCCCCTTTCACCTGAAGAATTCACCACAAGATGCACATGACTTTAGGATGACAAAGTGCAACTTGCAGTAGATCTTACCTAAATTACACTTAAACCCAAGATTCACAAGAAGTAAGTGAGGAAAGAACAGAGACTGAAGACTTAATCTACAAAGGGGAAATATAGCTCACTTGACATGCAGTATCCTACTTGGATGTCAACAGATGGTTTCAAACTGTAGCAAAGGTTGAATTTCTTTGACATTTGAAGCACAGTGGTCTTCAACATCTGCTGTCCCCTGATGTGTGCTTGACAGCTCATTTCAGCAGGGGATACATAACATCGTATTGGCATTTTTTTCCAGCTTGTACAGCTGGGAATAACCTGGACCACAAAGGATCATACCTTTTAAAACATTTGAATACACCATTAGATTTTCTATATTTTTTCCAAATGTTTCAGCAACTTCTAACATTTTAAATTAGAGGTCTACTCGGACTACTCTGACATAGAAAAAAATTTGTTTACTCAATAACATGTTAAGCTCCATTGCTCCAAAATAGTTGAACTAAATACTGATTTTCTTCTATAAATGTCAATCATTTAATAGAAAAGTACTTCAGCAGTACTATTGATGGAAATAAATAATTCTTATAGGAAATATTATTAATATATAATTTTTGGACCATATACTTAATTCTATCCTATTGTTGCAGTTAATTTACCTTTTTGTTTTTCTTATTTTCAGAAAAGTGAAAATCCAAATGAAAGGGTTTATAAAGGAGTGGTTAGGCTGCTTAAGGATCACTGTCAAAGGTATTGGAAAAAAGCAGGTTTTAAAATGAATTTGTGAAAACACAACTTTAACAGAGTCTGATGGCTAAAATCACTTTATTTCTTACTACACAGGTAAAGCATAATAGCAAAATTGAATGACAATCAATTTGGAATTATTTACATGGAGACTGCAGATGCAAAATAGTAAGGGACCAAAGGGTATTGATACTAAAACATAAGGGTGCAGAAGGGTTTAGCAGCACTTAATCATTGAATAATTTAATATTTATAAGGTGATAAATAGGATTTGCAGCATCATCAATTTCCTTTCATTAGCTTTCCTGTTCTGAAGAATAACTGTTTTTCTCTTTGGCTAAATTTGCTGGGTTTTATGACTACTATTATTTATACTTTGCAGTGATCCTTCCCTAAAGTAATCAGTGACTTTTTACAGAAGAAGCTGTACAAACACAGCTGATACAGAAACCCTTAACAGGTGAAGAAAAATTTCAGGATTTTTAGATATGAATAAACAAGTATCAAGTCTTTATAAATAGGTGCAGTTCAACCCTAGAATTAACACCTTGTGCATTAAAATTATTTGTTTCAAGGCAAATTATTTGAAGAATTTTTATAAAAAATTGGCCATGGCAGAAAACCTGTCCCCTATAGGTCTTTTGTCATACCTCTCACTCCTATATAAATTGTCTTAGTCACCCTGGGTCATTTCACAGGGCACTAAACAGCAGTGTGATTGTAACTCAATTAAGCCAAAGGAACAAAAAAAGGAGGATACAAGTTAAAGAATCTTCCTGATAAGAGATTAAATTCAGTGGACACCTATTAAATCCAAGGGATATTTAGTTAGACAACGTGCACGAGCAACCTTCCACCCTTAACAATTACATGATTTTTGAAAACACAGTGATAACTGCAGTATTAAAATATACCATGCCCTGAAATGTATGACCTTACAACTCTGAACTCTGATGCTGGTAGAGCTCCCCAGGTCTGGTTGATTTATTAGTAGAGATGTACCTCCAAGGGCCTATATATTCAATCTCTCTCTAAAATTTTGTGGTGCTGAATGTGTACAGAATAACTCCACATCATGTGTGAAATATGTGAAACCTGTTTGGTCTCCATTGCCTACTGATGGTGGATACCCATTCACTGCCAAGAGTTGTCATTCACTGCCATGGGTAGTCCTGGCCCATGCATTAAGATAAAATTACTATTCATGCTGGCTGACATTCATGCTGACTGACATACATGATCATTTTGTTAGTGCACGTTTTTTAAAATAAGTATGATCTCAAAAAGCCTTTAAGACATAATAGAAACATTTGCTTTTGTCTGTATGGGATAAAAAACTGCCATTCAAACAATGTCATCTTCAGTCCATGACATATTACTGGCTGCTGTTGAACACACTCAATACTTATCTTGTTCCTATGCAGATACCTTAACAAAATTTAAATATCTGCTCTTACATTCCCTTAGAACGATTTTTGGAAGTAAAATCAAATCAAGACTCTTATTTAGTCTTATCAGGCTTGTTTATCTTTATGACTATCACATATATTCTTCAGGCATGCAATAAATCAGTTGTGCTGTCTTTGAGCTCATTGCATCCCCATCAGAGTTTCTACCCTCAGGCTTTCAATCCTAGTTTATGCAGTTCTTTACATGGATGAATAAGGTTCATGAGCTGATGCACAGTACATACCTCAATTTCCAAATAATTCCTTTTCTATAAACTATGTTTATAATGGTCAGGAGTTTAAAATGTGAATATCACAGAGCTGTGAATAAAAGTTTGAATCCATTTCATTAATTCCTAACTCTTTCAGGACACTAGACTGGCAAATTGTAGCAAAACTTGTTTTAGATGGTAAGTGCCTTAGAAAGAAGAAACAGCATCCATGTTAATAAAATATTTAAATATTGATAAGGCAAGACTACTTATTTCACATATTTGAACATTTTTCTTTATAAAGAGCTAGAAAACAAATGATTAACTACAAGATTAACTTAAAGAATGTAAAAAACCCCTAAAACCATTATATCAAAGAACTCAAGACCATTAAATGCCAAATAAAACTACTCTAGTTTGGAAGCTGATAGCTTTTGCCCATAGGTTCTTCTGTTTTTGCTGAAGACCAGTATATATAAGGAAACATTGATATGTGGATCCACTCTTAAAGCTTGAGCTATCTTCCATGTTAAATCACCTTATGTCATTGAGAGTATTCAGGGAATAAATGTTTCATCTGCAAAATTAAAAAAAAATTCTAATCCCTGTTCTGTAAAGAACTTTTTCACTGCACACTGCTTTCTGAGAGTCTGTGGGACTGAATTTTCTCTCTAATGCATTCATTTCCACGCCAATCTTAGTGCTAGAATGCTCCCATATTTTAACACGAGTGTGGTCAATCCATTGTAAATGTCACTTCATCAAAATGGCGTGGTGTCTGACTCATGTAATTTATTGAGGAGACAGGAACCTTTAATATTTCCAAATGTGATTTTAAAAATGCCATCAGTATAGGCACCAGGGATATAATACAGTGAATCTCATCACACATCTGGAAGATACATTCAGAGTTGTTTGAAATTGCCAAATGTTTTCGATCACAGACATAACAACTGTCTCCTGTGACAGGACTTCAGACAATTTAAATTTGTATGCCTTGCCATTTTCTCTAAGTACCTAACACTTGAATTTGAGAACTGGAATGAAAGAAATTCTTCTAATGCATGTGTACAACAGTACAGGATGTGATTTCTCTGACATGTACATGCCTTTATTCAAGTAGATTTCCCAGAAATAGTGGCATAATTTAATCAATTAATCTATTTTTTAAAGTATTTTATTATCAATAAAAAATTGTCCTTTTTAACTTAAAAAATAAAAGCAGATTTTTCTGTTGTTTGTTTAAACTGTAGTGCACTTGATTTACTGAAGATCTTTTAGGTTTTCCAAGATGTTGTTAATGAAAAATTATAAATATTATCTTCTTCCTTTGAAGATTGTGGATAATGTGGAAGTGATAGCACTTCTATATCAACATAGAATTTCTTTATATCTGAAAAGAAGTAAGACCATTCTTTTCCTTTAAAAGAAAGAGGGAAAATTATAGTCCAGTAAATTAACCTGTACTATATTAGTCACAGTAAAAACTACGCTCTATCTTTAATAAGTAAGTGGTTGACAAAAAACCCTCAAAGATAGGCACAGAATTAGTAAAATAAAAGGAGAAATTAATCTGCCTGTAGGTTAGTTGTTCAGAAAGAGTTTACCTATATTGCACATAGAATGGATGACTAACATGAGTCTACCAGCCTATGCAGTCTAGATAAAGACTATTAGATAGTTTATCTGAAGTTAGTTGATATGATCTTGTCTTATCTAAGTGTACAGACTACTAGCTGTATTTCGCTCATGAAGTTTCACTCATGAGGGAAGAAACAAAATATCTGCAATAACTAATGCCAAGACCTGTACAATGCAAACTTTTAAATCAAAAGCTACAACCTGAACAGGACTGAAGTGTCATTATTAAAGAAAAGAAACATCAAAGACAAAGCAGACAGAACCAAAAATACCTCTGACATATCATAGACAAAAATACATTCTGCATGTAATAAATTGCCCTTCTCTAGTTTTATTATTTATATTTACAATTTCAAGGTATGAACCAGACAAGACAGAATAAAACTTGAGGATCAAAAATGGTAACATTGGCTGGAACTCCACAGCCACTGTCATCCTCCAACCTATACTCGTTTCTTACTCAATTCTCAATGTAGCAACGTGGTCCTGCAAAGCTCCACGAGGGTTTTTCCTTTGTTCCCCTGCTCTGTATGTTATTGGCTGTTTTTGAAATATGCACCCTGCCTTACCCAAAATCTATTGGTGTGTTCCCCTTGCCTGTCTTGCCTTCAGACCTCCCGGGACTGGCTCTGGGAGAGCCTGCCCCTCCCCCTTCTCTTCCCTTATAAGCCGATGCCAGCAGGAGTTCAGGGTCTCCATCTTTGAGCTGTCATCCCTTACTCCGTTCCCCAGCTTTCCTCCCCCTTTCCCTCCCCTGCGCCCCACCTAAGGACCCTAATAAACTTCCCTGGCAGACCCAGAGATGGCGTCCAGTTTGTTCTTTTGTCTCACTACATTTCCTGCTAGAATTTCTGTGGCCGGAGACCCACGCCACACTAAGCGCACCCCAGGGGCCGCCTGGCCCGGACTTGGTGGAGATACGCGCCGCAGGGACTTCGTTTTGTGAGGCTGCCGCCTCCTGCCATCCCCCTGCAGTGAGAAACATCATCTCAAGCCCTGTAAAATAATCACTGAAACGAAGTTGAAAAATTTATGACACTACAGCCAACAGCTGTACTGATATCTCTGGGTGCTTCCACAGAATTTTGAATTGCTGTTTAGACAAAGTTTCACTGCAGGAGTGGAAGAGAAGAGAGTTTTATTAACAAGTTACATTTGTACTGTCAAAATGGAGCACGTAGTCAAATCTGTGGATGAGGCATTTGGCAGCCATTGGTCTTCTGCTGAGCTCCTTGTGAGGGAGGGTAGCATTTAGAATCACCACATCAGACAGCTAGCACATCAGTACTATCTCAAAATTCCAGAACAACAAATCAAAATAGGCACAGAAATTAGTCCAAAAATACTGCAAATATAACTAAATAATGTCTATTTATAAAATCTAAAATACGGTTTAGAACTATTTTCCTGTAGTTTAAATTAAGTAGCTTAAATCTATTCAGCTCTCTCCATTATGATATTTATATAAAGATAAATCGTTCTAAATTCTGTTTTTCTCCCTGATTCCATTACAGAACTCAAACAACATGAAAACACTGAGTAAAAGAAATGAAGGTTTGGTATCTCAAATTTATCCAAACATAGCACAACAAAAATTACATTATCTGAAACTCTAATTAGCCTGCAGAATGAATTCCACTTAAGCTTTAAGGTAAACTTTTGACAAAGTTTGAAAATTCATTAGCTTTAAAAAGTTTGTCTGTTGAAAGTCATTCTACGTCAATTGCTGTTATCTTTTTCCTTACAGGGGAATTCTGAAAGAGTGGTGCAAATTAGACAGTGAAAATGACAGAAATAAAACATGATTTAATATTCACTGGAAAATGAGCCTGCTCTTAGAAATCTAAAATGCGATTGCATTTGGTAAGGTTTGAGGATGCTAGACAAGGCTGTTAAACATTTTTTTTCTCTGAAATGTAATTTCAGATAATTTCTACTTTTTTTCATTTTCTGTAAAGACTAATTTCTTTTGTTTGTGGCATGGTAACATAGAACTGAATTTGTGAAAAATACAAACATTTCCCCAAAAGAGTGTGTTTCTGAAGCCAATAGTGATGGCAGAAGCACTTCCTCCTTCAGTCCTCTACTTCTTCTGCTGGATTGATCTTGCAGGGAGAAGTAAATTTTTAGGAAATTACTCCACAATGGTTTTGATCATAAAAAGAAAAACTTCCAAGTGAATATACTTCAGGAATATGATGTCTCTAGTTAAAATCATTGCATTTAGTTACTCTTCATGAAAAATTCTTCCAAATATTTCCAGCAAAGCTTGACCTCTAGCCACCTCAGCAGGACTTCAATTCAGCAATGAAAAAATGTGCAGCAGGACATTTTTTCTTTATATCATTCAGATATTTCTTAAAGTAATGTGAACTGCTGGATAAAAAAATGTGTGCAATAAGGAGCATGTATTCCCTTCAGTTTATTTTACTATTCTGCTGATGTGCCTTTCAGCACAGATACTGGTTTCATAGTTCACCTTTCACATCTATTTCATGTAGTCTTCACCTCAGCTTAGAGTATTTTCCTTCAAGTGGTGACCTGACCTGACCCTTTTGAACTTGTATGATCTCACTATCAGAGCATGAGACAAAAAACTTTTCGAAACTCTAATAAGGAATTCAGTTTCGTTTATGCACTATAGATTTTTTGTTTAGCTTCCATTTCCTTTTCTGCTCCTTGCTTGAATGCCACATGTGATAAAAAATGCAGTCATAAGTCAAAATTAGACCATAAAAAATGCACTCATAAGTCAAAACCAGACCATAAGCTCCTACAGCATTAGAAGATTATGTATTATGAAAACTTTATGCTGTTTATGTCAGTAGAGAAAGTAGGACTGTATTATAATTCATCCATATTGTATGTTCCATCTGTTAGTTATTTAGTATTGTTTAATTGATGAGTCTAAGGGGTTAACTCAAGCAGAAGCTGACAGCCCATACTGGGAGACAAAGACTTGACAGCAGCTGTTCCAGCAAATACCTGAGACAATGCAGAAAGCTAAATGCTTTGAAGTCTATCCGTGCCCTCCTGCTGAGCTGTCAAACTGGTTTGATCAAGCTCCAGTCACAGGTGCAAACAGAAAGATTTTCATTAACTTTGTAAAGGGACACACTTTCTAAAGCTGGACACAGCCCTTTGCTGAAACCAAACTTCCACACCTGAGATTTTCAGATAATTTTGGCCAGTGTAAGTGTTCAAGTCAGACAGACATGCAATAAATCTTTTATTGCTTTCCCTTTTATTGTATTGGAAATTCATTTTTACTTATTATTTTAATTTTAAGTTGGAACTATGGTTTGTTTTGGCAAAGGCTGTTTCAAATTGCTGTTTTAACCAATTCATTACTGCTCTGAGAAAGCTTGTAGGCCTTAAATCCATTTAGACCTATTCATTATTCTCACAATGTTCAGTAAGACGATTACAGATAAGAGATAAAAATACAGATACAAATAAAAAGATAACATGCAGTTCCCCTGTTGCACAGGTCTTAACTCAGACAGAGGTCAAAAATACAGCTAGATCTGATGACATAACAAGAATGACCTACAAGTGAATAATAAAGAGAGGGAATTATGTCAATGAATAGAGGAATCTTGTTTTAGCTAGTGTGTAAACTGAGAGCAGACACACTTGCATATCAATTACACATTCAGCAAAACAAAATTTCAAGCACTAGGAGACCCCTATTATTAAGACTTCTCACCACATCAAAATGTGGTTAGAATGTTATGAGTAGTTTTATTCTAGAAAATAAAAATTTCTGCTTTGAAGAATTAAAATATGCCTGTAGTTCTCAGAGAGCTGCTTGCTTAGCAATTTCTGATGTTTAATAGTATAACACAGAGCTTGTAAATACATGGTTTGGTGGGTTTTTCTTCCCTCATTCAGCCTTAAGAGGGCTACAAGGGCAGAATCTATTTGGTGACAGTGGGATTCATCTCATCAAAACCAGACATCTAAAGTAGAAATGTTTATGTCTGAAGTAATCATTCCAGACTCTTTTTATAGTTAATAGTGAAAAAAAAAATCCCTCTTGTAGGGTGTGATTTATATTTGTAAGGCATATTTTATTTTATTTTGACATAGGCATGAGAAATAGGAGAGAAAAATTCTGTGATATTGTTCAAGACAACTTCCAGTTACTGTGGAGTTTAATGGCACTTAAAAAAAAAGTTAGCATGTTGAAGTCAGGAGAGCTGTAGAGTGCTAAAATCTGTGTAAAAGCCTTAAAAAAGCTTAAAGTCCTGAGACTCTCTGTCTGTGAAGGGAAGTTTTAAAGCCACCATGTCCCAGCCTAGTGCACTTAGAGACCCGGGATCTCTGTCAGATCTCTCAAATATCATCATGGGTTCTCTGACTACTTCAAAGCAATGCCTGGACCCAGGGCACTCTTACCTAGTAAGATTTTCAGTCTTTCCAGAAACAGGCTTTCCTCCTCTAGTCTGCTAGCCCAACTTGAAATTTGGTACTGACTGACACATATTTGTACACGTACGCATACATATACACAAATGCACATACATTGGGTGAAGACCAGTAAGGGGAAAATTCAAGCTCTGGTCCCTCCTGTAGCTGGCCCTTAAACTTTGCAGCACTCACAAATGAGATAAATTACACAGCAAGATATTTAAGGAAAAAGGTTTAATGAGAAGATAGGATAGATCACAGTTACCAGGTGCAGGGCTCAGTCATACAAGCTCACTGACTGATGCCTGCTCCTCCCTTTTTTACCCGCAATTCCTCCCTGATCTGCCACGATTCCCTATTTACTCAGCTCTGGTCATCCCAGTAACAGGTTTTGCACAGACATTTTTGGCTGCCGTTTTTGAAATGCAAAAAAGAGATGGACAAGAAGTAAGTTCTTTTGTAATCTTCAGCACGTATATCTCTTTCAGGCCTCATAATCTGATTTTGATTCATTATTAGATGTCATGACCACATGTAATTTTGAATTGAGTGGAAAGTCCACACAATCAGCAGGCAACAGATAGGTCAGAATAAGCAGTCTAGTGCTGACAGGCAACCAAAAGGGGATCACTGCAAAAGAGTTATCACCAACAAAAGAACAAGCTGTAATTGGGAATGGAATTAATTGTTTTTAATATAAAACTAACTTTTGCTATTACTATTGAGTTGGTTGGACACACTTTTTGGATGTTGCCCCCATTATTGTTTTTTGGTAAGCCTAGACAAATAATCTCCAGAAAATTGTTTCTTTTTGTTTGGAGTCTTAATTTTTTCTGTTGAGCATTGTATTTATATCATCCCACATGTTTGGGGTTGGGGTTTTTTTGGGGGTTTTTTGAGTTCATGACAAAACAATGAGTTTTTTAGAAGGTAACTGGAAGGATTTGTGTGCCATAATTTCAAAAGTACAGTTCTTACATTATCTCATGTGCAGTAGCCAGTCTGCATCTGAATGCTTAATTTAGGTTTTATTTTCTGATTGCTCACTATTCAGCTTACAAGTAAACTTGTGGGGTTTGGGCAAATTTTGATTCAGTTCTAAAGGCCTACTTGATGAGAATCTTGCTTTTGGACTAAAGCAATATAAACATAAGACTGAGTGACAGAAATACAATCATAGAGGAGCGTAGGTTGAAAGGAAGCCTATGATGCCACAAAAAGGAGGGGAGAAGTGAAAGGAAGCATCTAATGAAAACTAGGAAAAATTCTGGAGAGTTTGTCCTGTTATTCTGACTATTGCTGACAAACTAAATTAGAGTGATAACATAAAATTCTTCACACCCTTGCAGTATCCCATATTTATCCAAATTTCTGCTTTGATGACAGTATCAGAACATCAATCTAGATTTCCATAAATTGGGCATATAATATGATTTTTTTTGCAGGAAACATAAAAGGATCTGCTGTTGCCTCAAGCAATTCCTACTTTATTAACGCATAACATTAGCTCTTGTCCTTTCCTTCAATCTACCTTTCCACAACTTTGCTGCCCACAATGCATTCCTGTACCCATAGACTGTATGCTCAGAATAAATAATACTTGCAGAATGAAGTGTTCCTCCTTATTGTACTAGCATTAGTACTGAAAACTACAAGTTATCTCAGCAATTCTACCTGCAATCTGAAAATTCACAGTATATATTCCAGTTAATCTTAAAAAAATATTTGGAAATTTGGGATTAGACATTTTTCTGTTAGGGGGTATGAAATTAATTTTGGTAATGCTAGAAATTATATTCTGAATCTTTGGATGCAGTATAATAGCAAAATAGTATATTTGATCAGGATTAAGTAATATACGAGGAGTTTGGCATACAAACAGTGAAACTTTATTTGTTATATTAGCAACCTCATCAACTATACATTAATGAGAGATTTCTTCATTATCCTTTCATAAATATAGGAAGGATGTAGTTAGCCAATAAAATTTCTGAATTATAAAGGGTGTTAACTAAATTTCAATGTATTTTTTAATAAGAAGGAGGGAAATAGAATCACTTTGCAAACTGGATAGTTTTTAGCTTTTGCCTCAAAAACTTAACCAAGACTTAGAAATTGGCACCTAAGTTTTAAAACTAAGTTTTATTAAGGAAAAGTTTTAAAAAACCTAAATGCATTCCTTTTTTACAGAAATAATGTGTTTTGGTTTAGTCTTAATCTAAAGATTAAAATAGGTATTAAATATTTCCTTAAAAATCATTAAATAGTATTCTTTGTCTTTAAAAGGAACTGGATAAACATCAATTTGGAAATAGTGAAACCTCTGTGTAACAAAAAACATTGAAAGAAATAAAAGAAGCAGTTTTTGGTGGGAGGCTCATAGATGTTCATTTGAATAAAGATTAAACATTGTTATAGTATTTCCAACATGATTTCCATGGTTGTGCATATCTCTTCAAATGACAACATAGATTTTTGTGGAGAATTTTCACTACAATATCAAATATAATACATAACATTTATAGTCCACAGAATAAAATATAGCTAGTAACTAATTTTGTAAGCAAAAATGTCTAATATATGGTCAGAAACTAATTAGGAATACAGTATTTCTTCCAGCTGATGCTCTCCATTGTAGTGATTCAGCTTCATTTTTAATCTGTGGGCTAAATTAAGAAGCCTTTAAAATATTTCATACTGAGGTGCCACTACATAGTTTATGTTAATGTAAAAATAAAAATGATTTGCAAGGAAATGGTTTCAAAAGCTTAATAACCTATATTTAAAAGGATAGTCATTTTTATTGCTCCCACCAATTTCAAGAGTTAAGGCACCTACTGCAATTATTTATATGGCGCATATCAGTGATACTTCAAATACTGTCACCCCGGTCTCTAAAATGCTAGAAAATATTTTGTTTGTACATTCAGTATCAGGAGTTTTACAATGCTAGTACTCTAAGCTAAAGGATAAAAAAATCCCCTAGTTATATTTCCTACAAACAGGAAATGACCATGCGATGAATAATTCCTTAGGAAGCTGTGCTGACACAAAACAAAACTGACTTATGTGCTTCAGGTGCCAGAGCAGACATTCCCCTGCAGCCCCTTGGGAAAATCATGGTGAGACATTCTGTGCCCCTGGGGCCTGTGGAGATCCATGGGGGAGCAGAGATCTGCCTGAACCCATGGAGGACCCCACACCAGAGCAGGTGGATGTCTAGTGGAGGCTCTAAGCCCTTGAGAAGCCTGCTCTGGAGCAGGGTCCTGGCAGGACCTGTGAACCCATGGGGTCTTAGAAGAGCGCATGCTGCAACAGGTTTGCTAGCAGGACTTGTAACCCTGTGGGGGATACATGCTAGAGCAGCCTGTTCCTGGAGGACTGCACCCCATGGAAGACACCCACACTGGAGCAGCTTGTGAAGAACCACTCTCCATGGGAAGGACTCATGTTGAAGAAGTTCATGGAGCACTGTCGCCTATGGAAAGGACCCCAGGCTGGAGTGGGGAGTAGGGAAACTGTGAGGAGTCCTCAGGAGGGAGTGGCAGAGATGTGTGATGAACTGAGCACAACTCCCACTCCTGGTTCCCATGGGTGGCTGGAGGGGAGAACATGGAGAAAAAAGGGACTAAAGTTGAGCACAGGAAGAAGGGAGGGGTGGGGGAAAGTGCTTTTAAGATTTGTGTAATTTCTCATTATCTGACTAATTTGATTGGTAATAAATGAGACTATTTTTTCCACAAGTCTGTTTTGCTTGTGATGGTAATCAATGAGTGATCTCTCCCTGTCTTTATCTCAACCCATGAGCCTTTTGCTATAATATCTCTCCCCTGTCCAAGCTGAGAAGGGAAAACATAGAGCAGCCTAGTGGTTGCCTGGGACCCAGGCAGGGTCAGCCCACCACAGACTTCATGGAACTGCTCATATTTAGTTTGAAAGATGTAAAGGCATCTCCTCAGTTTGCACCGAAGGTTCCATCTGTAAACTGGCTGACTATTTCAAAAAGTTGCAGAAAAGCATTAAATGCTGACATTGTTTCCTTCATCTCATATAAATTGCCTATGCTGCATTTTTTGACAATGTCTGTATCCATGTCCTTAATAAAGTTTTAGAAAGGGAATGAATCACGCTTTTTTTACTCGACCAAAAAGTACTGTGCATAGCAGCATTACCTCTTATGATAACCTTTCCTGACTTACAGCTCCTGATCAATTTTAGCACACTGCCAACTGAGTTTGCCGTCATCATGGTTTAACTTCATATGGAGAATATAGATATAACTCCCTACTAAGCATCAGTAGCTCTTCAGTGTCTCTATTTAAATTCACCAACAGAAATGATGTGCTAAGCCGAAGTGTATATAAGGATGTCTAGCTCAGTGTTTCTACCTTGGTTATTTCTTGCCTGGTGGAATTCAGCATTGTTTGAAGAACAAGTCTTCCCTTAGAAATATGAAAGTTAACTATTTTTTCCCTAGTTCCCAAATTTTCAACTGGAGTACTTGATTTCATATTAGAATTCTCACAAGAATGTCAACCAAATGAGCAAACAAAAAAGCCCACAAGGAACTACACAACCCAACTTACAAAATAAAAAGAAATTGCAAATATCTAGACTTTTAGGCCTTGGGGTACCTTTTGGGAAGCAGAATATAACAGTTCAGAACTTCTAAGGTTTGAATGTAGAGGCACACAGCAGGCTATCACATTATTAAAATGCACGTTTCTTTTGGAAGATGTAAAAGGGGATGTCTTGGAAATTACCAGAAATAATAAAAATCTTATTCCTTGAGTCTTCCTGTTACCTCATCTTACAAAAAGGTTTGTACCTTCCAGAATGGCTTTCAGAGTAAATACATGATAGATATCTTTGTCAAAAAAGCAGCTTGATTTCATGTTCCAGTTATATAGGTCAGCATCTATGGTCCCTGGATGCCTGGGACCATAAGGGCTCTCTCAGCAGTCCCAGGGAACAGATTGGCTATATAAACAGCACCAAACCAGCACACACAGAAAAAGAGAAACCCTGCTGCTTCATTATTTTTCCTGCAGCTGTATGGGTTGTCTTGTGTCTCGCTTATAGTTTTGTAGGGAGTAATCATATTGAGAACACCTGGGGTGACATGTAATTACAGCATGATTGTGTGGAAAAATGTGGGTCTATTCAAATTTCTCAGGGGCTATAGACAGCTGGTTGCTTTTAATTCTTACAACAGCATGTGTTCTGTAACAGCTGGAGATGCGTTTTTCTATTCAGCCTCATTTGATGGATTGATCATGAGGCAGGTGATCAGCAATTTCTAAACTGTAATCCAAACTCTGCCACTAACTTGCCGTTAGCCTTGGGCAAACCACTTAGTGCCGGATCCAGATGAACTATCAAAACACATAAAGAATAATTTAGGTAGAATAGGGACATTTTTGTCCAGAACAGCAGTTTTGAAATCCCTGTTAATCCTGAACAGCTTCAGAAGCACCCCTGTACAGAAAGTACAGGGGATTTTCCATTTTGTTATAATATTGTCTTAAAGTTCAAGGAATAGTTATTCTTAGTTTATCTGCAATCTTCAATTCATTCCTCATATTGAAGGAGGAAAAAAAAAAGAAATTGCTGGACTTGCTGAGATATCAAGCTCATTGAACTCTCATATCTTACACTCTAAGAGAAAAGAAATTGCTGGAACAATGCAATGATACTATTGGTGACTTTTGAAATATGACTACAGGAGAAAACTCTTTGGAGCCATTTTTATCCACAATCGTCTGTCGTTTCTGCCTGGGGGAATGG